>OW818029.2:107645477-109072977 GCA_942486065.2 Calliphora vomitoria | reverse complement strand
CTATCTATCTATCTATCTATCTATCTATCTATCTATCTATCTATCTATCTATCTATCTATCTATCTATCTATCTATCTATCTATCTATCTATCTATCTATCTATCTATCTATCTATCTATCTATCTATCTATCTATCTATCTATCTATCTATCTATCTATCTTTTTTTTTTTTTTTTTTTTTTTTGGACGTAGTGATAGCGCACTATCATCTAGTGGTCCTACACTGGAACCACCACCCCGGAACCGCTCTCGCATTACTTCGGGGTGGAGTTCATTTACTGCGGCGCAGTTATCATCATTTTCCTAGTCCCCCGTCCACATACATTTGTATGTGATTAGGGGTTCGGCACTTGTATCTGTTGGCATTTGGTCTTCTCAATCATAATTTCCTCAATGAAGTGGGAGTATTTGCACCAATTCTCCTTTTTTGATAACATTAAGTTCATCATTTGTATCATGGTCATGTTCTCAAACGTAGTAGGTAGTAGGTTCCGTTTGCTGCTCCAGGAGATGCATTGCAGAACTGTGTGTTCGACGCTATCATCGTGTTCGTTGCAGATTTCGCATATTGCAGAATGTCTTATCCGGAATCTTTGTAGGTAGGTACCAAAGTTGCCATGTCCACTGAAAATTTGTGTCAGGTAAAAATTTAGTTCCCCATGCTTTCTGTTCATCCAAATGTTAATGTCGGGAATAAGAAAGTGGGTCCATCTTCCTTTAACCGTTTCATCCCATAGTCTTTGCCATGTTTCAAGTAGATTTTCTCTTGCAGCCTCTTTTATACGGATTATTTCGCTCCTATGGTTACTGACGGTTTGTGTGGTAGACAAGCGTTTATCGTATATTTCCTTCCTTTCATTTAGAAGAAGATCAATCGGTGGCACACCAGCGAGAACGGATACAGCTGCAGTAGATATGGTTCGGTATGCTGATGTTATTCGTATTGTGCATGTCCTGTGCACCTTTTCTAGGATGGTTTTGAGTTTTTTGCTACTTGAGACAGTCGCACTTATAACAGGAGCTGCATATAAAACCTGTGAATATGCTACTGTAGCAATTAGTCGTCTGGTAGTTTGTCCAGGGCCCTTAATATTTGGCATTATTCTTGATAGCTTTGATGCAGTTCCTAAGGCTTTCTCAGATACCATTTTTATATGTGGCTCAAAAGATAGTCTGCAGTCTAGGATTACACCTAGGTATTTCAAAGTCCTACTCATAGTAATCTGATATCCATCCACTCTCAGTTTCGGGCATTCAAAATATTTTCGTTTGGTCACAAGAATCGCCTCAGTCTTGTTCGCAGCAAGTGTTAATTTTCTTGTTCTTAACCACCTATTTACTCTTCCTAGGCAGTCGTTTGTAACTATTTCGATCAAGGGAGCTGAAGGTTGATCTACTACTAGGGCTACGTCGTCTGCATATCCAACTAGTCTTGATCCATTTGGTAGATTCAGTTTTAACAATCCATCATACATAAGATTCCATAGGAAAGGACCCAGTATGGAACCTTGGGGGACGCCAGCTGTCACTTCGTAGCTTTTTATTCCATCTTCAGTATCATATTCAAGGATTCTATCTTCCAGGTAATTATCAACCATTCTCACCAAATATCCTGAGAAGTTTCGCTCTCGCATTGTTTGTCGAATTACATTCCAGTTAGCAGAGTTGAATGCATTCTTGATGTCCAGGGTGACGATGGAACAAAATCGCATGTGTTCAAAAGCGTCCTTTGCAGTATTTACTACCTCACGGATGGCTCCTACAGTGGATTTACCTTTCACGAATCCAAACTGCATATGTGAGAAACCTCCTTTTCCGTTTATTTCCATCACAAGTCTATTTAATATCAATTTCTCCAGAAACTTTCCACAAGTGTCCAAAAGGCATAGCGGTCTGTATGAAGATGGATTTTCTAATGGTTTGTTGCCTTTGCGCAGCAGCACAAGATATTGTCTTTTCCAAAGTTTTGGGAAAACTCCTTCCTTGAGGCAAATGTTAAATGTATCCGTAAATATATCCGGCCAGTGCTCACAGACTATAGTGATGATTTCATTTGGGATCCCATCTGGTCCTGGTGCTTTGCATTTCTTCAAAGTGTGGCATGTATCAAGTATTTCATTGCGCGAGAAAAGATCATAGTTATTTGCGTAATGCAATGTAGTTAAGTTTCTCCTGATTCTTTCCGTGTGGGGGAAAAGTGTGCTCACTATAGTGTATGCCCAAGTTGGATCCGTTATACCTGGTATTTTGCATCTGTTTCCCATCTTCTTCATTATTATTTGATATGGAAGGCCCCATGGATCTTTATTTACTTCCTCGCATAGTGAGTCCCAAGCCTTTTTCTTAGAATTTTTGATAGTAACTCTGAGATTTTTTCTAGCTCTTCTATACAATTCCATTGTTACTGAGTCACCTTTCCTTCGTGTAGCTACTCTACCTTTGTTTGGACTTGAACATTGTCCCCAAAGGATCCTTTTATAGCACCTTCTAGTTTCTTCGCTTGTCCTTCTCCTTTCGTCATCTCTATTAGAACGTTTCCATCCATGGTTTTTCGAATCTTCTTTATTCCAATGCCAATTTCCTCAGTATTAATGGCAATCTTCATTTCTTTCAATATATCAGCATAGCTTGAACCGTCAGCCTTAATTGTTAATGTTTCACCTTTATTTCTGATCACGTTTTTACTGCTTCTCTTCTTGGTGCTTCGATTCCTTTTCTTTCCTTCTACTAGGGACCACTGCTTGTCGTTTTCAGCATCTATACCTTCTTCTTCTGGATGTGATGTGCGAATTTTTTTAGTTGGTTTACTTTTCTCCGGCGTGAAAGGGGCTGCTCTCTTATTAAAGTCTTTAGGGGTTTCCTTCTCTGTTTGTGTGCCTTTATCGTTTCTAACAATGTCCGGTTTCCCCTGTGGTGTATCCAGAACGAGGTTCAGGGCGATTGCCTCTCTATACTCCCGAAGCTGTTGATACAATGCAATGGCCTGCATAAGGTTGTCCCTTATAGGCTTATGAATGTTCCTTGCATCACAGATTATGGTGTTCATTGCACTCAGCTTGTTACCAAGGTCAACGAACGCTAGTTCCTCTTCCATCTTAAGATGTTCAATATGTCTCGCTTCGACTGTTATATTTCCTGCACTATACGATTGGGAAGCATCATTTCTAGCTGGTGATCTTCGTATTTTACCACTATTTTGGAAAGGATTTTCTTCTCTTATCTCGCCTTTATTGTTAATATTATTATTGCTATTCATATTTTCGCTGGGTCCCAACTCAAAACCGTTATCTAAGCTCGATGTATAGTTACGTTATTTGGTCCCATGGTTATCTTTGCCAGCAGGGAGGCCATGCGAGGGTTGACACAACGTCCTTATGGGGCGTTGTGTTCAGAGCCAGACCCGTATTAATCAGGACAATGTCAACTGAACCTACACCACCAACTTAATGGCGACGAAACTTAGAACGTATCTCGAGACTTCCCGGGTTTTAGTGGGACGGAGGCAGCTGCAATATTAGCCCAGAAGCCATTTCTGTAGGGTTTCACTTCTACATACTTAAGTTCTGGAATACTGCAGTCGTCAGGCCAGGGGTTCATCCTCATCATATCCATGTGTTCCAGTATGCCATAATTAAGATCTTACTGGTCTCGATCTTAATGTCATAGAGACGAGCCAATGTAAATTCTGCCGCCTCTCCTGAAGTCAGACGCAGACCAGATAGCCGCCCAATATGGGTCAGACGCTTCTGGATTTTTTTTTCGATTGGGGAATCCACGAAGGCATCACTCTCCTATTTGCTCCTTTGTTAAGGGCATCCCCTGTGGGTGGATACTTATTTAGATGGCGGCCTCCATTCGCCATTGTCACAGATTCGTCATCGGACACATGTACCTTTTTATAGTACGCCCTCAAACTCTGCCGCTCTCGGTCGGGGACTGCTTATTAATCGCAGCTGACCTACATATCTGTAGGCCGTTCAGCTATCCGCCACCCGCTGACCCCGATAGTAGCCTAGAGCTCGGCCCTATCTATCTATCTATCTATCTATCTATCTATCTATCTATCTATCTATCTATCTATCTATCTATCTATCTATCTATCTATCTATCTATCTATCTATCTATCTATCTATCTATCTATCTATCTATCTATCTATCTATCTATCTATCTATCTATCTATCTATCTATCTATCTATCTATCTATCTATCTATCTATCTATCTATCTATCTATCTATCTATCTATCTATCTATCTATCTATCTATCTATCTATCTATCTATCTATCTATCTATCTATCTATCTATCTATCTATCTATCTATCTATCTATCTATCTATCTATCTATCTATCTATCTATCTATCTATCTATCTATCTATCTATCTATCTATATATATTGATTTTTTGGATTTCGAAACACAAATAAGTACAATCCATCTAAATCCATTTTCAACACTTCTAAAAAATGTTTGACTTTCCTCATTAGCAGAGAAAAACATAGATTTCTTGTATTAAAAAACTCATGATACTCATGATAGTTGAATTTTATTGAATTAAATTATTACCAATAGAATATCCGTTAAAACATAAATTCCAAATGATATTTCCAAATGATTTAAAATTATATCAGAAATTGAAATTAATACAAAAGTTTTAAATAATTTTAAATACATTACTTTTTAATTAGGAAATGCCAAAACTATACGTAATGACAACAGCTCTCGTTTTGGAAAATTTATGCAAGTTTGTTTCGACTCTAAACATTGCATTAAAGGGTGCGTTATACAAGATTACTTATTGGAACAATCTCGCATAACATTTCAAAGTACTGGGGAAAGAAACTATCATGTTTTATATCAACTTGTTGCGCAAGGACATCGCAATCCCGAGATGATGAAAGAGTTTCACTTAAAGTCACCAACATTTTACCGGTATTTGAACGCATCTGGTAATAACGAAGTTGACATTGAATTTGAATCAAAAAAATTTGAAGCTCTTACGATGGCATTTACTGTATTACAAATTTCCGAACAATCGATCGATGGCGTATTCAAGGTGTTAAGTGCAATATTATGGTTAGGTAATCTGGAATTTTGTGATGTTGATGGCGAACGATGTGAACTACATAATGAAGATAAAGACATAAGTCGAATAATTTCAAAACTTCTGGGTATAAATGACGCTGATATGCTGCAAGTCTTGTTGCGGCGACAAATTAATGTAAGAGGCAATATAACAGAAATACCACATAAACTACAGGAGGTGAGATAGTACTATAAATTTTTTAGTGCAAATAAATATTTTATCTTATTTTAGGCTCGAGAAAACCGCCATGCTATGGCTAAAGCCCTCTATTCAAAGACTTTTGCATGGCTTGTATCCAAAATTAACAGTTGTACAAATCCAGGGCAAGATGGACAACGATTTCTAGGTGTTTTAGATATATTTGGATTTGAAAACTTTGCAAAAAATTCATTCGAGCAATTGTGCATAAATTACACAAATGAAAAACTACATAAGTTTTTTAACCACTACGTTTTCGCTTTGGAACAGGAAATAGTAAGTATTTTAATAATATTTATAATCTTTGACTCGATAAGACAAAACTGGTGCCGAATAACAGCATTTAATATCGAGTAAAATTTAACGTAATTTTTTATTTGAGATTATATTTTTTGATTCATCAACTCATGCATTAATTCAGCCCCAGTTTTCTTATCTATATGTATATTAAAGCTGATAAATCATATTTATCTCAGGTGTATCAAAAATAGTTTTCGCTCAGAAATTTTTTCTTCACATATGTACAAAGCTTCAAAACTGTTTTTGAATACCATGTTGTTTTCCAATAACTATCTTTAATTTTTATACAAAAAAATAGTTTTTATATTTTTCAAACGAAATTCTTTGATCATATGAAATTTTGACATAAAAAATATATGTATATAAAAATAAAAAAAACTTTTTGATTTATAAAAAACAAATTTGTCAACACATTCGTTTGATGTAGAATCGTCGTTTAGAAATAAATTTTATAAGAACGGGCTGTTTATAAAAACTAAAAATGGTTGTTGAAAAATATGATCGCATTCCACATACATTTTTTTTATACGTTTATTATAATATTGTTCCTGTCTTTGATGTCTAGGTCTTACAATAAGTAATTAAATCTTATAACTAAAAAATTATTGTTCTCTCAGTGGAGAATCATATTTTGCAAATTAGTCTCAAATTAGATGACTGGCAAAACAGCTCTACGCAGCCTTACATGCGCAAAGAGGAAGTGTTATCGAGTTTATGTTTTGAATTTGGACCACATTGGCTCACCAAGGGCACGGACAGGACTCCCAAAGTAGGACACCTCGTGTATGTTAAGTTTTTAAAACGATCCAATTTCTTCTTTTGTATTCCGACTTGCAAAAACTTACATATATAGAATCTCTTAGTCGAGCACTACATTTCCTTTTCAAAAAGTATAACTTCCTTATACATCTTTTAAGAAATTTTTTAGATAACATTAAAAGAAAAAAGTGTTTTTTTCCAAAAAAAAACTAGTAAAACTAGCCTTTTTTAAATTTAACTACATACAACTTTGGATCCAGTCATGATTTTTAAACAATTCTTTTTTGATTTGACACATTCATTCTAATATAGGAAAAATAGAGGAAATCGGGAAACACTTGGATCCGGTGCTTTCAAAAACCTGGATTATGGTGGGTAAAAATTTTGAAAATTTAATTTTCAAATGCGAATATCTTCAAAGGTATAAGAGATAATTCATAGCAGTAGTGCTCGCCTAAGAGATTCTATAAATCGGAATACAAAAGAAGAAATAGGATTGCTTTAAAACTTAACATACACGAGGCGTCCTACTTTGGGGAGCCTTGTCCGTGCCCCTGGTAAGCCAATATGGTCCAAATGTATGTATGTATGTATGTATGTATGTATGTATGTATGTATGTATGTATGTATGTATGTATGTATGTATGTATGTATGTATGTATGTATGTATGTATGTATGTATGTATGTATGTATGTATGTATGTATGTATGTATGTATGTATGTATGTATGTATGTATGTATGTATGTATGTATGTATGTATGTATGTATGTATGTATGTATGTATGTATGTATGTATGTATGTATGTATGTATGTATGTATGTATGTATGTATGTATGTATGTATGTATGTATGTATGTATGTATGTATGTATGTATGTATGTATGTATGTATGTATGTATGTATGTATGTATGTATGTATGTATGTATGTATGTATGTATGTATGTATGTATGTATGTATGTATGTATGTATGTATGTATGTATGTATGTATGTATGTATGTATGTATGTATGTATGTATGTATGTATGTATGTATGTATGTATGTATGTATGTATGTATGTATGTATGTATGTATGTATGTATGTATGTATGTATGTATGTATGTATGTATGTATGTATGTATGTATGTATGTATGTATGTATGTATGTATGTATGTATGTATGTATGTATGTATGTATGTATGTATGTATGTATGTATGTATGTATGTATGTATGTATGTATGTATGTATGTATGTATGTATGTATGTATGTATGTATGTATGTATGTATGTATGTATGTATGTATGTATGTATGTATGTATGTATGTATGTATGTATGTATGTATGTATGTATGTATGTATGTATGTATGTATGTATGTATGTATGTATGTATGTATGTATGTATGTATGTATGTATGTATGTATGTATGTATGTATGTATGTATGTATGTATGTATGTATGTATGTATGTATGTATGTATGTATGTATGTATGTATGTATGTATGTATGTATGTATGTATGTATGTATGTATGTATGTATGTATGTATGTATGTATGTATGTATGTATGTATGTATGTATGTATGTATGTATGTATGTATGTATGTATGTATGTATGTATGTATGTATGTATGTATGTATGTATGTATGTATGTATGTATGTATGTATGTATGTATGTATGTATGTATGTATGTATGTATGTATGTATGTATGTATGTATGTATGTATGTATGTATGTATGTATGTATGTATGTATGTATGTATGTATGTATGTATGTATGTATGTATGTATGTATGTATGTATGTATGTATGTATGTATGTATGTATGTATGTATGTATGTATGTATGTATGTATGTATGTATGTATGTATGTATGTATGTATGTATGTATGTATGTATGTATGTATGTATGTATGTATGTATGTATGTATGTATGTATGTATGTATGTATGTATGTATGTATGTATGTATGTATGTATGTATGTATGTATGTATGTATGTATGTATGTATGTATGTATGTATGTATGTATGTATGTATGTATGTATGTATGTATGTATGTATGTATGTATGTATGTTTTTTTTTATTTTTTTTTATTTTACGAGATGAAATCGTCGAAAGACTCTGGCACCCAAATTACCAGGAGTGCGGGACTCTAACCGCGCTAAAACACCTCGATACACTACCCCACTCGTCCCTGTGGTACTACTGCAAAGCTATTCGTCGCAGGGTGGGGAAGGTATTATAAAACCCGATCTAAATTATGCTGATTCGTCTCCGAATCTTCTCTAACCTACGAAGTTCCACAAGAACCAATTTAACATATTCACATACAGTCGTCCAGTTATGCAAAGATGTCAACATTATCGGTACCAAGTTCGCTGGTGCGATTCTATACCCTAGCATACTTTCCAAGTTCGCCCTCCCATTCTGGAATCGTGGACAGATGAAGAAAACATGTCGGGCATCTTCCACCTCATTACCACTACAACTCGGACAAAATGGGACACTGTCATGTCCGAAACGGTGCAGGTAAGCCCTAAAGCATCCGTGTCCGCTCAGCAACTGGGTAATATAATAGTCCAAGTCACCATGTCCCCTATTTAACCAAGCCCTGATGTCAGGTATCAGTGTATTGGTCCACCTTCCCTTATGACTTGCTGTCCATCGCGTTTGCCATTTAGCCATACACAAATCCAGATCATGTGTTGCCGTTGCTTGTATATCGATGGGAATCAATCCGGCAATAACAAAAGCCGCTTCGTCTGAGACTGTTCGAAACGCGCAACATACACGCAGAGCAGCCAACCTATATACAGGAGATATCATGTCCACATATGTGGAAAACCTCAATGAATCTGACCATATGAGCGATGCATATAGAATGATGCTTCTTACAACACCAGTGAGCAACTTCCTTTGGAGATACTTTGGACCTCTTGTATTCGGCATAATTCTAGATAACGCAGCGCACGTTTTTGATGCCTTTGCACCTATGTACCGTAGATGTTCCTTGAAAGATAGACGGGTATCGATCATGACCCCAAGATATTTAAGATATTCTCTAGTTTTCTGACGACACGTGCCAATTTTTACCATTATTGACTCCCTGGCCCTACGACTACTTATCAGAACCGCCTATGTTTTATGGTCAGCTAGTGTTAATCCCATGAATCCAAGCCAAGATCTGACGATCTGAATGCTGGCGTTTGTAATGGTTTCTATCTCTGTTAGTTCCTTTGCCACACACAGCAATGCAATGTCATCTGCAAACCCAATTATCTTGACCCGCTCTGGTAGATTTAGTCTCAGAACTCCATCGTACATCACGTTCCATAATAATGGTCCTAGTACTGATCCTTGGGGCACACCACCCGTGATCTTATGACTTCTAGTACCAGTATCAGTGTCGTATATTAGTTCCCTATTTCGGAAATAGTCCTCAATGATTGCCACTAGGTATCTTGGAATATCCAATCGAGTTAAAGCAGTAACTATATGTTCCCAATTTGCTGTATTAAAGGCGTTTTTAACGTCCAGGGTTACAACTACACAATACTCTTTCTTGCCGTTTTTCCAGCTCTTTCCTTCAATGGCTTGTGCCGCAGTTAGCTTCAATGCAGCATTCTAATCTCTTACAGATTATGCTCTCCAACAGTTTCCCACAAGTGTCTATCATACATAGCGGACGATAGGATGAGGGGTCGTCTAGTGGCTTATTATCTTTAGGCAATAGGACTAACATTTGTTTCTTCCACATTGTTGGGAAAATACCCTGCCTCAAGCATGTATTTAGCATCCTCAGAAATTGTCCTGGACAAAGTTTAACAGCTTCTTTAAGTACCGGGTTTGGAATGCAATCCATACCAGGAGCTTTTTTATCCTTGAACTTTAAGATAGCTTCTTCTAACTCGGTGATCACAACATGTGGTGGGTTGAAAACTTCAGTAGGTACAATCTGTTCCCATGAAGTCATTCCCTGTTTAGGAAAGAGATGCTCTACTATTTTATAAGAACTGACTCTTCTCTAGGTGGTGATGGACCAAGGCACTTAAGTTTCTTGGTTACTAGTTTATAAGCGAGGCCCCAAGGGTTATTTTCGACTTCGTCACATATATCAAGAAAACACCTCCGCTTACTCCTACTAATTGCCATTTTAAGGGCTTTCCTTTTATTGTACATTTGTTGGTGTACAATATTGTCCATTCTACCACGTGTTCTTGTATATTTTCTTCTGGCACGTAGACATTCCGTTCGAAGTTTAGCAATTTCGTTATTCCACCAATAAACTGGTGTCTTGTTTGCTGACTTTTTCCGCTTTATCATGGATGCATTACATGCTATTGTAATCTGATCTATCAATTGCCTAGCCATAGATTCAGCCGAACCATTTAGTTCCATGTTCTCCATACATGTAGAAAATACTTCTTTATCAAAAGTATTTGCTTTCCATCCTGTCAACTTCCGAGCTTGAACGGTCATTGGGTGTTGCTCATCTCTGACATCTATGATTATGGCACTGTGGTCGCTATGAGTATAGAGATCCGATACTCTCCAGTTTATTAGGCCTGCAATGCTTGTACTGACAAACGTTATGTCTATGGTTGACCCACTTTCTCCTCTTCTGAAAGTTTGCTCACTTCCCGTGTTCATGAGTACCACGTTCATTACGGAAAGAGCTTCCAGCAGAGCTCTTCCTCTTGCATTTGTTGATGGGCAGCCCCATTCCGTGGCCCATGCATTGAAGTCACCAGCTATTAGAACAGGATTTCTGGTGACTGCGTCTGATACTATATTATCAACTATGCTTTGAAATTCCTCAATAGAGTACCTTGGCGGAATATAGCAGCTATATAGGCAGATGCCAGAGACAGTGGCTCGGGTGTAACCGCAATGTGTTGCCGTTGCCTCCCGTAAGGTTAACGTGCTGGTGGACCAGATCGCGGATGTCTTCGTACTATCAGATACCCATTTCGCATTCCCAATGTCCCTATATGGTTCACTCAATATTGAGATATCTACACTTAATTCCCGAACAGTTTGTTTAAGCAGCTCTTGGGCTGCTTGACAGTGGTTAAGGTTTAGCTGTAATATTCTCATTTCCGAGCTCTTAGTTGCTGTAACACTTTTTTGTAGTACGGACAAACTGCACACCCAGTCACGTGATCACTGCTGCCGCCCGATTCATTACATCTACAAAGCATACACGATGGTTTATTTGCACACGTTTTAATTTTGTGACCGGTTTCTCCGCACTGTATACATTTGTCAGAGTTATCAGGACCCTTACATTTCATAGCTGTATGTCCATAATCGAGACATTTGTAGCATCTTTTCGGTGACAGTTTTTCACGAATTCGGCACACTACCCATCCAATGCGTATTTTCGCAGTCTCCAAGAGTCGATTTGCTAGAGTGGCACTTAAACTGATTGTGGCAATTTGTGTACCTCCATACGCCCTTCTAAGAGTCTTGATTGCATGCGGTTCCAAGGTATTAAAATCTTCAGATATGTTCCTAAGAGCGTCGTACACATCCTCATTGGTGGTTACTTCATCAATATCCCTGATTTCCAACAGAGTTTCCTGTGATAATGCCCGTACTTCTGCTACCGAGCCGAGGACCTCTTTGACCGTGAGCCTAAATTCACTGGTATTCTGATGACCGGATTTATTCAACTCCAGAAGTAGTTCACCCTTCTCCGTCTTTCTTATGTTCCTGACGTTTTGACCCAGATTACTTAGCTTGGGATCACTTTTCACTTGCCTGAGAATATCCGCATATGAAATGTCTCCAGACGTTCTTATAACTAGTGCATCTGGTCGAACCGGCTTTCTTCTTGTTCTATTTCTAGAACGCACTTCCTGCCACACCGGATTAGCTGGCCTTGAATCCGATTCACTAGACACAGGTACACTTGTTACGCCAGATTCAGTATCGATTAAATTCTGACCCATCTTCTTTTGTTCTGTGCTCTTCTTTTTTTTGGATTTATTACCCTTGGGACTCAGGGTATTCGAATCTCATTTCCGCTTCGGTGTATCCAGCTGTATTTCGGTTTGTTTTGCGACTTCTTCTGTTTGCGTTTCTTTGCTTGTTAGCTCTTTATTATGTGCACCACAATCTAAGTCATCTGTCAATTGCATGTACACCGCCTGTATCTCGCGAGATATCGTCGCTATTTCCTTGTGTACGTTGGAACGCGTCTTAAGAAAATCTATCAATTTTGATATTTTTTCGCCCAGCTTCTTCACATTATTGGTACTGGGATTAGCATCGTTAGCCAGAATTTTCGTAGTATCTACCACTCTAGGAGACACTGCACTAGGGGGTGATCTCATGATCACAGACTTCCTTACAAATGGATTTTCCATACCATTCCCTTCCTTACTTCCTTCAATTTCCTTGTTATATTTTTTATTCTCCATGTTGTTAATCATTGCTATATGGTCCCAACTCAAAGCCGCTATCTCCGCTCGTTGTGCAGTCACGTTCAAGATCTCATGGGTCCCTATGCAAGCAGTGAGGTCCATGCGAGGGTTGACGGTGGGCCCTTATGAGACCCTCCGCCAGAGCCAGATCCATGTAAGTCGGGAATATAACATCCGAACCTGCACCACCAACCCAATGGTGACGAGCTTCGAACGTACTTTGAGACTTGCCAGGTTTTAATGGGACGGAGGCAGCTGCGGCATTAGCCTGGAAGCCATTTTTGCAGAATTTCACTCCTACATACTAAGGTTCCAGAATACCACAGCCGTCAGCCCAGGGGTTGCGTCAGTTCATGTCCATTTTCCAGAAATACCATAATTAAGACCGTACTGGGCTTGATCTTAATGCCTTTCGGCGGGCCTTTACCTCGGGGATATGTTGTATTAGCATTGACTCAAGTTGCATATAGTACAGTTGAAACTAAATATCCGCTGATTCCACGTGTTGGGACTAGGGAAACCACGAAGTCGTCAGGCTTCTAACTACACCTCTCTAGAGGGTACCCCTTTGGTTGAATACCTAATTAAGGGCGGTATTCGCTCGCCCTGTCACAGGACTTCATCGAGCTCATGCACCATTTTAGTACGCTCTCCGCACCTGCCAAAACTAGGGTCCGCGGGATCGTTACACCCGTTATCCTCTCCTGAGAATACCCTTGCGTATGTATGTATGTATGTATGTATGTATGTTTTTTTTTTTTTTTTTTTTTTTTTAAACGCTGGAGGTGTGAAATCTTGCATAGATACTTTCAGTCCGTACTGAAGGCATGCACGATTCATACGTACTAAAACACACCCCCACACCCAGCCTATTTACCCCACGGTACTGCCTAGTGGTATTACTTCGCGAGGCCGGCAAGCCCTCATGGGCTAATCTGCTATATCGTTACTCCGGTTGGCTTTACGAATTTTTTCTGTCTCCCTTAATGTTTGGTTTACTCCAGTTATAAATGCATTTATAGCATCCCATTTCTCTTGGGATCCCAGCATTACGTCGATGATATTCTCGACTGTCGTGCTTTCTCCTATAGTCAGCACTAATAAAGCTCGATCTCTGGCAAAATGCGGGCATACAAATACTACATGTTCTGCACTTTCATCTTCATCTGGGCACTCTGGAGTTGTCGTGCCCGAATCGGTGCAAATATTTCCTATAACCACCATGTCCTGTTAGGAATTGAGTGAGGTTGTAGGTTACTTCACCATGTGGACGATTTAACCACTTTTCGATCTGAGGTATTAGCCTAAAAGTCCATCTACCTTTAGGGGAATTTTCCCATCTTCTTTGCCAACTTTGTGTTGATTTTTCCCTTTCCCGCTTGCGGATGATATTCTTGGGGGCTAAGGGGTTCTCCGCTAGTTCTTTATACACATTTGATAGTTCTTTAGCAACAATATCTATTGGTATAATTCCCGCTACGACACTTGCTGCTTCACCTGATATTGTTCTGAAACCACTGCAGACTCTTAGACAGCCTCTCCTAAATATTGCTAATATATTCTTCTTTGATGAAGTGCTTGCGGTGTTCTCCCACACTGGTGCTCCATATTGCAAGGTGGAGTTAGTTACTTGGGATATCAAAATTCTACGAGTTTGCCGTGGTCCACCGACATTTGGCATCATACGGGCCAATGCGTTTGTCACGCCAACTGCTTTCTCACAAGCATATTCAGTGTGTCCCTTAAAGTGGAGTCGGTCATCCAGAATAATACCGAGGTAATGTATGTATGTATGTATGTATGTATGTATGTATGTATGTATGTATGTATGTATGTATGTATGTATGTATGTATGTATGTATGTATGTATGTATGTATGTATGTATGTATGTATGTATGTATGTATGTATGTATGTATGTATGTATGTATGTATGTATGTATGTATGTATGTATGTATGTATGTATGTATGTATGTATGTATGTATGTATGTATGTATGTATGTATGTATGTATGTATGTATGTATGTATGTATGTATGTATGTATGTATGTATGTATGTATGTATGTATGTATGTATGTATGTATGTATGTATGTATGTATGTATGTATGTATGTATGTATGTATGTATGTATGTATGTATGTATGTATGTATGTATGTATGTATGTATGTATGTATGTATGTATGTATGTATGTATGTATGTATGTATGTATGTATGTATGTATGTATGTATGTATGTATGTATGTATGTATGTATGTATGTATGTATGTATGTATGTATGTATGTATGTATGTATGTATGTATGTATGTATGTATGTATGTATGTATGTATGTATGTATGTATGTATGTATGTATGTATGTATGTATGTATGTATGTATGTATGTGCCAATCATTGTTGCCAATTCCTGGTGAACAAAAAGGCTAAAAAGTGTCTCAAAAAGGGCTTAATTAAAAAACATATACATTTTACAAAAAAAAAAAAACAACTTAGAATGTTACATTCGTCTATGCCGATTAGACAAACAAAAATTTATGAATATAACACACGTTCAAATGGAAGAAAATAAGAATATTTATTCCTGTATTTTTATCCTTAATTTTTAAATAACCTACTTAATATGTGGCCACACGTATATCATACGCTGATGTTTTCAAAATTTCGTATTTATCACCTGGCCTGCAAATTGTTTATATGAAAGCCAAATGAAAGATGTAGAATATTTTGATAAGTGAATATGTGGCTAATATGCCTCTAAGTGAATATTTGGCTAATATGCAGGGAAAAATATTCTAAAAATTATACACGCCGTCGGACAGAATCGATTTTCAGAACATACATTTTGCCATTAGTTAGTAAACATATCAAAACTAAGGTAGCCAAAATATTTGGTGAAAAAATTGGAAATTACGGGTGTTGCATGCTGGTAAACATAAATATTTGATCTAATTTTAGAAAAAGGTTAATTTTTTATATCTGAGCAGATATAAATGATCATAGCTAAACTATTATCGACAATAGACTGAAATTTTTTCTAAATTGTTTGAATTGTAGTCTTTAAAAATGGTATACATGGCCTGTGTAAGGTGTTATAAAATATTGTTTAAAGTACTATATGTACATCACATTTTAATTTTAGAGGAACGTAAATTTTAAGGGTCAAAAAATAAATCGCAAATATTAAGTTGAAGTTGATATTAATTATAGGAGTTCAAGAAGTCACATTAAAAAAATACTAAAATATCTCAATCGTTTCAAAAGTTACAGAGTTTTGGCCGACGAAAAAGAATTCTGAATGCGTTCCTGATTCAAATAATAAAATACATTTAATGATATAATTTGAGAACTAGAACAAGTTTGGTTCCAACAATTTGTATGAGTCTTAATTGTTTACTGGTTCAATAATTTTGAAAAAACTATTTTTTGTATAAAATAACATAAAATATTTGTCTTTAACAGCATGCCACGCCCACAATTATCAATATTTTTATTTAATTTATTAGCTACCTTAGTTTCAATATGTTTACTATTGAATGACATTAAAATTTTGCAAATCGGTGTTAACAAAAAAAGAACTTTTGCCCGATGAAATTAAGTTTTGAGCCACCGTGCGACGCCAAGTAAGGCGTCTATTTAAATGAGTATCAAAGTATGTAACGTAATCAGACTGTGGGATGTTTAGAGTCACTGGTGGACAACTTCCTCTCCTAAGTGAAAACGTTATGAGCTTACTTTTGATTTCATTTATTTGTATTCTCAAATTTTTTACCCACGTCTCCACGTGCCTAAGGAATTATCTAGGTTTCTAGATGCTACATTTAAGTCCACATGAGAACTAAGAGTTGCAGTGTCATCTGCAAAGATGGGAATGGTTAATTATTCGGACTCGGGCAATTAAGAGGTGTATAATAGGTACAGGTCGCTTGTCATATAATCGCCGCACATTATCCTAAACAAGCGATGCGATAGGTAAGACTAATATTTTGTGTATACTAGAAGGCAGTAGGCATTTTATATCGGGTAGACCTTTATGCCAAACCTATCCAAAAGCCTGGCTTTATCCTTTGCACTACGTGCCCAAGTACCACAGTTTTTATTTTTTGTTTATTTGATTGAAATTATTATTACAATTTACAAAAAAATATTTGTGTAGTTCTAATCAATAGTGCTGAATTTATGAACCTTTCCGAAAACCCTTTTTTTTGAACACGTAGTCCATCTCCATTTTGGACACCTTTTTTGTGCTCTTGAATTCTCTTTTAACAGGATGACAATATCTTTCCACTGGCCTTAGCTCCAGGCAGTTTAGAGGATTTGTCTATCTTGGTACAAATAACACATTATTGTTCCTGTACCACTCAAGACTTGCTTATAATAATGACAGGATGCCAAATCAGGCCAAAAATAAGTAGAAGCATTCTCTTTTGTAAGGTTTTTATTGAGCTTTCTGTCATTTTTTTTGAACACGTAGTCCATCTCCATTTTGGACACCTTTTTTGTGCTCTTGAATTCTCTTTTAACAGGATGACAATATCTTTCCACTGGCCTTAGCTCCAGGCAGTTTAGAGGATTTGTCTATCTTGGTACAAATAACACATTATTGTTCCTGTACCACTCAAGACTTGCTTATAATAATGACAGGATGCCAAATCAGGCCAAAAATAAGTAGAAGCATTATCTTTTGTAAACATAACTTGATGTAAATTCCGGTATTTATAGAGCCCTTTGTAACAAATGTTTGGCTTCCTTTGCCGCAACAGCACATCGCTTGCCATTTTGGGTCCTAAACATTTCTACAACATTCCCTCGAGCATCAGCAACATAAAAATATTGACCCGGAAGCTGCGAAAAATGTTCCATTCATACGTTTCGTCATCCATTATGCAGAAGGTATATTTTTTGTATAAAATTTGACTTTAATTTCCGTGCTCTGTCTTTGGCCTCTAAATTTTTAGCAGAGTTTCTGTCAGGAACTTTTTAAGCCTTGTATGTTTTTTAACCTGCATTGGTTTTAACTTTTCGTACCAAATAGTCCGAGTACTGAGCTAACCGGACTGCTTTCCTACTGGATGTGTTGGGAGCTCTTTTGAAAATGCTTCCTATTTATTGGCTTTAGAAACATCAGGGTTCTACATAAACCAGGGTTTCTAGCAAAAGACAAGTTCTCCCGATACTGTTTAATAACATTGGAATCAGTTTGACGTCAGACCTTTGATTGGTTGGCCAACCTTTTGTAGGACCAAGTTGGGTTTTGTTGAAAATATTAAATAGTTTTAGTACGCACTTTTTTCTGGTCGCTAATTTTAATCAGATTAACAACAAATGAACATATTTGATTTTAAATAATAACTAATATGCTTTACAAAGGTAACTTGATAAAATAAAAAATAATACTTGGGTTAAAAGTTTTTATGCAAAAAGTGTGTTAAGGTTTTTTCGATCTCAGTCCTTAGTTTCGATTTTTGCGATCCTCTTCCAAGTGAAGGGCTCTTTTTAGTGTCTTACTTGCAGTGAACACTCTCTGCTTAGCAGCAGGAGATCTGTTGTGTTGCTATTCTTTTCTACATCTCCTCTTTTTGAGGAGGAGTGTATTAATTTCTATATTAGAAATATACATTTTAGGTTGATGAGGAATTTGGGACTGATGGGACTTGAAGTCTCTGATACAATTGTTGATATCTTCCTCACACTGTATGTTAAATTCAGTTTGGATATGAAGGCTGCTGTATTTTCTTATATTTCAACCCATCAGTCTTGAATCATGAAGCTGTATGAGACCATGGATATTGGCCTGAATAGTTTAGTATAACGGGAGAATGGTAAGAATAAAACAATTTCTATTTGAATTCCTTGATATGACAAAATCTATTAGATCAGGGATATTTCTAGGATCAGAATGCTCAATAAGTGAGCAGACCAGGTGATATACATAAATTCTAAGCATTTTTTATCAACTAGAGACAGCTGTCTGTCTTTGGGATTCATTAATCTGGAACCCCAATATGTATGCTTAGCGATGTAGTCGCCACAAGCCGACGTTAACGATCTTCAAAATATTCCTTAGTCACGGAAAATCGTGAGAGGCAATATTTTGAGCTGAGCGTTAAATCTTCAACTCTGCATTCTAAGCGAATGGATGTTGCTTGCAAATAGTCTTTGGAAAATTTTAGGGTATAATGTTTTATCCTATTTCTAATTAAAATGCCAGCACCACCGTGTGCCTTACCATCAGGATGATTCGCGAGATAAAAATGAAACCTGTAATATAAAAATTGTATGTATTTGTTCAGTGAGTCTCCGAGATTAACAATACATCTAAGGACTTTGTTCGAAGAGGTTGTCCATCTCCGTTTAAAATCTACCACACTTTTGGACACCTTTTTTTGGTTTTCTATTCTCTTTTAACAATAGCCCAATATCTCTCCACTGGAATCAGCTCCAGGCAGTTTGGAGGAATTGCCTCTCTTGGTACAAATATCACATTATTGTTCTTGTACCACTCAATACCTTTCTTACAATAGTGACAGATACCAAATCAGGCCAAAAATAAGTGGACACATTAATAAGTCTTATGAATGGAAACATCCTTTTTTGTAAGCATTCCTTGATATAAATTTCGGTATTTATAGAGCCCTTTGTAACAACTGTTTGGCTTTTTTGCCGCAACTGCATATTACTTGCCATACAATGAACTTTTTGGGAAATTTTATCTGCTTATGGGTCCAAAACTTAAAAAAATGATTTAGAAGCTCCGAAAAATTTTCCATACGTACATTTCGTTATCCATTATACAGCAGGTGTATTTTTTGTCTTTGGCCTCTAAATTTTTAGCAGAATAGTCCGAGTACTGACCTTACCGGGCTGTTTTCCTACTGTAGGTGTTGGGAGCTCATTTGAAAATGCTTTCTATTTTTTATTTTGTGGCTTTAGAAACATCATGTGGACCATACCTTCTACCTAAACCAGGTTTTATATCAAAAGACAAGTTCTCCCGGTGCTGTTTAATAACATTGGAAAAAGTTTGATAGCAGACCTCTGATTGTTTGGCCAACTTTTTGTAGGACCAAGTTGGGTTTTGTTGAAAATATTTAATAATTTTAGTACGCACTTTTTTTCTGGTCACTCATTTTAATCAGATTAACAACAAATGAACATAATTGATTTTAAACATAATAACTGACATGCTTTACAAAAGTAACTTGATAAAAAAAAAAATCAAATAATACTTGGGTAAGAAGTTTTAATGAAAAACGTGTGTTAAGAATTTTACGATCTCAGTCCTTATAAGGGTGTGAAGATAAATACGTCAGTTAAATACGTCCCACATTTATGTTTAATACGTTCCAAACACTGTTAAACTAGTTTTTAAATCGGTAAAAATAGATTTCTTCCATAAATATTATAAAATTATTGAATTTTATGGAAACAAATCAATAAGAACCATAAACTAATATAATTTTAAAAAATTAATTTTTTATATATATTTTTTGGAGAAAAAAAATTGGTTTTTCACCAAAAATTTATGAAAAATATGTAATTTTCAAGTGAATTTTTCGGAAATTTAGAGAATACATGAATCGGGTCATCGCCAGAGTGGGAGTAGCCTAGGACTAGTAGATTCCAAAACGATATTGTATATGTCTGGAACTAGCCCTGTATTCGAGTTAAAATTTTTTGAAAAAATTGGTTTTTCACCAAAAATTTAAAAAAAGGAAATTTAGAAAAATTACCGATTGACATTTTGATTTCAATATTTTCACAATTTTAGATGCTTTTTAAACCACTATACAAATTTTATGTATTGTGGTTTCAGTAGTACAAATATGGTCCAAATTTTAAATGCTATGGTTTTTTTTATATGTTTAAGTAAAATTGTGAATTTTTTTTGAAGTCTCCACATAATCAGTCCGATATTAATAAAATAAACTTAGAAACATTTAAATTTACATAACCTTTAATCAGTTTCTATATTGATTTTTAATCGGCTCAGTAGTTTCGGAGTTATAATAACAAATGTAAGCAAAAAATATTTTTTTACGTGAACATATACTATATAGACACTTACAGTCTAATTCATAATAAAACCTTATTGTAGATTTAAAACACAAATTTGTTAACCAACACTTTAGCTTTATAAACCTTTAATAAAGGTATTTTATTCATAAACCTTTGTTAAAGCCACAATAGTAATGTACTGTTTTTTTGTCTAATCTGGCAATGCTTCTCAGTTATTTCCCCTTTTTCGTTGTTAGTGTTGCTTGCAATTAGGATAAAATATTCGTTAATTCTCTTTTTTTAATTGTTTGTTTTTAGTATTAATACATTTTTGAGGATAAAAACTAATTTTTAGTTAAAAAATGTATATCTGGTTCTAGTAAATTTATATTTAAAATGTATTAGTATACAAACGTTTTTATATATTTTATTTCAATTATTATTAAAAGTATTCGAATGACGAATATTCTGTGATTAAATAAACTGTTTTATGATTTGTTTTATTAATTTATTTTTATTGTCATTTTGTTAATTTTTAACAAAATTTATGAATTTCTATAAGGAAACACATAATTTTAATTCCGGAATTGTGTGGACCTCCTTCCACAATGTTTTCACATTTTATAACTACATTTCGTTACAGGTTAAAAGAAAATGACAAAAATCAAACTCACTTGCGAACCACATATAGCTCACTGCCGGAAACAAAATCATATATTATTATATTGGAACATATTCCCCAGCGGAGTTAAAATTACGTTTGTCAATTGCAATAGTATCGTCTATTATTGCAAATTTATAAAAAATTATCTTTAAAATTCTTTGTAAAAAGAATACCTTAAAGTTGGTTTATAGTAGTGTTGAAGCTACAATAAATATTTCAAATTTATGAATGGTTTATAACAGACTTATAAGACTATTAAACGTTTATGAATACAGTTTTTTGATTTTTTTCTTTTTAACGACTTATAAAGCTGTTTTAAGTTATTATGAACTAGACCGTTAATCTATGCTGATTAAAAAAAAAACTAGTTTTTTACATTAGCAGTAAATATGGACCAAATGGTCCATTAACCTAACATTCCTTAGTGTTTTCTAACCAAACAGCAGGGTTAACGGTTGAACAACGCTACCAAATATACTTTGAAATTAAGTCATCTATCTATTCGCGCAACTTATAGACGACTGTTTTATCGCAAAATTGCGTTCAGCGATGAGGCTCATTTACATCATACATAATTATCGAACCACTTTTTTCGACTACATTTTTTATATAAATACACAATTTTTCATTGAAATTGAGAACATTATACATGATATTGAGAAAATTCCAAATGAAATTGAGAATTTCCATTTTAAATGGAGAAAATTCCATAGAAATTGAGAATTTCAACTTTAAATTGAGAAAATTCCAAATCAAATTGAGAATTTCCATTTTAAATTGAGAAAATTCCAAATGAAATTGAGAAATTCCATTTCAAATTGAGAAAATTCCAATTGAAATTGAGAATTTCCATTTGAAATTGAGAAAATTCCAAATGAAATTGGGAAAATTCTAATTGAAATTAAGAAAATTCCAAATGAAATTGAGAAAATTTTATTTTAATCTACATAAATAATATACATTAAACAAAAAACATATGTACATAGTCTTATTGACCAACAAGCATATCTTGCAATTCCAAAGCGCTTTGGTGGAATGATGTTGTATGTTGTATAGCTCTACTGCAATCTCCAGTAGTTATACAGGACTTGGAATCGTTAATTAATTCTTCAAGATATAAAATCCTCTGCTCTCCAACATTAGGAGGATTTACGGTTGGTATATTCATCTTTGACTTCACAATACTTTTGATTTTGGACCAAATTATTTCAATTGGGTTAAGCATTGGTGAATAGGGACTCAATCGTAAAAGTGTTGCTGGTGAGTTGTCGAAAATATCACGTAAACGACTGTGACAAGGGGCATTGTCACATACCAGAACGAGTTCAGATAACTGATTACCCAACTCTTGCCATCTATCAAGAACTCTTTTGACCCATTTGCGCTTTCGGCAGTGAACGAACCTCAGCGACTATCCATTTGAATAATGCCTGCGGTACCAATTGCACCTATCAGGTGGAAGTTGGATCCACGCGAAGTAGGTATCGAAAGAACTATTCGGAATCCAACACGAGACCAAACATGTTTTCTACGACAAAATAAATTGAAATTGGTCTCGTCTATCCAGATCACCTGCTTCCCACATCTGATATAATCGTTAATTTTGTTTACGTAGTCCGCTCGTTTATCATTATTAATTTGTGTATTCATGGAAATTGGTTGTAAATGAGCGGCTTTTATGGAATACATCTTGCCGCGAAGAGTATTTCCTATGGTCGTAATGGAAACACGTTTGTTGAATTGAGAATTAATTTTTTCAGCTATTTCCCGAAGGGTTAACTGCGGTCTTTCTTCTATCCAACTTATAATAATGTTAATTTCTTCCATTTCCAACGACTGTGGTTTTTTGCCACCTCTTTTCATAGCAATTGAATTTGGTTGGTTTGCCCAACGATGGGCAGTTTTATAACAAATATTAAGAGAAGCCGCCAACTCCACCCTCCTCTACTGGCTGCATCCACAATACGATGACGGTCAGTATCTGAATATTTCTTGTAGATTTTACGTACAATACGTTCTTTGTCTGGATCGGAAAGTAGGTTTATAAGATTTTGTAACATATGTAAATTATTACGGTTGATTTTTAAACTTACCTTTAATTTCCCCTCTACATAAAGGACAGTTTGACCTAACTAAAGTTACACATTTGTCGTGGAAAATGTGACGACAGGGAATAAGCCGTATTATTTCCCCACGGGTCATTTTGCTTAAGCATATCCCACAATTATCTTTTAAATCCATTTTTCTTCGTTCAAATAAAATGTTAAATTGTAATTTCTTATTACATACGTTTCTTTGACATTGTGTTAAAAACATGCTTGACCAGAATAAAATACATTTGTACATAATTGCAGGTATTTATATGTTTCTAAATTATACATACATATACTTTTTATGGAATTAAATGAGTGTTTTTTTAATTTATATAATGTTTCTCAATTTTATTTAGAATTTTCTTAATTTCAATTGGAATTTTCCCAATTTCATTTGTAATTTTCTAAATTTCAATTTGAATTTCTCAATTTCATTTGGAATTTTCTTAATTTGAAATGGAAATTCTCAATTTCATTTGGAATTTTCTAAATTTCAATTTGAATTTCTCAATTTCATTTGGAATTTTCTCAATTTGAAATGGAATTTCTCAATTTCATTTGGAATTTTCTCAATTTAAAGTTGAAATTCTCAATTTCATTTGGAATTTTCTCAATTTCAATGAAAAATGGTGTAGTTGAAACTATAAATTCAATTTCCCAAAAAAAAATTTTGTGCAGTTACGTGAAGATAACTTCGGGACGACGAACTGTTAGAACCAAAAAGCGAAAAAAAAGCTATCAGCTGATTGACTGACTCCACCTTGTATAAATTCGCCTTGTTTACGATGTTTCTAGGAAGTAGACAGTTTACAGTCGTATAAAATGAAAAACTTGAAAATTACATATTTTTATAAATTTTTGGTGAAAAACCAATTTTTTAAAAAAATTGTATCTCAAATACAGGGCTGGTTCCAGGCATACACAATATTGTTTTGGAATCTACTAGTCCTAGGCTACTCTCACTTTGGCGGTGACCAGATTCATGTCTTCTCTAAATATCCGAAAAATTCACTTGAAAATTACATATTTTTCATAAACTTTTGGTGAAAAACCAATTTTTTCCAAACATTTTATCTCGAATACAGGGCTGGTTCCAGACATATACATTATAGTTTTGGAATCTACTAGTCTCAGGCTACTCCCACTCTGGCGGTGACCCGATTCATGTCTTCTCTAAATTTCCGAAAAATTCACTTGAAAATTACATATTTTTCATCAATTTTTGGTGAAAAACCAATTTTTTTTCCAAAAAAAAAATATATATATCTAATCAATTAATTTTTTTAAATTATATTTGTTTATGGTTTTTGATTTGTTTTCATAAAATTCAATAATTTTATAATATTTATTGAAGAAATCTATTTTTAACGATTTAAAAACTAGTTTAACAGTGTTTGGAACGTATTTAACATAAATGTGGACGTATTTATCTTCAAACCCTTTATATTGTTTTCATCGATAAAATGTGACACCTCAGCTTTGTGCTGGGTCAAGCCAGCGTTCCTGAAACTAATTTGGGGTTATGTTATTTGCAAGAGTATTTAATATATTTTCTAACCCTTCCGAACTCCCGGACACTAGGTTGTTTTTATTTCAGACTTTAAAATACCAGCATAGGCGACGGTTCCAGACTGTACTAGATCGTCTTTATTATTTTTATTTGGAGTGGGAACTCCAGAAATTTGCGGATAGGAAATTGCAGTTCAGATTTACTGGTTCAACTATTTCGCCTCTTGGTCCCTTTTTTCCATTTCTTAATCTTTTCAGCAATGTTTTGTAAACTGGGCATCCACGATAGTTAGCAGAATGATCGCCTCCACAGTTTCCGCATTCAGTTGAAGAAAGCTGGTCTCCGCATTCAACACATACAGTACGGTATGGAGTATATTACATGAATTTCATTCCCTTTTAATTTCTATCATCAGGCTCCAACTGAACTCTAAATAATGGTTGTTGAATTGTAAAACTGCCTAATTCTTCCAATGTCTCCTTGATTTCGTTTCTTTAATGAACTTTTCACCATTTGAGGGCTTAAATTTCTTTTATTTATACTTAAATATCTTAGCATACCTGGTGTTTTTGGTTTACCCTTCTCGCCTACAATTCTTGGAATAGCACCCTTTGATGTACCATTATTGCTACTTAAGCTTCCTAGAGGGTTAAACACTTTAGATCGCTCAGAATTTTATTTCTTCTGGTGTATTTAAAACAGAGCCCAGCGATACACGCGATTGGTCAGTTGTTGTAATAGCGAAAAATAAGAAAAGATACATTGCAGGCATTACACCATGAAAATTGTTGTTAAACTCAACAAGAGCTGGCTAAATCATTGGGAGCTACTTAAGCAGCAATTCAATCAAAATGTTTGTGAGCAGCAGCATTCATCAAAAAGCAAGGAAATTGGGTACCATAGGATTTGAAGCCGAGACCTTGAAAGACGATTTTTCATGTCCGAAATGATGCTTGAACGCTATAAAAGAAAATCATTTTTCACCAAATCATTACTTGCGATGAAAAATTAATCCATTACGATAACCCGAAGTGTTAGAGATCGTATGTGAAGCCCGGCCAACCAACCGAATCGACTCCAAAGCCAAATATCCATGGCGCTAATTCTCTGATTTGGTGGCAGTAAAAGTGTGTTATCTAATAAGAGCTGACCAAACCATCATAGGGAACCTGTACCGAACACAACTGATTCGTTTGAAGCGTGCATTGGTCGAAAAACGCACAGAATATGCGGCCAGACATGAAACCGGCCAGACATGAAAGATTTGGTTGGAAAATTTTGCCTCACCCGCCTTATAGTCCGGAACGTGCCCCGTCCGACAAATATTTGATTCGAGCGATGCAGAACGCTACGATTCACTTTGAAACACGATTCACTTTGGAACAGAGTATCCGATTTTGGCTTGAATCGTTCTTGGCCTCAAAAGATGAGCACTTATTTTGGCTCGGAATACATATGTATGTTGCCAGAAAGATGGAAAAAGGGCATAACTACCAATGGGCAAACGTTTATAAAAAATCCTGCATTTTTAAAACACTAAATATTAATTTGGTTTTCGGCACTTAATTTTAAATGTATGCCTATGAAGTTATTACAACAGATGGAAGTTATTAGGACAAAAAGAAAGGACAGTACGATCAATGGAAAGTACAAAAATATGGGACTGAAACTGTGTTACTTTTCCTTAGTTTTGCAATGACTTCTGTTAAAATGATCATGTAATTTTCTGCAACTTGACCTATTTAAAGCAACGAAAACAGTATTTTACAGAATACAGTATTGTTTTCATTAAATCAAGTTTTTCATCCTTAAAAAAACTTAAAAATTTTAAAAAAATATACCGACTCAGGATTATATTATCAAAAACATAATTTTGGACAATAGAAATAATAAACCGGTTTCAAATACGGCTTTAGCTGAAAAAAACGATTAATCGGTTTTATATTATATGCAGTATTATTTCAGTTTTTCTTTATTTTAACTAGAAAAAATAAAATTGCAAATATATTTTTACAAAGGCATTGGCCCATAATCATAGTCAAACAATAAAGTCGGTTCTTTTAAAAAACAACTTTATAATAAAAACCCACTTTTTATTTATTTATTTATTTATTTATTGGTTATCTTAAAGTTATAGAGAAAATTTTAAGATAACTTATATGTAGCTATGACTACTATGGTCTTAAGCTAGTATTGTTTATAAAGAAAAGATAAATTAATAGAAAGATAGTTTATTACATATATAAAATTTTTTTTTTAAATATCTTTAAATATGTTGCATATTTTTAAAAACTTTATAATTATAATTATGTTTCCCAATGATGGATTAGAAAGAATGAAAATTGGATCAGTATTGAAGAGTTTTCTTCGAATTGTTTCAAATTTAATGCATGTTTTCAAAATATGTTCTATTGATACAGGATGAATTTGACAATATGGAAATATCAGGTCGAATTATATGACTGTGTTTGCATAAGGTGTGTCCAAGTCTTAGTCTTATAAATTTAGTACATTCCTGATAGCTGATATGTTTTGTTAGGTTGAAGTTTAGGTATTTTTTTAAATTTGTTCTTTCTTGGTTAATGGATTTGTACCAATCTGAGGTTTTAGACCATGAATTCCCTTGACTGATCAATAACTCTCGAATATGAATTAATATGTCATGTGTATTAAGGTTAGGTGATAGATGAAGAGGGGAATTATGGGATAGTTTAGCCACTGAATCAGCAAATTCATTTCCTTGAATTTGGCAGTGTCCAGGAATCCATAATAATTTTACATTGGGTTTTTTAGTCGAGAAGTCTCTGATATATTTGGAGTAGTAGTTTGTGTTGTGTAAATTACGAATAGATCGTATAGCCGATAATGAGTCTGAGCAAATCATAATTTTTGTTGTTGAATCTCCAATGTGTTTGATCAAATATTGCTATTATTTCTGCAGAGAATATTGTCGAATATGAGGGGAGTATGGAATTTCTTATAATGGAATCGGAGGTAGTAACACTGTAAGATACATTATCATTATCTTTGGAACCATCCGTGAAAATAAGTTTGTAATCTTTATGTTTCCCTATTATACATTGGAAACATTTTCTGTAAGTAGTGGCAGGTGTGGACGATTTCAGATATAGGGCTAATGTTGTATTTAGGTTATCTATATGTAGGTGCCATGGTGGGTGTGGAGATATAGGGCTTACTTTTAGTGGTTTAATTGGTAGGTTATTTTCTCTAGCAAAGTTGAAAATGCGACTAAGTGTTGATTGGATTTTGTTACGATTTGGTTTCGTCGAAAGTTTAGAGCATATTTTGAATATGGGAGAATTTGAACTATTAAGTATATTTTTCAGTAGATTGAAAGTTATGATGTTCCTGTTTGTTTCTAAACTGTTTATTCCAGCTTCAAAGAACATATTGTGAATTGGGGTAGTTTTAAAAGCTTTTAATGAGATTCTAAGCGCAGAATTTAGAATGGTATTAATTTTTTGAAAGGAGGTTTTAGGTGAGAAACCATATAAAAAAAGACCGAAGTTAATTTTAGATACAATTATTGAATTGATAACCGATATTAAGGAGTAAATATTACAGTTAAATTTTCTATTAGACAGACATTTTATTATGTTCAGTCTTCGTGTCAGATCTTCCGCAATAAATTTTAAATGCCCATTCCAATTGTATCTATTATTAAAAACAATGCCTAATATCTTCATCGAATTACAATTTTCTATCGTAACAGTATTAGAAGAGATGATAGGTTTGCATGACTTTTTCCTACAAATGTGTAGATGTTTAGACTTTGACAGTGATAGTTTAGCACCTGAATATTTACACCAATTTTCTATTTGGGTTATCAAGGGATTAATGTCGATGGTTCCCTTTTTTTCTTTTCCAATTTTCTTAATTAAATATAAATCATCTGCATAAGCGCAGAAGTTATATTGTTTAATTGATAAAAGATTGTTGCTTAGTTTATTATAAGAGATTAGAAAGAGAATGACTGAGAGTGGTGATCCTTGTGGGATCCCATTGTGCAAAGGGTATAATTTAGAATGATTATTATGTAATTTAACTCTAATTTGTATTTTTGACAGAAAATTTAGAACGTGTTTTATTATTTTTGGTCCCAGATTCCATTCTACTAGTTGGTGAATGACGGTGTTTATACCTATTTTGTCAAAAGCTTTTGCGAAATCTAGGGATAAAATTGAAGAGTGATTTTTGTGTGATAGTGAGTCAGTAACTAAATGATCAATGAAAAGTAAGGCATCAGCAATAGATTTACCCTTTCTAAATCCAAGTTAGTGAGTGCAAATTAAATTGTTAGTATTAATGAACCACCAAAGTCGGTTTGCTATTATCTTATCTAGTAGTTTAGATATGCATAAATTTAGGGAGATAGGTCTATATGAACTTAATTTAGTTTTATCGGCGTTCGGTTTAGGTATGGGTGTTATTGTGCTAATCTTGTAGAAGGATGGTATAAAATTAGAAAAAATTTGGTTGTATTGGTGAATAATTCTATTTTTGGTTTTGTTGCATAGGTTTTTGATCATCGGATAGGATATCCTGTCTATACCAGGTGTGTTACCTTTCATTTTACCGAGAGCGAATTCATTATTTAATGTTTATTTGATCGAAATTCGTCAGAGAAGTTGCAGTCATCCGATTCAGAAGACCAATACTTTCCGAATGATTCTACTATCTCCTGTTTGTCCGTTAGAAATTGTCCAGGAACTTCAGTTGATTCAATAGTATTAATGGATTGTCTTAGGTTTAGACCACAAAAAGTTCTTATATTGGACCAAATTTTATTTGAGGGTGTTTGGGGGTTTATTTCAGAGGTGAAGTTAGAAATACATTTATTTTTAGATATTTTCAATTCTTTCTTGAACTTAGCAGATGCTCTTTTATAATTAATTATATTTTCTGTGTTAATATTTCTTTTTAATTTGTTCCATAGTTTATTTTTCTCTTTTTTTAATTCCTCTAGGTATTTATTCCACCAGGGGGTTGTTTTTGTAATTGTAGGATTTATTTGAGGAATTGAAGAGTTTGCACTTTGCAGAATTATTTTCTGCAAGTTAGAGGCTTCCTTATTGATATTATTACATAATGGACGTTCATTGTCGAATTTAAAAGAAAGCTCCTGAAATTTCTTCCAGTTGGCTTTATTAATAATGAATTTAGGTCTGGGTTTAGAGATATTGGATTGTGATGCGATAAAAAGTTTAATAATGATTGGAAAATGGTCACTTCCATATAGGTCGTTTTCAGTTTTCCAGTTAGATTGTATTTTTAAGTAAGGTGAACCAAAAGAAATGTCAACGTTTGTGAATGTGTTATGTGTACTGAAATGCGTTGAAGAACCATCATTGAAAATAACAAAGTTGGATTGGGTGATGTAATTTGCTAAGACATTGCCTCTATGATTGTCAGTTGGAGATCCCCAAATAGTATTCCAACTATTGAAATCACCTACTATAAGAACGTTATTGTTAAAATTATCAAATGTATTTTTTAATGTATTTAAGTCAAAATTCTTGGATGGAGGAATATATGAGTTAATAATGGTAAATTTGGTTTTAGCTTGAATAGTGACACCCACTGAATCAAAAACGTTAGGTATATTTAACGGGGAAAATTGAAGATAGTTATGTATTAGAAGGGCAACTCCTCCGTAGGAGTGAGTTTCTGTATTTTTAAAAAAGATTTTATAGTTTAATGGGATCGGAATGCCAGAAATGGAGTGAAAATGAGTTTCCTGGAGAGCTATTATTTTTGGATTGTGTTTTTTTAGTAGCAATTGCAATTCATTATAATTGTTTAAATACCCTCTAATGTTCCATTGGATTATGTTAATGTTCATAATAAATTTTATATAAATTGAATATGCTTAAGTAATTAATAAAAAGACAAAATAAATAAGTATAAGTAATAAAATTAGATATAAATACTGTTATGTAGAGGTTTTAGTAGAGTGTTTCCCCCAAAGGTGTGATCGGCCCCACACAAACTGTCCAATCGGAGTCCCAAACGTCTTCATGTAAAATCGTCCCTCAAAACGATCCAGAGATGACGCCGACAGTGTCGCAACGGCTGCAAGACCAAAATTGAAGCATACGAACATTTGTTTTGGTGTTGACACCCAAAACAAAGCTGTGAATCTCTCGTAGCCCTGCAGCTGCCACAACAACACCACCACGCCAAACATGGAACCATCCAGATGGGCGGTCTCTCTCATGAGTCCGTCAACCCCAGATTAGACCTCAGTGTAGGGCGGATCACACTACTATGGGGGGTCTAGTATTTGTTCTGTAGTTATTCCATTATTTCATCTTGATTATGTTTGCTCTTATTAATTGTTTTGTTGATGCTTGGTTTGGTGTTTGCCTTAAATTTTGCTTTTAATTGTGTTTTTAAGCGATTAGATGTGTTCCTGGGAAAGATTTTGGTTGTAGATCGAGATGTCTGATTTTGGCTAGATGGTGTTGCTAGGTCAATGTGGTCCAATATAATAGATTCTGGTTCGTTCTTATCTTGAGTGTTCTGTATGTTAGCAATGTTGATGTTGGAGTTTGTGTTTAATAATGGATCGTCATAATTTACTAGTTGAGTCCTCTGAGTAGGATTGCTGGATTTGGTGATGGAAGAAATTGTTGCATTATTGTTAAGGTGTCTTTTGTTATATATTTTTTCTGCATTTTTCTGAGATGTTTTTTCGAGGATTCTAATGGCTTGAATTTCTTTGTTTTTTTAAAATATTGGGCATTTTTTGTCCTTTGCCGAGTGTTTATAGTTTTCAATATTGTTTTCTTTGCAGTTGATGCAACAGGTTTCATTTGTGCATGCTTCGTTTTCATCAGGGCCAATATGATTTATTTTACAGCAGTTGTGACAGAGCTTTTGTAGTTCACATTTTTTCTGGATATGACCGTAATGTAGACAATTGTTACATCTGAGTGGGTTTGGTATATAAGGACGAATATATATTTTTTCGTAGCCCATATAAACGTGTTCTGGCAAATCAGTTAATGAAAAGGTTAAAATTAATAACCCCGTTTCTTTTAAATTATCTTGTTCTTTTTTTAATATTTTTTTAACTTCGACTACTTTTTGGGAAGCCATATTGTTTAAAATTTCATCCTCCGGTACTCCAAAAAGATCAGAGGAGTACATAACTCCTTTACTGAAATTTAGAGACTTGTGTTCCGTTATATTGATCTTTATATTTTGATTCATTGCAGTGAGTTTAATGAGTTTGTTCGCTTGAGTTAAATTTTTCGTTTTAACTAGTATTGAACCACTACGTAGCTTTTTGCATTCAGCAACTTCTCCATTGCAAGTAGAACTGTTGTAGCAACTGTTGTCGTTGTTAACACGTGTAATCATAAGGTAAATAGGACCGTTTGAATTTATTGACACTCTCTTAGAAAAATCATATTCAAGAACGTAGTTAATCGGATTTAGTTTTTGTTTCGCGACGTCAGGTGGTTTGTTCATTTTAATATTTTTTTTTATAAAAATTTTACTTGTTTTATAATTATTTTTTGTTTGTATTTTTCTTTTTTAATAAAATTCTTAAGGTACGGTCAGACACAGCTAATATTTGACGATTATCGTCAAATATTTCATTGTCTGAATCTGACCACAAATAAAATTTAGAGCAAACAACAAAACAGATGATTTTAGTCAAACAAATTTGTTTGACGGCAAACAAAATATTTTCTTAATGTGAACATAGTATGACCACTAGCTATATAAATACATAAAAAATATATAATTTGATCTTACAAATCTATTTAAGGTTAACGCACTTATTTCGAATTGTAAAACAATTATTTTATTAAAGTTTTATTAAATTTTGTTACCATATAGTGAATTTAATTTTTCACTTTTTGTTTGACCAAACTGCTGCGAAAAAGAATCAGTAAATATATTTGCCGTGTGGTCACACTATATCAAATACTTTCATGAAATAATTGCTTGATCAAATAGAGCAAACAAAGAAAATTATTTGCTCAACATGGCGGATTAAAAAGGAGATTATTTAAATATTTTTGGTACTAAATTAAAGTTAAAATTGCACTATTTTTGTTCTTTAACTATAATACATATCAATATTTCTTGTAAATTTGTTATTTAAATTATTTTCACTAAAAAAATGCCATCAATAAATGAAGTCTTCTTCTTCACATAAAAGTCATTCAGCCTAGAATGACATACTGGGAGAAAAACTAATTGAAGACATGAAGTCTATGTTGCGATTTTTTGCATTTCTATGCGATTATATTTGTATACGTATAACATAGTCTGATGTTTGATTGTTTTTATACATGGAGTTTTTCTATTTACAAAATTTAAAATTGCTCAAATGTATGGAATATTTATTGAATTTAAAATCAAAGAAAATAGTTTAGACATACATAAATATTATGATTGGATTGCAATTAAAAATTAATTCTTAAACAGTATGATCTGCTTAATTTTTTTTTAATGCGAACATTCAGAATGAAAAAAGTTTGGTGAAAGTCCTGTTCGATTAATAATTTTTATTAAAAAAAAATAATTTCAATTATGAATTTCATTTTTCCTTCTACATATAAGTATAGTTTCAACCAAAGTATAACAAGTAGTCCGACTCTATTTTTCAATATTACTCTCTCACATAAATGAGTACCGTGTGAATTCAACACCCTTGTGAAAAATGTACACATCAAATGTCTCGATATTTTAAGAAAAAATTTTCGATTAAATATAGTTTAATTCTCGTTAATTCTTTAACACACAGAATTTTATAATTTTATTTTACATTTCTAGCACATTTTCATTTCGTTTTGCGTCCAATATATAGTTAGGTACTGCTGTCAAAGAGTTGGACAACTTGTATGTACTTTGGTTTCAACATTTTAAAAATATACTTTTTCTTTTTAACAGTTCGCTTATTTGATTATTGTAAAGTTCATCATAGTAACATTCGTTTTGTTTGAATAATGCGATTTTTAGTTCAAAATCCAAACAAAGCCAAAACAAATACAATAAAATTCCAAAATTGTTAATTATATTAGGGATATTTTGTAGATTTTAAGTACAATTATACCTACAAATTTTAATACGTTGATAGTAATATAATTTAATAAATAAACTTTTTATATTATATTATTAAATTGTTCAAGCTTGAGTTCCTTTCGCGATTTGTTTTTATTATTTAGCGATTTTTAATTTAAGATATAGCAACACTACTTTAGCGATAACACATGATGGAACAGCTGTTATTTGACGCTGTTTGATCTTGCAAATGAATTGCAAGATCAAATAAAAAATTGAGGAAAATATTTGCTGTTTAGTGGTCACACATTGGTCACATTACAAGAAAGTTTTCTTATCGGCAAATAAATTTGTTTGACCAAATTCAGCTGTTTTCTTGTTTGCCGTGCAAAAATATTTTCTGTTCAAACTAGGAACATAAAATATTTGACGTTAAAATAAAAGTACTGAAATTTCACAATTCTTTCAAATGTAAAGCAAAATCTAGTAGTATTTTACTTTCTAGATATGTATTTTTTATTGATGAAAGAAATTAAAGTTTTTTTACAGCTTTATTTAATAATTATTTAGAAAAAATATTACCATAAATGTGACCACAAGACAAATATATTTTCCCCTTCGTGTGTTTGATAGTATTAATATGGCAAATAAATGTGTACAGTGTGACCACAAAATCAAGCCATGGATTATTTGATGTAATTTTGATCAAACACATGAAACATTTTGTGTCAAATAATTTGCGTAGTCTGACCTTACCTTTAGTATTGTTTTTGTTATTTTGGATTTTTAGTATTACAGTTATTTGGTGTGTTTGTATATGTACGTTGAAGAATTTAAGTGAGCGATATTTGTAAGAGATGTTGCTTGTTTGAAGTAACAAGTGTGAATCACCCACTTTTTATTATTTTCTAACTATAGTCAAAATTAAAGTATGTTTTCAATTGAACCGACTTTAACTGGGTGTCACCTCAAATGTAGAAAATCTTTTCATACAATATACAACAAAATATAGACAAGTGGCATTGCTGAACAGCTGACTTTAAAAACAAAACATAAACAATAAATGTTACCGGGAAGCTAAAGGAAAAACCAGTTTGTGGTGGAAAATAGAAAAGGAAAGATTAATATCAAATGTATTCTATTTTGGTACTAATTTTATTGTTTCAATATTCAATAATTTCAAAATCTCTGCCAATATCTTGCAACTTAAACATTTTTGACTTTTTGTCGAACTTTTTTACATGGCGAAGAACAGCTGATGCTGTTGATAAATGAATTAAAAACAACTTCAGCTAGTTTTATATTTACAGTCGAATTTAACGTCAGAAGTATACTTTAACTTGTCTGTGGTAGACCTAAAGTCCCCTCTTAAGTAAATACGACTTTATTTATCTTAAAATATACTATATTTTTGATTATGATTATGGGCCATTGTAAATACAAAAAGAGTTGTGTTATTATTATTTAATGGAAGAGCGGGGGAACAAGAGTTATTCAAACAAAAAACAAAACACATGTTAATTTTTTTTTTTGCAATTATGGTATTAATTTTAAATATTTTATTGTTATTGTTTTATGAATTTGCTTTGTTTGATACACTAATAAAAATTTAATATTTTAAATTATAGGCTTCCATGCGCAAATAACTTTGTTTTTTATGCGTAAATAAATGTAAATATTCACGAATTAAAACGGAGCGGATTTAAAATACGTCTGTCTCATGAGATTTACACACATTTTGTGTGTAACTTTAACTTTACTCGAATATTGAAAGTTTGTCGCTGTGTTGTAGATTACGACCTAGTTCAATTGAACTTCATTTTGATATTTTGATTTTTCCTTTGTGTTATTGCAATGTTTCCAGTGAAAAAATTGACAATTAAATTTTTGACAATTGTTTCGCACGTACTTATCTTTAAGTGTAATAATTGATTTTTAAAAAACCAGAGAAATTATAATGTAATTCGATACGAAATATTTATTAGGGACCTACTATGGGCGTGAAAAGTGACTAAATACCAGTGAAATATATTATTTTTTATGATAATCACCCCTATCGCGAATCAATTCATATGAAATGAAAAAAAAAAATTTCCCATGTTGTGAAATTTTTAGATGGAATTTTGTAAACAATAACCTGCTGTTACGAACAAAATCAACCATTGTGAATGAAATGTTCATGGAAATCTAACGATAATTTTCTCTTCGAGGCAAATGGATATTTCATGGGAACATAAATTTCACATGTTTTTCACGATAGGGAGAATAATAACATTAGAGTCCGCTCTAAAACTTTTTTTCTGAACCGAACCTAATATTCGGCCGAATCTGCAACAAACCGAAATTTATACATTTTAAACGAAGATTTTCATTATCATAAAAAAATCAAATAATTCACTGGTGTTTACTCATTTTTGAGGCTCATAGTATAGCACTGGGGTATAATATACATATGTCCCAGATATTTTTGTTCATATAATTAAAAAATTTTTTATTAAGCTTTAGCTTATGTGCTACTTTATTATACATGTAAATCTCGAATCCTTCTATTTTTAGTACAGACAGGAGGAAATAGTCTATTCACATGTTGAATTTACAGATAATTCTTTGTGCTTGGAACTGATAGAGCGGCCGCCAAGATGCATTTTTAAATTATTAACTGAACAGTGTCATATGCCGAAAGGTTCCGACACGGCATATCTCAACAATATGCATGTTGAATTTGAATACAATCCATATTACATTAAAGGAATGGACCGCAGACATTGGGAAACCGAATTCGGAATTAAGCATTACGCTGGATGCGTTATATATACTGCTGAAGGATTTGTTGATAAAAATCGAGACGTTCAACAAGATGTTTTGTTTGATTATATGAGCAGGAGCGATAATACGTTTGTAAAGGAATTATCAACATATCAGGTAATTGTAAAATTTAAAAATAAATTGTATAACATAATTTTTAAGGTCTATTGCAAATTGCAACATTAAGTCGAATAATTGAATAGATTTTTCATCACCTCCTCCGATTTTAATTAAATTATGAACTATGAATTGCCAAACACACGTGTAACCCCTTATGTTGCTTGCTTAATTAATCGAATAAAGCAAAATATTACAGATGAAGAAAATACAGTAGTACAACAATCAAGAACACATGTGTCTAACATCAATTTCCGACATATGGGAATAAAATAAGTACCACTTGCCTCCATTTTTATGATTCTTGACTCGTCAAGAAATGTGTGAACAACCTTTGAAATGATAATGAGAATAAGTGAGATCAACGTTGAGATTAATACTCAGATTAACAAAACAACCACCAAAAGCATTACTTCCAATATACTTAAGACAATTATATTAAGTGCAATTTAATAATAAATGATAAATATTGTTCCACATTTAAACATTCCGAGTGGAAATTCCAACAGTTGTATATTACCCAGCAAAAATTTCGCTTACAAAGCTACAAGTAGTGGCCCATAATCATAGTCAAACAATAAAGGAGTTTCTTTTTAAAAACAACCTTAAAATAAAAACCCGCTTTTTGTTATTTTCCAACTATAGTCACAATTAAAGTATGTTTTAAATTGAATCGACTTTAACTGGGTGTCACCTCAAATTTTAAAAATATGTTCATAAAATATACAACAAAATATAGACAAGTGGCGTCGCATGCTTGCGTGTGCTATTTATCTCTTACAATTTCCGAACTTTGTCGAATTGAACTTTTAAAATTTTGCCATAGCTTGGTCCGCTTTTTTTTTAAATATAGGGCTTACTTTTGGACCGAATGGACTCGAATTTCTTTTGTTAGTTAGACAACTAAATTACCAATAAAATACAAAAGATTTCAAGGCAATATCGATTATGTATCCAAAAATAAAAAATTTTTAATTTAAAAATTCAAAAAATAGTAAATTTTTGCAGTTTTTTGAACGAAGAGAGGGAGTTAGAAGAGGGTTGCAAGATATAAAAGCTGCAACAGCGGCGATTCTTATCGCTACTTTCAATTATTTTATTTGGTTCAGATGTGGCCAAAAGATAAAATTGTTAATATGAGTCGAGTTTTGCTGATGGTGTTGTGTTTTAGAGCTCAGCTATATGTTTTAGCATCAGCTCATCACAATCTGTATCTACGAAGACGGCGATGAGAGCTTAACATTATATCCGTACATTTTTATTTACTTATATATTTATTGTTACGTTTTTACTTTTAAAAAACGTGAGTTTATTTGCTTTAAATAAACCGGATACTTTTGATTGCAAATAAAAGCAGTTTTAGTAGTTTAAAATTGTAACAACTTTTTATTTAGAATGTACAACAAGAACAGAATTAAATAGTCACTCAATGTCTTTATACACGTATATCAATTCGCAGAAATGCACACAAACTTTATAATGTACAAACACACGTACACGACAGTTGATGTTAACTCTAACAGCGCCACTGATAAACTCAACTCACGACTGCCACTCTGCCACTATTTATACACGCGCCATCTATCAGGAATCTTCTACAATTCTCTTAACGGACATACTAGTACATTCGATTTCTAGAGCTTTTCGATGTCAACATTTAGTGTTGCCATACTTCAAACAATGCTAGTCTCCACTAATGGAAGTGTTCATAAACATGATGAATGTTTGCAGGCAGTAGTTACAGACCGTTAAATTCAAATCGTCATTGCACATTCGTAACATTATTTTAAAGCCACAAACTCACTAACAGTATTTTGTAATTTTAAATTGACCTTTAATTTTTTTCAGTCAGTGCTTTTTGTTTTTAGTCAAAAGAGTTACGAGTTTGAAAAAGGCATTGACTTGTTCCTCCTGTTAAATAAGGAACCCTTTTGGTGGCTTCCTCTACATGCCACCACCATAATATATTTTGCCACAAATGAGCTAGTATGTGATTGTGTGAGTGTTTGTTTTATAAACATCCCAGCAGTTGTGGGTGACTGTCCCGAACTTGTGATTTTGCCTATCATATAGGTTAACCACTAGTTATACAAATTGACTAGCTATTTTAACATATGCGTGCCATAAGCAGGTGTTGATTTTGTCCTTCATAGATTACAAATAGACAGTCTAATAGCTAGTCCAAAGTAGTCAAAGCATTAAATTCACAAACCGGTTACATACAGTCAGTTAGCTTATTAGCTCCCTAACTGGTTGCTTAATTAGCTACATAAATAGTTATTTTAACATATTTATTATTATTATGTCCAGTGGTTCCTATAAGGAACAAAGGGCCACTATGTACGGGTCCTAATCGAGCTCAAATAGTCAGATAAAGAATCGATTGCTTTTAAACAAACCTTCCTCCGACTACTCTCTAATAGATTAATTCTGGTAGGTAAAATAACTACTTTCTAAATTAGAGTACAAAATAAACATTTAAAGTGACTACACTCTTGGTAACTTAGAGACACTAAAGTGACAATTGACTTCAAACTTGGCTATCTAAATGTAAGTATACTTAAGCAAAAACAAAATAAACTGTATGAGAATTATATCAACACAATTTTTATAAAACCAGTTTGTACGTAGCACACAGAAAAAAGTGCTTTAAAGTAACTACACTCTAGATTACTTAGAGAAACTTGAGTGACAATTGACTTCAAGCTAGACTACCTGGGATGTATAAAGTAACCAATTGACTCCTCTTTGCACTACAAATAGCTCATTATTGTCTAATGACCCAAAATATATAAACTGAAGTCAGCCAAGTGATCAGACATTGTTGACGACTACTGTCTCCAAGGGATACATTGACTATTTGTAAAACTGCTGGGATGTTACTACCACTACTATGGCTATGTTTATGTAATGTTTTTTTCTGGCTTTTTTGCAAAAAGAAAAAAATAAAAAGAAAAACATTGTACTCAGCCAACATTTAATTGACACAAAAAGCTTTGCCGCTAACATACCAGTTGCTGCCACAAACGGCAGCATCACAAAAACTTAAAAAATAGTATATGTTATTTTTTTTGTTGTTGTTTTTTTTTAGATTTCAGCTACCAGGGTTCCTTCTGGAGGTGTAGTACTGCTACTCAAACTAAGAGAGCAAAAGTTGTAACAAAAAATTTCAAAAATAATAAACAAAAGCTTTGTTTTTGGTTAATTTATATTTCGATTATTTATAAATAAACAAAAAACTCATGTTTAACATGGGCTTATTCATATACAAAGTTCATTAACCGTTTCGAATAATTGAACTGTTGATTTGGTGATTGTAGTAATCTGGGTGGCTATCGAGCTCATGAAAATCAAAAGCGAATAAGTATTTTATCAAACAACTCAATACGTTACAAATTGACGCATTGCCTGCAAAAAGTCCTATATGTTATTTTTAGATGTTTTTTTTTTATTCGAAAGTCTTTTTCAATGTCAATTCCACTACCAGTAAATTCCCAAATATTTATATCAATTATAAGAATAATCACATGGGCAATTCCATGTCATAGTACGTGACATTAGAGTGGAACAGATGTTGCAAAAATAAGAGCATTTAGAGATTTAGTCTAAGTTCTTTCGAAACATTGTTGTTCCAAATATCGAGCGAAATAAGGCTATATCGGTCGTGACAGAAAACGGAAGTAATTTTCAGGTACATGTAGAAATACATATTCGAAAATTTGGGAATCGTAAGAGTCGTTATGTTTTCTTTTAATTTCTTAAACTAAAACAAATATTTTTTCTATATAATCATATAGAAGTAATCTGTGGATGATTTTATAATAAATAAAATTTAATATCGTATTTAGTAAAACAATATATATTCTGTAAATATATGTAAGTATACAAAAACTAAAAAAATAAATAGAAAATATACATTCGGTTTCAATAAAAAAAAGTAATTGGAATTATTTTTTTAATAAAAATTATTTATCGAACATGACTTTATTTTGCCAAACTTTTTCATTCAAAATTTTCCATGACTCCGGCGACTTAAGAAAATCCCACAAAAAAATCTGTAACGGGGTCAATTCGCTCGATCTTGGTGGACAGTTAATATCACCTCCACGTGAGATGATCATAGCGCTCGCCGCACAGTGGGGGAAAGAAAGAAAAAAAGTGGAAATCCCACAACTATAGAGGAGGTGTTGATATATTTCAATTTTGAATTTATTAAAACAATGTGATGCCGAGCCACAAAGCCACAAAGCCCCAAAATGGGGCATCTCCGGTATATCAAAAATTAAAAAGGATTCCAAATTTGAAAGACTAAAATTTAGGCAGCAATCGTGGCTTTATATTGACTAAAATTTGGGCAGCAATCGTGGCTTTATATTCACTCAAATTTAAGTAGCATTCGTGGCTTTATACTAACTCAAATTTAGGCAGCATTCGTGGCTTTATACTAACTCAAATTTAGGCAGCAATCGTGGCTTTATATTGACTCAAATTTAGACAGCATTCGTGGCTTTATATTCACTAAAATTTAAGTAGCATTCGTGGCTTTATATTAACTCAAATTTAGGCAGCATTCGTGGCTTTCTGTTCACTCAAATTTAGGCAGCATTCGTGGCCTTATATTCACTCAAATTTAGGCAGCAGTCGTGGCTTTATATTAACTGAAATTTAGATAGCATTCGTGGCTTTATATTCACTAAAATTTAGGCAGCATTCGTGGCTTTATATTCACTAAAATTTAGGCGGAATTCGTGGCTTTATATTAACTCAAATTTAGACAGCATTCGTGGCTTTATATTCACTCAAATTTAGGCAGCAATCGTGGCTTTATATTGACTCAAATTAAGGCAGCATTCGTGGCTTTATATTAACTCAAATTTGGGCAGCAATCGTGGCTTTATGTTCACTCAAATTTAGGCTTTACAGTATTGGCCATAACTAAAGCACCCCCTCAGTGAATTTTTATATTATATTTTTTTGTATAAAAACTAAGTTTTAAATTTTATTCTGTATTATTTTCAATTGTTAATATATTTACTATTGATAAACAAATACTTTTAAAGTTATTCTTTCTATAAGAGGTAAGTAACATTAAATCAAAAGATATTTTAAGCTGGAAAATAAAACGGACAAAACTAAAGCACCCCATTTTTAATTTATATTTTGTTGCAAATCCTTTGTTTTGGATGACACAAGCACATCTCTTAGGCATAGAAGATATTAAGTTTTTTTATGGTGTCTTGCCACATTCCTTCCCAGGCTATAATAACGCCTTGAAATTAATCGTGAAAATTGCTGATCCTTATTTCTGCAACTTTCACGATTTATTTTCATATTATCAATCTCCCACAAGTTCTCAATAGGATTGAGATCGGGAGATTGAGTAGGCCAATGAAGAACTTGAATCTTATTGCTCTGTAGCCAAGTCTTACAAACTTTGGAGGTGTGCTTCGGATCGTTATCCTGTTGGAACCTCCCTATAAGTGGAATCTCTTCACTGGCATAAGGCAACATTACATCTTTCAATATATCACGGTACATAACCGATCCATAACTCCATTAACTTTATGAATTGGCCTGATTCCTTGACCATAAAAGCAACCCCAGACCATTACATTGCCTCCTCCATGTTTAATTGTTCCTTTGCAATACTTAGGATTCAGTCTTTCTACTTTTCGTCTGCGTACACGCCTTATTCCATAAGATCTTTCTAATTAGTATTTGGATTCGTCAGAGAACAGTACTTTCTTCCATTTTTGGACACTCCAGTTGATGTGGGGTTTGGCAAACTCCAGTCTAGCTTTCTTCTTCTTAGCTGATATAAACGGTTTTTTTGCTGGTCGTCGGCTGAATAATCGTCCTTCTACTGCTTTTCTACGGATTCTTCTTTCGCTAACGCATAATCATAAACTTGATCTTACTTGACTAGCAGATATTGTTGGATCTTTTTGCATTGCTCCTTTGATCAAGGAACCATCATATCGTGTGGTTTTATGAGGACGTGCTCCAGAATCCCCGGTGATATACGACCAGTCTGCAAAATCTTTGGAATCAGCCGGGAAATAACTGACCTGTTAATTGAATATCATTTACTCAATTCATACCGTAAAAAGCCCGGCTTACAGTCTTCAATAAATTTAATTTTAAATTCACTGGAGTACTTGTTCCTTGCCATCCATTGTTTTTTCACAATAAACTGTATAGAACTTAAATTATACAAGCTACGCATTCCTTTATTTTTATTTTCTGGAATTTTTAAATGCATCCGTTGTGAGTCCCGTTAACTGACATTGCAAATATGTAGAAAAATAGTAACATTTTTAAACATCTTATAAGGGGTGCTTTTGTTTTGTCCGTTGCGTTTTGTGTTTTTGTATGTTTTATCATTTTAAATTAGTTGTTCATAAAATTTTCCTTTCCTAAATGAACATAATATGAACATTAACAATATAAATTAATAAAATATATACAAAATACATCCCAAAAAAACCTTTTTTTATCCAAAAAATTATGATATGAAAAAATCCATTGAGGGGGTGCTTTAGTTATGGCCAATACTGTATATTGACTCAAATTTAGGCAGAAATCGTCACTTTATATTGACTCAAATTTAGGCAGCATTCGTGGCTTTATATTCCCTCAAATTTAGGCAGCATTCGTGGCTTATTGTTCACTCAAATTTAGGCAGCAATCGTGGCTTATTGTTCACTCAAATTTAGGCAGTAATCGTGACTTATTGTGCACTCACTTGGAATTTGAGCTATTTTTTATCCAAATTTCACATGTTTTAAAATCCCAAAGCTGGGATCAGAAAACGGAAAGCAGATTTAGAAACCTTGATGTGATCCCTATTCATTCCCAAAGTATGTGGCAAAATTGTAAAATATACTATTCTTGGGATTTTCGCTCCAATTTTTAAGAATTGCTGGATGCTCTTTGACCTTTTGACAAGTTTTTTTACGCTATTTTATTTAGAATGACAAGCTTAAAAAATGTTGAAATTTTCATTGAATGTCTTTTTAAGCCATTTTATAGATTATAGATGAATCCTGATATAATACACATTTTGGACTATATACAAATAATGTACTTTCTTCAATAAAAACACTTTTTTAAACAAAATAAAAGTTTATTTAAAATATAGTAGTATAGTAATATTTTATACATTGTTAGAAAAACTAGTTTAAGCAGAAGATATTTTATTTCAAATGTATAAAAATGTTATCTAATTCAGCAATTTATAATTGAAATAATACATATTCCTGCCATTTCCAACAGAGTCTATAGTTTTATAATAGGAATAGAATGTACTATTTAACAATCTATATACTTAATAATTGGTTAACATTACCGATTAGCTCAACATTTTCCTTATTCACCACAAGTGAAGTAAAAGAGTATAAAAAAGGGTAAACGAATATATTTAGTCAAACTTCAAAAGTATACTTTTGTTCTGTTCTAATAAATTTTCCGGATCTGAGCCTTATATATATAATTATGAACCCATTTTCACCAAATCTACTTGAAACTTATATCTGTTACATTTTTTGTAGATATGAGTGTATATATGCGTTACTGTATTTTTCGGATGTGCCCAGGAAATATAGAATAAAAATTACAGATTTTATAGAGAGCACAATACCAGAAAAACATCACGAAATTCTACAAATGATGATCTATTTAATATATTACTGGCAACGTCAGATCCGCTCATCACTAGCATCAATGGGAAGTAGAACATCGGGACTCAGATGAAGAAGCAAAAGGGCTGCTAAAGGACAGAAATAATTTATAACTAAATATGGAATTGCAGGCTATTTTCCAACCGAATGAATAATAGTTATAATTTTCTTTTATTGTTACTTAAGTAAAAAATAAAGTAAACATTAAAAAATTTTTGTTATTATAAAAAATAAAAATGTTTGTGCTTAATGTTATTGAAATAAAAAACCTGTGGAACCTGTTATACAGTTGATAAAGTGGGAACCTGTTCTCAAAATTATCCAGGGTATTATTAAAATGTAAAAGTAATAAGTAAAACTGATTCAAAAAACAAAAAATTAAACTTAAATTTCTCAAAAACTGCTGAACCGATTTCAATGAAATTAACAGCCTGACCCACGATGTCGAAAGAAAACTTAAGCGAACGAAAGTCAGTCACTCACTTTCATTCGAAACAATGGCCCACTATCTTACGACTTATCGTTCGCTTTGCTTTACGATTCAAACGTAATCCAAATATAATTGAGAAACAATCGACAATATATTTAAAACTATTATTTGACAAAAAATAAAATAATTGAGCAGTGGTGTAGTGGGTACAGCCCTAGACTAGCAACCGGAAGGTTGTGGGATCAACTCGTGGCTGCGACTTATTTTTTTCTTTATTTTTTTAATATTTTTTATTATTGTAAATACATAATTCTATAAATAACTCTCCTAAGGAATATAAAAGATTACTTTTGGGACATCTGGAACAAAAATAAGTAGACTTTTCGTCAAATTCTACTTATTTTTCTACCACAAACCAGTATGTATGAGTGAAAATATATGTAATTATGGTATATTATGCACAAATGTATAATAATAAATAAGTATGCATCGGTTTTGTACTAGATTCTTACACAGACGACAATAAATAAAAAGTGAATGAATTTGACATTTTAGTTCGTACAAATATTAGAAAATGTAAATAGTGAGCCTCAAATTTTGTATTGAGTTGCTTACGTTATCGTTCGTATTTGTTTTCTTTCGAATAAGAATATTAGTGAGCCTCAAAACAGCTGTTTGTCGTTTGAAACGACAACGTTCGACATAGTGGGCCAGGCTGTAAAACTGTAAAAAAATTCAAGAAGATATCTGCCCATGTGGCTGATGAAAAACGATCCTGAGCCACTGTGCGACTTGGCAGTCAATGTGTTATAGGTATGATGTCATCGGACAGATCATAATATTAATAGGCAAGTCGATTTCTTTGGACCTCTTTTACGCTCACACACAGTGGTTTTGAAACCTTTTTTTTTTGGAAATAATTCGGTATCTCGGGAACTATTGAAGATATTGTTACGAAATTCACATGGATGGAGCTGTTTCTGAGATTGATACTTTAGTAGAATAAATAATTTTATAAATGTTTGGGACGCCATTTACTTTAAAAAATTATAATATGGTAATTTTCCATGAAGAAATATATAAAATTTTAATTAATGTAAAATTTTAAATAAAGGATAACATAACAAAATTTGGAATTAATACAGATCCAAATGTCCTTAAATCAACGGTATTATAATTTTTGAGATTTTTTAAAATTGGCTTTAATGACCAAAATTTTAATTTACACGCTTTAGCATTAAGTTTTCTTTCTGGATCATTTAAAAATTGTGTTCTGTCCCGAAGAAAAATTTTTTTACAAAAGAAAAAAATACGGCCTTTTTTATATGTTCCAACTTTGGATATGTGTAACTTTTTATAGGAACAAGATAGCTGTTAGCAAGTTATTCCTATTTTATTTAGAATTTTACAACCAATACAGCAGATATTTTAAAAATAAATTTCGACAAACCGTTGGCGCGTAATCTCTGAAAAACCATAAAAAGATCGAGCAAAATTAAAAACAAAAATTAATAAATCTAAATATCTCTTCAACTAATAGAGATAACCTACATATGTAAGTGTATTTTATGTAGATATTTTCAAAGACTATTTATATTTTAAATTTCAGCTCATTTGGATCATAAATGTATTTTTGGCGATTTCTTTAAAAATTTTGAGACCCGAGGTGACCAACTTTGAGGGTCACACACTGGCCCCATTAGCACTAGGAAGCTGAACAAATGCAAACTCAAAATCACCTCAGCTTCAACCATGTGAAATTTCGAAACAATATCTCCAATAGTTCCTGAGATACCGAATTATTTCCAAAAAAAGTTTCTAAACCACTGTGTGACGTAAGACTGAATTTTAATTATGTTTCTTTGTTTTTTATGTTATTATTATTATTTTTTTTAACTTAAAATAAAATGTAACTTTTATGAACATGGGTGCATTTTTAAATTGTCTAGTTATTTGACTTTAGTTACCTGGCAACCCTAATAATGAGATTAAACAAATTGTTTTATTGAGAATCAATTTTTTCTTGAAGTTGGGGACGAAAATCTGTCTTTGGGGATATATGGAGTTGATGGGGATGTTAAATACATTTCCGGGATTTTTAGGGGAATTTCAAAAATTAAATTTGTTAGTTTATTAGTTATTTTATTTTATAAATTAAAGCAATTAATAGAGAATATAGAAATGAATTAGTTTCATAAGTAAAGCAGCGAATGTTTTTACTAAATTATGAAATGTGAAGACAAAATACTGATCTCAAAAAGGTGTATTATTTAGATAAAGTCCCAAATTAACTTAAGGTATGTTTACAGTATACCACAAGTAATTAGATTTGTCAAATGACTTTCTTTATTTTATGAAATGGTTGAAGTGTCATTATCAGGGCTAGTTTAAAAATGCTAGCAATAATGCTAGCATATGCAGACAAAATCATAGATATGCATATTAGAATCGAAATTAAAGTTTACGATTTATTTTATTGTAACAACAAATTTGGTTACAAAGTACAATAAAATTATATTATTTAAAATAATATTTTGTAAACTAAATTAAAAATTGTATAACAAAAATTTGATGACAAAAAATGTTATTTGCGGAACGGAACGGAAGTAGCTACATCGTTTTATGAGGACCTAAAGTATATCTATATTATTAGGTGTAAAACCAATATTCGATTGGTAAACAACTCAAAAGTAATATTTTCTTTAACAAATTATAGTCGAAGTGCGTAATATTCACATTTATGCAAGGATCAGCAAAAAAATCATTTTTTAAATTTATAAAATATGCAAAAGCTTATTTTTCAGGCTTGAAAAACTTGCCCTGCTTACTGCAACAGATATTTATTTCATTTCGTTCTATTTATATTTATAGTGTAATTTAATATTTTTTACTGGTGATTTTTGGGGATATGAAAAACTTTGTTTTGGGGATTTTTGGGTAAAAAAATCTGGGAATCCTGCGTCTAAATCATAGTCCCGCAGCAAGGCGAATTCATACAAGGTGGTGGCAGTTCTACAAAAACAACAATTGGTCTTAACAATTGTCAAAAAACAAAAATGAAAAATTAAACAAATATGTATTTAAACTTAATATAGTGTTGATAAATGATAGAGTTGTGCGCTCTGAACTAAAATGCTCTTTTTTAGTGATTCAGTTAAAAGGTTATACTACGACTACAAAACAATTACAAAAACAACAGGTAATTTCTTATTTTGTGATACACTAAAACAATGTGTCAATGTTGTTTTTGTAATTGAATTGTAGACGTAGTATAACCTTATAACTGAATCACTAAAAAGGAGCGTTTTAGTTCAGAGCGACACAACTCTAATAAATGAATAGTGAGAGCTTTACTTATTTATGTAAAAAATAAATATTTTGTTAATAAGCTTAGAATATGTAGATATTTAAATATAAAAACAAGCTTTGACATCTGTTAGAACCAAAAAGCGAAAAAAAAATTTATCAGCTGATTGACTGACTCCACCTTGTATAAATTCGCCTTGGTCCCGCAGAAAGAGAGGATTTGGTAAATGCATATGTATAAGTGACACTACACAGAAAGAAATAACATGTAATGTTTAAATAAACCTCAATTAAAAATTCGTTTGTTATTTTGTATAAATTCATCATTCTTGTGATCACTGTTTCTCAGTGTACTGAAAACGACAACAAAAATGAAATATTTATATTTTTCTACGCTCTTGCACTGATAAATAAATAAAAAAAGTTGAAAAAAGAACAAACATAGACCTACTTTGTTGAATGTTGTCTAACAACTGAATGAAATATTTGTATTTTTACGGCGTTGTTGTGAGTATTGTTTGCTATCGTATTGTGTACATGCAAGGCATATTTAACCAGGTGGCAGCGTAACGCCAGCTGACTATTTTTTGCTCTACTCATGTTGTACCTTTTGAAATGTCAAAAACGTGTTTACAAAAATTTTTAAATTTGTTATAAGAGTAAAAAGATTATTTTATATTTATAAAAGTGAGTTTTAGTTACCGCTTTATGTGCGTAAAATATTTGAAAGTGCTAAAAGAAACAATTTCATTTTAAAAAGTGCGTTTTTGTGAATTTATTTTTTGACAGTTTAGAAGTTTTTACACACTGTTCAAGGCGAATTTATACAAGGTGGAGTCAGTCAATCAGCTGATAACTTTTTTTTTTCGTATTTTGGTTCTAACAGTTGTCAAGGCTTGTTTTTTATTTCAATATCTACACATTCAAAGCTTATTAACAAAATATTTATTTTTTACATAAATAAGTGAAGCCCTCACTATTCAATTATCTACACTATATTAAGTTATAATACATATTTGTATAATTTTTAATTTTTGTTTTTTGACATTAGTTAAGACCAATTGTTGTTTTTGTAGAACTGCCACCACCTTGTATGAATTCGCCTTGACACTGTTGTTCTTGTATTGCTGTAATTAGTGTAGTTACGCTCCCACCTGGTTAATACATCTTGTGAACATGTAAATAGCCGAAAATCTTCGTATTCTGAACAATACTAGCGAGTAGCGTTGCCAATTTAGCACTTTTCGCGCTATATTTGACGCTTTTTAACTACCCAAAATTCGCATTTTTTTCTCTTAGCCCTTTTTTTTAAACGCGCTAAATGAGCGCATTTTGCTATACATTCGAATATCTAATGTTTTATTATGCCACATATTTTTCAAATCAAAGATATTTTTCAAGTTTTCTTAAGTACAATAAGATAAATTAGCTTTTCTACGTTAACTTTTTTTTTAATTTGTTTTGTTTTTGTATAAATTTGAATTTAAAACTTCTTTCAAAGTAGAAATTATAGATTATTGTATAATAGTTTAGGATTTTTAAAGTGCAAAATAGAATTTTTATACAAAATTGGAAAAAAATAACCTCAAAAAGCTAATCTCATTATTGTTAAGAAACCCTGAAACATTTCTTTGGCTCAAAAGAAATTTGACGTATTATATCCGTAGATATTTGAACTATTGAGCTTAATAAATAGTTTTAAACATCTGTGTACCATTTACAATTTGTAATTTTTCTCATTACAATGTAACACATTCGATAAGTACAAATAAACAAAGTTTTAATTAAAGTCTCAATTTTTAAGGCACATTTATATTTAAAAAAAAATTATTATTTGATAATACATAAATAAAAGCAAACATTTGTACCTGCTTTTAAAACATAAAAGTACCAGCACCGGTCATGTTCGTTTGCATGCTAGTTTTTATGAGATTTGAAAATTGTCAAGAAAGTAAACAAAATATTGGAAAATTTATAAACTAGTATGCAAACGATCAGCTTGATAAAAAACGGCAAATATGTATTAACATTTATTGAATTAAATTTAAAAATATCAAGAAATAAATTTTTTAACTTTTTGTTTTTAACAAAATCTACTACATATTTATACCTGAACTATACATTGTTATTTAATATTTTGTATTTTAATGTAATTTAGCGCGTTTTGATTCGGTCGACTGCTAGCGAGGAACTATGGTCTAGAATCTAGATAATGTGATATCACACCTATGCTTTTATTTATTTAGGGTTATGTCTTAATTCGCGAAATTCCAGTAGTAATGCTGGAAAGAGTTGTTAAAAATTGGAATTTCATATAGCGTAGTAGCGGCTTTGTCAGAGATTGTTCTTTCGGGATTCCGACATCCAATTCTATTTTAAGTAATTTATTTAAAATTGAAAAAAACTCCTAGATGAATCACTCTATATATTTTGAAAGCTGAGTTTAAAATTTCTGCTATATCCTTGCCAAATATTTCACAATATGACATGAAAACTACCACAATCTTTTATCAAAATAACATTTAAACATATCGCTCATTTGCAGCAACAACGTCATAATTCAAAAAAGTCGTTTCGAGATAAACGGCTTTGAATGTTTTATGACATTTTATTATTTCTTAAATAAATTTTCAACATATCATGGGATTTCAGAAATAAAACCTGACTTAAATAGAAGATGTTAATATCTTTCTAATCTATATTTAACCCAAAATTTTTACTTGTCAAATATGCGAGAAAACATGAATTTTAATTTTGATGTTTACAACAAAAATACAATCTCACACAAGATATAATTGACTTTTTTGAAAACTGATAAAACTATATGAAAGACTATAGAATGGCGCATATTTTGTATTACTTAGTTCAAAATACACGGATTTTGAGTTATGACGTTGTTGCAGCAAATGAGCGATATGATGTAGTATTTATTTTACATATGTACATTTAAAAATTGATTTGCTTTGAATGAATATTTGTTCCTTAGTAGCTAACTAAAGCAAATGCTGTAAACAATAGTAATTTTTCTGATTTCTACGAAGAATGTGTACATTTTAATAAATACATCGAGAGCTTTACGAGTACTAAACATTCGAACTCTTCTATTTGGAAAGCAACACTTAATATTAAACCACATCACAGTGGTTTAGAAACGTTTTTTTTTTTTTTTTGGAAATAATTCGGTATCTTGGGAACTATTGGAGATATTTTTACGAAATTTCACATGGTTGGGGTGAGGTTTTTTTGAATTGATCCAGATTTGTTAAGCTTCCTAGCGCTAGGGGCCACACACTGGCCCCCAAAGTTGGTCACCTCACCACCAAATTTCCATTTATAATCCGACTGTTCTGAATATCTACAAAAAATACGCTTACATGTGTAGGTTATTTGTGTTTATTGATTTGTTGTTTTCAATTTAGCTTTTTTTGGTTCTTTAGAAATGGCGGGCCTACGTAGGGTCCAAATTTATTTTAAAAACATCAGCTATATTGGTGATCAAATTCTAAATAAAATAAAAACAATTTCTAACAGTTATCTCGTCCCTATAAAAAGAAATTGGTCAAACAAATTTTAAATTCCCCAGGCCATTACGTGTCTCAGGGCAATAGAACAAGAAATGTAGGAACAAAAATAACATATTCTGAGAAATATTAAAATAAAATCTAATTTTTACTTAAAATATATCCATATTTACTTGGCTTCGTATGATACCGTTAACATATTCGCAGGTATGACCACAAAAATTAATTTTTTTAACGGCAGTTTCAAAACTCTATTTACAAATTTTTAAAAATTTTGCTAAACTAATTTCAGAATTAAAAAGTTATACGGGAATACAAAATTAATATTTTAGTAAGAATTGTGCTAAATTCCCAATTATTGATATTGTTGGGGGCCAGATCATCAGGAAACCTTTTCCCAAAAGGCTTTAGAAAAACTGAAGATATTATACAAATAAAACTATTGAGTGAATGAGAATTACAGACACTCAAGCTTTATTTGTAAAAATATCAAAGCTTAAACAAAACACCAACAATAAACAGTAAGTTTATCTTTTCCTAAATTCCCTACTACAATTGGTTGGTTTTTTTCCGACTCGAACTGTAGTTGTAAGTGGGTAATGAAAACACAAAACAAAAATAAAACAACTTGCTTAATTGTTTTCGCAAGAAAATCAAAAATAAAGAGAGTTGTCAGTCCAGATAATTCTAAATGGACTCTCAAAGTTTTACTAAAATTGGAAAACGTTTAACCTTAAATCGTGAAGGTTAATTGTAAAATGTTTCAATATTTGGAATTTCGAAATGAAATATAGTGAAATGTTATATATTTTTGAGTCGATTTTGATGAAACTTAAGCAAAATATAACAAGAAGTCTAGTATTCATTGAAAATCACCGTATTATATATTTTTTAGTTTTTAAGATAAATTATGTCCCAAAAATTCATAAATTACTTAACTTTACTGATATATCAATCTTCAAATCCTAAGGTTTCCACCTATATTAAATACTTATATAAAAAGGCTTTATTTACTTTTCAAAAGTTCCACAAACCTTGCCCCCTCTGAAAAATAAGTACGTTTTTTCATATATTGCATGCAAAATGTAAATTATGAATTCAAACACATACTGACTTAAAAGAAAGTTTGGTGTAACACATTTTGTATGCATTATATGAAAATACGTACAACTTTTCCAGGGGGGACAAGGTTTGTGGAACTTCTGAGAAATAAATGAAGGCTTTTTATATAAGTATTTGATATTGGTGAAAGATTGACATTTTTAGAACGAAAAAAAATATATGGTGATTTTCCATGAGGAAAAACATAAAATTTTAATTAATTTAAAATTTTAACGGTTAAAGATATCATAACAAAATTTGAAAGTAATGTAGACGCAAATGTCCTTAAAACAATGCAATTATAATTTTTTATTTGCAAATACCGAAATTCCTAAAACGCGGAAAATGTGTCCCAAAACTGAGTTTTTTTTAGAAAAGTGCCTACTATGACGTTATGTATCATGTGATAGTAAAAAAATTTTTAGTATTTAAGATCTATATGTATCTTATACAAATGTGGAACTTTTAGGCGGATCGCTACTTTGACATTTAATAATTTTTTACTTAAACCGAAATTACTTTTTTTAAATTGGCCGAGTTTGGATAGTTCTAGATGTTCTGTCCGCTTATGTGAGCCAAATTTTACTTTAAACGCTTTTGCATTAAGTTCTCTTTCCGGATCATATAAAAATGGTATGTAGTCCCGATGAAAAATTTTTTCTACAAAAGAAAAAATATATGGGATTTTTTGGGAAAAAGCTAACTTTTCATAGGAACGAGATAACTGTTAACAAGTTTTTTATTATATTTAGAATTTTATCATTAATATAGCTGATATTTTAAAAATTAATTTGGACCCTATGTATATCTAAAAAACCATAAAAAGATCGAGCAAAATTAAAAAATAATAAATCAACAAACCTAAATATCTCTTAAACTAATGGAAATAACCTACACATTATTTTTAGTAGATCTTCTCAAGAACTATTTATATTTTAAATTTAAGTTCGTTCGGATCAAAACAATATCTCCAATAGTTCCCGAGATACCGAATTATTTCCACAAACGTTTCTAAGCCACTGTGCATCGGTAGATGGAACAAGTCCGTTGTGAAAAGCTGTGGTAATTGGGCAAGAAGTGCCAATGACAAAGCATTAATTTTTGTCGAACACTTGAGTAACGTATTAAATCCAAATCCACCTAATAATGACAAACTTACACCATCCATGAATAAAAATCTACCGAATATAGCTCTAGCCGTGCTATGAGTATCTGTACTGTTTTCTTCGATTATATGACTACGCGTTTTACTAACATATTGGAGAATTGCTCAGATTATAAAGATTTAACAATGCACATTGGGGCAGAATCAAAATTTTTTGGAAATAAATCTGGCATTTCTAAACGGTTGGTCCGATCCAAAACAAATTTGACATGGTCGAAGCCAAGGAATATTCAAGAGGGGGCTCAAAGTAGGGTACCTTCGAGATGTAAAATTTTTAAATACGTGCCATTTTTTTGTTTCACATTCGATTTCAAAGATTTGTTTATAAAATGCCAGATTTATTTCCAAAAAAATTGATTCTGCCCCACTGTGCAATGTTATCACCCTACAGACCTAAAAGTCTAGTGGCTTTACTTCAAAGCTATTTGAAAAAATATTGTACTCATACTTAAATAACTGGAATGTTCAAAATGGAAAACAAAATTTTTTTCTTATTAAAATATTATTACTATTAATAAAACATACTATTTGAAATTCCGCACAAATATCAAACAATATTTTTAATAAAACCAAAAAAATAAATTGTTGGTTTTGAAAAGATATTCAAATAATATTTTTTATTAAAGCAATTAAAATTTAAAATTAAAATTTAATAAATATTTTAATTAAATATAACAAATTATGCACACTGTTATGCACAATATTTTCTATAGAAAATACGTTATACACAATATCTTCTATGGAAAATACTGTTATACAAAATATTTTCTATAGAAAATAATGTTATATACAATGTGTCTATGGAAAATGCTTATACAAAATATTTTCTATAGAATATACTGTTACACATAATATCTTCTATAGAAAATACTGTTATACACAATATTTTCTATTGGAAATACTGTTTTACACAATATTTTCTATGGAAGGTACTGTTATACACAATATATTCTATAGAAAATATTGTTATACACAGTATTTTCTCTAAAAAGTACTTTTATACGTAATACACTATTAGATTTATGCAAGGAATAATGAATCAGCCAAACATGCGTTCCTTCCAACAAACTGAAAACCAAGCATCACTGGGATATTCTTTTCCTGTGGGGAGATAAAACAATAGGCTTATTTAAATGTACAATCGTACTTACAATTTATTAACTATTCTTCCATAGATAGTTTGGAATGAGAAAACAAACACCTGATCTTGATTATCTTCAGAAACACCAGAGTCTCTGTCTGGAATCGAACCCGCAACTCTTGGCACACAATCGTGTAGTCTATCGTGGCTCCCTGAAATTATATTGAAATGGTCAACAATATTTCCGTGAATTCTAAATACACGCAGAAAAAAAATACAGTTGTGCATTGTTACTGTAACCATTTCAACATTTGTGCATGTTTACTGTAGCCATTTCAAAATTTTTAACGATATTATAGTCCCAGTAACTATATATATGATTGTGGTAACAATAATATGGTTAATTTACGATTTACATGATCGTATAAACCATATATATGGTTACAGTAAACATATATATCTTTGTGACAACCATTTATATGATGAAGGACTTACCATATTATGTTGCTCTCGGCTTATTGATATCATAATCTGAGAGCAACATATTACTTATGATCAAATTATTCATGGTTGTCACAAATGTAAACATCACTGTAGATTTTTTGAGTTATTACATTTTGTACATGAATTATTACTTTATAGTTTAGTCTCTTTTCAACCCTTGAAGCATCAACATCATAATAATCTTTAACACCCAATTCACACGATGATTTTTTTTTTCATGTTTGCCCAGACGTCAGTTTTCATGTTTGTCGATGATTGGTGGTGCGTGGGGTAGAGAAGAATGGGCGATAAGAAATCAAACATGATTTCGGGTTTTCATGTTTCTTTTTGACATTCCTCTTTACACTCATTCGTATTCTTCTTATTATGTTTTATAATTTTTCGTTTGTTAAGTAAAAACATCATTTATATTAAAAGATACATTTTTTTTATTCAGTTAAATCAAACATTTCTTCAATTATTTCATCACACATTTTGAATTTACTTTTAAAAAATTGTCCAATTTATTTTCCACAATCAAATAAGATATTTTCGTTTAAAAAAGATATTACGAATAAACAACTAAAGAGAATCAACAATTAAATGTCAAAAACATGACAAACACAATTTCATATAAAAAATCAACGTGTAAATGTTCATGATTTTTTGGAAGATTCTCAAAAGGGAATTCGAAAAAACAGACGTCTGAAAAGTCATAATGTAAATTGCGCCTAAGTCTAAACTATTGTGTTTTGTTTTTATTGTCGAGTTACAGCTCAGAAGTAAGATCAGATCAAACGCGCGTGTACGCGTGTGTATCGAAACAAGCAGGAACAGACAAAAAGAACGTTTGCGTCGACGCTGTGTGTGTTCGAACAAAAAGAAAACGGTCGTAATGTGTTTGTTGTTTGTGCGGTCGGTAGTAAATACTTGTTGAGAGAATATTATATGTTTTAATGTGTGTACGTCGTCGCAGTCGCTGAACGGTAAAAGTGGTTGATGTCGAAACATAGTAACAACATGTACTGAAATAGAAGAAGAATAGACAAGAAAGAGAATAGTACGGAAAAAAGGCAAATTAAAGCGAACAGGAAGTAACGGTCAATCGTTTTAAGATAAACAATATAAGAAAAATGTTAGTAAAAGTGTTGGAATTGAAATCTGAGCAAATAAAGGTAATATTACGCCAACGTGAACTGCCGGCTACGGGAAATAAGAGTGAATTAATTCTACGTCTAACTCAGGCAATTGGATCTGAAGAAGTAGAGATGGATACTCCAGAACCGAATGTTCAAAACCAAATCGATGAACTAAGAAATATGATGCATCAGTTAATGACCTCGGTAATGCAAAATGCTAACCGTGAATGCAATTTACCGAATGCGTTGTCTCGGGAGGTTGGTAATGGAAGTCTCGGCGAAAACCATAGTCACTATTCTGTAAAGGAAATAGCTGAAACCATACCAGAATTTAATCCTACCTATGATGGATCATTAGGTGCGGAACAGTTCGTGAACAGGGTAAATACAGCTATGGCCGCATACCGGTTTGAGGAGAAAGCTTTGATTTTGGCAGTATATAGTAAATTAAAAGGATCGGCGAAATTGCGGTTAGACGCTTCGGAGGAAATGTATTCTAGCTGGATAGTCTTGGCCGGAAAATTGGTGGAGGAGTTTGGTGTTCAGCTGGATGAAGCAAACATACATAGAAAATTGGCTAATACCCAGAGAGAATCCAATGAAGGTATAATTGATTATTGTTGTAGAACTGCTTCTCTTGGCCGCAAGTACAAACTAAGTGATCAGGCAATAATTAAGTATACACGCGACGGTTTACGAAATCTTGAGCTTCAATCTGCCACTGCGGCAATGCGATTTTCATCCTTGCGGGAAATGCGAGAAACATTTTCGGAGTTTTTACGAAATACACCATCCAGTAGTTATGCAGTGCTGTTATATGCCATTAAAAGTCGGAAAATGTGAAGATTAAGAACGAAAAACTCGATTCTCCTAAGAAGAAAGATTTGAAATGCTTTAATTGTTTGGAAGAAAGTCATTTTTCGTATAATTGTCCAAAACCGCAACATCGTTCGCGATGTACTGATTGTCAGAAAGTACACCTACAAGGTGAACCACAAAATTGCGGAGGGCATACACCAATTGTACGACGTGTCGGACTATGCAATCAATTATTTACGCGTAAAATAGTTTTAAATGGTATGGAGTAAACCGCATTTATCGATACCGGGAGCCAATGCAATATGGTACGTCGAACTGCTGTGGTTTGAAATATTTTCTGTAATATGGAGCCTTGCTCAATACATATGTATGTATGTATGTATGTATGTATGTATGTATGTATGTATGTATGTATGTATGTATGTATGTATGTATGTATGTATGTATGTATGTATGTATGTATGTATGTATGTATGTATGTATGTATGTATGTATGTATGTATGTATGTATGTATGTATGTATGTATGTATGTATGTATGTATGTATGTATGTATGTATGTATGTATGTATGTATGTATGTATGTATGTATGTATGTATGTATGTATGTATGTATGTATGTATGTATGTATGTATGTATGTATGTATGTATGTATGTATGTATGTATGTATGTATGTATGTATGTATGTATGTATGTATGTATGTATGTATGTATGTATGTATGTATGTATGTATGTATGTATGTATGTATGTATGTATGTATGTATGTATGTATGTATGTATGTATGTATGTATGTATGTATGTATGTATGTATGTATGTATGTATGTATGTATGTATGTATGTATGTATGTATGTATGTATGTATGTATGTATGTATGTATGTATGTTTTTTTTTTTTTAATAGGACGTAGTGATAGCGCGCTATTAACTAGTGACCCCACGATATCATCCCCGTCCCATCCCGGGACTACTTGCGCATTTCTTCGGGGTGGGTGGTTTATTGAAAATTTGCCATTACGAAATTATAAACCCTACTCCCCCATCCTCGTTAGAGATTAGGGTTTCGGTGGTTCGATGACACCTATACTTCATAATATGATTAATGAATTCCTGGAAGCATTTCCATAGTCTCAGGTGTGAGTGTGACACCAATAGATTCGTATAGAGATATTCTCATATCATCGTATTTGCTGTAGTGGAATAGTACATGCTCGGCGTTATCATAGGTATGAATTAAAATTTCCATGACCAGTCATTATCTGAGTTAAGAAAAAATTAATTTCACCATGTCTTCTCTCCATCCAGTTTTTTATCTCTGGAAAAAGTCGATAGGTCCACCTGCCTTTATCATCCCGATCCCAACGTTCTTGCCATCTACTCATGAGTGTTGATCTAGCATTCTTTTTCACTTGTTCCTTATAGAAAGTGTCAGTTCTGGGCTGGGCTTCCATATTCAGTCTTCGCCATATTTCCTTTCTTTCCAATATTAGAAGATCAATCGGTGGAATGCATGCGAGCACTTGTGATGCACATGTAGATACAGTTCTATACGCCGATATTATTCTTAGAGCACTCATTCTTTGCGGCCTTAAGAGTTGGGATATAACACCTTTCTTTCGAATTACTGGCAAGAGTATTGGAGCAGCATACAACATTTGTGAGTGAACTACGCTATTTATAAGTCTCCTTATCGACTCCTTTGGGTCACCTCTGTTTGGCATGATCTTTGCTAATATGTTTGCCGTTTTTAATGCTTTATCGTGGGTAGTTTATAAGTCTCCTTGTCGACTCCTTTGGGCCACCTCTGTTTGGCATGATCTTTGCTAATATGTTTGCCGTTTTTAGTACATTATCTTGGGTAGTTTTTACATGTACCCTAAAATTTAACCTGGAATACAGCTGTACGCCAAGATATCGTAAACTGTGACTAAAAGGTATTTGTTTACCTTGAATCGTTATTTCCGGCATTGTAAAAATTCTACGGTCTGTAATTAAGATTGTTTCAGTTTTCTCAGCAGCTAGTTTTAAACCATGGTCTCTTGTTTATTATGTGTGCACCGTTTGGGAGGGTAGTATTTAGCAGACCATCATACATAATATTCCACAAGAAAGGTCGGAAGACAGATCCTTTCTGGACTCCTGCAGATATTTGGTAATCCTTCATACCTACATCGGTTTGATACATAAGGACTCTATCACATAAATAGTCCGATACAGTATTGTATATAAACTTACTGATCCACTTGCTTTTAAGAGAGTCTAGCACTACCTTTCACCTAACTGTGTTAAAGGCATTCTTAACATCTAGTGTGATGATAAAGCAAAAGCCCTTTGTGTCCTTGGTTTCCAGGGCAATATCAATTACATGTTTTATGGCATCAACCGTGCTTTTTCCTTTTTGGAACCCATATTGTTTCGGTGATAGACCACCCAGCTGCCTTATCTCATCTTCCAATCTGTACAATAGGAGACTCTCGTACAGTTTGCCCATTATATTTATCATACACAGATGACTATAGGAATTTGGCTCATTTAATGGTTTCGCACCCTTACGTAGGAGCACTAGGCTCTGAGATTTCCAACTTTTTGGAAAAATACAATTTTTAAACAAAAGTTGTAGACTTTCAAAAGTAGTTCTGGCCAGAACTGTTCTATTAGTTTGAGTACCTCATTTGGTATTCCGTCGGGACCTGGACTTTTTCCCTTTTTTGTTTACCACATGCTCTTTTTAGTTCATCAAGATCGAAGGACACGAAGCGAGCTTCTGTTTGGAGTTATGTATCAAACCTTGCCTGTCTATTGGGAACAGGGTAGACACAATATTGAATGTCCAAATTGGTTCCTTGATTCCAAGTATAGGTTTATTCGCCCACATCTTTTTTGTGATTATTTTGTATGGTTTTCCCCAAGGATCAGCATCTAGGGAAGGAACTACAAAGCTCTCTCCACTTTTGCTTTTTACTATCTTTTATCATCGTTCTAAGATTTTTCCGCAGTCTCTTGTACTTTTCAGCCAGTGTGATATTTGAATGATTATTTTTTGCCATCCTGCTTCCTGGCATAGAATACATCTAGGTTTTTCCTTGCAGTCCTTAGATTTATGACCGCAGCAACAGCATCATCTACAAACATTTGTGCGGTCGACACCAGTACATTCCTTCGCGAAGTGTCCTTGATCCAGGCATCTAAAACACTTATGAATTTGTTCCTTTGCTCTGACTCTACATCTGTTCAATCCTATTTTTATTCTCCTCTCTGCTAATAATTTTGAAGCGATATTCATTGGCATTTGGACTAAGGCCTGTCTTATTTTGCCGTACGACTCCCTTGTATTTAGTATTTTGAAGGGCGTGGATTCCTTTACTCCAGTGGCTACCATAAGGGCATTAATAATATCATGTTCCTCAGTAGATTCGTCCATGTCTCTGATATCAATGTTACTGTTTATGGTGGTAGATCTAATTGTAACATCTTGTCCCAGAGTACTTAATAGAACATCTTTTAATTTTTCAGCGTTACCTTCACCATGTTTGAGTTTTATGAGTAATTCACCAGCTTTTGTCCGTCTCATCTCATTTACTTCAACTCCTAATTTATTTGGGTCTATGTTTTCCTTCATACGCTTCAACATTTCTGCATATGATTTGGAGTTACTAGTTCTAAGAGTTAGGGCTTCTCCAATATTACGTACTGGTCTTTGTTTACTACTAGTAGTTGTTTTCTTTCTATTTTTTTTTCGGTGTTTAACTTCTTTCCATGATATTTCGGTTTCCCCATTTCCATCTTCCTTTTTGAGTGAAGAAACAGATGCATCCATGGTTTTTTGTTTCTTAGGATATCGATCATTTTTTGGGGATGCAGACGACAGACGTTTGCTTCCCTTTTCTACCGTAGTCAACTATCTACCGTAGTTATAGTTGGGACTCTGTATTGAGATTCAGTTTGTGAATACTTTGACTCTTTTGCTACTCGTTTTCTGCTTTCAACTTGTTCACAACGATTTTTGGGGATAGCTTCTTTATACTCCCTTATTTGTTGATATAGAGCAATAGCACATGTCAGGTTATCTCGTATGGGCTTATGTATGTTCTTCGCGTTGGTCACAACCGCGTTAACTATACTCAATTTCTTTCCCAGTTCATAGAAAAGTTGTTCCTCTTCAAACTTGAGTTGAGACAACTTTCTTCGTCGCTGCCAAATTCCATATTATTATTTATAACCACGCTCTTAACAGCATTTGGTGGTGATCGCATAGTTTTTACACTACTGCCAAAAGGATCCGGGAGTGTAGTTTCATAGGAGCTTGTAGCATTATCTACTTCTCCAGCCAAGTAAGCCACCGGAGGAGTATTACGGTAGTACGATTTCGACGACTGAGGGCCCGCTTGCACACCCGTCCGGCGGTACTGGGGTTATTAATCCCTGCACCGTAAGGTTTTCATTTTCAGTTTGCATAATTTCATTTGTATTTTCTGGTTTATTTGCGTTTTTTTCCTACCGCCAGGTTTCACACTTCACCCGCACCTAACATGGGATCAGACGCTGACCAGAAAGCCGCCCAATATGGATACAGTCGCGCCTGGGTTTAAAAGAAGATCTAGAGATCCCCTGCTCTGCAGGATACTGTTTTACAGCTTGTCAACATATCTGAAGACTGTACTACCGAAAGAAAGTATAGGCTACTTTTTGTTTTGAAATTTCAAGTGGGCGTGGTACCTTCCATACAAAGTTAAATTTAAAAATCAAATATCTAGGAAATTAAGTATACTTTAAGAGCTAGAGTCCATAAATTTTGTACGGTTATTCTACCATTAATATTAATATTTAGGACAAGAATGGGCGGACTATCAATAGTCAGTCATTACGGTACGGCTAGCGAAGCACACCGGGTTTAAGCTAGTATGTATATAACCCTCTAACCGGTAAGACCACCTCAAGGCGGTCTCCGATTTTTGGGCCCCAGTGCTGTATTAAACATTTGTTCGCTTCAAAATAGTGAAAACTCTCTTCAGACAACACTTTTTTACATTTTCCGTATACCTCCCAATATATTCTTCTAAGTAGATATCATTTTGTATTTAAGTTTTAAATCGTATTTGAAGTGAAAAAATAAAAAGTTTTATTTAAAACCGAAATAGTGAAGGCCTCCTCAAGGCGGTCTTGCCGGTTTTCGTGTACAAAAGTGTTCTCCTCTCTTACATTGTTGTTTTCACCTTTTATTCATAAAACTCTATTGTTTGCTTATGGTTCTATTATGTGACTCCTTTTATTTTACTATTGTGTTAAAGATTGATATTACTAAACGTTCTTATACGAAAAACATCAATTTGGAGCAAATGTCTGATGAACAATTTCTCGAGTTCATCGATTCTGTAGAGATCTTTAAACAGCACAGATGAAAGTATTGATAGCGATGACAGTGTTGCTGATTCCACTTATGTTCCAAAGACGAAACACAATTTCTGATAAAACATGCCGTATAAAAGAGGGATCAAATTGTTCGTGCTTTGTGATTCAAACGGTTTTGTCTACCAGTTTACCGGTTTTACCTGTTATACCGGACATTGGAGCTACCTAAAATATTTTGATATTCCTAATTTCATGCATCACATCCTGTATTTTGATAACTTTTACAAATCATGTTTTTCTTTTGTGTAAGCTGTGAAATTAACCAAGAGCAGAGATGATTTTGCATAGAATACATGACCTCAATACATGTAGTCGATGTGAGTACTGTATTATGGAAGGATAACAAATAAGTTCTCCCGATTCAGAAGAACCAATCCTGATTCAGAAGAACCAATCCTGGCGAACAACAATAAAAGGTTCCTCGGTATGATAGAAAGCTGAAGTAATTCATCGAAATTAACTGCCCTCAAATTATTCGAGAATACAATGATCGCATGGGTGGAGTAGATCTCATGGATGGTCTCCACAGTCGATACCATATTTGAGCTAAGACTCGCAATATTAGGATTTAGTTTTTCTTCTATTTTGTGGACATGGTCTTTACAAATGCATTCTTTTTATACAAACGTCTGCATGCCGATGAGGGCAATGCTTCCAATAATGTGTCCGATTAAAGAACTTCTTGTACAGCTTCTAGATTTACGTGAGGAAATAGCTGCTGAATTTGTTTCCTTCAAAAATATACGGTCAGTAGGTTGACCATCTGTTCCAAATCTCGGGGAGCATTTATCACTACAGGCTGGAATATTAGGTGTTGGGAAAAGAGCTGCAAGCATTGCTAAAAATGTGACACCCAATTCGTTTGTTCCAAATAAGACCTGGCTTTATGCGGGTGCTGTGGCTTACTTGATTAGCGCGTTTGATCATTAAGCATGATATGGTATTTGCGGCCTGGGTTCGATTCCCAGCCCCTGGCAATCAACAACATCAGTTTATAATAATTATTAGTTTACTAATAACTAATATTTATCACAGCGCCCTCCTTCGGTGGTATAACATTAAAACGCCACCGAAGTAAAATAAATAAATAAACAAAGGTTGTTGGCTTGAATTATGCGCCATCTCACCACCAGAGGCGCTGCAACCTGCACTAATAGCAAGCATAACGCGCAATTGCAGAGTTGTCAATAAAAGCCTTTCTCCTCCTTTCACCACCTTTCCTTCTACAATCTATCCCCTTTCCAAATAAAGTAACACAATTATATATAGGCATATTAATTGCCTGAGTGTTACTTCTCTTTTTTAAAAAAAAAAAAAAAAATATATGATAAAAATTGTTTCTGGAACTACCACCATCGAAAATAATGCGTATTTTAACTTTGTGTGTTACCTTCTCTCAATAAAATTTGTTTATATATAAGATTTACCTTTGGTGTCATATAACACGTAAACTGGCAAGATCGCTTACAGGCGCCCTTCACAATTTTTTATCTGGCGTTCGTTCAGAATGTTTTTTCGTCTGAAAATTAAAACTTACGGTTCTACTGACTACATCTACTTGAAAAAAAATTATTGGCTTCATCGTATAATTTTTACAGTTTTGCCAGTTAGAGGGATAAAAAGCAGATGTGTGTATGTTCCGTATGGAATCAAAAACTGCTGGCAAAATCATATTTGTAAGATTATTGTATAATTGTTGATCGACCTTTTCTTCAATTCTTATAGATAGTTTATTTAGTTTCCTATATACATCCTTACAAGGTCAGTGATTGTTGTAAAAAAATAATTTGTCAATTATTTTTATTAATCAATTATTAATCAAAAAATTAATTTTGTCGAAACAATTTTTTCTGGTGTAAGCGAAGAAAAAAACATTCCAACACATGTCCGGTACTATTAAGGTTCTTTTATATGCAATTTTGGCACCAACAAATTATGATGTTAACAAGCTCAATTAGCAAATACAGTTGCAACTGCCTGGCGAAACAATAAAATAAAAACCGATTGACGCAGTAATGAACGAAGAACAGGCTGTCGATTATCCTACTGAATTTTTGAATTCATGGATCACTGACTTTGTCCAACACTGTATATTAAAATCGACCGGGTTCAGCTAGTTTTATTTATAAAAACTTATGAAATTGTTAAAAATAGAATTATTATTTTGCCACAATCTAGTAAATTTGTATAAAACTTTTTATTGTCAACTCTGTTTATATTCACTTGTAAGGGAGTGTGCATAATCATCAAGCATTTTGGTTGTATAAAACTGTACTGAGGTTGTCAAAAACAGCTGACTACAATACCAAGCTATACGTACATATCAAGACGAGTTCACCAAAAAGTGGTGTCGATGCTGTTGATGGACTTAAGCTGTCAAATTCACTAAAGTTGGTTGTTGCGAATACCACAACAAAAGGCAGTCTTTGAAAGCACAGTATGTAAACACAAATGTGCAAAAAATCATCACCTTATAGTAGCACAGACCTTATTAATAGACCCAGTAAAAATGTATTGAGTTTTTCGTACGCTAGGTAACGGATTAAAACTTTATTTTCTAAGCACCATGTTTGCTTCTTTTCGCTTCTATTTAAATAATATTTTTCTTCTTTTTAGGAAATACAAACTAATACCTCAACGAATACTCAGAGAGGAACTTCGAAGGCAAAAATAACAGTTAGTGATAATTTTAGACAACAGTTGCAAACATTAATTGATGTCTTGCAGAATACTAAACCATGGTAAGCAGATTCTCATTTATTTCTTACAGTACAATTCTTTATTTATACAGTGACAATATACACATGGGTTTGGAGTTTCCCGGGAAACTGGAAAGAAAATTTTAATTTCCGGGAATTAAATTAAAACTGAAAAAATAACGTATATGAAATTGTATGATTTAATTTAAAAAAAAGAAACAACGCAATAAAATTGAGTTCTATTAACATTAGTTATGAAGAAGAGAACGATGTTTTTTTATTATTATTTATTATTTTTGTGGCAAAGTTTACAGTCACAGAGAAAACTATTTTGCTTACCATATATGTTGGTTTTATCGCCAACAGCTCTTTTTTATTGCATTCTTTAGTTTAAGAAATTACATCATCATCTCAATCATGCTCTTCCACCTAAGTATAGAGTGATCAAGTAATCGACATATATAAAAACCCGGGTTTCGAATACTTTGAAAAACTAACGAATATCCGGTTTTTAGCTTTTTTCGTCAACTTATGAATTGAGGTATAAATTGGCTTAAATAATTTTTTTTTTATTAGAACTAATTCAAAAATCGTTCAGTTTTTTAAACATTAATTTAATATAACATACATTTATCATAACTTTAAATTTATTAAATATTTTTGATATACATATCACACAGAATTTTAAATAAATGCCATATGTGGCATTTCATGTCAAGTGAACCAACTTTTGAAATCGATGTCTTCCGATTGGGATGAAATTTGCATAGTTAGTTCTATTGGATAGTAATTCAGACTCAATTTTTCAACAAGATCGGTCGAGAACTTTCTGAGTTCGAGGGGGTAAAAATTTGACATTTTGGCCAAGCAGGTGTTTTTTCTCATCCATGTAACTTATTACCTATTGTTCTTAGCAAAATGTGTTCCAAATAGTTTGAATAGCTATTTCTTCAATCTTTTGGAAAAATAAAAATTAAATTTTTTTTTTCTCAAATGAAAGCTTAGATATTTTCCTTGAAAACATTTGGTCGCTTAGTGGGATTCGAGTGGGATATCTATCAAAATTAATATTTTGTAACCCAAGTCATAAAATGTTTGAATTTTTTTTTGCAAAATCGAACTTTTTTCCTAACTTTTTTTGCAAAAAAAGTCAAAAATTGTAGGAAAAAAAAAATTTAAAAAAGGGCCCATTTTGAAAAAAAACTCAACAAAATTTTTGAGTTTGCAAATAAAGTAAAAAATTGTATGTATTGATTTACAAAACATTAATTTTGATAGATATCCCACTCGCATCCAAATAAGCGATCTATGTATTAATATAATATTAATACATAGTCCGCGTTGCTTACCCTTAGAAAACATCTGTTTTATATTGTATCTCGATTTGAATATACAGTGTTGGACAAAGTCAGTGATCCATGAATTCAATGAATTCAAAAATTCAGTAGGATAATCGACGGCTTGTTCTTCGTTCATTACTGAGTCAATGGTTTGTATTTTATTGTTTCGCCAGGAAGTTACAATTGTATTTGCTAATTGAGGTTGTTAACATCATAATTTGTTGGTGCCAAAATTGCATATAAAATCATTTGCTTACACCAAATCATTCACTTCAGAGTACACCACTATGAATTACAAATTTTGGAATGATGTTAAGCTAAGAAATGAAAATTGTCATTGTTTGAACGTTGGAAATAAAAAATGTACTTCTTTTTTGAAAAAAATACATATAAATGGTTGTCACAAACATATACATGGTTACTGTAACCATATATATGGTTGAAATATTCATGTGAATCGTAAATTAACCATATTATTGTTAAAATAATCATATATATAGTTACTGTGACTATAATATTGTTAAAAATTTTTAAATTGTTACAGTAACAATGTACACCTATATTTTTTTTCTGCGTGTACCTTTCGTGTTTGATAACAATATTTTATGTTTCATTATATAATTATCAATTTATTCAAAAAAAATATTGTTTTAAAACAAATGTTAAGTTAGTTTTATTAAATAAACTATGTTAATAAATAGATTTTTTTAAATATTTATTAACGAATCGAATGAGTTACTAAAAGTTGTTTTTGAGTGTATAGTTTTGTATTTTGTGAAAAAAGTGCATACTAAAATTATTGAATATTTTCAACAAAACCCAACCTTGTCCTACAAAAAGTTTGCCAAACAATCAAAGGTCTGCTATCAAACTTGTTCCAATGTTATTAAACAGTACCGGGAGAACTTGTCTGTTAATATAAAACCTGGTTCAGGTAGAAGGAATGGTCCACATGATGTTTATAAAGCCAAAAAAATAGAAAGCATTTTCAAAATACTTCCCAACACCTCCGGTAGGAAAGCAGCCCGGTTAGGTTAGTATTCGGACGATTTGGAACGAAAAGTTAAAGCCAATGAAAGTTTAAAAGCATACAAGGCTCAAAAAGTTCCTGACAGGAACTCTGCTAAAAATTTAGAGGCCAAAGACAGACCACGGAAATTGAAGTCAAATTTGCAGATGCTCGAGGGAATGTTGAAGAAAAGTTTAGGACCCTAAAGCAGACAAAATTTCCCAAAAAGTTTTTGGTATGGCAAGCAATATGCAGTTGCGGCAAACAAGCCAAACATTTGTTACAAAGGACTCTATAAATACCGAAATTTACATCAAGGAATGTTTCCATTTGTAAGACTTCTTAATGTGTCCACTTATTTTTGGCCTGATTTAGCATCTGTCACTACGGTAAACAAGCCCTTGAGTAGTACAAGAACAATAATGTGGTATTTGTACTAGGAGAGGCAATTCCTCCAAACTGCCTGGAGCTGAGTCCAGTGGAGAGATATTGGGGTCTTGTTAAAAGAGAATTGAAGAGCAGAAAAAAGGTGTCCAAAAGTGTGGTAGATTTTAAACGGAGATGGACAACCTGTTCGAACATAGTGACATAAAGCGCTACAAAAACCATAATTGAAGGGTTTCCGAAAAAGGTTCAAAATTTCATCACTAGTGATTAGAACTATAAAAATATTTTTTTTTGTAAATAGTAACAATAGTTTGAATTAAATAAAAAATTCAAAACTGTAAGTTTAATGGATTCATTTTTATTAACATATATGGGGCATTTCACGCCAAGTGAACCAACTTTTGAAATCGATGTCTTCCGATCAACAAGATCGGTCAAGAACTCTCTGAGTTAGAGGAGGTCAAAATTTGACATTTTGGCCAAACAGGTGTTTTTTCTTATCCATATAACTTATTACCTATTGTTCTTAAGGTAAGGTCAGATTACGCAAATTATTTGACACATTATGTTTCATGTGTTTGACCAAAACTACATCAAATAATCTATGGGTTGATTTTGTGGTCACACTGTACACATTTATTTGCCATATTTGTTTAATCAAACTACACCGAAATACTCTCAAACACACGAAGGGGAAAATATATTTGTCTTGTGGTCACATTTATGGTAATATTTTTTCTAAATAATTATTAAATAAAGCTGTAAAAAACCTTTAATTTCTTTCATCAATAAAAAATACATTTCTAGGAAGTAAAATACTACTAGATTTTGTTTTATATTTGAAAGAATTGTGAAATTTCAGTACTTTTATTTAAACATCAAATATTTTATGTTTCTAGTGTGAACATAAAATATTTTTGCACGGCAAAGAAAACAGCTGAATTTGGTCAAACAAATTTATTTGCCGATAAGAAAACTTTCATGTAATGTGACCAATGTGTGACCACTAAACAGAAAATATTTTCCTCAATTTTGGGTAATTTTTTATTTGATCTTGCAATTCATTTGCAAGATCAAACAGCGTCAAATAACAGCTGTTGCATCATGTGTTATCGCAAAAGTAGTGTTGCTATATCTTAAATTAAAAATCGCTAAATAATGAAAACAAATCGCGAAAAGAACTCAAGCTTGAACAATTTAATAATATAATTATTTAACGTTTAGTTAGTAAATTATATTACTATAAACGTATTAAAATTTGTATAATTGTACTAAAAGTCTACAAAATATCCCTAATATAATTAACAACTTTGGAATTTTATTGTATTTGTTTGGCTTTGTTTGGATTTTAAACTAAAAATCGCATTATTCAAACAAAACGAATATTACTTTGATAAAATTTACAATAATCAAATAAGCGAACTGTTAAAAAGAAAAAATATATTTTTAAAATGTTGAAACCAAAGTAAAAACAAGTAGCCTAACTCTTTGAGAGCAGTATGTATATTTTTCACCAGCCACAAAGAGCTTCATAGAAATGTTTTAAATAATAATTTGATTCAATTTTTAAACTCTGTTTAATAGTTTAAATTCTACAACTAACACAATAAAATGTCAAAAATTCATAAAAAATGTTTTTTAGTTTGTGCAAATTGGACGCAAAAAGAAAAGAAAATGTGCTAGAAGTGTAAAATAAAATTATAAAATTCTGTGTGTTAAAGAATTAGCGTGAATTAATCTATATTTAATCCACAATTTTTTCTTAAAATTTCGAGACACAAGGGCGTTGAAATCACGGTACCCATTTATGTGAGAGAGTTAACAATAATTAAACACATACTGTTTAAGAATTTATAATTGCAATCAAATCATACTATTTACGTATTTCAATAAATATTCCATACATTTGACCAATTTTAAATTTTGTAACTAGACAAACTGCATGTATAAAAAATAATCAGACCATGTTAAACGTATGAAAATATAAATCGCAAAAAAATGCAAAAATCGCAACATAGACTTCATGCCTTCAATTAGTTTTTCTTCCAGTATGTCATTCTAGGCTGAATGACTTTTATCTGAAGAAGAAGACTTTATTTATTGATGCCATTTTTTTAGTGAAAATAATTTAAATAACAAATTTTCATGAAATATTGTTATGTATTATAGTTAAAGAATAATAATAATGCAATTTTGTTTTTAATTTAGTACCAAAAATATTTAAATAATCTCCTTTTATTTATCCGCCATGTTGAGCAAATAATTTTCTTTTTTTGCTCTATTTGATCAAACAATTATTTCATGAAAGTATTTGATATAGTGTGACCACACGGCAAATATATTTACTGATTCTTTTACGCAGCAGTTTGGTCAAACAAAAAGTGAAAAATTAAATTCACTATATGGTAACAAAATTCAATAAAACTTTAATAAAATAATTGATTTACAATTCGAAATAAGTGCGTTAACCTTAAAAAGATTTGTAAGATCAAATTATATATTTTTTAGGTATTTTTATAGTTAGTGGTCACACTATGTTCACATTAAGAAAATATTTTGTTGCCGTCAAATAAATTTGTTTGACTAAAATCATCTGTTTTGTTGTTTGCTCTAAATTTTATTTGTGGTCAGATTCAGAGAATGAAATATTTGACGATAAACGTCAAATATTAGCTGTGTCTGACCGTACCTTTAGCAAAATGTGTCCCAAATAGTTTAGATAGCTATTTATGCAATCCTTCGAAAAAATAAATAACATGTTTTTGACTTTTTTTTAAAAAAATCAAAAACATTTTTTGACTTTTTTTTCAAAATGGGCCCTTTTTATTTTTTTTGAAGAAAGCTTAGGTCTTTTCCTAAGCGACCTATATGGTCGCTTAGTGGGATGCGAGTGGGATATCTACCAAAAAACATTTTGTAACTCAAGATATAAAATTTTTGAATTTTTTTGCAAAATCAAAAACTTTGTTGACTTTTTTTAAAAAAATGGAACCATTTTTTAATTTTGCGAGTGGGATATTTATCAAAATAAATGTTTTGTAACTCAAGACAAAGGTTTTTAAATTGATTTTTTCATACACAACTGACCGATAATAGCCACTGGAGGGGTGCAATGTGAGGCCGACCGCTATTAATTTTCCACCCCCAAAATTTGTCTGAGTTTTGTATCTTGCGGCTTTTTAGTCAATCCTATAGGTAGTTTTCAGCGCACGTGATTTTTATTGTTAAAATATCAGGTGCCCCAGAAATATTTTGTGCCCTTCTCCGAAATACCAGTTTATTTATTATTTTATGACATTTGACTTTAAAAAGTGGGCGGAGAGGTAGAAGTTGGCAGGTAGGTTATTTATATGGTGGTTTATTTTTATTATTGGTAACATTTGGTTAAACTAAGTACTTTAGTATGTAAGTCCTTCTTGACCCTAATAAAAGATTTTAGACTCATTCATTAAAACGTACTACCTATATGATCTTAAAAAACTATTTATTGTCATTCTGAAGACATACGGAAATCAGTTTTTTAGAAACAGCGTTAAAGTAAAGACGTGTGTTATTTTTAATAATTAGTTACATAATTAACCTTCAAAATGTCTACGACTTCTAGGCAGGCTAAGCTTGAAAATGAAATTTATTCGTCTTTTTGTTTTAATCCCTTTAACAAAATGAAGCACAGATCATCAGATATGCGAAATATTTCCGACGGCTTATTAAAAAAATTCCCTACGCTGTCAAAACGATTAAAAATTTCTGGATCATGCAGGAAAGAGCTCGGAAAGTTGAACGAATTACCGAATTTGAATAGTAATGAGGATTCTTCAGGATTCCATACAAGCTTTCCACTTCAATAACGACCAAGCAACTATATTCACAGTAGTTATTTACTTCATGAAAGAAGAAAACCTGGAACACAAAAGTATGGCAATCATATCCGGTGACACCGTTGCCGTTTATGAGTACCAGAAGATAATATTAAATTATCTAAAATCAAAATTCACAGTAGAGTAGGTATACTACGTTTCGGACGGAGCTCGTGAACATACATGGCATTTTCATCCTACTGTTCATGGTAAAGGAGCATGTGATGGTATTGGAGCAAACCACAAAAGAAATGCAGCGAAGTATAGCCTCCAGTGCTCTCATCATCTGCTTTATTCCATTGGGCAAAGAATTATTGTAAAGAAACTAAAATAGTTTTTAGTAGCACAGGGGATCATGAGGAAACATTGAAAACACTAAAGGGCAGATTCGATGCTGCGGTAACAATCGATGGCACTGCTCAATACCATGCTTTCATACCGCTTGTCGATGGAAGACTCAAATTGAAAAAGTTTTCTGGATCTACTCAATGCGATTTCTTTCCAAAGCCAAAAAAGAAGCCAGCATCGAAATCAGCAGCTGAATCTAGTAACGCCAAGAAAGGATTGACAAAAAAATGCAGCAAATAAAGGCGACAAATAAGGAGGCTGAAAGTATGGATATTTGAAAATTTAAAACCTTCATAAATTAAGTGTAAAAATAGTTATGATATAAATGGATCTATTGTGATTAAGATTACATTTTACTAAATTATTCATCTTTTTATTATTATTATTATATATTAATTTAATTATTATTACAAATAAATAACAAAATTAAATTTTTCAACTTTTATATAGAAAAAAAGTGATTTTTATTCCTGAGGTAACATATTATGGGTATTACAGTATCGAGGCTATGAAATTTTAGTTAGGTATGTTACATACCATCGGAAAGGCTAATGTGTCTAGTTTCTCTGCGTAAGTTTAATTTTTAAGGTTTACACACAAATATGAAAAAAATCAAAATAGTGCATATGCTAAAAATTTAAAAACCTTTGTCTTGAGTTACAAAACATTTATTTTGATAGATATTCCACTAAGCGACCAAAAAGGGTTTAAAAGACAATACCTAAGCTTTCTTTTGAGAAAAAAAAAATAAATAAAAAAAGGGTTCATTTTGGAAAAAAAGTCAAACAAGTTTTTGATTTTGCAAAAAAAAGTAAAAAATGTATGTCTTGAGTTACAAAACATTTTTTGATAGATATTCCACTCGCATCCCACTAACCGACAAAAAGATGTTAAAGGAAAACACGTAAGCTTTCTTCTGAGCAACAAACAAATTAAAAAATGGGTCCATTTTTTTAAAAAAAGTCAACAAAGTTTTTGATTTTGCAAAAAAAGTCAAACATTTTATATCTTGAGTTACAAAATATTTTTTTTGATAGATATCCCACTCGCATCCCACTAAGCGACCATATAGGTCGCTTAGGAAAAGACCTAAGCTTTCTTAAAAAAAATAAAAAAAGGGCCCATTTTGAAAAAAAGTCAAAAATGTTTTTGATTTTTTTAAAAAAAAGTCAAAAATATTTTATTTATTTTTTTTAATTTTTGTTTCGAAAGATTGCATAAATAGCTATCTAAACTATTTGGGACACATTTTGCTAAGAACAATAGGTAATAAGTTATATGGATAAGAAAAAACACTTGTTTGGCCAAAATGTCAAATTTTGACCTGAGAAATCTTGACCGATCTTGTTGAAAAATTGTGTCCGAATTACTATCCAACTAAGAACTAACATTGGTGCAAATTTCATCCCGATCGGAAGACATCGATTTCAAAAGTTGGTTCACTTGACGTGAAATGCCTCATATGTATGTTAAAAATTTTTCGATCTTAGTCATTAATACCTCAAATTTTTTTTAAGCCAAAGAAATTTTTCAGGGTTTCTTCACAATAATGAGATCAGCTTTTCGAAGTAAAATTTTTTTTATTTTTTCTTTTTTTTTTGTATAAAAATCCTATTTTACACTTTAAAAATCCTAAACTATTATACAATAATCTATAATTTGAACTTTAAAAGTTTTTTTAAATAAACATTTATAAAAAAACAGAACAAATTCCAAAAAATTAACTTGTTAACATCTCATTATAGGTAAGAAAACTTGAAAAATATCATTGATTTGAAAAAATATGCGGCATAATAAAACATTAGATATTTGAACCGTGTGTAGAGGAGAAGCCGCTAAGAGAAAAAATGTGACGTTTGGGTAGTTAAAAAGCGCCAAATATAGTGGGAATTTACACGTATACAACCAAAATGTAAACAGTAGAGCGTAAAAGTACAAATATGTATTTCATTTAGTTGCCTGATGTTGTTGCGGATATTTTATTTTTTTTTGTTTTTTTAGTATCAATAAAATAGTAACACATAATTTCTTTTAAATCCATTAAAAAAAAATTGATTAACTAACAACAAAATTGTTTAATATGATTATATTTTTATTTAAATATAATAGTTGATTGTTAATCAATTGTTTAATAAGACAATCTTGTAGTTACAAAACATTGTTGGTGCCTTTTTAATTAAAAAATTAATTGTATTGACGAATTTGGTAATGCATTTGACAATTGATTTGTCGAAATTTTTTCTGTGCACTCACTTAGAACCATATATGCTTAATTTTACGTTTCTAGGTCCATTATTATAGAAAATTTTATAAGTCCCAATAGAAGGGAGGAAAGTATCAATGAATCCACCTTTTGCAGATTGTAACACATTCATACATGTCTTATTTTATGATATAAAGTCTCTCATTTAATTTTTACTCACACAGGACCATATATTTTATATTTCTAGGTCTATTATTATAGAAAATTCAAAATGTACCATTATAATAAAGAAAAAGTGTCATAATGTCCCCAGTTGTAGATTCCCACTCGCTCGGGTCCATACAAGCTTAAGTTAATGTTTCTAGGATCGTTGGTGTAAAAATATAAAAATTACCATTCGAATACAGAGAAAGTGTCCCTGCCTTGAATTCTCACTCACTTAGGAACATATGCGCTTAATTTCTTATTTCTATGTCCATTATTAGAGAAAATTCAAAGAGAATCATTACAATAGAGAAGAAGTACCGTAAAGCCTCCACTTATGGAATCCTAATCGGTCGGGTTCATATAAGCTTTATTTCACATTTCTAGGTCCATTATTATAGAAAATTCAAAAAGTACCATTGGAATAAAGAAAAAGTACCATAATGCCAACACTTCGGGATTCCCACACAATCGGATCCATATATGCTGTATTTCATTTTTCTAGAGTCTTTAGTGAACACAATACATAAAGTACTATTCTAATAAAGAAAAGGTATGATAAAGTCTTTCCATTTAATTTTCACTCACTCAGAACCATATATACTTAATTTCATATATCTTAGTCAAATACACAGCGGAACAGACATTTGGTGCCAGAAATTGGCAGGATATTATGACAAAAATTAACTAATAAGGTTGAACCGGAAGGAATTTAAGCAGATACAAATTGTTGGTGCCTTCAGTACATCCTTCAAGCTTGCTCTAGTTCTCAAATTATATATTTTAATTTGAGCTCGAGTATTTTGTAATTTGTTACAAGGAAGCAACGCAAACGACAGTTGTCCTAGGAGAATTTTGCAGGCTATGTGATAAATACGAGATTTTTAAAACATTGGCACATGATAGACATGTCTCCAAATATTACTTTATTTTAAAGTTAAGGGTCAACATACAGGCATATTTATCTATTTCCTTCCATCTGAAGCTATATTCATAGATTTTTGTTTGTCCATTCGGCACAGCCAAATATAACGTTCTAAGTTGTTTTTTTGTATAAAATTTATGTGTTTTTTAATTAAAAAATGTTAGCCATTGTTTGCAAAGAGTTTAGCCTCTTTTGTTCACCAAGAATTGGCAACACTGCTTACCGACGACACTAGGGTATCAAACTCTATTCATTGACAAGAGCAGGGTTTAAAATTTAGTTAAACGTTTTTTACATTTGACTACCGACTACTCAATAAATCGTTTTCATATTAATGTGCACATATACTGAAAATATACTAGAAATATTTGTAGCAGCTTTTCAAAAATATTTTGCATTACAAAATATTTTATTTTTAAAACATTTGCTGCCCAAATATATTAATATTTTTGGTTAGCAAAAACAAATATATTGCTTGTGTATAATATACAAAAAATTTACTACCATAAACTGCAAACGATATGCGCAGTAAAAAATTCAAACAATGGAAATATGGAAGATGCTAAATGTAGACTGCCAAACCATACGAAGATGAAAAATGTAAAATATGAAATTGTGCGAAGTTAAAAATGTTTAAAGCGAATATGTTCATTTATAAAATATTTCCACCCCATATATGGAAATATTTTGCCACATATAGTCACTGAGTAGAAAAATGTGAAAAAACTATGTACAACAAGTGTGCGTTGATTTGGGTGTACAAAATAAAAATTTATATTAAATTGTGTGTTAAAGGCTGGGTTAGCCGACCGTTGATGTAATGTAACCGTAATGTTGACTTAACGTAAGACTTAAGTGCGATTATAGAACATTAAAAACGTGTCATATGTTTTTGACATAAACAAACAAAACAAAATATAGCCGGAACTATATTTGTTGTATAAACTTTCATTGTCCTGTACCAATAAAATCAATTATTCGTCGTTCATTTTAATAAAGATAAATTTAATACGTTTTGTTTAATTTTAAGTTTTTCTTTAATATTTCGCGCTTGTTGCTGCTGTTTGAAGGTGCTATCAACACAATTGTTTTAAATACTGTTCAAGCGATTTTATAATTTTTTCTGCGATTTTAAAAAAGATTATTAAACTTTGTTTGGTAATAGTACTTACATATAAACCGTATTTATTTACACATAATGTATTCATCATCATTGTCCATTAGGAGACAATTATAAATATTATTTATTATCTTGTCATACAAACTTTATTTATTTAAGGTCGATAACTTAAAAATTAATTAATATTGTATTGTACTTTATACTAAGGGCCATTATTATAACTTGCCTTTTTGTTCGTAATAGTAAAAGTTGACTTTAAGGGTACCTTTTTATATTGCTTAAAGTTAACTTTTACTATTTCGAACATAAAGGCAAGTTGTAATAATGGCCCCAAGTATAGTTGATTTGTGTATACAAAATATTAATTTAATATTTTTAAACTTAAATACTTTCGCCGACTATTAGTATACATTTTATAAATACTTGTATAAATTAATTTGTATAATAAGTAAGTATTACCAAAACATTACAAAGTTTTGTTTTTTATTTATGTATTTATACTTATTATTGAAATATTTAAAACATTTTTAGAACATTGAAAATATTTTTAAGCGTTCTGTGCAAAATAAGTATTTTTTATACAAGACTTTAATTAACAAGTTGACAACACCGTTAGTAAATGTCACGCAGAAACGTAAAGAAATTCTGTTTTTAACAGGTTCAGACGTTAGATTTACGTTACATTTTCTCACTATAACTGCTTTAACCATTTTACACACAATAGAAACGATCAGCTGTTCCGTTCCGTTAAGGTTACATTACATTACGGTCGGCTAATCCACGCTTAACAAAGAATTTAAGTGCAATAAAATAGAAGTTTTATTTTTTGAGGTATGTAATTGTATTGTGAAAGATAGGAATGCAGTGAAAATACATTAAATAAGATTCAGGGCAAAGGATAGCGGACGATATTATTTTATTGAATTTTTTGGATTTATTGATTTTTTTAGTACGAATTCAAACGAATTCCTGCCGCTTGTAATAGGAGTCCAGAAAAATTAGTAACATAAAATGTTGTATGTAAAGTGGTTAAAAAAGGATAGATAATGCAACAACAAAATGCAACAACAAAATGCAACAACAGACAAGCAAAACAGCCAATGAATACAATGTAATAAAAAATAACAGGATCTACAAAAAAATAGTATGTTGCATAAAAATGCAATGTAGATAGATAGATTACTTTTTCTGAATGAAATCTATCAAATTAAGTGTTTGTACACCCAAATGTATCCTTTCGTAAAATTTGTAACAGGAGAACAAACAAATAAATAAGCAGCATAGAAAATAAGATATAAATGCAAAAAGGCACAGGCATGAGTACAACAGGAGGTAAAGGAAATTAACTGTATAAAACTGTTTTAAATATTTCAAGTAGTATGTGTGTACATGTGTTCTGTAACTGCATAATGCAACAGCAATTTATGCAAAAAACCAGTGTTTAAAAAGCTACGATAACTAAAACATTTTTAACTATTGCTAAAACTACTGCTTCAGAAATTGTTCAGTAGCGGTAGCAGAAGCATTTATCTATTTTTGTTTTCTTGTTTTTTCTAAAACTACTGCTACCTTCAAAAAATAAAACTCTAAACATAGCAGTAGTAATAAAACATAAATTGTAAATGGAGTAGTAGCATTAAAATACAAAATCATTGCTACTGCTCTACATCAAGTTTTGATTTATATTATTTAGATTTATATTATTTGATTTATATTATTTAGAAGTAGCAGTAAAGTATCAATAAGGTAGCAGTTGAAGTAGTAGAAGAAGTTGCAGTTAAGTAGTAGTAGAAGTAGCAGTTCAGTAGCAGTTGAGGTAGCAATAGAAGAAGTCAAAAAAGAAAATCTTCAGCCATAATACCAAAAATACCAGAAATAAACATAGAGTATTCTTGTTGTTTTGAGAGTGTATGAAAGAATAGTTCGTTTTTATTCGTCTCAGATGTTCGTGTTGCTAACAGAATGATTGTGTTTTTTGTGTGTACAAAGTTGCCATATAATTAGCATGGGAAATATTTATGTTCTACGTAATTATTAATGCATTTTTGTACATTTAACTGTTGTAACAATACAACATTAATTAAATGATAGAATTAATTTTTTGCGCTAGTTAGTTTTCTCAACTCTTTAGGGGTAACATTTTGTGGAAAAGGAAGTAAATCTGTTTGCTTAGAATTCGGTTTTATTTCAAGTAAATAATACGGCAACGCTTTGAAACAATGTGTGAGTAACTATGTGCATACAAACAAAAAAGCCGAACATTTGTTTACAACACGAACATCTTACAGACATATACATTCACAACAACAACAAACAATATAAATTTTTGGCTGGAGATTTTTATTTTTGACTACTTCTATTGCTACCCCAACTGCTATTTAACTGCTACATCAACTACTACGTAACTGCTACTTCTTCTACTACGTAACTGCTAGCTCAACTGCTACTTCTATTGCTACTAAATTTTAAAAGTAGCAGAAGTAACAGAAAACAAATGACTCTGCTACTTTAAAACTTTTTCTTTTTTAAGGTAGCAATACAAAAAAACTACTCTGCTACTTTTAAATTTTTCTTTTATCGCTACTACTACAACTACTGCTACTAAAATGTGAAGGTAGCAGTAGTAGTAGTAATTGATTGACTCCGAGTTTTTGTTCATTTTTTAACTAGACTACTTGTGTTTTTTTGTTGCTACTGCTACTTGTAGTCTAGTTTTTTAAACGCTGCAAAAAACATAAACAAACACATAAATAGGTTCAATGATGATCGTGAGTATAGCAGGAGAAAAAAAGGATAAAGAGGAATGATTGAAATTTAAGTAAGTTCCAGAAAATATAAATTATGCAATGAAGAAAATTTTACTGTAATTACATACATAATTATGTATGACTTGTATTCTGAAAAAATCAGTAGTGTCCAAAAATAAAAATGAAGATGTATTGGTGAGAGAACTACCCATAATGTCAAAAACTTAAAATCAGAAAAAAATAAAAAAAGTTTAGATATAGAATTTTTTTCAGATTTAGCTAAATTATTAAATGAACATAATTTAAATGTTAAGGAAAAGAAAAATACACATTAAACGGCTGAAATTCTCTTAAATTTTTTATTTATAGCTGACTTTGTTTTTTTGTGTTCAATTGTAATTGAAAAGCGTGTGTTTGCTATGCTTCGTCCCAAAAAAACCAACAACAAAGCTTAATGATTTCTGAAAAAAATGACGATAGCCCGCCGCATGTGTTTTCATCGCTTGCTCAACGATGAATGAATAAAAGTTTTTAAAAGAGCATAACAAATGTTTGTAAATTTTTTAAACAATTGTTGTATGGCATGAACATCACTGTTTTAAATGCACATTCATATGTATCCATTCGAAATATTTGTAACAGGAGAACAAAAAACAAATAAGCAACAGAGGACAAATTATGCAACGAAAGCACAACGATTTTTGTTACATAGGCACGAGTGCAGCAGGAGAAAAAGGAAATACAACAACAACTACTTATACACTCAAGTAATTGTGATATACAACTGTTGTATGTGTGTCCTCTAGCTGCAAGCAACAACAACTCATGCAAAAAACAGAAACAAATCGTCACCTAATATGCAAAAGGGCGTAACAACAAAAAAAATTCAAAATCGAGTTTTTGATTGATTATAATGCACTAAACTAAATTACATGTCTCTCCAGAATTTTGAACTTATACGTCAAGAAAAAACGATTTTACAAACGAAATTCAAAAGGCCGTAACAACAAGTGTATAAATTTCAAAAACAAAAAGGCGTAAAACACACTTGAATGAAAAAGCTGACTCTTTTTATTTTTGAATAACTAAGTTGCCTACGATTTTTTTGTCAATTTGTGTTCATAATTTTTTCGTTTAATGTTAACTGTAATATTTTGAGTGAGTGGTACATATTGTGAAAAAATTAAATAAATTTTAAAATATTTGTAAAAAAAAGGAAAATGGAAAATAATAATAATGAAACTGAACATAGTGCCAAAAAAAAACAAATAAAAGAGTGGAAAATAAAAGAAAACGGATGAATGGCAAAGCATACGAAGGATTTTCCATGGGAAAAGTATGTGAAAGAAATCCAAGAGATTTAAAAGTGGGATGTTCATCAACTTATTGTGATAAAAGTAAAGTTCGGCATTGCAACCTTTTTTCAGAAGACATGCGCAAGGTAATATTTGATCGGTTTGATATTACATACATATTTAATGAATTTAATATTTTTTAGTTTTTTATCATTTGAAATATTAAATTAATAGATATTTTAAAATATTTATGTACTGTGTAAATACAATGAATTTTAATAAATTTTGTTTTTAAAAAACTTACTAAAAAACATGTTTATTACTTAATAAAGTAGGAAGAATACTTATATTCTAAAAACAAAATCACCATTTCTCATGTTTAATGTTGTTACGTCTTTTTGTTTCAGAAAATCGAATGCCAAAAAGGCGTAACAACCATAACTTAAAAAATATTAACAAAAAATAAAAAAAATCTTAAGAAATAAGTATGTAGTCGTGTTTTAAGCAAGACAATAAAATATGTATTTTAAATCTAAAATATCTTTAATTCCACAAAGTTTTTTGCTTCTCCTATAAAAAAATAAAAAGTGTTGTTACGCCCTTTTGCATATTAGGTGACGAAATACAAAGTAAAGGAATTTCTAGACATATGGAGTAGTAGAGTAGGAACCGTTGCATTTTGTTGTTTCTTTACTGTAAATGTATAAAATTCAAAAGTCGACAACAACTTGTACAATCTGAAATGCAAATGAGTATGATTGGCTGAGTGTTTGTAACAGGAGTAAAATAAAAATGTGTAGAATGCTGAAAAATATATAATTATACAATAAAGAATCTGAGGTATGTACTTGTATTGTGAACGATAAGAGTGCAGTGAAATTACATTAAAGAAGATTATGAGCAAAGGATACCGGATATTATTATTGCATTGTTTGTGTAGAACCGATTTTTTTTTGAATGAATTTGAATTCGTATTAAAAAAATCAATTCATCAAAAAATTTAATAAAATAATATCGTCCGCTATCCTTTGCCCAGGATCTTATTTAATGTATTTTCACTGCATTCCTATCTTTCATAATACAATTACATACCTCAAAAAATAAAACTTCTATTTTATTGCACTTCAATTCTTTATTAACACATCAACGCACACTTGTTGTACATAGTTTTATTCACATTTTCCTACTCAGTGACTATATGCTGTAAAATATTTCCATATATGTGGTGGAAATATTTTATAAATGAACATATTCGCTTTAAACATTTTTAACTTCGCACAATTACGTATTTTACATTTTTCAACTTCGTATGGTTTGGCAGTCTACATTTAGCATCTTCCATATTTCCATTGTTTGAATTTTTTACTGCGCATATCGTTTGCAGTTTATGGTTTTCACGTTGCAATTTGTTTGCATGTTTTTGTAGTAAATTTGTTGTATTTTTTGTAATAAAAAAATATTTTGTAATGCAAAATATTTTTGGAAAAACTGCGACAAATATTTCTACTATGAAGTTTGTGCATACAGTGACTCTCATTAATATTCGTTTTTTTTATTCGAGTTATTAAAAATCAACAAAATTAATAGAAAATAATAAAAAACCGATGATATTATTTTTTTTTTATTCATAAGAAATATTAAGAGATCAAAAAAATATTATTTCAGAATTCCGAATATTGAACAAAAAACATAAATAAAAACAAAAACAAAAAACTTAAATAATTCACACTTCATTAATATTCGATCTAAATAGTCCCATAAATTTTCTATGGGATTCATGTCTGGGCACTGAGTAGGCGTATTAATCACTTTTGGACAATTATAAAGCAACCACTCACGAACAACGTGGGCTTTATGCTTATGGTCGTTGTCCTGATAGAATTCAAAAGTTCTTGCAATTCCCATTTTTCTGCAGATTGTTTCAAATTGTCTCTCAAAATGTTCAAATAAACATCCTTGTTCATAATGCCTTCGATAAATACAAGTTTACCAACCCCTTTCGCTGATATGTAGCCCCAAACCATTCCTACTTCATGTTTTAGTGTTAAAGTAATATTTTTTTCTTTTTACTCTTTATTCGGCTACCGCCACACCATAGTTTTTCCATCACTTCCAAATAAGTTAAATTTGCTTTCATCGAGAAAATTACGTCTTCCCACCAATTTACATCTTTTTTTATATGCTCCTTATTAAATTTTAACCGATTATTCAACGGTCGTATTGCCCGAAATTCCAATTTCCGCCTTAACTTCAGTAACAATTTTGGGGGCACTTAAGCGTGGGTTAGCTTTGATTTTTTCAACAAAACGGAGTACTTCCATCTCGGTAAGCTTTTTTTACTGCCCAATTGGTTTTTTAAAGTCAATTCGAACCTGGTTTTTATATCTTCGGATAATGTAACCGACAGTATTTGGCTTCATATTCAATATTTCAGCAATATTTTTATATTTTTTTTTCCTATTTTGTAATGAAAATCACTAATTTTCTTTGCTCTAACGAAGTATTTTTTCCTTTACGACCCATCGCGGCTTTTATAAAAAAAAACCTTGAGAATGACGATGTTTATTCAGCTATCATTATTTGTTTGATATTAATTAATGAGTGTATTCCAATCTTACAAATAATTTATTTAAATATACAGATTTACAGCGGTGAATTTTATGGTAAAACAAAAAACCGAATACTAATGATGCATGCATTTCTGTAGTATTTTAGTATCTAATTATTTTAAAATACGTTCACCCAATATTAATTAAAAAACAATTAGTGAAAAGTGAGCTCTAAATATATACATTTAAGTAAAAAAATAAACATTAACAAGATGTCATTATATTCATTGAGAATTTTCGGATTTCAGAAACTCATATATAAAAACCGAATATTAATGAGAGTCACTGTATATGGTATTGGTTTATAGTTTGTATATTTTCAGTATGTGTACATATGTACACATTAATATGAAAACGATTCATATTTATTGCGTAGTCGGTAGTCAAATGTAAAAAACGTTTAACTAAATTTTAAACTCTGATTAAGACCTTACAGCCAAACCGGAGAAAACTATTAAAATTTTAGAATTGAGATTGGTTTTTTTGTACACACTTATTCAAAAATTTTGATATATGTAGTTTAAATTTGTACATCCAAACCGAAAAAACCATGAACATTTTACAATTGAGTTTAAATTTGTTGATTTTTATTTATGTGTTACAATGTTTAAAAATATAGTTTTTTGCGATAATTGGAACATATTATTTTATATTTAAGGTATGTTCGATGTATTAAGCCAAATGCTGAAAAATTGCCAAATAAATACAATGAAGATCTAGTTTTAGATCAACTAAAATATTTGGGAATGCTCGACATAATTCGGATAAGAAGAGAAGGATTTCCAATTCATTTAACATTTTCTGAATTTATTTCAAAATATAAGAGCTTATTAAGATACAAAACAACGGAGTTAAATAAATCAAATATAGAAAATATAATGAATCAGTTGAAAGTACCCCACTCTGAGTGGCAAATTGGTAAATCAAAGATATTTTTGCGACCAAAAGCTTACGAGCCACTAGAAGACTCTAGAAAACATTTAGTACACTCGATGGCTTTAATAATACAAACAAATTGGAAGCGCTACCTTCAAGTTAAATACTATAAGCATATTCGTAAAGCTGCCTTAAAAATACAACATGCATACAGAGGATGGAAAATGCGCATTCAGTTTCTAAGAATGCGGCGAGCAGCAGTTGTAATTCAGAGCCATTTACGAGGAGTTTATGCCAGGGAGGTATGTATAAATTTATATATGATTAAATCTTTTGAAACACTGCATTTATTATGACCTTAACACAATTATACCTGCTGTTACCCACAGACAACATTAATATATTTCCTAAAACATTTGAAATTTATATGAACATTAAAATATTTCTTCAATTTACTTTTATGTTTTATTGTCTTACCGACTTATTTATTATAAAAACACTGTGCAACTACTAATGCCCGTAATTTGAACATGTAGATTAGAGTGGCTCAATTTGTATGGATCAAAAAATGCATCAAGCGGTTATCAAAATCGTAATCTACGATGAATTCTAAGAAATATTGCCGAAGAAACCATGTGTCTAAAATCAAAATCGAGCTTCCTATTTTTAACGCGAAAATTTTGCTTTCGTATTTTATATATTTTTTTTAAAGTATGATAAAATTTTATTGAAACTTTTAAGAAACTTGACTATGTTTGGGCTTGTTCGAACCGAAAGAAAGTCAGAATAGATGAATCTTTGCAAATGGAGAAAACTAACAGTAAACTTCACCCGATGATGGTTAAAAAATCTTATATCGTGGTTATTTGAGAACCTAAAACCGAGCTTTTGGGTCACATTGGGGGAAATGAAAATAAAAAAGTGCAAATAAATCTGTAATAAAATTGCCCACTACTATAGAGGAGGTGTTGTAGAGCTTAAATTTTGAATTTAAACTTTCAGCACTAAGGTGGAGCGGAGCCTCAGGCCCCAAATTGGGGTGTATCGGGTATATTAAAAATGATGCCAAATTCTTGTTCTCGATTCGATTTAAAAGATTTGTATATATGTATAATCTACAAGAAGAAGAATGTAAAGATGAAGAAATACTATATATTTTTGGGCCGATTTTAATGAAACTTGAGAAAAATATAAGTTAACGGTATTCTACAAAGACAAAAACTCATACGAATGTAAATACGGATATATTTTAAGTAAAGATTAGCTCTTATTTTAATATTTCTTAAAATATGTTAATTTTGTTCCTACATTTCATGTTCAAGTGGCCTGAGACACGTTAATGGTCTGGGGAATTTTTAATAACTTTAAAATTTTTTAACCAATTTTTATCTTTTATATCTCATTAGAACGACAATTACATACACATTTCGATTCTTATGCATTCGATTGCAAAAATATTTATTTAGTAGCAACATTTTTACAAAAACTGAAAAATTTGTATTTTTTCCGAATTTTAACGATAATACAGTTTGTGGGTCAATTTGACCCAAAGGAGATATAGGTTTAATCTGAAAAATATTTTTTTGACTGTAATTTTAATTAATATAAATAAATCTACATATTTGTGTAACATAATGCAGAAAGTTAAGGAGTTTTACAAATTTATTTCATATAAATTGTAAAATTTTGCATATATCTTACCTTTGACCTCGATGCGCGTCCCGAAATCGTTGTCCGATTTGGCTCAAATTTTCAGTACTTATCTTTTAGACCTAGTGTCACAATATTCCACCCAGCACCCTTCAAATTTTTTTCCATACATCTGATTGTCACTCTAATATATATATATATATTTATTCAAATTATGTTTAAAGGTATTGCAACATTAACTCCTCCAGTTATTAAGCTCCAGTGAGCTTAATAAAAGAAAAAAGAAAAATGTATATGATTAATATATTAATTAACTAACTTCTAAAAGGTAGATCAAGAACATGGTATCTCTTAAGTCTTCGTATCTCATCACTATTATCTAAAAGTGTGATAGCCAACAAATTTGAATAATTACTAAGTCTTTTTAATTTAAGTCTTTCACTAAAACTATTTATCTCTTCCTTTATTGTGGATATTCTAAGGCCATTATGTAAGCAATTGTTGCTTATAAACCAAGGAGCGTTAGCCAATAATCTTAAAGTTTTTGACTGATATCGCTGGAGTATTTCAACGTTTGAATTACTAGTAGTTCCCCAGAGTTGAACACCATAAGTACAAACCGGTTTTAAAATTGTCTTGTATAGAATAACCTTGTTTTCTAAACTTAACTCTGATTTTCGTCCTAAGAGCCAATACATCTTTTTGGTTTTAATATTCAGTTGTTCTCTTTTCGTTTTAATATGATCTTTCCATGTAAGCCTTCTGTCCAAATGGAGTCCTATATACTTTACATTATTTGCCTTAGGAATAATATTTCCATATAAATAAAGTGTTGGGCAATCACCTTTTCTCAATGTGAATGTGACATGAACTGATTTTTCCGTATTAACTTCCATTCCATTTTTGTAACCAGGTTTCAATCAATCTAAGTTGGTTTTGTAATATTTCAGAAGCTTCAACTGGAGATTCTTTAGATGATAATATAGCAGTATCATCTGCATATATTGCTGTAGTTATTTCATCAGTAATTGGCATATCTGACGTATAAATGGTGAACAGAATAGGACCCAGCACACTTCCTTGAGGAATACCAGATTTAACAACTCCAAACGAAGAATCATCCCCATTGACATGGACATAAAAAGATCTATCATGCAAATATGATTTAAATACCATATAAAAGGGGGCAGGGAGCAAGTGTTTTAGTTTATGCAGCAGACCGCAGTGCCATACTCTATCAAATGAGCAATATTATTTATTTTCCAAAGCTTTAGTAATTTCCTGCACAATACGATGACATTGCTCAGGGGTACCGTGTTTGTGTCTAAATCCGAATTGGTGGTCTGAAATAATATTCTTACGCTCCAATATTGGAAGTAATCTTTTTAACAAGAGTCTCTCAAATACTTTGGAGAACACTGGCAATAAACTTATTGGCCTGTAAGACGCTACTTCACTTTCTCGTTTATTTGGCTTAAGTACCATTATTATTTTTGCATATTTCCATTGGGATGGATAATGATTTAACCTCATTATAGAATTAAATATTGTGGTTAAGAATATAATTCCTTTTTTGGGCAATAATTTTGCAATTCTTGAGTCAATGTAGTCATATCCTGGAGATTTCATGTTGTTTAAGTTTTTTATAATGACTTCAGAAGGTGATATACATTTGGCAAGGAATATCAAGAAAATTTAGTATTTCATCTTGTTGAGTCGGATTACATAGGTTAAAAGGAACAAATGTTTTTTCCAGATGCTCTTTAAATTCATTAGCTTTGCTAATATTTGATCTACACCTTTCACCGTCTGTTTTTCTTATAGGTGTATTTCTTTTAACAGGCCGTTTAAGATATTTTGTTGCCTTCCAAAGATTGTGTTCATTAGTATTACTCACATTAAGACATTTTAAATAGGCTGCAACTGAATCGTTCTTACACTCTCGAAGACGTTTTTTAAGATAATTTGATGCTCTATTCCAGTTTGCTTTGTCAATTTGAGATCTACTATTTTGGTATATTCTGCGTAAAGTACGTTTGTTTCTTATAAGATCTCTTATTTCAGTTGAAATTATTACATTAGTTCCAGTGGTTTGTGTGCATTGTGGAGTAGTTAAGTAAGCAGCTTCATATATTACGTTATTAAGTGATTTTACAGCATCATCTAACTGGTATTCGCTTTTATTAGAAATATTTAAATTAAGATTGTTTTCTATATAGCTTTTAAAAGAGTTAATGTTTGTTTTATTATTTACAGTATTGAAATTTTTCGAAACAGATTCAAAAATTGTGCTATATGTGACTATTATTGCACTATGATCAGAACTTAAGTCATCGGAATTTAATATGTCCAAGAATGATCTTGATATACCATTAAAAACAACAAAATCCAATAGATCTGGTATTTTCGTAGAATCGGTTGGTCAGTATGTTGGCCTTCCAGTTGATAAAGACGTATAGTGATTTTTCATTATGCATTTGTAGAGCTCTTTTAATTTTGGATTTGCTAAACAAGAACCCCACCAGGGGTGTTTGGCATTGAAATCACCCCCAACAATGAATTTGGGTCCAAGTTGTTTAAAAAAGTCTTCATATTGTTCGCATTTTATATTGTGTCTTGGGGGAGAATATATCGAAAAATTTTGACGGTTTACTATCGCAAACAATCTTGATACCAGCAGATTGTAAAAATGGTTTCTCAAAAGGATTTAGAACTTCATATTTGATATGTGATTTTATTAATATGGCTGCACCAGCATGTGCCCTGTTATCTGGGTGATTTGCTGTAATAGTATCGTAATTATTAATTTTAAAATATGTTCTATCCGTAAAATGAGATTCGGATATCAATAAAATATCAATAAGATTATTTATAAGAAAGATTTCAATTTCATGTTTGTGGTTACAAAGTCCATTGGCGTTCCATATTGCTATTCTGAGATTTACTTGCATAGTTTAGTCATTAGCATAGTCATCATGTTCATTAAATTTTCCATCAAATTTTCCAGTTTCTCTAAACGAGCATTATAGTTAAAATCTGATGTTTTAAGTGCTTCAGAGTATGACATATTGTTATTAAATTTATGTTGATGTGGTTCAGTATACTGCATACCATTTAGTTGTGGATATTCCCTATTACGCATAACAAAATTTGAATTACTTTGGCGATTTGTTTGTAGACTTTCCTTGTTTGTTCTTTTTGAAATGAGGTCTTGATAAACTTTACAGTTATGGTTACCTAAGCAGTGTAAAAAACGAGGTGGAGATTGAATTAATTTAGTACTTTGGGAGGTCGAATGATCCATTCCACATTTTACACATCTAAAGGGTCTTTTGCAATAAGATTTTGTATGCCCATACAGATGGCAACGATGACATTGTACCAAATCATTAGTTTTTATTGGAGGCTCAATATTAACAAAACCATAGTTAATAGATTTAATATCATAAACACTTTTATTGTTCTCTTTTGGATCTAATTCAACAAAAATCATGGAAAGAGCCTCTTTTATAATACGACTTTTAGCATTAGTAACAGATCTTACTTGATGACCTAACAATAACAATTCTGCTTTGATATCACATGTCGGAGTTGAATGGTGTAGTCCCTTAATAACAATTCTAAAGGCTTTTTCATGTTTTAACTGAAATGCATGAAAGCTAATTTTACAGCTATCCAAATATTTGACTACCTCCTGTAAGACTCTAATTTTTTAACCATTAAACGGACTTCACCTTGCCTTAGACACTTGTAATTAAAATCATTTTGTGATATTACAGAACTTATTTTCTTTAACATAAAACAATCTTCTACATTAGGTATGTAAATTGGTGGCGGTTTTGGTGTTAATTCCTCTTCATCACGTTCTAAGTCTTCTACTGCAAGGGCTGCATATTCAGAAAGATTTGCTCGCTTTTGTTGGTATAGTTTTGGTGAATCATTTAACTTGCGTTTATTTGGTACTGTTTGCCAAACAGTATCATTATCATCGACACTGCTGTCTTCACTTAAATTTACTTCACCAGTCTTCATTGCTGGCAGTTCAACACTGTTGTTGTAAACATACGTAGATTTTTTTTCTTCTATTGTGTAAGACACTAGTTATTGTTATTGGGGAATTCACTAATTTATTTATTGTTTTTGAATGTTGTATTTTTTGTTTAACTGTTACTGCAAAGCATTGGTTGAATGTTTTGTGTAACTTTCAGCACTGATTTTGTTTTTCAAAATACATATGTTTGAGTTTATTTTATTCTTTCGATTTTTTTTTTTTTTTTGTTTTAAAACAACAATATAAGGCACTGCTTTGATTTTGTTTTGGTTTTATAGAAATAAAGAGTTTTTAATTTTTGTTTTAAGTATTGTCACAATGCACTTCTGTTATTGATGACGGTCAAACAAAGACTGCAACAGGTATTTCAACTTGATTTTTTTCAACCTGTGGAATTTTTGTGGGTTGCAAAATGAACGTTGTTAAAGGTTTCTTCTGCGATAAGAAAGTAAGTGATATAACAATGTTTCTGATCCATGCTTCTCTTTTTATATTATGTATTGCCTTTATGTTGTTAAAATGTAGCTCTTGGAGTGATTCTAATGACAATATGTTTAAGCTTTTTTGTTCTATTGGAGTATCTTGCATTAGGGCTGGAATTGGTGTCATATGGTTTACTTCTAGGTTCTGATATATTTTGTCATCTATTTTTATTGTTGTATTGTCGAATTTAATTATAAATGTTCCATTTAATTTATAGGTAATTGTTTCTGTTGAAACAGTTTTGCTAACGTCTTTCAGGAGTATTATCCCATCTGCAATTTCTTCAACACGAGGAATATGCTGAACATTGCTGTTTGCGCATGTGGGTTGTTTATTGAGTATAACGTTTGTTATACAATTATCATTACTTAGATCTAATAAATACATTTTATTACAAATTTTGATTTTATTATAAATTTTACAATTTTCTTTTATTGCATAAATTTCATCTCCATTTAAAAACATTTCTGTAAAATTTAAATTTATTATAGAGTTATTCTTTATAATTTATAGATTTTACAATAAGTTTTTTATATAAAATTTCACTTCAAATTGGAATTTTAATAATATATAAAATATTTGTGCTATTGCTTAGAACACTTATTTTTGATAATTCTAAAGCTTCTTCTATGTTGTTGAAAGGCATATTTTCTTTTTTTAATTGATTAATTACAAAGTTCATTTCCTTTTTGTTTAACAAATATGAGGTAATTATGTTGTATTTTGCCCATTGTATGGCATATTTAATATTTATAATTGCTTCCTTAGCTAATTTAATCTTGTTTGACATTATTTCTATATCCTCATCGTCATAAGAATTTATATCTATTTGATGTATAAATTTAAATGTTCCTTCTTGAATTTTTCCGTATCCGTCACCTATCATCACAACGTGTAATTAAGTATTTGAATTTCTGCTTTAAGCAGTGGTAGGAACAGTCTGTAACCAAAAAAAAAAAAAAAACAAATAATTTATAAATAAAATAGTATGCAAATTTAATTAAAATATTAGTTTCTTATATGGTCTTTATGAACTAATTTATTGGATTCTGTCAGTACTTTAGTTCTGTTACTATCTTTGACTATTTCCACTTTATATCTTGATGATAATTTAGATCTTAGTCTTTTATTGATTTTTACATAAATTTTCTGACCTGGAGTATAGTCCTTAAAAGGTTTGTGTTTTTTATTATGATTTGCCATATATTTTTTTGTTTTCTAACGAATGGCTTCTATATTTCCTTTTCTTGCGTTTTCATATTGTTCTGGACTTGCCTGTTGTTGAGTGTATGATGTAATTATATTCATAAACCGCCCTATCGAGCAATTCTTTAAAAGTCCTATGTGTCTTCTCTGTTTTAAGACAACGCATAATTTCCGACAATGTTGAATGAAATCGTTCCACTTGGCCGTTAATGGTACTTTTGTAGGGGGGAGTCTTGAAAACTTTTATACTCAGCCGATCTTAAGCATAAACAAAATTGAATCTGAATTTAATGATTTTTCGTTATCCACAACTATTATTCTGGGAACGCCAAAACTAAATACTATTTTCCTTAATAGTTCTCTAATATCTGCTATTGATCTAGAATTTATTACTGTTGTCTGTGCATATATTGTAAGCTTGTCTTGATTGATTTCTGGATATTCGTCCCTCTTTCCTTCTCAAGAGGTTTGTCAAGGGTTTAGCTATTTTAGCGTAATCTTTTACAAACCGACGATAGTATTCGGATAACCCCAAAAAAGATCGAAGATCCATTAATGTGTTTGGATAAGGGAAATTCATAATTGCTTCGAATTTCTTAGGGTTAGTTTGAATACCCTTGCGAGTCACTAGGAAGCCTAGAAATTCAACTTTGTCTTTAAAAAAATCGCATTTGTCAAGTTGAACTTTCATATTTGCATGGTGTAAGGTGTTAAATACTAAAGATTATTATGTCATCTATATAGACATAGCATCTTTCTCCAATGTGTGGAAGCAAAATGTCATCCAGCGCGCGTTGAAAAATAGCTGGCGCATTCTTTAACCCAGATGGTAATCGTGTGAATTCGAATTTACCATTATTAATGGAGAATGCTGTTTTCTCGATATCTGTGGGGTTTAAGGGTATTTGGTGATACCCGCTTTTCAAGTCTAATACAGTAAAATAACAAATTTTTCCTAATTGTGCGAGTACTTCATTAATTTATGGCAGTGGATATTTATCCGAAATAGTGATAGAATTAAACTTCCTGTAGTCTATAACCATCCTGAGCTTTCGTTCCCCGCTTGCGTCAAGTTTTTTTGGAACAATCCACACAAGTGAATTGTATGGGGATTTTTATTGTCTGATTATGCCGTCTTTAAGTAATGTTCTAACTTGGTCTTCAATTTCCTTCTTAAGGCTCATGGGATACAGATAGGTTTTTGAGGGTAATTTGTCTTTGTACGTATTTCGCCTGTTATACGTGTCGTGTAAGTCAGTTTTTCGTCAGGAGCTGAAAAAAGGTTGTGATATTTCGACACAATTTTCTTTAATTTGTCTTGTTGTTCATGAGTCATGTGGCTAGTTCTAAGAGAAATCATGTGAATGGCGTCTGATCGCAGCTGTTTAAGAGCAATTCTTTTCCCATTTTCAAGTAACATATAATTGTCCTTCGTATAAATGATAATTTCTTGGAATGTTTTCAGTTGTGGTAATAAATAGAATTTCGCCGGGACGTCCATTTGTCCGAATCAAAATGTATTTGTGTGAAATTTAATATGAGTCTATCCATCAACATCATCTGAAGCTCCCAGGGCTCTAAGACCACGCCGCAAGGGAAAGGTAATTAAGATATCCGAAACTGTTTGATTTATAGATGACTTTTCATTCTACTAAATACCAATTATTATTGTACTAATTAAACAATATATATATTTAGTTTTGAAACTTTAAGATTTGAAGTAATTGTATTTAAGGCTATAGAATAACATAATGTATTATATTGTACTTTTCGAACTTTGTATGTGTTAGATATTGATATTCTGGAATTTTGGACATTGAACTAAATAACAAAATCTGGCATCGCTACCAAAAATATAGAATAACTAAAAATGTAAATAACAAAAGAAAGATGAATTAGTAAACAAGTCAGTATCGTTTTGAACAGGGACCGTAACAATTATGACATCTATAATAAAAATCACAACATAATTGTTATTTTCTGATTTTTATTTTTTTTTTGTCAAAAATAATTGTTATTTTTTGATTTTTATTTTTTTTGTCAGAAATATTTGTCAAACTTTGATATTTATTTTTTTTGTCAGGAATATTTGTCAGACTTTGATTTTTATTTTTTTTTTGTCAGAAATAATTGTTATTTTTTTTGTCATACATATTTGTCAGACTATAAAAATAAAAATCATAGTGTGACAAATATGTATGACAAAAAAATAACAATTATTTCTGACAAAAAAAAAAATAAAAGTCAAAGTTTGACAAATATTCCTGACAAAAAAAAAAAATAAAAATCAAAGTTTGACAAATATTTCTGACAAAAAAATAAAAATCAAAGTCTGACAAATATTTCTGACAAAAAAAATTTAAATCAGAAAATAACAATTATTTTTGACAAAAAAAATAAAAATAAAGAATTTAAAAATCATGTAATTTATGAAAATATAGTTGAAAACGATCAAAATGGTATGCTTGACATGACTCTCCGATATTTTCTTGTGATGGCTTTTTTCCTTTGAAATTTCAAGAATAATTATTATTTTCGGTCCCTGGTTTTGAACTCACTACAACTAATATATAGAGTTAATGTTGTTTATGTCGTTCCAGAAAATACAATTAAACTGTAGTTGTTATTATAATTTAGATACATATAACGAGAAATTGCTTATGTTTCGAACAATACTGTAAGTAGCAATGAGCTTAATTGCTGTTAATAAGACTCGTGTTTAGGGTTTTTATCCCAGCAATTTCCGGACTTTTGCCAATTTTTCACTACCTGATTCCTGGGATTTTTAGTTGGGAATCCCTGGAATTACAAAACTGCAAAGAAAACAAGTTAGAACTCTATTTTCTCACAAAAAAAGTTTTTTTTTTAATTTTTCGCTTATCTCGCCAATAATAGACCGCTTATTTTTATTATTTATTTGGGGTTTTTCGAATGAAAATTTAAAAAGACATACGGAAAACTGGAATATATTCCACTATAAAAATATATGATTTTGTTTCATATTCCTCCGGCAGTGAGCTACATGAGGTTCGCAAGTGTGTTTGATTGCCATTTTTGCCATTTTCTTTTAACCTGTAACGCCATGTAGTAAAAAAAAATGTGTAAACATTATGCAAGAAGGTCCACACAATCTAATATACCTATTCCGGAATTAACATGATGTGTTTCCTTATAGAAATTCATTAAATTTTGTTTAAAATTAACAAAATGACAATAAAAATAAATTACTAAAACAAATTATATATCACAGAATATTTATTATTCGAATACTTTTAACAATAATTGAAATGAAATATATAAAAACGTTTGTATATGAATACATTTTAGCTTAATATAAATTTACTTGAATCAGATATACACCTTTTCTTTAAAAATATGTTTTTATCTTCAAAAATATATACTTAAAATAAACAATGAAAAAATGAGAATTAAGGAATAGTTTATCCTAATTGCATGCAACACTAACAACGAAAAAGGGTAAATAACTGAGAAGCATTGCCAGCTTAGACAAAAAACAGTACATTACTTATTGTGCCTTTAACAAACGTTTATGAATACAATACAATCCCAATCGGAAGACATCGATTTCAAAAGTTGGTTCACATGACATGAAATGCCCCATATATAAAAATTAAATGGTGCATGTATGTAATTGCATCACGTGAGAACGGCTGATTTTATTCGATTCGAAATTTTATGGAGATGATTTGTAATGAAAAAAAGTAAAAAAGCCTGTTAAAACTCGGAAATTTTAAGTTTTTAATATATTGCCACACTTTCGCCTCTCATTTTTCTTAATAAGATAAATTTTTGGAGAAACTTGAAGAACTAACAACACTACCTCCTTTTCACTTCTCATTTTTTAAGTGTGCGACAATTTTAGGAAAACTCAAAGAACTAGATTTTACTGGCTGCTTTTCACTTCTCATTTTTCTTAATAAGATAAATTTTTAGGAGAAACTTGAAGAGCTAACAACACTGCCTCCTTTTCACTACTCAATTTAAATATATATGCATAAGTATATGGGGCATTTCACGTCAAGTGAACCAACTTTTGAAATCAATGTCTTCCGATCGGGATGAAATTTGCACCAATGTTAGTTCTATTGGATAGTAATTCGGACACAATTTTTGAACAAGATCGGTCAAGAACTCTCTGAGTTATAGGAGGTCAAAATTTGACATTTTGGCCAAACAGGAGTTTTTTCGTATCCATATATATATATTACCTATTGTTTTTAGCAAAATGTGTCCCAAATAGTTTAGATAGCTATTTATGCAATCTTACGAAAAAAAAATTAAAAAAAATAAATAAAATATTTTTGACTTTTTTTTTAAAAAATCAAAAATATTTTTGACTTTTTTTTTCAAAATGGGCCCTTTTTATTTTTTTATTTTTTTTAAGAAAGCTCAGGTCTTTTCCTAAGCGACCTATATGGTCGCTTAGTGGGATGCGAGTGGGATATCTGTCAAAAAAAATATTTTGTAACTCAAGATATAAAATTTTTGACTTTTTTTGCAAAATCAAAAACTTTGTTGACTTTTTTTTAAAAAAATGGACCCATTTTTAATTTTTTTTTTTTTGCTCAGAAGAAAGCTTAGGTCTTTTCCTTTAAAACCTTTTTGGTCGCTTAGTGGGATGCGAGTGGGATATCTATCAAAAAAATGTTTTGTAACTCAAGACATAAAATTTTTGACTTTTTTTTTGCAAAATCAAAAATTTTTTTGACTTTTTTTTCCAAAATGGACCCTTTTTTTATTTAATTTTTTTTTCTCAAAAGAAAGCTTAGGTCTTTTCCTTTAAAACCTTTTTGGTCGCTTAGTGGGATGCAAGTGGGATATCTATCAAAATAAATGTTTTGTAACTCAAGACAAAGGTTTTTAAATAGATTTTTTTCTAAAACCTTAAAAATAAAAACCACCACAACTGACCGATAATAGCCACTGGAGGGGTGCAATGTGAAGCTGACCGCTATTAATCTTCCACCCCCCAAAATTTGTCTGAGTTTTGTATCTTACGGCTTTTTTAGTTAATCCTATATGTAGTTTTCAGCGCAATAATTTATATTCGTGATTGATTTTTGGAAGTGGGCCTTATATGGGAGCTATGTCAAATTATGGACCGATCACCATGAAATTAGGTGGTGTGATTAATGTCTATATGAAAGTTATTTATGTTGCATTTTATGTGTATACCAACAGTTTTAGGAGATTTATGCTCGTTAAAGTGATTATCGGAAGCAGGCATTATATGGGACCTATGACTAATTATGGACGGATCATAATAAAATTTGGTGACATGAATTCCGTATATATAAAACTTATTTGGAGAAAAACTTGTGTAGATACCTATATAAATTAAACATTTGTGACCGATAAAGTCCACTTTTGGGAGGACATTTGTATGGGGGCTAGGTCAAATAATGAACCGATTTCAGCCAGTTTCAATAGGCTTGGTTCTTGGGCCGAACAAATTATATGTACCAAATTTTATCGAAACATCTTCAAAATTGCGACCTGTACTCTGCGCACAAGGTTTACATGGACAACCAGCCAGCCAGACGGACGAACGGACGGACGGACGGACATCGTTTAATCGACTCAGAAAGTGATTCTGAGTCGATCGGTATACTTTAAGGTGGGTGCCATACTAATATTTTTGGGCGTTACAAACATCTGCACAAATCCAATATACCCTCGCCACTAAGGTGGTGTAGGGTATAATAAGTGATTTTTATTCCTGAGGTTAACATATTATGGGTATTACAGTATCGAGGCTATGAAATTTTAGTTAGGTATGTTACATACCATCGGAAAGGCTAATGTGTCTAGTTTCTCTGCGTAAGTTTAATTTTTAAGGTTTACACACAAATATGAAAAAAATCAAAATGGTGCATATGCTAAAAATTTAAAATCCTTTGTCTTGAGTTACAAAACATTTATTTTGATAGATATCCCACTCGCATCCCACTAAGCGACCAAAAGGGTTTTAAAGTAAAAGACCTAAGCTTTCTTTTGAGAAAAAAAAAATAAATAAAAATAGGGTCCATTTTGGAAAAAAAAGTCAAAAAAGTTTTTGATTTTGCAAAAAAAAGTAAAAAATTGTATGTCTTGAGTTACAAAACATTTTTTTGATAGATATCCCACTCGCATCCCACTAAGCGACCAAAAAGGTTTTAAAGGAAAAGACCTAAGCTTTCTTCTGAGCAAAAAAAAAAAAATTAAAAAATGGGTCCATTTTTTTAAAAAAAGTCAACAAAGTTTTTGATTTTGCAAAAAAAATCAAAAATTTTATATCTTGAGTTACAAAATATTTTTTTTGACAGATATCCCACTCGCATCCCACTAAGCGACCATATAGGTCGCTTAGGAAAAGACCTGAGCTTTCTTAAAAAAAATAAAAAAAAAAATAAAAAGGGCCCATTTTGAAAAAAAAGTCAAAAATATTTTTGATTTTTTTAAAAAAAAGTCAAAAATATTTTATTTATTTTTTTTAATTTTTTTTTTCGGAAGATTGCATAAATAGCTATCTAAATTATTTGGGACACATTTTGCTAAGAACAATAGGTAATAAGTTATATGGATAAGAAAAAACTCCTGTTTGGCCAAAATGTCAAATTTTGACCTCCTATAACTCAGAGAGTTCTTGACCGATCTTGTTGAAAAATTGTGTCCGAATTACTATCCAATAGAACTAACATTGGTGCAAATTTCATCCCGATCGGAAGACATCGATTTCAAAAGTTGGTTCACTTGAAGTGAAATGCCCCATATAGATGAAATACAAATCATTAATACCGAGCGAAGCCGAGGCGGGTCAGCTAGTCTTATATATAAATAGGACACACATTTTTTTGTGGTACACCTTTAATAAATACTATATATAATTAAGTTTAATAACATATAAGTAACAATAATAATAATTTTGTCCGTATTCAACCGGTTACTATAATCTGAATCCGAATTACCGCATTCGATATCGAGTGAAACTGATCGTAATTTTATTATTCGGGATAAATGCATTCGATATCGAGCAAGAAATATAGTAAATTTTATGATAATTTCGATCACGAATGCGATAATTCAGCCCGTTTTTTATAAGTTTTAGTTGGGTGAATTTTCTCTACACAACATTCTTTAGATTGTATACTTTATCCCGGTATTCGTCAACACTTAAATCAGGGACTCATGGTAGAGGAGTGAGTGCTGACGACATTATTTATGTAAATATTATTTAAATTAGGAAATTGATTTAATAAATCAGTAAACCATTCTGATTAAGTTTTTTTCTAAATTGAGCTAAATATTCTAGATACATTTTTTCCAACGGTAAAAAGTAATTTTTATTTCAAAATTAACGTTATTTTTATTTCATTAAATTCTAAATAATTGCTTGCGATTGTTACTATACAGTTTTTAACTTTAGTTGCGAATTAAGCAGCTGCTGCTGTTTTGTTTTTGTTCAAATCGTTTAAAAGTTTTAGATTGTATAAAAGGAACTCTAAACATATTTTTGTTATTCTCATGATTAAACAATCCATTATCCGGGACATTAGTAGGGGTTTAAAAGTTTCTAAATGAAAATATTCCTTTAAAGCTGTGTGTTGCTCTAGAGTTCCGTCTACACAAGATTTAAATGAAAGCTATCTTGTTACTGCTTGACTTAAAATTGAATGGTTGTCAATTAAAAGAAAGTTAGTATTTTGAAATTTATATAACCTTTTGGAATTTCAAAAAAATATACCGCGATATTTCTCATCATGTCCTCAATTGAATTTTTGTAACTTCTAGCATAATTTTAAGGCCACTAGGTGTATGATTAATTACATACGATATTTTCCAGACTTCTTTAAATGTCTAAAAACAGAGTCCGAAAATAAATAACATTTAGCTATCTTTAAATTAGAAATTCCAAATATTTCAACATTTGGCCTTCACGATTTAAGGTTTATCGTTTTCCAATTTTATTAAAACTTTCAGAGTATATTTAAAATTATCTGGACTATAATATTCTGAATACGTTTTACTTAAAATTCATTACAAGATTTTCTATAGAAAATATCGTTAAACACAAGATTTTCTATAGAAAATATTGTTAAACACAAGATTTTCTATAGAAAATATTGTTAAATACAAGATTTTCTATAGAAAATATTGTTAAACACAAGATTTTCTATAGAAAATATTGATAAACACAAGATTTTCTATAGAAAATACTGTGAAACACAAGATTTTCTATAGAAAATACTGTGAAACACAAGATTTTCTATAGAAAATATTGTGAATCACTATGAACTACAAGATTTTCTATAGAAAATACTGTGAATCTTCTGTAGAAAATATTATTATACACTAGAATACAAGATTTTTTTAATAAATAAATTTTTTTTTTACACAAACATTCTTCTTTTTCTTAAGGTATAGTTTGGTGAAGGGTATATACGAAACGGCACAGCCGAATATAGCTCTGTAAATTGTTTTTTTTTTGTGTGTTGTGCCCCTAGATTTTGGCAGTAAACATATATTTTTTTAATTAATAAGTTTGCTACATTTAAACCCCTTTTTAGGCATACTTTTTGAATTCAGACACCAAATCTACATAAAAAAGCTAGTAAATAATGTTGGTAGGTAGGCGTGTCATTCCACCATTTTTTTTTTTGAAGATTATAATTGTTCTTAATAAAATTTTATCGTCTTACTCATTCTTTTATTTTTGCCAATACGTTTTATTGGAAAAAAGTAGATAATATCTAAAACTACAGCAAATTATTAAATTTTTGTTTTTTTGCTCTTGCTTGCTCACCAACACGAAATGTTGGTGGAAAATGTAAGCAAACCAAAAATGTTTGTGATTCTGCTAATTTCTAGTCTCCAAACTTACACACATTCAGTACTTGTTATTGTTGCTTTTTTAACAGTATAGAACAATCAACAAACAATCTAAAGTAAAGGCAAATTCACGTAAGGTGGAGTCAGTCAAACAGCTGATTAGTTTTTTTCCACTTGGTTCTGACTTTTGCTTAGACCAGTTGTTGGTTTTGTAGAACCGATTCCGATAAAAAATAATTAAAACTAGTTGCACTCTAACAAGAGAGCCTTGATGGATAAAGGGCACTCATCTGCTCTACGGATATATACCATGGTGCTCCTAAGAATTTTAGATTGGGCCCTCTGTATAAGATCAATACTGGTGTTGCCACCCATTCTCCATAATTGAATTCCATACGTCCAATTTGGTTTTAAACCGGTTTTATACAGGATGACTTCATATTCAAGGCTTAATTTTGATTAATCACTGATTAACCAATGAAAGCTAGAGGCTTTTAGCTTAATGTGAAGTCTCTTAATTTCTATATGACGGCGCCAAGTAAGCCGTCTATCTAAATAAATACCAAGGTAAGTGACATAATCAGACTGCGGTTTATTAACGTTTTTGAGTGTGACTGGTTTGCAATTTCCTTTCCTTATATCAAACGTAACATGCTTAATTTATGCTATTAGTGGGTTTTCGTGTGCACTAATAATGGCGGTATCATCAGCAGAGGTCAGAGGTGTAAATCAAATATAACGTAAATCCTAGTACACTTCCCTGTGGAATACCAGCTACTTAACTCTGAAAAGTCTATCCGATAGATAAGACTCCAGTAATTTATAAGTACATAGTGGTAGTAAACATTTGATTTTATACTAGGATCGACAGGTGGCCGAAATTCGACCACTTTAAAAGATCCTTTTAAACCATATATATTTTATCAATATTTGTGGATAATAACATACATAAAAGTGACCACAAAAAACGATAACATACTAGACCTTCATGCCATACTTTGTCAAAGGCCTGAGCAACGTCTAAAAATACAATAGAGCAATATTTGTTTAATTCAAAAGATTTTCTAATCTCATTTGTTAAACGATTGACCTGTTCAATGGTGCCATGATGTTCACGGAAACCAAATTGGTGTACTGGGATAATGTTTCCATCATTCAAAAAAGGTATGATCTTTTCCAGGAATATTTTCTCGAATAGCTTTGACAAACAAGAATGTAGGCAGAGTCAAATCTCTAGTTTCTAGATCGCATTAAACAATGTAGATAGATAGAGGATACGACTGCTGACATATTTCCTATACTTTAGTCAATTTGTCTTAAAATACAATACAGAAATCTTGAGATGTTGGGTCTCTCGCAATAAATAACAATTACAGGAGAACGGTCAGAAGATAAATCATAAGATATTTCTGTGGATATTGCATTTCAAATAATATTTCTACATATGGCGAAGTCTATTAGTTCAGGAATTTTTCAAGGATCAGTTGGAGAATAAGTTGGAGGCTCGAAATCTGATGAATTTCTGCGATCAATTAGAGGTTTTATACAGCTTTCTACCTCTTGCATTCACCAATCGCGAACACCAATATGTATGTTTAGCGTTGTAGTCCAACATTACACAAACCGTTATAAAGAATTCTTCAAATTTCTCCTTTGTCATCGAAAAACGTGATGGGCAATATATAGAGCTCAGAGTTAATTCTCTAGCTAGGAATTTAAGGCGAATAGATGTTGCTTGCATATAACCCTCTGAAGACGCATTTAGGGCATAGTGTCTCAATCGGTACTGCCATGTTCCTTATCATCAAGATGGTTTGTGAAAAGAATCAGTAACCTGATATATAAAAGTTAAATCTATTTGTAAGATGTGTCTCCGAATTTAACATCATATCGATGCTTTTATATAACATAAAATGGGAAATTTCCGATTTGTGCTAGTTTAAACCATTTGCATTCCAGAAACATATCTTTAAAAATTTAATTTTCTTGTTAATACAATTGTACTCTCTGAAGCTCTTGTATTGTGTTTTGCATGGATGACATGAAATTAGTCATATTAAGAAATATTATTATCCCGAATCCCGGGATTTTTAAAGATCAGTCCCGATTAGCATCTCTACTTGGAACAAAGCATAAGACAATAAAAAGTGTTCTGGTACAACAACAACAAATACTGCAGTAAAAACAACAGAGTTAACTGTGTTAAATACACAAGCTTACGATAATCCACCAACAACACCTAGTGAGAGTTTTAATGTATTTAACACTGAAATACTGTAATGGAAGACAATGGTACATCAAGGGGTCCTATACCTAAGGTTGGACATAAGACAGAGGTGCGCAAAAATAAATTCTCTCACCAATACACTTAAGGGTGGATTAACCGACCGTAATGTAACCTTAACGGAACGGAACAGCTGATTGTTTATATTGTGTGTAAAGTAGTTAAAGCAGTTATAATGACAAAATGTAACGTAACTGTAACGTCTGAACCTGTTAAAAACACAATTTCTTTACGTTTCTACGTGACATTTACTAATGGTGTTGTCAACTTGTTGATTTTAAATCTTGTATAAAAAATATTTATTTTGCACAGAACGCTTAAAAATATTTTCAATGTTCTAACAAATTTTTAAATATTTCAATAATATAAATACATAAATAAAAAACAAAACTTATTAATGTTATGGTAATATTTACTTATTATAGAAATTAATTCATACAAGCATTTATAAAATATATACTAATAATCGTCGAAAGAATTAAGGTTTCAAAATATTAAATTAATACTTTGTATACACAAATTAACTATACTTAGGGCCATTATTACAACATATCTTCATGTTCGAAATAGTAAAAGCAATATAAAAAGGTACCCTAAAAGTTAACTTTTACTATTACGAACATAAAGGCAAGTTATAATAATGGCGCTTAGTATAAAGTACAATAATATTAATTAGTTTTTAAGTTATCGGACCTTTAATAAATAAAGTCTGTATGACAAGGTAATAAATAATATTTATAATTGTCTCCTAATGGACAATGATGATGAATACATTATGTGCAAATAAATACGGTTTATAAGTAAGTACTATTACCAAACAAAGTTTAATAAATTTTTTTTTAAATCGCAGAAAAAAATTATAAAATCGCATCAACAGTTGTATTGATAACACTTTCAAATTTAAATTTTGACAATTTCAATCAGCGACAAGTGCAAAATATTCAAGAAAAACTTAAAACTAAACAAAACGTATTAAATTTGTCTTTATTAAGATGAACGAGGAACAATTTATTTTATTGGTACAGGCCAATGAAAGTTTATACAACAAATATAGTTCCGGCTATATTTGGTTTTGTTTGTTTATGTCAAAAACATATGCCACGTTTTTAATGTTCTATAATCGCACTAAAGTGTTACGTTAAGTCTACATTAAGGTTACATTACATCAGCGAAAGGCATTGAGCTCTCAAATGAGCTCTCTTGTTTTTGTTTTCACATGTACGCAAGCACATACATTGTATAAAAACAATCAAAACCAGTCAGTCTCGCATGAGCATTGATAGAAGCAGGTTGTTTTACGCTTTTTATGCTTGTTTATTTCAGTTATTGTTTTTTTCTCAACTTTTTACTCAACTCATACAACTACAATATCTAAAAACTGTAGTGGTGTGAGTCTGCCTTTCGCTGCATTACATCAACGGTCGGCTAACACAGCCTTTACTCTCACCAACACATTCAATTCTTTATTTTGTTCAGTGCACCTACAAACAAACAAATATAAAAACTGAAAAAATAAAGAAAAAGTCATACACCCATGCTCATGCGCTTTCGGTGTTGTATCGTTGAGTGGCCAATGACTACTAAATTGTAAGAGCATAAGAATGTTTGTGATTTGACTTTGCACAATTGTGCTCTGGGCTGCGCATCTATGAGATAAGATAAATAAAACTAAGTCTCCAGTTCTAACAGGTATGCTTTGATATATGAGAATTAATAGGTGAAATTAAAGTCCCCAAAAACGTTTGCCTTCTGAGAAAAAGCAAAAAATTACTGATAAACCCTCAAAAGTAACCGTGCTCTCTTGAGTGAGGATGATTTTAATCATCAAAAACAGAATGATATCGTAGTATATATATATAGGAATTAAACCCCTGCATGAATGGAATTGTTGTTAAGTAGTACATATGTACTTGCAAAGTGTGAGCACTTACTCGAACTATACTTAAAAATAATGTTCATATTTTTAAGAACAACAAAATTACCGAATATTTATTTGCTTTATGATTACTATTTAAATACATGAATGAAATAAACAAGATTGCGACATCTACAATTCCGTTATTTTAGTGTACTCTTTTATTTTTTTTTCGTGACGTCAACAGTGATTGTTTTCTTATGTTTTGAAACAAAAAGGGAAAAATAAATAAAAAAATTTAATTAAAAATTAAGCTGTGGTGTGCAGTCAAAAATTGCAATAATAATAATAAAAAATCAAAATCGTGTGCAATAAGTTTTAAAATCATAATTTTGGTTTCGCTGCTCATAATTTACCCATTTCGAATTGTAAGTTGTTTTCAAAATCTTCGGTTTTGAAATACGCCATACATATTTTGGACGTTTTAACGTTAATTTTTTTATTGCTGCAACAAAAACTTATCCATTGCTTTAATGAGGTAGGATCTGATGGGAACTTATTTCCATCATTTTTTGTATTTCATTCATGGTGTAATGATATACAAGGTGACATTAATCAAACAGCTGATTATTTTTTGCTCGAGTTTGTTTACAACTTTCATCTTGTCAAAATGTTTCTTTTTGCTGTAATTTGTATACATAGCCATTTGTCAAAGTTTGTTTATATTGTGTTTCATTGTTTAAAATAAAGTAAATGAAAGAATTTTGTGAAAATAAAAAAATAAAAAAAAAATCGTCGATGTTGGTTGTGTACGGCTGTTTTTATCACAATTTCTTTTTTTTAACAATTTTCATAGAAAAAAGTTTTTTTAATCCTTTACAAAAATGTTTTTGTTTACATTAAGTCAGCTGTTTTTGATACTATAAAAGTTATTTAACAGAAACAAAATGCTTGTTGTTTTTGCATTGTTGTATTTGTTGCCGTAACGCATACACCTTATAATCATTACGCCATGATTTTAATGTAATTGTATCACGGGGAACAAGAGCGCTCTCTCATTCGGTTTGGCGGTAAAATAATTTGTTTAAAGTCTTTATTAACACTTCTTTTTTCACCATCCCCGTTCAGAAATATGTATTCATTTCTACCGTTTAAATGAAGCCTAGTCTCATTATGAGAGATCATATGCTCACAGTAATTTAACGAAATTTGAAAAACAATAAACAAAACACTTCTAAACTAAAATCTAATTTTTTTGTTATATTGTAATATTTATTTGTTTATTTATTTTAAATATTTTTTCGTTCGTTAGCTGAATTTTTCTTTTGTATTTTAATTTTTATTTAAACCGAATCGAATAAAAAACAAGTCTGCTTCTCATGAGAATACAGATTTAAATCTAGAATTAAAATTGTTTTTCACAGACGGACCGGTAAATCGACGTAGAATTTCATAAGGATCAAGAAAATATATACTTTGTTGGGTCTAAGATGAATATTTAACGTTAAAATTATGATAAATCGCTAAATTTGGTAACTCTGGTGGGAAACAATGGTATATATACCACATTTGTGTTTTACATTTGTTTGGACCAGTCAAATGTCGATTCCTGGGTAGGCATTTGTATATTCGGTTTAATTATCCAAGTGTTTCCTAATTTTGCCTCAATTAGTTTTAAATAGAACCATCCAAAATAAATTTATTTTTAGAGGTCAAATTGTTTACCTCCTAGATTTGTTATATATTAATAATTATTATAATATATTGTTTCAGGTTGCTGCAGCATTACGAGAAATGCGGCGAGTAGACGAAGAAATGAAAAAAAGGCAAAAGTCAATGCAAGAGTCTTTAACCAACAATGAAGATCACCAAGCTTTGGAAGATTGTGAAAGGTAAATATCACAATAATAACATAAAATCAGTTTATAATATATGTTTTAACATTAAAAGTATGTAATATATCTTAAAAAACTTGTCATATTTCAATTACCGGAAATATATCCTTCAAACTAAAATGGAATATTCAAAAGAAGAAAAGGAGTGGCTTGGGCAGAAACTCAAATATGTCTATAAAAATAAATTAATGCTTTACAAATTCTCAAACCAATATGGATTTAGGGAACTATGATGATGTTCGAACAATTCCCACGCACAGTGGGGTGGAGAGCAAAAAAAGAAATGGTTAATAATCATCGAACGTATCATAGAGGGGGACATAAGCATTCAGAAAATAATATTTGTGACCACCCTGTTAAAATACGTGATGAGATACAGGCTTTCAAATTCGACTACCTCTGGTATTCAAAACTTTGTGTAGATCGTAATTTGTACAATTATGGACTAATTTTAATGAATTTATACTTTAAAGGATATTTATGTTTCAATTTTGAAATTTTAGTTTTTTACATGAACTTTATTTTGTTTTTCGCAAATATATTTGGTAGTAGTTGTCCAAAAATTGTTCTAAGAATATATTCTTATTTCGAATCAACTCCAAACTAATACGTAACAAGTTTTGTTGAAATATCTCAAATCAAGAGCTTCAAATATTTAATACTAGCTTGACCCGGTGCGCTTCGCTACCCCTGTCGATGTAAAAATCGGTTCAGCCGTTTAGTAATTATTGTTTAAAAACTAAAGGTACCAATTTTACCCGTTTTTCCCCCTTTTTATCCCTTTCTGGTCCAAGTATTGAAAAAATTTATAGCCTATTGACGCTTCCAAGTAAGGATCTATCTACGTTCCAAATTTCAATAAAATCGGTTCAGCCGTTTAGGCGTGATGCTCAAACAAACAAATAAACAAACAAACTTACAAAGACATTTATATATTTATATAGATTTTCAAATATTTGAAAAGAAAAAGCTTTTGTAATGTATTTTTCACGGACATTCTTGAACTCATCCTTGACCAATGGTACGTGTATGTTCTATGGATGCTTTCATTTCTTATGTGTCATGGTGCACCCGACAATGTCCTCAGAATTTTCAATTGGGCCCTCTGTATAAGATCAATACTGAGATTGCTGACTGTTCACCACAATTGGATTCCATATGTTCAAATTGATTATAGAATGATTAATTTTTATCAAATATTAAAAATCTTTGAGAAAACTTTAAAGCAATTAAACTCCATTATTGTCTAATTTTAAGCATTTATCAAACTGAATTCAAAGTTTTGACTTTGATTATTTGCCACTACTTTTACTTGAATTTATCAGTGACCTTTTCGTCATTTCTCTTATAACTGTTACGTCTCTGGTTCGATCGGATCAGCAGTTTAGAAAATACAGATTTATAACCACTTTTTTGCGGTTACCACATACTGTGTGTTCTAAATAAAATGAGAAATATTTTTGTGGAAATTATTTAATTATAATTATTTTATATTGCAAACACAAATGCATTTTTTTCATTAAAAATTATAAAATTTTGATTAAGTGTAAAAAAAAAAATTATTTAATTATTTTTCATGGTTTTTAATCTTTATAATGTTGTCTCGGAAACCATACAAAAATTAAACTTACTTTTTGTCAGAACTTCACTGGTTGCTTAGGCCAGATCATCAGGAACCCTTTTCCCAAAAGGCTTTAGAAAAAGTAAAGATATTATACAAATGAAACCATAGAGTGAATGAGAATTAGAGACACTCAAATTGTATTTGTAAAAATATCAATTGCTTTGTTTCCAGTATTCATCGTTTTCCCTGATGTGAGGTTCTCGCAACAGGATGGGTAATCCGTCCTATATTCGGTTAATTGTAATTAATAAATATGAGGAGATCTATAGTAGTGTAATTCTCAATACATTGCATGTGTTATGTTTGTACAATTGTTCGTAGTTGTTATGCAAATGGGTGGTATCAGAACATGCTATAACTAGGGTCTTCTAACTTTTTAAAAATTACTTTTTTATCATTGTAAGTAGTTTGGCTAAAAATTTTGCTTAAACGCGTTTAAAAACACAAGTCTGAGCATAGCATTATATCAAGCGTCAAACTACAGCTAATTAAATGTAAATGATGCAGTAGTAATTTATTGACTACGTATTCTTATTAATATTTTTACTGGACTAACTATTTTTGTTTTTTTCGTTGCTACTAGTTTTGTTTAACATCGTATTACTAGGGGGAGGATTTATATGGAAATGCATGTTTTTTCTTGAACGTCCAAATACAATGTAGACTAATTATCTATCCGAATAGCACATTTTGCTGTGAAATGGCATCGATTTGTTAGTGCATATTTTTGCATATTTTATTGATAATGCATATTTTGTTATATTTTACTTCCAAGTTTTTAATAAAAATATAATTTTTGTTCGTCAATGGGCCACATATTGCCTGGAAAAAAAGTTGTTTTTGGCGAATTTGTTATAGAAATAGCATTAAATGCTATCGACCAACTCTTTCGACATCGCAAGATTGGCATTAAGTGCTTAATTTCTCTATCATCAATTGAAAATTATCATTTCAAAACATTTTGCTTCAAAAAAGTTTAGAGTTTTTTAAGTATCAACAATTCATTAAATGTATTGAAAAAATTCATATTTGTTTTCACTGCAATTTCGATTTATAAGAGATTTCTTTATCGAAAGATTTTGTAACTTCACATACGTGGTTACCGCTCCTGACAGCAATTTCCCAGCAGTTCTAGGGGACTGTCCTGAATTAGTATAACCAGCTACGTGACTGGTTATTTTATCACGTGCATGTCCTTTTGGATAACTTAGAGTCAAATGCATTATACAATTAAAGTTTAAAGTGACTACTCTATAGATTACTTAGAGACACTTAAGTAACAATTGTGTTTACGCTAGATAACATGGAATGTATAAAGTAACCAATTGATGCCAAACCAATCTATGCGTTACAAATAACACATACGTGTCAGATGACCCAAAATATATAAATTGGAGTCAACCAAGTGATCAGACATTAGTGACAAATTCTGTCTATAAGGGATACATTTACATTAGTACTTGCTTAACTGCTAGCTGCTAGGTTATTGCGAGATGAAAATTAAGGTTGGATGTTACATTACGTCACGATCAAAATATTAATGATTTTAAAAGGAAAGCCGCAAAATAGAAGCTCTAAAGATTATGGCTTTAAACAAGTATTCATACCAAGCTATTATAATTAATATATTAATCGTTTTCTCAGTAGAACAATTATAATTTTAAAACTTTAACTTTTTAATTCCTGGTATAATTTAAAGAGTCCTAACTGCTGGGAATTTTTTGGACATTACGCGATCCATAGTTAAATATTTTATGTTCCTTCACAAAAATATAAGTGCATATTTTTACAATTTTTGGGTCATATTTTGATTTTTTTGAAGCGTATTTTAGGCGCGTATTTTCTAATAATAAATGCATGAAAATCCGCCTATACATTACTATTTTAATTCTTATGTTGTAAACATTGTTTTATAAATTTTATATTCCTTTATTAACATATTATTAATTTGTTTTCCAGAATGGTCCAAGAAGAAATGATAGCATTGTCACATATGGCGGATCAAATTAATGGTTTAAGATCAAATAACAACATTTCTCCTTCAAGAAAAAGCCATGATTCAAATGATAATTTGAATAATGAATCTGTTGACTTAGATAATTTATTTGCCTTTTTAAGCGATGTTACCTCAAACAATTCGGCTAATACCATATTGGATGAATTGAGTGACAAAATGGATAATCTTGTTCAAGATTTTGACGAAGAGGTATGTTATATTTAATTATTTTATTATCATGCAAAGAATAACTTTATGTTGAAGCTCAAAAATCATGTATCATCAGAAAGCTATTTTAAATGCTCGTCAGAAAATATATAAATCATGAGAGATTATTACTTATACTTAGAGGTCAGCACAACTCCATTTTGTAATGAACACAAAGCAATGCAATATTTCTGCTACTGAATCATTGGAAATCAGTGCGGTGATAAATTGTCAAGAGAGGACTGCAGGAGCCATTGAAGAGCTAGCTAACAATCCGGTAGGGGGGTTCGGTCCTCTCTTAAAACAAGTTACGGTTTGTATACAGAGGTAGTTTTATAGACTACCTATTTTTTTAAAACGATCTTAACATTCAGAATGACTATAACTTACCATAAAAGAAGCCCTATTATAGTCAAATAAAATACAGAAACAAAATAAGACATATTTTACCAAACATACCCATAATGAGAGCTCTATCAGATGTTGTTGATAGGCTAGTCTCATGACCCTCCCAATACCTATGTCCTAATGACTACATATTCGTGTTAGGACCCCACATTCAACATAAACCTAACTCATTATCAACCTAGGAAATCACGATTAATTAGTTTATTCAGACATTCTGTCAAATTCAAAATTTATTCACTCATTTCTTATATAATAAATGTTTAATAAGTAACCTTTCGGTCTATTGAAAAAATAAACTAACATAGCTTATCGATACCTTTAATTTACAAAAAAAAATCTTTGTTGAATTTCAAAAAGATTCAGATATACTTCTAAAATCTGACAAAAATTAAACTAATTACTAAATATTTATAAAAAATAACTTTTAAATGAGAACTGTGAAAGCACTTCACTCATGTATGTTGTCGATGCTCTGGAAGGCCTTCAAGATTCGATGTACATGTGGAGTTGATGATAAAATGTTATTGTTGCAAATAGTTGTAGAAACTCCCCAATATTATATTTGGTTACTTAGGGAAAACAATTACTACCTATTAATGCTTACACCTCCTATTTTATAATTTAAGTGAATAGTTAAATTTGGTTAATTTGAATTATGTAAAGTTAAAGTTATTTTAAAATGTGTAACTTTATTTTTATATTTAATATTTCTATAGCTATTGAATTTTTGTTATAATTTAGTTTCAGTTGAGAGTTGTGGGTAAGCGTAATGATCATTAGTGACAATTGTAGAAAGAGAACCACAAGAGTGCAAATTTCAGATATGATAAATAATCGTTACTCTTGTATCACAAGCACATATTATAATGTTAAAATTTTATCGCTACAGTTTGTATGTTAGATTTTGTAATTATTTTGCAACATTAAGAGTTTGCCTTATTACATTAAAATCTTATTTAAAGAAATTATAATTGGTGTGGTTTAATGAAATGTCATTAGAAACAATGAGAAACTAAATTAAATTCTGAATCAAATGAAGTTCAAAATGTGTAGATTATGTAATCGACAACGGGTTCATGATTTAGGTTAGGTGATTCTAAAATGTGAGCCTTATGTCTTGCATATTGGGTGGTTTCAACACCGGCAAATTGAAGTTTTAAACCTGCTGGTGAAAACTTTCCGTGAAACACTTGATGTTTGATGTTTTACTTCTTCTCAGATTGGGCACTTCGGAGCACTTTTTAAAAGCAGTTGGCTATTGATAGGTTTCTTTAGAGTGTGTTAATGTGACTCAGATTGACTTGCAAGCTGGCGTTGAAATCTTTATATGCACTGAAGTCCAGGGCAGACCACGTGGGTCACTTGGACGGATTTTGGAGTAAAACTTCTTTACAAATTTATGGGTTATTTGGAATTTTTGAATACTTTATTTAACTGTTTAAAATGTTCAGAAAATTTAATATACAAGTTTAGAAATCTAAAATATTTTACTTTTTCTCCAATTAAAAGAGGTTATTTTTTCAATTTTTTAATTGTAATAAAAGATTTAAATTCTTTTTGATGTTAGCTCGTGTAGAAGATCAGTTAAAGTGATCGAGTATGGTAATTTTCCATAGGATGTAAGTTCAATGAAGAACAATGTAAAGACAAAACTCGTAAAACTATTGCATTATTTTACTGATGGCAAGAATGGGATTGCAAATTCACATTTTGGTATGGCAATGTCAGACACCAATAACCAGACATAAATATTATGACACAAGAACTTATCTTAATCAGATTGTATCAATTAAAAATAATTTAGCTTCACGAATTTGTTAGTATTAAATATAAATACAGTGATGAAATGTGAAGTTTATTATTTTACATTTAATCAATTATTGATTAAGTTTTATTAATAACTCATAACTTTTATAAGTATAGCAATATAAAAATTTGCGCAACATGTTGCTAGAATATGTTTACAAAATAGTTTTAGCAACATTCCTTAATAACAAACAGCTTTTTTGTTACTGCTACATACAAACAAACATTTCTATGACAATAGCTCTGTTTCTTTAAAATACAAGCAATAAATATAAAATCAAAACCAGGGTTTCGATATTCAGCTCTAGCAACATTTTTCTTAAATTTGACTATGCAAAATATATGAAATTATCTCATTTTATCACAATCAACTGCTATAAATTTTCATACTGTTCGTTCGTATTACTATTAAAATTGCAACACTTGTTTGCAATTTTTAGTAGCAGACACAATCCATTGCACATCCACCAAAATATATGTTCGTGCTTTAGTAGCACACACACTTTTTTGCCAAACTAATATAGCACGCCATTCGTTTTATTTTGTTGTGCTGGCAATTTTCTATAGTAACAATTCACATTTCTTTGGTTGTGCTATAGCACAATTGACATTTCTTCAATTGATGCTATTAGTTGCTGCTATTGGTAAGTGTTATACACATATCAGTAAACATACACAATGTAAGTTATGTTTGTTTTTTATGTTATTTTTGGCATATAAATATTTTATGTTTTTCAATAATAATTTATTATATATATTTATGATTGCGAATCAGTTTATATACAAAATAAAAGATAAACAATTATGTAATTTTATTATTAAGATTAAAAAACGTTCGTTTTTCAATGATAAACAAACAAGTTTTTAGTCTCAAAGATAATTTTGAGTAGCTTAACGTATCTCATTTATCATTAATTCCATCACAAACAAATTCACCTTGGATCTTTCGATTTTCATCATATTCGGTATAAACAGGCTCATTTGAACATGTCATGTTCAATAAAATAACTAGCAGCATCAAAATAGCCTAAAAACAAGAAATATTAATGCAACTATAGCAGAGCAACCAAAGAAAAGTAAATTGCTGCTAGAGAAAATTGCAAGCATAACAAAAATAAAACGGTTGCTGACGCGCAATATTAGTTCGGCAAAAAGAGTGTGTGCTACTAAAGCACGAACATATATATTGGTTGTTGTACTACAAGAACGAGTTGACAACTGGTTTTATCTGCTACTAGAAATTGCAAACTAACATTGCAATTTTTATAGTAATATTTGAATAGTAACAGCAATTTATATTAGCAGAGTTATACAAAATTAATAGAGTAACTATATTTTTAGTATGCAGATAGATAAAAACTGATATTAACTGCAATTGACGGCTAATATAGTAGCAATTGTAAACCCTGATCAAAACTAAATATCTATAAATATGTGATTTACGCCTTTATAAATAAACTTTAAATAAACTTTCCTGAAATTGAGACATTATATTACTCGTATATAAATTTTTTTTAAATGAAAACCAAACGGGCCAAGAACAAATTTTTGAAAGAAGAAAAAATACTTTGCTATGAATTAGTGGTTTTATACCAAACCGTTCACTACAATTTGTATTTGCAGTGTACACCATACCTGTCCTTAAAAATTATTACTTTGGATGTGTCTTGTTTTGTTCCTTAGTACCAAAAACCGATGCAAACATTTGTAGTCCTTGCCGAAAGTCGATTCAAAGTTGCACAATTGGCTACCAATGGTACGTTTTTGAGAAGGAAAAATTAGAAAATTACAATGCTTCACGTGCAAATCGTTCTTTTTATATAATTATGGTACGCTGAACAAAAATATGAGATAAAATTAGTAAAAATATTGTATGGTTAGTTTTCGAGACTTTTCCTTTTTCGGCTGAAATCAATTTTTTTAGTAGTTTTACCTCATTAAAGTAGAATTTAGTTGAATTGTTTAAAAACAGTATGTTTAAACAAATTCACGGACGTTTAGCTCTTACCCAGCAAAAAAAGTTATCGATTTGGAGTTGGAATTGGACCAGCTCCCAATACAACTTCTCACAATATTTAGCTTCATAAAATGATTTAAAATGGTGTAAAGTAAGGCGAAGAGTGGCCTACTGAAAATGGGAAGCACTAAATCAGAGCCTCTAGGCTCAAATTTCACCATACACTGTCCCAGTTTTTTCAAAATATCCGGCACAATCTATGACACTGGGGAACAAAATTGACATTTTGGGACATTTCATAGTCAAAACTGTCTAGTTTTTTTTTTTTGAGCAGCTCTTGTTTTTAAGATATCGCGGTTTTATAACTTTTGGTTATTCTGTATTTTTTTCTCTTTTTTTTTGATTATTCATAAATGGAGACTAAAATTAAAAAAGCATTTTTGTACTGGCATTCTACACAAAATTATCTTTTCTTTGACATAAAATTTGTTTATCTAAATTCCAGGATATATTGGTAATATCGCAAGGATGTTGAAAATTAACTTTTTTTAGGTTCATACTTATAAGTTTGAGCTACGATAAAATTGTTTAAAACATATCATATTATATCATATCATTAAACTAATTTTTATAAAGATATTGAAAATTTGCTGAAAAATACTAAACTATTTGACAAATAACTCGAAGTTTTACAATATTTTTCATATGTTTTTCGTATTAAAAAAAATATACAAATGTTCGTAACTTGAATGTTTAACACCTACATTATTATACTTAAACTAAAGACTTATTTTTGTAGATTAGTGTGATCATGAATTATCTCCGAATTTTTTTTTTTTTTAAATTATAAGAAAAAACTACTTAATCTATTTACATTTCTGTTAGGTAAGGGTCTCTTTTTCTGTAATTGATAGCGAAGGCCTTAAAGATAAATATAATTTCTCTTATATTATTATTTCATTATGGCTAGTAAAATGAGATGCTGTATAAAAGATCCTAATATGTTTTGTTACATTTGTGGCGAATATATGTAAAAAACTCAGCGAAAATCAATTACATACACTGCTCTTTAATTGTATTATGCTTACTTTGGTATTCAAATTCGCAACTCTGACAATTCCTGGACATATAATATAGAAATAAATCTATATGTGTGGAAAATTTTATTTTTTTCTATAAAATAAACAAGTGTTTTTAAAAAATTTTTTAAATATTTTAACCAAAACCGGTGTATATCTTATAAACACAAAATTCGAGATATTTAAAAAACGTCAAATGAAGTATTTCTAATGCTGTAGTAAGATTTAAATATGTATTAAGAAATAAGGTAAATAACTACCTAAAAATTTATTTATAAACAAAATATTTGTTTAGGATGTGAAAGTTCGGAGTATTACCTAAATATTTCATTAAATTTTCACCTAACTTTTCATTTCAATTAAAAACTAAGTTTGTTGTAATGCCTTGAATGTACAGTGTTAAATTTTTATTTAGAATTTTCGGAATACAACAATTTATTAAGGGTAAAGCTAAAAGAGTCAAATTTCAACTTTCCTGAAAGATCAGATAAATATGCCACAACATCCACCATAATTATTATACTCAAAAGAAGCATACGTTTACGTAGACTAGTTTCATGCTAAAAAAATTTACATTCTTAGCTGCATTACCCAAAATTTTGATGAAAAACGCCCAAAAATAGGGTGTTCAATGAAAATATAAAAACCGCGATATTTCGAAAACTGGAAAAAAACAAGTATAACTTAGTAGTGAGGGTTCATCAACTTATACGAAACGTAGATCAAATCTCGGGCACCAAAATGTCTGTTCCGCAGAGTGATCCGTTTCATTAATATTATTTCTGTTAGTTAAATAATAAATAATGAAATCATAATGAAAAACAATACATTTAACGAGTACAAAAATAATCGATATTGAATTTCAAAATTGGGAAAATTATGAATTTTTATATATTTTGGCCGATTAACTATCAGTAAAATTTTATCGAAAATTTTAATTTCGGCTAAGTGTTCTAAAGTCTTAAAGCTGAGATTACAAAACTGTCAACAGGTCTAGATACTACGATGTATTCCAAATCAATAATTTTAATAGCCCAGGACCAAATGTAGACTTTATGGACGAAATTAAAAAAATACGATTTTAACAGGCAATATTTGAAGGATGCCTTATTGTATGTATCAATATTCATTAAATTAATTTAACTTCTGTCGGTTCTTACTTTATTCAGGTTCTTATGTGTAAAGATTTGTGTTTCTATCTTTATTTGTTTAATTTTTTAGAAGAAACTAAATATTCCGCTAATTTCTCCTTTATGTTATGTGTCTAAGGGCCATTATTACAACTTGCCTTTAAGTTCGTAATAGTAAAAGGTAACTTTAAGTAATAGAAAAAGGTTGTTATATAGTTAAATTTTACTATTAAAAATATAGGGCGTACTTTTGAAAAAATTTCAAGTCAATATCTCAATTATATTCAAAAATATGCCACTTTAAAACTCCGTCCTTCAAAAATATTGCACTTTTTCAACCGAAAATTTGTTTAAATTTTTTAAATATTTTCCATTCCGTTCAAAAGTTTTTTTGTAACTTCAGAAATTAACTTATCTAAACAAAAAAAATTAGTTCGAAAAAAATTTTGACCAAAGTGTTCCAAATATTTGCAATCCTATCAAAATTTTGATAAATATTTAATTTTTAGAGCTCAATAAATATGTAATATGTAATAAAATCTTTATTTATTAAGAAAACAAAACGAAATTTGCAGGGTTTTTTAAAATTCTCATTCCAAATACCAAAGTGTAAAAAAACTTTTCAAAAGGTCAAAGGGAATCCCGCAATTCCTAAAAATTGGAGCGAAAATCCCAAAAATGGTATTTTTTACAATTTTGCCCATAACGCACACATTTCCTTTGGGGCTGGGAAAATGCTTTAAAAATAAATAGGAATTACATCAAGGTTTCCAAAACTGCTTTCCGTTTTCTGATCCCAGCTTTGGGATTTTAGAACATGTGGACCAAAGTTAAAATTTTGATAAAAAATAGGTCGAATTCCGAAGGGCGTAGGGGTAACATATTCGAAAAATATGACATGTTTATACCAAAATATTCTCCGTAAAGATATCTTACAGAAAAACATAAAATTTTTAAATGTTCTTAAAAAAAGTTTTATTTTAATAAAAAACAAGTACGAAAGTATGGTCGGTCAAGCCCGACCATATAATACCCTACACTAAGAAATTAGCAAAAACATTTTTCTTTCAAAATTTCAATAATTTATATTCGTGAGCGATTTTCGGAAGTGGACCTTATATGGGAGCTATGACCAATTATGGACCGATCACCATGAAATTAGGTAGTGTGATTAATGTCTATATGAAAGTTATTTATGTTGCATTTTATGTGTATACCAACATTTTTAGGAGATTTATGATCGTTAAAATGATTATCGGAAGCAGGCCTTATATGGGAGCTATGACTAATTATGGACCGATCATCATAAAATTTTGTGACATGAATTCTGTATATAAAACTTATTTGCAGAAAAACTTGTGTATATACATATATAAATTAAACATTTATAAACGATAAAGTCCAATTTCGGGAGGACATTTGTATGGGGGCTAGGTGAAATAATGAACCGATTTCAGCCAGTTTCAATAGGGTTCGTCCTTGGGCAGAAAAAATGATATATACCAAATTTTATCGAAATAGCTTTAAAAATACGACCTGTACTCTGCGCACAAGGTTTACATGGACAGCCAGCCAATCAGCCAGTCAGCCAGCCAGACGGACGGACATCGTTTAATCGACTCAGAAAGTGATTCTGAGTCGATCGGTATACTTTAAGGTGGGTGTTAGACTAATATTTTTGGGCGTTACAAACATCTGCACAAATCCATTATACCCTCCCCACTATGGTGGTGTAGGGTATAAAGAGTAAAGTCATCTTTTCGCCCAAAAAACAGCAAAAATCTAAAGATTTTTGAATTTTTAAATTGAAAATGTTTTGCATGTTATTGGTAATTTAGTTATCTAACTAATGAAAAAAATTCGAGTCCATTCCGTTCAAAAGTACGCCCTATATTTTTAAAAAAGGGTACCAAGGTATGGCAAAATGTGAAAATTTCAATTTTGAAATGCTTATAACTCGGAAGTTACAAGAGATAAATAGCACACGCATGCATCGGATGGGAAACAAAAAAATGGCACATGTTTAAAAATTTTACATGTCGAAGGTACCCTACTTTGAGCCCCCATAGCGCCGCGCCTAGATCATTTGTAGGGTCCATTTTAATAACTTGAACTCGAATACTCCTTGGCTACGTCCATGTCAAATTTTATCCCGATCGCACCTGCCGTTTAGAAATGCCAGATTTATTTCCAAAAAATTTTGATTCTGCCCCACTGTGCATTAGACGAATGAAAATTTACAATTAAAAATGTCTTTGGGAATTTACACTTATATTATTTGTTGTAATGAAAAAATCGAATGGCACCATTGGGAACTTAACTGTCTAACCGGTAAGACCGTCTCAAGACGGTCTTCGATTTTTGGACCCCAGCGCTGTATTAAACATTTTTAAAATAGTGAAAACTGTTTTTAGACAACACTTGTTTACATTTGTTATACTTCACAATATATTCTGACAAGTCGTTTATCAACTATGATCAATCAAATGCCAAATTACACATCGAAGCCGCTGTTAGTCTATTTACGAGCCAGAGGAATTTATGGTTTGGGCACAATGAGAGGTACTATTTATACCCTACACTACCATAGTGGGGAGGGTATATTCGATTTGTGCAGATGTTTGTAACGCCCAAAAATATTAGTCTAACACCCACCTTAGTATATCGATACCGATCGACTTAGAATCACTTTCTGAGTCGATTAAACGATGTCCGTCCGTCCGTCTGGCTGGCTGGTTGTCCATGTAAACCATGTGCGCAGAGTACAGGTCGCAATCTTGAAGATATTTCGATAAAATTTAGTACATGTCATTTTTTCTGCCCAAGGACCAAGCCTATTGAAACTGGCTGAAATCGGTCTATTATTTCACCTAGCCCCCATACAAATTACCTCCCGAAATTGGACTTTATCGGTCATAAATGTTTAATTTATATAGGTATCTACACAAGTTTTTCTCCAAATAAGTTTTATTTATACAGAATTCATGTCACCAAATTTTATTACGATCGGTCCATAATTAGTCATAGCTCCCATAGAAGGCCTGCTTCCGATAATCACTTTAACGAGCATAAATCTCTTAAAAATGTTGGTATACACATAAAATGCAACATAAATAAATTATAGACATTAATCATCATATAGACATTAATCACACCACTTAATTTCATGGTGATCGGTCCATAATTGGTCATAGCTCCCATATAAGGCCCACTTCATAAAATCGCTCACGAATATAAATTATTGAAATTTTGAAAGAAAAATGGTTTTGCTCATTTACTTAGTGTAGGGTATTATATTATATTCTTACTTGTTTTTGTCATATTTCTTGTTGATCATAATTTTGTGTAAGCTGCTGACTGACAGCAAAATGAACAAAAAGCAGAGAAAATCATCTCTGCTTTTTGTAGAATACACAACCTCAATCCACTGAGTCGATGTGAATACTGTATTATGGAAGGATAACAAATGTGCCCGCCCTTCATAGACATATGTAGGTATTGAACGTTTTAGAAGTATTAAAGAAGGCAGAAGAAATTCATAGAAATCAACTGCCCTCAAATTATTCGAGAATACCAGAATCACATGGGGGGAATAAGTAGATCATTGATGGTCTCCAACTTCGATACCATATTTGAGCTAAGACTCGCAATATTATAATTAAGTTGTTCTACCATATTGTGGACATGGTCCCTACAAATGCATTCATTTTGTACAAACATCTGCACGCCGATGAGACCAACGCTTCCAACAATGTGTCCGATAAAGAACTGCTTTTACAGCTTCCAGATTTCCGTGAAAAAATAACTGCTGGACTTGTTTCCTTCAAAACATACGGTCTGTAGGACGACCATCTGCTCCAAATCTCGATGAGCCTTTATCACGTGTTGGGAAAATGTTGGTATAGTTCGGTTCCATGCTGACGACCATTTACTTATTTGAGTGAAGAGAAAAGCCAAAAAAAAGGTACAAACATTGCAAGAAACGTTTGTTCCAAATACGACCTGCCTTTATGCGCTCAATTCGATAAAAATTGTTTCTGGGACTACTCCATCGAAAATAATGTGTATTTTAACTTAGTTTGTTCACTGCTCTCAATAAAATGTGTATATATGTAAAATTTACCTGTGCTCTTACCACAGACCACAATTTGTTTTTTCGCCTAAAAATTAAAACTAACATTTCTTGAAAAAAAATATGGGCTTCGTCGGATAATTTTTACGGTCTTGTCGGTTATAGGGTTAATGGTGATTTTCAATTTGAGGATTCTAACTTATTCAGAATCTATTGTGTTTAATTACATGATTCTAGGTTTATTCTTATAAACTATTGATATAAAGAAAAAGTCCAAAATTGTGTATTCTCACACACTTTCCATGTTGGTTAATTTCATGTTTCTAGATTCGCTATCATTTGTGTATTCTAATTAGAGATGCCAAACGCGGAATCCCGTTCCCGAAAATCCCGCAATGTTCGGAATTTCTTAAATACCGAAGCCCGGGATTTTTTAATTTTAAATCCTGGGATTTTAGGAATTTTCTAAATCCCGTTTTTCATTAATAAATAAATAGGAGAAATTGTAATTTTTGTGTGCATTTTTCATGCATTTTGACATTCTACATACCCGAATATCGGAAAGTGATGTTCAGCAAAGTTGTTAAGTTCAACGCCTGCTGCAACATAGTTAATAAAGGAATGAGGTATTTTTTGTTTTCCTTGAGTGGGGCCCTGGATTTTTCATAATTTTTTCATAAGTTATCTAACAAAACTCAATTAAAATCTTGTTCAACAAAATCCTCGAACAAAATGAAAATATTTCGATTGGTCAAAGGCTAAAAGATATTATGAATAAATGTAAAAGCCCCCAAATAACAATAACGAAACCAAAATCAAAATGGCTCTAGCAAATAGCATAGTCGAATAGACCATTGAAGTTATAAAAAAAAATGGTATTACTACAAAACGCGGTAAAGCCTGGAGATAATATTTAGTTTTTTTTTTTTTTATACAAAAACCGCAAATATTTTTTTTTTATAAATATATCAACCTGGCTCGAATCTATATTTAAAATTTGCGGTAATGGGAAAGAATCCGCTGTTTTACTCACTTTAAACTCAGACTATGAAGCAATTAATTAGATCAAATAATATGATCAATTTGGATTAAATTTTAATTAACATGTTAATATGTATATCAAACGTTTTATTGTTTGCAAAATGGCTGGAAGGTTATTTTGTTACTAGAACCGTAATTGAATACGAAATGTTTACTTGATTGAAATTTTCCTTCGAATTTGTAAAAGCAAGTAAAAGCATGAATATAAACTTTAAATTAAATTAGAAATTCTTTCTTATTCTCTAGATATAATGGCCGCATTTTCGAATTTAATGGAAGTATCTATTCGAAACATGTATTTATACCCTTCACCTTCGTGAGAAAAAACCTCGATTTTTGGCCTATTTTTTATCTATATCTGGATAACTAAGTCATTAATATAGACAATATGGATATCTAATGATAGATATTTCAAAGTCCATTGCAACGATCTATATAAGGCTATAGTAAAATCTCTAAATTTCAATATCATAAACAAAAGTTCTGACCCAAACAATTCAGCTTAAATTATGTTGTATTAAAACACATACTTTTAAATTCTTTAAATTTGTAAATACTTTCGAAATGACATTAACTTTCTTTCATTTGGACAATTAGTGATTTCGAAAGTTATACACTGGGTGTTCACCAATAAATAAACAAAAAGTGCATTTAATACAAGATACATGATACAGATTGTTGTTTAATTTCTTCAAAAGCAATTATTTAGCAGTGTTTCGAAGAACTACTAAAAGCAGTCGCATTTTACTAAATAGTTAACTTTTTACAGTCTCATGCTTAAAAAAAAGTAACTAGTTTCAGTTTTTGGTCACATGGTTACTGAAAACAGTTGACTGTGCACACACATTACTGCAACAAGCAGCAATCGATTTTGTTTTTTTCCAGCAGCCAAATGAATCAGCAGCAGCCATGTTTCAGTTTTCAACTCTACCGAACTGATTACACGACTTGAACAGCAAAAACATTTATGTGTGTGCTGCTTACGCATTGCCAGTTTTCAGTTTTGTTTTTCGTACTACGCAGCGTAACAAAAACTGCTAGCTCGACTGGATAGTCCGACTAGATAGTTTGACTGGTTGGTTAGAATGTGTAATGTATACACTTTATGAAGCTAGGTTAAATCGTATGATTTTTTGTGTTTACATATCAAAGAGGAAATTTAAATGTTATAATTGATAATAGAAATAAATGGGAAATTCCTATATTTCCAGAAAAAAAATTTAAAATATATAGTATTGATTAACAGATTTTATTTCATTGAATTTATAAATTTCATAATTTTTCTTTATGAAAAATTAAATTAATTATTAAAATTACATACATACATATGTATATTTTCATGTCGTTAATAAATTTCTTAAAGTCTCCTTACACAAATTTTTATTGGTTTAAGATTTTTAGATTTTATTTGAATTTAAGTTTACCTCTATTTTCTGATATTTTAACCATTCAGTTTTTGATGATTAATATTTGAAGATTTGCCATATGACTTTAAATGCATAATATCCCTAATAGATTTAGAGTCAGGTTAGATTTCTAATGTTTATTAAAAAAATATTTTTATATATTATTAAATCAGTATAAATCGTAATATCCAAGTATTGATATTTAAAAGAAAAAATAAAGAAATCGATTAACAAATTACATAGACGTATATGGTATTTTTTTATATTAAAAGTTTTGGGTTGATATGGTTGAAAACGGGTTATGTAGTAGTATTATCATAAAATATTACAAATTGTATATTGAAAATATATTTATCTGATCCTCACAAATGCTTCAAAAAGTTGATGAAAGCGTAAAAAAGTGATATAAAATCAATCGCAAATATTTGTGTTTTTGGTACTTTTTGGTACCTTTTTTGACTTTTATTCTAAGAGAATGAAGTTTGTATTGTAGCTTTATGCAATCACACAAATATGTATTTGCATTTACATATAAAATGGAGAATTTTACTGTTCTTTAAAACTAAGTCAGTAGTCGACTTACAATTTTAAATATAGATATTTTTAAGTACAAACATTCACAAACAATTTTAAGGCGAAAGGGTAAAAATTTATAGTTTGGTACTTTGGTATTTTGTTCTGAAGTTACAAAATTTTTGTTATAGTTTTCTGAATGAAAACAATATTTATTAGAAAAGTACTTTTTCGATAGTCGACATTTAGGTGCAAAAATGTTAATTTATTGTTTTTTTAATTAGTTATATACAGACTTACCCCCATATGCATAAACAATTTTTTAATTTATCAAAGGTTTATAAAACAAATTTTGTATGGAAATTTTGTTTTATAAACCTTTTATAAATTTAAAAAATGTTTATGCATATGGGGGTTAAACTTTTAAGTATATATTTATTTTAGGGATCAAAAGTCCTATACTTAATACAACCTAAGTTTGGAAATTTAATATTAAAGCCGTTAAACAAGGGAAAAATATTGATATTTAACATAAGACCGAAGACAATAATTTAATTGTTTTGCAACTATGTGGGGTTTTTAAGTTTTTTGGAAATATACATTGCAACTTTGAGAACTGCATACCATTTTTTGCAACTTTGGGAATAAGCAAACCTAGTTAAATAAATAACAGTTCTAAATAAAACAAATTAAAATATTGGCAAGAAGAAAGTGTAATACAGTTTTGAGAACTTTTTAAATATTTAAAATACAAATAAAATGAAAAGCGTTTCTAGCTATTTTAGTGGCACAGACATAAGTGGCAAAGTGTTGTGTAATATCTGCAAAAAGCAGCTCAATTCATTGAGAACTTATAATTTGAAAATGCATTTAAAAAGTTGCCACCAAATAGAATTATTTGAAAATAAAATTGTTTCTAATAAAATTCTCAAAAAAAGTATTAAAGCCAAAATTGAAGTTAATAAATTTGAAGTTGTAAGATCCTACATAGGGCTTGTAACAGAAAATGGATTACCATTTGATATACTAAATAGCACAAACATGAAAAACTTGTTAAAACCTATTTGCAGTGCAATTAATAAAGATGAACAATTATTCACTTTAAATTCAGAAAATGCTAAAATTATGTTGGCAAACGTCGTAAAAAAATTAAAAATCATTATAAAAACAGAATTAAATAATAATCTATTTTCAGTTAAAATAGATAGCGCAACACGACTTGATAGAAATATCTTTGGCATTAGCATTCAGTATTGTAAAGACGGTTGTATTGTGTCAAGAGTTTTAGGAATGAATGAATTAAAAGGAATAGGTAGCAGCAAATCAAAAAACTTGGCGGCGGAAATAATTAAAACTTTAAATAAATTTGACCTAAATTTACAACAAGTAGTGTCAATAACTTCCGACAATGGTGCAAATATGTTGCGGACTACATCATTATTATCTAAATGTGTGGGAAGCAGTAAGGAAGAAGAATTTTTGGATAATGAGGATTATTTAATACTTTTGGAAGAAATCGAAAATGATAGTGATATCAATGTCGGAGATATAACGGTATGCAGATGTGCAGCACATACGGCACAGCTAGTTGCAATAGACTCCATTAAAAACTCCGAAATACAGAATTTTGTTTTGAAAACTAGAAATTTTGTGAAATTTTTGAGAAAATCCACAAACGGATTTCGATCACTTTTTGACGTGAATAACATTAGAATTCCGCAAATTGACTGTCCAACCCGGTGGGGATCAACGTTCCGCATGATTTCGGATGTAAAAGCATCAAAATCAATAATAGAAATTGCTGACATTTCAGAATCTGAAGATTTTGAAATTAATGAAAATTATTGGGATGATGTGAATGTTTTCTTATTGGTTTTTGCACCATTAAATGAAATTCTCTTGAAATTCCAAGCTGAATCCCTAAATTTTGGAGATTTTTACGCCCATTGGATGAGATGCAAGTTGTTAATAAAAAAAGTAGCTGATGATTCCCCAACAAATTCGTTTGTAAAAACTGTTGGAACTTTCCTGTTAGAAAACATGGAAGTACGTTCAACAAAGTTGATGAAAAATAACATTCTCAGAGCATGCCTTTTTTTTGATCCGAGATTCCAGCACACACTATTACCATATGAAAAAGATCAGGCCATCGAGTTTTTAAAAAATCTTTGGGATAAATTTCTGTTAACAAATACAGACTATATAAACCTTGGAAATAGTGAAATCGAGTCGGAAGACATTTACGAAGACGATATTCTTACTAATTATTTAAAGCCAGAAATTAACGAAGAAAATGATAATGTCACCGTGTACAAAAAAATAGAGAGCTTAAAGTTACCATTTTTAAAAAGTACAACGTGTATTTTAAAATACTGGAAGGAGAGAAGAGGTACAGATCCGGAGCTATATATTTTGTCAAATATTATTTTTGGTGTACCCCCAACTCAGGTATGTAATTTTAATTGTTCGTGTAGTCCACAATTCTATTGTCAAATAAGTTTTATATAGTTAAGTAAACTTTTTATGAAAATTAATATTTGAATACAAAACGATAGAATAAATAAAAAAAACACAAATTTGGTTTTTGCCGGGCCATTTTTTGAAAATTGTAAATTTTATATAATCTAACATATTAAATTAATTTTTACTAATTCCCGTTTTTGCTATTTAATTATTGCAGGTTACTGTGGAAAGAGCTTTTTCATCACTTAGGATAATTTTAACAGACACTAGAAATCGATTAAGCCAAGAAAATTTAGAAAATATCTTATTGGCAAAATTAAATTCATCACTATTAGATGATGTTATTAATGAGTTAGAGTTTTAATTATTTAAGAATTTTTATTTTACAGTTTTATGAATTAATGTTTTTATTGATCTGAATTTGTGTTTTATTTTTATTATTTATATTTTTTTATTATAATAAAAATCATGTGTATGTATTTACATTAGATTGTCCTAAAAAATTAGTTTGCCAATTTTGAAGGCTCCTCGTTAGTTTCTCATAGTTTAGCCGTTACAGTGACTAAAATTCTGTCACAAACATACATGTACTTGTTTATTGTAACCATATATATGGTTGATACAATCATGTGAATAGTAAGTTAACCATATTATGGTTACCACAATCATGTAAATAGTTACTGTGAGTATAATATTGTTAAAAAACTTATAAAAATGTTGAAATGGTTACTGCAAACATCACAACAATATTTTTCTCTGCGTTTATGATCAAAAAGTCGATTGTTAAGGAAGGTTCAATCAATCTTTTGATCATACTTGCGAAAAATTAACGTTATCATACGATGACAAAAACTCATGTTCATGTTATTATAGATCTAAATATTTTAAGCTTTTCCTACATTTCTATTCAACTGACCCTTTAAAAATTATAACTTTAAACACTTGTTTTATAGATTTTTTCTTTTATATCTTGTTAGAACGATAATTGCATGTAAATTACGATTATTTTACATTAAAATACGAAAATAGTTATTTAATGGCGAAATATTTGCAAAATCGGAAAAGCCCATATTTTTCGCTCCAAACATAAAAGTCGTTGCGGCAACAGCTCACGTTAGCAGTGAACTTAATATTTTTCAGAACATATTTTTGCAATCCATATAATAATCCCAGGCTGATGGTCGGTCAATATTTTAAAATTTATTTTTTGATGCACTTTAATTTAAATATATCTAATTTTTATATTATTATTACATCTATGTACTAAATATGTAAATAATATTTAAGTCTTTAATGTAAATAAATAAAGTATTGGATTTTATCAAATATGTGGTTTTACTTATACAAATTGAAAATGGTAGCATTTTTATCATGTATCATTTAGGAAAGACATTCGTTTCGCTATAATTTCGTATGTTTACAGTGGGAAAGTTTCGATCCAGCCTATTTTAAGTCAAACTCCTTACAATGATAAAAAGTTAAAAGACTCTAGCTATAACAATTGTTTAGAAATCCATTTGCAATACGTCAATGTACCAAAATAACACATGCGAAGTATTGAGAGTTGCATTATTAGAGTTCTACAGATATTCGATAATATATAATTATTTTGTATGCGAAGTTCCATGCCCACTATTAATAACCCGCCCGTTTAGGCTTGATTGTCAAATAAAAGACATCTAGACAAAGACATTTATATACTAGCTAATACCCGGTGCGCTTCGCTACCCCCTCGAAGTAAAATGCATATTAAGTAAAGGTTTAAAAAAATATATATATTTAGTAACTAAAATTACTTGTAAAAAAAATTGGAAACTCTAGCTGTTTCCTTGGTACGCAGATTTTAGTATTTACTACATATGGGAGGTGACCCGCCCACTTTTGCTGGTTCACCCATTTTTGGCCAAAATATTCATGTTGAAACTAATGTAACTTGTGGAAAATTTGGAAACTCTAGCTTTTATAGTTTCCATGATATGCAAATTTTGGTATTTAGTTCATATGGAAGGCACCACGCCCACTTTTGCAGGTCCACCCATTTTTGTCCAAAATATTTATATTAAATCTAAAGTTACTTTTTCTAAATTTGGGTATTTTAGCTGTTATAGTTTCCCAGATATTAGGATATTAGTATTTACTTCATATGGGTGGTGTCACGCCCACTATTGCTGAACCGCCCGTTTTTATCCAAAATATTCATATTGAAACTAAAGTTACTTGTACAAAATTTAGGAACTCTAGCTCTTATAGTTTACATCACATTTAGTATTTACTTCATATGGGAGGTACCACGCCCACTTTAGTTGGTCCGCCCATTTTTGTTAAAAACATTTGTATTGAAGTTAAAGTTACTTGTATTTAATTTGGTAATTTTAGCTGTTATAGTTTCTTAGAATTACAGATTTTAGTATTTACTACGTATGGGGGGTGCCACACCCACTTTCGGTGGTCCACCCATTTTCGTTCAAAACATTCATATTGATACTAAAGTTACTTGTACAAAATTTGGGAACTCTAGCTCATATAGTTTACTTCACATTCAGATTTTAGTATTTACTTCATATAGAAGGTCCCACGCCCACTTTTTCTGTTCCGCCCATTTTTTGTTCATAACATTCATATTGAAACTAAAGTTACTTGTACAAAATTTGGGAACTCTTGGTGTTATAGTTTTCCTGACATTCCGATTTTAGTATTTACTTCATATGGGAGGTACCACGCCCACTTCAGTTGGTCCGCCCACTTTTTTTCCAAAACATTTATATTGAAACTAAAGTTACTTGTACAAAAATTAGGAACTCTAGGTGTTATAGTTTTCCTGACATTCAGATTTTAGTATTTACTTATTATGGGAGGTGCCACGCCCACTATTGCTGGTCTGCCCATTTTTGTCCAAAATATTTATATTGAAACTAAAGTTCCTTGTACAAAATTTGGGAACTCTAGCTGATATACTTTTTGAAATATACACATTTTGTTTTTGACTTGAAATAGGAGGTAATGTTGTATAAATGGGCGTGGCCTATAGTTCCTTCCAGAGATACGGGAAGACATTGTGAAGATTTCATGAAAATCGGTTCAGCCGTTTAGCCGTCTATAAAGTCCAAACAAACAAACAGACAAACAAATATACATACAAACACACATTGACTTTTATATATATAGATAGATTAATATGGATTAATACTGATTTAATAATTTTATTAAATTGATTTGTTTTTAAGAAGTATTTTAAATTAAAATAAAATATAAGAATTTTGCATTTATATCTATTAACAATAACTACATTTGAAGTTCCTCTGTGAAATGTAAACACAAACACCAAACGTTCTAACCAACCAGTCAAACTATCCAGTCGGACTATCCAGTCGAGCTAGCAGTTTTTGTTACGCTGCGTAGTACGAAAAACAAAACTGAAAACTGGCAATGCGTAAGCAGCACACACATAAATGTTTTTGCTGTTCAAGTCGTGTAATCAGTTCGGTAGAGTTGAAAACTGAAACATGGCTGCTGCTGATTCATTTGGCTGCTGGTAAAAAACAAAATCGATTGCTGCTTGTTGCAGTAATGTGTGTGCACAGTCAACTGTTTTCAGTAAGCAAATTGTTGAAATTGAAGACTTAAACTTTTTTCAGTTCAGTCGTTACATGAAACTATTTATTTTGGTGCTGAATATTAAACCCTGTTATTTAGTACGAAATACACTTACGGCCATTTTCACAATGTACGATTAAAAGTTAACGTGAACTTTAACCGCAAGTTAGGCTAATCTGAATTTCACAATGTACGATTAATTTCTAACTGACACTATTTAACAACAAAGTTGCTGTTAAATATAACCGAACAAACTTCGCTGGTTAGCATCTTAATTGAAGGAAATATAATAAAAGTACAAGAAAAAACATTTATATTTTTGTAATATTTATAATTTTTAAAAAATGTAAAGCGCAGAAAATGCAATTTTGCACGGCGTGATTCAGATACCACCCGGATATTGCACTTCAGAAAAAAATACAAACCAAACAACAAATGTGCACTTTTCCTTGTTGGTTTTCAATATTTCTTGTTCAGTTTGTTTCTTGGTATAAAGGCGCCATATAGTTAGGTACCTTAATATTTATGAGTTTTATAAGTTTTTTTATTATGCAACTAATAAAATACTAATTATTATTTTTTGATGCCGCCTTTTTAGAAATTTTTTATATTTTAATCTTTCATTACCCTATTCTTCGTAAACAAATGTATGCAGAATTGCCATACTTTCTACTAAATGCTTTTGTTAAGTAATCAAATGATGGTGAAACGTAAATCGGTAACCGTTGGTTAAATGGTCCCCGTTAAACAAACCGACAGTTAATTAATTTTCTGTTAAAAAGGAAATAATCGTACATTGTGAAAGTGGCCGTTAGTCGCAAAACTCTAAATACGATTTAATATCTTAAATAAATTTCACTTTTTAATAAAAAAAAACTTTAAAATTTTTTAACGTTTTTTATTACCAGCATTAAATATAACTAAACAAAAACAATCACAATTCACATGGTTTAAAAGCATTTAACGAAAAAAATAATAAAATTCTGCATTTCTTGTAACAGCAAAAGTCTACATACGATACATTTTTGGGATGATTTGAACAATATTTAATGGCTTGTATGTCCACCTTTTGCATCGAAGACTTCTTTAAGTCTTTTAGGCATCGAAGAAACTAATTTTTGTGTTACTTTAGCAGGAATATTTTCCTATTCTTCTTTTAAAATAATTTTTAACTGAGAAATTGAGGATGCCCTTCTATTTCGGAGTTTTTCTTTTAAATGGGCCCATAAATGTTCGATTACATTTAGGTCTGAGGATTGCGGAGTATGTGGAAGCTTCGATTTTACGTTTTAAAGCCGCCATTCTCTCACTAGGCCTGAGCTATGTTTTGGGTCGTTGTCGTGCATAAAGATAAAATTATCTTTAAGATTTAATTTATGGACACTCGGTAAAAAATCGTTTTTTAAATGTCTATATAGCCACGACTGTCCATAATTCCATAAATAAATCTTGCACACATGCACCCCCACATGTAGCGGTCCATACTCCTCATGGCCCTATCTCTAGTAAGAATGCGCTACCTTTTAATCCGACCGTGCTCAGGGAAATGGGGTGGTTTCTAGGTAGCTAAAGTAACCAATGTTAAGCGATAAAAGAAACTAAAAACAAAAATACAAGGTCTGAAATTTAACTAAGGAAGAAGATGGGTTTACTTCCTTCTGGTCTTTACCCTCCCTGCCATGCTATCTTACCATCAACTTTTCATTAGATAGCCCTAATTATTACACTAACTTTTGCGAACTAACTGTTCATGGAAATAATGAAAATATATTCTTTAGTTTAACATTATATAAATGTAAAGTTAAAACAAATTTATTAAACAAAGAAGAAAGATTAACATTTGAAATAAGAATCAAAACTAATAACTTAATTTATAAATTATTATTCTAATTTAGTGTAGTGTAGAAGTAAATGTATTCTATTTAGCAGTGTTTTAAATTGAAATATGTTAAATCGAAATTAAGGGTTGTTTTCAAAATGTTAACAACATAATATTTTAAACTTTAATGTTATGGATATAAAATTTTAAAATAATTTTACATTCAATTTAAAATATCAATATAATTGAGAATTCAAATTTTTAATATTAAAGATAATAAACATACTCACCAAAATGTTATCCAACGATGACAACAGGCCTGATGTGATGCTGAATTTGGTTCATATTTGAAGGTTTTTACAAATTTAGATTCTCAAATTTTGTATGTATATGTCTAAGTGTATTATTAAACTGTTAAATTTATATAATTTACATTATTTTATGGTTGATTTAAGTTTAAATAAATTAAAATTATTATATAATTTAGTTATTTAAGATTTTAAGTTAATATTGATTTTAAGAAAAGTTAGAATTAAGTTATATAGATGTAATTTCAAATTTGTTTAAAGAAAATTTTAATTTAAATTGTTGTTAGTATTAGATTATGTTAGATTTATGATAAAATTAGGTTTAGTTAGTTAGTTTAAGATTTGTTAGATTTAAAACTGTTAAATTGAGATCAGTTAAATGTTCGCGTATTTGCAATCAAAATTTAATTCCAATCAAAATTATAATTAACGATGAAAGTTGAATAGATTGGATTTGCGTAAATTGCAGATTCCGTTAAATATTTAAAGATTATAGCAATTGATGAGCTAGCTGGTTTGTATTTAATTTAAAATTATAAATTCTTGATTTTCAGGATAATAGATTGAAGCCTGAATTGAAGCCTATGTTTAATAAAATGTCCTTAGTAATTATTTTTTTTTTAATATATATTTCACAGCATCTTACCTTTTCCCCACTAAAATCTAAAATTTACCGTCAATAACTTCAATTATTTGCTTAGGGTTATTTATATTGGGCTTATTTTAATTTACCCTTTTCAAAAAACTCTTATTAGTGGAAAAATAAGCAGCAGCTATTTATTTAAAATTTCTAATAAATTTTTTATACGTATGTGTTTTATCCTTTGAAAATTTATATTCAAACGAAAAAAATTTGAAATATAAAATGTTCAAATACAGAATTTTCAAAACATACCTATTTGAATATTAAAATATTTAAAATATTTGAAACTAATAGAACAATTTGATTTAGATAGCCCTCACACACACCATTACCGATCCACCACCATGTTTTACAGTACTGCATACATTTTTTGTTCTAAGGCAGTACATCGCTTTCTCCAAACTCTTGAACGACCCACAGTGGGGGATCTGAAAAAAAAGTGGAAATAAATCTGTAACTTCTAAACGAATAGCTCGATTTTAATAAAATTTCCCATGGCTATAGAGAAGGTGTTGAAAAGTTTAAGATGCCAAATTTTTGTTTGCTATCCGATTTGAAAGATTTATATATATATGTAATGTACTAGACGAGATCTATAAAAAACATTGCTTTAGCCATATATTATCTCTTATAGTTTACGAGTTATTCGCATTTGAAAAGTAAAATTTAATTTTTTTGCCTACCTTGGTCTGCTATTTTGCTAATAACGGATCCGATTCTTTTCCGATTTTCTTGAAGTGTCTTAAGAAAGAAATGTTAAAAAATATCTACTGAGTCAAATGTTATGTGCATTCAAACTTAAAAAAAATAAAAAAGTCGTTTTTCCGCCATTTTTTTCGAAAAAAGTAACTACATTAATTTTAAATTATACAGAAAATGAGAAAAAGATAAATAATGTGTTTATATTTTTCTGAAAGGTAACATTTCGGGAAATAATATAATATCAAAATTTTTAGTATTTCGTGGTCCAGAGCCTTCCGAAGTAGACCTATTTTTTATGAAAATTTCAACTTTAGACAACATATTCTAAAATCGCATAGCTGCTTTCAAAAAATTAAGAACTATTTTATATGTCCCAATATGTTCTTCAATATTGTGCAAAAGGATTTCATAGCCCCGAGCTTGGTGCCTTCAATAGATTCAAAAATCAAAAAAATCACAATTTTGGGATTTTTTAAAAGTTTTTTGGGAATTGTGGGATTGTCAAAAACAATTCACTAATTTCTTTTCCATTTTTGTATTTCGATCAAAAATTTCTATATAAGTCTAAAGTTTCATTAAAAACGATTCATAAACTAAATTTTTATTGCATTTTAAATATTGAAATTTTCCAGAAAAATCAGCTACCATGTTTTATTCCCATATTTTTGAAAAAAGTCTTCTATAATTTTTTTAATTTTTAAAATTTTTTTATATTTTTGAAAATAGGACATAATTTCCTACACGTTGATATATAATATGTATATCTTTTCTTTTCCACTAGCCAAATTTGGCTTAGCATATAATCCATGAAGCTCTATGTTAAATTTTAAGGCATTGTGCATTTTAAGGAAGTAGTTAACTTCGCTCTTAAATGCCTCATATGATTCTTTTAAAAATACCTCAGGTATTAGGCATTCCTCATTAGCACATTTATATGAAAGAGTTATAACTATCGATTTGAATGCGCTCTTTGTTCTGTTCACAACCACTGGCGATGAGTTTACTTTACTCTTGGAAGTTGATGCATGAGTCTTTTCATGTAACTGGAGTAATTCTATGCTGGAGAAAGATTTTAGACATTCGGAACACTTGAAGGAAGCAGCAATTTTAAATAGTATTGTTTTGAAACTTTTTAAATGTTTGATGGTAATATATAAATAATTATAGTTTATGTAAATTTTCCCCCTTTTTTTGTGTTTTTAATTTTTGCAGTTATTATTTGATTATTTAGTTTTGGTTTTTAAAAAAAATTATAAGTGAATTTAAAGTCTATAATATATGTGAAATTAATAAACGTTCAATTTGAGTGCTTGACTTCAATTAAAATCAAAAGTCAATCCATCATTATTGTTTCAATAATAAAATTTTGCTTATTCAACTTTTTTTTTTTAATTTATATTTAAGTATTTTTGATTAAACAATTACAACACATGTTGTAATGTGAGTCGCATTAGGTTACAATATTATGAGAAGCAGAAGTTAATAACCTGCAATAGTTTGATATTTACATTTAAAAGAAAATATTAAGAAATTGTGTGCTTTAATCAGTTAGTAATAAAAATAAAACAAAGTTTAATAATTTGTATACAACATTTATTTTCAAATCATTTTATTTTTTAAAAATTTACTTAAATTCATAAACTATTACATAATTTTTTAATAATAAATAAATGGACAACTTGTATAATGAACACCATACATTGAATTTATCATCTCATCGTGATTCCGTCTTTTATCAAAAAATAAAAAAGTCATCTACCAGTTTTTTATGTTCAGGAAAAATATAATCATCATTTAAAAATATCATTTAAAAATACAAGAATTTGTTTAAACATTTACATTTTTTTGAATTGGACTATCTACTACAATATTTTTAGATTGAATGAACATATTTTTTTTTAATTGAATATTTATATAAATTTGTTTATATATTTACACCTAGCATATTTGTATTTAATGTAAATTATTAATTAATTCTAGATACTTTTGGGATTCCCAACTAAAAAACTGTTGAGAATTAGGAATGAAAAAGGTTTCATCGAAATCCTTATTCTTTTCAACGGCGGGGATTGACTCTTCCAATTCTAAAACGTTATTGTTGTTTTCCAACTTCTTCGTTAGTATAAATTTTTCATTAGCAACTCCTTCAAGCACGCTATCATTCAAATTGTTGTATTGTTTTGGGAGGTATAAAAATGCATCTTCAATTTCTGCAATTACAACGTTATGTGATAAAACCTTATGTGGTTTTGATGACTGAAAATCTTTAGTAGATATATATGGTTTTGTCTTCAATATATTAAAAGCCGCAATAATATCGGCATTTTTAACTTTTGCAATGTTCATATTCATGCACTTTTTATAATGAATGATTACATTTATATATTTGAACTGTGTATTTATATTTTCAAGTGATGATTTCTACCCAAATATTTTCCAAAATATATTTAATTTGAAAAAACACTCAAGGAGATGATTTACATAAATACATTAAAACAACTCACACTCAAAGAGAGGAAAACAAACCAAACAACACAATTTACAAAAAAAAAAAATATATGAAACTCAAAACTAAATTTTCTCTCACAAATTCTTGAAAAAAAATCATCTTGTACAAGTCACACAAAAATAAATCTTCTCTATAAATAAAATTGTATACCCTAATGCAGACTAATTAAAAGAAAATAAACCCTCCTATTAAAACTCCATTAAAAGCCAATACACAGCATTAAAAGCCTCTACACAATAGTACAACAAAACTAATGAAATAAAAAACAAAATCAATTCTACACAATACAACACACAAAGCATTTTTTCTACATTACTCAAATTACCTGAAGTAAGAAAACTAAAATTTACAAATTGTCGCTGCCTTTTTCTCGGCTAAAAATTCCTCATCATGAAATTAATTTCATAAAATGCACTTCAATATTCCTCATCATCAAATTGTCGCTGCCTTCTTCTCTGCCATTTAGGAGGAAAAAATTCCTCCAAATCAAGCCAGAATCCCTATAAATATACTACTCAGACCATTTAATAGAAGTTCTATGAGGCATTAGCCGGCTGGTTCTAATATGCCCTCTTAAGTAGAACTTCTATCAGCGCTTTAACAGATACGAGTATGTAAGGTCTTGACACGTCGCACAGTACTCTGTTTCATAGACAAAAGTCGAATATAAATTTTTCTTCCAAATATTAATTCAATATATATAATTTGAAAGCTAAGAAGACATCTAATATACATATCCAAAAATTACATTGATATGGCTATATTTGTTATTGAGAGAAGGCTCTAAAGTCAGAAAATTTTTCAGGGAAACGAAAGTGCTTTTGAAGATAGATTTACAAAAAATATTATAAAAATTTAGGTTTTTGGAAAAAAGTTGTTTGGTTTAATATTTTAAATAACTATGTATACAGTCAAGAAAATTAAAAATTCTTGTTGTGAAATTTCACTCTTGGAATGTTTTTACATAGCTTTAAAAAGTGCATATTAAAAATTAAAAAATATCTCACTTTGGTGGAAAATATAAACAAAGTGTGTAAAATGTAGTATTTTTTCTTTATTGTTTTTTATAGTTAATACTTTTATTTATTTAAAATAAAAATAAAATTATCGGAATTTTTGCCGCAATTTTGAAAAAAATTATTTTTAAAAAATGATTATTATTGTTCATTTTAGTATAAAATGTTAATAATGTCCCTCATTGAAAATTATATTAAATCATTTAAATTATAATACCAATTGTACAATTTATGTATTTCGAATTTTGAATAAATTTTTATAAAAAATTGCGCTTTTTTTTGTTATTTTCAATAATTGGTTCATCGATTAAACGATGTCCGTCCGTCTGGCTGACCATATAAACATTGTGCGCAAAGCACAGGTCGCAATTTTTAAGATATTTCAATAAAATTTGGTACTTATATTTTTTTCGTCTCAAGGACCAAGCTTATTGAAACTGGCTGAAATCGGTCCATTATTTCATCTAGCCCCCATACAAATATCCTCCCGAAATTGGACTTTATCGGTCATATATGTTTTATTTATATAGGTATCTACACAAGTTTTGATCCAAATAAGTTTTATATATACGGAATTTATGTCACCAAATTTTATTATGATCGGTCCATAATTAGTCATAGCTCCCATATAAGACGCGCTTCCGAAAATCACTTTAACGAGCATAAATCTCCTAAAAATTATGATATACACATAAAATTCAACATAAATAAGTTTCATATAGACATAAATCACACGATCTAATTTCATGCTGATCGGTCCATAATTAGTCATAGCTCCCATATAAGGCCCACTTCCGTAAATCATTCACGAATATAAATTATTGAAATTTTAAACGAAAAATGTTTTTGTTCGGGCTTGACCGACCATAATTTCTTACTTATTTTAAAACATTTAATTATAAATTAAGAAATTTTAGCATTTTAAATTTTAACAAGTTTAAGACTTAAACGGTTACTCACGTACATTATTTAATTTAATGTGATTATTTAAAAAATATATATTTCCAATAAATAAGAAATTTTATAATTACTAACATTTATTCTCCAATAGAAAATTGGCATTTTCGAATGAATATTAAAATGGTATTTATATTTGTATAAAATCGTCAAACGAATTTTACATAAATTAGACTTATATGGAAGCAAAATGAGTCCTTGTCCTTAAAATTAAATTTGGCACACAATAAACCCTTAATTCTAGAGATAACTGAAAATGGGTTAGACATATTAATCAATATTATAGCTAAAATGTTATTTTTAATATTCAGGATATATGGGAGGTAGGCAAGTCCTTCATCCGATTTTGATGAAAATTTGTATTTTCTTTAACAATCCAAAACGGTACTTGTGTACCAAATTCCACATCTCTACGAAAGCTCCTTCTACGTGTAAAATTGAAATGATTCTGCAATGCATCTGGGTGTTCTTGAGTCTGCAAAATAAGGTCTTTATAAGTCCTCTTTACTGCATATATTTCCCGGTGGATGGTATCAATGTAATTTACACAAAGTATAAAGACTCACTATTACGGTTCACTTGATGTTCGAAAATTATCCCGCCCATTTGTATAAATATATTTTATTTTGATAAAATAATTCATTTCAAGCTTTAGTGTAACTATTATAATTCTCCATATATTCAATTATAAATATTTTCATTATATGACAGTGGTCATACCCACTAAGTCGATCCCGCCCAATTTCAGTTAAACATGATTCAGAAAAAGCTTAAAGACTCTCGAAATTACAATTTTCTTTATAATGATGGTCTTACACCCACTGCTCAGATCTAGTCCATTTTTTCCCAAAATCTAAAACTTTTTTGACTTTTTTTTTCAAAATAATCCCTTATTATATTTTTTTTCTCAAAAGAAAGCTTAGATATTTTCCTTGAGTCCTATTTGGTCGCTTAGTGGGATGCGAGTGGGATATCTATCAAAATAAATATTTTGTAACTCAAGACATACAATTTTTTAATTTTTTTTTTTTTTTGCAAAATCTAAATTTTAATTTTATATTTAAAATTTTTTTCCGAATGATTGAAGAAATAGCTATCTAAACTATTTGGGACACATTTTGCTAAGAACAATAGGTATTAATTGTAAAATTTTGACCCCCTTTAGCTCAGAAAGTTCTCGACCGCTCTTGTTGAAAAATTGTGTCCGAATTACTATCCAATAGAACTAACCATGCTGCAAATTTCATCCCAATCGGAAGACATCGATTTCAAAAGTATGTATCTAGCGCACTCTCAGGATCAGGCATTACTTAAGACGGACACCCAAGGATGGAAGTACCAGCAGTTTAGTAATTCAAACGTGAACACCATGCTTTTTCCATTTAAAGTATAACAAATATTCTGAGATTTTAAAAAATCTTGATACTTTTATTAAGATATTCGCTCTACTAAAATTTCGAATGTTTTTACAGTGGGCAAGTTCACTCATCCAGCCTTTTTTTAGTAAAACTACTTACAATTATATGAAAGTAAGTTATAAAAAGTTAGAAGACTCTATCTATAACAGCTCTTTAGGTATGATATGATACCACCCATTTGCAATACATATAAAAGTACCAAAATAACACATGCAAATTATAAAGAAAGTGATTCAGACAAAGCTTAAAGATATTTTATAATATTTATTTATTTTGTATGTATGTTCACTAATAATTTTTCGATAAGAAATTGATTTATACAAAGTTTAAATACTTTACGATTCTCGTTCAGTTCTCCAGATATTCGAAATTAACTATTTACTTTCTTCGGGAGGTCCCACTAATCCAATTCCGAACATTTTTCGCCATACTATGTAAAGAGATAAGAGAGCTGTTCGGACAAAACTTTAAATAATCTTGCAATTATAGTTCTCAAGATATTTAGATATTACTTTTTTTCTTGGTATGGTAGGTGACGCAGCTCCTGTTCCGATTCCTCCAATTTTTGGTTGAACCTCATGCAGTGATAATAAATTTAATTGTGTAAAGTTTGAAGACTTTCACAATTATAGTTCTCCAAAAATGTCTAACTATTTACTTTTAATGGGAGGTACCACGCCTACTTATCAAATCCATACCATTTTCAGCTATACTATGTAAAATGATAAGAGAGCTATTCGGACAAAGTTTGAGGAATCTCACAATTATAGTTCTCATGTTCCGATGCTTTTAATTTTTATTAAACTTCATGTCGTGATACGAAATTGATTCATATAAAGTTTTAAGACATTCACAATTATAATAATCCAGATATTCAAAAATAACTATTTACTTTGTATGATAGATATCACGCCCACTAATTGAATCCAGCCCATTTTCATCCAAACTGCTTACAATGATAAAAAATTTATACATACAAAGTTAAGATACTTTTACGATTACACTGAGGGAAAACGACGTTGCCAGTTTTTGTTATTTAGTACGCAAAAGTACAAATTATTAAATAAGTGCTAAATAAATTAGGTTTTGTGAACAAAATAAATGTTTCACAGCATTTATTATGATCAATGAGGATATAGATGAATAAAGGGCTATATGCAAGTACCTGGAAACAATAATCATTGACAATATTTTACATTCGAGTATTATAACATGTTTTTATTGTAAATAAATGTAATCGTCATAAATATTATGGTAAATTTGGATTCCAAATCAAAAACTGGTGGTGTTAAATCGACAACGGACGGTGTCAAATCGACAACGGCTGGTTTCAAATCTGCAACGGTATGGTGTCATTCCTTCATTGTCAAATTGACACCGTTCGAGTACGATTTGTGCACATAAAGGGTTGATGCACTATTGACACCGAATGGTGTCAAATCGTACACGGATATGTTAATTTTTTCTGTGGGCGTATAGTTCTCCAGATATTCGAAAATAACTATTTACTTTGTATGATTGGTGCGACATTCACAGTTGTAGTTCACCAGATATTCCATTAAATCTATTTACTTCGTATGGGAAGTGCCACACCCACATGAAATTTCAAAATATTATATTTATTTTGTTCCTTCCAGTAACAATTTCAAGCGGATCGGTCTAGCGGCTTAGCCTCCTATAAGTCACAGACAAACAAATAAACAGACCTACATTAATTATTATATATATAGATATAGATACCTTTATAGAAACCTTTACATAAATATAACGGTTCTCTTATTTAATATTTTCAGCTTGGAAATTGTAACTATACTGAATCTGATATTCACATGTCAAAAGTAGTTTCAAACAAATCCTTACCATCGCTGCCGGAACCCACAATGCCTCCACCTCCACCACCTCTTTTAATTAATAATGGTGATGATAATTTAGATAAACTAAAAAGTTGTGCTTTAATTTCAAATAAAATAAAGCCAGAGCCTATTTACGAAGCAGTTTTAATCGGAAGTGACATTCAAAACAATGATGGCAAAAAATCTCAGGATCCTGATGTTGCTATATCTGAGACAAAGGATCTAGTCCATCATAATAATTTATTAAATGAAGCCAATTTATGTACATCTGTTGCTGTGAATACAGCACCAAAAATTTCTAACACAATTCCAAATCCAAGGGACTCAGAATTATGTACAGAACGTGAGCAAAGGCGTAAGTACCGAGTGGAAAGGAAAATTCTAGAAATGCATCAAAATACTGCCGATATCCAAAAAGATTTATTCAACAATGATGTACATTACGATATTATGGAATTTGCCGAACATTACTTTAATATTCACGAAAGAACTCCGGAAGGTACCATAATTGCAACTTTAACCAGAAAAAACAAAAAACAAGTTGACCAGATCCCAAAATACGAAATGATTACTTTTTTGAGGGGAGACCGAATATCCTCATCGCATATACATATGTATGATCCAGAAAATGTAGTTCTGGCTTGTAACATCTTTCGCGTAAGTATTTCAAAACGTATGATTTATAGAGCATCGATCGGCTAAGATAACATTTTCCATTTTATCAAGTTTGACTACCGATAACGGTAATTTAAAATATTACATTTAAAGCCAATTTTTCGGATAAATATAATGTTAAAACCTAATAATATTCTATGTATACCTAGCTTAAACTAAATTTGGTTTTTTACTTATTGTTTATTTATTTTATAATATAGATTTAACTGAGCATCATTGGTCAGTTAAACCTATGTCAGAACTGTCAAACCACAAATAGCTAAACAAATAAAATAAACAATTCAGCAAACCAGTTTTTTAGTGTTTAAAAAAACTAGACCGCAAGTAGCAGTAGCAACGAAAAACACAAGTAGTCTAGTTAAAAAATTAATAAAAACTCGGAGTCAACCAATTACTACTACTACTGCTACCTTCGCATTTTAGTAGCAGTAGTTGTAGTAGTAACAAAAGCCAAATTTAAAAGTAGCGGAGACACTTTTTTGTATTGCTACTTTTAAAATTTAATAGTAATAGAAGTAGCAGTTGACGTAGTAGAAGAAATAGCAATTGAGGTAGCAATAGAAGTAGTCAAAAATAAAATTCTTCAGCCATAAATTTATATTGTTTCTGGCAGGTTCACTTTATGTGCTGTAGAGTCGAGTAAAAATATATCATCTAAATTGGAATTACACGTTGACTGTGAACTTAAAATGTTATTCGTAACAGCTACATATACATATAAAAACAATTTAAAAATATTTAACATAATAAATTAATAATAATCACTTTATAATTTCACAAATATCGTTATTTATTCTTTAAACTATTGTCGTCCACTTGTCAATGAGAATAAGGAAACAATGAAAGAAAAATGTGTTTTTTAATAATTCTTTTTTATGCAAAGAAAAACAATAGCTGATAGTTTGTGTTTTATTGTTCTTAAAGCAATAGCACATTTTTAATTCTTTAAGTCTGTTCTTCTTTTTGTTTTTTTATATCAAAGAAGGAATGACCAACAAACAAAATAATATGAACTAATTAATGTCGGGGTAGTTCATATTTTCGAATAAGTTATTCTTTCTAAAAATAATTTCTGCAAGGAATGAAAATGCAAAGATTACTAAAAAAAACTTTTTGTCATTTATTTGGAACATAAAAAGTTTTAAAAAATCCATTTTATAAAGAGTAAATACGTAGTATGTACATAAAAAACAAACAAAATATTACGACAAAAAAATAAATAAAATTTACAGTTTGATCGACCATTTGAAATGCAGCCCATTGGACAGCTTTGTTAAAAATTTCGACAGCTTCTTTGGCTTTAATGTTGTTTTCAGGCGCTTCAATAAAACAGTCGTCATCATCGTCGGACTCTTCAATTAAATCATTTTCATTAAATGGCGTGACGTCCTCACAAGGATTATTGATCCAATCTCTAATGTTTACAGCAGTAAATACTTCCTGAGGGCACAATGTCTGTAGAAGATCTGCAGCAGTATTTTCTAAAGATCTAACCTCTGATTGCCACTTTTCTTTTAAAACGCTCAAAGGAACATTAAAGTCAGGATCGTCTTCATAATTTACCATATTCAAAATATTTTTCCAACAGTTAGATAAAGTTTCTTTACCAACTCGGTTCCAGGATGCCTCTATAATAGAAACTCCTTCTTTAAGTGTGATTTTTTCATCGATTCAAGCAAATCCCCCTCTTTTCCAATAATTGTTGCCAGAAGACTGTTCCTATAATGAAGTTTGGTGATTCTAATTGCATTTTGATCCATTGGCTGGATTAGAAACGTTACATTTGGAGGCCTGAACATAGCTTCTATGGAACCATCCTCGGATTCTGGTGGATGGGATGGGGCATTATCTATTAGGAGTAAAGCTTTTACTGGTAATCCTTTCTTCGTTAAAAAATCTGTCACCTTAATGAAAAATAAAACAGTAAGAATCCCAATTGAACTATTTTTACATGTTTACTTACCTCAGTTGTGAGGTAGTAGTTTACTGGACAGATAAAATATTTAAAACTGCGAGGACTTTTCGATTTTCCTATTACTAAAAGTTTTATTTTATGAGATCCTGACGCATTTGCACAGCATAAAAATGTTATCCTTTGCTTTTCTATTTTTGCACCTGGAGCGCTTTTCTCCAATGACGTTACATATGTCTTTTGTGGGAGAAGTTTCCAATCATCGGCATTATACAACTGATCATTGGATAAAACCAAATCTTCTATCATTGCTTTCAATTTAATTTTAAAAGGATTTACGAACTGAGATTGCGCAGAAAGTTTTTCACCGCTTATCTGAAGGAGCTGAATTCCGTATCTCTTTTTAAATTTTTGTAGCCACCCATCGCTAGCATTGAAGTCATTTCCGTTTTCACTTATGTTTTTGTGAATTTGTTTGGCTTTCTCTTTCAACATCAACCCACTTACAGGGAGGTTTTTATTCCGCATGCAAATAAACCACTTATAGAGAGATTTTTCCATTTTTGGAATCTCTGAAGATCGTAATGTTTTGCGTATTCCGGGTCCATACGTATTGTTCACACATTTTAAAATATTGTCTTTTTTATTTTTTATTGAACATATCGTTGATTTTGCAACTTTATACTTTTTACTTAACACTGTAACACTCGATCCTTTTTTTAAATATTCCAAAATTTCGCATTTTTCATTTAAGGATAAAAACTTTCGACTGTTTTTAGACATTACTAATTTTAAAAATAAATTCACGAACCTACCGCAACAAGTTACATAAAGCGACTAGCATTAAATACCTTTAAAATAATGGCATACTATGGTATTTATTAATTCGGGGATTCCCAACATTAAAAATAAATGCTTCTACAAATTAAAAAATCCCCAAAAATTAAAAAAAAAAAATTGTTTACTATTTAGAGCCATTAAACTTTGTTCACTATTTAGAGCGCCCATATAAAAAACTGAGTTTTCACATTAGTGGATAGTTCATTATATTGGATGTTCACATTACCGCGAGTTCACTGGCTTTATTTCAATAACAAAATCAACCGAATTTATATACTGTTGAAGTATATAATATAAAGTAATCCGGCTTTACTATAAAGTTGTTGTTTAAAATATGAATTTCCACATTCGTTGGAATTTCGTAAACACGTTTTGCTGCAAAAATTTTAAAAATATAAGAATGCATAAAAATTAAAATACTTTATATTCACCATTTTCGATAAATACATAGCAACTAACGCCTTCATCAAAATTTACAACAATTAATTCCTTTTTATTTTCGTATATTGTTTTTATGAGTTTAATTCCATTCATTTTTAATTTTTTTGTTAAACGTCTTTCAGTTTGAAATTCTTATTATCAAATGACGCATTTGCATTTTATAGAGATATAATAACATGGGAAACAATGATATAGTCTCTCTAAACATGAAATGTTTTGAATACAAATTAAACGATTATATTGAAAATAATTAGTAAAAACACTAAACACAAAGGCCCATAATCATAGTCAAAAATAAAGTATATTTTAAGAGAAATAAAGTCGTCTTTACTTAAGAGTATACTGATGTTAAAGTCGACTGTAAATATAAAACTAGCTGAAGTTGTTTTTAACTCATTTAACAACAACATCAGCTGTTCTTCGCCATGTAAAAAAGTTCGACAAAAAGTCAAAAATGTTTAAGTTGCTAGATATTGACAGAGACTTTGCAATTATTGAATATTGAATTAGTACCAAAATATAATACATTTGATATTAATCTTTCCTGTTCTATTTTTCCACCACAAACTTTTTTTCTTTAGCTTCCCGGTTACATTTATTGTTTGTTTTGTTTTTTTTTAATTTTCTAAGTCAGCTGTTCAGCGATGCCACTTGTCTATATTTTGTTGTATATTGTATGAAATTATTTTCTACATTAGAGGTGACACCCAGTTAAAGTCGGTTCAATTTAAAACATACTTTAATTTTGACTATAGTTAGAAAATAATAAAAAGCGGGTTTTTATTTTAAAGTTGTTTTTAAAAAGAACCGACTTTATTGTTTGACTATGATTATGGGCCAAAATGTTTGAACTTTAGCGTCACTTTTTTAACAATTTAATATTTGTCACAACAAGAATATTATTAATGTAAATTTAAAGCAAAATGTCAAACTAAAATTTACATTTAATTTCTTTTCTTATGCACTTTTCGCTACAATGTTATAAATATTGAACTACATTTTACAAAAAAAAAAAAAAAAATGTAAAGAAACCAAAGAACTTATTTTTTTTTTAATTCATTTACGAACCACAATAATAATTTACAATTCTCATTTATACTTACTAATAAATTATTATATGTTATTTTGATATAAATTAATGTGCTAATTTGCGAAACAGATGCAGCTTAAACTTTGCAAGAATAAGTTTTGACTAAACTATGTTAAATAATTGTTAACATTATTGTAAAAATAAAATTATGTTTATAGGACTAATTGATGTTTGGAACATCAATGAAAAACATTTTACAACTGACAACCATGTAATATTATTATATAAAATTTTCAAATCAAAAAGGTTTTGTTTAAAACATGATTAAAAATATAATGATTTTATTGTGATAGTCATATGAGACAGTTAGGAAAACAATATGATCGCATATTTTTTCTCTGCGTGTATGAAACTATTAACCAACAGCTAGGACATAAGCAAAATCTTCTAAATTATGTTTACCATTGTTTGTTCCAAAGATTTCAATTTCATTAGAAATTTTTAGAATTTAAATTTATACAATTTTTAAGCATCTGTTGAATTTATTTTTGTTTGACATTTTTATCAAATAGACATTTTCTGTATAAAATTGCACAATATTTAAAAGGTGGGTTCATGACACACGTCGCGCAAATTTGCACAACTGAGAAACCTAAGCGTTTAAATGAGTACCCATACTGTTTTTTAATTATTTGTTTTATTACGTTCATAGGCAAAAAAAGCAATTTAATTTGTGTGCATGTATGGGTAAAAAAATAAAATATCCGCAACACAATTGCTTCGTTGAATGCTGTCAAGCAACTAAATGAAATATTTGCATTGTTTGCTTTATTAACATCCAAGGAGAATTTATACAAGGCTGAGACAGTCAAACAGCTGATTACATTTTTTTCGCTTTTTGGTTTTAACAGATGTCAAAGCTTGTTTTTTTTATATTTAAATATCTACATATTCTAAGCCTATTAACAAAATATTTATTTTTTACATAAATAAGTATAGCCCTCACTATTCAATTATCTACACCATATAAAATTTTAATACATATTTGTTTAATTTTTCATTTTTGTTTTTTTGACATTTGTTTAAATTGTTGTTTTTGTAGAACTGCCACCATCTTGTATGAATTCGCTTTGATTAGTTAAAATCATTATAATTTTTAGTTGTGTAGTTATCAAAATATTTGTAAACAAGTTTGTTTAAAAAAATAACCAAAATGCTAAAAAAAAGTAACCGAAAAATTTTATAGGAAACGTCATGTTTTTAACTTTTTTAAAACATGAACTGAATTATGAATTTTTATACCCTTCACCTTCGTGAGAAGGGTATATATAAATTTGTCATTCCGTTTGTAATTTCCATAATATAATTTTCCGACCCTATAAAGTATATATATTCTGGATCCTTATCGATAGCGGAGTCGATTAAGCCATGTCCGTCTGTCTGTCCATCTGTCTGTCGAAATCAATTTTCTGAAGACCCCAGTTATCTTCCGGATCCAAATCTTCAATAATTCTATCAGACATGCTTTCGAGAATTTTGCTATTTAAAATCACCAAAATCCGTCCATAAATAACGGAGATATGAGCAAAAATCCGAGACAACCTCTGAAAATTTCATCAAAAAAAGACAATTTATTGCATGCTTTGACAAAAAAAACAACAAAGCGTTTTTGTGGATGTGTGTTGGTTATTTCTTTGCGTATTTTGTTTTTGTTTATAATGAGTTTTCATATGAGCATCTCTATTATACGTAAACACCACACACACCCAACAACAACATTCTATATTGTAGAATGTTGTTAGTGCGCAGCCCATAGCACAATTGTGCAAAATCAAATCACACGTATTCTTATGCTCTTACAATTTAGTAGCCGTTGTCCACTCAACGAGACAAGTAAAAAAGCGCATGAACATGGGTGTATAACTTTTTCTTCATTTTTTCAGTTTTTGTATTTGTTTGTTTGTAGGTGCACTGAACAAAATAAAGAATTGAATGTGTTGGTGAGAGAATTTACTTTTGCGCACCTCTTTTCTACAATGTGGAATGATATAAATTCGCCTTGAGATGAAATGAATATGAATTATAAATCAACACATGCATAATTTCGTTTATTTTAATTTTTGTTGTTGTTATTTTTTCCACATACAATTGTGCAAAATAATTGTTGTGTTTATTTGGTTAGTTATCAGTGAGCACTCATCGCGTGAGTATGATTATCGGATCTTTTGCAATTGCATCTGATATAATATTATGATTTTTTTTTTTTTTTTGTTGTTGTTGCTATATGAAGAGTTTTGCATGGGTAAAGGCAATATACGTAAATATGTATACTTAGGTGAAGGGTATATAAGATTCGGCACAGCCGAATTTAGCTCTGTTACTTGTTTTTTTCTTAATTCATTTTCCAAATATTTTTATACTCAAGATAAATTTTATATCAAGATTTCATTCAACATATGTATATTCTGAAAAATCTTTTTTAATTAAAAATATTTTTTCTCCAGTTTAATGCCATTTTTGTTATTTTACTATTTTACATAATTATTTTTACTCATTGTAAATCTTTGAATTTGTTTAAATGTACTTTATTTGGTCTAACCTCTACATGAAATACCTGACTTGAAAATATGTTTTCAAATAGTGGCATAAGTAGTTTTTCAAATATTATACTTTTTCTATGGTTTTGCTGAACATTTTTCAGCAAGAAAACTATTTTATAATTTTTATAAAATAAATTGAAATTTTTAATAAATAAAACGAATTTGTTTGAAATTGCAGCCTGTAACATACGACATTTGTAGTTTTTATTAGAGTATTTTTAATTAAATCTAAACAAATAGCAAAGGTTGAACCTAGTTAACTAAATATTAAAAATATACGTTATTGTTCACCAAATTGTATACAAATTCAATTTAAAGAATCGATTGTAACATAGAGGAAGAAAACTGACTTTGTGATAAAACATATATGGGATATTTCATTTTCAAAACTATCTTTAGGTTTTTTTGAGCAGCTCTTGTTTTTAAAATATCACGGTCTTGTTTGGTTATTCTATATCTTTTTCTAATTGGTTGAATGTTGCATAAATTGATATATAATGTATAAATAAATCTATATGTATTTAAAAATTTATTTTTTATACCCTACACCATGAGTGGAAAGAGTATATATAAGATTGTCATTCCGTTTGTAATTTCTACATTTTTCATTTGCGACCCCAAAAAGTATATATATTCTGGGTCGTTATATATAGCGAAGTCGATATAGCAAAGTCCGTCTGTATGTTGAAATCAACTTTCCGTAGCCCCCAAATAACTTGCAAACATAATTGATACATCAATATATCAGGAATTCTTCCGGCTCGGTCGCTATTTAATCGGCCCACAATTGGGTGAGATATAAAGAAAAAAACCGGGATTTTTGGCCTATTTTTGATCTATATCTGGATTACTAAGTCATTAATATAGACAATATGGGTATCTAATGGTAGATATTTCAAAGTCCATTGCAACGATTTATATAATTAATAATAATTTTGAAAAACAATTTAAAAAAAAATTTTTGTTTACCCAAAAAATATTTACGGTCTAATTCATAATAAAACCTTATTGTAGATTTAAAACACAAATTGTTAACAAACACTTTAGCTTTATAAACCTTTAATAAAGGTATTTTATTCATAAACGTTTGTTAAAGCCACAATATGTAATGTACTGTTTTTTGTCTAATCTGGCAATGCTTCTCAGTTATTTCCCCTTTTGCGTTGTTAGTGTTGCTTGCAATTAGGATAAAATATTCGTTAATTCTCTTTTTTTAATTGTTTGTTTTTAGTATTAATACATTTTTGAAGATAAAAACTAATTTTTAGATAAAAAATGTATATCTGATTCTAGTAAATTTATATTAAGCTAAAATGTATTAATATACAAACGTTTTTATATATTTTATTTCAATTATTATTAAAAGTATTATTCTGTGATAAAATAAACATCACTGTTTTATAATTTGTTTTATTAATTTATTTTTATTGTCATTTTGTTAATTTTTAACAAAATTTAATGAATTTATATAAGGAAACAGATAATTTTAATTCCGGAATGGGTATATTATATTGTGTGGACCTCCTTCCACAATGTTTTCACATTTTATTACTACATTTCATTACAGGTTAAAAGAAAATGACAAAAATGGCAATCAAACTCACTTGCGAACCTCATATAGCTCACTGCCGGAGGAATTTGAAACAAAATCATATATTATTACATTGGCACATATTCCCCAGCGGAGTTAAAATTACGTTTGTCAATTGCAATAGTATCGTCTATTATTGCAAATTTATAAAAAGTTATCTTTAAAATTTTTATAGTAGTGTTGAAGCTACAATAAATATTTCAAATTTATGAATGGTTTATAACAGACTTATAAGACTATTAAACGTTTATGAATACAGTTTTTTGATTTTTTTCTTATTAACGACTTATAAAGCTGTTTTAAGTTATTATGAATTAGACCGTTAAAATTTTTATTTTAAGGTATAATTTGGTGAAGGGTATATAAAATTCGGCACATCCGAATATAGCTCTCTTACTTGTTTTTCTATAAAATAAATCTGTATAAATAATTCAAATTTCTATTGCTGTAGTTAAATTTAAATGTGAAATAAGAAAAAAAGATCTAATTACCTAAAAAAATTTTTTAAAATTTCGGGGTAGTTCTAAATATTTCATTACATTTCCAACTAATTTTTCATTTCAATTAAAATCTATGTGCACTTTAATGCGTTATAACATTTTATTGAGGATAAATCTAAAATATTAAAATTTCGACATTATTGAAAGATAAGAAAAATATTCAAAAACATTTACCAGAATTATTATACTCAAAAGAAAGTTATGTTTCCGTAGACTAGTTCGTAGACAAAATTAAAAAAAAAACCCAAAAAATAGGGTATGTAATGTGTATACAAAAAAAGCAATATATCGAAAACGCGTTGACTGGAAAGAAACATGTTTAACATAGTACGGAGGGTATTCGTATAAAACGTAGTTGAAATTTCCGGCACCAAAATGTATGTGCAACTGTGTAATTAAGACAATATTGTTAACTCATTTACATCCCTAAATCGTAAATATCTTTTAAAATAATTATTCGTTCTCAAATCCTTTAATATTATTCCAAAGGGCTTGAATTGCCAATCATTATAGATATAATTTGTTTAAGAAAACTCTATACGATCTCGATAGGATCGTATATTTAAATATTGAAAAATCAAAAATTAAAAATATATACACTCTACACATTAGGAAAAAAATAACCAATTTTGGTTATAAATATCCAAAACGGCAACACTGAGTACATATGAAAAGCCCGCAATAGCTTCTGAACAAAAAAGTCAATGCGACAAAGTGTATTCACGTTACATTTACTCTAAGACAGATAAATAATATCAAAATTCCAGAACAGAGCCATGTGAAATATCTCGGTATCCATTTTGATCGCCGTTTAACATGGACTCACCATACAGAAGCGAAGGTCACACAAATAAAATTAAAGTCAGTTCAGTTGCAGTGCACAGTGGGGCAGAATCAAAATTTTATTAAGTTCGGAAAAAATGTGGACCAAATTGTTCCTAATATTTGCAATCCTATCAAACTTTTGATACAAATTTTAGTTTTAGAGCTCAATAAATATGTAATATGTAATAAAATCTTTATATATTAACAAAACTAAACGAAATTTGCAGGGTTTTTTAAATTTCTCATTCTAAATAACAAAGTGTAAAAAACTTGTCAAAAGGTCAAAGGGAATCCCGCAATTCTTAAAAACTGGAGCGAAAATCCCAAAAATTATATTTTTTTACTATTTTGACCATAGGGTCAAGAAAATATAGGCTGAGAAAATATATTGGAAATAAATAGGGCTCACATCAGAATTTTCAAGGCTGCTTTCTGTTTTTTTATCCCAGCTTTGGGATTTTAGAACATGTGGTCCAAAGTTCAAATTTTGATAAAAAATAGGTCAAATTGTGTTGGGCGTAGGGGCGACATATTCGAAAAATATGACTTGTTTTTTATACCAAAATATTCTCCGTAAAGATATCTTACAGAAAAACATAAAACTGTAATATGTTCCTAAAGAAAGTTTTATTTTAATAAAAAAAGAGTTAAGTCACCTTTTCACCCAAAAAACAGCAAAAATCTAAAAATTGTTGAATTTTTAAATTGAAAATCGTTTATTTTCGGATCCGTAATTGATATTGCTCTGCATATTATTGGTAATATAGTTATCTAGCTAATGAAAAAAAATCGAGTCCATTCGGTTCTAAAGTACGCCCTATATTTTTAAAAAAGCGGACCAAGGAATGGCAAAATTTGAAAATGTAAATTTTTAAATGCTTATAACTCAGAAATTATAAAGTCTGACCTTAGACTACGCAAATTATTTGACACAAAATGTTTCATGTGTTTGATCAAAACTACATCAAATAATCCATGGCTTGATTTTGTGGTCACACTGTACACATTTATTTGCCATATTTGTTTAATCTAACTACACCGAAATACTATCAAACACACGAAGGGGAAAATATATTTGTCTTGTGGTCACATTTATGGTAATATTTTTTCTAAATAATTATTAAATAAAGCTGTAAAAAATTTTAATTTCTTTCATCAATAAAAAATACATATCTAGAAAGTAAAATACTACTAGATTTTGCTTTACATTTGAAAGAATTGTGAAATTTAAGTACTTTTATTTAAACGTCAAATATTTTATGTTCCTAGTTTGAACAGAAAATATTTTTGCACGACAATCAAGAAAACAGCTGAATTTGGTCAAACAAATTTATTTGCCGATAAGAAAACTTTCATGTAATGTGACCTCTAAACATCAAATATTTTCCTCAATTTTGGGTAATTTTTTATTTGATCTTGCAATTAATTTGCAAGATCAAACAGCGTCAAATAACAGCTGTTGCATCATGTGTTATCGCAAAAGTAGTGTTGCTATATATTAAATTAAAAATCGTTAAATAATGAAAACAAATCGCGAAAAGAACTCAAGCTTGAACAATTTAATAATATAATTATTAAATGTTTATTTATTAAATTATATTACTATCAACGTATTAAAATTTGTAGGTATAATTGTACTAAAAGTCTACAAAATATCCCTAATATAATTAACAATTCTGGAATTTTATTGTATTTGTTTTGGCTTTGTTTGGATTTTGAACTAAAAATCGCATTATTCAAACAAAACGAATATTACTATGATGAACTTTATCAATAATCAAATAAGCGAACTGTTAAAAAGAAAAATTATATATAGCAGTACCTAACTATATATTGGACGCAAATCGAAATGAAAATGTGCTAGAAGTGTAAAATAAAATTATAAAATTCTGTGTTTTAAAGAATAAATGAGAATTGAACTATATTTAATCGAACATGTGTACATTTTTCACAAGGGTGTTGAATTCACACGGAACTCATTTATGTGAGAGAGTAATATTGAAAAATAGAGTCGGACTACTTGTTGTACTTTGGTTGAAACTATACTTTTCATTCAGAATGTTCACAAATATTATATTCGGATTAAAAAAAAAAAAATTAAACAGATCATACTGTTTAAGAATGAATTTTTAATTGCAATCAAATCATAATATTTATGTATGTCTAAACTATTTTCTTTGATTTTAAATTCAATAAATATTCCATACATTTGAGCAATTGTAAATTTTGTAAATAGAAAAACTCCATTTATAAAAAATAATCAAACTATGTTAAATGTATACAAACATAAATCGGATAAAAATGCAAAAATCGCAACATAGACTTCATGTCTTCAATTAGTTTTTCTCCCAGTATGTCATTCTAGGCTGAATGGCATTTATGTGAAGAAGAAGACTTCATTTATTGATGCCATTTTTTTTGTGAAAATAATTTAAATAACAAAGTTACAAGAAATATTGATATGTATTATAGTTAAAGAATAAAAATAGTGCAATTTTGTTTTTAATTTAGTACCAAAAATATTTAAATAATCTTTTTAATCCGCCATGTTGAGCAAATAATTTTCTTTGTTTGATCAAACAATTATTTGATGAAAGTATTTGATATAGTGTGACTACACGGCAAATATATTTACTGATTCATTTTCGCAGCAGTTTGGCCAAACAAAAAGTAAAAAATTAAATTCACTATATGATAACAAAATTCAATAAAACTTTAATAAAATAATTGTTTTACAATTCGAAATAAGTGCGTTCACCTTAAAAAGATTTGTAGTATCAAATTATATATTTTTTAGTTATTTATATAGCTAGTGGTCACACTATGTTCACATTAAGAAAATATTTTGTTTGCCGACAAATAAATTTGTTTGACTAAAATCATCTGTTTAGTTGTTTGCTCTAAATTTTATTTGTGGTCAGATTCAGACAATGAAATATTTGACGATAATCGTCAAATATTAGCTGTGTCTGACCGTACCTTAAGAGATAAATAGCACACGCAAGCATATTTTTTCAAGACCTAGCCGAGCGCTTCCCAAAAATTTAAAAATCTTTGAAATCGAATGGGAAACAAAAAAATAGCACGTGTTTAAAAAATTGCATTTTAATAACTTGAACTCAAATACTCCTTGGTTACCCCCATGTTAAATTTTGTCCCGATCGGGCCATCCGTTTAGAAATGTCAGATTTATTTCCAAAAAATTTTGATTCTGCCCCACTGTGCAGTGGGTAATTGGCTCACGGTCTACTCTAGACTTGGAATACAATGTGCGTTTGAACAAAACAGTTATAAAACCGGTATGATTATACGGCATTCAGCTATGGGGAACAGCTTCCTCGTCTAAAGCCTAGTACTCTGTTCATATTTGCGAAAAGTTATGGTTTTTTCATGCGAAAAATTTTATATGCAAGAAATGATCAGCTGTTGGTTTTAATTTCGTGCGAAAAAAGTGCTGCTTATGTTATTTCGTGTGGAAAATTAAGGCTGCCAGATGTATTTCACATGTTTTCCACAATAAGAACAGAGTACTGCTTTTGCGAAATTATTTCGCATATATTTCATTCCAAATATTTTATATGTAGTTTGACAGCAGTTCGCACGAAATTTTGAACTGAGTACTTAGCTTACGTTTAAAAACTGCAAAGTAAAATGTCAGCACTGTTAAGAACAATAACAGGTGCCCCATGGTACATTCGCGATAGTAATATCCAAAGGGATCTCAATGTCCCCATAATACGCGATGGTTTGATCTCTCCAGTTTAAACTACCTTTCAAATCTATTGGATCATCCAAATCCCCTTGCCAGGGAGTTGCTGTCATTTGAGGGTCATAGACGACTGCAACACAAAAAATTCAAACTCCTTCTCATGTGGAATTTCTCGATGTACTTATCGAAGCTGTTCGGATTTTATGACCTAATGTATGCACATTATACCTGCCCTTTAAAAATAGATTTGCTTTGGATGGGTCTTAATTTGATCATTAGTAGCTAAAACTAATTTCAGCAAAATTTAAGTGCAATCGGATAACTAGAAATCGATTGAAAGTTGTAAAATTGGGTAAATAGTGATACTTTTTTCGATATCTAAAAACATAAGCTTTATCTTTCTAACAAGGTTCATCAAGTTAAAAATAACCAAGTTATTAGCATTTGTATTATTTACTCACTGTTGCATGCAAAAGTTATGTTAACAACTATGTTCTACACAGAAATACGTAACTAGTACTTTTTGCTCAATATTTGGTCAGATAAAACTCGTATAACTTTGTTATTTTCAACTCGATGTTCATGTTTTATACCTTGTTAGAAAGATAATTTTCTTAGCTAGAAGCTTAGGTTTATTGCAAATGTTTAAAAAACAGTAGGTATTTAAATAGGGAATTTGTTAAGATATTGAAAAAAGAACCATTATTTACCCAATTTTATAACCTTCAATCGATTTCCGGCACATATTCTAGTTATCCGATTGCACTTAAATTTTGCAGTAGTTAGTTTTAGCTACTAATGAACAAAATAAGACCCAACCAAAGCATATCCATTTTGTAAGGGCAGGTCTAATGTGCACTTTAATAAGAAAACGAATCGTATTTATTGCGTAGTCGGTAGTCAAATGTAAAAAACCTTTATCTAAATTTTAAACCCTGTAAATTACATAAAAAATAAATTATTTTTATTCTTTTTACACTATTTTATTAGGAATTATGCAAATATATGCGCGGAGAACTTAATGCAGAACGTGAGCTTCAAGCAATTCAGTACATTATTGGACTCGGAATAGAACGAGAAGAACTTCGGGATGAAATATTCATACAATGTATTCGACAAACAACAAAAAATCCGAACTTGGAATGGACTGATCGCTTATGGTTATTATTGTGCTTAATAATCGTAGCTTTTCAGCCAAGCAAATTACTCTTCAGGTATATATGTTTACTAAAACCATTGTTTCCAAATTAGGGCATAACCTAGGTGTTCGTAAAAATATATATTTTTTTTATTATTTATTATATTATATGAAATAAACACATCTATTCAAATTGAATTTATCTTCATTATCAAAACATTATAATTACTAAAAATTAAAATCTGTTTGTAATTTCGATGATCTAATTAAAAGGCAAATCTTATCAGCATATCGCAAATTATTCGAGTGTGTATATTTAAAAACTTATTCACGACATCCGTTTGTGGGCTAAATATAAATATGCATTGCAGGATACTAACAACAAAAATTCTATAAGAATTCCAAGAACCAAGATTTAAAAAATACCAAATGAGTAACAAAAATACATTTTGAGCAAATATTTTCCGAATCAAATAATTTTCATAAATTTATTATTTTTACACATTTCATAATAAATGCATATTTCGCTTTAAGACCATATCTTTTTCATATTTCGATTTTTATTTAAAAAATGAGATAATTTAAAACAAATATTATTTTAAATATTTTTCACTAATTTCAATTAATCTTATTTACAATGATCTATTTTTTTAAATAAGTACTTGATAGTTAGTCTATATATAAGTACTTAAATAAAAATCAAATGTCGTTCGTTGGTAATTGCATCAGTTGAGAACGATTTTTTTTTTAACGTTCGCTGTTATTCAATTTAAGTTTTAACTGAAAGAAAAATTTACCGTGTGAGTGGTTTTTTCGATTTCAAGTTGATGGACGCATTAGGTTGGATTTACACAGTCCATCCAAGAAACGATGAGTGTTTCTTATTTGCGTTTGATATAAGGTAGTCAATGTTCGAGGCTCAACATCATTCCAAGATTTGCGAACTGTAAATGTGGAATTGTGTGACACGTATAAAGATTGTTAGAGAATAACACTCATTGGGAATACACCCTCGGAGATGTTGTGCTTTCTTCAAATGCTCATCAAATATGAACATCGTTTTCGATAATTATCTCCACATGCTTCCAATCCAAACCGACTGGATGATTTGTGGAGCAAAGATGAAAAAAACGGTCCACTGTTGAATCACTGTTGTTTGTTAATCATTTGAAGCAAGTATTTACCTCGAACACATCAAATGAAACTACTGAGTTGCCACCTGTTGTACCCCATTTTGCAGCAGCCGTACCCCTACGTTTTAGATTCGAGAGATCGAAAAGGCTATTGTTGATTTAAACTCCAAGAAAGCACCTGGTATTGACAAAATCAGTAACAAGATGCTTATGGAGCTACCCCGGATAGCAATAAAAGTAATTCTGTTTATTTTTAATGCTATATTACGCCTTGAATATTATCCTCCAGAATGGAAGGTTTCACTGGTTACCATGATACCTAAGCCGGGAAAAGATCACACAAAAGTAGAATCATATAGACCAATCAGCCTATTGTCTAATATATCAAAGCTATTTGAGAAGATACTCATGAACAAGTTGTACCCGATGTTAATTGAAAACAATTGTATTCCGAATCATCAATTTGGATTTAGAGAAAACACAGTACTATCGAACAAACCCATAGACTTGTAAATATTGTAAGAAAAGCGTTTGAGGAAAAGAAATATTGTTCCGCTCTCTTTATCGACATTTCTCAAGCGTTTGATAAAGTATGGCATGATGGTTTAATATACAAACTGAGTCAAAATTTACCCGCAAACGCACATAAGCTATTGAAAAGCTATTTAACTGGTCGAACATTTAAGGTTAAAGAAGGAAACTTTTTAAGTAGTCCCCAACCCATTGAAGCTGGAGTTCCTCAAGGCAATATCCTGGGACCCTTTTTATATTTGATATATTCGTCTGATATGCCAACTAACAATCGCACTCATACATCAACATTTGCTGATGATACTGCTATTCTAAGCATTCATGAAAACCCTCAAGATGCGTCTCGTTACTTACAAAATCACATATTTGAATTAGACAAATGGTTAAAACAGTGGAAAATTAAAGTCAACGAGCAAAAATATACACATATAACATTTACATTGCGAAGAGAATCATGCCCCCCTATTCATATCAATAACCAAACAATAATCCAACAATCGGAAGTTAAATACCTCGGAATACATCTCGATCGTCGTCTTACATGGAAAAGCCATATAGATGCAAAATTGACTCAAATGAAATTGAAATCAATTCAAATTAATTGGCTCATTGGCAGAAACTCTACGCTTAGTCTAGATTGCAAACTTCTACTTTATAACATGATCATAAAACCGATATGGTGTTATGGCATACAGCTATGGGGCACGGCCTCAGCGTCAAATGTAGAAAAGATCCAAAGACGCCAAAACAAGTTTTTAAGAATGATTACAGTTGCCCCCTGGTATATCAAAAACGCGAATATAGACAAAGATCTAAACGTGTCCCTTGTAAAAACTGAGATCACGAAAAATGTGGAAAAATATTTAAAAAAACTTGAAATTCACCCAAACCCACTGGCCCGCAACATATTAGATAACCGTGGCCACACTCGATTAAGAAGGAGGGACACAGTAGACCTAATCCAAAGACTAGAAGGAAGAATACCTATTTAATCAAAGCAACAATCAATAAGCAATTTTTCGTCCGGCACTGGCTGGACTAATTAATTATAATTATTAGATATAAGATTTGAAATACTTGTTGTTAGTTCATTAAGTAATGAAGATACAATAAATAAAAAATTAAATTGAAAAAAAAAAAAAACTGTTGAATCAACAACAAAAATATCTTATGAAAGTTGTGAAAGATGGAACTGGAGAAATTTTTTTTGGACGCTCGCGGTATATCTGCACAAACTTTTTTGATCGCGTTAATTTTGACAACAATACGCTTGCAGAATGATATTGCACTTGCATTTGCTTCATCAGGAATTGCAGCTACGTTGTTGGAAGGCAGTCGAACTGCTCATTCAGCACTCAAGTTGCCATTGAATATGCAAATCAATGAAAATGCACTATGCAACATTTCCAAGTACAGTGCGATGGCCAAAGTTTTGCAGCAAAGCAACCTGATCGTTTGGGATAAGTGTACAATGGCGCCTAAAAAGTCTTTGGAGGCATTAAACATAACGTTGCAAGATTTACGAAACAATCAAAGCCGGTTTGGTGGTGCGATGATTCTGTTGGCAGGTGATTTTCGGCAAACATTGCCAGTGATTCCATGGTCAACCCCAGCCGTTGAACTTAATGTGTGTTTGAAGTCGTCCGTTTTGTGGAAACACGTCAAGAGACTCAAATTGACTGTGAACGTGCGTGTCAAGCTGCAGAACGATCAATCAGGAGAATTATTTTCCATAGGGGTCTCAATGTCCCAATAATACGTGAGGAGATCAAACTTTCCAGTTTAAACTACCTATAAAAACTATTGGATCATCCAAATCCCCTTGCCTGAGAGTTGCTGTCATTTGAGAGTCATAGACGACAGAGGCGATTGGTAGCACTGGATCTGGCCAGGTAATCATTTTAACGAGCACTCATGTTGGACATAACAACTTTAGTTTTAGTTAAGATTTTAATACTTATTGTAAATTTCTCAAAAGAAAAATTCAATAAAGATATAAAAAAAATAAAATTTGTTGGTGCATATTTTATTGAAAATGTATATTTTGTTATATTTTACTTTAAAATGCATATTATTACAATTTCTAATACAAATTTTATTTTTTGTCACCAATGTGCAATATAACGTCTCGACAAAAAACATGTCGAATCTTTCGTATTTTTTCGACATAGAAAAACTGGCAGTAAGTCTTCTTCATTTTCTGAAAATTATTATTTCGAAACATTTTGCTTCAAAAAAGTTTGGACATTTTTTATAGTATTAAAAATTCATTTTCGGCCTTATTCATTAATACCATGAAGGCATAGCTGTTAATTTTGGATAACGATTAGTAATCAATTAGATTTCTTTTTTAATGCAATGCATCACCAATCATATTCATCACTCATTTAAATATTTATTCATAATGTTAATCTCACTCATTTAATATGTAATATTACCTACAATTGTCAACTTCACGTATAATTGTCAACTCTACTTATTATTGTCATCTCCTTTTCTTTATAAGGACTGAGATTGTAAAATTCTTAACAGACGTTTTTCATTAAAACTTTTAACCCAAGTATTATTTGATTTTTTTTATCAAGTTACCTTTGTAAAGCATGTCAGTTATTATGTCAGTTATATAATGTCCATTATGTTCATTTGTTGTTAATCTGATTAAAATGCTTACTAAAATTATTAAATATTTTCATATGAAAATCTATCAAACTCCTTAGTTGCTTTAATATGCTAATTAATGTTTGCCTTCTACCATAATCAGAACATCTTTGTAATTTACGTTGGTATTTCTTTCGTTGTCTAATTAAGTTTATCGTTAGGTCAGAAATATTATTTATCCAATCTCTATTTTTACCCACAGGAACTTTTCTATTAGCATTATTTAAAATAGAGATAGTCTTTGCAAAAAATGAGTCAATGTTTAAATTGGTTAAGTCTTCTGATATTAGGTTTTGTGCTTGTATTTCTCTGTCTACCCATTTTCTTATAGAATTCCAATCGGCTAAATGGTAGAGTGGAATTTTGTTTGAGGTACCTTTAATATTCCCATATATATAACAAGTTACAGGAACATGGTCTGAGACAAGTTCATTAGGATGTGTTTCTAGATTTGAAAATGGTAGACTTGAGTTTGATGGCATAATATCAATTGTGGATGGAGAAGAAGGAGAAGCAGTTTGATCAAAGCGAGTGTTATTTGTAGGGCAGAAAACGTATTAGTTGGACTGATTTTGGTGGTTAAATAAATCATTACCGGCTTGGTTATTCGAACTACAATTCCAGCTTGTGTGATGCGCATTAAAATCGCCGAAAATAAAAAACTCTGTTGAATTATTTGTTAATACATCAAAATCCTTTTTGAATTTATCAGAAAACTGTGGATAGTACGCTGATGTTATAGTAGTTGTTCTTCCATTAAGATCAATAGAAATCGATATATTTTCAATATCAAAAGTTTTATCATAACGTAGCAATTTATGTTCTAAACAGTTGCGAATCGCAATAAGCACTCCTCCGCCATGAGTTGGGCGATCCCTTCTATACACTTTATAACCACCAATCAAAAATTTGTGTTGAGGTTTAAGAAATGTTTCATTCTGGGACGTGAAATGTTGTTGGTTGCGACTTTTTTTCGGATATTTGTATACTCCTGCCTACATGGGCATCTTAGATCATTTGCATTGTGATTAACATTGTTAAAGTTTTTCTTAACGCAATTGAAACACTTATATACGACTGGACCTTCATTATGTGTTTCGTTTAAATTACAAACCGAATAGTCATGAGCACCTGCACATGCTGGACATACGACAGAGCGATGACAGTTGTTGGTACCATGCCCGAACATTGAGTATTTGCTGCATTGGGTTGGACCCTTATTGCATTTTAGCGGGTTTCTCCATTTAACAGCAATACCACAGAAAAACCTAATTTTTTGTATTTCTCGTTTTGAAATTTGTTGCCTACTAAATTCTATCATATAAATTGCACATCTGAACTAGAACGCTTTGTTTTTATTTCTTTCACATTAATGGCTCAATATTATTTCATCCGTGATATCTTTAATAGAGATTTGGGGGAGTCCAAATAGCGCAAGTTTAAATTTTTTGTTATCTTTAAGTTGGTGAGTGTAGAATTTGATATTATGTTCTTTTAGTTTTTTCATAGCGTCTTCATACAGCAGTAGAGAACTAGACATAACTTTTGTTCCAACTGACATTCTTTGAAATTTGTACTGCGAACCGATAAGTTTATGTACTATCGTAAAGCTGGTGGAGTCGTCAACGACTATAGGGGGAAATTTTTCTATTTTAACAGAAATGAATCTAGATCTTGTTCATCTCCGAGCAACTCAAACCTGGTTTTTACAGAGTTTTTATCCGGAGCCTTAGGAAACTTATACCTTGGGTTATTCCCAAATTGTTTTTTTCTTTTCATAATTTGAATTCTATGAAAAATATTTATTGCTATACTTATTAATTTATAAAAAATAAAAAATATTTTCGAGAGCACAAAATATTCACGTGTTGTATCACCTGAACTGGATTTAAGTTTGTACATTATAAAGTGTATGTGTATTTCTGCGAACTGATAAACGTTTGACTATTTGAATTATTGTTGTTGTGCATTTTAAAAAAATAAAGAGTTGTTACAATTTTCAACTACTAAACGACTTTTATTTGCAATCAATAGTATCCGGTTTATTTTAAGAAAATAAACCAATGTTTTAACCTTTTTAAAACGTAACAATGTATAAGGCACCAAATGAAACAAAAAAGAGAAAGTGAAGAAAAAGGTGGTAAAGAATAGAGAAACAGAAAAATTTTTAAAAAAAATAAAGCCAAAATTAAGGAAAATAAAAAAAAATAAATAAATAAAAAAAAAATAGTACAAAACAAAAATTCAAAGAAGAAATAAAAATCAACATAATCACAATGAACCGAAGAGAAAGATTAAATGTAAAAGTACAAAACAACAACAGGCTAAACAATTATCGTCAACAACAGCAAAAGAGTCACGTATGTATGAATACAAACCACATTGATACCCAAAATTGATTGAAGAAATAGCTATCTAAACTACTTGGAACACATTTTGCTAAGAACAATAGGTAATAAGTTACATGGATGAGAAAAAAAAACCTGCTTGGCCAAAATGTAAAATTTTTACCTCCTCTAACTCAGAAAGTTCTCGACCGATCTTGTTGAAAAATTGTGTCTTAATTACAATTCAATAGAACTAACTATGCCGCAAATTTCATCCTAATCGGAAGACATCGATTTCAAAAGTTGGTTCACTTGACATGAAATGCCCCATATACATTAACTAAAATTATTTCCATTATTAAATATAATAACAAAAATGATTATTAATAAAACTACTTTCTACATACACCATATTCACTATTACATTTTTTACATTATATCGAAAATTAACTTAACAATTTGTACTATATTCAAAATATATAACTTTTATACCTACATAAAAAAATGTTCACTTAAAAATAATATTTCTGTAATAAAAGAAATTAAAAAGCAAATATTTATAAACAAATAGTTTTTTTTAAAGAAAGAAGAAGAAAAACATTTGAAATCATTGTCTACCAAAAAATTTTCTTTTTTAATTTAAATTTGTTAGTGAAAAAATGTATGACAAAAAGTGTTTTTTTTGGAAAAAAAATCGGGTTAAAAAATATTTTTCCCGATTTTGACCCATTGTAGGTCCAACTTATTATAACCTTTTATACATCGTTGCAATGCACTTTGAAATATCTATCATTAGATATCCATATTGTTTATATTTATGACTTAGTTATCGAGATATATATCAAAAATAGGCCAAAAATAGAGGTTGTCTCGGATTTTTGCATATCCCTTATTTATGGACGAATTTTGCTGATTTTAAATGGGAAACTTCTCGAAAGCATGTCTGACGGAATTATTGAAGATTTGGATCACGAATATATCTAGGGTCTTCAGAAAATTGATTTCAACAGACAGACAGATGGACATGGCTTAACGCAAATAAAACGTAGGAAATGGAGGTGGATCGGCCATACTATCACAAAGAATCCTGACAGTATAACAAGGATGGCGCTAGAGTGGAACCCTCAAGGTTCAAGAAGCCGTGGTCGACCAAAGAACACATGGAGACGCACGATACTCCAAGATCTAGGACAGTGCAATCTTACATGAAAAGACGCGAAAACAACTGCTACAAATCGTGTAAGATGGAGATGCTTTGTGGAAGCCATATGCTCCCAAGAGGGGTAATGGGGAAAAATATACAGTTTCAATTTACATTTTTGTGATTTTATAAGTATAAACTGCAATGTTTCACATTAAATTAATACGTTTTTATTCGATTCACAAGCTGACATATCAGTTTTAAAAGCCTCATTTATAAAGGATGTTTCACAAATAAATGAACATGACACAATTAATATTGTTACGTTTTTGCCTTTTAAATACGGGGTTTATTTCCTTTAAATAAACCGGATACTTTTTATTGCAAATAAAAAGCAGTTTTAGTAGTTTAAAATTTGTAAAAACTCTTTACTTATTTAAATATACACGAACAACAGTTCAAATATTCACTCAGTGTCTCTATACACGTCTATCAATTCGCAGAAATACACACACACACTCTATAATGTATAAGTATACACGTACAAGACAGTTGATGTTAACTTTAACAGCGACAATGATAAACTCCCCTCACTACTGCAACCTCTGCCACTATTCATACATGCGCCATCTATCGTGAATCTTCTACAATGATCTTAACGGACAACTAGAACATTCAAATTCCAGAGCTTTCGATGTTAATGTTAGCATCTTAAACATTTAGTGTTGCCACACTTATAAACAATGCTAGCAACCGCATACCATCAACATTGTTGCTGAGTAGAAGCTTCTACTAATGGACGTTTTTTTTTAAATTTTATTTTTTTAATTATTGTATCTTCATTATTTAATGAACTAACAACAAGTATTTCAAATCTTATATCTAATAAATATAATTTAATAAGTCCAGCCAGTGCCGGACGAAAAATTGTTTATTCATTGTTGCTTTGATTAAATAGGCATTCTTCCTTCTAGTCTTTGGATTAGGTCTGCTGTGTCCCTCCTTCTTAATCGAGTGTGGCCACGGTTATCTAATATGTTGCGGGCCAGTGGGTTTGGATGAATTTCAAGTTTTTTTTTTAATATTTTTCCACATTTTTCGTGATCTCAGTTTTTACAAGGGGCACGTTTAGATCTTTGTGTATATTCGCGTTTTTGATATACCAGGAGGCAACTGTGATCATTCTTAAAAACTTGTTTTGGCGTTTTTGGATTTTTTCTACATTTGACGCTGAGGCCGTGTCCCATAGCTGTATGCCATTTGAGTTAACTTTGCATCTATATGGCTTTTCCATGTAAGACGACGATCGAGATGTATTCCAAGGTATTTAACTTCCGATTGTTGGATTATTGATTGGTTATTGATATGAATAGGGGGACATGATTCTCTACGCAATGTAAATGTTATATGTGTACATTTTTGTTCGTTGACTGTTTTAACCATTTTTCATGAATGCTTAGAATAACAGTATCATCAGCAAATGTTGATGTATGAGTGCGATTGTTAGTTGGCATATCAGACGAATATATCAAATATAAAAATGGTACCAGGATACTGCCTTGGGGAACTCCAGCTTCAATGGGTTGGGGACTACTTAAAAAGTTTCCTTCTTTAACCTTAAATGTTCCAATAGCTTATGTGTGTTTGCGGGTAAATTTTGACTCAGTTTGTATATTAAACTATCATGCCATACTTTATCAAACGCTTGAGAAATGTCGATAAAGAGAGCGGAACAATATTTATTTCCCTCACGCTTTTCTTACAACATTTACAAGTCTATGGTTTTGTTCGATAGTACTGTGTTTTCTTCTAAATCCAAATTGATGATTCGGAATACAATTGTTTTCAATTAACATCAGGTACAACTTGTTCATAAGTATCTTCTCAAATAGCTTTGATATATTAGACAATAGGCTGATTGGTCTATATGATTCTACTTTTGTGTGATCTTTTCTCGGCTTAGGTATCATAATATTCAAAGCGTAATATAGCGTTAAAAATAAAAAGAATTATTTTTATTGCTATCCGGGGTAGCTCCATATGCATCTTGTTACTGATTTTATCAATACCAGGTGCTTTCTTGGAGTTTAAATCAACAATAGCCTTTTCGATCTCTCGAATCTCAAAACGTAGGGGTACGGCTGCTCCAAAATGGAGTACAACAGGTGGCAACTCAATAGTTTCATTTGATGTGTTCGGGGTGAATACTTGCTTCAAATGATTAACAAACAGATTCCCTTTTTCAGTATCATTTCTTGCCCAACCGCCACTTGAATTTCGCAAGGGGGGCTTACATATGACAGGTCTTTTAAGTCTTTTTGTGGCTCGCCATAATGAGTAATCCGATTGCGGGGTTGCGTGAAGGCTTTCTAGATATTTATTCAACGATTCCATTTTTCGAAATTCCAAGAGCGTTTCAAGTCTTTTTATACAATCTTTAAGCTTTGATTTGAGTTGGGGGATCGAACTCTTCTTTTTTCATTTAAGAGCCGTTCGACATCTGCAGAATAAATTCTATTATATCTGATTTGTCGGGGGGTTTGGGTAGTATGTTGAGCAGCCAGTTTGAGATTTTTATCGAAATTGATAAGAGAGTGATCGATGTTTTCTGGTGTTCTTAGCGGTATGTTTTCCGAGCAATGTGTACTGAGGTATTTTTTATATTTGAGCAAATTAATTCTTGTGCCTGTCATCGCTAAATTACCAGTCGGGGATACAATTTCTCGGGGGCTCAATAAAGTAACAAAGTGGGTGAGTGATCTGAAGATAGTTCCAACCAGGATTCAACTTGAATCATTTCTCCAGGGATATTTTTCATCACGCTAAAATCAATAACATCCAGTATTTTTCGCGGGTCAGTAGGCCAGTAAGTAGATTTGCCGCTATAAACCCATTTTAAAAATTGTATCAAACAAAGCACGACCTTTAGGGGTAATCAGTCGTGATCCCCAGAATGTGTGCTTAGCATTATAATCGCCAGCAGCCAGGAAACGGAGGCCTAGTGATTTAAAAAATCTATTATATTGACTTTCTGTAATTGAAAATCTAGGGGGTGAGTATATCGATGAAATCACTAAGTTTCGATGAAAATCTTCAAGACAGATTGTAGTAGCTTGAAGATAATCTTCGCAAAGATCACACATTAAGTAGTGTTTGATTCGAGTTTTTATTATAATTGCCGAGCCTCCGCATGCTCTACCTCTGGGATCTTTGTTATCATATATTACATATCCATTTATTTGAAATTTAAATTTAAATTGGGTTTCAGAAACCAGCATTACATCAATTTGTTGGTTTTTTAAAAAATATTCGAGTTCGTTTTTGTGTTTGCGTATGCCGTTTACATTCCAGAAACATATTTTCATTGATTGCATTTTAAGCATTTCCTGCATCATATTACTCATAGAGTTAGTAAAATTGTTAACCGATTTCACTAGGGTCTCTATTGTAGCTTCTAGTCGACTAAAATTAGAAGTGGGATGTTGGTCTGCAAATTCCACATTGATATTACGGTTATTTTCACTTCCTAATGGTGGTTTTTGAACAAAAGTTTGATTCGTTCTTAGAACACTAGCGTATGAACCTTTATTATTCATGGTTTGCGAGATTTGGGGGTAATGGGTATCAACTAGGTTCTTTGATTGCACAGGATAAATACTAGGTTTCTGTGTTAATGTTTTTTTAACTATGGAATATACTGGGCATCCTCTGTAATTTGCTGTGTGATTTCCGCCACAATTGCTGCATTTTTTTACTTTTGAGTCGGTTTTGGATTTATCGCATTGGGTAGAACCGTGCAATTCTCCACACACCACGCAAACGGGAGATAGTTTGCAATATGCCCTAGTATGACCATATTCTTGACAATTTAAACACTGGACGGGTCTCGATCTCTTATGTGGCTCTTCTATCGTAATTTTACGATGCAATAAATATTTTAAATTGTAAATTGGGTGTGTTTAATTTTTCTTGAGATTAACATCACCTGATTCTAGTTCAACTCTAAACAGTGGTTGGGGAATTTTCTCGCGATTTCTAATGTTGACTACATTTTTTTTATTTTAAACCTGTTATGTTCCCAAGCAGCCTTTATATCTTCAGGATCTACACAAAAGTCAATACCCTTGATAAAAATTTGGAGGCCTTTGCTGCTCTTCAACTGGTATGTGTAAAAACTTTTTTTATTGTTTTCAAATTCGGTAACGACTTTACGGAAATCATTTTCATGATTTACCTGTATTTAAGAATTTTCTCCGACCAATGATATCAAATTCTTAATTAGAGCATTCGAATTTTGTACAGTCGGTCGAAAAGTACGCCCTACATTTTTCAAAAAGCGGACCAGGGTATGACAAAATTTTTAAATTTCAATTTTAAAATGCCTATAACTCGGAAATTATAAGAGATAAATAGCACAAGCAAGACCTAGCCGATCGCTTTCCAAAAGTATAAAAATCTTTAAAATCGGATAAAGGAAAAAAGCACGTGTTTAAAAATTTACATACTTTGAGCCCCATGGCGCTGCCCCTGGAGAATTTGCAGGGCCCATTTTAATTTGAATTCTCCTTGGTTACACCCATGTCAAGTTTTATTCCGATCGGACCAGCAGTTTAGAAATGCCAGATTTATTTTCAAAAAATGTTGATTCTGCCCCACTGTGGCTTGTAACTACATAAGTGGTTGGTGATTTGTATTGAGATCAAATTCAATACCTTAAAGGTAGGGTCTAAAGTATTTTACACCCCAGACTATAGCTAATAGTTCCTTTTCTATAATCGAATAATTTTGCTCATGAACGTTGAGTGTTCTTGAGGCGTAGCATATGGGATGTCCATCCTGTATTAAGACAGCACCAAGTGCAAAGTTAAACCTTTTGTTAAAATTTTAAAATAGGAGGATTTATCTGAATATTCTTTAATTTTTCAAAGGCCTTTGTATTCTTCTTCAAATATTTTGTCATTGGGTATGCAATCTTTGCATTGTCCTTTTTAAACTTCCTATAGAAACCAGTCATTTCTATAAATGATTTCATCTTCTTCTTCTGTGTATTGGGAAGTTTGAGGTTTTGGATAATTTCAACCTTTGTTGGATTGGGTTTGATACCTTCAGGTGTAAGAATGTGACCTAAAAAGTCCGATTGTCTCTGTAAAAAATTATATTTATTAATTTGGATTTTCAAAAGTCGCTTCAAAGGTTTCTTCAAATTTACCAAATGCTAAAAATTAAGATGTCGTCCAGATAATAATGGATACATATCTTACTTATGTATTCCTTTTATATGATATTCATAAGTCTTTGAAAGGTATATGGAACATTTTTTAAGCTGAAGGGCATTCGAATAAATTCGTAATGTCGAAATGGGGTTGAAAAGGCCGTTTTCTCCCTGTTATCTTATTTTACCAAAATTTTATGAAATCCCTATTGGGCTTTTATCGGTTTATCCAAAATTCCTTCCACATTAGGAATTGGAAATTTTTCAGCTCTAGTGAATTTAGCTTCCTATATTCCACAACTAACCTCTATTTCTTAATACCAGAACTATATACTTCCTTTGTTAGCTCATCGATGTACCTATAAAACAAATCTTGAAATTCATTTAGAATTTTTCTCAATCTCAAATCCTCATCGCGGTTTAAGTGATTTAAGTCAAATTAATCTATTTCACCGAACTCAGTATCCTGAATAGTTTGAATTGTATTAATATGATAAGGGTACTCTTCTTCGAAAATAATTTTTCTTCCGAATATGACCAAAAGCCCATATCCCAAATCTAACTTTGCTTAAAGCGGAACTAAAAAGTTTTTGCCAATTATAGCGTCGTAGTTGCGTTCCCCGATACCAATAACTTTCCAGAAAAATGTGCCCAGTATATTAAATTCTTTGGGGATTTGTGTAATTGGACCAGTTGTTGTTGTATTTGTACCATTTAAAGTACGGAATCTAAAGGGTTTATTTAATACCATTTAAAAAAAATCGCCCTCAAAAAGGTTAGGCCTTATTATACTAGTTTCCGCCCCGGTATCAATGATACATTTTACTACTTTGATCTCTATATTTATAGATATTATGGGTAATCGAGTCTTGAAGTGGAGAAAATTAACATCATCGTGTTCCGATTCGTTCTCCAAATTTCTGACATCCATAGGAACGGTTGCGTCTTTAGACTGTGTTCTTGCAACATATTTAAGGAGTGAGATCGAAAAATTCTTAACAAACATATATGTTAATAAAAACGAAACCACTAAACTTACGGAAACCCTTCCATTCACGTTTTTATAGTGATTTCTGTCACTTTGCATGAACAGGTAGTCCATCTCCGTTTAAAATCTACCACACTTTTGGACACCTTTGTTGTGCTCTTCAATTCTCTTTTAACAAGAGCCCAATATCTTTTCACTGGCCTTAGTTTGGAAGATTTGCCTCTCTTGGTACAAATACCACATTATTGTTCTGGCATTTTTGGGAAATTTTGTCAGCTTTTGGGATCTAAACATTTCTTCAACAATCCCTCGAGCATCAGCAACGTAAAATTTTGGACCAGGAAGTTGCGAAAAATCTGCCAGAACATACGATTCGTCATCCATTATGCAGCAAGAATATTTTTTATAAAACTGGACTTCAATTTCCGTGCTCTGTTTTTGGCCTCTAAATTTTTAGCAGCGTTCCTGTCAGGAACTTTTTGAGCCTTGTATGTTTTTAAACCTGCATTAGCTTTAACTTTTCGTACCAAATAGTCAGAGCACTGAGCTAACCGGGCTGCTTTCCTAGCGGATGTGTTGGGAGCTCTTTTGAAAATGCTTTCTATTTTTTGGCTTTAGAAACATTATGTGGAAAATTCCTTCTATCTTAACCAGGGTTACCATCAACGGACAAGTTCTCCCGGTACTGTTTAATAACATTGGAAACAGTTTGATGGCAGACCTTTGAATGCTTGGCCAACTTTTTGTACTACAAAGTTGGGTTTTGTTGAAAATATTTAATAATTTTAGTACGCACTTTTTTCTGGTCACTCATTTTAATCAGATTAACAACAAATGAATATAATTGACATTAAACATAATAACTGACATGTTTTACAAAGGTAACTTGATCAAAAAAAAAAATTAAATAACACTAGGGTTAAAAGTTTTAATGAAAAACGTGTGTTAAGAATTTTACGATCTCACTCCTTAGTTTGAGAACTGTTTGTGGACAATTTATTAAATTTTGTTTGGTTTATTGGTAAAATATGTTTGGTTTGCAATACTTTCGTTTCCCATTAAATTTTGTATTAGTGTGTATTTTGTTGATCTTCTTTCTGTGTCTAAAATCTATTGCTCTGGTGTCGTCTAGTGGTTTCAATTGTAAACATTTATTAAACAATGATTCAATATTAGTAGTTTGTTTCGTGATACAAGTTCTAAATTGTCCGTTGACTTTTGTAGTTAGTACTTCACTTAGATCCCTATCAACATTGTTTAGTGACTATAATTCGGGTTTTTGTTCGTCATGTACAGTATCAGCCATAACTAAAGCACCCCCTCAGTGAATTTTTTTCATACTATATTTTTTTTTTATAAAAATAAAGTTTTAAATTTCTATTATGTATTATTTTAAATTGTTAATATATTTAAACAAATACTTTTAAAGTGAATCTTTCTATAAGAGGTAACTTTAAATCAAAAAATATTTAAAGCTAGAAAATAAACCGTTCAAAACTAAAGCACCCCTTCATGGATATAATATGAAACTTTTTTTAATTTATATTTTGTTGCAAATCCTTTGGTTTGGATGACACAAGCACATCCCTTAGGCAGAGAATATATTAAGTTTTTTAAGTTTTAAATAAATCGTGAAAACTGCTGATCCTTATTTCGGCAATTTTAACGATTTATTTTCATATTAACAATCTCCCACATGTTCGCAATAGGATTGAAATCGGAAGATTGAGCAGGCCAATGAAAAACTTGAATCTTATTGCTCTGCAGCCAAGTATTACAAACTTTGGAGGTGTGCTTAGAATCGTTATTCTGTTGGAACCTCCCTATAAGTGGCATCTCTTCACTGTCATAAGGCAACATTACATATTTAAATATATCACGGTACATGAGCCGATGCACAAACCCATTAACTTTATGAATATCCCCAATTCCTTGACCAGAAAAGCAACCCCAGGCCATTATGTTGCCCTCCTCCATGTTTAATTGTTCTTTTGCTATACTTAGGCTTAAGTCTTCCTCCTTTTCGTCTGCGTACACGCCTTATTCCATCGGAACTTTTTAATTTGTATTTGGATTCGTCAGAGAACAGAACTGTCTTCCATTTTTGGACACTTAAGTTAAGGTGGGCTTTGGCAAACTCCAGTCTAGCTTTCTTGTTCTTAGCTGATATAAACGGTTTTTTGCTGGTCGTCGGCTGAATAATCCTACTTCTACTGCTCTTCTACGGATTGTTCTTTCGCTAACGCATAATCCTAAACTTGTTCTTACTTGACTAGCTGATGCTGTAGGATCTTTTTGTATAGCTGATTTGATCAAGGAATCATTATATCGTGTTGTTTTACGCGGGCGGTCTCTAGAATGTCCCGGTGAAATACGACCATCTGCAAAAACTTTGGAATCAGCCTGGAAATAACTGATCTGTTAATTGAATATTTTTACTCAATTCATGCCGTGATAAGCCCGCCTTCCAGTCTTCAATAACTTTAATTTTAAATTCACTGGAGTACTTGTTTCTTGCCATCCATAGTTTTTTCACAATAAACTGTATAAAACTTAAATTATACAGACTACGCCTTCCTTTATTTTTATCTTCTGGAATTTTTAAATGCATCCGTTGTGAATACCGTTTACTGACATTGCAAATATGCAGAAAAATAGTAAAATGTTTAAACATCTTATATAACATCTTTTGACAGTCCCGTTTTGTATTTTTCTATGTTTTATCATTTTAAATCAACTGTTCCTAAAATTATGCTGTACTAAACGAACATTATACGAATATTAACAATATAAGTTAATAAAATATATACAAAATACATCCCAAGAAACCTTTTTTTATCAAAAAAATATCTCATTCATTTCAAATTTAGATTCAATAAATACATTAAAAAGTTCTATAAGATTACTTATTTTTATTTTAGCTATTCCATATTTGATGAGGTCTTGATTTTGGCCGCATAGACTTAATTCAATTTCCACAGATTTGAGAAAGGACCTTTTCCAAAGATGTGGGCTTAGTCCTAAGGCATATTGCTGGTCTGGCTCTTGTTGGACCAGTTGCTGTATTTGTTTGTTGTTGATATTGATGCTGTTGTTTTATAATAGCTTCCGCTTGTTGGCATCTTTCTTGAATTTGTGCTATATCACACAGTGGTTTAGAAACTTTTTTTTTTGGAAATAATTCGGTATCTCGGGAACTATTGGAGATATTATTACAAAATTTCACATGGTTAGAGCTGAGGTATTTTTGAGTTGAATTACATTTGTTCAGTTTCCTAGGGGTAATACGGGCCAGTTTGTGCCCCCTCAAAGTTGGTCACCTCGGGTCTCAAAATTTTTAAAAAAATCCCCAAAAATTCATTTATGATCCGAATGAGCTGAAATTTAAAATATAAATAGTCCTTGAGAAGATCTACGCTATATTGCACGCTATATATGAAAAAACGTACAAATTTTTCGAAAGGGGCAAGGTTTGTGGAACTTCTGAAGAGTAAATAAAGACTTTTTATATAAGTATTTGATATTGTTGAAAATCTTAGGACTTGAGGATTGATATTTAGTAAAACTAAATAATTTTATACATTCTTGGGACGTCATTTACCATAAAAACTTAAAAAATTATAATATGGTGATTTTCCATGAAGAACAATATAAAATTTGATTTAATGTAAAATTTTAACGGTTAAAGATATCATAACAAAATTGGGAACTAATTTAGATCCAAATGTCCTTAAATTAATGACATTATAATTTTTGACATTTTTTATTTTCAAATACCGAAATTCCTAAAACGGGGAAAATGTGTTCCAAAAACTGAGTTTTTTTTAGAAAAGTGCCTACTGTGACGCTATTTACCGTGTGATAGTAAAACAACTTTCTAAGTATTTAAACAACATATAGGGTTATACAAATACGGAACTTTTTCGAGGATCGCTGCTTTGCCTTTTTAGAATTTTTTACTGAAACCTAAATATTTTTTTTAAAATTGTCCAAGTTTGGATAGGTCTGGGGGATACTGTGTCCGCTTTAGTGAGCCCAATTTTACTTTACATGCTTTTGCATTAAGTTTTCTTTCCGGAACATATAAAAATTGTATATAGTCCCAAAGAAAATTTGTTTCTACAAAAGAAAAAATATAGGGACTTTTTTAGGAAAAATCGTAAAAAATTAGGCCCATTTTACATGTTCCAACTTTGGATGCGTGTAACTTTTTACACGGACGAGATAACTGTTACCAAGTTTTTTTTATTTTATTGAGAATTTTATTGCCAGTATAGCTGATATTTTGAAAAAAAATTTGACCCTCCGTAGGGCCGCCAAATCTAAAAAACAAAAAAAAAAATCGAGCAAAATTAAAAAAAAAAAAAATAAATAAACCTAAATATCTCTTCAACTGAAGGAGATAACCTACACATGTAAGCATATTTTTTGTAGATCTTCTCAAGGACTATTTATATGTTAAATTTCAGCTCATTCGGATCATAAATGAGTTTTTGGGAATTTTTTAAAAATTTTGAGACCCGAGGTGACCAACTTTGAGGGGGCACAAACTGGCCCGTATTACCCCTAGGAAACTGAACAAATGTAATTCAACTCAAAAACACCTCAGCTCTAACCATGTGAAATTTTGTAATAGACATTCCAGCTGCTCGATCCTGTGTTCTGTATTCATGTTAACTATTCAGTATATATTTCTATTTTTTGTTAGGTTCGAAATATATCTTTAGATACACATATTATCCAGTGACTGCACCACAAACCTAAATGAAACAACTGCGTTGTTTGGTTGTTTTTTTAAAACTGACTTTATTAAATAACTTAAAGCTAGGAATTGCAGATAATCTGCAATTCAGCATAAACTTATGTCTACATTATTAAATATGTACAGCTGCGTTCAAAATATTAGGAGTAATAGTTGACCATATTTAAATGAAATTATTTTGTTTGTCTGGCAAATATAAAACCATGTAAAAAAGCTAATGGTTGTTACAATGGAATGTAAAAAACCAAAATAAATTATTTGTCATTAAGTATGTGAATAAAAAAAATAGGAGTAATTGTGATTTATAAAAAATTAAAGTGGTTAAGTGTATAAATTGTGTGAGAAATTAAAAGTAAATATGAAAAAAAGCGTAAAATTATTAAAAATCTTCGAAATCAAGGAAAAAAGTACAGAGAAATTAGAGAAATACTATCGTGCTCCGATCAGATGATTGCAAATGCCTTATCATACAAAAAAAATGCCGAGACTCGGAAGGGTAAAACATCGAGTCTAGATGACCGCCGTATAGCACGCTTTAGTAGGGGCGACCCTTCCGCGTCAGCAAATAAAATTCAAAAATAACTTAAACTTCCTGTGAGTGTAGTAACTATCCGTAGACGATTGCTGGAGAACAAATTATTCGCCAGAAGTCCGCGAAAAGTGCCCTTACTAACTAAGAAGCAAACAGCGGCAAGATTGAAATATGTCCAAGAACACATCAATTGGCCAAAGGAGAAATGGCGAAATGTTTTGAGGACGGACGAAAGTAAAATTGTTTTGTTTGGCGGAACTGGATCCAGGAAGTACGTTCGACGTCCCCCGAACACAGCAACTGAAGCCCAGTACACAAGAAAGACTGTTAAACAAGGTGGCACAAAAGCAATGATATGGGGATGCTTTTCATATAAAGGCGTTGGTCCAATACACGAAATAAAAGGCATTATGGACCAAAAAGTGTACGTGGAAATATTGGATAGAGTTATGCTGTCATATGCAGAGTGGAATATGCCAATTAAATGGGTCTTCCAACAAGACAATGACCCAAAACACAACAGCAAATTGGCAAAGGAGTGGTTTCGGGTCAACGGCGTGGAGATTATGGGATGGCCTGCTCAATCCCCAGACTTGAACCCCATAGAACATCTACGGGGGGATGTTAAAACATATGTTGCCGAACGAAAACCGCCAAATGCAGCTGAATTGTGGTCTGTAGTGCAAGATGGGTCGAATCAAATTCCACTAAAACGATGCCAGGATCTAGTTGACTCCATGCCTTGTAGATGTGCTGCAGTAATCAAAAGTAAAGGATTTTCTACAAAATACTAATCGTATTTAAAGTTTCTGATAAAAGTCATAAGCATTTTTAACTTCTTTACTAGTAAATCTTAATGAAAACTGAAATACAGTGCACTCGCGGTAACGTGAACACCGTCTAACGTGAACACCGCCTAACGTGAACAAGCTTTTGCTTACATTGACTACTCTGTAACGTGAACAAATTCAGAAAGCTCTATAACGTGAACAATTTTTTCTTCACTGCATTTGTTTTCTAATCATGTGGACAACACTTCAATACATATATTAAATTCAATTTTTAAAGCTTTGAGAATCCCCTTATAAAAAATAATGTGTTTGTATCCTCTAAATTAATTTTTTTAGTGGCAACGAATGAATAATTTTATTTGCTATGTAATTTTATTTCAATTTATAGTTTCTCGTGATCTCGTTTTGTTTTGTAATGCATTTTAATCAATAATTTTCTTTTATTACACGTTCAAGCGTGTTTATATTATAAAATTTTATATTTTTTCCATGAAATTCGACAATCGCTAACGTGAACAATTTCACTAACATGAACGCGCTTGGTTTTAATTAGTTCACGTTACCGCGAGTGCACTGTACTCCTATTATTTTCAACAGCAATTTTAATGATATTTTTTGTTTAAAGCCCTTGTTGAAAGCTTTATTTAATGAATGAATAATTTAAATAATTTAGGATTAAATCAACATTATATTACACAAACAAAATTTAATTAAACCATGTTTGTTTTTGTTAAAAATTAATTTCTTGTTTTTCAATGGGCTCACTCCTATTTTTATGAACGCAACTGTATGTAGACCATTCCCACAGTACTGATATTGCGACTATCCACAATAACAAAGTGTATGATTGTTTATATACAACCACACAGTCTGTACATTTGGTTATATATAACTCGCACGTTTTAAAATTCAATAGTCTTGAAAAGTACATACATTATTTTATTAATCACATAAACATTTATTTTCATATTTTTCATGTTTGTTTTGCAATCAACTTTTTACAGATATTTTGTTTCACATCTTAAGAAGAGTTTGGAATCATTAGATGGAAAACTTCGTCAGTATGCACAATGGTGTTTCGACAATTGTAAATGCACTAAAGTATCTTCAAGATTACTACCTCCATCAAGTGTAGAAGTCGCAGTAAGTAATCAATATTTTTTTAAACACTGGTAACATTTTTTTGTATCATAAAACACTGTATTAGGGCTATAAATAATGGAGATAAATCTGATATTCCTGTGTTGTTGGATATAAAAACTCAAAGATAACTGAGGGATACCAATTGATTTTGTTTTATTAAAATACTTTCGATGTTATTGTAATTGATAATTATACCCTTCACCTTCGTGACAAGTGTATATAAAAGTTTGTCATTCCGTTTGTAATATCCATAATATAATTTTCCGACCCTATAAAGTTGATTAAGCCATGTCCGTCTGTCTGTCCCTCTGTTGAAATCAATTTTCTGAAGACCCCAGATATCTTAGGGGTCCAAATCTTCAATAATTCTATCAGACATGCTTTCGAGAAGTTTCCTATTTATAATCAGCAAAATCCGTCCATAAATAACGGAAATATGAGCAAAATTCCGAGACAACCTTTGAAAATTTCATCAAAAAAATACAGTTTATTGCATGCTTTTCAAAAAAGCAACGAAACGTATGTTTGGATGTGTCTTGGTTTCATTGCTTTGCGTTTTTTTTTTTTTTTTTTTTGGTGTTTCGTTTTGTTTGGCGTTGTTGTTTTTATATATAAGATTGTCATTTCGTTTGTAGCTTGTACAATATAATCTGTTCGTCAGCAATTAAATGTAAAATTTTTAATAGTTTTCTTGATATATGCTATACGCTGAAAGTGGACAATTAATGCATACACAACAAAGGTGAAGGGTATATAAGATTCGGCATAGCCGAATATTGCACTCTTACTTGTTTTAAATTACAATTGTTGAATTGAAGTTACTGATTACTAGGGGGCGGATTTATATGCAAATTCATGTATTTTCTCGAACGTTCAAATCTATCCGAAACACACATTTTGCAGAAAATGGCATCGATTTTTTAAGGCATATTTTTGCATGTTTTATTTATAACGTATATTTTGCTATATTTGTCTTTAAAATGCATATTAATAGGCATATTTTTCCAATTTTTTATAAAAATATAACATTTTGCCTTCGTTTGTATACATTGTTCCACAAAAAGATTTTTGTCGAATTTGCTATAGAAATATCATCCAAAATATGCGTGTTAGGTTACATGGTTTGCTCGCAAGTTAGCGAGTTTACTCGGAGGCAATGTGGCTCATTGTGATACCCTTAGAATTACCATTCCCTTATGTTGAAATTTCATATATAAAGTGAGAGTAGTTGCCCTCCCCATTTTCGTTGACTATGTGCTTCTTGTGATCCCCGTGAGAACCAGCCGGTACTTCTAATAAATCTGATCATACTTACTAGTGACACATCTCTGAGATAGTCCAGATCATGCAAAGGAGCTTAACCAAGATATAGTAGTCTATGCTCTTGTAAGGCTGGGCAGTCACATATAAGGTGTTGTACCGATTCTTCCTCTTCCTCATCCAAACAACTTCTACAATATCTATAACGTGGCTAACCCATACGTTCCGACATGAGTCCAATCATACAGTGCCCAGTGATTATACCCGTCGAATTCCTACTAAGAGACAAAAGAGTCCTGTCCTATCCTCTGTTAGAGTGGGCCAGACCAATCTGGATATTCTAGAAGTGATGATATTTGACCACCTGAGTTCCGTCTCACTCAAAGCCCATTCATTTATTAATTTCGATACGGTCACCAAGGGAGTGTGAATATCCCTTTGCGCAAGAGATACGTCTAAGGACGACCCGTTCGTTGCGCATTCGTCAGATACTTCATTTCCCCGGATGTCCTCATGTCCTGGGACCCATATCAACTGGACGTGATCTTGTGTCAGTTGTGCCAGTGATTGGATGCAGTTGAGAAGACATTTCGACTTAATTAAGTTGGAGTTAAGAGCCTTGATTGATGCAAGGCTATCCAAGTAAATATGTATAGACGATGGCATATATCTCACCCTGGAAAACCGTACAGGTATCGGGTAATCGAATAAACAGCAAAAGGTCCAGTTCATCGGAGAAAATTCTCGAGCCCGTGGCTCTTTCTCTCTTTGAACCATTAGTGTATACTGAGATCACGTCGTCCCTTAGGACAGTGTTTGGGGCCCAGTCATCCCTTGTCGGTATATTGATCCTAAACGTCCTCTCAAAAATCGGTGTAGGTACTAAGTAATCCGTTTCTGCCTATCTTTTGTAGGATGGTGCCGTGACCAATACGATCATGCTTCAGTCCGCTCGGCTGTTTGAGTCGTAGAGCAGATTTAGCAGAAATGCATTTGATATATATATCAAGGGGAGTTATATTTAGCATCGTCTCTAGACTGGCCTGAGGGGTGGAATTCATAGAACTTGTAATTACAAGACATGCTAGTCTTTATACCTTGTTCAGAGTAGATAGGTGAGTCGTGGTGTCCATCGCTCTCCACCAAACAAGAGCCCCATAGGTCAAAATTGGTCTGATGACCGCGGTCATCATCCAGTGTACAATATATGGTTTAAGACCCCATCTCTTCCCAAAGGTTTTCTTACATATATAGAAGGCACATAGCGCCTTCTTCATTCGACTCTCAGCATTACGTTTCCACTAGAGTTTAGAGTACAAAATTACGCCAAGATATTTGGCTTCGCTCGAAGTCTTTAGAAAAGTACCATCCAGTCGTGGAGCTCTGAATTCTGGGATTTTGTATCTCCTGGTGAAAAGAACCAGTTCGGTTTTGGCAGGGTTGACACTGATTCCATGAGTTCACTTATTGTGGGAAGAAACTTCCCTTGAATACAGTGTTGCCAGAAAACTTGTGTCTCATGTCCTCAATCTGATAATAGATGTCCCCAAAAAATCCCTATTTCATAATTTTGTCCCCAACATTTTTTATTATAGAAAAAAAATTTCTAACTATTTGTTTTATTTTTTCTAGTAAAAATAAATAAAACTGTAATAACATTATTATTACTTATTATTTCTATTGTACAAAATTCAGTTTTTTTCTTTTTTTTCTTTTTTAAGGCTTGAAATCTTGATTTAATGAAAATAATACTTTTTTCGTTGCTATAAATAGGTCAAGTTGCGGAAAATTGCATGATAATTCTAACAGAAGTCATTACAAAACTAAGGAAAACATAGTTACAGTCCCATCTTTTTGTACTTTCCATTGATCGTACTGTCCTTTCTTTTTGTCCTCATAACTTCCATCTGTCCTAATAATTCCATAGGGATACATTTAAAATTAAATCAGTGCCGAAAACCACTTTAATATTGGGTATACGACTTACAGATGCGGGACTTTTTTAAATTTTTATCTTTTATTTAGAAACGTTTGCACAATAAAAATTTAAAGTATTGGCCATTGTTAGCTATGACCTTTTCCCACCTTTCTGGCAACATATGGACTTCGAGCCAAAAGAACTGTTCATCCTTAGAGGTCAAGAACGATTAAAGCCAATATCGGATAAGCTGTTCCAAAGTGAAGCGTCGCTGCATCGGTCGAATAAAATATTAGTCGTATGGGGCACGGTCTGGAGTATGTCATGATGGAATATTACGGTTTCATGTCGGTCAATGCAAGCTTCAAACGAATCAGACGCGTTCGGTACAAGTGATGGTCTGGTAAGATTTCAGCAGCTCTTATTAGATACGACCCTTTTGCTCCCACCAAATACAGAGAATTAGCGCCATGGATAGTTGGCTTTGATATCGATTCGACTGCTTGCTTGGGCTTTGGGTTATCGTAATGGATTAATTTTTCATCGCAAGTAATGATTCGGTGCAAAAATGATTTTCTTTTATAGGTTTCAAGCATAATTTCGGACATGCAAATTCGTAATTCAAGATATCTCGGCTTCAATTCGTATGATACCCATTTTCCCTGCTTTTAAATTAATCATGCTGCTCGCAAACGTTTTGAAATTGCTGCTTAAGTAGCTCCCAATGATTTTGCAAGCTCTTGTTGAGTTTTACAACATATTTCATGGAGTTATGTCCATTTCTCGGTCTTCAAACTTCTTTGGCTAGCCTGGGCGATCTTTGTCTTCGGTGACAAAATCATCACTTCTGAACCGCACAAAACATCTCTACCACGTTAAAATCTATGTAACACATTTTTAAGCCGTACACTCAATATTTGTTAACTTTAGTGAAACCCTTTGTTTCTAACATTAATTTTTATTATTTTTTTGATATTAAATTAAAACGCAGGTAACAGTTTCTTAAAAAATAAAAATTGTTTACACGAAATATGATTAAATAGTATGAAGTCAAAACTTAAACTTTTTTTACATTTAAAATCCCCAAAAATTTGATAAAATGCATGTAATATCCCAAGATTTTGTTAAAACCCCCAAATCCCTCCCCACGAAATTTCGTGCCCAGATTATTCATTAAATCCCCAATTTATCAGCATATGCGACTACTTTGGTGCTTGTCCTACTGAACCTGAAAAGGATTTTATTTACGACAAGATCGCACAGAAGTGGAGAGATGACACCACCTTGTGGTGTCCTCCTTGTCACAACTTTCCTTGTCCTACCAATACACATATTAGAGTTTATGGCCCTGCTCTTAAGCATATTTTAATCCGCTGATCAACAGCTAAGTCACCCAGTGCATTAACTATTGCGGATATATTCACATTATTAAAGGCACCCTATATATCCAAGAAAGATGCCATAACATACTCCTTTTTGTCAAGTGTCCCCTCTATAGTTCTCCTAGCTGTCTCCACCGACCTCCCTTTAAGGTATGCGTGTTGTGCCATACAGAAATTGTGAGGGGAGAGGATGTTCCTGACATGGATATCGATCAATCTTTCCAGTGCTTTCAATAAAAACGATGACAGACTGATCGGTCTATAGTTCTTGGCGGTACTATTATTTACCTTTCCCGCTTTGGGGATAAATACCAATGTATCCTGTTTCCAGGCTGTTCCTAAAAATCATATGCCGTTTGGCCCTGGAGATTTATAAGGCTTGAAAGATGACAACGCCCACGAAATTTTCTCCACGCTAACAATAAAGCTAACAATTCACTTATGTGGATTTGGAAAGCTGCAAGGTGCTCCGAAGCGCCCTCATTTCAATCATCCCTACAACCCGGAAAGTGTGTCTCCATAAGCAGTTCCAAAGATTCCCTACACGAAGCAAAGTAGGCTTCCCTTAGTGACCTGGATAGAAAATCTACCAAGTCGTCCAAGTCCCGTGTACCATTTAATCTATCCATTTCTGGAGGTGGTATGGTATCACTGAGATTACTGAATTTGACCCAGTTGGTTTGCCTAGGATTCCTAAAGGGTTTTTCCCTATCCAGTGTAAGTTGTATCGTAAAGACTATCCTATGGTGATCGGAGTGAGCACTCGAGTGATACTCTCTAATCTAGAATCCTAACTGACTCCGTGTTCCCTACCAAAGTAATACCAATGACCTCTTCCCTGATTCTATTGAAGAACGCTGGTCTGTTAACCCTTTTGCAAACACTTAGGTTAGTAGATAGAAGGTATTGAAGTAAACACTCACCCCTGTCATTGGGCATTAGCATCACAACCTATGACGGGATCATGGCCCCTTGTATTACACCAGTCTACAAGTGAACGTACTGCACTTGAGGGTGGATTATCTTCGTCGTCAGATAGGTACGCAGATGATATGATCAGGGTTGGTAACCCTTCTCGCTCTAGTGCAAATACCGTTAAATCACCAGAATTGTAATTAGATAAAAGGAAAACCTTAATGTCTTTCCTGACCAAAATACAGCTCCTTACTTTACCTTCAGGGGTTGGAGAAAGGAGCACATAGTTTCGTGACCGGTACCACTGTACCACTCTCAGGCCTCTTGGGCTCATCATTGCGCTTCACCGCGGGCAGGATCAACCGGAGTTGGTTAAGCCCGTACTTTATGACGCCTTGGGAGGAACGTAGGAGTCGGAGGGATTCTGAACCAATTTTAATACAAAGATCCTTACCTTTTCCTTTATCCCTCGCGTGCCCTCGTTCAATCGTCCAGTCCTCTGTGCCAAGTCCCTTATTCTGACGCTTTGTAAGTGTTAGCGTGGCTTCGTCCTCCAGGATAGGAGTAAGAACCCTCACTCTTACCGTCGTACGAAAAGGTAGTTGATCCAGAGGACGATTTCGATCCTTGCGTTGGGCCAGAGTTCGCCAAATCCTCGGATGCAGTTTTTGAGAAAGCCTAGGGCCTTTTCGTGACCACACCCGATGATCTTGACACCCTTTAGCCATTTGGCGCCATCGAATGCAGTAAAGGAATCATCCTCACTGCATGCGAGTTCGTCAACCAGCGCCCTCTCCTCCAGAAGCAGCCATATGTCCGTAGTCATTTTCCCATCAGGTTGACTACAATCTTTGATGGCTACTTGTAGCTCAGGTGCAGATGTTAAGCTAGTTGATGGTTTCAGCCACTTACCCTCAACCGCTTACCCGCGACGGTTGCCAAAGGTCCAGCAAGCAGGTCAAGTATTAAGCGGCAAAGTTCAGGTGAAACGCAGACCTGAACGGTTCCTCTACCATATGTAGACACAGCCGCTCCTATGAAGTCAGACGCAGACCAGTATGTCGCTCAATGTGAGACAGACGCATCCTGTATTTTCTGTATATTCGGACTGACAGAACCAGATTGTACTATCTAGCTGCCCTTAACATAGGGAACAGACGCTAGAAGGTACGGCAACCCAAAACCACAGTCCAGGACCGACATCAAAACAATGAAGAGAGAGAGGGATTTGGTAGCAGCCCTAACTAAGAGAACAGACACTACCAAATTGAGGTCGTGGTCGGTAAGCGACCGAAAGTGGTAATTTACCCCACAGCCGCTCTTAACATAGTTCTTAGTTCGCATCCTTAGGAAGCTTAAGCCCATGAACCGTGCCCAAAGACTCAAGGTGACTACCCGAAGCAGGGGTCTCGATTTTTATTTTTAATAATCTGCAAAATTTCTTCAATTTAAAAAGCTCCAAAAACTCTCAAATTATTTTTAATTTAAAAAAATTGAGACATTTTTTCACTTTAGAAAGTCTGGAATTTGAAAGAAGTTGGAAGATGGAACAGTAAAGAAGAACTTTATTTTTATAAAAATAATCTCTGATGTTTCTTTTTATGAAATGATTAATTTTGTGTACACTTTTCATAATATATTAATTAGAATTGATGGTCTAATCAATTTCCAAAAAAGTCCAAATTTTCAATTTACATCTGATTGATTAAGATCCATATATATATATTTTTTAAAAAAGATTATGTTCTACTTTACACATCTTATCAAAAATAGCTTTATTTACTTCCAAAGAAGTCCACTTCTCTGCCACTGTAAAATGTAAAATATAACAAATTGTTCCCGATCAAAATAGATGAAATATGTAAGAAATTACAAATGTTTTTTAAGGTAGTTCTTTTTTTTTAACATTTTCAAATAACTAAAAGCCAGATTTTCAAATGGGGTTTTAAAGTATTACGGCAAAATATAACGTAATTCAAAAAAAGTCTTAAAACACTAATAGCTCATGTACTATTTCTTTGGCCAGATTTTCAAATGAGGTTTTAAAGTATTACTGCAAAATATAACGTAATTAAAAAAAGTCCTACAACACTAATAGCTTAAGTACTATTTCTTTGGCCAGTGTCACATACACAGTATTGAGAATACAATCAATATTTTGATAATTTTTTAAATCTAAGTCACTTGATAAATGAGTATTAATTCTTAAATATCCATCGTTTTCTCAGAAATAAGAATTATAATTTTAAAAATTAACTATGAGCTAGTTAGAAGTCATGTTTGGAGTCATTAACTAGACTCCAAACTGCGAAATACTAATAGCTTTACACTCTGTTGCGTAATTTTTGGGTATTGAGCAATCTACAATTAATTATTTCATGTTATTTTCACAAAAATATAAATGCATATTTTTAGAATTTTTGGATCATATTTCAATTGTTTTGAAACAAATTTTAGACGTGAAAATCCGCCCCCTACTGATTACAATAATTGGTATTTTTCAATTACAATTACTTGTAATTACTATTGTAACGAATTTACCTTCGCACATCAGGTCTAATAAACCGACTTACAGTGAGGACAATGGGCAAAAAGGTGGAAATAACTTATAAAAGGAGAGCAGTATTTTAATAGAGGAGATGTATCTGATTTTTTTTTATATTAAAAAATGAATTTATTAGTGAAAAAGAATTTATAAAACAAAAATTTTTTTTGGAAAAAAAATATTTTTCCCGATTTTGACCCATTGTAGGTCCAAATTACTATAGTCTTATAGACATCGTTGCAATGGACTTTGAAATATCTGTCATTAGATATCCATATTTTCTATATGAATGACTTAGTAATCCAGATATAGATAAAAAATAGGCCAAAAATCGAGGTTGTCCCGGTTTTTTCCTTATACCTCAGCCCTTTGTGGGCATATTGATGTATCAATTACGTTTGTAAGTTATTACCTAAAGTTGATTTTAGCATATCGACTTCGCTATCTATAACGATCCAGAATATATATACTTTGTGGGGTCGCAAATGAAAAATGTAGAAATTACAAACGGAATGACAAACTTATATATACCCCTGCCACTCATTGTGAAGGGTATAAAAACACGATTTATATGCAGTCGTTAAAAAATGGAGTAATTTCGGGTCGTTTTTCCAGAAATGTCCCATATATCTGCGTTTATATCGGGCACTAATTACTAGCACTAAGTAACTAGCACTTAAGTTGTCTTATTGTAAAGCTATATTCTAAAATAAAAATTTTTAATATTTTTAGGTAAACAAAATTCAATTTTTTTTTTTCAAAATATTAAAAAAAAAATAATATTTTTCTAAATTGTTTTTCAAAATTAAAAAAAGTTTTCTTTTTAATTTTTTTTTTTTTTTTTTAATTTTTAAAACTTTTTAAATTAGTGAAAAAAAAAATTCGGTTTAAAAAATATTTTTCCCGAATTTGACCCATTGTAGGTCCAAATTACTGTAGCTTTATATACATCGTGCAATGAACTTTGAAATATCTATCATTAGATATCCATATTGTTTGTATTAATGACTTAGTAATCCAGATATAGATAAAAGATAGGCCAAAAACCGAGGTGTCCCGGTTTTTTCCTTATATCTCAGGCATTCGTAGGCCGATTTTCTCAATTTTAAATAGCGATCGAGCCGGAAGAATCAATATATTGATGTATCAATTATGTTCGTAAGTTAGTTAGGGGCTACGGAAAGTTGATTTCAACATACAGACGGACATGGCTATATCGACTTCGCTATCTATAACGATCCAGAATATATATACTTCGTGGGGTCGTAAATGAAAAATGTAGAAACGGAATGACGGAATCACAAACTTATATATAAACAAGCCAATTATGAAAATAAATTTTACAATATGGGGCATTCACGTCAAGTGAACCAACTTTTGAAATCGATGTCTTCCGATCGGGATGAAATTTGCATCAATGTTAGTTCTATTGGATAGTAATTCGGACACAAGTTTTCAACAAGATCGGTCAAGAACTCTCTGAGTTATAGGAGGTCAAAATTTGACATTTTGGCCAAACAGGTGTTTTTTCTTATCCATATAACTTATTACCTATTGTTCTTAGCAAAATGTGTCCCAAATAGTTTAGATAGCTATTTATGCAATCTTTGGAGAAAAAAAATTAAAAAAAATAAATAAAATATTTTTGACTTTTTTTTTAAAAAATCAAAAACATTTTTGACTTTTTTTTTAAAATGGGCCCTTTTTATTTTTTTTTTTTTATTTTTTTTAAGAAAGCTTAGGTCTTTTCCTAAGCGACCTATATGGTCGCTTAGTGGGATGCGAGTGGGATATCTATCAAAAAAAATATTTTGTAACTCAAGATATGAAATTTTTGACTTTTTTTGCAAAATCAAAAACTTTGTTGACTTTTTTTTAACAAAATGGACCCATTTTTAAATTTTTTTTTTTTGCTCAGAAGAAAGCTTATGTGTTTTCCTTTAACACCTTTTTTGTCGCTTAGTGGGATGCGAGTGGGATATCTATCAAAAAAATTTTTTGTAACTCAGGACATAAAATTTTTTACTTTTTTTTTTGCAAAATCAAAAACTTTTTTGACTTTTTTTCCAAAATGGACCCTTTTTTTATTTAATTTTTTTTTCTCAAAAGAAAGCTTAGGTCTTTTCCTTTAAAACCTTTTTGGTCGCTTAGTGGGATGCGAGTGGGATATCTATCAAAATAAATGTTTTGTAACTCAAGACAAAGGTTTTTAAATTTTTAGCATATGCACTATTTTGATTTTTTTCATATTTGTGAGTAAACCTTAAAAATTAAACTTACGCAGAGAAACTAGACACATTAGCCTTTCCGATGGTATGTAACATACCTAACTAAAATTTCATAGCCTCGATACTGTAATACCCATAATATGTTAACCTCAGGAATAAAAATCACTTATTATACCCTACACCACCATAGTGGCAAGGGTATATTGGATTTGTGCAGATGTTTGTAACGCTCAAAAATATTGGTATATCACCCACCTTAAAGTATACCGATCGACTCAGAATCACTTTCTGAGTCGATAAAATGATGCCCGTCCGTCCGTTCGTCCGTCTGGCTGGCTGGTTGTCCATGTAAACCTTGTGCGCAGAGTACAGGTCGCAATTTTGAAGATGTTTCGATAAAATTTGGTACATATAATTTGTTCGGCCCAAGGACCAAGCCTATTGAAACTGGCTGAAATCGGTCCATTATTTGACCTAGCCCCCATACAAATGTCCTCCCGAAAGTGGATTTTATCCGTCACAAATGTTTAATTTATATATGTATCTACACAAGTTTTTGTCCAAATAAGTTTTATATATAGGGAATTCATATCACCAAATTTTATTATGATCGGTTCATAATTAGTCATAGCTCCCATATAAGGCCTGCTTCCGATAATCACTTTAACGAGCATAAATCTCCTACAAATGTTGGTATACACATAAAATTCAACACAAATAACTTTCATATAGACATTAATCACACCACCTAATTTCATGGTGATCGGTCCATAATTTGACATAGCTCCCATATAAGGTCCACTTCCAAAAATCAATCACGAATATAAATTATTGAGCTGAAAACTACCTATAGGATTGACTAAAAAAGCCGCAAGATACAAAACTCAGACAAATTTTGGGGGTGGAAAATTAATAGCGGTCGGCCTCACATTGCACCCCTCTAGTGGCTATTATCGGTCAGTTGTAGTGGTTTCTATATTTAAGGTTTTAGAAACATTTACACACAAATATGAAAAATATCAATTTAAAAACCTTTGTCTTGAGTTACAAAACATTTATTTTGATAGATATCCCACTCGCATCCCACTAAGCGACCAAAAAGGTTTTAAAGGAAAAGACCTAAGCTTTCTTTTGAGAAAAAAAAAAATTAAATAAAAAAAGGGTCCATTTTGGAAAAAAAGTCAAAAAAGTTTTTGATTTTGCAAAAAAAAAAGTAAAAAATTTTATGTCCTGAGTTAAAAAAAATTTTTTTGATAGATATCCCACTCGCATCCCACTAAGCGACAAAAAAGGTGTTAAAGGAAAACACATAAGCTTTCTTCTGAGCAAAAAAAAAAAATTTAAAAATGGGTCCATTTTGTTAAAAAAAAGTCAACAAAGTTTTTGATTTTGCAAAAAAAGTCAAAAATTTCATATCTTGAGTTACAAAATATTTTTTTGATAGATATCCCACTCGCATCCCACTAAGCGACCATATACGTCGCTTAGGAAAAGACCTAAGCTTTCTTAAAAAAAATAAAAAAATAAATAAAAAGGGCCCATTTTAAAAAAAAAGTCAAAAATGTTTTTGATTTTTTAAAAAAAAAAGTCAAAAATATTTTATTTATTTTTTTTAATTTTTTTTCTCCAAAGATTGCATAAATAGCTATCTAAACTATTTGGGACACATTTTGCTAAGAACAATAGGTAATAAGTTATATGGATAAGAAAAAACACCTGTTTGGCCAAAATGTCAAATTTTGACCTCCTATAACTCAGAGAGTTCTTGACCGATCTTGTTGAAAAATTGTGTCCGAATTACTATCCAATAGAACTAACATTGGTGCAAATTTCATCCTGATCGGAAGACATCGATTTCAAAAGTTGGTTCACTTGACGTGAAATGCCCCATATATATAAGTTGTTGTTATATGTTATTACATATGTACTTTAAAATGATATTTACTTATTTAAGCATAAGGTCTTTTTTATAAAAATATTGTGTATCATCTTTTGGAAAAGATTGTTTAATAATCAAAAATAATAAATAAACAATAAACAATAACTATGTTATTATTTACATTTTAAGAAAACCAATGAAAATGATAAAGCATGAAAATTAATAATGAATTCTGAAAATTACAAATACAAACTTGGTATTTTCACTAAAATTTTAATATTTTATCATAGACGTAGAGTTTTATATCTTCTTTCATATCCTGTCAAATACCTAACTTAGTTGTCAAAAACCTAAGTGGTGAGAATATAAATATTTCTTTGGTAAAATTTTAATTTATTTATTTTAATATTTGGCACTGATTTCTTTTTGAGGAACAAAACATTTATTTATTTACAATTAGGCACATTTTTATTTTTTTAATTTTTTTCACTTCTCGCGCGCTTTGGCTCAGATCTCAATTTCATCGAACAAAAGTCCAACTTTTTGATAACTCCGATTTCAAACATTTTAATGCCATTCAATAGTAAACACATTGAAACTAAGGTAACCAAAAAATTTTATGAAAATATTGTCAATTGTGTGCGCGGCATGCTGTTAAAGTCAAATATTTTATGTCATTTTATAAAAAATGATTTTTGTAAATTTGATCAGAAGTAAATTATCATTACTCGCAAACTATCATCGATAATTGGATGATTTTTTTGTTATGTTGGTAGGATAATAGTCTTTAAGAACTGGTATGATTTGTCACTGTACTGTTTTTACCTGCTATGTTACTAAATTTTTTCAGGTACTAAATTTTAATTTCAGTGGAATAAAAGTGCTTAGGGTCAAAAAGGGGTTAAACAAATTTTACTACCAGTAGAAAGGCCAAAGTGTCCTCTTTAAGCCCATATATACTTGTTGACCAGTTTTGAGCTGTTTGTTGAACACTTTTTTCATTTTAATGAAATTACACCCAATTTTTTTTATTTTACCTGTTCATATGACACAAATATAAATACACCAAGCAATATAAGTTGTGACAGTTATCTTTAGTATATTATATAATTCTTATTTTATAATTTATTTTTTTTATTATTACTAATTTTTTGTGCGTATTTTACCTACTTTGGACTTTTTATTGAACTTATTTATGCTACCTTTGACATAGTATAACGTAATGTAAGAATATGATAAAAGCGGTATTCGAGTATAAACGCAGTTGCTATAATACATCTAATCAATAACAATCAAATTTTAAAATCTTTATAACACATGGCGAGCTTCAGCTGTAAAAAATTATTCGAAGAGTATTTTAAAAATCAAAAGCCGGAAGATGTTCTAAGTTACGTTCAAAAAAAAGCAAACTTATATCCATGGAGCACCGAAATAAAATTTGATTTGGAAAATAAAATTACGGATTTCGTCAAAAACCATATTTGAAAACTGGTTAAAGGTCGAAATTGCTGTCCAAGTATCTTCAGAAAGTACAAACCAAAACAATCTTGGCAGACCACCAAAATAAGTCAACAACTGTAGCGATGGATCTAAAAGGCGAAAATTTAAGGATATTAATGAAGAAATCGGATGTGAAAATATACAAGAAACTTTGCTATATCAATTTCGATCACAAGAACAACTCACAAAAGTCGACATCATTCAAAAAGTTTTTAACGCTAGTCCAGTGAGAACAAAACGGATTCTTAAAAGTATTCCAACGTCAAGCGATGAAAAACAGTTCTCAAATGAAGAAGCATTAGCATTATTTTTGGATCTGAAGTTAACAAAACAAGAATATAATCAGCTCAGATTGTGTGAGGTTGAAAAAGGCTGAAATCTCTATCCATTATACCAAATTTGGAAGACTCGGAGCCTTCGACCAGTAGAATCCATACAAAGGATATTCGGAAAAATCCAACACCATCTTCTACAAAATACTGCAAACCAATTAAATTTGAATTTAGAAAGGAAACTCATGAAGTCATTAAAAAAGAAGTCAGTGATATTAGAGCCCAAATTGCAACACTACAGCCATTCGAATTAGAGATTGACGGCCAGACAATTGAAGTAAGCTACAAATTAGCGCTAACGATGATAGATGGAAAAGTAGGCTAGGCTTTGACTGACACAAAGGCTTCCTCCAGCTGCATTATATGTCAAAATCATTATCACCGCTACATACAAGAATACGATTCGTGGAACACATACTAAAAATCAGCTATGATTTGGATTTTGGACCTACAGGGTCAATGAGAAACAACGACACCAATAAGGAGTTAAGAAGTTTAAAAAAGGACGACTTTCTCAAATATGGGTTGATAGTAGATCAACCAAAACAAGGATCAGGTAATACGAATGATGGGAACACAGCAAGAAGATTATTTTCTGATCCCGAAATAGCATATAAAATAACAATTATTGATATAAATCTTATTTCAAGATTTAAAACAATTATGGATGTATTTGTGTGCAAGAAACAAATTGATGCTAGAAAATTTGGTAATTATGCGAAGGAAACTGTATATACAACCAAATATCCACGGAGAAATATCCTTTTTCATGGCGATGATGTCATTAAGCATCATTTAGTACCACTTGGAGATCTACCAGAGGAAGCCTAGGAAAAAGCAATAAGGATTACAGATTTTATAGAGAGCACAATACTAGAAAAACATCACGAAATTCTACAAATGAAGATCTATTTAATATATTACTGGCAACGTCAGATCCGCTCATCACTAGCATTCGAAGTCAATTGGAAGTAGAACATCGGGACGTAGATGAAGAAGCAAAAGGGCTGCTAAAGGACAGAAATAATTTAGAACTAAATATGGAATTTAAGAAGATATCTGTCCATGAACAATCAATATCGATTGAAAAGTTACAGAGTTTTGGCCGATGAAAAACTATCCTGAGCCACTGTGCTCCGTACACCCTCCAGTATTAAGTATTTCTGCAAAGCAGTTACAAAAAATATATATATTATTTTTGGCTAACCTTTTTAAATTTTTCGTATGTATTAAAGTATCTTAAAGTGAGATCGTAAAATTCTTAACACACTTTTTTCATTAAAACAAGTATTATTTGATTTTTTTTTATCAAGTTACCTTTGTAAAAGATGTCAGTTATTACTTTTAATGTCAATTATATTCATTTGTTATTAATCTGATTAAAATGAGTGACCAGAAAAAGGTGCGTACTAAAATTATTAAATATTTTCAACAAAACCCAACTTGATCCTACAAAAAGTTGGCAAAACAATCAAAGGTTTTCCGTCAAACTGTTTCGAATGTTATTAACAGTAGCGTGAGAACTTGTCCGTTGATAGAAAACCTGGTTCAGGTAAAAGGAATGGTCCACATGATGTTTCTAAAGCCAACAAAATCAAAAGCATTTTCAAAAGAGCTCCCAACACATCCATTAGGAAAGCAGCCCGGTTAGCTCAGTCGGACTATTTGGTACGAAAAGTTAAAGCTAATGCAGTTTTAAAAACATATAAGGCTCAAAAAGTTCCTGACAGGAACACTGCTAAAAATTAGAGGCCAAAAACAAAGCACGGAAATTGAAGTCAAGTTTTATAAAAAAATATTCTTGCTGAATAATGGATGACGAAACTTATGTTCTGGTAGATTTTTCGCAACTTCCTGGTAAAAAATTTTATGTTGCTCGAGGGAATGTTGAAGAAAAGTTTAGGACCCAAAAGCAGACAAAATTTCCCAAAAAGTTCTTGGTATGGCAAGCAATATGCAGTTGCGGCAAAAGAAGCCAATCATTTGTTACAACGGGCTCTATAAATACCGAAATTTACATCAAGAAATGTTTACAAAAAAGGCTGCTTCCATTCATAAGACTTCATAATGTGTCCACTTATTTTTGGCCTGACTTGGCATCCTGTCACTATGGTAAACAAGCTCTTGAATGGCACAAGAATAATAATGTGATATTTGTACCAAGAGAGGCAAATCCTCCAAACTGCATAAATCTGACTCTTGTTAAAAAAGAATGTGTTAGATTTTAAACGGAGATGGACTACCTGTTCGAGCAAAGTGACAGAAATCACTATAAAAACGTTAATGGAAGGGTTTCCGAAAAAGGTTCAAAATTTCATCACTAGTGATTTAAACTATAAAAATATTTTTTTTTTTTGTAAATTGTAATAATAATAATAATAATAATTTCAATCAAATAAAAAAAATTAAAACTGTAAGTTTAGTGGTTCCATTTTTATTAACATATATATACATGTTAAGAATATTTCGATCTCACTCCTTATCAATATTTTTGTCTCGAGTATACTAATGCTTTGCTTTAAGGGCCATTTACCCGAAGTATTCCATTCTAGCATTTATCCAAAAATATCTTACTTTAAAACTCAGTTCTTCAAAAATATATCACATTTTCTTATTTTAGTATAGAATGTGATTAAGTCAGAATCATTGAATTGTTGCTGAATAAAATAGTATTAAGAAAATTTATACAATTTTTTTAGTATGAAAATGTGAAATATTTTTGAGGAACGGAGTTTTAAATTGGGATATTTTTGAATCTAATTGAGATATTGACTTGAAATTTTTTTGTAAGATCAAAAATTAACTTGTCTAAAATTAGCTCGGAATAAATGTGGATCAAATTGTTCCTAATATCTACAATCCTATTAAAATTTTGATACAATTTTTAGTTTTAGAAACTCAGTAAATATGTAATATGCAATAAAATCTTTATTTATTGACAAAACTCAATGAAATTTTCAACGTTTTTTAAATTTGTCATTCTAAATAACATAGTGTAAAGAACCTTGTCAAAAGGTCAAAGGGCATCCCGCAATTCCTAAAAGTTGGTGCGAAAATAAAAAAAATGGTATTTTTTACAATTTTGCCCATAGGGTCCACATTTCCTTTGGGGCTGGGAAAATACTTTGGGCGTAAATAGGAATCACATCAATGTTTCCAAATCTGCTTTCCATTTTCTGATCCCAGCTTTGGGATTTTAGAACATGTGGTCCAAAGTTTAAATTTTGATAAAAAATAGGCCAAATTCCAAAGGGCGTAGGGCCGACATATTCGAAACACAAGACATGTTTTTATATCAAAATATTCTCCGTAAAGATACCTTACGGAAATGCATAAAATTGTTATATGTTCTTAAATAAAGTTTTATATTAATAAAAAAAGAGTTAAGTCACCTTTTCGTCCAAAAAACTGCAAAAATTTACTATTTTTTTAATTTTTAACTTGAAAATCGTTTATTTTTGGATCCATAATTGATATTGCCCTGAAATCTTTTGTATGTTATTGGTAATTTAGTTGTCTAACTAACATAAGAAATTTAAGTCCATTTGATCCAAAATTAAGCCCTATATTTTTAAAAAAGCCGACCAGGGCAAAATTTTAAAAGTTCAATATTGAAATGCCTATAACTCGGAAATTGTAAGAGATAAAAAGCACAGGCAAGGTATAAATAGCGCATACAAATCTTTGAAATCGGATGGGAAACGAAAAAATGGCGCGTGTTTAAAAATTTTACATGTCGAAGATACCCTAATTTGAGCACCTATAGCGCCGCCCCTGGAGCATTTGTAGGGTCCATTTGAATAACTTAAACTCGAATACTCCTTGGCTACGCCCATGTCCGATTGGACCAGCCGTTTAGAAATACCAGATTTATTTCCAACAAATTTTGATTCTGCCCCACTGTGCGACTGTAAATGCCAAAGATATAAAATAAAAACATTTTTTTCGTAACTGTCTTGCAGAAAAATTTTATTTATGCCTTGCTCATACTTTGGGGACAGAGAAATTTCTCACTTTTTCCCATTTATTCTGAATCTTGACAATAAATTAGAAATATATATTAGTTTTTTGGGCTAAAGATTTCCAGGAAGTAGTATGAGGACAGCTCTTTGTGGAAAGTGTAGTTCAAGGTCATGTATATAAAAATGTTCATTTCCAGATTGTTCACTTTTTTCTGATTAATGTCTAATGCCGTTCACTTTTTATAACCGTCTACGAACTCTACTCCTGCCATTTTACTAGTAATGCGTATTACTAGTTTTTATTATGCCACTTGCGATAATTCATAAAAATGGAACTCCGATTTTTAAAAGCCCTGTATTCACTGGTAGAGAACTTTAAAAAAAGTTTTTCTTCTTGTATGTTATAATTTTTAAGGAATTTTGGTTTTTAAAACAATTATGGGATTGAAACTGTCTTCTATAAATCATAATATATTATGATAGTTTAAAGAAAGTGTTGTTGTTCTTCAAATATTGTTGTTGTTCTTCAAAGACTAATAAGACTTTTTGAACTATGTTTATTGTTTTGTCATAAAATAACAACCAGAGCTGCCAGTTGAATTTGGATGTTACATGTTCATGTTTTTATACACTCACATTTTTTACTAATACTCATACACTTTTAAAAATTGAAACGAACTTCCTTTCAATTTCTCTTTCAAGTTGGTATTTCAAATTACAATCAAGAAAACAGCTGATTACATTTTTTTAAGTAATAAGCATAGTGATGTGTAGAGCCATGAATTTCTGTGGAGTATTAACATTTCGTCATATAGACGAAATGATAGCTTTCAAGTTGCACGCAACTACTACTTCACAGGTGAAAATTTAATTGAATTTTGACAAGCAGTCGGTGTAAAAAACTTGAAAGCAAAACTTGAACGTGTGACTACTGACGGTGCGGGTTAAGCTATATATAGACGGTTGTCAGATCTTACAAAGTTGTCAGAACTGGCAAAGTGCTGGCAATATACTGACAATGAAAAATTGTTAGCAAATGGTAGATTTTCAGTTCAGACGATTGTAAAAAAACCTTACAATTTAATTGCCAGACAACTGTCAGACAATAAATATATCTGGCAACAAACATTGCCAGTGTAAGATTTAAAAAAAATGAAGCTAGACCTCTGAATTTTTGTAAAAGGCCAACCTCCCATGTAAAAGGCCAATCTCCCATACAACTGAAAAAATTTATATCTGATATTATTCGCGTTGGATAATCAAAAAGTATGCATGATAATGTTTAAAGTAAATAATAAAGAGGGTGAAGTAACAAAAAGTGTTTAATTTTTCTTCATTTTACAAGACTTTGTAATTGCTCATAATCAATATCAGTAGTGCGATTCACTAACTTTTATGACTATAATCGCATCGTTAAAATAAATATAACGAAAATTTATCGAATTTGGTATTCAGTAACATTTTTAGCGATATTCGCTGTCGGTTGAAGTCAGCTGTTACTTTAAGCAGTTTTATTTTCGTTATTTTATCGACAATAATTTAAGTTGTGTTTATTTAATCGATAAAGTTTTTTTGCAATTTTTTCTTCATTATCTTCAACTTTTGTAGCTGGAACTATCGTAAAAATAATGAAAACACAAAAATATGAAAAAACAAGTAAGAGAGATATATTCGGCTGGGCCGAATCTTATATACCCTTCACCAAACTATACTTCAAAATAAAAATTTTTAGGTAATTTTAGGTAAACAATTTTTTTTTTAGTTGTTTTTTTTCATTTTTTGGAAAAAAAATATTTTTCGAATTTTTTTTTTAAAGTTTTTATGTAAAATTTTTTTTAAATTTAAAATTTTTTTTTTTTAATTTAAATTTATTTATTTTTTTAATATTTAGCGAAAAAAACTTTTGGTGAAAAAAAAAACTGGTTCAAAATTTTTCCCGATTTTGACCCATTGTAGGTCCAACTTACTACGGTCTTATATACGTCGTTGCAAAGGTCTTTGAAATATCTATCATTTGATATCCATATTGTCTATATTAATGACTTAGTAATCCAGATATAGGTCAAAAAATAGGTAAAAAATCGAGGTTGTCCTGGTTTTTTCCTTATATCTCAGCCATTTGTGGACCGATTTTGCTGATTTTAAATAGCAAACTTCTCGAAAGCATGTCTGACAGAATTATTGAAGATTTGGATCCCGAAGATATCTGGGGTCTTCAGAAAATTGATTTCAACAGACAGACAGACGGACAGACAGACAGACAGACGGACATGGCTTAATCGACTCCGCTATCTATAAGGATCCAGAATATATATACTTTATAGGGTCGGAAAATTATATTATGGAAATTACAAACGGAATGACAAATTTATATATACCCTTCTCACGAAGGTGAAGGGTATAATAAGCCGAATAATAAGGGAAATTTGACGATAGACTACTTATTATTCTACTGGAAGATGTCCCTTAAGTAATCCTTTATGTTTTGGCTGGAAATATGTTGTTTTGCTAGTAGTTATTTATAAAATTATGTATTTACAAACAAAAAATAAAAAAAAATAATAATTAAAAAAGGAAGTCGCAGCCACGAGTCGAACCGACAACCATCCGATTGCTAGTCAACGTTGTACTCACTACACCACTGCTTAGTTATTTTATTTTGTGTCAAATAATAGTTTTCACACAGTTATACAGAAAACAGAAAAATACAGCTGTAAACAATCGTTAAAAATAAATTACTGAATCGCACTATCGTTACTGGAAGCGATTATTTATGTCGATAAACATTACGATTGTCGGATCGTTAAAAGTTAGTGAATCGCACTACAGAAGTAGAACTACTGCTTATTTTCATTTTCTGTAGTGCGATTCACTAACTTTTAACGATCCGACAATCGTAATGTTTATCGACATAAATAATCGCTTGCAGTAACGATAGTGTGATGCAGTAATTTATTTTTAACGATTGTTTACAGCTGTATTTTTCTGTTTTCTGTATTACTGTGTGAAAACTATTATTTGACAAAAAATAAAATAACTAAGCAGTGGTGTAGTGAGTACAACATTGACTAGCAATCGGATGGTTGTCGGTTCGACTAGTGGATGCGACTTACTTTTTTTTTATTATTATTTTTTTTATTTTTTGTTTGTAAATACATAATTCTATAAATAACTACTAAAAAAACAACTTATTTCCGTCCAAAATATAAAGGATTACTTTTGGGACATCTTCCAGTAGAATAATAAGTAGTCTATCGTCAAATTTCCCTTATTATTCGGCTAAATTTTTCATATTTTTGTGTTTTCATTATTTTTACGATAGTTCCAGCTACAAAACTTGAAGATAATGAAGAAAAAATTGCAAAATAACTTTATCGATTAAATAAACACAACTTAAATTATTGTCGATAAAATAACGAAAAAAAAGTGCTTAAAGTAACAGCTGACTTCAACCGACAGCGAATATCGTTAAAAATGTTATTGAATGCCAAATTCGATAAATTTTCGTTATATTTATTATAACGATGCGATTATCGTTATAAAAGTTAGTGAATCGCACTACTGGTGTTTCAAGCCATATATTAAAAATTTCTCAATTACAGAATTTAGTTTTTTCCTAACTTAACGAAAAGAGTAATTGTTTAAATGAAATACCACCAACAGAATTTTCCAGGTTGTATAAATAAATTATCTTAATATTAAAAGCGAATAAGTCGAGTTTAAAAACAAACAAAAAATCGTTACAAATTCCATTCCATTAAAAATGAGCAATTTCATGTAAGTGTTTTTGTTGTTTTTAATTCACTCAAAAATATTTAAGTTTAAAGTACCATTATATTGTTATTGTTGACAAATTTGGCAAAGTTTTTGCATTTTATTTTATAATAAGTGCTCTTTCATATTTGATAAAAATTTGTGACGGTAAATAGTTTGAAAAACATTATCTGATTATATAAAGTCACTGAAGACAGTTGCATTGAAATAGGGTAACAACATTCGCATAAATGCAACTCTAGGAGAAATGCGTACACGAGTTAAATGATGATGTGAATGGCGAAGATAGGTCGTAGATGCTTGCAAAAATGAAACACGTGTGGTCAGAAAGGATAAAGAGATAAGACGTAAAATATATATTTTTAAAGCAAAATATCTACTTTCATAATTTAAAGATACAAAAAACAAATGAAAACTAAAAAAGCAATTAACAAAAAGAAACATAAATAAAAAGTTATAAACAATTAACAAAAATAAGTCACAAATAATAAAACAAAATTAGAAAGTGCAAACAAATAGAAGTTCTATATAAACTTCTAACAACATTTTTACGATTGTTTAATGTACGCTGTGGTGTTCTCTGCCAGTATTTGGCAAGAGTGTTATTCTTGTTTGTGAGATCCATGACAAGCTTTAAAAGTAAAATTTATAAAAAAAGATCTATAAATAAATTTAAAACAAGTTAGAGTGCTATATTCGGCTATGCCGAATCTTAAATACCCTCCACCTAAATTAGATGAAAATTATAGAAATGACATTAGCACAAACACTCCAATATCCATATTCAGTGTTTGTTATTGGGACTTAGCTCCGATTATGAAGATTGGTAGAATGGTGATGTAATAGAGTAGTTTTCGCTTATAGTCTACAAATACAGTTGCACAATTTTTGTGGACTATGAGCGAATTAGGACTATAACCGAATTTCTTTTTAAGCCACTTTATGGATTATATATGAATACTGATATAATACACATTTTGGACTATATACAAGTTATGTATTTTCTTCAATAAAAACACTTTTTTTTAAACAAAATAAAAGTTTATTTAAAATATAGTAGTATACTAGTATTTTATATATTGTTAGAAATACTAGTTTACGCAGAAGATATTTTATTTCAAATGTATAAAAATGTTATCTAGTTCAGCAATTTATAATTGAAATAACTACATATTCCTACCATTTCCAACAGAGTCTATAATTTTATAATAGTAATAAAATGTACTATTTAACAATTTATATACTTAATAATTGGTTAACATTACCAATTGGCTCAACATTTTCCTTATTCACCACAAGTGAAGTAAATTAGTATAAAAAAGGGTAAACAAATATATTTAGTCAAACTTCAGAAGTATATTTTTGTTCTGTTCTAATGAATTTTCCGGATGTGAGCCTTATATATATAATTATGAACCCATAGTCACCAAGTCTAGTTGAAACTTTTACATTTTTTACCAATATGAGTGTATATATGCGTTAATGTATTTTTTGGATGTACGACTTATTTGGAAGATATAATTAAATATTTTAAAGTGATTTCTATGTATTTGAGGCATATTTTGCTTGATATTTTTCTCCATAACATTATTTACAAGAGTTTAATGGGTATTATTGTGATCATCGGAAATGGAGCTAATATGGGTGATATGGTCAAATATGGACCGATATTCACAAAACCCAGTAGAATAATGTTTGAATACAATCTATTGATCTGTATACAATTTTAGTTCGATATCCATATATTTAAAATATTTATAGAGGTTAATGTGGTTTTCGGAAGTGGTCCTTATATGGGAGCTATGACCAATCATCGGCCGATCTTCATAAAATTCAACACATTGATTTTCGTATATAATGTAAATATTTATTTGAAATTTTAACCAGATAGAAGCATTTATAAGAAATTTATTAGTATTTAAGTAATTTTCGGAAATGGACCTTATGTGGGAGCTATGGTCAAATATGAACCGATATTCACACAATCTAGTAGTATCATTTGTGAATTAATACTACCTATCTGTGTACAATTTTAATTCGATAACGATATTCAGATATTTATGAAAATTAATGTGGTTTTTAGAAGTGGGTCCTTATATGGGAGCTATAACCAATTATGGGCCGATCTTCATGAAATTCCCTACAGCGATTTTCATGTGCATGGGGATTATGCAAGTTGAATTTCAACCTGATACCGATAAATATAAGATATTTAAGTGTATTTAAATGATTTTCGGAAGTAAACTTTATATGGGGGCTAGGGTCAAATAGTGCCCGATCCAAAAAAAAAATTGTCTCGCGATTTCTGTTTGCACGAAACATAGTTGTGCTGAATTTTGTATGGATACTGCAATTCTATGGGCATTTATATACCATAGCACCATATTTCGGGAAGAAATTTGTATGGGGGCTACGAGAAATTATGGACCGATTCTTTCCATTTTCAACAGAATTTGTCCTTTTATCATATCAATAATGAGTGCAAAATTTCATGGTATTCTCTGCAATGAATTTACCCAAAGTCACAAAAAATCATGTGAAAATTATCAAAATTTTTGGAGGTTGTCTTACATTTTGATCCATAACCCTGGTTCTACCAATTCGATTTTGCTGATTTTCAATACCAAACTGCTTAGAAAAATTATAAACATTTTGGTATGCATTTCATTGATTTTGCTTTTGTATTTTGGACGTGAGAGTGTTTTACACAGACAGACAGACAGACGGACAGACAGACGGACATTGCTCAATCGACTTAGAATTTCATAAGCATCAATAATATATATACTTTGTTGGGTCTCAGATGAATATTTCTCAATGTTACACACGGAATGACAAACGTATATATACCCTCTTTCACCACTTGTGGTGGTGGAGGGTATAAAAACAAGTAAGATTACTATATTCGGCCGTGCCGAATCTTAAATACCCTCCACCTAAATATGATGAGAATTGTAGAAGTTACATTGGCATAAACTCTTTAATATCCATATTCAATATCTGTTATTAGAAGTGCGCGCCTATTATGAGGATTAAGACAATGTTATTGAAGTACTATTAAATAAATATATGAAATAATATAACAATTATTAGAGAGACTAGTTTAAGCAGAATATACTTTAACTACAGATTCTTACCATTTAGAAAAGAGTTTGTCATACATTCCTATTATAACGTATGACATTTGACAATTTATATATGTACCTAATAATTGGTTATCATTACCCGATTGGATCAACATTATCCTTATTCACCACAAGTGAAGAAAAAGAGTATAAAAAAGGTTATACAAATATATTTAGACAAAATTCTAAATTTTGCATATGGAAATGAGTTGTATCATAAAATTTTAATATACATTCTCGATTAATGAATTTTCCGGATATGTGTCTTATATATAATTATGAACCCATAGTCAAAATATCCAGCAGTATGATTTCGGTCTACTTGTACCTAATTTCTGTTGAATTTTTGATCGATTGTCGAACTAATATGGAAGCTATGACCTATTATGAGTCAATCGTCATAAAATATTTTAAAGAGTTTTATGGGTATAACATAGGGTATTCAATTAATCGGGTTTCAGGATTAATCGGTTAATCGAGCAAATAATTAATCGGGGTTTAGATTTAATCGGCTACTAATTTTAAATTATTCGATTAACCGAATAATTTCTATTTTAATTTTATTAAAAATGGAACCACAAATTTTGTATACTTATTTAAGCATTTTATTAATAAAAACAACATAATTATAAAAAACAAAGAAATCATAACAATTCAACAAAAAAAAAATAATAGCAAAAAAAAAATATGGTATCTGAGATACTTTTTTATACAAATGTGATTTTCGTTAGGATTTTAGTGAGATCTTCTAAAAGAAGCTCTTAAAAAAGAATATAATTGAAATGTTTTCCTTTTAAACGATTTTTTTTATTAGATTTAATAAAACTTGAGAGATCAAAATTAAAGAATATCCAATTTCTCATATAAAATTCTCAATTATACCATTGCACAGTGGAAAGTTTTGGTAATTTTTGGATCAAAAGTCTGTAACTATTGAATGGATGAGCATTTTCTTTATTTTTTTTTTTTTTGCAGTTTTTCAAATTCAACAATAGTTATTTTAATTTTTTTCTATGAAAACATACTTTTTGTGACAGGTTTATAGCGAAAAAAACGAGACATTACTTGTTAAAATCGGTTTATATTTGCAAAAGTTATTAAAATTTTTCGAAAAAAGTTCGAATAAATTAAAAACAGTCTAATTTTTAAACAAAAAAGCTAGTTTTGATATATCTTTTAGATAATGGCGGCAAACGGCGCAAACAGTTAAAATCCTAGTCAAAGTTGCGTACGTAAGCCAAAAAACATTATACATTTTAAATAAATAAATTTCAAATCTGCTAACAATATATACAAAACTCATAACGAAAATAGAATCTGGACAAGATACCCTTTCCAACAAGGTAAAACATTCCTAAAACAAATTATTATAAATATTAAAACTACGCCCTTATACATGGTATAATTTTAACTCCCCAAATCTTTAAAGTAGAAAGTAGTGTGTTCTGTCGCCATTTTCGAATAGTTCTGTTGACATAACAACTATAATTTCTGCAAATAATTATTGCTTGACATCTTAGCTTTACGATAGAATTTGTTTTATGGTTAATTTCAAACATTTGCAAAAATCAATTATGAGAAGCATACACCTTATATAATCCACTGTGCATTGGAGTCCTTTTTGAAGTTTTTAGATTGCGAATACTTTTTATAGTTTCTGATAAAAGAGACGTTTCAGTTATGTCTTTAGTTTCATCTATTATCATGTCGTCCTCCGACTCATTAGGTCAAAGTTAATCATAGTACATTCTAGAAAAAGGTTCATTTACAAATTCCTTACATTCAATTTTTGTGAAAACCACAAATTACACAGATATGAATCGGCTGATTCCAGTAATATGGCAATAGAAAATAAACAAACGCAAACGTCAAAATGGTTGTTGGCTATTGAAAATTGTATTTTTTCTTTCACTCTGAAAACCACTTTTCAAAGGTTCGATATTACTTTTTTGAGAACTGTAATTTGCTTCACATTATTACAGATATGATCTATGTGGAATACTATTGCTAGCAGTTAATGTTCATGAGCTAAGAAAAAAAATGTGTGTGCTTAAAATTATATATTTCTATATAAAGTGCCAAAAAAATACATATCGGTTAATCGACACAAATTAATCGGTTTATTTGTTATTAAACCGAGCAAAATTAATCGGTTAACCGATTAACGGTTAATCGATTGAATACCCTAGTATTACTGTTATTATCGCAAGTGGAACTAATATGGGAGCTGTTGCCAATTATGGATCGATATTCACAAAATTCAGTAGTATGATTTTTGGATTTAAATTACTGATCTGTGTATTATTTTGGTTCAATATATGGGAGCTGACCTATTATGGGACTATTGCCATATAATATTGTAACGTGATTTCAAAGTATTTGAGGGTTATTTTTGTAAAATTTAAAAATAAAAAAATAATAAAACTTAATTTAAACAATGCTATTAACAAAAGTGGCCCTTTATGACAACTATATCGAATTATGGACCGATATTTAAAAAATCTTGTAATATGATTCTTGTATGCAAATTACTGATCGGTGTACAATTTTGTTTCAGTACAAATATTTTTTTGGATATTTGCATAGGTTAATGTGTTTTCCGGAAGTGATACTTACACATGTGGACAATAAAATAGGTGTGTGCATTACTTTTTTAAAAAAAGTAATATTGTAAAAATTTACTTCAATAAGAAATATTTTGCATTTTTTATTAAGGAAAACTTTTCAAAAATGAAAATCAAGGATTTTCACCAGCGGAAATATATCCTGTGAAAAATTCTACAATTTTTTTTTTAATTTAAATTTCTTTCAGTCTTGGACAATAAAATAGGTGTATTGAAAAACTTCAAATTTAAACAATGATTTTTCGAAGTGGGTTATTGTTTTGGATAAATAATATTTCGGACTGTTAATAGCCGGTATATCCTCCATTACTTTTGTCAATAATTGTTGTTATCCTCAGCAGGGACGAAAATACATTATGATAGGGGTTTACCTGATAAAAATACGAAAATATTTGAAAAATTCCTTGTCATTACTACAGAAAGGCTTAGAAATGTGTTTATTTAATTTGTCCCATAGGTTTTCTATTGAATTTAGGTCGGGGGATTGACTTGGCTACTAAAAAATTATGAAGTTCTTCATCCAAAACCACGCACCCCCCAAATTGGATGAGGCCTTAGAGTCATTATTTTGCTGAAGTCTACATTATGGAGGCATATTTTTTCTCACAATGTGGTAGTATAACTGTTTTCAATAAATCCTTGCACACATAAACATCCATTGTATATTTAATAATGGGTATTGGACCTATTCTGTTCAAAGTAAACCAGCCCCATATGATAAGATATTTTTTTTTTTTGGAAAATTGCAGAATGAACTCTTATTCTTTTGGTGCTTTTCGGTTCTTTTCCGCACCATTACCAAATAACTTAAAATTTAGTTTGTAGGTAGTCTCACATTTTGATTCATAACTTTGGGCCTACTGTACCGATTTTGCTGATTTTAAATACCAAATTGCTTAGGACAACAATAAACATTTTTTTTAGAGTTTACTAAGTTTCTTTGTGTATTTTGGACGTGAGCCTGTTTTACAGAGACGGACGTAGCTCAATCGTCTTAGAATTTCATAAGGATCAATAATATATATACTTTATTGGGTCTTTGATGATTATTTCTCAATGTTACACACGGAATAAGAAACTTATATATACCCTCATTCACCACTTATGGTGGCGGAGGATATAATAAGAAAGACACAAAGAACAAATAAGTTTAGAAAAAGCTAAAAAAAATAAAAGATCATATATATCCTATTACGAGTAATATAACTAAAGCCTGATAGTATACTAAAAAATTAACTAATGACAATATTGAAATTTAGAATTCATATCGAAATAGGGACTGAGATCGTAAAATTCTTAACACACGTCTTTCATTAAAACTTTTAACCCCAGTATTATTTGATTTTTTTTTTGTTTGATCAAGTTACCTTCGTAAAGCATGTCAGTTATTATGTTTAATGTTAATTATGAGCATTTGTTATTAATCTGATTAAAATGAGTGACCAGAAAAAACTGTGTACTAAAATTATTAAATATTTTCAACAAACTTGGTCTTACAAAAAGATGGCCAAACAATCAAACTGTTTCCGATGTTATTAAACAGTACCGGGAGAACTTGTCCGTTGATATAAAATCTGGTTCAGGTAGAAGGAATTTTCCACATAATGTTTATAAACCCAAAAATTAGAAAGATTTTCAAAAGAGTTTCCAACACATCTGGTAGGAAAGCAGTCCCGTTAGCTCAGTACTCTGACTATTTGGTACAAAAAGTTAAAGCCAATGCAGGTTTAAAAGCATACACAGCTCAAAAAGATTCTAACAGGAACTCTGCTAAAAAAAGACAGAGCACGGAAAGTGAGGTCAAATTGCATACAAAAAATATACCTGCTGCATAATGGATGACGAAATGTACGTATGGAAAATTTTTCGCAGCTTCTGGGTAAATTTTTTTATGTTGCAGATGCTCGAGGGAATGTTGAAGAAAAGTTTAGGACCCAAAAGCAGTTGCGGCAAAAGAAGCTAATCATTTGTTACAACGGGCTCTATAAATACCGAAATTTACATCAAGGAATGTTTACAAAAAAAGATTTTTCCATTCATAAGACTTCATAATTATTTTTGGAGAGATTTGGCATCTGTCACTATGATAAGAAAGGTCTTGAGTGGTAACTCCAAACTTGCTGGAGCTGAGTCCATTGGATAGATATTGGGATCTTGTTAAATAAGAATTGAAGATAACAAAAAAGGTGCCCAAAAGTGTGGTAGATTTTAAACGGAGATTGACAACCTGTTCGAACAAAGTGACAGAAATCACTATAAAAACCATAATGGAACTGTTTTCGAAAAAGGTTAAAAATTTCATCATTAGTGATTAGAACTATAAAAATATTTTATTCGTAAATTGTAACAATAATTTCAATCAAATAAAAAAAGATTAAAAACAGTACGTTTAGTGGTTTCTTTTTTATTTAATTTCTTTGGATATATGTATGTTAAAAAATTTTCGATCTCAGTCCTTAATTAAAACATCAATTGCAAATATATAATCTAAAATGTATTTAAAATAAAATAATAGCAATTAAAGGATTAATTAATTTAGATTTAAAGATAAGGAAACAGAAATAATTAATATTAAATTTTAATAATTATACAGGGTCTCAAAATAACTGTTATTTTTTTTAATTTCCAATTGGTTATAGAAAAAATAACTGCAAAAAAATAGGTCCCGTAATACCAATTATAAATAACTCAACAAAATTTTAGTAAATTTAACAAAATATTATTCTTGAACAAATTTTTAAAAATATAATAATAATTTTTAAAGCTAAATTTTAAGACAAGTTTCAAAAATAAATTTTGAAATTACTATTAAAAATTTTATAATTAATTTTGAAAATGAATTTAATATCCAAAGAAATTAAATACAAATTTTAAAGAAATTTTCTAAAATTAAAAACTTATGATAAATGCATAAATGCATAATGGGATGAAATAGTTAGTTCTATTGGATAGTAATTCAGACACAATTTTTCAACAAGAGCGGTCTAGAACTTTCTGAGTTAGAGGGGTTCAAAATTTGACATTTTGGCCAAGCAGGTGTTTTTTCTCACCCATGTTACTTATTACCTATTGTTCTTAGGTAAATGTGTCCCAAATAGTTTTGATAGCTTTTTCTGCAATCTTTCGGAAAAAAATTAATAATAAAAAATGTTTGTAATTTTTTTTCCAAAATCAAAAAAATTTTTGACTTTTTTTATACACTTTACCTTCGTGAGAAGGGTAGAAGTTTGTCATTCCGCTTGTAATTTCCACAATATAATTTTCCGACCCTATAAGGTATATATTCTGGATCCTGTAATATCTCAAAAATTTATCTATTCTTTCAATTAGTACGTTTTATGGTTGGTACTTTTACCATTTTTAACATTTTTGTTGAAATCAGCCAACATTCTATTTGAATGCCTAAGCACATCAGCTGATAAAATGTGCATTCGGGATTCGGAAGAAAGTGTTTGTCTGTTTTCTCTGTTCCTCTGGGCTTGCCTTTCGTTTTGAATTGAACGATTTAATGGATTTATCCTGTGCAATCGTACGCGGATATTTCGCATTTGGTTAGACATCTCCATATGTAATTGGGTTAATAATCTTGATGTTCGCCTGGTATTGGAATTGCGCCATTGCTCTGCAACACGCAAAATAGGATTCGATCGTCTGTTAATGTGTGCAATAGTGTCCCTTTTTCGTTCCATTTGTCGATATGTAGGTACTTCACGATAATTGAATCTTCACGTCTTTGCGAATGTTCAACAGTATTTCGCTCCTGTTCTGTTTGTCTGTAAATGTGATCTTCTCGACGTAAATAACACGTAGCTGAATCTCTTTGGCGTGAGAATGTTGTATCGTATTACGCCTTTGATCCGTGGTACGATACTCAGGAGCTTGACGGGGGGTATAATGTGCTAAAGAGTCCCGTTGCATTTCTGCTTCACGAACGTTTTCATCTTCTCGGCGTAAGGAATGTTCCATTGTATTACGATCTTGCTCTGTGGTGCGATATACAGGATCTTGGCGACGTAAAGAGTAGGCTGCAGAGTCCCGATGCAATTCTGCTTCACGAAACGCGGGATCTTCACGACGAGAAGAGTGTGATTGAGAATCTCGTTGCCTTTCTGATTCACGAAACACAGTATGTATCTTCACGAAAATCGGGATTTGTTCGCCGTACTGATTGAGATGCTGAATCTATTTCTCGTTCAGCTTCTCTATAAGATGATCCTGATCTTCTCAATGAACGCAACATCCGTTCCCTATGACGTTCGTTTTCTCGAAGGGAAGCTATCCGTTGAGAATTGCTTAATCGATGACTTTCTCTATTGCGTTCATGGTAATTAATTCCAGCTTCTCTCATATGTTGTATATGTTGCTCTGAAGACTGTTTCCTAAGTTTTGGCATGTAAAAAAAATTAGTGAATATTTTTTAGTAAAAATTTATATAACAATTAACATTGATTTTTTCGTTTTTGACTATTACTTACCAATTTAATATTTATGAACTCTTGTTCTTGCCTAAAACCAAAATTTGATGTAGCGTTCACTTAAGTATAAGTTAAAAAATAACTTGGAAGCTATCTGGTACTTTATAATATACACTAGCTGACATTTCCCATATGGGATGTAAAAAATGTAACAGGTATTTATAAAAAATACCTTGTATATCTTGACTAAAAAATCAAAACTGAATTGGGAAAATATTTAACTTTCGGTTATTTTATACATTAATAGATAATTGTATAAATTTCCTAATATTAAACCTTCATGTAATATACCTGCTTAGGAACCTTTTACTTCATTGTTACCTGTAATTTCCTATATGAAACTAACATTTTAAGTAAGTATTTAGTCCAAATTCTTAATACTGGAACTACTGTTGTTACATACATGTAATTACACCATTAGGTGGAGGGTATTAAAAATTCGGCAAAGCCGAATATAGTACTCTTACTTGTTTTATTATAACAACAATAAAAATAAATTATAAAGTAAGTTACTTATTTGTTTAAAGAAGAGAATGAATTGATCGTAGCCTAAAAGAGTAACGAAAAATTAATATGTTAAGCTTACAATTTCTTTATTAAGTTGTTTATCTAATTTCTGTACTATCGTATATTTATTATATATATATTTTTTTGTAAATGATAATTATCATTAAATTTGTTTTCTCTTGAATATATTGAAATTTAAATAATGAAATAATAAATATTTTAATGTGATTCTTCAGGGTCGTAGGTAAGAGTAAGTGTGTTAGGGGTTTTTCCAATATATTTTAGCCCAAGAAAAACTATGGTTGGGAGGGATAAGGTGCAGCAGCATTTTCATGTAGCTGCTTGAAAAAGGTAATATTTAGTAAAGAAGATTATGTATTTTATTTCTTGTGTTTTTCAAGGGTAATCAAACGCACGTATTTTTTTGTAATTCGGTACATGTACGTGCGTGAAGTTCCAATTATTATACTTTTTGAACACTTTTCTAATCGTAGAACCTCGTTCTATCTAAGTATATCTGGGAAACAGAAACTTGTGACACCAGTCAAACAAATAGTTAATTACAAAGATGGCGCCCAAGGTCATTTAGAATTCTAATTTGTATTAAACATTTTAGTTTTGTCATATCAGTGATTTTGGGACTCATATTTAAAAAGAAAACATCGTATTATATCTATAGTTTAAACCAGGAAATTTAATATATCATATTTAAGGAGTTATTTTATTGAAATATTTCACTTAGTGTATTGTCCAATTTGGTTAGCCAAGAATGTAAGAACTTTTATGCAAGATGGAATAATTGTATATAGAATAAATAGTATTATTGTACAATCCATTCTGAATTTTAAGTGTATTCATTCCTTAATGTTAGTGAGATAGTTTGTTGAAATATATTTCTGGTGTAGATTAATCTATTATGGGATTTTCGGATTATTTTTGGAAGCTAAATGTTCGGAATTACGCGTTTGGAGTTGAGAATTTATAACTCAAACCGTCCACTTTTAAGATTCAAAAAGTTATCAGTTAATTTTCAACTTTACCTTATTCTTTTTTGTCATTAATTTGTTTAATACACACTATATTACTGAAAACCCAATGAAGATTCACACATAATAACATTTTGTTTAGAAAAACTTTAAGTATTATTTCAAAATGTTGCTAGTTCATAGCAATGAAAATTTACCATCTTTAATGGAAGGGAATAAGACGCCAACATGTTCCATTTGTAATGAGATCGACGATGTCATTGTATCAACTCCCTACGAACACGTTTTTCATAAAGACTGTATAGTTAATGTCCTTAAAGAAACTCAAGCTTGTAGTATTTGTGGCAAAGCCTGTAGACGGACAAAGCTTAAATCTTACAACATTTTGTCAAGTACTGAAAGTCACAATTTACCAACTAACGATAATAATGATAGTCGTGGTGCTATTCCAAAAGTTGTTAGTCAATCTCAATCTAAAGGGTTTAATCCCAGACATAATTTAAATTTCAATCAATAAACTCCTAGAGTAGACAACAATCCAAAGTAATTTAGGTAATAAAAATGCACAAATTAATGTTAGTAATCAAAACATTGGTGATAATATATTACAAACACTTATAAATGATGCCGTTAGAACACAATTAGCTTATATTAGTTCAAGTTCAAATCCAAATTTCAGGGCAGGTTATGCTAATATCAACCCAGTTAATCCTAATCGCGATTTTCGGAATGAAGACAATAGGTCTAATCATAGCAAAAACTTTCCAAACCGTAATAATTCTAATCGTCAAAATTTTAGCAGACAAAACCTTTACCAAAACTTTGAGTATTCTACTGAAAAAATATCGATCATAATGTCAGGTTGCCATATTATGTTTAGTGGACAGGAGGAGGATGGATTATCAGTTGATAATTTTATATACAGAGTACAGTCCCTCACAATCCAAAACTTGCGCGGTGATTTCGACGTGTTATGTAGACACATACACTTACTTTTCTCAGGCAAAGCTATGGATTGGTTCTGGCGCTTCCACCGGACTGCTCAAAGGTTTGATTGGGACACTTTGTGTACCGAACTAAGAAACCAGTTTCGTGATAGACGTACGGATTTTGATCTAAAGGAGCAAGTCAGACGTAGAAAAGGAAGATTAGGGGGAAAATTCGATTCCTTTTTATGATTCCATTTTCCAAATTACGGATGGGTTACAAACACCTATTTCTGATTTTGAATTAATGAAAATTTTAAAACGAAATCTAAATCCTGATGTTAGGAAAGAACTTTTACATTTCGACATTGTTTCTATATCTCAATTAAGAGAATATGTCCGAAAGCATGAAATATTATAAGAAAAGTTAGATGTTCGGAGAAAGAACATCGTTTCGAAAACTGTTTGGGAGACAGAAGGATTTTTTATTATGGATGTGGAGCACCAAATATTTTCAAACCCAATTGCATGAAATGTAATAAGTTTCCAAAAAACTATCAAGCTCACAACAAACCCAAACAATACCAAACAAAATCAACTTAGATGTAAAATCGACTTCATGTCAAACTAATTTTAATCCAATTTTTCAAATTCTGATTCATGTCAATCAAATAATATTCCCAGAATTTTTAATGAAGAATTTAGTTTAGAAATAATTGCCAAGAAAACTAGAAGAAACACAAAAAGATTGCGTGATTTTTGGAAAAATGTAATTAAGAATCGTAAAAATATATGTTCGGCAATTAAATCTCAAAACCACAGTTTTGATATAAGCCCTTTTACCACGGTACGTATTTTTGATGAAGACGTTGTGGGTATGATTGATACCGTTGCAACGGTCTCAGTGTTTGCATCAGACTACGCCACTGAATTTTTAACGAAAAATTAACATCCATTCAAAAAATTTAAACTTTGTTTGAGAACCGCTGATGGCACTGAACACCCTACGTTAGGTAGTATTACTTCAAATGTCACTTTCAGAGGCTTATCAAGACCATTATCATTCTTAATTATTCCCACTTTAAGGCAGAATTTGCACTTAGGCGTAGATTTCGTTAGATCATTTGGACTGTCAAAAGATTTATTTTTAGATACAACCATTGCCGAGAATTCGGAAATAGACGATACTGATTTAAATGATAATGTACATAGTGTGAACCCTGAACAAAAGGCAAGACTTTATGCTGCCATAGATTCGTTTCCTTCATATTCTTAAGAGGGTCATGGACCAACAACTCTTGTAACTCATGTAATAGACACGTCTGAAAATAATCCAATCAAACAGCGATTTTTTTCGGTTTCTCCCGCAATTGAAAAGTTGTTATCCGCTGAAATTGATCGTATGCTTAAACTAGGAGTCATAGAGGAATCCCAGAGTCCTTGGTCATCGCCTGTGGCTGTAGTACAAAAGCCAGTGAAGGTGCGACTGTGTTTAGATTCTCGTAAGGTGAACAGTGTCACGGTAAAAGATGCGTATCCTTTGCCGTTGATTGATGGAATACTTAGTAGGCTCCCTAAGACCAGGTTCATTACTTCTCTTGACCTTAAGGATGGCTTCTGGCAGATTCCATTGGATGAACAGTCAAAGGAAAATACAGCTTTTACTGTGCCTGGGCGTCCTTTATACCAGTTCGTAACCATGCCATTTCGCTTATGTAATGCGCCACAGACGATGTCCAGACTCATGGATAAAGTCATACCTGCATATTTAGACGACCTTCTATTAATGACAGAAACATTTGATGAACACATTCTACTTTTACATGAAGTTGCTCTTCATATAAGAAAAGCTAACCTTACAATGAACATTGAGAAAAGTATATTTTTACTCAAATCCGTTAGATATATAGGACACATAATCGGCCACGGTATAATCACAACCGACCCGGACAAAACAATTTAAATTTTTCTTCGTTAACAGCTCCACTTACCGACATGTTAAAAAAATCTCTACAATTTATTTGGTCTGAAGACTTTAAAAATTCATTCAATGAACTAAAAAGTGCACTTACTTCAGCTCCGGTGTTGCACAACCCGAATTTTTCTAGTCCATTTTCAATACAGTGCGATGCTAGTAAATATGGGGTTGGGGCGGTACTCGCACAGCGGACAGATGACCAGGAAGATGTACCAATCGCTTTCATGAGCCATTAACTAAACACTGCTCAGGCCAATTATTCAGTATCAGAACAAGAGTGTCTTGCTGCCGTAATGGCAGTAAAAAAGTTTCGCGCGTACATAGAAGGCCAAGAATTCGAGATCATAACTGACCACGCTTCATTAAAATGGCTCATGAAGCAGACCGACTTACACCGACGGCTTTAAAACTTCAAGGTTTTATTTTTAAAATTTGTCACCGTAAAGGAAGACAAAATGTTGTACCCGATTCCTTGTCAAGGATGTATTCCGAAAATAATGAAGAATTAAAAATGCCAATAATTGATAACATACGTACAGAGGAAATAGATAGTTCACTGGAAATAGATTTGGAATCAAGAGAATTTAAATCTGACGAATATTTATCCTTAATAGATAGACTTGAAACAAATTTGAAACGTTTTCCCGATAGTAGATGGTGTTGTATATAGGAGATGTGAACACGCTTCAGGACAAGAGTTACAAGAGCAGTTATCATAGAAACTGTGGATTCCATCTGCACTTAGACATGAACTTGTACAGAGAGCCCACGTTCATCACTTATGTGCCCTATGTGGCCTAAGTAAAACTTTAAATAGACTGAAACAGTATTTCTATTGGCCAAAAATGGCGAAACAAGTTGCTGATTATGTCAAGTCTTGCGAAATTTGTAAACAGACAAAGGCTCCTAATAAATGTTTAAGACCTCCGATGGGACAGCAAGCCACATCAAAACGCGTTTTGCAAAGATTGTACTTGGATTTATTAGGTCCTTATCCCAGATCTTCAGCGGGTAACATACACAGAAAAAATTAAATAGTTAAAAACTGAACAAACGTTCAGTTTTTCGAAATATTTATTAGGTTTTTTGCACCCTGAATTCCTGTAGTAGAAAACCGGATAAAACGTTCAGCTTTACGTTCAACGTGCGTTCAGCTTTTTACTATATAGAGTTCAGCTTCTGCAAAAGTAAACGGGCGTTCAGCTTTTAACTATATTCGTTTAATTTTCGCAATACTGAAGGAGAATTTAGTTTTTTATCCGATGCGTTCAATTTCTTCATTACTGAACGTAAACTTATTATTTTACCAGCTGCATTCAGAAAATTAAATAAAGGATTTTCAAATTTTGTTTAACATTAACAAAATTTATTCAATATATTCTACAAGCATTATTCATACAAAAATGTTTACATAAACAACTATTTCTAATAACTCACCGAAACCTACTCTTCCTGAGGAAATTCCCTGTATATGTCATCGATAATTACCTTAAAATCAGATGGTGTTAACATTTTTCCGTTAATGATGGCGTTTTCCAGGATTATATTTATTAATATGTATCTGTACTCAGATGACAAAAAGTTATACTGCCTTCAGTAACACAATTTTTTAAAATACACACTGTCTGGTTACTCTTCTTAAAAGGCTTCTTACGAAATTCATACTCGATTCCTGCTTCTATATAAAACAATTATTAAATATTGACTACATAGGTATATGCACATATATACAACATACCTTCTAACTTCAGCAATAGAAATTTAATTGATCTAACAAAGCTCAATGTTAATGTATGGATGTCAATATATAAATTATGAACTACTCACTATAATAATCAACACACAAATGAGATTCGGTCAAACTTAAAACTTGTTGTTTTTTTAGAATCCCGTTACTTCTGTAACCGGCAATTGCAAAAATATAAAAGTTTTAAAAAATGTTCTAAAAATATTTTTACCACGTCTCGTTCAGATACACTGAACGATGCGTTCAGTTTTTTTTTTACTATCCCACTATACTGAACGGTACGTTTTACGGTATCTATGAAGAACTTTACTGAATTTTGCATTCAGTTATGCTAAATGTGTGTTCAGCGAAGAATTATTTGGTTGATTCTAAAAATCTGAACAAAACGTTCAGGTCGCTAGTAGAAAGGATTGGGTTTTAATATGTTGCGTTCAGAAAAACGTTTGCTTGGTCTATTACGAGCTGAACGTTGCGTAGTAAACAACAAAATAAGAGTTCAGATCTTGGATATTTGAATGCAACTTTAAAGGGGCGTAGTAAATGCGCATAGTAGCATTCAGTTTGACTATTTCTAAATATTGCGTTCAGATAAATTAGTTTTCTGTGTGTAGGAATCATTCTAGTGCTTGACCATATGTCTAAATTCTGGTTTTTAGAACCCATACGAAAATTTACAGCTAACGTTATAGTAGAATTCTTAGAAAAACGTATCTTTCACATATTTGGTGTGCCGGAATCGGTGACAACAGATAATGGAGTTTAATTTAAGTTCAATATGTTTAAGGAATTTTTATAAACTTACGGTATTTTTCACAATTTGACAGCAATCTATTATTCACCTGTTTTAGCGGCAGTAAGAGCCTATATTAAGCCGTCTCAAAAAGACTGGGATGAAAAGTTGTCAGCCATTATTTGTGCTCTAAGAAGTGTAGTCCACGTAAGTACAGGATTCTCACCATATTATCTCCTATTTGGACAAAATATGATGACAAACGGGAAATCCTATGCCCTGTTATGAAACGCAAAATTGTTAGAAGACCCCAGTGTAAATATAAAGGCGGGTGAATAGGTAGAACTAATAAGGGAGAAAGCAAGAAAAAATCTCCGAAAATCATATGAACGAAATGTAAAAACATACAATATAAGGTCTCGTCCCGTAGATTATGAAATTAGACAAATAGTTTATAGAAGAAATTTCGTTCAATCCAAAGCCATAGACCAGTTTAATAGTAAGTTGGCAAATCAATTTGACAAGGCTAAAATAATAGCTAAATACGGTTCAAGTTATTATCAATTACAGGATATGACAGGCAAAAATATCGGAAAATTTCATTCGAACGTAGTTTTCATTCTTGTGGGAAGTAAGTTTCTTAATTTGTCTTATAACTTTTAACAAATATCAGAAAAAGAACAAACAATAGTCTTCAGATTTTGTTTCACTGAATTAAGTTCAACACAACCTGTTTTGTAATATCTCAAAAATTTAGTTTTCACTAAATAATTTTTTTTGTATTCATTAACAAAATTTATCATATTCTTTCAATTAGTACGTTTTATGGTTGGTACGTTTACCTACCGTCATGTTTACAACTTTTATTTACCCAACACTATTGAATGTTCTCACATTCATATATGATCTTATGTTATTATCACTTAATTCTTTTTCTTTACTGAGATCATGAATTGTTCAGATATCATGTAAGTTAATCTACATGATAGATATACATGATGTTGAGATGGGTAACTGATCATACCCTTTTATTACGTTTACTCTATTTTTATGAGTAAATTTACAATTTTTTCTACAATTCACACCTTAAACACTTTGCTATCTATACCAAGGTAAATATTAAAATTTAATTAAAGTATGTTGTACTTAGAATTTCAAACACTCACGAGGATATTCCCGGAATACAAGTGGTCAATCCACATGTAGATTCCACACCCTCGAGAGATATAACGAGAATTATAACCTATGGGATCACTCCAAAATTGTTGGTAACCATCATCGTACTTTCCATCAGAAGCTATTACATAACAATTTCGCACATGGTTTTGAGACGAGTTTGCATATAGACTGAAAAATAAATAGCCTTCTAATTAACCCTGCTGTTAGGTTAGAAAAACTTACCAAATGGTCCATATAAACAGCAAATGTAAAAAACATGTTAGGGATTCCAGTTTTTTTTAATGAACATAGATTAAATATGTAAGAGATAATTGTGGGATCACCCTTTTTTGATTTTTGTTGTAAAGAACTATAAATATTAGCAAATAAAAATGTTTACTTTGTGTGCAGTTTTTAATAAAACAGACGTGTTTTACTTACGATTTGGCAAACTTGAACGATAATGAAATACCAGAACTGCTCAATGCAGAAAGTTATTTCGTTATTTCGGATTCGGAAATTGATTGAAAGCATATAAGACAAACTAATAAATACTTATTTTTTTTTTTTAAATATTTGTAAAACAAACAAATAAAACCAAAGAAAATATACTATGGACCAAATGGTCCCTTAACCTAAGATTCGTAATTTTTTATTTTTCTCAGTCCTGTTTTAAGTCAGAACCTTGTATTTTTGTATATAGCATTGGTTTATTAAAATACCACGTAAGGTAAAAACTATGTCAGTATATATCACCGTTCAAAAATTACAAAGGAAACAATTAAAAAATTGGACCAAATGGGCTTAACCTAACAGCAGGGTTAAACCGTACCATGCAATCGACAGAGCTTAAAATATTAAATTATTAATTCTAGCACACAATATAACAAATTAAACTAAAACACCCAAAAATGTCTAAATCCCGTTAAATCAGTTCTTACATCTAATATCACAAAATATCGTACATTAATATCTCAAAATTTCTTACAACTAATATCACAAAAATGCGTAAATTTATAATCCAATTTCTTTAAATATATATACACCTATACAATCTAATAAAAATTAACACCATATCAGTATTCAATATCGTAAATTACTAATTTTGCCATTAATATTTTTATTTCCTATTAAATATGTACTATTAATATAAATTTATAACTAAAAACAACAACAATTCAAAAAGAAAATGTCTTATTTCCTATTCTAACCCAGTCCTAATCATACATAAAACAAAATATAACCCATTATTTGCAACTTATGTATAAAATAAAAACTAAGTTTTGAATCTATTAATTTTTGTTACAATCTATGCTAAAAATTCATAATCATAAATATTAACATTATCCCTTACGTATAAATATATACAGTGTTGGAAAAAATAATAGAAACCAGAGCTTTTTTTTTAAATTTTGTAAGTATATTAGTCAAGTTTACTTTTGTAAAAAAAAATTTATTTGCAGTTTTGTTTATCAGACATAACGCATAAGAAAAAACATAATCATTCCTCTTTCCATTTTTATTTTAATACATTATATGACTAACAATGTAAAGGGTCAATATTTTTACTGGAAAAAATAATAGAAACGCGTGAAAGGATTTAATTTTTAGAGGCACCTCTTCATATTTTTTGTTACAAAATTATTTTATTTCAATATTTTGTTGCTCTACCTTTGTTTTTCACAGCATCATAGCATCTGGAATTAACCAATTTTTTTGCAAACGTCCTTGTCAATAGAAAACCACTTTGCCTGGATTTTTTCCCACAATTCGTCCTTATTTTTCTTACTGATACCTTCCAGCTTCCTCTTGAGCACTCCCCAAAGGTGTTCTATTGGGTTAAGGTCCGGTGACTGCGAAGTCTATGCCATAAGAGGTACTTTGTTGACAGCAAACCAGTCCTTTAACAATTTACAGGAGTGCTTCGGATCATTGTCCTGCTAAAACTCCCATCTCAAGGACATCTCTTTCTCAGCAAATGGAAGCATTATGCTTTTCAATATATTTACGTAGTCCAGGACGCATATTTTGTTCTTTATCCAATATATTGGACCGATACCAGAAGAACAGAAACTCCCCCATATGGATATGGATCCACCGCCGTGTTTTACGGTCTTCTTGGTGTATTTTGGATCATATTCCTTATAGTCTGGGCACCTAACATAATGTTTCCCATCGGATCCAAACAAATTTATCTCTGTTTCGTCTGACCACAGCCCAAGAAGATTGTAAAACCCACCGGTGGATCCATCATGATATGGGGGAGTTTCTGTTCTTCTGGTATCGGTCCAATATATTGGATAAAGAACAAAATATGCATCCTGGACTACGTAAATATATTGAAAAGCATAATGCTTCCATTTGCTGAGAAAGAAAAGTCCTTGAGATGGGAGTTTCAGCAGGACAATGATCCGAAGTACTCCTCAAAATTGGCAAAGGACTAGTTTTCTGTCAACAAAGTACGTCTTATGAAATAGCCTTCGCAGTAACCGGATCTTAACCCAATAGAACACCTTTGGGGAGTGCTCAAGAAGAAGCTGGAGGGTTTCAGTATGAAAAATAAGGACGAATTGTGGGAAAAAATCTAGGAAAAGTGGTTTTCCATTGACAAGGACGTTTGCAAAAAAAATTGGTTGATTCCATGAGTCGCAGATGCAATCAGGTTGTGAAAAACAAAGGTAGAACCTCAAAATATTAAAATAAAATCATTTTTTAACAAATAATAAAAAGATGTGCCTCTAAAAATTTAATCCTTTTACGCGTTTCTATTATTTTTTCCAGTAAAAATATTGACCCTTTACATTGTTAGTCATATAATGTATTAAAATAAAAATGGAAAGATGAATGATTATGTTTTTTCTTATGCTGTATGTCTGATAAACAAAACTGCAAATAAATTTTTTTTTACAAAAGTAAACTTGACTAATATACTTACAAAATTTAAAAAAAAAGCTCTCGTTTCTATTATTTTTTCCAACACTGTACATAAATGTAGATCATTAACATAGTGTTAAATTGCATACATTTTGTCAACATCAATTCCAACAACTGCAGAAGGCCTTCAGCATCGATGGAATCAGCGAAATTCTGTAAGTTTTTAACTATTCTCTTTTGTTATTGATATATGTATAATAATATAATTCAATAAGCTCTATCATTTTTTATACCCTCCACCACCACAAGTGGTGAAAGAGGGTATATATAAGTTTGTAATTCCGTGTGTAACATTGAGAAATATTCATATGAGACCCAACAAAGTATATATATTATTGATCCTTATGAAATTCTAAGTCGATTGAGCTATGTCCGTCTGTCTATCTGTGTAAACACTCTCGCTTACAAACTACATAAGGGAAATTAATAAAATCTATACCAAAATCTTCATAATTTTTCTAAGCAGTTTGGTATTGAAAATCAGCAAAATCGAATTGGTAAAACCAGGGTTATGGACCTTAATGTAAGACAACATCCAAAAGTTTTGATAATTTTCACTTGTTTTTTTTTTTGTAATTTTGGATTTACCCAAAATGCAGAGAATACCACGAAATTTTCCACTCATTATTCATATGATAAAAGAACGAATTCTGTTAAAAATGGTAAGAATCGGTCCATAATTTCTCATAGCCCCCATACAAATTTCTTCCCGAAAAATTCAGCACAACGAAGTTTCGTGTAATGAAAAATCTCTTGAACAATTTTATTTGGATATATCGCTATCAGGTTGAAATTTTGCATGTCTAATTCCCATATATATAAATATCGCTGTAGTGAATTTTACGAAGATCGGCCCATAATTGGTTTTAGGTCCCATATAAGGCCCACTTCCAAAAAACACATTAATTTGGATAAATATCTGAAAAATATCGTTATCGAAATAAAATTTTCCAGAGATGAGTAGTATTTGTTCACAAATGATACTACTAGATTGTCTGAATATCGGTCCATATTTGCCCATAGCTCCCATATAAGGGTCATTTGCGAAAATCACTTAAATACTAATAAATCTCTTATAAAAGGTTACAACAGGTTAAAATGTTAAATAAATATTTACCATATATTCGAAAATCCATGTGTTGAATTTTATGAAAATCGGCCCATAATTAGTCATAGCTCCAATATAAGGACCACTTTCGAAAATCAAATTTACCTCTATAAATATTTTATATACATCGATATTGAACTAAAATTGTATACATATCAATATACTGTATTCAAAAATCATACTACTGGGTTTTGTGAATATCGGTCTATATTTGATCATAGCACCCATATTAGGTCCATTTCCGATAATCACTTAAATACGCATAAATCTCTTAAAAATATCGTTATAACGTAAAAATTTTACATGAATAATTCTCGTACATATGAAAATCTCCGAACCGAATTTCGTGAAGATCGGCCGATAATTGGTCATAGGTTCCACATAAGGACCACAATCGAAAACATACATTAACCTTCATAAATACCAAACAGATATCGATATTGAACCAACATTTTACACAGATCAGTAAATTGTATCAAAAATGTATACTACTGGATTTTGTGAATATTAGTCTATATTTGACCATAACTCCCGTATAAGGTCAACTTCCCAAAATCACTTAAATACGCATAAAACTATTATAAACACTTCCATCAGGTTGTAATTTGCTACAACTAATCTCGGTATATATCAAAATCACTGTACCGAATTTCAAGAAGATTGGCATATATAAATGCAATAATCATACTTAGTACTGGATTTTGTGAATATCGCGCAATATTTTACAATAGCTCCCATATATGGACCACTTCTGCATGCATAAATCGCTAGGGTCCCTTTCCACGAATAAATTACACATACATAAGTGGACACCCATATAATTCTCACCCTGAAAAACTCTGAATCGCTTATAAATCTGTATTAAATTTTGATATCAAGATAAAGTTCAACATAAATGATTTTAATGTAAGTATCAAAAATCAATTTATCGGATTAAGTGATTATCGGACGATAATTTGAAAAATATCCTATGTATATAAGCCTAAGCAGTTTGGTACTGTAAATCAGCATAAACGATTATGTAGATAATGGGTTCTGAACCAAAATATGAGACAACCTCAAGAATTTTTATAATTTATACAAATACATTTTAATAGGTAAATTTTATTTTTAATAATTTCTGAAAATATAATATAACACTAATTGTAATAATATTTAGTCTAAATTTCATATATTATAATCTTAAATCAACTATCTATATTTATTTTAAATTATGTTAAATAACATTTTTATAGGTACACATTAGTTTTATTAATTTCATGTACATAAATATAATATTACATAAATTTATAAACTTAAATCTGATGAATAACAAAATACGTACATATATGGGGCATTTCATGTCAAGTTAACCAACTTTTGAAATCGATGTCTTCCGATCGGGATGAAATTTGCACCAATGTTAGTTCTATTGGATAGTAATTCGGACACAATTTTTCAACAAGATCGGTCAAGAACCCTCTGAGTTAGAGGAAGTCAAAATTTGACATTTTGGCCAAACAGGTGTTTTTTCTTATCCATGTAACTTATTACCTATTGTTCTTAGCAAAATGTGTCCCAAATAGTTTAGATAGCTATTTATGCAATCTTTCAAAAAAAAAATTAAAAAAAATAAATAAAATATTTTTGACTTTTTTTTTAAAAATCAAAAACATTTTTGACTTTTTTTTTCAAAATGGGCCCTTTTTATTTTTTTTAAGAAAGCTTTTTTGACTTTTTTTGCAAAATCAAAAACTTTGTTGACTTTTTTTAAAAAAATTGACCCATTTTTTTATTATATTTTTTTTTGCTCAGAAGAAAGCTTATGTGTTTTCCTTTAACACATTTTTTGTCGCTTAGTGGGATGCGAGTGGGATATCTATCAAAAAAATGTTTTGTAACTCAAGACATAAAATTTCTTACTTTTTTTTCCAAAATCAAAAATTTTTTGATTTTTTTTTTCCAAAATGGACCCTTTTTTTTCTCAAAAGAAAGCTTAGGTCTTTTCCTTTAAAACCTTTTTGGTGGGATGCGAGTGGGATATCTATCAAAATAAATGTTTTGTAACTTAAGACAAAGGTTTTTAAATTGATTTTTTTCATATTTGTATGTAAGTGTTTCTAAAACCTTAAAAATAAAAACCACCACAAGGGGGTGCAATGTGAGGCCGACCGCTATTAATTTTGCACCCCAAAATTTTTCTGAGTTTTGTAACTTGCGGCTTTTTTAGTCAATCCTGTAGAATCCCGATCGGAAGACATCGATTTCAAAAGTTGGTTCACTTGACGTATACAAAATTTTAGTTAGAATATTAAATGAATTTTTTATTATATAGCTATTACTATTTCATCATGATGGCTATGAATTGTGGGATACATTTTAACATTGACCTGTTCTATTGGTATGTTTGAAAATATCCAATCAATTTGTGTTCAATGTTTTGTAGTTGAATGTGTCTGCTTTAGATGAGAAAAAAATCCCCTTTGTGACAAGGCTCTCTCTGTAATATTATCAGGATTTGTTTTTCGGCATATATTAAAATTTCCAACAATAGCTTGCTTTAAAAATTGCCTAAAGAGGCCTTCTGCAAAGGAAGGGCTTCTATATAAAGTAATGATATACATGTCTCGATACCGGAAAGCAATATATTGAAATGAGTATCCAAGAACGTGATCATCTTTAAATAAAACATTAGCTTCTGAGAATTTACTACTTTTAACATAAACTGATATTCCCTTCCTGTTTCTTGATCTTTCTTCGTGATCAGCATTGTAGCAGCCCAATTAACTGAGAAGTGTAAATCCTTCCAATGACTGTATGTCTTCTGGAAATGCCCAAGTTTCTACTAAACATAAAATGTCTGTATTCATTATTGTCGGATCAGAGGATATATCATTACAGTGTGCGTTTAAACTTTGAATATTTTGGTAAAATAATCTTACATTAAATTCGTTATTATGAACAAAGTTATGCTGAAGTGTTAGTGGTCGTTGCAATCGTAGTCTTTCTAACTCGACTTTTACAGGGTCGGACCTTTGAAAAGGTTTTGGTGAAATAAAATTTCCAGCAATGAATAATCCAGAAACACTGGTGGCTCTACTACAGGATACATATAATGCTGTCCTACTCATTCTGTTTCGAGTATGAACGACAACCTTTGAATATGTTGCACCTTGACTTTTATGTATTGTTATGCCTTCAGCTAACACCACTGGAAATTGCTTTCGCTCAATTGTTATTTGCTCATTGCGCTTGAATTGAAAAGTTCGCATACATTTCTCTATAGGCGTCCAAAGTGATTCAGTCCCATGCGGTTTCCGTTTTCTTGCTTCCAATCCAACACTTTCTTCGGAGAAGAGCATCCACAATATAATGGGTTTCTTTGTTTCACTATGAAAATCAATTTCCATTAGAATGCCAGTAGCTCCGTTAACTAGACCATCGCTTGTATTTATATTAACAGTCATCATGTATTTAGCTGAACATTTTAATTTCAACTCTGTACACAATCCCTGTGTCTCCGATGTCTTCATTTTAACTACCAGATTTCTAATTCGAGCCCTTTCCTCCGGCGATATAGAGTCAGTTTTAATTAAATCGAAAGCTCTGGATTCAATTTCCTCTTTTAAAATTTGCCCCAATCATAATGTGTTGTATTGATCAGCCTCAGCATTCGACCAAAATAGGTGAATAGCTTCACTTGGCAACCTAAAACTAGACTCAACAACTCTTGATTTTATTAGTTGCACTTCCTCTACATTCATTTCACCTGTTGACATTGAATTTAATGCCTGTGCAAAGGCCCGATCTTCTCTTTGTCGCATTGTTTCTATCAATTCGTAGAATTTAAAATGATGCCATAGCAATTCGCCAACAATAACTCCATAAGGGTTTGTCGAGTTTGAGCTGAATATCCACTTATCTCCAACAGGAGGAAGTTGTTTCAAATCTCCAAAAACTATAATAGAAATACCACCAAAATGTTCTTTACTTCTAAAAATTTGCTTGAATCTTGCATCAAGATATCCCAAAATTCTTGCTCCAACCATTGATATTTCATCAATTATCTGTAATTTCAAGTCCAAAAATAATGATGATAAAGAATTAACAGTATCATTGCTAAGAGGACGAATTTCTCCTGAGTACTAGTTGACTGGTAATGAAAATAGTGAATGAAGTGTTGCTCCACCAATTCCAAATGCAGCTTTGCCAGTGGGAGCACGCAGTAAGATCTTCGGTAAATCAGGATTACTGCCAGGAATAGAGTTAAATCTATTAGTAACTGCTAGATAAATTGTTTTAATCAGTCTGCTTTTACCAACTCCAGCACCTCCACCCACATACTCACAGAACTTCACGTTATGAACAATATTTAGTAAAACATGGTGCAGGTATTCACTCTGCTTTGCATTTAAAGTCCCCACTGATGATAATAGACAATCATTACTTATCAAAGGTTGAAGTCTGATCAATCGAACTCCATTAGTGGTATTGTTATCATCAATGTTAGGATTGTCATTATTAATGTTTAAAATATTTATATTTTTGTCCAATTCTGGTACAGCTAAGGCTCTGAACTCGTCATCGAGCAGTTGGGTTGCAGATCTATTGTCAAGCAGATTTTAATTTTCTACACTGTTTTCCTCTTGAATTCTTTGAAGAACTTCGTCGAGTTCTCCTTCTTTGTATTTTTCGAAGACAGATCTGTTTCGTTCAATGATATCCCCATTGACTCTGCAAATTTCTTCATTGTCTTTATCTAATATATCCTCTTTCTCATTTATCCAAGGCAACAAATATAGCATTGCCAATGCACGGAAATAATCTTATATGCTTAAATCCACATTAAAGGATGGGAATCGTATTATTGAAGCATTTTCTTTTTTGGATATATATCCAGAGCCACCCCTTAGCTTAAATAACCTTACATTTGATTCAATATTTTCGTCGTTGAAATTATTATTTTCCATGTAATCATCTTCATCTTCCTGAGGGCGACGATTTCTCGAGGGCCTTGATTTCGAAAACTTATAAAAATCTGCAAAATAAGCTAGACAATAATCCTGCAGTTCGTTGGGATGTGCCACATAGTGGTCCAATAGATTTGTTTGGAAAATATTTGTTGAATCTCCAGGAATATTTTCTAACTCGGCTTTAATATTCTAACACGTTGTTCTGGAACTAATGTGTTTACATAAACTTCGGAACTACTACATTGGCCAGAAACTTCTGAAGCAGAAATAAATTTATTTCCAATATTTTGAAGTCTCTGAGGGACGGTGAAGTTTCCATATCTTATTTCATCCATAGCTTCACTTAATAGCCTTGAAACTCCTCAATGTTATTTATTAATATAATTAACACCTGCATAGGCATCTAAAATAAATTGAATATCTCTTTGCATTGCTAACATTTTGGAGTTAAACGCATTAAAGGATCTGTCCATAAAAGATCTCTTCAGGAATATTTGCGGTTTCTTTATTGATGACCTGATCGCTAAAATATAAGCTTCAATATCTAGATTTATTCTGTCATTTAAAAATTTATCAAATGTCTGAAGTTCATTTATTTCCCCATCTGTAAATTTTGAATTAAGAAAATCTTGGATTTTATTATAATTTTCTTTATGGGTTTTCAGTTCCATGCTATCAGTATTTTCTGGAAGTGGTAAAAGTACTTCCGTATGCAGCATAGGCGGATATGGTATGTTAAATCTGCAAACTTTTTGTGCTCTTATATCTCTATGACAACTTCTAGTATGGTGATGCTCTTGAAATTTAATATAATTAACAACTTCTGTTATATTAGAATCCGTTTTAATAAATTTATCAATAAAGCTTACTACGGGAGGAAATGTTGTTTGATCTGATAAGTCAATTGATGGTGCATTATGCAACTAATATATACCATGAACATGTGGTGATCCTCTTTTGTTGGAACTCAATTCTCCAGTAAAATTTTACGACCCTATATTCATCAAAAATTCCACCATTTGCTTTGAAATGCTTAAGAATATGTCGAATTCTTTGGTCGAAATAACGTGAACATGTTACTGGGTCTGTACGAATCAAATTATATTTTTCCTGAGTGGTGTAAAGCTTCATCTTCCGTTATATCTTTTCCCTCTACTTTTTTTGCCAAAATTACTAATAATTCAGGCCATTGCGATTCTGCCGCTGAAAGAGTGATGAAGAATGTTGGAAGTCCAAATTGTCGGATCATTGCCATTACTTTCTTCTCTCCTTCCCAATGTGCTGGAGAAGATCGTATACCTTTTAGAATATAGTATCCTTCATCATGTTGTACTAGGTTTTGGATGTAGTTATCATCCAATATATCCCTGGCTAAATGTCTATTGGATCCCACCTTTTTTCGTTAATATGTTGAGATACCATTCTTAACTTTAGATAATTCTAATCTTTTGTAAGAATATAACACCTTATCAACACGTGCACATCTTCTGTCATATCGTCGAACTTCAGACCTTATAATTTTAGCCACCAATGATTCACATATCCGCTTAATGCCACAGTATATGGTTGGGAATGATAGCTCTTCAGCATCTTCATCCATAAAAAATGAAATTTTTCAAAAGTTTTCAACAACAATTTCAAAACAAATTCACAACCTACTTAAACAAATTATTTTACAATTTTTCCTCAATATAAGTAAACTAAACAAAAGTTTTTATACACCCACATAAAAATGTTAATAATATAATAAATAATTTCCAATTGAGTATACAAAATCCAAAATACAAATTATTCAAAATAGTCGCTATCACACCGGATGACCTGGTGCCGTTAAAACATGCTTTATGTTATTGTCTTTCAAAAACTTTTTAAAATCTTCGGAGGTAAATTGTCGACCATTGTCACTAACTAGCGTATCGACCAACCCAAACCTTATAAACAAATCATCTAATTTATTGATGGTAAAACTAGATGTTATATATTTTGTTTTGAAAACTTCTACCCACTTAGAAAAAGAATCTATTACAATAAGAAAGTGAAAGTCTTTAATTGGGCCCGCAAAATCTATGTAAATTCTAGACCACGGAGAATTCGTGGGTGCCCAAGGCATTAACGGACTCTTCTCTGGACTCGGCAGGCTCATTTTACATGAAACACAATTATAAATCATATTTTCAATGTCCTGATCCATCTTAGGCCACCAAACATATGAACGAGCCAACGCTTTAGTTTTTACAATACCGAAATGGGAATAGTGTAACTGAGCTAAAATCTTACTACGTAATTTTGGAATTACCAATCTAAAACCCCATAAAATGCAATCTTATTCTACAGAAAATTCATTTTTACGAGGAATGAATGGAGAAAACTCTTTTTCATTTAAAAAATCAACTTTCCTACCTTGTACTAACTCCTTCAATTTTGCAAATAACGGGTCACGCCTAGTTTCCCTTGCAATATCTGTAAAATTAAATTTTAATTTATTATCACTACACATGTAGTTAATGTAGCTACAATCATCACCAACTTCTTCTACTTTTTGCTGAGGGAGTCTAGACAAATACTGTAGTTAAATCCTGACAAAATGAATGCCCATCTTTGGATGCGAGCGGCGACCATTACTGGAAGCCCTTTATTTTCACCAAAGATTGCTAACAGTGGCTTGTGATCAGATTCTAAAATAAACTGAACACCTATCAAATATTGCTTCAGTTTTGTTACACTGAAAACTATCGCTAATGCTTCCTTTTGTATGGTGCTATAATTTCGTTCCGTTTTTGTAAGCGCTCTTGATATAAACGCTATGGGCTTTTTTGAACCATCTGCCCATAAATGAGACAGAATTCCAGCAACTGCATTATTAGATGCATCTGTGGGTTAAAGTGTACCAGTACCTTGTCAGAAGTGACTTCCATTTTTAAATCGTTAAAGGCATCATGTCATTTTTTTGACCACTTGAACTGGACGTCCTTTCCAAGAAGCTCGTACAGAGGCGCCATTTTATTGGCAAAATTAGGGATAAATTTTGAGTAGTAGTTAAGCATGCTAATAAATGCCCTGACTTCCGAAATGTTTTTAGGAAATGGTGCTTCTACTACTGAAGAAATTCGGTCTCTGTTCAAGCTCAAACCATTTCGATCAATATTAAAAACCAAATACGACACCTTGTCCTTGAAAAATTTGCACTTATTGGCATTGAGTCGTAACTCCACTGAGTCCAGCTTAGATAGTACTATTTCAATAGTGTTGACATGATCACTAAGGTTTTGACTTGTGATGATAATATCATCCAAATAATTTGTCACATTTTGAATCCCACGTAAAAAATTTTCAATCGTTTTTTGAAAAATAGCCGTTGCCGGTTGTACTCCAAAAGGTAAACCAGTCATTTTAAAAAATACCCAAGTGAGTACTCCAAGCACATAACATTTGTGAACCTTCATCCAATACTAACTGGTTATAGGCATTTGAAAGGTCTAGCTTAGTATATAATTCTCCCCGCAGTGAAGAAAACATTTCCTCTATTAACGGTAGGGGGTACTTTACATTTTCTAAATATTTATTTATAGTGGATTTGTAATCACAACATAAACGAATTTGCCCGTTAGGCTTTATAATCGGAAATAAAGGCGTACCCTACTCCGAGTTGTCAACTGGAACCAAAACCCCTTTTTCTAATAATTCGCGCAATTGAAACTCAATTTTAGAACGCCACGCAAATGGCACAGGTCGTGGCTTACAAAAAATAGGCTTCACATTTTCAATTAAAGTTAGCTTTAGCGAACCGCCTGTATACCGTCCCAAGTCATTCTTAAACACATTTGGGAAACGTTTTTGTATGCTTTGTACACAATCTTTTATGCAACTAACTGCATTTATATTGGAAAGACCTATTCCAAACAAAACCATAAAATCACGGCCTAAAAGTGACGGACTACACGTATTTGTAATGACAAATCGTAAATTTTTACTTTATTCAAGATATTTTGCTAGTGCGAAAAACTCACCCAAAACCTCAATTGTGTCTCCGCCATACGCACAAAATTTATGTTTACAAGGTTTCAAAATCACTCCTTTAAAATATGTGTAAAATGTATCTTTTGACATTAACGAACACGCAGCACCAGTGTCCAAAATAAAATCCATTTCTTTTTTATTTACTTTTATCGACAGTGTGATCGGTACAGACAAATTGGTATTTGAAATACTGTAAATAGAAAAACTTGAATTATTACTAGAATCTACATCATACATCATCTAAAGTATTTATTTTTGATACTTCAATCCTATTTATGTGGTTACCTATGTGGTAGCATACGCTTGCAAGATGACCAATCTTGTTGCACTTGTGAAATTTACTGTTTTTGTATTTGCACTTCTCACTAGCGTGGTTTTTTCAGCCGCAATGTGAACATTTCTTCTTTGCTTTGTTCTCGCTGTTCTGTTGCTGTTTGTTGTTTTTGCAGCTAGATGGTGTGTCTTCTTTGTTGTAAACTTTTTTGGATTTATTTGGAAGTTTTTTTAAATAGTTTACTTTACTTTCGGGATTTTCTTTTGCATATATTTTTGCTTCCATCGTCAACGCTTTTTTGTATGCCACTTCTAGAGTCAAATTCTCATCCTCTTCACACAGTCTCTCATAAATTTTTCCGCCGAAACCCGTGACAAATTTATTTACTAAAAATTGTTGCAGCTGTGCTTCAAATTTGCACTCCATTGCAAGCTGTTTCAACCTTGCATACCACGCTGACACCGACTCCTTCTTCGTAGCATCAAATAAATTTCGCCTTTCATGGAAAATTATAATCGGAGGTGAATAATGCTGTTTCAACATCTCGCACAAAGCATTATACGTATTTTTTATTGGCAAATCTGGAAAGCACAACTCCCTTAATAAGCCATACGCATCAAGGCCCACTGCTTTTAATAACGTTGACACTTTTATTCGGTCCTCTTCAATGGCAGCCTCCACAAAATGTGAATCCAAGACTTCTTGCCAATTGCGCCATTTGTCGACACTTGGACGAAACTCCCTTATGCCGGTGGCCATGGCCGTAGCAAACATGCTCTCATGTGGGCTATTGTGACATTCCTCTCATCTACTGGCATTTTTGTATATTATTTAAAGGTTCCAATTGCTTCTTTATACAAAGAAAATGTAAATGCCAAAAACTAAACCAGTAGATCCACCAACTGTACTTTAATTGTTTTTTATATTATAAAGCTACAACACACCAAATGTAGTTTAAAAAAAATTTCAATGCAGTATACAAAAATGTATAAAATTTGCACAAGAAAAATAACGACTTTTTTTGTCTTTGTTGTTATTGTTTTTTTGTTTTCAATCCTCGTCGCCACTATGTCTTCAGTTTGGTGGTTAAGCAAGAAGTGATTTATTTTCATGTTTGTTTTACATTCATTTCATTATGTACTTAGAACTAATTGACATTTCTTAACTAATACATATAATATACAAATGTTGGTGCATGTAGCAACAGCACATCACTAATAGATGGCGCTATTCCACAATTATATTCTAATCGACGCTTAAGATGAACCTGAATTACTTCAGTTTGATTGAATGTTCTCGGAAGGACACTAACTGTTTTATCTACTTGTATAGGAATATTAACCACTTCTCCTCTTACTTCACACTATATAAACATATAATCCCTCCCTTAACTAGTTTTATGCAAGTATTGCAAAATTTGAAAATATTATTATCTGGGGGAAATATTTCAGACATAAAATACCTGCGAACCATAATCCATCACAGCAAACGCATACCTCTGTCGGCCCATTTTTATTGAAATCAGCCAACATTCTATTTGAATGCCTAAGCACATCAGCTGATAAAATGTCCATTCGGGATTCGGGGGAAAGTTGATGCCTGTTTTCTCTGTTCCTCTGGGATTGCCTTTAGTTTTGAATTGAACGATTTAATGGATTTATCCTGTGCAATCGTACGCGGATATTTCGCATTTGGTTAGACATCTCCATATTTAATTGGGTTAATAATCTTGATGTTCGCCTGGTATTGGAATTGCGCCATTGTTCTGCAACACGCAAAATAGGATTCGATCGTCTGTTAATGTGTGCAATAGTGTCCCTTTTTCGTTCCATTTCTCGATATGTAGGTACTTCACGATGTTTGAATCTTCACGTCTTTGCGAATGTTCAACAGTATTTCGCTCCTGTTCTGTTTGTCTGTAAATGGGATCTTCTCGACGTAAATAACACGTAGCTAAATCTCTTTGACGTTCAGCGCTACGGAAATTGAAATCTTCCCGCCGTACAGAATGTTGTATCGTATTACGCCTTTGATCCGTGGTACGATACTCAGGATCTTGACGGCGGGTATAATGTGCTAAAGAGTCCCGTTGCCTTTCTGCTTCACGAACGTTTTCATCTTCTCGGCGTAAGGAACGTTCCATTGTATTACGATCTTGCTCTGTGGTGCGATACACAGGATCTTGGCGACGTAAAGAGTGGGCTGCAGAGTCCCGATGCAATTCTGCTTCACGAAACGCGGGATCTTCACGACGAGAAGAGTGTGATTGAGAATCTCGTTGCCTTTCTGATTCACGAAACACAGTATGTATCTTCACGAAAATCGGGATTTGTTCGCCGTACTGATTGAGATGCTGAATCTATTTCTCGTTCAGCTTCTCTATAAGATGATCCTGATCTTCTCAATGAACGCAACATCCGTTCCCTATGACGTTCGTTTTCTCGAAGGGAAGCTATCCGTTGAGAATTGCTTAATCGATGACTTTCTCTATTGCGTTCATGGTAATTAATTCCAGCTTCTCTCATATGTTGTATATGTTGCTCTGAAGACTGTTTCCTAAGTTTTGGCATGTTTAAGTATACCTGTAAAAAAATTAGTGAATATTTTTTAGTAAAAATTTATATAACAATTAACATTGATTTTTTCGTTTTTGACTATTAATTACCAATTTAATATTTATGAACTCTTGTTCTTGCCTAAAACCAAAATTTGATGTAGCGTTCACTTAAGTATAAGTTAAAAAATAACTTGGAAGCTATCTGGTACTTTATAATATACACTACCTGACATTTCCCATATGGGATGTAAAAAATGTAACAGGTATTTATAAAAAATACCTTGTATATCTTGACTAAAAAATCAAAACTGAATTGGGAAAATATTTAACTTTCGGTTATTTTATACATTAATAGATAATTGTATAAATTTCCTAATATTAAATCTACATGTAATATACCTGCTTAGGAACCTTTTACTTCATTGTTACCTGTAATTTCCTATATGAAACTAACATTTTAAGTAAGTATTTAGTCCAAATTCTTAATACTGGAACTACTGTTGTTACATACATGTAATTACACCTTTAGGTGGAGGGTATTAAAAATTCGGCAAAGCCGAATATAGTACTCTTACTTGTTTTATTATAACAACAATAAAAATAAATTATAAAGTAAGTTACTCATTTGTTTAAAGAAGATAATGAATTGATCGTAGCCTAAAAGAGTAACGAAAAATTAATATGTTAAGCTTACAATTTCTTTATTAAGTTGTTTATCTAATTTCTGTACTATCGTATATTTATTATATATATTTTTTTGTAAATGATAATTATCATTAAATTTGTTTTCTCTTGAATATATTGAAATTTAAATAATGAAATAATAAATATTTTAATGTGATTCTTCAGGGTCGTAGGTAAGAGTAAGTGTGTTAGGGGTTTTTGCAATATATTTATCATATTTAAGGAGTTATTTTATTGAAATATTTCACTTAGTGTATTGTCCAATTTGGTTAGCCAAGAATGTAAGAACTTGTATGCAAGATGGAATAATTGTATATAGAATAAATAGTATTATTATTATTACAATCCATTCTGAATTTTAAGTGTATTCATTCCTTAATGTTAGTGAGATAGTTTGTTGAAATATATTTCTGGTGTAGATTAATCTATTATGGGATTTTCGGATTATTTTTGGAAGTTAAATGTTCGGAATTACGCGTTTGGAGTTGAGAATTTATAACTCAAACCGTCCACTTTTAAGATTCAAAAAGTTATCAGTTAATTTTCAACTTTACCTTATTCTTTTTTGTCATTAATTTGTTTAATACACACTATATTACTGAAAACCCAATGAAGATTCACACATAATAATATTTTGTTTAAAAAAACTTTAAGTATTATTTCAAAATGTTGCTAGTTCATAGCAATGAAAATTTACCATCTTTAATGGAAGTGAATAAGACGCCAACATGTTCCATTTGTAATGAGATCGACGATGTCATTGTATCAACTCCCTACGAACACGTTTTTCATAAAGACTGTATAGTTAATGTCCTTAAAGAAACTCAAGCTTGTAGTATTTGTGGCAAAGCCTGTAGACAGACAAAGCTTAAATCTTACAACATTTTGTCAAGTACTGAAAGTCACAATTTACCAACTAACGATAATAATGATAGTCGTGGTGCTATTCCAAAAGTTGTTAGTCAATCTCAATCTAAAGGGTTTAATCCCAGACATAATTTAAATTTCAATCAATAAACTCCTAGAGTAGACAACAATCCTAATCGTAGAATATCAGTTGATAATTTATTAAATATTTCCCAAAGTAATTTAGGTAATAAAAATGCACAATTTAATGTTAGTAATCAAAACATTGGTAAACATATTACAAACACTTATAAATGATGCCGTTAGAACACAATTAGCTTATATTAGTTCAAGTTCAAATCAAATTTCAGAATGAAGACAATAGGTCTAATCATAGCAAAAACTTTCCAAACCGTAATAATTCTAATCGTCAAAATTTTAGCAGACAAAACCTTTACCAAAACTTTGAGTATTCTACTGAAAAAATATCGATCATAATGTCAGGTTGCCATATTATGTTTAGTGGACAGGAGGAGGATGGATTATCAGTTGATAATTTTATATACAGAGTACAGTCCCTCACAATCCAAAACTTGCGCGGTGATTTCGACGTGTTATGTAGACACATACACTTACTTTTCTCAGGCAAAGCTATGGATTGGTTCTGGCGCTTCCACCGGACTGCTCAAAGGTTTGATTGGGACACTTTGTGTACCGAACTAAGAAACCAGTTTCGTGATAGACGTACGGATTTTGATCTAAAGGAGCAAGTCAGACGTAGAAAAGGAAGATTAGGGGGAAAATTCGATTCCTTTTTATGATTCCATTTTCCAAATTACGGATGGGTTACAAACACCTATTTCTGATTTTGAATTAATGAAAATTTTAAAACGAAATCTAAATCCTGATGTTAGGAAATAACTTTTACATTTCGACATTGTTTCTATATCTCAATTAAGAGAATATGTCCAAAAGCATGAAATATTATAAGAAAAGTTAGATGGTCGCCGATCGAATAGGAATTTAATTTCTCGAAAAATTGTATCTGAAATTGATAATTGTGTAGGTAAAGATACAACTGTTAATATTGAAGAAATTTATCCAGAGTCCTTGATCATCACCTGTGGCTCTAGTTGGAATTGTTCGGAGAAAGAACAGCGTTTCGAAAACTGTTTGGGAGACAGAAGGATTTTTTGTTATGGATGTGGAGCACCAAATATTTTCAAACCCAATTGCATGACATGTAATAAGTTTCCAAAAAACTATCGAGCTCAAAACAAACCCAAACAATAACAAACAAAATCAACTTAGATGTAAAATCGACTTCATGCCAAACTAATTTTAATCCAATTTTTTCAAATTCTGATTCATGTGAATCAAATAATATTCCCAGAATTTTTAATGAAGAATTTAGTTTAGAAATTATTGCCAAGAAAACTAGAAGAAACACAAAAAGATTGCGTGATTTTTGGAAAAATGTTATTAAGAATCGTAAAAATATATGTTCTGCAATTATATCTCAAAACCACAGTTTTGATATAAGCTCTTTTACCACGGTACGTATTTTTGATGAAGACGTTGTGGGTATGATTGATACCGTTGCAACGGTCTCAGTATTTGCATCAGACTACGCCACTGAATTTTTAAGGAAAAATTAACATCCATTCAAAAAATTTAAACTTTGTTTGAGAACCGCTGATGGCACTGAACACCCTACGTTAGGTAGTATTACTACAAATGTCACTTTCAGAGGCTTATCAAGACCATTATCATTCTTAATTATTCCCACTTTAAGGCAGAATTTGCACTTAGGCGTAGATTTCGTTAGATCATTTGGACTGTCAAAAGATTTATTTTTAGATACAACCATTGCCGAGAATTCGGAAATAGACGATACTGATTTAAATGATAATCTACATAGTGTGAACCCTGAACAAAAGGCAAGACTTTATGCTGCCATAGATTCGTTTCCTTCATATTCTTAAGAGGGTCATGGACCAACAACTCTTGTAACTCATGTAATAGACACGTCTGAAAATAATCCAATCAAACAGCGATATTTGGTCTGAAGACTTTAAAAATTCATTCAATGAACTAAGAAGTGCACTTACTTCAGCTCCGGTGTTGCACAACCCGAATTTTTCTCGTCCATTTTCAATACAGTGCGATGCTAGTAAATATGGGGTTGGGGCGGTACTCGCACAGCGAACAGATGACCAGGAAGATGTACCAATCGCTTTCATAAGCCATTAACTAAACACTGCTCAGGCCAATTATTCAGTATCAAAACAAGCTGCCGTAATGGCAGTAAAAAAGTTTCGCGCGTACGTAGAAGGCCAAGAATTCGAGATCATAACTGACCACGCTTCATTAAAATGGCTCATGAAGCAGACCGACTTACACCGACGGCTTTAAAACTTCAAAGTTTTAATTTCAAAATTTGTCACCGTAAAGGAAGACAAAATGTTGTACCCGATTCCTTGTCAAGGATGTATTCCGAAAATAATGAAGAATTAAAAATGCCAATAATTGATAACATACGTACAGAGGAAATAGATAGTTCACTGGAAATAGATTTGGAATCAAGAGAATTTAAATCTGACGAATATTTATCCTTAATAGATAGACTTGAAACAAATTTAGACCGTTTTCCCGATAGTAGATGGTTTTGTATAACACGTTCAGGACAAGAGTTACAAGAGCAGTTATCATAGAAACTGTGGATTCCATCTGTACTTAGACATGAACTTATACAGAGAGCCCACGATCATCCCTTATGTGCCCAATGTGGCCTAAGTAAAACTTTAAATAGACTGAAACAGTATTTCTATTGGCCAAAAATGGCGAAACAAGTTGCTGATTATGTCAAGTCTTGCGAAATTTGTAAACAGACAAAGGCTCCAAATAAATGTTTAAGACCTCCGATGGGACAGCAAGCCACATCAGAACGCTTATTGCAAAGATTGTACTTGGATTTATTAGGTCCTTATCCCAGATCTTCAGCGGGTAACATACACAGAAAAAAATAAATAGTAAAAAACTGAACAAACGTTCAGTTTTTCGAAATATTTATTAGGTTTTTTGCACCCTGAATTCTTGTAGTAGAAAACCGGATAAAACGTTCAGCTTTACGTTGAACGTGCGTTCAGCTTTTTACTATATAGAGTTCAGCTTCTGCAAAAGTAAACGGGCGTTCAGCTTTTAACTATATTCGTTTAATTTTCGCAATACTGAAGGAGAATTTAGTTTTTTATCCGATGCGTTCAATTTCTTCATTACTGAACGTAACCTTATTATTTTACCAGCTGCGTTCAGAAAATTAAATAAAGGATTTTCAAATTTTTTTTTAACATTAACAAAATTTATTCAATATATTCTACAAGCATTATTCATACAAAAATGTTTACATAAACAACTATTTCTAATAACTCACCGAAACCTACTCTTCCTGAGGAAATTCCCTGTATATGTCATCGATAATTACCTTAAAATCAGATGGTGTTAACATTTTTCCGTTAATGATGGGGTTTTCCAGGATTATATTTATTAATATGTACCTGTACTCAGATGACAAAAAGTTATACTGCCTTCAGTAACACAATTTTTTAAAATACACACTGTCTGGTTCCTCTTCTTAAAAGGCTTCTATATAAAACAATTATTAAATATTGACTACATAGGTATATGCACATATATACAACATACCTTCTAACTTCAGCAATAGAAATTTAATTGATCTAACAAAGCTCAATGTTAATGTATGGATGTCAATATATAAATTATGAACTACTCACTATAATAATCAACACACAAATGGGATTCGGTCAAACTTAAAACTTGTTGTTTTTTTAGAATCCCGTTACCACTTTACCACTTTAATAGTAAGTTGGCAAATCAATTTGACAAGGCTAAAATAATAGCTAAATACGGTTCAAGTTATTATCAATTACAGGATATGACAGCCAAAAATATCGGAAAATTTCATTCGAACGTAGTTTTCATTCTTGTGGGAAGTAAGTTTCTTAATTTGTCTTATAACTTTTAACAAATATCAGAAAAAGAACAAACAATAGTCTTCAGATTTTGTTTCACTGAATTCAGTTCAACACAACCTGTTTTGTAATATCTCAAAAATTTAGTTTTCACTAAATAATTTTTTTTGTATTCATTAACAAAATTTATCATATTCTTTCAATTAGTACGTTTTATGGTTGGTACGTTTACCTACCATATCATGTTTACAACTTTTATTTACCCAACACTATTGAATGTTCTCACATTCATATATGATCTTATGTTATTATCACTTATTTCTTTTTCTTTACTGAGATCATGAATTGTTCAGATATCATGTAAGTTAATCTACATGATAAATATACATGATGTTGAGATGGGTAACTGATCATATCCTTTTATTACGTTTACTCTATTTTTAAAGCTTTTGAGTTTTTTATGAGTAAATTTACAATTTTTTCTACAATTCACACCTTAAACACTTTGCTATCTATACCAAGGTAAATATTAAGTGAAATAAAACATTCGATTAAAATTTAATTAGAGTATGTTGTACTTAGAATTTCAAACACTCACGAGGAGGCTTCCCGGAATACAAGCGGTCAAACCACATGTAGATTCCACACCCTCGTGAGATATAACGAGAATTATAACCTGTCGTACTTTCCATCATCGTACTTTCCATCAGAAGCTATTACATAATGATTTCGCACATGGTTTTGAGACGAGTTTTCATATAGATTGAAAAATAAATAGTCTTCTAATTAAACGGTACCATGCAATCGACAGAGCTTAAAATATTATATTATTAATTCTAGCACACAATATAACAAACTAAACTAAAACACCCAAAAATGTCTAAATCCAGTTAAATCAGTTCTTACATCTAATATCACAAAATATCTTACATCTAATATCTCAAAATTTCTTACAACTAATATCACAAAAATGCCGTAAATTTATAATCCAATTTCTTTAAATATATATACACCTATACAATCTAATAAAAATTAACACCATATCAGTATTCAATATCGTAAATTACTAATTTTGCCATTAATATTTTTATTTCCTATTAAATATGTACTATTAATATAAATTTATAACTAAAAACAACAACAATTCAAAAAGATAATGTCTTATTTCCTATTCTAACCCAGTCCTAATCACAACTTACAACTTATGTATAAAATAAAAACTAAGTTTTGAATCTTATTAATTTTTGTTACAATCTATGCTAAAAATTCATAATCATAAATATTAACATTATCCCTTACGTATAAATATATACATAAATGTAGATCATTAACATAGTGTTAAATTGCATACATTTTGTCAACATCAATTCCAACAACTGCAGAAGGCCTTCAGCATCGATGGAATCAACGAAATTCTGTAAGTTTTTAACTATTCTCTTTTGTTATTGATATATGTATATTTATATGTAATGTGATTTCAATATTTACTCTTACATTGCAATTCAATAAGCTCTATCTATTTTTTTTTTATTATAAGTTATTTTTTTGTAGAGCAAAAACGGTTGAATATATCGCAGACATGATTTCACCAGCCGATTCTGCAGCAAAAATTAATACAATTGACGTTTTTTATTAATCCTTAGAAAAAGTTGCAAAAACCCACTACAGGGGGTGCAAAAAACGTCCATTGTATTAATTGTTGCTGCAGAATCGACTGGTGAAATCGGATTTGCAATATATTCAACCGGTTTTGCTCTACAAAAAAATTAGGTAAAAATTCGCGTCTTTAGGTGCGTTGAACCACCACAAGAAGTGAAAATTTTCTAAAAAAAGGGCGCCATTATTTTTATTTACGCAAAAACCTTCAAAAACAAGCAACTCAAATTTTTGAAATTAACTCTAATATACATACATAAGTATGTAGGCATAATGATATTTCGAAAAGTCCAATTATCTTCTTCTGCAACATAATTTTCATTACTGTCATCCTAATTCGACCATATCAGAAAGATGAGTTTCAGAACAAACTTGGAAATTTAAATCGCTTGTTCACACAAACATCTATGCGGCATTTACATCTGTCCGTTTTATATATAGAATACAGTATTTTTTTTAACTGCTATCTTTTGAAAAAAATTCTAAAAAGTTCAATATTATAATCTACTAAAAAAAAAAATTTAGACCATACAATTGAATATAAGTGTAGTGAACTTTATGCTTTTAAATGCAGAATATTATTTCTAATCTTACAACAGATAATCAAGATCAAATTTGTATATCTCTAATGTTACTAACTAATGTTAGTAACACTATGGTCACGTAGAGGTAATATTTGTTAGTTAGTAAATAATTTTTATTCAAGAACGTACATTTACACCAGACATATTATGTACAATGCTCAACAGTTTTTTATACATAGATTTGTCCAATTCACATCGAAGTTGTATGTTGTACCTTGTATGATACAACTATTGTGGTTGTGAACACAAATTTCGCCAAGTCGTAAGTTTACCTAGCCAAGCCTTGAAAATGCCACACGAAGATGATAAAAAAAACATTCCAAAGTATATTAATATGTAATATTAGTAATGCAAGCGAACAATAGCAAAATAATGTATACATTGTGTATAAAATGCAAACAATTGACAAATATTTAAAACAAATTATCGTTTTTCATAAATTTACTTTTTACTAAAATGAGCTAATTTTTTTGTTTATGTATAAATATGAACTTTTGGCAACACTTCAATTTTCATACAACATATGAAAAAATGTTGTAGGTGTTGTACAAAACATTTATATAGAAATTATCAACAACATTTGAACAACTATTGTAAATTCAGACGACTTATAACTCATACGACTGTACAACGTCGGTTGTGAACTGAACAATTGTTTTAGGTATAGAGTATTTTAGATTCGGCACAGCTGAATAGTTTTCAGCATTGAGAAAGTTAGAATTTGCGTTTGTTGTGATTCCAAACTAACAATTACCAATTACCAACAAATTTTATTTAAATCTTAACTGTTTTGACTTTGTATATGACTTATGATTCGTAAATATAATTTTAGGCAATGAGGCGACTTGGGACTATTGTATGCCGTTTTTTCTTTTTGGACGGTCGTACAAAAGCTATTGATGTTCACCCCACTGACACAGCTGGTGATGCCGTCGTTAAATTGGCCGAAAAACTTAATCTATCCAATACAGAAGGTTGGGCCATCTTTCAGTCTCGACCAAATGGAGAGGAACATATAAAATCGTTTGACTACCTTTATGATGTTATAGCTGCATGGGAATTAAAGCAGGTTAAGTTACAGCCAGTCACAGTAACACAGAGACGACTAACTAACGGATCGTCTTCAGGTGAAAATCGCTTTGTATTTAAAAAAAGATTATTTAAATCAACACGGGAATTATCACAAGATCCAGTAGAAGTAAACTTACTTTATGCACAGGCTGTATACAGTGTTGTAAAGGTATGACTTTTTAATTTTTGTATTTATTTATTACTAAGAACTAGCTGACCCGACAGATGTTGTCCTGTCCAAATGAAAAAAAGTGTGTTAAAAGAAAAACAAAACGTATTTTTGAATGATAATTTTCATTAATATAGGTTAAGGTTATGTTTGATTTACATTTGATTTGAAAATATGTACAATGAATGTTATGGTCATAGAATAAAATATACATAGAAGCGTTACTGAGAGACAAAAAACCTAAGACTGTTGTCAAAAACCTAAGTTTTGAAACAATAAAATACATGTAAACCATTTCATAGCACAATTGTGCAAGCTAACCACACACATATTCTTATTCTCTTTGGTTTAGTAGTCACTGTGACAGCGACGAATGAACATGCTAAGCGGGTATATTACTATTTTTTTTTAAATTTTTGTTTATTTAGTTCACTAAACTTTTCTTTCAGTGGAGCTCTCCTTCGCTTACCAACACAAACACAGTTTTAGCTTTGGCATCTCTAATGTAAATCCAAAGTATATTTATACAAGTACATGCAACTCTACAACAAATCAACAATAAAAAAAACAACATTAATTTTGTTTGTGTAAAACATTGTGAGATTGTCAAAAATAGTTTACAATTACATACAAAAAATGTAAACAAACAGAAAGAAAAACAACAAAGTAACAAATTTTGACAATCTCAAAAGTATTTACAAAGGAGAAAATAATGAACAGCTGATCACTTGCATGTACTTGTATAAATATACTTTGTGTAAATCAATGTATTTTTTTGTTGTGTCAGCCATAAAATTTGGGAGAGAATAATTATTTTTACTCTCAGTTGCGCCCCTGGTTCTACCCCATGCTTACGCTGTTCTATTTACATTTTGATTCAAATATTAATGTACAGATAACCAATTAAAATAAAGAAATACTTTTTTCGATTGCTTTGCTGTGATATCATAATTTCGTTCATTGCAATGCTCGATGATACGACATTTTTGTTTTGTTGTCTGGCGCGTAAACAAACAATGCTGATGGTGTTCCGACACAGGAACAGGCGACACACAATTGACCATAAGAGAAGCATGGATTTTCAACACGCAATGACTGCCCTTGAGATTTGTTAATTATTATTGCTAATGTAAGCCGTACCGGAAACTGCAAGCGTTTAAAATCGAATGGAATGTGAATCGGATTCATTGGGATCTCTGGTATTCGTATTCTGCTTTGTACTTTCCTTTAAGTATTGTTGCTTCGATGACGTTATTCATCAGGTTTTTTTTATCGCAAGTCGGGTGCAATTACAAAGATGTAGTTAGTTTATATTTCGTAACATTATGATAACCGATTCGACTTTCAGTTGGAGATTGTGAGGCGGTAATCCGGATAATTCCAGCGAGTTTAAAAACTCGGTTGGATAGTTGACGACGTCATCTTGAGAAGTAACGGCATCAACCGATTTGTACGTCATCCATTCGACAAAAATTTCACTTTGAATCGAAAAATTCAATTCGTCGACATCAATGTTTTTTGCATCAATTGTAATTTTGTGCAATGTTTGGAAACACCTTTCGGATAGTTTCGAATTTTGATTCGGTAAACTGGCAGAAAGCGACGGGAAATTGAATGCAGCAGTTCGAAATGTCAACCAGGATGTTGCCGTTGCCAATATCCAGCAGTTGTTTTGAAAATATTTCTCCAGACTGATAGTTCTGCAGCTCGACATGCAAGTTCACAGTCAATTTGAGTCTCTTGTCGTGTTTCCACAAAACGTACAGCTTCAAACATGGATTAATTTCAACGGGTGGTGTTGACCATGGAATCACTGGCAATGTTTGCGAAAATCACATGCCAACAGAATCATAGCACCACCAAAGCGTCTTTGATTGTTTCGTAAATCTTACAATGTTATAGAAGCATAATGCATCCAAAGACATTTTATGCGCCATTGTACACTCATCCCAAACGATCAGGTTGCTTTGCTGCAATACTTTGGCCATCGCACTATTCTTAGAAATGTTGCATGTTGGATTTTCATTTAATTGCTTATTCAATGGCAACTTGAGTGCTGAATGAGCAGTTCGACCGCCTTCCAACAACGTAGCTGCAATTCCTGATGAACCAAATGCAATATTATTCTGCGAGCGTATTGTTGCCAAAATCAACGCGATAAAAAAAGTTTTTCCAGTTCCACCGCGAGCGTCCAGAAAAAAATCCTCCAGTTCCGTCTTTCACATATTTCATAAGAGAGTCGTACGGATATTTGTATTGTCGATTCAACAGTGGAACGTTTCACCGCGAGCGTCCAGAAAAAAATCCTCCAGTTCCGTCTTTCACATATTTCATAAGAGAGTCGTACGGATATTTGTATTGTCGATTCAACAGTGGAACGTTTGGATATGTTTCACGAATAGCAAACGAAAAATGCCGCCAAATTGATTCGTTACTGGTAACATAGCGGCCTATTTGCAATTGTGTGACTTCATCATTGGTATTTTCTGAACTAACTCCAATCACACCCATGTCACTACCTTTGATCACATATTTGCAGATGTGTTTGATAAGTAGGCGTATTAGTAGGCGTGGACAATTATTCTTTCTGTAAAAAACATTTGTGGTCTATTGCGAAAATTAAAAAAAAGCTAAAATCGGTTCAGGCGTTCTGCGATTTTAGGTATATCGAAAAAAAGTTGGCACAAAAGTGGTCATGGTAAATTTTTCTTCAGTAAAAAATAAAATTGGATTACTGCGAACATTCCAAATCGATTTGCGAAATTCCAAATCGGTCCAGCCGTTCTCCACTGACGACATTTGATTTTTATTTATATACTGAAATACTAGGGTATTTATCGATTAACCGCCAATCGGTTAACCGATTAATTTTGGTCGGTTAACTGTTAGAATAATTTAAAATTGGCGATTTTCAAATAAACCGATTAATTTGTGTCGATAACCGAAATTTCTTTTTTTTTTTGCACTTTATATAGAAATATGTGCATTAACTTCTAGCAATAGTTTTTCAGAAGTATAGCACAAAAATTGAAACTAAGGAATTTTGAAATGAACTTTTTTCTAGAATGTACTATGATTATCTTTGTCCTAATGAGTCGGACGACGACTTGATAATAGACGAATCTAAAGACAGAACTGAAACGAGTCTTTTATCAGAAACTATTAAAAGTATTCATAATCTAAAAAAATACAAAAAGGAGGATTTTATATGAGAAATTGGATATTCTTTATCATGCCTTACTTTTGATTTCTCCAACATCTAATCAGTGAGAAAGTTCTTTCCAAGTTAAGTTTTATTAAAACTAATGAAAAAAATCGTTTAAAAGGAAAACATTTCAATTATATTCCTTTTTGAAAAGCTTATTTCAGAAGATTTTAGGGAGATCCTAAAAAAACTCACATGTGCATAAAAAAGGTCTCAGATACCATATTTTCGTTTTGCTATTACTTATTTAGTTTTGTTGAATTATTATGTTTTATTTGTTTTCATGTTTTTGTTCTTTTTATTAATAAAATTCTTAAATTGGTTCACAAAATTCGTTGTTTTATTCTCAATTTAAAATTAAAATAGAAATTACTCGGTTAATCGAATAATTCAAAATTAACCGATTAATAACCGATTAAATCTAAGCCCCGATTAGTTATTTTCTCGGTTAACCGATTAAATCAGAAACCCGATTAATTGAATACCCTATTAGATACGTAACAACATATGTTAATAATTGTGTATTATATAAACTACAATACGAAATTTATTATCCTTATATATAACGGAAAGTGGTGGATTTATGGGCTTTTGTATATATTCACAGAAACAACATTTAATGAAAGTAATTATCTTATAGGTTATGGATTTAGGACAAAAAGATTCTGTGGCCATCCTTCGTGTAATTTAAGAAGCTAATTCACAAGACTTTGTCAGTTATTAAAACAACTTATTTACTATGCAATCAATGGTGTTATAAACTCGAAATTTGGGTTTTTAAACCTTTCACGATCATAAGACTATTTGGATAAAAGTAATAATTTTTTTCTATTTAATGTGAATCAGTTAGCGCCAAGAAAACATATTTTGAAATTAAAACAAATTTTTATCGGATTTAATAGAATTTTGGTTGAAAATGCAAATGTTCGTTCCACATACTCATGTTTATCAATGAACGGAACATGAATAATGATTTTATAACTTTTTATAACAAAAATGCACTTACCAGGCCTAATATATATCCCAATATAAAATTTAAAAAATCAGTTTTACACTTAAAAAGATTTGGGCACAATTCTTAAACACAGTACCAAAATAAAACGGTCAATTTTCAAAAATTCTGTACAACTTTTATTAGTGTTGCACTTGATTGTTATTATTGGCTCCACACAATTAATCGATATATTACTTTTTCTTGGGTCCAAATATCATTAATTAACGAATTAATTAATTATTTCCACAGCTGCATTAGTTCCTCGCAGACTAAAAACAATTTAAATAAGATTTAAACTTTCTGTAAAGGATATTGTTTCTGAAAATAAGTGTTACCATTTATTTTCAAAGTTCATAATGAACAGAACATGCACGGCACGACATTTTTCATACGATTTGACATAAAAAACAGGTGACCAGTGTGAAATAAAATTTGTTTTTATTTATAAATATAAAAATGAATAATGCTTTCAAAAATTAAGATGACAATAGATGGCAGATTACGGAAAAAGATGACAGAAAGAGGACCTCGATAAGTAGATTGTCAAATTTAATTTCTTTAACAAAATTCAGTACTCCTTAAAGGCAATCCAAGATATCACAAACGGTGATTAAGGGATAAGAAATCCTCTAGGAATAAGACGATGACTTTTGGGGCAAGCTAATATATCACAACCGGTGATAATAGACTGGCAATTCCTCTAGGTTCATGTCAAAAGTCTTTGAATTCAAGCCAAAACATGGGCTTGCCTTCATTGTTTAAACGTTCCAAAAAAGCCTCCCTATGATGTGGTATAAAAGGGAGTGAAGACAATGTGTGCTCAAACTATACTATTATAAATAAAAATATAAGGTCACATATAACCAATATGTTCTAATAAAAGCCTCCATAAGATGTGTGATAAAGGTTGAGAGCATAATGTGTGTCCTAAATAAAGAACAAATTAAATAACGCTAACGAAAATAAAAAATAAATTCTGTTAATCCGTGTTCTAACGCTAGATCACTTTCTTATAGAAGAATCTTTTTCGAAATATGTTGATTCAGAAGGTAAATGTTCGGAAACGTTGGTCCATGGAGTATTTGACCGAGTTACACAAAATATACAAGTAGAAAACTTCAAATCGCAACATTAAACCAGAGACATTAGTTTTGCTAAAATATTGAAACACTCCTCCCATTTGCTGGAGGCGGAAGAGGATCATCCGGTGGACGTAAGGGCAAACCAGCCAGAAACTTATAAAATTCTGCAAAATATAATAGAATGGATAAATAAGGAAGATGTGGATAACCAATCTATAACTAATAAAACAGTATTAATAACAAAAAACACAAATAAGTTTTTTTAAACATAAAAATAATATAAAAAATAAATGAAATTTAAATAACAAATTTAAAAAAAAATATAATAATTATAAGAAAATTGTAATAACATAAAAAAATGCAATAATTTTAAATAAAAAAAATTGGATTAAAAAATGGATTAATATAAGTAGAACAAGCTAATCTACTGAAATGTATTACTAGTTATATAAAGGTACCAAAAGATGTCAGTACTTGTCACCATCTCTACGGATATTTGGTCTACATCCTAATACTGTCCTGTGCAGATCGTGTCAACCAACCACTAGCTACAAATGTTGTTTATCTTCTTTTGTAGGGTAGTTATTAAATATTGTTACGAAATTGTACTTGAATTTAAATATAACTGTTTTACCGACTGGTTTAAAGTTGTATAATGCCTTTCAGCAGCAGTGCTTCTCAAACTTTAACAAATCTGTGGGTATTATCAACATTGCTGTAGAACATACAACATTGAATAAAAGCTTTGAGGTGAGCAACACTAAGCTATAGAATTCGCATATTCTAGTTTTAAGATCATTGTAGAAATAGAGATTTCTAGATGGTAATGCAGTGAAAAATGCCGCCAAATTGATTCGTTACTGGTAACATAGCGGCCTATTTGCAATTGTGTGACTTCATCATTGGTATTTTCTGAACTAACTCCAATCACACCCATGTCACTACCTTTGATCACATATTTGCAGATGTGTTTGATAATGCAGTGTATATAAATTGGCCGTGACAACACCACAGGAGTGAGTCTAATTTGAAGCATCGTTAAGTAAAGACATCAACTGCATTGCCAGTGTATAATTGACCAAATTAAAGTGTGTGTGTATTTCTTCGAAGTGATAAACGTGTGTAAAAACACCGAGTGACAATTTGAACTGTTGTTGTTGTACATTTTAACCCTTATGTGTGTGACAAGGTCCCCGGGTAACTTTTTGTAATTTAATTGCTATTTTCTATGTATGAGGAATTCCTAAGCGCTTGAAACTTTCTGAGAACTCCTAACTTTTTATTATATTTATTTTTTGTAATGCACACTTTTGTGTCACGACTTGGGAGGCAGTGGTAAATCATTTTATATTTTACACCCTTAACAGGGTGGCAGGGCACCAGGGTACCACATACAAATTATATGAAAAATATTACTTATATGCTGACAACACAATACTGAGTAGTTTTTCTACTGGCTGAATTTATTTGAGTACTGTGTATATAATGGGAATCCCCATTTCCTGAATTGACGTTAGGCTAAACTTATTTTTTTTGCATTTCATAATGTGGAGCATTTGTATATATTGCGCAATAATATGTAACTTCGTAGGTTCAGTATGTGGTACCCGGGTACCCTGTCACCCTGTTAAAAGAGTTTTTTTTTTTGTCACACACATAAGGGTTGAATAAATAAAGAGTTGTAAACTACTAAACGGCTTTTATTTCCAATCAAAAGTTTGTGGTTAATTTAAAGGAAATAAATCCCGTTTTTAAAAGGTAAAACACGTGGGATTGCAAAATAATAGCATGAAGTTTGAAGAACTAAAATTTGAACAACTCAAGAAAGAATTGAGTAAGTTGGAGCTACCAACAGCAGGTAACAAAACAGAATTGCAGAAGAGGCTGATTGATGAATTCAAGCGGCGTGATATGTACCCGTGTAACAACGAGCACGATGGAGAAAATTAACGAAAATTCTAAACAGCTTGAAGAGGTTAAAACTGAACTCAAGAAACTTCTGGAATCAACAACGAGAAACTTCTTGCTGAAGTTTAAGAATCTTCTAAAGTAAACAACGAGAAACGTCTAGGCGATATTCAAGAATCTTCTAAAATAAACATCGATAAACTTCTAGCTGAAGTTCAAGAAACTTCTAGAGCTACAAATGAGAAACTTTAAAAAATTGCGGAGGTTATAAACAGCACGGTTGATAATCTTGAAACGCAAGTCAGCAACTTTGATAAAAAACTGTCCGACCTAGAGAATGACATAGAAATACAAGCCAAAGTCGTTGATAAAAAGCTGTCCGATTTAGAGAATGGTGGATCAAAAACTACATGATCTTGAAATAAAGATGAATAATCTTCAATGCCAAGAAGCATCCAGTAGATGCTTTTAATGTTTTCAAGTTCCAGGTTGAAATAATTGCCACGAGAAATTGACTTTGGCCTTGAAAGATAACGCAGCAATAGTTCTTGACAGCGTAGCAATAAGTAGTTATGACGTCATAATAGAGCCTCTACAAAGTAAGTATGGTGGAGAACACATGAAAGAAATATACCGAATGGAATGGCGTGGTACAGAAAACCAATGAGACTCTACAAGAGTTTGCGATGGAAATCGAACGTTAAATGCAGCTTACATACCCAGATGAAAACCATCCGTTATTATATCACTTCAGGATAGAGGCATTTGTGAACGGCCTTCGTGACCCTGATGTAAAACATGCGAAATTAATGTCTAAGCCGCAAATATGCAAAGTGCGGTATATCGAGGTTATAGCTGAAAGTGAGAGAAATATAGTCAGTGAAATAAAAGAGGCAGTGTTAGAGGCTTTAAATGAGAAACAAAGTAAAGCCAAAATCAAATCCTATAACTGCGGCAAAACTGGTCATATTCAGCGAAACTGCAAAGCACCGTTCATCACAAAAGTCACCTTTAAACTAAAACGAACTAGTACTACGGGGCAGGAACTAGCTCCCACATCTAAGGGGGCCCCACAAACTCCATATCCGTAATACAGCAGAAAAATAGCAATCTTACGGCTAGTGAATAACTCAGCGGAGATTGTGAGGTGGTAGAACCAGTGGAAATAAAAAATAATGTTATAAACATCAAAACCCCTCGGTAAACCCCGCAACAACAGAATTGTTCCTATACAAGTGCTTAACCCATCCAGCTATGAAAAAGTCGTTAAGCAAAATTCCGAAACAGGGCAATGCGCTTCAGCAGAGATCAACCAAAGAACACGAGCTACTAGCGGAATATGTGGGGAAATGGGTAGAAAGATTAGCGCCGCACAGTGGCTCAGGATCGCGTTTCATCGGCCAAAACTCTGTAACTTTTGAACCGAGAGACATTTTATTTGGTGGACAGATATCTTCTTGATTTTTTCGCCAGTTTTAATTTCATTAAAATCGGTTCAGCAGTTGTTGAGAAATTTAAGGTTAAAGTTGAACTTTTAATTTTTGTATAGCATTTAGTATGAAAATGCGATTTTTTTGTTTTTTTAATCAGTTTTACTTTTTAAAAAAGTTATCAGCAGATAAAAAAAACATTTTAATAATACCCTGGATAATTTTGAGAACAGGTTCCCACTTTATCAATTGTATGACAGGTTCCACTAAAACCAGTTTTTAAAGAACCGGTTCCACTAAAACCAGTTTTTGGCTGACTTCATAAACGCAGTATGCAAAGCAACACTGCAATGCATAGTGTTCATAAACTCAATCAATTTTGTTTAGGCAATGCCGCATGTTCATTATTGCATGACAATGCTTTTCAATGCGCAACATTCGTCAAATTTGAGCATTGTTTTTATTTATGATCCTTTAATAATTTGTTTTATTTCTTTATACAATTATTTAGGAGGCAAACATTTATACATTTATGTTGGTAGAAACGGCGGATTTATGATAAGTTGAATTTTTGTTTGTAAAATATGTAATTTTACGTTAATTTACAAAAACACATTTATGCGTTCATAAATGTACAAAAATGTCATTGCATATTTTGACAAAGCAGTATTGTCATAAAGTATTGCTTTGCATTGTAAACGAATTTCTTTGCAGTGTTGCTTTGCAAACTGCGTTTATGAAGTCAGCCTTTATTTTGTTTTCTATTTCAATAATATTAAGAACAAACATTTTTATTTTTTATAATAACAAAAATTTGTTAATGTTTATTTTTTACTTAAGTAATAATAAAGGAAAATTATAACTATTTTTGGAAATAGTTGGAAAATAGCCTGCAATTATTCCATATTAATTTCTAAAATATTTCTGTCCTTTAGCAGCTCTTCTGCTTCTTCATCTAAGTCACGATGTTCTACTTCCAATTGACTTCGAATGCTAGTGATGAGCGGATCTGACGTTACCAGTAATATATTAAATAGATCTTCATTTGTAGAATTTCGTGATGTTTTTCTGGTATTGTGCTCTCTATAAAATCTGTAATCCTTATTCCATTTTTCCTGGGCTTCCTCTGATAGATCTCCAAGTGGTACTAAATGATTCTTAATGACATCTTCTCCATGAAAAAGGATTTTGTGAACAGTTGCAGACATATTTCTCCATGGATATTTGGTTGTATATATTCGTGCAGTTTCCTTCGCATAATTACCAAATTTTCTAGCATAAATTTGTTCCTTGCACAAAGTACTTCGATAATTGTTTTAAATCTTGAAATAAGATTTTTATCAACACCTTTTATTTTAGATGCTCTTTCGGGACCTAAAAAGAACCTTCTTACTAAGTTCCCATCATTCGTATTACCTGATCCTTGTTTTGGTCTCTAATATTACTGACTTCTTTTTAATGACTTCATGGTCTCCAGTATTTTGTAGAAGATGGTGTTTGATTTTTCCAAATTCGACCCTCTCGGAACCTACTGGTCGAAGGCTTCGAGTTTTCCAAATTTTGTATAAATCGCAGTGGTACGAATGACACCATGAACATATCTGTGTCTGAAGTATTTTCACATACATATTGCTAGTATTGTTTTTCCAGAAGAACCATCACATCTGCATTTGCTAAAGAAAGTTAACTTGCAGTTTCCAAATTTCTTAAAATCATTTCCTTTAAATGACAGTAGCTAGCGCTGAGCTGTATGATTATGTGGATCTTGAAGTAGTACCTCTGCCGAAATCGATGTGATTGAAGTAGTGTCCACTGGTGGCAAACAATCCTTCTTAGCAGCAGTTATATGATGAATAGAGAATATGTGAGCTGATTATATTGCTGTTTTGTTAACTTCAGATCCAAAAATAATGCTAATGCTTCTTCATTTGAAAACAGTTTTTCATCGTTGCAATACTTTTAGGAAACCGTTTTGTTCTCACTGGACTAGCGTTAAAAACTTTTTGAATGATGTCGTCTTTTGTGATCGAAATTGATATAGCAAAGTTTCTTGTATATTTTCACATCCGATTTCTTCATTAATATCCTTCAGTTTCCCCCTTTTAGATCTATCGCTACAGTTGCTGACTGATTTTGGTGGATGTTTTGGTTTGTACTTTCTGAAGATACCTGGACAGTAAGTTCGCCCTTTGACCAGTTTTCAATTATGGTATAAAATCTGTGTTTGCTCCATCCAATTTTTTTGTTGCGCTTTTCAATTCCAATTTTATTTCGGTGCTGCATTTTTATAAAATGACATAAAGTATTTGACTTTAACAGCATGCCACGCACACAATTGACAATATTTTTATCTAATTTTTTGGCTTTTGTGTTTGACCTTCAATGTGTTTTCTATTGAATGGCATTAAAATGGTTGAAATCGGTGTTAACAAAAAGTTGGACTTTTGGCCGATGAAATTGAGATCTAAGTCACTGACAGAAATAAGGCTATACAACTTCTGAAGAAACATACTTCTGTCTTCGCCTTAAAAAGTCAAAGCAAAGGCAAAACGACAATTGTAAAGCATCAAATAAATACTGGCGAAGCGAGGCCAATAAAGCAGGCGCTCCAGAAGTATTTCTCTAGCAAAACGAAATGAAGCATAGTGGGGGAAATGAAAAAAAGTGGAAATAAATCTGTAACTTCTAAACGAATTTCCCGATTTTAATAAAATTTCCCACGGGCTTATAACACCAAGGAGGGATTGAGCCACAGTGCACCTCGGGTATATCAAAAATTAAAAATGATGCCAAATTTTTGTTTGCGAAATAAGTATACAGGATTTGCATCAAATAAGTATACAGGATTTGCATCAAACAATTTATTATAATATTTTATGTGTTTTATTAAAATATTATGTATCTTATGCACCTTGTTTATTGTTTATAAACTAGTGTTTATGTAGGGATAAAAAATAACGGATTTTTTTTATTATTATGCAGTTGGCTGGACTTGTTTAAAAACATTACAAAATTTTTGTCACAAAAGTAAGTATACAACCATTGGATTTTAAAAGTGTTCGGTAAAATTAAGCAAAATTAACTCGTTATTTTTATTTTTTGTACTTTTAATTAAAATTAAGAAGTAATAATACAATTAAAAAAAAAAAAATAATAGCGAATTCTACACAATGGCGCCATGTGGTAAAGAGCTTTCAAAAGATCTGAAAGATTTAATTATAAAATACTTCAAAGAAAGTAAAACTGTTCGGGGAATTGCAGAAATTGTGAAGAAAAGCCCTGCGACGATACAAAAAGTCATTGAGAAGTATAAAACTCTAGGTCATACTGATAACAAGCCTAGACCAGGTCGCCCGCGTATGTTTACAACGCTAGAATGCCGTACAATTGTAAGTAAAATACAAAAAAAATCCCAAATTAAGTGCCCCAAAAATACTGTCGGAAATGTCCAAAGATACCGGAAAGACATGTAGTTCTCAGACCATCCGTCGGGTGCTCCATAATGCAGGTTATCCCGGCCGAAGGATTAGAAAAAAACCGTATGTTAATAAGACTAATCGCCAAAAACGCCTAAAATTTGCCAAGGAGCATGAAAGCTGTAGCGATAGCTTTTGGAATACTGTAATTTTTTCAGACGCAAGTAAATTTAACATCCATGGATCAGATGGGCGTTAAAAAGTTTGGAGAAAACCAAATACAGAACTGAATCCAAACAACGTGTCTGGTACAGTAAAACACGGTGAAGGGTCTGTAATGGTCTGGGGATGCATGTCTGCATTTGGAGTATGAAATTTGGTGTTTATCGATGGAATAATGGACCGACACAAATATTTGGATATTTTAAAAGACAATTTGGAAGAAAGTGCTAAAAAAATGGGTCTCGAAGGGTCATATATCTTCCAACAAGATAATGACCCAAAACATACGGCGTTAATTGTGAAGAATTGGCTTCAAAATAATGTCCAAAACCAATTAAAAACACCACCCCAATCACCCGACTTGAACCCGATAGAGCACCTTTGGGAGCATTTGGACCGTCAAGTGCAAAAACACGAAATAAAAACAAAAGAAAACCTTAAAAGTCTTCTTCGGGAAAAATGGGACAAAACTGACCAAAATGTGACACAAAACTTGGTGAAATCGATGCAGTCGAGAATGTGTGCAGTAATAAAAGCAAAGGGTTACCCAACTAAATACAAATAAGTTAACGTTAATATTAAATGAAATGCCCAAAATGTTCCTATATACTTTGTATACTTACTTTTGTGATATGAATTTATCAGTTAATTTAATTAAATAATAAAATTTTTGTAAACTTTATTTTTTGTAATTAATTTTTAAGTTTTGTTTTTAAGTACAAACATATATGAAATAAAATAAGCAATATATTTTTTTTCCAAAAATTTTTGTTGAATTTTTTTAAAAAAGAATATTTTAAATAGCCCTGTATACTTAACTATTATACTTATACTTCAATCAGATCTACAAAAACCATTGCTTTAGCCATACACTATGTCTTATAGTTTACTAGTTATACGCATTTGAAAAGTAAAATTTTATTTGTTTAACCTACCTTTGTCTACTTTTTTGCTAATAATGGATCCAATTCTTTCTCGATTTTTTTAAAATATCTTTTTTTGAATTAACAACAAATTTATTAATTTATAAAAACCTTTACTGAGTCAAAAGTTATGTGCTTAACTTAAAAACTTAAAAAAAATAAAAAAGTCGGATTTCCCCAATTTTTTTTTTTTTTGAAAAAAGTACTTACAATACTTTTAAATTATACAGAAAATAGGAAATTAATGCATTAATAGTTTTCTGAAACATAACATTATGGGAAGTATTATAAAAGTAAATTTTCCAGAAAAATCAGCTACCATTTTTTATTCCCATATTTTTGAAAAAAGTCTCCTATAATTTTTTTAATTTTTAAAAATTTTTTACATTTTTGAAAAGAGAACATCATTTCCTACACGTTTATTGAAAGCGACGTCCAGCAGCTACCAAGAATTGACGACACCCTGGACACACTAGCTGGAAAAAAGAGGACTTGTAAAGTCGAGATAGGAGAAACCCCTCTTTAGCGCCAGTAATGGGTTATGGCAATGTAATGTGATTCCATTTGGACTCTACAATGCTCCAGCCGCAGTCGAGCGTTTAATGGAACGAGTGTTGAAAGGACTTTACTGTAAGACAAGCTTGGTGTACCTCGATGACATAGTTGTCGTGGGGAAGTCTTTCGATGAACACCTGACAAACCTTAAAGAAGTTCTTCAACAAATATCAGCGGCTGGACTCAAACTTAATGCAAAGAAAGTATTTAGTATTTAGGGCATCGTGTAACAGCAGACGGCATATCAACAGATGAAGATAAAATACGAGCTGCAAAGGAATGGCCTTGTCTGAAAAATCTTCATGATTTTTGTCTAGGCCTTTGTACGTACTACCGACCATTTGTACCGAATTATGCCAGTGTAGCCGCAAGCTTACATGAGCTAACCCAGAAGTCGTGACCGTTCCTGTGGTGTGATTCTCAAGAACAGGCATTTCTGCAGTTAAAGGAATTGCATATCCCATCCCTGTGGCGAAGTTTTTGTCAGACAGCGATGTGAGTAGATACGGAATACGAGGTGTGCTTTCACAGGTCATTGATGGGACGGAATAGGTGAAAAGCTACTAGAGCCGAATACTCTGCAAGCTTGAGAGAAATTACTGCATAACGCGACGTGAACTCCTGGCAGTATTAGAGTGTGTGAAGCATTTCCACAAGTATCTGTATGGTCAGCACTTCCAACTGTAATCTAAACAACCTGAGGGGCAACTGGATCGTTGGATTGAGCGGCTTCAGAGCTATAACTTTAGCATCGAGCACTAGAAGGGTTTGAAACACGGCAATGCGGACGCGCTCCCAAGACGGCCTTGCAACGTGGGATGCAAGCATTGCGCAAAAGCCGAGGAAAAGAAATGTGTCATCGACGTTCGACTAATGCATATAGAGTCCAGTGAAGATTGGTCTGTAGCGCAGAGAAATGATCCCATACTAGCTAAAATAATATCGACAAAAGAAGAAGGTAGAAGGTCAGCCGAAAATCCACTGATGAAATTATATTGGACCCTGCAGTTGTTAAATGGCTGCTTATATCGCATATGGGAAAGTACTGACGGCTAAACGGTAACAAATCTAATTGTGGTACCATCCTCTAAAATAAACGAAGTAATGAAAGAGTTCCATGACGGTCCCAGTGGTAATCATCTTGGTGTGACAAAAACCTTAGAAAAGTTAATACAGCGTTTTTACTGGGTGGGTTGTAAGCAAACGGTAGCCGATTGGATTGGTGCGATTTATACGGAATAAAAAAAACCAGAACAACGCCACTGCATCCTTAATCTGATGGCATGGTCAAAGGATCTAATCACACTCTGGAAATTTCTATTGGCATACAGATCAGCTTTTCACGACCAAACCTCTCGAACAGCTGCAAAACTTGTCTTCGGGACTGAACTCAAGTTGCCTGGTGATTTAGAATTCGGTATTAAGCCCTCATCAACAAATAATGAAAACACTTCCCAAGAGCAAGATGACCTTAACGAACTTCATGAATTCGTACGCAGACGAATAAAAATGACCAGTGACAAAATGATAGCCAGATACGATCGCGCAGCGAATTCTGAAGGATTTAACGAAGGCCAGATTGTACTGATGTATAACCCACAACGTAAGAAAAGACTACAAACCCATTGGGATGGATCATACAAGGTGATTAAGAAATTAAACGACGTGGTGTACAGAATACAGAAAGAAAAGAGCCCGAGATCTGAAATGAAGGTCGTACATCTAGAACGACTAGCTGCCTATGGGAGAAGTGAATCTACGCCTATTCGTGAAGAACAGGTTTAAGCGGGGGTTAGTGTTACGAAATTGTACTTGAATTTAAAAATAACTGTTTTAACGGCTGGTTTAAAGTTGTATAATGCATCTCAACAGCAGTGCTTCTCAAATTTTTACAAATCTGTGGATATTATTAATATTGCTGTAGAACATACAACATTGAATAAAAGCTTTGAGGTGATCAACACTAAATGATTAATGACTAACATCGAAAGCTCTAGAATTCGAATACATACATGCACATGGTAATGCAGTGTATATGAATTGGCCGTGAGAACACCACAGGAGAGAGTCTAATTTGAAGCATCGTTAAGTAAAGACATCAACTGCATTGCCAGTGTATATAAACATATTTTCAACCTTAATTTGGTAGATTTGTTGATATGATTAATTTTGGCTTTGTTAATGGTTAACAAAGATGGTTCAACAACAGCGCACAGTGGTTTAGAAACTTTTTTTTTTGGAAATAATTCGGTATCTCGGGAACTATTGGAGATATTATTACAAAATTTCAAATGGTTAGAGCTGAGGTGTTTTTGAGTTGAATTACATTTGTTCAGCTTCCTAGGGGTAATACGGGCCAGTTTGTGCCCCCTCAAAGTTGGTCACCTCGGGTCTCAAAATTTTTAAAAAAATCCCCAAAAATTCATTTATGATCCGAATGAGCTGAAATTTAAAATATAAATAGTCCTTGAGAAGATCTACAAAAAATACGCTTACATGTGTAGGTTATCTCCTTCAGTTGAAGAGATATTTAGGTTTATTTATTTTTTTTTTTTTAATTTTGCTCGATTTTTTTTTGTTTTTTAGATATGGCGGCCCTACGGAGCGTCGAATTTTTTTTTCAAAATATCAGCTATATTGGCAATAAAATTCTAAATAAAATAAAAAAAACTTGGTAACACTTATCTCGTCCGTGTAAAAAGTTACACGCATCCAAAGTTGGAACATGTAAAATGGGCCTAATTTTTTACGATTTTTCCTAAAAAAGTCCCTATATTTTTTCTTTTGTAGAAACAAATTTTCTTTGGGACTATATACAATTTTTATATGTTCCGGAAAGAAAACTTAATGCAAAAGCATGTAAAGTAAAATTGGGCTCACTTAAGCGGACACAGTATCCCCCAGACCTATCCAAACTTGGACAATTTTAAAAAAAATATTTAGGTTTCAGTAAAAAATTCTTAAAAGGCAAAGCACCGATCCTCGAAAAAGTTCCGTATTTGTATAACCCTATATGTTGTTTAAATACTTAGAAAGTTGTTTTACTATCACACGGTAAATAGCGTCACAGTAGGCACTTTTCTAAAAAAACTCAGTTTTTGGAACACATTTTCCCCGTTTTAGGAATTTCGGTATTTGAAAATAAAAAATGTCAAAAATTATAATGTCATTAATTTAAGGACATTTGGATCAAAATTAGTTCCCAATTTTGTTATGATATCTTTAACCGTTAAAATTTTACATTAAATCAAATTTTATATTTTTATTCATGGAAAATCACCATATTATAATTTTTTTAGTTTTAGACGTCCCAAGAATGTATAAAATTATTTAATTTTACTAAAATATCAATCCTCAGGTCCTAAGATTTTCAACAATATCAAATACTTATATAAAAAGTCTTTATTTACTCTTCAGAAGTTCCACAAACCTTGCCCCTTTCGAAAAATTTGTACGTTTTTTCATATATAGCGTGCAAAATGTGTTACACCAAACTTTCTGTTAAGTCAGTGTGTGTTGGAATTCAGAATTAACATTTGATATGTTAGTAACATTTTGCATGAAATATATGAAAAAATTTACAAATTTTCCGAAGGGGGTAAGGTTTGTGGAGCTTCTGAGTAGTAGATATATGCTTTTTATATAAGTATTTGATATTGGTAAAAACCTTAGGACTTGTAGATTCATATTTTAATAAAATTAAAGAATTTAATTAATTTTTTGAACGTCATTTACCTTAAAAACTTAAAAAATTATAATATGGTGATTTTCCATGAATAAAAATATAAAATTTGATTTAATGTAAAATTTTAACGGTTAAAGATATCATAACAAAATTGGGAACTAATTTTGATCCAAATGTCCTTAAATTAATGACATTATAATTTTTGACATTTTTTATTTTCAAATACCGAAATTCCTAAAACGGGGAAAATGTGTTTCAAAAACTGAGTTTTTTTAGAAAAGTGCCTACTGTGCCGCTATTTACCGTGTGATAGTAAAACAACTTTCTAAGTATTTAAACAACATATAGGGTTATACAAATACGGAACTTTTTCGAGGATCGGTGCTTTGCCTTTTTAGAATTTTTTACTGAAACCTAAATATTTTTTTTAAAATTGTCCAAGTTTGGATAGGTCTGGGGGATACTGTGTCCGCTTAAGTGAGCCCAATTTTACTTTACATGCTTTTGCATTAAGTTTTCTTTCCGGAACATATAAAAATTGTATATAGTCCCAAAGAAAATTTGTTTCTACAAAAGAAAAAATATAGGGACTTTTTTAGGAAAAATCGTAAAAAATTAGGCCCATTTTACATGTTCCAACTTTGGATGCGTGTAACTTCTTACACGGACGAGATAACTGTTACCAAGTTTTTTTATTTTATTTAGAATTTTATTGCCAATATAGCTGATATTTTGAAAAAAAAATTCGACGCTCCGTAGGGCCGCCATATCTAAAAAACAAAAAAAAATCGAGCAAAATTAAAAAAAAAAATAAATAAACCTAAATATCTCTTCAACTGAAGGAGATAACCTACACATGTAAGCGTATTTTTTGTAGATATTCTCAAGGACTATTTATATTTTAAATTTCAGCTCAGTCGGATCATAAATGAATTTTTGGGGATTTTTTTAAAAATTTTGAGACCCGAGGTGACCAACTCTGAGGGGGCACAAACTAGCCCGTATTACCCCTAGGAAGCTGAACAAATGTAATTCAACTCAAAAACACCTCAGCTCTAACCATGTGAAATTTTGTAATAATATCTCCAATAGTTCCCGAGATGCCGAATTATTTCCAAAAAAAAAAGTTTCTAAACCACTGTGCAGCGTTGAACGTAGCACAAATAAAATTGGGAATATTATTTAATACTTACTTGATGATATTTTTAGTAACACAAACACTTTGTTGTTTTTTTATATATTTAATAAGAGCACGGGAGTGCGTTTTATTTTGCTATATATTTTTTTTTAATTATAATAAAAAAACACTGACCGGGGGTCGTTCGGCTTTCGACAATAATGTATTCGGCGCCAAGCTCGGCTTCCTCCAAACACTTCCTAGGAAGTGTTCCGAGACTCCCTGAGGAAGTGTTCGGGGACCTTCAGTAGAAGTCGATAAGGCCGTCATCGAAGTCGATAAGGTCGTCATGAAGATCGATCAAATCGTCTTCAATGTGGCCTGACCGGACTTCGACATGCCGGCCCCCTTGCACTGGTGCAACTATTGACGCGGTAAGCTGGCTGAGGGCCGAAACAATTTGGTTTACTAGCCCCTGGGTTGAGGCTGGTGTTGGCAACGGTTTCGCAATCTCAATCGGGGTTGGCGTGGTTGCAATCGTTGCCGTTGCTGCTGTTGCTGTAGTTGTTGTCGACGTCGTTGCTGCTGCTGTAGTTGTTGTTGCTGCCGTTGAATAACCTGTTGTTGTTGTTGTTGTAGGCGTAGACGAAGGTCATTCAAACGCTTCCGGCAACGGAAGGCTTCGGCGAGCGCGTGTGCGTGGCCGCGACTGTTGCTACTGATTTTTTCGTGGCATCTGAGGCTACAGCAAGGTATGGTGCAAATCGCAGCAAATTTGACACGCACCCATTGAAATGCAGCTTGCTACTTGATGCGTCCGCGAGAAACAGTTGGAACAATATTTATGGGTGCGCACCACATACAGCCTTTGCTCCAATGACAATTTTCGAAACATCCTACAGTAACGTAATGGGTGGTAGCTGAAGCAAACAGCACAGAGTTCCGGGGTTTGAGCGGGATCCATTCTGGAACGAGATTTAAAAGAAAAGAAACCAAAAAAGGCCGCAGATTAAGTTCAAAAAATAATAATTTTGAACACATATGGACACGACATTATATGCACAAGAACAAACTAATCTACAGACTTTTCAAATAACGGGAGCATGCATAGTTTGACTATTGGACGGGTTATAACGCCGGATGATGTTTTAATATCAGCCACTCGTACATGTTTGTCCCGACTAGCATGTACAGCTTCTATTCGGCCTACCCTCCAATCGCATGGAGGAAGAAGCTCATCCTTTACGATGACGAAATCACCAGCCTGTAGATCACGTTGTGGATTCTGCTATTTGTACCTCTTATGGAGTTCGTGAAGGTACTCTGTTTTCCATCTTTGACTAAACGTGTGATTAAGAGCCTTTAATCGTTACCAGCGATTAATCAAAGATAATTTATCAGATGGTAATTCAGGTGCGAACATCAAAGGGGCCCCACGGAGGAAATGACTTGGAATAAGGGCCTGTAGGTCATCAGGATCTTCAGAGATCGATGAAATTGGTCTTGAGTTGAGGACGCTTTCAATTCTTGCTAAAAGAGTGGAGAACTCTTCAAAATTAAACTTCTGTGAGCCAGCAACTTTCATAAAGTGAAGTTTAACACTTTTAACTCCAGCTTCCCATAAACCTCCCATATGCGGAGCGCTGGGTGGAATATACTTCCACTCAAATCCATGAATGGCATATTTTTCCGTAATATCTTCTGAAATAGTTTTGAGGAATAAGGAATATTCCTTGAGCAATGACTTACTAGCTGCCAAGAAATTAGTGCCATTATCAGACATAACGGATTTAGGTAGTCCTCTTCTTGCTACAAATCGAACAAATGTGCCAAGGAGAGCTTCAGCAAAGTCGACACCCGTATGTGAGAACGGTTAAGAAAGAGTAGATCTCTCTTTTGGCCGTGCAGCCATTATTTGCGATTTCACTTGCTGTTTATAGCAAACACAGGTCAGACAATTATGCACGCATTTCTTAACTGTTATTTTTAAACCAGAAATATAGAACTGACTTTTTACTGCACTCATAATAAGTGCTATGTCAGCATGGACTAAAGTTTTGTGGACAAACTCTAGAAAAATTTTACAAAATTGGGAAGAGTTGGTTATAATTATGGGAAAACGCTCATCGTGCGTAAGCGAAGCGTTAGCTAATCTACCATTAAACCGCATAAGCCCTTGAGATTCGAGAAATGGATTCAGAGTAAGCAGAGAGCTTTTCCTGGAGATATGCTTAAAATCTGAAAGATGTTTTAAGTCTTCAGAATAATGAAATTTCTGCGTTAATCTAACGAATACAATTTTAGCATTATTAAGCTCTTCGTGAGAGAGCGTTAAGTTTTCAAATCTACTTTTCCCCAATATTTTACAAGTGGAACGTATGAATCTATAAATATATGCTATTACGGCGAGTGCTCGCCGATATGAAGAAAATCTTTGAATAATATTGAAGATCTGCAGGATTTTCGTGGGTTACAACGTGGTTCCATTTAGCATTACCAACATTTTCAATAATTTGAGATGTTTTGTTTGCTACGTACGTTTTCCAAACTGATGGATGTTTTTGTAACCACGCTAAAACAATAGTAGAATCAGACCACAGGAAAAGTTGAGAACTTTTAAACGAATTGTTAGTTAGAGTTTGTTTTATTAGTTTCGAGAGCAGTAATGCCCCACATAACTCTAACCGAGGAAGACTTACGCGCTGCAACGTTGCAACTTTGCTCTTCGCCACTATCATATTAGAATATCTACCAGTCAAATCTTCCAGTCGTATATATATTGTCGCACAAAAAGCTTGTTCAGATGCATCACAGAAACCATGGATCTGGATGGAAATGGATCCATCTGGGGATTTGAATGGATTTTATGTGAATAAAATCTTCTAAGAAAATGTTCCACCTTGAAAGAGTCTGAGGTTTCACATCTTCGTCCCATTCGACGCCATCTTGCCACAATTCCTGTAGAAGGATTTTAGCTTGTACAATCTCTCTACATCTGTTGCTAACTGCAGCAACGTTCGTATAGCTAGATATGGTGCGCAATTCACTCCGAAAGTGACTGTCAACAACTCATAATCTTCAATATGGCTTGAAGTTTTTCTTCTATACATAATTCGCTGAAACGGACAATCTGACTCTGTTACCAGTATTTGGCGATACATTTTTTCGATATCTCCGTTAAAAACGTATCTATAATTACCCCAATTTAAAATAACTGACTTTAAATCAGATTGCAATGTTGGACCTATATGCAATGTGTCATTCAACGAAAATGAGCTTTTCGTTTTGCGCTTTCAGGTCTAAATACAGTATGATGAGGTAAATAATATGAAAAATACTTCCCATCTTGACAAATTTCGGTAGAATTAGTTTTTCTCATATGACCCAATGTTATATATTTTTCTAGAACATCATTATAAATCTTGTGAAGATATATTTGTTTCTGTAATCTTGTTTCCAGATGTATATATTGGCTCTTTGCTGCAAATTTGGAAGATTGTAAATACAAGTCTTATATCTACCATCATTTCTGCGATATGTTGTCTTTTTATAAAGTTCTTCACAGTAGAGATATGTTTCTGATGGAACTTTAGACTTTGGAACCTCTTCTTATTCCCAAAATCGTCTAAGCATGGAGCTTATTTTCTCACTTTCTTCCTTATTTTTAATATTAGCAGTTAGGGAAACGCTATGTAATTTCATTGGACCATAAATATACCATCCATAGATGGAGTTTTGAGCAATGAGATTGCCTAAAATGTTCTTTTGTATTCCATCTCGAATAATATATGGAATTATATTACTACCAATTAGCATGTCTATCTGTGAAGATACTAGGAAGTTCGGATCGGCTAATTCCAGATGTTTTATCTCTGAGAGATCAGCATTTAATATTGAAAAGCTTGGCATAAATTTGGTTAAATTTTGAACTATTATAACTTGAGTACTGAGTGAGAACTCGTGGTTTTTTCTACATAATGTTATAGTAGTTGTTTTACTTGAATTTGCTACCACTGTACCCCCTAGTCCACAAATTTCAAAATTTGCATTTTGAGTTGCTAAACCAAGTCTTTTTTATATATTTTTGTTTGTCAAAAACGAGCGTTTTGATTAGGGCTCGAACCGTAAATATTTCTCCTAAATGAAAAATTTCTACTAGAGATGTAGGTAATAAAATATCATCATCATTGACAGAAAAGTTCGTTTTATTGCTTCCCCATTTACTGTGAGGAATCAGTATGAAACGTATTGGACGTTTTATTTTTATTTGCCTTATTCTTCTTATTATTAGAATAATTATCCAAGTGTAGCAAGCTATGGTGCTTGTTCTTACATTGGACACACGTGTAAACGCTTTGGTAGTTTGTATTTAGATGAGCTGAAGACAAACAATTACTGCAAATTTTGTTCTTTTCTACATATTCTATTCTCAGCTTTACTGAAAAATTTTGAAATTTAGGACAATTTCGAATGATGTGCGATTTATTACACAATTTGCAAAGCATATCATCATTTTGCGATTGAGAATTTTTGTTCGGTCTATCATATCTAGTTTTATGCTGCTGTGAAGAGTTATTATAATTTCCACCTTGATTATAATTTTGAACATATGATTGGTTTTGAGTTCTAACACTAGATATTCTTTCCATTACCTGATGCCTATTTATCAAAAACTCTTCCATTTCTGCACAGGAAGGTAAACGAGTTGAAGAACTCAAAGGTTGCTCCCATAGAGCTAATGTTTCATCAGGTAATTTTGTGGAACACAAATATAATAGGATTGGATCCCATTGAGCTTTTAATATTGATAGAAAATCACTGATGGTAGTTTGAATTCTATTTATAGATTCGCAATTTTCAGTCTTCGCTGCTGGTATATTAAATATAATTTTCAATAGATTGTCTACTAATATACGTTTATTTTCATATCCCGCCTTTAATGCGTCCCAAGCCAGTAAATAATTCTGATCTGATAGTGTATATTTTGCGACATACTACCTGCTTCGCCCTTTGTTTTATTCCTAAGGTGATATAATTTCTGAGCTTGATTCAATCGAGGGTGATTACCATAAATGGCAGTAAACATATCGCGGAATGATGGCCATTCTTCATAACCCCCATAAAGTTCCTGATTATCTCAAGGCGGAACTTTTATACAAATTTCCGAATCATTAAATGTTATATTAATGGGATACATATTAGACATATTGTAAAGTGTGAAGTTAGCCGGGTAATCAGGCCTTGGACCTTGAGTACTAGCAGCTACTTTCATCTTCAATTGGTCCATTATGTTTGCCTTTGTACGTTGGTATTCGTCCTTAACTGACCCGAATTTTACCTTTGCTGTACACTTTTCACTTTCAGGAATAATATTCTCATTCGTTAAATTTACATCCTCAAAGGCTTTTCTAACTAATTGCCAGTCCTCCTCAAGGGATTGTAATTTTGTCTCGAGTAGTGACTCGGTTAAATTTTCCATTGGCGTAATGTCGAATTTTGAACACGATGTAACTAAATTATCGCATTATAAAACAAACTTTGCACCTAATGTGGAGCCCATTATTGAAAAACAATTGGAAAATTTAAAAGCCGAAAGGAAAAAGTATAAAAAAAAAATTCAAATTAATGAATATTAAATAACAAGGAGCACAATAAGTGATATGCGCTAATATTATTTTATTTTACCGTAGATTGATAACACTGTGCATCAAATTTCGGGTCATTAAATCTTTCCCGAATGAGACCAACGGGAAGTGATAGTAGAACATCAGTAGACCAAAACCCCCAAAGGGTTTTAAAAAGTTAGCTCGTATTTTAAAGTTATGCGCCTTTAAATTTCAGCTTTTTTGAGTAAACATTTTTCATATATATTTAATTTTTAAAATTTAATTTGTATTTTTTTTTACATAGTTTATATAAAAATGAACTACATTATATAGTTCGAGGTCTTTTCTGCTCTGGTGGGTGCTCTGTAGAACCAGAATTTGATGTAGACAAATTTTGTAGTTCACTTCCTGTGTTTTCTTCTCCTTCATCATCGTAATGCAAGTTCTTGCTCCACCAACAAATTTCAACATTTTTAACAATATTATAGTCACAGTAACTATATATATGATTGTGGTAACAATAATATGGTTAATTTACGATTCACATGAATATTTCAACCATATATATGGTTACAGTAAACATGTATATGTTTGTGACAACCATTAATATGATGAATAATTTTATCATAATATGTTGTTTTCAGATTATGATATAAGAGCAACATAATATGGTAAATCCTTCATCATATAAATGGTTGTCACAAACATATACATGTTTACTGTAACCATATATATGGTTGAAATATTCAAATGTAACCATGCACAAATGTTAATATTGTTACAGTAACAATGCTCAACTATATTTTTTTTCTGCGTGTAGTTGCTGACCGAAGTAGTCTAGATGATGATGTAGGTAATGAATTTTGAGCGACATATTAACGCCTATTTTAGAAAAAGCATTCATCATTGCGTTAACAGATCTCTGATAGCTTTCAGACCTATTTTTACCCAACAACCCGCCAATAACCTATTCGATACTTTTAACGAATTTTTTTAAATTTAAAAACGATATATTTTTCTGCTTTTTGGTAATGTATTAGCAGACATCACCCCTTTTTAGAAACATTTTAGGTTTACAAGATTATATCAATAAATATTTTGAACTTGTTAACTATTATTCCAGTTTTTTTAATAATATTTTATTCTGATTTGAAAATTGTTTACGCTAAGAGTTGCATTTCTAATATTGATTTGAGTTGTATTTATAGTAGAGATGCATTTTTTGCACCATAACCGTTAAATTTAAATAAATTAAATTGTAAAAATACAACTCTAAAAGTATTAACTACTTTTGAGTATTGAGTACTCAAACAATATGGCAAATACTCGATACACGATACCCACTACTCAATACTTTTACAGCTATATTCAGCAATTCTCCAAAAATTGGTAATTGCGTATCTAAGTACCAAAAACTATAAAAATAAAAAAATAAATCTGCAAAAGTGTTAAAATTAATGAATTTTAAGTATATTAGGACTAGAACATTCAACTAAAATTACTTTATATAAATATTGACTTACTTCAATAGATTATTCATAAAATATATATGAAAAATTTTTACTCAAAAAAGCTGAACTTTAAAGGCGAATAACTTTAAAACACGAGCTAACTTTGAAAAACCCTTTGGGGGTTTTGGTATACTAATTATCTACTTTCATTTCCCGTTGGTCTCATTCGGGAAAGATTTTCTTGTTGCACAGTGTAATTAATTATCTAAATTTTTTCTTAAATTCCAAAAAAAATATCTTAAAAAAAATTCCGTATACAAATCCTATGATGTACTTTATATACCGAATTTATGCGTAGGGTGACCACTAAATCGCGAAAATATTTATCAAAAAAATTCCAACAAAAATTATTCAAAAAAATTTTCAGTCGATGTTATAATTAGTGTATAATCAGTTATAGCTACGGTATAGCGTATAAAAAAGAGTATTTATTTTGTTATTTAAATACATAAAATAAAACAAAAAACCACCACCAAATTTACTTTAGTATTTTAAATAATAATATTGTAAATATTAGTAAGTATGTATGTGCTATATTCAACAATGTTTTGATGAAAACAAAACAATAAATATCGGTAGTTTTTGCACTAAAAAAATTAACTGTGTATAAACAATAATTAAGTATGTGAAGAATAGGAACTCTTGCGACTATACTTATTATTATTTAATTATATTTCAATTAATTTAGCACTTTCAATCCGACTCAAGGACCATATATGATATGATTAATTTTGGCTTTGTTAATGATTAACAAAGATGGTTCAACAACAGCGTTGAACGTAGCACAAATAAAATTGGGAATTTTATAGAATACTTACTTGATGATCTTTTTCAAGCAGATAGTAAAATTCACATTGTTTTTGAAAATGGGCCTCTCACAAGAAAGCTTAGATATTTTCCTTGAAGACCTATTTGGTCGCTTAGTGGGATGCGAGTGAAATATCTATAAAAATAAATGTTTTGTAACTCAAACATACAATTTTTGACTTTTTTTTGCAAAATGAAAACTTTGTTGACTTTTTTCAAAATGGGCCCTATTTTAAAAATTTTTTTTTTGCTCAAAAGAAAGCTTAGGGTCATTACTTTAAGAGGTTTTTGGTTGCTTAATGGGATGCGAGTGGGATATCTATCAAAATAAATATTTTGTAACGCAAGAAATAAAATGTTTGACTTTTTTTTGCAAAATTTAAATTTTTTTCCAAAATGGGCCCCTTTTTTAAATTTTTTTTTTTTTTGCTCAAAAGAATGCTTAGGTCCATTGCTTTAACATGTTTTTGGTCGCTTAATGGGATTCGAGTGGGATATCTATCAAAATAAATATTTTGTAACCCAAGTCATAAAATTGTTGTTTTTTTTTTTTTTTTTTTTTTGCAAAATCGATATTTTTTCCAAAATGGTCCCTTTTTAAATTTTTTTTTCTCAGAATAAAGCTTAGGTCCATTGCTTTAAGAACTTTTTGGTCTCTTATTGGGATTCGAGTGGGATTTTTTATGTTTTATTTTTAATTTTTCCCCGAAAGATTGACGAAATAGCTATCTAAACTATTTGGGACCCATTTTGCAAAGAACCTGCTTGGCCAAAATGTAAAATTTTGACCCCCTCTAACTCAAAAAGTTCTCGACCGATCTTGTTCAAAAATTGTGTCTGAACTACTATCCAATAGAACTAACCCAATCGGAAGAAATCGATTTCAAAAGTTGCTTCAATTGATATGAAATGCCCCGTATATAAAAATGCAATGGTCTATGTATGTAATGGCATGACGTGTGAGCGGCTGGAGTGATTTGGCTGATTTTTTATTTGTTTTGAAATTTTCAGGAGATGGTTTGTAAAGAAAAAATCAAATATTCGGAAATTTAAATTTTTAATATATTGTCTCCTTTTCACTTCTCAATTTGCTTAATAAGATACATTTTTTGGAAAAACTTGAAGAACTAACGTTAGTAAATAGCTACGGAGCGAAACCGGCCGGACAACTAGTAAAAAATATAAATAGTTTTAGGCAAACACATTTCCAACATGTATTTAGTCTAGTTTAGTTTTATTAATTTTGTAATTAGTACTTAAGAAAAATATTTCTGTACATAAATGAGTTCCCAAATAGACACGAAGAGATCGAGTTGTTTTTTTCTTTCTCAGCGGCTTCCGCTGTAGGCGGTTGTGGATTCAACAAAGAAAGAACTTGTTTTTTCGCATTTAATGAAACAGGCAATAAATAAACGCATTAGGTTCACTTAAATTACCTGAGTTTGATTAAATGGATTTCAGAACTCACTGTTTAAAATTTCAGTTTATTTTTTATTTCAATATAACTAATACTTCCATTGAAATATACGTTAATAGTAAACAGACTATGTACAGTTATCAAAAAAAGGCATAAAAACTTGGAAAACTTGTTAATTAAAAAAAATCTTTAAGAAAAAACCAAGGTTGGCAACCGAAACGAATAACAGTATCGGTATGAATTTCACTATTATTTCGGTATCAGTGTGGGTGTGGGTAACGCTATTTAAATTATATCGGTATGGGTATATCGGTATAAAACATATGGTCGATTCACAAGGTATCCTATCAAGTCATATAGTCATAATGTTCTAATATTTCGAAAATGTTGTTATTGCCTTTCAAGCAAAAAATTTCCTAAAATAATACTACTCTCTATGTGTTATCGTAACAACCAGCAGAGACCTGCGCCGAACGGGTCAAGTCGTGAAATATTAGAATATTATGACAATATGACCTTGTAAATCGACCGATAGTATTCAAATACTATTTTCTACTAGCAGCAAAACTGTTAAATTATCCGAGCAGTTCTAGGAGTCGGTACCGAACTAGTGACTATACCCATCATTTAGGGTGACTACTAGTTACATAACTAGCTACACTTAGTCGCAAAACTCTACATACGATATCGAAATTTGATTTAATTTGAAAATTATTTCAGATTTAATGTTTAATCATTAAAAATTACACTTGTTAATATTTATCAGGGTCTACTTTATATCACTGAAATAAAAAAGTTTAATAAAATATGGTCACTGTTGTTAAATTTTGCAATATGCAACATAGGAAGCGTTGCAAAAGTCTACATACGACTTTTACTTATATACAACATTGTTATTGTAAAGCCGTTAATTTCATAATTAATAAGTTGATTTAGTTTTAAAGAAGCTGCGTGTGTGAAATTTTGTGGTATTTTCTCAATATTTTCAAAATGGCGAAAAGAAAGGAAATATCCACAGAAGTCCGAAAAATAGTTGTAAAATTGTCAAATGAAGGAAAATAATTGGAAGATTTGAAAGTTTGCCACGAACAGGACGTCCTTTAAAGCTTGATGAAAGATTAAGGCGTAAAATTTTAAAAGAAGTCCAAGAAAATCCCAGAAAAAGTAGCGCAGAATTGAAAAACAATATCAAAAAAGACTATGGAATTGATGTGCATGCAAATACAGTTCGCTGCTGCTTAAATAAATCTGGACTTCAGTCGTGCATAGCAAGAAAAAAACCGTTCATTAGTTCTACAAATAAAAAGAAACGTTTTGACAAAGACGTCCATTTAAATGATCCAACGTTTTGGAAAGGGTTATTTTTACAGACGAATGCAAGTTAAACCTTTTTGGAGACAAAGGTCGCTCAAGAGTTTGGAGAAAACGATGTACTGCCTTAGAACAAAAAAATGTATGCAGTACTGTAAAACATAATGGTGGATCGGTGATGGTGTGGGGGTACATGAGTGCTGATGGAGTCGGAAAACTAAGATTTATTGATGGAATTATGGACAGTCGTGGCTATATAGACATTTTAAAAACAATTTTTTACCGAGTGTCGATAAATTGAATCTTAAAGATAATTTTATCTTTATGCACGACAACGACCCAAAACATAGCTCAGGCCTAGTGAGAGAATGGCTGCTTTATAACTTAAAATCGAAGCTTCCACATCCTCCGCAATCCCCAAACCTAATTGTAATCGAACATTTATGGGCCCATTTAAAACAAAAACTCCGAAATAGAAGAGCATCCTCAATTTCCCAGTTAAAAATTATTTTAAAAGAAGAATGGGAAAATATTCCTGCTGAAGTAACACAAACATTAGTTTCTTCGATGCCTAAAAGACTTAAAGAACTCTTTAATGCAAAAGGTGGACATACAAGCCATTAAATATTGTTCAAATCATCCCAAAAATGTATCGTATGTAGACTTGTGCTGTTACAAGAAATGCAAAATTTTATTATTTTTTTCGTTAAATGCTTTTAAACCATGTGAATTGTGATTGTTTTTGTTTAGTTATATTTAATGCTATTAATAAAAAACTTTAAAAAATTTTAAAGTTTTTTTTTTATTTAAAAGTGAAATTTATTTAAGATATTAAATCGTATGTAGAGTTTGCGACTAAGTGTACGTGACTATTTATTTTAACAGGTGCATATCTTAAGCAGTGGGTCAATTGACCCTTTCTGATTACAATGAGACTGTCTGATAACTGGTCCAAAGAAGTCAACGCACTGGATTCACGTTCTGGTTACATAGCTAGCTATCTAACTGGTTGCTTGATCAGCTACATAAAAAGTTATTTCAAATAGTCAGTTAAAAAGACATATCGTAGACATTCCAATAACATAAAAAGTTATTTCAAATAGTCAGTTAAAAAGACATATCGTAGACATTCCAATAAGATTGCTTCTAAACAAACCTTCCTCGCCAATACATTGCTTCTGGTGGGTAAAATAACTACTTCTAAAGTGCAGTACAAAATAAACATATAAAGTGACTTCACTATAGGTTACTAAGAGACACTAAAGTGACTATTGACTTCACGCTATGTTATACTTATGGGATATCAGTATACTTAAGCTAAAATTAAAATAAACTATATGAGTATTATATCAACACAATTTGCATGGAACCAGTTTGTACGAATTGCTCACAAAACGTTTGAAGTGACTACACTCTAGATGACTTAGATATAATTAAGTGGAAATTGTCTTCACGCTAGATTACCTGGGATGTATAAAGTAACCAATTGTCTTATCTCTGCACTACAAAGAGCACATACGTGTCAAGTGACCCAAGGTATATAAATAGGAGTCAGCCAAGTGATAGGACATTAGTGAAAATTACTGTCTATAATGGATACATTGACTACTTGCTTAACTGCTGGGATGTATGTAATCATAGGGTAACATAGTGACGATACGTAATTGTCAAAAACCTAACTCTGGCAACAACAAAATACATGTTAGTCAATTTATTTTGTTGTATCAAACATATGATTTGTTGTATTTTTCTCTATGTATGTTATTTAAAAAATTTTTTAAAAATTTAATTATAATGCCGGTATGATATCAGTATTGAAACTGGTATGATACCGGTATTGATTTGCAATTCATACCGGTATGATAACGGTATTGATACCGGTATTAGGGTAAACGGTATTTTAGCGACATCAATTTTAAACGGTATTTAGTTGGTATCGGTATTAATAACGGTATCGGTTGCCAACCTTGGGAAAAACTAGAAAATTACTTGCATCTTTAAAATCTTGCAAAAAAAAAAGGGGAAAACTTGACAAATGGTATTACTGTTTGGGCATAAAGTTATAAGTATACAAAATTTTTCTCGCTCATTTTCAGAAAACTTTATGGAGAAATCTTTGTTGCTTTTCTCAATTTCTAGTTTTTTGATATGTACCAAAACAGTAATAAGCTGACCAAGTATGGACTGAATAATCCTAATATGCAGACAATTTTCTTTAATAGTAAATTACTTGTTTCATTTTTCAGTGTGACGAATTTCCAGTTAGTGAAAAAGTGGCTCTTCAACTTGCTGGCCTTCAAGCACAAGTGGCTTTAGGGGATCCGGCGAATCAGCCAAAACCGGAATATTATATTGATATTAATAACTTCCTTCCAGAAAGAATTTCAAAAACAAGAGAACAAGAATTTTGGATTCCTATATTAGCGCAAGCACATCGCCAATATGGAGCGTCAAGGAATGAATTAACTGCCAAAGTACTATATTTAAGTTGTGTCATGCAATACCCCCTTTATGGCACAACGATGTTTAATGTTATATACAAAGGTTATTGGAGTCACGGGAGTAGTATAATATTTGGAGTTAACTACGAAGGGATTATGTTTATACAGCCTGAGGATAAATTTATATTATATCAGTTTAAATACATTGACATTGAATCAATTATGTTAGACCCTAGTGATAGCTTTATAACTCTCACATTGAACAGGCAATATGTTCAAGTAAATAAGCCAAATATCAAAGACTCAAATATTCCACTGGAATCACAAAGATGTTTTGTATTTGAAACTCTACAGAAAAATGAAATTGGATCACTAATTATATCGTACTATCCACCACTTTCGAACTGGATTATGAATACATTTGAAATTCCGAAGAAAAGTAAAGGTACAACAAATGAGGATCGTGCTCGCCTGTATCAAAATGTTGTTGTTTGTAGAAGACAATTAATCGACATGGACATCTTAAGAAAACCTCAGGAAACTGGAGGCGGCTTTTTTAGAAATACTTTACGAAGATTGTCAAAACATCGCCTAGAAAAATTAAGAGCTGAGCAAGGCAATAGTGTTCAAGAACATGGAGAAACATACAAAGGATTCCCACACTCGTATTGGGCTTTTAGTAGACAACAAATATTACAAAGCCTAAGTAAAATAGCAGATCAGGAGGAAACTGTAATGGTGCAAATATTCCAAGCTATTTTAACATATTCAGGTCTTGGAGTATCAGGTTTGTACAAAACGTTTCCTTTTTAATATTAAATAATTAATTAACAAGGTAAAAGAAGTGTTTACACATTTAAGTTTTAAATCAATAACATAGTACATTCATACTGTTTAGCTAATACAAGCATACTTTCAGGTATTTGAAAATTTCAAAGGTTATACAAGCTTTTACCCCAGATTCTGGCAACACGGGTAACGGGTTAAATATTTAACTTGCTATAATTTTCTACTTTTTCTACGACAACTTTCTTCTTCTAAGGATGACATGAATTCAAATAAGAGCCAGAGTACATAGAGGCCAATAAGTCCCAATATGATTCCTTATCCCTATTTCTCCTTCACTTTTTTCAACTAAAAAGACAAGGCTATATTAATGACATTCCATTTAGATGGCCTGATATAATCCAATAATAATCATTGGTTTATGCCTCTAAAATCAATCAGGTTCAGAAAAAACAAGATCCAAGTATATTACATAAAATGTGAAATTTGTTTTCGACAGCTTCCCCGCACCACCAACACGTATCATCTTTAATAACTCTTAATCTTACCAATGGTACGCTATTAAATATTCATATTTAATAGCGTAGACAGACGACAGCGCACAGTGGTTTAGCAACGTTTTTTTTTTTAAATCGGTATCTCGGGAACTATTTCAGATATTGTTACGAAATTTCACATGGTTGGAGCTGAGGTATTTTTGATTTGTATTTGTTAACTTCATAACGCTAATGGGGTCTAGTGCGCGGCCCCTCAAAGTTGGTCATCTCGGGTCTCAAATTCTAAAAAGAATCTTAAAAAATCCATTTATGATCCGAATGAGCTGAAATTTAAAATAAAAATAGTGCTTAAGCAGATCTACGCTTAGATGTGTAGATTATCTCCATTAGTTAAATAGATATTTAGGTTTATTTATTTATTTATTCTTTTTAATTTTGCTCGATCTTTTTATGGTTTTTAGATATGGCGGGTCTACGGAGGGTCCAAATTTATTTTTAAAATATCAGCTATGTTGACGATAAAATTCTAAATAAAATAAACTTGCGAACAGTTATCTCGTCCCAATAAAAAGCTACGCACAACCGAATTGGAACACATTTTACCCGTTTTAGGAATTTCGTCATTTGAAAATAAAAAATGTAAAAAATTATAATGCCATTGGTTTAAGGCCATTTGGATCTATACTAGTTCCAAACTGTGTTATGATATCTTTAATTTTATATTATTCTTCATAGAAAATCACCATTTTATATTTTTTTAGCTTTTATGGTAAATGACGTCCCAAACATTTATAAAATTATTAAATTTTACTAAAATATCAATCCTCAAGTCGTAAGGTTTTCACCAATATCAAATTCTTTTATAAAAAGCCTTCATTTACTCCTCAGAAGTTTCACAAACCTTGCCCTCTTTGCAAAATTTTTACGTATTTTCATATATTGTATGCAAAAAAAAGGCAGAAAGTAAGATTAGCACCTATGCTTTTGGTGAAAAATCAGTACCTGTGTATCCTTATTGCGCCACACACTTCGCTTCTTTCCATTGGAAAACTTAAATTGGGAAAAATGCGTTTCAATTATAATATTACTTACATTTGCTGACTTTGAATCCATTTTAATTTTCAATAGTCTTCTTCTTTTACAATAGTAAACAACAAGGCGAATTCATACAAGGTGGTGGCAGTTCTACAAAAACAACAACAACAAAATCAAATGTCAAAAAACAAAAACTAAAAAAATATGTATTAAAACTTAATATAGTGTAGATAATTGAATAGTGAGGGCTTTACTTATTTATATTAAAAATAAATATTTTGTTAATAAGCTTAGAATATGTAGATATTTAAATATAAACAAAAGCTTTGACAACTGTTAGAACCAAAAAGCGAAAAAAAAAGTTATCAGCTGATTGACTGACTCCACCTTGTATTAATTCGCATTGGTAAACAATTTGCCAACAGCATATTGATTGCCGACGGTGTTGCCATATTGAAATAGCTAAATTCAGTATAAATTCACACTGATTTTGTGCATTTACGTCAAATCTAATGCGCGTTAGGATGTGGATAATTCACAAGTTAATTTGAAGTAAGTCTACGCTATAAAAGCTTCTTACTATTCTTTGTTTTTTTTAATCCCAGAGGTATAAGTATTTTGTTAGTTTGCAATTGTATAATTCATTCCAACGAATTATCCACTCACTTCTTAATGTTTGTCTTATACGCTCGAAGATTTCAGATAAGGGAGGAAAAATATTCAATTCCACAGCTTCCAGGGGCAGGTCTGTACTAAGTTCATCTACCCTCTCGTTACCTAGAATATTTGTATGGCCAAGGACCCAGTTCAATTTTATACTGTTCATGAAGAGCTACAAGCTCTTTATGAGACGTATTCAGTGCTACAATAACAGATCGATAATCAATGAAAAAACGAATATCGCACCTGTATATACTCAACATTGATATTAGTATTGCTTCTGCCTAGAATATACCGCAGTATGTGTTCACACGATAGGTTTTTTTCAATTTAATTTCCTTGTAGAATTGAACCATCGGGGAAGACATTTATGTTTAAATATCGTACTTTACCATGCAAGCAGTCCTCGAGTGTTGGAAATATAGTATCAAGTTTGTCTACCATCGCATTACGCGGAGTTTCAAAGATCGGTACTGAATTTCCTCCAATGTCCGATATTACTTCAAAATGCCGGACCGTCTGGGTTTCCAGTGATCCAGTTTTCTTTAATCTGATAATGGTTAACCTTACTGTCTGACGTGTATGTTTGAGTGAAGTAAAATTTTAATTCTGGACCTGTCATTGACGTGGTTCTCAATGCCCCTGTAAATCATAACAGAATTGTTAAGCGCATTTGCATGTATCCTAGGTTTAAGAATGGGCCACCACACGTGACAACAGTCCTTACCACCTCAGTGTATAACCAATAGAGCAGTCTCGGTCTCCTGATTCGCTTACGCAGATTTTCGATAGCATAAAGCTTATTCCATCCAGTTTGGGAAGATTTAAATGTTTAACTTTTCTTTCTCGGTAAAAAGCACCAACTCAGTTTGCCCACTCAGAGAGTATTTTTACTGAATACTTTAAACATATGGAACTATATTAAGGAATATACGTGATTCCAAAATTACCAAATTATTTGCATATGTCACTCTTTTTATTCTCGTTGCATCCAGTGAACATAAAATGCCATTTGCAAGAAGTAACCACATGGAGATATAACCTCTACTTGTAACGTTTGCATTGCGCCATCTAATTCTAATGTAATCTGTCGCTGTTTGAGCATAGACATAATAAGTTTTAAGTTATTGTATCGAATATATAGATTTTCCTTTAATATAAGCATGTTCATATATGGCATTTCTAAACGGCTGGTCCGATCAGGATATTGGAATTTGACGTGGGTGTAGCCAAGGAGTATTCACGTTTAAGTTATTAAAATGAACCCTACAAATGCTCCAGGGGCGGCGCTATGGGGGGTTCGACATGTAAAATTTTTAAACACGTGCAATTTGATCTAGTATTAGGGTTTAAGTTATTAAAATGAACCCTACAAATGCTCCAGGGGCGGCGCTATGGGCGCTTCGACATGTAAAATTTTTAAACACGTGCAATTTCATTTCTTATAATTTCCGAGTTATAGGAATTTCAAAATTGAAATTTTAAAATTTTGCCATATTTTAGTCCGATTTGTTTAATATATAGGTCGTACTTTTGGACCGATTTAGTAGATTTTTGCTGTTTTTTGTGTGAAAAGGTGACTTACCCAGCAATAACAAATAAACAATTACTTTTACTCAATTTGCCCATTTTTTATTAATGTTTATTTTTAGAATACAGAAAATAATATAGTATTACTCTGTGAAAACCATTATTTGACGCACAATAAAATAACTAAGCAGAGGTGTAATGAGTACAACAGTTTACTAGCAGTCGGATAGTTGTTGGTTCGACTCGTGGCTGCGACTTATTTTTTTATTATTGTTCGTAAATATGTACATTAGAGTGGGTCAATTTGTATGGATAAAAAAATGCACTAAGCGGTTATCAAAATCGTAATCTACGATGAATTCTAAGAAGGATTGCCGAAGAAACCATGGGTCTAAAATCAAAATCGAGCTTCCCATTTTTAATACGAAAATTTTGCTCGTATTTTACATATTTTTTTTATATATGATACAATTTTATTGAGCCTTTTAAGAAACTTGACTATGTTTGGGCTTGTTCGAAAAGAAAGAAAGGCAGAATAGATAAATCTTTGCAAATAGAGAAGATTAACAGTAAACTTAACCCGAGGATGGCTAAAAAATCTCATATCGTGGTTGTTCGAGAACCTAAAACCGAGCTTTTGGGTCACAGTGGGAGAAATGAAAATGAAAAAGTGCAAATAAATCTGTAACTTTTAAAATAAATACTTCGAATTTAAAAACAAATTTCAAAATCGATACCAACTCAAAAGTTATGTGCACTTAAAAATAAAATTAGAAAGTAGTTTTTTGAATAAACTACTTTTTAATTTTATTTTTAATTTAAGTCCACATAACTTTTGACTTGGTATCGATTTTAAAATAGTTCTTTCCTCGTAATACTAACACATTCGTTGTTAATTAAAAAATATATATTTGAAAAAAATTGGGAGAAATTGAATCTGCTATTTGCAAAAATCACGACCAAGGTATTTTTTGTAGCTCTCTTCTTGTAGATTCTACATATATACAAATCTTTCAAATCGGATAAAGAACAACAATTTGGCATCATTTTTAATATAACCGAGACACCCCAATTTGGGACCTGACGCTCCGCTCCATCTTAGTGTTGAAAGTCTAAATTCTAAACTTAAGCTCTGCAATACCTCCTCTATAGTCGTGGGAAATTTTATTAAATTCGGAGTATTGGTTTATAAGTTACAAATTTATTTGCACTTTTTTATTTTCATTTCCAAAAGCTTGGTTTAGGTTCTCGAACAACCACGATATGGGATTTTTTTACCATCCTCGGATGAAGTTTACTGTTAATCTTCTCCATTTGCAAATATTCATCTATCCTTTCGAACAACCCCAAATATATAAAAAAAATATTATATAAAATACGAGCAAAATTTTCGTGTTAAAAATGGGAAGCTCGATTTTAATTTTAGACCCATGGTTTCTTCGGCAATCCTTTTAGAATTCATCGTAGATTACGATTTTAATAACTTGACCCACTCTAATGTACATAATAAAGGAAGGAAATATGGACCATATGGATAAAAATGTAAAAATACAATTTTTTGGATTTTCGCTTAAATTTTTTGAACTTTTGACAAGTTTTTTTACATTTTATTATTTAGAATGACAAATTTAAAAATCGTTATTTAGAATGACAAATTTAAAAATCGTTGAAAATTTCATTGAGTTTTGTCAATAAATAAAGATTTTATTTCATATTTATTGAGTTTCTAAAACTAAAATTTGTATCAAAATTTTAATAGGATTTCAAGTATATTTTAGGAACAATTTGATCCACGTTTATTCCAAACTATATTTTTTTCTTTAGATAAGTTAATTTTTGGTCTTACAAAAAAAATTTCAAGTCAATATCTTAATTAGATTCAAAAATATGTCACTTTAAAACTCCGTCCTTCAAAAGTATTGCACTTTTTCATATCTTTATAGTATGTATATTAGGCCGGATCGATTTGTATGAACGATCAAAAAGTAAAAAATCGTATAGCAGAAACGCACTCTACGGAAAATTCTAAGAAATAAAAAAAAACTATTAAAAAAAATATATATTGAAATATCATTGGATGAATTACGAAATGCGCAAGATAGGATTTGATTTTAGACCTATAGTTTCTTGGGGAAAATTTCTTAGAATTGTCCGTAGAATGCGTTTCTGCTATACGATTTTTCGTGAAAAAAAATCGACCCACCCCAATGTATATATACTTCTTCTGTACGTGTGTTAGTAACTGAACACCTCCTTAACGACTGGGCCGATTTCGAAAAATTTTTTTGTGTGCGTTTGATGGGATGGGTTAGATTCACATTTGACCTATATAGGTACAATGGGCATGGCACCTCCCATACGAAGTAAAATATTATTTTATGCATATCTGGAGTACAATTATAGGGAGTTTTCAAACTTTGTGCGAGCTATGGCAGAACAACGTTTGCCGAGACAGCTAGTTTTAGCATAAATAGTATAAAGTCAGAACCATTAACTTGTTGAATAAATTAAGAAAATTTATAAAAAAATTTATTATGAAAAAGTGCAATATTTTTAAAGAACGGAAGTTTTAAAGTGCCATATTTTTGAATCTAATAATTAAGATATTTACTTTAAATTTTTTTTGCAAGATCAAACAAAAAAATTAGTTCGGAATAAATGTGATCATATTTTAGTTTTAGAAACTCAATATTCCTTGTCTATGCTCTCGTAAAATTTTATCCCGAGTGGACCAGCCGTTTAGAAATGCCAGATTTATTTCCAAAAAAATATCGGGAATTTTCTCCGATGAACTGGACCTTTTGCTGTCTCTTCGATTACCCGATACCTGTACGGTTTTTCAGGCTGAGATATATGCCGCGAGAAGAATCCGGGAACTGAATCTCGAAAATTCGACTATACATATTTACTAGGACAGCTTTGCATCAATCAAGGCTCTTAACTTCAACTTTATTAAGTCGAAATGTCTTCTCAACTGCATCCAATCACTGGCACAACTGACACAACATCACGTCGAGTTGATATAGGTCCCAGGACATGAGGGCATCCGGGGAAATGAAGTATCTGACGAATGCGCAACGAACGGGTCGTCCTTAGACGTATCTCTTGCGCAAAGGGATATTCACACTCCCTTGGTGACTGTATCGAAATTGATAAATGAATGGGCTTTGCGTGAGACGGAACTCAGGTGGTCAAATATCATCACTTATAGAATATCCAGACTGCTCTGGTCCACTCTGTAGGAATTCGATTAGGCTTCTTACGGGTATAATCACTGGGCACTGTATGATTGGACGCATGTCGGAACGAATCGGTTACCCACGTTATAACTATTGTACAAGTTGTTTGTGTGAGGAGGGGGAAGAATCGGTACAACACCTTATATGTGACTGCCCAGCCTTACAAGAGCATAGACTACTATATTTTGGTAGAGCTCTCTTCCATGCTCTGGACTGTCTCAGAGATGTGTCACTAGTAAGTATGATCAGATTTATTAGATGTACCGGCTGGGTCTCACGAGGATCACAAGAAGTACATAGTCACCGAAATTAGGGAGGGCAACTATTCTCCCTTTATGTATGAAATTTCAACATAAGGGAATGGTAATTCTAAGGATATCACAATGGGCCACAAGGCCTCCGAGTAAACTCGCTAACTTGCGAGCAACCCACGTAACCTAATTGCAAACAGATGTATTCGCGGCAATAATTCTCATCGTTTTAGTCTTGTTGATATTAATCATACTTTAATTGATTCTTCAGTAAGGGAAGTTGTGAGGGATTGCATATCTGAATTCTTATTGGGACTACGCATACTCTAGATGTGCTAATGTATTGTACATTCCCCAATTGAGTTCTACATACACTTTTTCAACGGCATCAAATATTACATCCATCACAGTTATAAATAGCTGCGGTGACAGAGCACACCCTTGCCTTACGCCACTCTTCGTTATAAAGCTATCACTTAACGCGCCATCATGCAAAACCCTGCACATAGATCCTTCGTAGCTATTCCTGAGAATGTGGAAGCTTTTGTGGAATACCTCTTGCTTCAAGCGCCATCCAGATAGATTCTCTCTTCAGAGCATCAAAGGCTTTCTCGAAGTCTATAAAGGTCAAGTATATAGTTGAATTGAATTCTGCGATTACTTAATTAAAATTCGCACGGTACTAATTTGGTCAATGCATGACCTACCAGGACGAAAGCCAGTTTGGGTGATTCGGATGTGCTTATCTAGCGCTTCTGCTATTTTGTCTAGTATAATTTTATTAAATACCTTAAAAACTGCAGGCAATAACCACGCCTGTTATTGCATATTTTCCTATCTCATTTCTTTGGGAGTTTAATACTTTAATAATATGGCCTCCTTCGAAAATAACTATTTGCTTAATATTGGAATTTCTACGCACACGGCTCTGATCCCACCAATTTACATCCCAACTACTCAATAATTTACTCATGTAAAGTATTGAGCATTACACTAATATAGTTCTTCAGATATATACTTAATGTCGGGTTACGCCCACTGTTTCAAACCCTTTTAATAATTATGGGAGGCACTGTTTCGATCCCTTTAATTTTTGTTATAGCAACTGGTATCAAAATAATTTACCCAATGTTTATAGGCTTCTAAAAGTATAGTTCTTCAGAATATTCAACTATTATACAATAGTTCTCCATATATTAAATAAATTTAATTTAGATTCACTATAATAGAAATTTACTTATTATGGGAGGGTTCGTTCACACTATTCCGATCCTCTTTGTTGTTATCGGTACAGTAACTTACACAAAGTTTTATGACTTGCAATTTCAAAATAAAAATTAACCTATAGTTCTGAAATAGTTTAGTTAAAGCGGGGGAAGAATACAGATGGCAATCTAAAAGAAGTTTGATAATTATATTTACTCTCGTCCGAGTAATTAAATGATCGCACAAGTGTAGTTAAAATTATCAAACTACTTTTAGATTCCCATTTGTCTCCTTCCCTCGCTTTCCCAATTTTGAAGAAGTTTAAGTAAACTATTTCATGTTTTTTTTTTTTTTAATTCATATAATTCAAAACACATTAATTTATAAATAAAAATAAAAAAAATTCAATATTAATATTGATAATAAAAACAGAGTTTAACATTACTACTATATTAGTAAAAAAATTGCAAAATATTTCATAATTTTAAATGAAAACTGCAACAAATATTTAACAAAATAATATTTCCTCACATACATACTAAAAATACAAATACTATTTACGTATTCCATATATGCGCAAGCTTCATGGTAGAAATATTTGTCGCAATTTCTCCAAAAATATTTTGCCTTACAAAATATTTTACGTTGCAGCTAGAAGACAAAATGAAAATTTTTCATTTCTAAAACATTTGCTGCCCAAATATATTTATATTTTTGGTTAGCAAAAACAAATATATTGCTTGTATATAATATACAAAAAATTTACTACAAAAACATCAAACATGCAAACAAATTGCAGCGTGAAAGCCATAAACTGCAAACGATATACGCAGTAAAAAATTCAAACAATGGAAATATGGAAGATGCTATATGTAGACTGCCAAACCATACGAAGTTGAAAAATGTAAAATACGAAATTGTGCGAAGTTAAAAATGTTTAAAGCGAATATGTGCATTTATAAAATATTTCAAGCACATATATGGAAATATTTTGCCGCATATAGTCACTAAGTAGAAAAATGTGAAAAAAAACTATGAACAACTTTATATTGAATAGTGTGTTAATAAAGAATTTAAGTGCAATAAAATAGAAGTTTTATTTTTTGAGGTATGTAATTGTATTGTGAAAGATATTAATGCAGTGAAAATACATTAAATAAGATTCTGGACAAAGGATAGCGGACGATGATATTTTATTGAATTTTTTGATTAATTGATTTTTTTTAATACGAATTCAAACGAATTCCTGCTGCTTGTAATAGGAGTCCAGAAAAATTAGTAACATAAAATGTTGTATGTAAAGTGGCTAAAAAAGGATAGATAATGCAACAACAAAATGTAACAACTGCCAAGCAAAACAGCCAATGAATACAATGTAATAAAAAATAACAGGATCTACAAAAAAATAGTATATTGCATAAAAATGCAATGTAGATAGATAGATTACTTTTTCTGAAATGTATCCTTTCGTAGAATTTGTAACAGGAGAACAAACAAATAAATAAGCAGCATAGAAAATAAGATATAAATTCAAAAAGGCACAGGCATGAGTACAACAGGAGCAAAAGGAAATTAACTGTATAAAACTGCTGTATGTGTGTACATGTGTTCTGTAACTGTATAATGCAACAACAATTTACGCAAAAACCATAAACAAACACATAAATAGGTTCAATGATGATCGTGAGTGTAGCAGGAGAAGAAAAGGATAAAGAGGAATGATAGAAATTTAAGAAAGGTCCAGAATATATAATTATGCAATGAAGAAAATTTTACTATATGTACATTAGGGTGACAGCCGATTTTTTTTTTTAGATTTCAAAGAGTGCCGGGTGGAATATTGTGACACTAGGTCTAAAAGATAAGTACTGAAAATTTGAGCCAAATCGGACAACGATTTCGGGACGCGCATCGAGGTCAAAGGTCAGATATATGTAAAATTTTACTATTTATATGAAATAAATTTGTAAAACTCCTTAATTTTCTGCATTATGTTACATAAATATGTAGATTTATTTGTATTAATGAAAATTACAGTCAGATTAAACCTATATCTCCTTTGGGTCAAATTGACCCACAAACTGTATTATCGTTAAAATTCGGAAAAAATACAAATTTTTCAGTTTTTGTAAATATTTTTGCAATCGAATGCATATGAATCGAAATGTGTATGTAATTGTCGTTCTAATGAGATATAAAAGATAAAAATTGGTTAAAAAATTTTAAAGTTATTAAAAATTCCCCAGACCATTAACGTGTCTCAGGCCACTTGAACATGAAATGTAGGAACAAAATTAACATATTTTAAGAAATATTAAAATAAAAGCTAATTTTTACTTAAAATATATCCGTAATTACATTCGTCTGAGTTTTTGTCTTTGTAGAATACCGTTAACCTATTCGCAGGGATGGCCAAAAAAATTTATTTTTTTAACGCCAGTAAAATATATCCGTAATTACATTCGTCTGAGTTTTTGTCTGTTCACATGAGTGAACAATATATTATACCCATCCCTGATAGCAAGCATCACCCGCATCGCAACTGCATCCAACTTCTGTTTGTAAACAAATGTCAGCTGCAGCCTCATATTTTGTCATCACTCTCATTCTTGGAAAACAATCTTAAGAACAACAAGTGCGCCTGCTTAAAAGTGAAGTGACAACCATAATTAATAAAAGTTGCATATTTTTGGAATAATATATACCAGTGAAGTGAAATATATATCTGAAATAATACTCATAATTAAACCCTAAAGAATATAAAAACATTTATTCTAAAATAAATGAATTAATACTTAAATCTAACCTAAAATACTTACCTTAACATTGTATAAACCCATAACCTAATAATTTATTAAATACTTACCCTATTTACTTACCATATATACTTACCCAAAGTTCAATAAACACATAAGATTTATAACGTTTACCCAAAACCTTAATCTTCTTATTTACCCAATTCCTAATTCCCGCGTAAGTAAACCCATCTATCCATCTCCCTCTAACCCCTAAATAAACATTGTCTTTGTAGAATACCGTTAACCTATTCGCAGGGAGGCCAAAAAAATTTATTTTTTTAACGCCAGTTTCAAATCTCCATTTTCAAAATTTTAATAATTTTGTTAAACAAAATTTTCGTACCTACGATTTAAATTTTGTGATTTTCGGGAAAAAATATTTTGTTGGCCATAATTTGGCGAATGAGAGCAAAATTTTACATATATCTGACCTTTGACCTCGATGCGCGTCCCGAAATCGTTGTCCGATTTGGCTAAAATTTTCAGTACTTACCTTTTAGACCTAGTATCACAATATTCCACCCGGCACTCTTTGAAATCTTAAAAAAAAATCGGCTGTCACCCTAGTGCATTTCCTTTTTCTCCTGCTGCACTCGTGGCTATGTAAAACATTGTTTTTTTGTTCTCCTGTTACAAATATTACGAATGGATACATATGAATGTGCATTTAAAAACACAAAGTCAATCTTTCAGAATACAAGTCATACATAATTATGTATGTACATATAGTAAAATTTTCTTCATTACATAATTATATATTCTGGGCCTTTCTTAAATTTCTATCATTCCTCTTTATCCTTTTCATCTCCTGCTACACTCACGATCATCATTGAACCAATTTATGTGTATGTTTATGGTTTTTGCGTAAATTGTTGTTGCATTATGCAGTTACAGAACACATCGAGCCCTAACCGCGAAAATAACGTAAGCGCCAAAAATCGAATTTTAACGGAGAGAGTTTTTTTCGTTTTTTTTTAAAGTTGTGCGAAGGATTTTTTTGAAAGTTAAAATGTAGTATATTACTGGTCTCATATATGAGATAAATGCATTTTTAAGTTAATTTTGTGTGCAACAAATTTGTTTTGGCGCTTACGTTATTTTTACCGCCACTATTACAATCAGCTGAGACTAAAATATGGCGCATACGATAAATGCTTTATAAAGAACAAATATTATTTTAAGTTTCAGAAATCAGAAAAAAGTTTTAAACTAATATAGTAGGTGCTTAGGAAATTAAGGCATATCTTCATCAGTTTCGTTTAATGCGTCTATAATATTTTGGGAATGTTTTAGGCCAATATATTCGTTATGAAAACTTTGAGGAATACTATTTTTATTGCAAGGTCATTTTAAATCATTGAATTTATATGAGGAAATTTTTAATTCTGTGTTGGATAGCGGAGGAGGTCCACGGACCGTAGAAGTATTTAAATCAATATCTTGTCCTCGCTATTAAGGAGTGAGATCGTAAAATTCTTAACACACGTTTTTCATTAAAACGTTTAACCCAAGTATTATTTGATTTCAATTATATTCATTTGTTGTTAATCTGATTAAAAACCTGGGAGTGGTCCACATTATGTTTCGAAAGCCAAAAAAATAGAAAGCATTTTCAAAATAGCTGCCAACACATCCGGAAGGAAAGCAGCCCGGTTAGCTCAGTGCTCGGTATATTTGGTACGAAAATTTAAAGCTCCTGACAGGAACGCTGCAAAAAATTTAGAGGCCAAAAACAGAGTATGGAAATTGAAGTAAGAATTGTTCGATCTCACTCCTTATCACAATAGCCGTATTTAATTGTAATCATAGTTGTATAAAAATTTGAAGACCGCATAGTGCTTAATTTTATTTTCTTTGGAACAAGCTAATCAGAAAACATTTTCCAGTTTGAAAATCAGAAAGAGTCCTCATGTAAACGCTTAAATGCCTCGTAAACTGTGCAATCTATGCATTTTTACACTTTCTCTAATGAACTGTCAAAAATTGTATGTTAATTCGTTTCCACAACTCCGATAAGTTTGCGCGACAATTTAGGCTCTCAAACTTAAATATATTGTGCATTTGATAAATCAGCTGCTTTTGTTTACTTTTATTTATAATAAATAAAAATCAAATAAAATACAAATTTTTTGTACACGTGCAAATTGTGTGACTTTGGAACCGAATGATTGGATTGAATGGCATTGTGAATGGAAATATTAACCAACAGCTAGAATATAAGCAAAATCATCCAAACTATGTTTACCATTGTTTGTTCCAAAGATTTCACTTTCATTAGAAGTTTTTAGAATTTAAATTTATACAATTTTTAAAACCTTTTTTTCTAAGAATTTTTTTAATATATTTTTGTTTCATATTTTTATCAAATAGACATTTTCTGTATAAAATTGCACAAAATTTAAAAGGTGGGTTCATGAAATACGTTGCGCAAATTTGCGCATTTGCACAAATGGGAAACTTAAGCGTTTAAATTAGTACCCTTAGAGTGCTTTAACGATATAAATTCATAACCGTAAGGGGTTTTTCTTGCACTTCGAATAACTATAGGCCACTCACTAGGAGCCCATACAGTTTGGTTTCGAGTAAATTATTCTATTGTACTGTGAATAGAATCAACAGGCATCATTGTATGACCAGGTAGTAAGCAAATTTGAATAGATTAGAAAAAAATGCTTGATTGATATTTGTCCAATAAATGGGACTTATATTTATATATTTTCCCGTTAATTGTATTTCAATTTCTTTTGATTTTCTCTCTATTACTTCGGCTACTCTTACTTTAATTTATTGCCCCTTTTGGCTTTTATGTCGCTTACGTTATTTTTGCGGTAAAGCAAAAAGGTGAGTGTCGCTTACGATATAATTGAATTTGCGTTATCTTTGTATATATAAACACTTTATTTTCATTATTTCGGGTGTTGATGCGCACGACACTTTTCTATCGATTTTCATTAAAAAGTCAATTTCGGAAAAATGTCGCTTACGTTATTTTTGCAGTTAGGGCTCGACATGTACACACATACAGCAGTTTTATACAGTTAATTTCCTTTTGCTCCTGTTGTACTCATGCCTGTGCCTTTTTTCATTTATATCTTATTTTCTATGCTGCTTATTTATTTGTTTGTTCTCCTGTTACAAATTCTACGAAAGGATACATTTGAGTGTACAAACACTTAATTTGTTAGATTTCATTCAGAAAAAGTAATCTATCTATCTACATTGCATTTTTATGCAACATACTATTTTTTTTGTAGATCCAGTTATATTTTATTACATTGTATTCGTTGGCTGTTTTGCTTTACTGTTGTTACATTTTGCTGTTGCATTATCTATCCTTTTTTAGCCACTTTACATACAAAATTTTATGTTACTAATTTTTCTGGACTCCTATTACAAGCAGCAGGAAGACATTTGAATACGTATTACAAAAATCATTTAATCAAAAAATTCAATAAAATAATATCGTCCGCTATCCTTTGCCCAGAATCTTATTTAATATATTTTCACTGCATTAATATCTTTCACAATACAATTACATACCTCAAAAAATAAAACTTCTATTTTATTACGTTTAAATTCTTTATTAACACACGATTCAATATAAATTTTTATTTTGTACACCCAAATCAACGCACACTTGTTGTTCATAGTTTTTTTCACATTTTTCTACTCAGTGACTATATGGCAAATTATTTCCATATATGCGGCTGAAATATTTTATAAATGCACATATTCGCTTTAAACATTTTTAACTTCGCACAATTTCGTATTTCACATTTTTCAACTTCGTATCGTTTGGCAGTCTACATTTAGCATCTTCCATACAAGCAATATATTTGTTTTTGCTAACCAAAAATATTAATATATTTGGGCAGCAAATGTTTTAGAAATGAAAAATTTTCGTTTTGTCTTCTAGCTGCAACGTAAAATATTTTGTAAGGCAAAATATTTTTGGTAAAACTGCGACAAATATTTCTACCATGAAGCTTGCGCATATGGAATTCGTAAATAGTATTTATATTTTTACCCCCATATGCATAAACAATTTTTAAATTTATAAAAGGTTTATAAAATAAAATTTCCATACAAAATTTGTTTTATAAACCTTTGATAAATTATAAAATTTTTTATGCATATGGGGGTTAGTATTTGTGTAAGGAAATATTATTTTGTTAAATATTTGTTGCAGTTTTCATTTAAAATTATGAAATATTTTGCAAGTTTTTGATTAATATAGTAGTAATTTTAAACTCTGGGGGAGGGTATATTGGATTTGTGCAGATGTTTGTAACGCCCAAAAATATTAGTCTAACACCCAATTAATTAAACAATATCCGTCCGTCCGTCTGGCTGTCCATGTAAACCTTGTGCGCAAAGTACAGGTTGCAATTTTGAAGATATTTCGATAAAATTTGGCAAATATAATTTCTTCGGACCAAGGACCAAGCCTATAAAACTGGCTGAAATCGGAGCATTATTTTACGTAGCCCCCATACAAATGTCAGACCGAAATTGGACTTTATCGGTCATAAATGTTTAATTTATATAGGTATCTACACAAGTTTTTCTCCAAATAAGTTTTATATATACGGAATTCATGTCACCAAATTTTATTGTGATCCGTCCATAATTAGTCATCGCTCTTTTATAAGACTTGCTTCCGATAATCACTTAACGAGCATAAATCTCCTAAAAATGGTGGTATACACTAAAAATTCAACATAAATAACTTTCATATAAACATTTATCACATGACCAAATTTCATGGTGATCGGTCCATAATTTGTCATAGCTCGAGGACTCTTTGTCTTAAAGTTTCACAGATATACGAATTTTAGTGAAGTGCAGCGCTCATACAGTACGTTTTTATACCCTCCAACATCATAAGTGGTGAATGAGGGTATATATAAGTTTGTCATTCCGTGTGTAACATTGAGAAATATTCATCTGAGACCAACAAAGTATACAGTGGTGGCCAGCTAATTATGGACAAAATTATTTGCTACATTCCATGTTTTAACACACAAGTGTGTTTTATTCAGCTGTGTAAATTCGAAAAACCGGTTTCTCATTGAAATTTTGGTTTTTTGCGAACCGGTTAATTTGAAATGATGATTTTCGAGTAACCGGTTTATATCACTCGGTTAACCGGTTTGTGACTAAATTCAATTAATATCATGTTATTATGAATTTTTAACATTTGTGTACACATTACATCAAACATTTTGTCTGATTTGAAACCTAAACTGCTGATGTACGATTTACATGAGTTTACTTAAAAGCTTTTTCAGAATCAATTACACATAATGAAACTATTAAAAATTAAATTCCACATAATTCTAGAAGTTTAGGCTAAATCTTACTAATGCTACATTAAAAACTTAAAATTGAATTTGATGTACATATCTTCGATGTACATACCTTCCTTCAATAAATTTGACTTCATTAGTATGTTTTTAAAATTAAACTTTATTAATTACTAGCTGAACCCGGTCCGCGTTTCTGGTCCTTAGAAAACATCTGTTTTATATTGCATCTCGGTCTCGATTGTAATATACAGTGTCGGACAAAGTCGGTGATCCAACCATCAATTTTAATACATGTAGTGGCAGTCCGGCTGGTTCCAATGAATTCAAAAATTCAGTAGGATAATCGACGGCTTGTTCTTCGTTCATTACTGTGTTAATCGATTTGCATTTTATTGTTTCGCCAGGCAGTTTCAATTGTATTTGTTTATTGAGCTTGTTAACATCATAATTTGTTGGTGCCAACATTGCATGTTCCCACAGTCAATCCGAATTTTAGTTGGTTGTAAAAATTGGGAATACTTTGTCAAAACGAAATCTCATTTGTGGCGAGATCAATTGAAATTTTTCCATTTCTGATGTCCAACAATTGTTTTGAGAATGTTTCGGCGGAAGGGTATTGCAGCAAATGCACACGCATGTTCGTTGATAGCGTTCGGCTTCTGTAGCTTCATTTCCAGTAAAATAAATTTGAAGGAACTTCGCATCATCATTGGGAAGCGGGAGCAATGATCCAATTCTGTGGTATATTTGGCATTGAACTTTAAAGGTGGGCATGAGTTACACTTTTTGATATTTTGAAGGAAGTGCTTGGAAATAGGATTGGCGCCGGAAATGTAACTTAGAAGCAGCTTAGGCTGCTCAATAACTGGTGGCAGAATAACTTTACCGTTCGAACAGCGAATTCCCGGGGATTCCTTAGGGAACTTTAAAACACGGCAATGTAGACAATGTTTGTCCATTGCGGCAATCAGTACGTCCTTGTGATTCCTGTAGTCATCATACTTATTGTAATAAAATGCCGGCAACTTTAAATCGATTCTTTCTCTTGATTCAGGAGCGATTGGCTTCTAGTCTTTCGATATGCTCTTGAGGTGTCTCTGCAGCACTCGATGAAGATGCAATGCGACGCATTTGCTGAAGCCGTGATTCTCGTTCTCTTCCCGTTTCTGCGGCTCTAGACGTAGATGCCCCTTCTGAAACATATTTTATTTGAATAAAACCGTTATTTTTTATTAAAAGTGGAATGCGGAGAGTTATTCAAAATATTATTTTATTTCATAGATTTCCTATGGAAATTTCTTATTCATGCACCTAATATGCAAGAGTAAACAAAATTGTTTATCATCGATTGATAATATAAAAGAACTTTTATAGTACCGGATATGTGTTGAATTGTATTCCTTTCTTCGCTTACCTCAAATAATACTCTTCAGAGTACACCACTTTGAATTCAAATTTTTAGAATGATGTTAAGAAAATTGTCATTGTTTGAACGTTGGGAATAAAAAAAAGGATTTATGTATTTCTCCAATTGAAAAAAAATTTTTTGGTCGGCAAAATTATTTTTTTTTGAAAAAATTTTTGTTGAAAAAAATTTTTTTACAACAATCACTGACTTTGTAAGCCTGTGTATAGGAAACTAAGTAAACTATCTGTGAGAATTGAAGAAAAGGTCGATCAACAATTATACATTTGATTCTGCCACGCCATTGCGTCCATAGACCGAAAATCAAAAATCTGACTTTTTTATATATATATAGATGGCATTAGCGGTAAAATGTAAAAATTTAATTTTGCCACGCCCCTCCGCCCACAGACCGAAAATCAAAAATCTGACTCTACAGTGTTACCCGCTAGGCTATTCTGAAGATTCCCTGAAAATTTCATCAAAATCGGTTCAGCCGTTTTTGAGTTCATTCGGAACATACATACCCACATACATACAAACATCCATTTTTATATATATAGATTTCGTTAGCTTAGTGTACAAACGTGCTATGTTTCATTTCAGAAATATTACAGGAGAGACAAAAAAAAAAAAACGTTCTAAAATCCTTGATTTCAAATATTTTTGAAATCTGTTAATCCAGTTTTACTACTTATTTGGTATGATTTATAATGACAAATAATCTTATAGGTCCTTTTTTTGGGACTGATAACAAGTTTCAAATTATAAATTATTTAATTAAAAATTGTATGATTTACACTTTTGGGTTGAATATATTTAGTAAAGTTATACTCAATTCCATTTTACTGAAATAATAATTTTCAAAATAATACAAAATAAAATGGACTTAGCATTTTTGCATATTTATAGTTAATAAATATTAACCATTCCTGACTACTAAAACCTATAAATTTTAGAGCTGTGTATACTTTATTGGATATTTTATGTTTTCTACAAATAAAGATGTATTGTTTAAACTTTTGAAATAATTCCTTTCAATGTCGGTTAAATGATTTTTTCAAAGTCGGTCAACCGATAAACCGAGCTTCTAAAAAAGGCCAATTTTCGATTAACCGACAAACCGGTTTTTTTAAAACTCTACATAGGCCCCATATAAAGTTCACTTCTCAGAGTCACTTAAATATACATAAATATATTATATACAAGTTGACCCGACAGTTGTCCTGCCCAAATTAAAAAAAAATATTGTGTTCGATTTTTGAATTTGTGAGTTGTTTGAAATATGTAAAAATAGTTTAAAAAAAAGGAACAAAACGTATTTTTGAATGAAAATTTTTATTCATGTAGGTTAAGGTCATGTTTGATTTATTTGGTCATAGAATAAAATATACATAGAAGTGTTACTGAGTGACAAAAAAACCTAAGTCTGTTTTCAAAAACTTAAGTTTTGCAACATCAAAATACATGTAAATTTATTTATTTATTTTATTTTATTAATATTATATAATACAATAAATGACACTATATAATAAAAGTTTTAAGAGAGTGCTAGTGACTATGACCTTCGACTCCACTGATTATAATATAAATATATTCTTAATACATATATACAGAGGTAACTGTGGAATATACTAGACATTGATCAAGAATGTGGTTTATAGTTTGTTGTACGTTACATATACGGCAGATGGGGCTATCTTCTTTTTTCAGCAGGTGTTGATGGGTAATTTTAGTATGACCCAACCTTAATCTTGTGAAAACACGTAGTTCTTGTCGGGAGTTAGAGTTGGGGTAGATAGGTTTGAGTCCATTGGGATTAATTCGTTTGTATCGATGGTTGTAGTTTTCCCATAGATGTAATTTGTTGTCTTCAAGGTGTTTAGATAAAAGTCTGTTTAGATCTTTTACCACATGGGTGGAAAAGGTGTATGTTGGAGATTTTGCAGCAATGCATGCAGTTTTGTCGGCGGCTTCATTACCTGCAATGCCAGCGTGACCTGGGACCCACATTATGCGTATTTTATTTGGGAATTTAATTAAAAAATTACGTATGTATGTTACATATGGTTCGGAATATTTGGTATTTAAGATAGCTGAAATTGTGGATTTGCTGTCTGTACATATAACATACCGTCCTTTTTGTTTTGAGCAATGTTCCGCAGCAAGTTTAATTGCTTGAGCTTCAGCTGTAAATATACAGCAATGTGGTTCCAGAAGTCCATAGAGTATAGGAGTGTGATTATCATTCACTATGCCGAAAGAGGTATATAAATGTGTTTTAGAACCATCTGTGAATATGAATTTCCAGGTATTGTATGTGGGTGAATTGCGAATAGAATTGAACTCTTGCTGATATACAACTGGAGAAGTTGATTGTTTGTTAAAGTTTTGCAGGTCAAGTATAAATGAACTGCGTTTTAAAAGCCACCACGGTTCATTTTTCGAGGAGATTAGTAATGGTTGTATTGTTGGGAGAAAATTTCTAACATTGTCAACAATCCTGTGTATCGGTGATGGTTTTTTACAGGTACGTCTGAGATTTGTGGTATTTTTGACGAGTCGGTGTAGATTTTGGTTATTACAAATGTATAATTTAGGGATTAGTTTTATGTTTTTTTCATATATTCTTTCGGTAATAGATGGGAATCCTGATTCGATAAGTAAGTTTTTAATGTTTGTTGTTGGGAAAGCTCCTATTGAACATCTAATGGCGGCATGATAAGGTGAATTTAGCATATTTAAATACTTTTTTGGGCAGTTGCTATAAATTTGTATTCCGTAATCAATTTTGGAAAGAATTAGGGATTTAGTTATCATGAGGAGTGAATTTGTGTGAACGGAACTTTTTTTTGATGAAAGGTATTTGATTATATTTAGTCCTAATATAATTTTTTTCTTCAGGTTGATGCAATGTTGGCTGAAATTGAATTTATTATCGAAAATAATACCCAGTATTTTCAATTGAGAGACATGTTCGATATTAATGTTGTTATATAAGAGGGTTGGAGGGCTACAATGATGTTTTCTGCAGATATGAAGAATTTTACATTTGTTGATCATTCAGCAGGTTTGTGAAGGCTAATTTGACTCTGTCATTGTTGTTATTTTTTCAGAAAAATACGGCATCGTCGGCGTATAATGAATGTTCAATTATATTGTATTTTGAGGCTATTTTACTAATGGCGTTGAAGGCAATTAAGAAAAGCACAACAGATAGAGGTGACCCTTGAGGGATGCCGTTAAATAGACAGTAATTTTTTGAGAATGTAGAGTTGATTCGAACTTTAAACTTTCGATTTGTTAGAAATGATTTTACTATATTATATATTTTGATTCCTACTTTCCAATTTATTAGTTCTAGCAGAACAATATGAACACCGATGCGATCAAATGCTCTCTCAAAATCTGTGGATAATATAGAAATATGGTTCTTATGTGAGAGACCTTGTGAAATAAAATGGTTAAGGTGAAGAAGAGCATCTAATGTGTTTTGTTTTTTTTTGAAGGCGACTTGGGTAGAGGTTATAAGATTATTTGTGAATGAATACCATGAGAGCCTTTCAGCTATGATTTTTTCTAATACTTTGCCTAGACAAGGTAATAGAGATATTGGCCTATAGCTGCTGATATATTCTACAGCTTTATTGGGTTTTTGTATCGGTAATATAATAGCATTACGCCAGTTTTGAGGATAAATTCCTGAATTAAATATATTGTTATATAAGTTGATTATTCTATCTTTTAAACAGGTTGGCAAGTTTTTTATCATTGGATATGAGATTTTGTCATACCCAGGAGTTTTGCCTTTAGCATTTGATAGCACATGTTCGAATTCTAAATTGTTTATTTTGTTTTCCAATTGTTTTGCCGATTTAGATAAATGTATGTTGTCATATGTGAGGTTTAGTATTTCCGATTTTTTAGATACAAAATCTGAGTGGAATTGGTTGTCGTTGGATAAGTCTGACCAGTATTTCCCAAAATTATTTGATATGTCGATTGATGTTGTAAAAAAGTGTTGGTCCATTTTTATAAATCGAAAAGAGTTAAATTGTTTATTGCCTGTAAGTGTTTTTATATGATTCCATATCTTTGTGGAGTTGGTGTTGGGGTTTATCGCAGCAGTGAATTTAGAAAAGGCTTCTTCTTTGGCTTTTTTTATGTTTCTTTTAAACAACGCATTCGCTTTTTTATATGCAATTAAATTTGTTTGGGATCTAAAACGAACAAAAGTGTGCCACTTTTCTTGTTTTCTGTTCTTAGTTTTTTTAAGGTAGAGTTCCACCAGGGAACTTGTCTTTTATATAAAGTAGATGACGTTCGAGGGATGGATGAATTTGCTGCAAAATTAATGATTTTATGAATCTTTGCTGCTTCAGCATTGACATTAAGTGATACATTTGAAATTGTGTTTTGTGTTTCACAGTACTTTTGAAAGCTAATCCAGTCGGCTTTATCAATTTTAAATTTGTTGATTGGTTTATATTTAGTTGAGTTGGAGTCGCACCCTAAACTGAGAAGGATAGGTAGGTGATCGCTGCCATATAATGAATTAAGAGTTTTCCATGATATGCTCGGTGCAATTTGTGAATTGCAAAAAGACAAATCAACGGTTGTAAATGAATTATGAGTAGATAAATGTGTAACTGAGCCATCATTTAATAATATTAGATTTTTGGAGAAAATTAGATTCTCCACGATTTTTCCCCTTGGGTTGGTTGTTTGTGAACCCCAGATAGTGCTCCAAGCATTGAAGTCCCCTAGTAGTAAACAATTTTGCTTGGTGGGATGTAATATATCATTTAAATCTTGATTAGTAAATTGTTGGTGTGGTGGAATATAACAATTAATAATAGAAAGCATAGGATTAAGATTAATAACCAGTTCCAATGAAGCGATTTTAGTGTTGTGAAATATAATTTCATGAGGTATATTTTTCTTTACAAGTATGCCAATACCTTGTTTTGATGTTGTTACATTGGGTAAATTATAAAAGTACCCCTCGTATAGTATATGAGTAATTATAATTATTGAAGTGTTCTGAGGTATATGAGTTTCTTGTATAGCTATAATGTCAGGGCTATACTCATTTATGAGAAGAGATAGTTCATTAAAATTGTTGTTGTAACCGTTAATATTCCACTGAATTATTTTGATCATATTGATGGGAAGTGAGAGTTTATTAGGTGGGAGAATTAAGTTAAATTATTTACTCTTCTTCGCTAGACTGGATTAATTGATAATCCATTGCATCGTCATGTGTTTTATTTAGTTGCTTTCCAGGTTTATTTATTATTTCTTGTACTCTGTTTAAGAGTTGTTGGTTATTTAAAATCATGTTTTGTTTAGTTTGTTCAGTAGTTGTTTGTTGTTGTTCAGAGATTGTTGTGAGATTATTTGGAATTTCTTTTTTATTGTTTGTAGATGAGGTGGAGGGAGCTGTGCTATTGTTGGTGATTTTTTGTGCAGTGTTATTACTTACTTCTTTATTTTCGTTTTTTTCAATTTCTTTATTTTCTCTGATGTTTTTATTATAATTGGTATTATTATGTGTCAAAACATTTTTGTTTTTTATAATATTTGGTGATGATGTATGATTTGATACAATTGAGGAGAATGTGGTATTTGGAGGGACTATACTTATGGAAGACTTATGGATACGTTTAGCTTCACTTATGGTACATTTGTTTTTAATTTTAATTTTAAGAATTTCTTTCTGTTGAATGAACTTAGTACATTTGTTTGATGAGGCTGCATGTTCTTCGAGGCAGTTTGCACATTGGGTGCGAGAACAATCTGATGGTTTATGAGGTGGTAAGTTGCACTGAACACAAATAGGATCGTTTTTGCAATGTTTTATTGTGTGTCCAAGTTTTTGGCACGTTTTGCAACGCATCGGATTGGGTATATATTCTCGAATATTTACCGTGTTCCAAGAAACTTTGATTTTTGCTGGCAAGTGATATAAGTCGAATGTAAGAAGTAGTACTCCAGTTTTTATCAATTTATCGTCTATTTTTTTTTGGAATTTGTAAATGCCGATTACGCCTTGGCTAGAAAGTTCCCTGATGATTTCGTCTTCTGGGATGTCATTAAGATACGGGGCATAGATTGTTCCTTTTGTACTATTTAGGTTTTCATGTAGCTTACATTGAATTGTGCATAGGCCAACCAGTTCCTTGGACTAAAGAAATTTGTCAGCAGTTTGCTTGTTGTTCACCAATAAGAGGAGGTTTCCATCACGTAGCTGGGTTATAGATGTAATGTCTTTGCTAATTAATTCAATTGCTCTGTTCACAGCAAAGCAGGAAAAAGTAGATAGAGGTTTTTTAGGGTCTATTGTTTGCATGATTATATATCTGGGATTGGGAGGTTGAACTTTAGGTAATTGAGGGAATGGTGTTGTGTCTTTATATTTTGTTTTTTTACGTTTAGGACTTATCGAATCAGCTAGTAAAGAGAAACGATTGTCCCCAAGGTTGGGGGGCCCTGTGGGCATGTTGTAGTTGTTTTTAGCGCGCTATAGAATATGTGTATTACAAAACGTAGAGAAAAAAAATAGAAACACTTTGTAAAGCGATAACGAGGAAAAAGGAAAAAAATAAACAATCCGAGTGTTTTGATAATGCGTCTGCTTATAACAAGTATTAGCCGAAGACTGGACATGTAAATCAATGTATGTTGTTTTTGTTATGTCAGCCATAAAATTTGGGTGAGAGTAATTATTTTTACTCCCAGCTAACTCTCAGTTGTGCCTCTGGTTCTACCCTTTGCATATGGTGTTCTATTTACATTTTGATTGAAAGATCGATGTGTCAACCGAGATTTTTCCGTGGCCAATATCTAGTAGTTGTTGGGAAAATACTTCCCCAGATTGATCTTTCTGCAGCTCGACATGCAAGATCACAGTCAATTTGAGTTTCTTGACGTGTTTGCACAAAACGGACGACTACAAACATGCTTCGTAAATCTTGCAATGTTATGTCTAATGCCTCCAAAGACTTTTTATGCGTCATTGTACACTCATCCATAGCGATCAGGTTGCTTTGCTGCAAAACTTTGGCCGTCGCACTTTTCTTGGAAATGCTGCATGATGGATTTTCATTGATTTGCATATTCAATGGCAACTTGAGTGCTGAATGAGCAGTTCGACCGCCATCCAACCTCATGAAGCAAATGCAATATCATTCTGAGATCGTATCGTTGCCACAATCAACGTGATAAAAAAAGTTTTTCCAGTTCCACCGCAAGCAGCCAAAATGTAATTCCTCCAGTTCCATCTTGCACAACTTTCAAAAGAGTGTCGTTTGTTTTCGATTCAACAATCGAACGTTTGTTCCATCACACATATTTGTATTTGCTCCACAAATCAGTCGGTTTTGGCGGGAAGCATGTTAAGATAATTATCGAAAACAATGTTCGTATTTGCTGAGTACTTGAAGAAAGCACAACATCTCCAGGGGTGTATTCCCAACGAGTGTCATTCTCTAACAATCGGAAGCGTTGACACTCTTCTCTATACGTGTCACACAATTCACCATTTATAGTTCGCAAATCTTGGAATGATGTTGAGCCACGAACATTGACTAATAGCAAAAGCAAAAAACAAACACTCATCGTTTCTTGGATGGACTGTGTAAATCCGACCTAATGCGTCGGTGGAAAATAAATGGGGGAAACCTGAAACTGGATTTCCTTGTTTCCGCCGTTGAAATTTCGGTGTGCAGCAACGTTCGGGCAAATTTCCGGCACATTTCAAAAATCTGGTCAATGTTGTAATGGCGGTCGATTAACTCGTTGTAATACTTTCTCCTCAGTGAAGGACACTCTTCGACCATTTTCCACATGTAAGCCTAAATAAACAACAACAGTTGGATATCTTCCAAGAATGGCAAATTAAAAAATGAATTTGAAATTGTGTGACTTCATCGTTAGAATTTTCTGAACTAAATTCAATCACAGCCATGTCACTTCCTTTGGTCACATATTTGCAGATGTATAGGCGTATTAGTAGCGTGGAAAATTTTTCGTTCTGTAAAAAACATGTTGCGAAATTAAAAAAAAAAAAAAAAAAAAATACAAAAAATCGGTCCAGGAGTTCTGCGATTTTAGGTATATCGATAAAAAAAATTGCGCAAAAGTGGGCGTGGTCAATTTTTCTTTCACTCAAAATTTAAATTGGATTACTGCGACCATTTAAAAAAATATTTCATATGGGTGCAGCCCTTTTTAATGGTCAATTTTTCTTTCCGTAAAAACCGAAGTTGGACTATTACGAATATTTAAAAATATTCGTAGTATACGTCCAGCCGTTCTCAACTGACGCAATTACCAACGAACGACACACAGTGGGGGATCTGAAAAAAAAGTGGAAATAAATCTGTAACTTCTAAACGAATAGCTCGATTTTAATAAAATTTCCCATGGCTATAGAGGAGGTTTTGAATTTGGGCTTAAACAACCAAGGGGGAGCCAAGCCACAATGCCCCAAAGTGGGGCACCTCGGGTATATCAAAAATTAAAAATGATGCCAAACTTTTGTTTGAGATCCGATTTGAATGATTTTATATATATGGAATCTACTAGACGAGATCTACAAAAAACATTGCTTTAGCCATATATTATCTCTTATAGTTTACGAGTTATTCGCATTTGAAAAGTAAAATTTTATTTTTTGCATACCTTGGTCTGCTTTTTTGCTAATAACGGATCTTTTTTTGAATTAACAACAAATTTATTAATAATCTTAAGAAAGAAATGTTAAAAAATATTTACTGAGTCAAAAATTATGTGCATTCAAACCTAAAAAGTAACTACATTAATTTTAAATTATACAGAAAATGTGAAAAAGATAAATAATGTGTTTATATTTTTCTGAAAGGTAACATTTTGGGAAATATTATAAAAGCAAAATAATATCAAAATTTGTATTATTGCGTGGTCCAGAGCCTTCCGAAGTAGACCTATTTTTTATGAAAATTTGAACTTTAGACAACATATTCTAAAATCGCATAGCTGCTTTCAAAAAATTAACACCTGTTTTGTATGTCCCAATATGTTCTTCAATATTGTGCAAAGGGATTTCATAGCCCCGAGCTTGGTGCCTTCAATAGATTCAAAAATTAAAAAAATCACAATTTTGGAATTTTTTAAAAGTTTTTTGGGAATTGTGGGATTGTCAAAAATTTTTATTGCATTTTAAATATTGAAAAGATAATACATATTATATATCAACGTGTAGGAAATTATGTCGTATTTTCAAAAATATAAAAAATTTTTAAAAATTAAAAAAATGATAGAAGACTTTTTTTAAAAAATATGGGAATAAAAAATGGTAGCACTCTACCATTTAGCAGATTGGAATTCTATAAGAAAATGGGTAGACAGAGAAATACAAGCACAAAACCTAATATCAGAAGACTTAACCAATTTAAACATTGACTCATTTTTTGCAAAAACTATCTCTATTTTAAATAATGCTAATAGAAAAGTTCCTGTGGGTAAAAATAGAGATTGGAAAAATAATATTTCTGACCTAATGATAAACTTAATTAGACAACGAAAGAAATACCAACGTAAATTACAAAGATGTTCTGATTATGGTAGAAGGCAAACATTAATTAGCATATTAAAGCAACTAAGGAGTTTGATAGATTTTCATCAAATACTAGACCACAATACTGAAATACTATTGGAACAAGATGTTTTGACTAAAGCTACCGAATTAATAGAAATATCTAGTAATTTCAAAAACAACAAATCTCCAGGCTTAGATACGATAAAAAGTATTGTGCTGAAAAATATGCCCCTTTCATTTTTTGGAGTACTGTCCAAAATGTTTAACTTCTGTCTAAAAAACGAATATTTTCCTGATATTTTTAAGAAAGCAAAAGGGTAAAGAAAGGGTAAAAATCGAAAATTGCCTAATAGCTATAGACCAATAAGTATGTTAAGCGTAGTAGATAAACTTTTCGAAAAAATTATACTGCTTCGTTTACTTTGCTTCACCGAGGGAAATAATATAATAAACAATCAACAATTTGGTTTTAGAAAGCATCATTCTACGGTTCATCAAATTAAACGAGTTATACAACTTATTGAAAATAATAAATCTAATAGAAGAAGTACAGGTGTGGTATTCATTGATATTGAGAAAGCGTTTTTTGGATAGTAATTCGGACACAATTTTCAACAACATCGGTCAAGAACTCTCTGAGTTATAGGAGGTCAAAATTTGACATTTCGGCCAAACAGGTGTTTTTTCTTATCCATATAACTTATTACTTATTGTTCTTAGCAAAATGTGTCCCAAATAGTTTAGATAGCTATTTATGCAATCTTTCAAAAAAAATTAAAAAAAAATAAATAAAATATTTTTGACTTTTTTTAAAAAAAAAATCAAAATGGGCCCTTTTTTTATTTTTTTAAGAAAGCTTAGGCCTTTTCCTAAGCGACGTATATGGTCGCTTAGTGGGATGCGAGTGGGATATCTATCAAAAAAAATATTTTGTAACTCAAGATATAACATTTTTTACTTTTTTTGCAAAATCAAAAACTTTGTTGACTTTTTTTAAAAAAATGTACCCATTTTTGATTTTTTTTTTTTTTTTTGCTCAGAAGAAAGCTTATGTGTTTTCCTTTAACACCTTTTTTGTCGCTTAGTGGGATGCGAGTGGGATATCTATCAAAATAAATGTTTTGTAACTCAAGACAAAGGTTTTTAAATTTTTAGCATATGTACTATTTTGATTTTTTTTCATATTTGTGTGTAAACCTTAAAAATTAAACTTACGCAGAGAAACTAGACACATTAGCATTTCCGATGGTATGTAACATACCTAACTAAAATTTCATAGCCTCGATACTGTAATACCCATAATATGTTAACCTCAGGAATATAAATCACTTTTTATACCCTACACCACCATAGTGGCGAGGGTATATTGGATTTGTGCAGATGTTTGTAACGCCCAAAAATATTAGTCTAGCACCCACCTTAAAGTATACCGTTCGACTCAGAATCACTTTCTGAGTCGATTAAACTATGTCCGTCCGTCCGTCTGGCTGGCTGGTTATCCATGTAAACCTTGTGCGCAGAGTACAGGTCGCAATTTTGAAGATATTTCGATAAAATTTGGTACATATAATTTGTTCGACCCAAGGACCAAGCCTGTTGAAACTGGCTGAAATCGGTTCATTATTTCACCTAGCCCCCATACAAATGTCCTCCTGAAAGTGGACTTTATGAGTGATAAATGTTTAATTTATATAGGTATCTACACAAATAAGTTTTATATATACGGAATTCATGTCACCAAATTTTATTATGATCGGTTCATAATTAGTCATAGCTCCCATATAAGGCCTGCTTCCGATAATCACTTTAACGAGCATAAATCTCCTAAAAATGTTGGTATACACATAAAATGCGACATAAATAACTTTCATATAGACATTAATCACACTACCTAATTTCATGGTGATCGGTCCATAATTTGACATAGCTCCCATATAAGGCCCACTTCCAAAAATCAATCACGAATATAAATTATTGCGCTGAAAACTACCAATAGGATTGACTAAAAAAGCCGCAAGATACAAAACTCAGAAAAATTTTGGGGATCCAAAATTAATAGCGGTCGGCCTCACATTGCGCCCCTCCAGTGGCTATTATCGGTCAATTGTAGTGGTTTTTATTTTTAAGGTTTTTGAAACACTTACACACAAATATGAAAAAAATCAATTTAAAAACCTTTGTCTTGAGTTACAAAACATCCCACTAAGCGACCAAAAAGGTTTTAAAGGAAAAGACCTACAGTCTTATGCAAAAAACTTACAACATGCTTACTAACCGTTGTTAAGCTAAATTCGATAAAAGTATATCCAAAAACGAAAATTAGCTTAAAACACCTGTAGTAAACCATTGTTAAATATATGAAATTTAATAATGATTCGATTTTATTACAATTTATAACTGTTGTCGTTTTGTGAAAAATATTAATTCTTAATTTTTTAAATAAATTATAAACAAATTAAATATATAAAGAACAATATGGATACTTTTTTATTATTAACTCCTTTAGCAGCATCTATACACAAAAATAATAATGAAAAGTACATAAATTGGTATAAAGTGCACTTACCTCTTCGTTCCTCTTCGTTCCAATTTTCTGATCTTTTCTTTTTATTTTCAGGCTATTTCTCCATATTTTTTCTCAAATTATTATTTTTGCCAAAAATATAAATTTTGTTTATAAAATAGTTTAGTGATGTGTAAAATTTCAAAACAAATTTAAAGAAAACGTTACTCGATTACTTTCTTTAATCAAAATATAATATTTCAATTACATTAGTTGTTTTATTTGATTTATATGTTGTTTTTATTAAATAAACAAATACAACCCCATTTTTATGTTATTAAAAACAATTATTTTGTATAAAAGCATAAAAAAATCGTTCATATACAATATTAAGGAAAAATTTACAGAATAAAATAATGGTATTGCCAGCATCAAATAAAAAAAAGCATTAAAATGTATTTTAGTTAAAATACTGTTTTTGCATATAGTTTTTTAATAATGGAATATTAAGCTTAAAGTCGTTGTTATCTAATGTACACTTTAAGGTCATAATAAGTTTTTTTGCATAAGACTGCTAAGCTTTCTTTTGAGAAAACAAATAAATAAAAAAATGGTCCATTTTGGAAAAAAAGTCAAAGAGTTTTTGATTTTGTAAAAAAAAAGTAAAAAATTGTATGTCTTGAGTTACAAAACATTTTTTTTATAGATATCCCACTCGCATCCCACTAAGCGACAAAAAAGGTGTTAAAGGAAAACACATAAGCTTTCTTCTGAGCAAAAAAAAAATTAAAAAATGGGTACATTTTTTAAAAAAAAAGTCAACAAAGTTTTTGATTTTGCAAGAAAAGTCAAAAATTTTATATCTTGAGTTACAAAATATTTTTTTTTTGATAGATATCCCACTCGCATCCCATTTGAAAAAAAAAGTCAAAAATGTTTTTGATTTTTTAAAAAAAAGTCAAAAATATTTTATTTTTTTTTCCAAAGATTGCATAAATAGCTATCTAAACTATTTGGGACACATTTTGCTAAGAACAATAGGTAATAAGTTATATGGATAAGAAAAAACACCTGTTTGGCAAAAATGTCAAATTTTGACCTCCTATAACTCAGAGAGTTCTTGACCGATGTTGTTGAAAAATTGTGTCCGAATTACTATCCAATAGAACTAACATTGGTGCAAATTTCATACCGATCGGAAGACATCGATTTAAAAAGTTGGTTCACTTGACGTGAAATATCCCATATGTATATCGAACTAAAATTGTATACAGATCAATATATTGTATCCAAACATTATACTACTGGGTTTTGTGAATATCGGCCCATATTTGACCATAGCACCCATATTAGCTCCATTTCGATAATCACAATAATACCCATAAAACACTTGTTAATAATGTTATGGAGAAAAATATCAAGCAAAATAGGTCTCAAATACACAGAAATCACATTAAAATATTTAATTATATCTTCCAAATATATACTCATATCGATAAAAAAAATGTAACAGATATAAGTTTCAAGTAGATTTGGTGACAATGGGTTCATAATTATATATATCAGGCTCACATCCGGAAAATTCATTAGAACAGAACAAAAATATACTTTTGAAGTCTGACTAAATATATTTGTTTAGACTTTTTTATACTCTTTTACTTCACTTATGGTGAATAAGGAAAATGCTGAGCCAATCGGTAATGTTATCCAATTACTATGTATATAAATTGTTAAATAGTACATTTTATTCCTATTATAAAATTATAGACTCTTTTGGAAATGGCAGGAATATGTAGTTATTTCAAATATAAATTGCTGAATTCGATAATAAAAACTGCGTAAACTAGTTTTTCTAACAATATATAAATTACTACTATACTACTATATTTTAAATAAACTTTTATTTTGTTAAAAAAGTGGTTTTATTGAAGAAAGTACATAATTTGTATATAGTCCAAAATGTGTATTATATGAGGATTTATCAATAATAGTCCTAATTCGCTTATAGTCCGCAATTCGCTTATAGTCCGCAAAACTTGTGCAACTGTATTTGTAGACTATAAGCGAAAACTACTGCATTACACTAACATTCTACCAATCATCATAATCGGAGCTAAGTCCTAGTAACAAACACTGAATATGGATATTAGAGTGTTTATACCAATGAGATTTCTATAATTTGTTTAATAATATCTTTTAGGCTTTGAACAATCGAAATATTTTTATTCTGTTGGAACTCCTCATCTGAGATAAAATCAATTTCGTTTGAAGAGGATTTTATTTATTTATGAAAAACGGGATTTAGAAAACCCCGAAAATCCCGGGATTTAAAATGAAAAATCCCGGGCTTCGGGATTTCCCGTTTGGCATCTCTAGGTGTGTGTAACATGATAATAATATTACACATTTATAAGGCATCATTTTTTTAAGAAAAGAAAACACCATTAGTCACATTAAAATATGAAAAGTGCAATATTTTTGAAGGACGGAGTTTTAAAGTGGCATATTTTTGAATATAATTGAGATATTGACTTGAAATTTTTTTTGTAATATTAGAAATTAACTTATCTAAACAAAAAAAAAATTAGTTAGAAAAAAATGTGACCAAATTGTTCCTAGTATTTGCAATCCTATAAAAATTTTAGTTTTAGAGCTCAATAAAAATCTTTATTTATTAACAAAACTAAACAAAATTTGCAGGGTTTTTTAATTTTCTCATTCTTAATAACAAAGTGTAAAAAACCTTGTCAAAAGGTCAAAGGGAATCCCGCAATTCTTAAAAATTGAAGCGAAAATCCCGAAATGGTATTTTTTACAATTTTGTCCACAGGTGCTACATTTCCTTCGGGGCTGGGAAATGCTTTAAAAATAAATAGGAATCACACCAAGATTTCCAAAGCTGCTTTCCGTTTTCTGATCCCAGCTTTGGGATTTTAGAACATGTGGTCCAAATTTAAAATTTTGATAAAAAATAGGTCAAATTCCGAAGGGCGTAGGGGCGACATTTTCGAAAAATATGACATGTTTTATATACCAGAATGTTCTTCGTAAAGATATCTTACAGAAAAACGTAAAACTTTTACATGTTCTAAAGAAAAGTTTTATTTTAATAATGAAAGAGTTAAGTCACCTTTTTGCCCAAAAAACAGCAAAAATATACTATTTTTTTAATTTTTAAAATGAAAATTCTTTATTTTCGGATCCGTAATCGATGTTGCTCTGAAATTTTTTGCACATTATTGGTAATTTAGTTGTCTAACTAATGAAAAATATTCGAGTCCATTCGGTTCAAAAGTACGCCATATATTTTTAAAAAAGCGGACCAAGGTAAGGCAAAATTTGAAAATTTAAATTTTGAAATGCTTATAACTCGGAAATAATAAGAGATTTCCGCATGTTTTTTCAAGACCTAGCCGAGCGCTTCCCAAAAATTTAAAAATCTTTAAATTGGACGGGAAACAAAATATGGAGGTACCCTACTTTGAGCGCCCGATCGGACCATCCGTTTAGAAATGCCAGATTTATTTCCAAAAAATTTTGATTCTGCCCCACTGTGCGTTGTTGAGATAAAATTCAAGCAAAATTGGTCTCAAATACATAGAAACCACGTTAAAATATTTAACGACGATCGGCCCATAATAGGTTATACTCATTTTCATATGCAAAATTGAGTCAGAACAAAAACATACTTTTTAAGTTTGACTAAATATATTTGTTTACCCTTTTTTTATACTATTTTTCTTCACTTGTGGTGAATGTGGAATATGTTGAGCCAATCGGTAATGTTGATCAATTATTAGGTATATAAATTGTTAATAGCACATTATATTCCTTTTATAAAATTATAGACTCTGTTGGTATTAGGAATAGATAAAATTTTTATACATTTGGAATAAAATATCAGTTGCGTAAACCAGTTTTTCTAACAATATATAAAATACTATTACATTAACATTGTAAAAATCTTCATAATCGAGCTATGCCCCAATAACAAACACTAGAGTGTTTATACCAAAGTAATTTCAATAATTTTTATCATATTTAGGTGGTGTGTATTTAAGATTCGGCATAGCCGAATATAGTACTATAACTTGTTTATAGTAAGATTTTTGGTATTCTTTTTGCTTGCAACTAATTTAATATTAAAATTTTGAAATATTTATGTTTATAATTAGTAACAGAAAAATTAAATCATATTAACTGGAATTTATACTTGAGAGCTCTTTCAAATGGGACTTTGTATATCAATTAATTAATCATTATACTATTTGTTTATTTCAAGTTTATAATCATACTCTACATTATAAGAAATAAAATAAATGAAAAAAAAAGTATATTCCTTATAGCCAAGTGTGAATACTGATACCATGTCGAAGGAGACCATAATATCCTCATTTTCCAATGAGACGCTTTCCAGTTTTCGCTTCAATTCTACTGAATGTTGTATATTGTATTTTAGAGATACAATGTTCCTCAAAATAGTTCCAATATACTTCGAAAGACTGTAACACGGTACTTTCATGGATGCAGATATCGGTCGAAGTGGTATTCCGTCTTTGTGTATCTTTGGCAGTCCATATAACTCAGGTGCTGCCGCCACTTGAGTTTCTCGTATCTGGTAATGTACCCATCTTTTCCCAATTGTGTAACTAGTTTATTGTTACTTTTCTGACGGTTAGTTGTTGGGTCAATTTCAATTTTCCTGTATGTACTTTTGTCATCTAATAATTGGTTCATTTTCTCCATATTAATCTCTTCTACACATTATAACAGTTTTATTTCCCTTTTCTGCCGTAGTTATAATTATGTCATTCTTATGTTTTTCAATAAAAGTCCTGGTGACCTCGTATAAATTTCTCTTTCTCCGTATTCCTAAGATTCCTTTTGAAGTATGCAATTCTGTTCGCTATTTTCGATCGCGTTATGTCCTTTTCCGTATCATATTTTATACTCTGAACCCATTGTTTCTATTTTGGATGATATTTTGCTAAAAAATAATCAAATATTGATTCCGAAATGTTTACGTAAATCAATTCTCAACAAAATTCATGAGGGTCATTTGGGGATTCAACAATGCAAGAATTTGGCACAGCAGTCAGTTTATTGGCCAGGCATATATAAAGACATTGATTGCAATCCAAAATCTGCAATCTCACCTCATAGATTGTGGATATACCATGGATTAAGCTAGGTTGTGATCTATTCGAATTAAGAAAGAAAATCTATATATTCATTGTTGAATAATATTCGAAATATATTAAAATCGAATCATTGAATTCGGGATATAATAGCTCACAGGATAATTTGAAATAGAAATCAATTTTTTCGAGACATGGCATTCCCCATATTTTGATGACAGATATTGGTCCTCCATATAATTCCAACAATTTTAAAGCATTTTGTGATGGCTGGGGAATTGACCATAAAACATCGAGCGCATATCTATCCAGATCTAACGGTTTGGCTGAACGTTCAATTCAAACAATTAAAAAATTAATGTTGAAATCTTACGAAAGTAAATCAGATCCGTATGTAGCATTGCTGGAAATATATTAGTAGAAGTCAAGACTTCTGGAAATATATTAGTAGAAGTCAAGAAAATAAGAATTCGGAAATAACCGATACTGCATGTAGAATTATAAATTCATTTAAAAAAATATATTAACGAATTTAGTACAAATCAGAAAAATAAAATAGATGAAAATTTACTTTTTTATTATTATAATTTCGATTTAAATAACAAAATTTTTTATATTTTATTTAATAGTTTTCTTTTTTTTAAACAAAAAAGAACCACATTATTAATCTTTCTGATTTTTGTTAACGCTAATATTTATTTACAAAATATTTATTATTTTTTTTTTTTTTTAAGTTTTTTGATTACATTGTTTTACCAACCGGTTAAAATAAGATTATTTTTGAATTTTTAATTTAATCTAAATAAAATTGGTTCTGCTAATTTATTATAAAGACTAAATCTAAAAGTTTAGTTAAATTTGAAAGGTTAGCTGCTTTATTGCTTGCATTTGAAGGCGATTTTCTCGAGGTATCAAAGGGGAATCAAACTGTAATTAGTGTAGATCTTCAGAAAGAAGAATTTAAGGTTTTGTGGGAAAAGGTAAGAGTTTCTTATGAGACTTTTGCTACAAATAACACAATCGCAGATTCCAAAGAAGATTGTGAAGCGGCAAAACATCTGTACAAGGAACGTAGATTATCATATATTACCATTGCCGCACAAATGGGTGAACTATCACAAAGTTTTGTGAATAAACCAGTTCTTTCGTCGACCCAATGTAACGTCGATGCAATTATTTTGAATTTACCACCCTGCAAGATAGAAGTTTTTAGAGGTGATTATAAGTCTTGGCCAACTTTTCGTGATATGTTCACATCCATTTATATTAACTATGAGGAATTAACAGATGTCCTAAAGTTATGCTATTTGCGACAATTTACAAGTCTAGAAGCACAGGATATAGTTAGAGATTCGGATTGGACTAATGACGGCTTCTTAAAAGCTCGCTTTCAATCATTGGAAACTGTTTTTGATCTTAGGCATTTTGAAAATACGGATATAGGGAGATTTAACTCGGGTTCGTCTTCTGATAAGACTTCGAACAAATTTGAGAATCATGCAGGAATTAAAACAGGTTCAAGTAATAACAGCACTGGTACAAAAGTTAAGAGCTATCAGGCAAAAGCGACCAGGATAAGATAAGATTTTGTTGTAAATTTGTTAACATGAATCCTGAAGAAAGATTTTTGGCCGTAAAAAGACACAATTTGTGCATTAACTGTTTGATCGTAGGCCACAAATTACAAACCTGCAAAAGCAATTTTAGTTGTTCAGTTTGCTAGTTGTTCAGTTTGCTAATTAAAACAAAGAGCAAAATAGCGGTGGCAGCAAAATTGTTTTGCTACCACATCAAAGCACATTCTTTTGGATACAGCGATGGTAATTATTATTTGCCGTGGTGATACTTTCACATCCTGGTTCTCAATCGAGTTTTATTTCCGAGAAATTACAAAGAAAACTTAATTTACCTACGAGATCAACTAATATACAAATATCATCTCTAAATGATGCCGACCAGGTCCTGCTGTTAAAGAATGTGGGTTTATATTAGGCTCTGCCGTTAGTAATGGATTTAAGTTAGAAATGTCAGCTTTGATATTACCAAAATTTACGGGAAAATTACCAAATAAATCAGTCGATATTTCTGATTTACGATCTTTTTTTTTGGTACAAGTCGACCTATTGATATTTTGATTGGATCTGACTTTTATCCCAAAATTATGATAGATGGCTCTAGGCAAAAGATTTTCGGAAATTTAATGGGTCACGAAACCTATTTTGGTTGGGTTTTAATTGGCTCTCTGGCAGATAAATGAGAAACATTTTCAAATATTTGCTCTTATTATACTAAAATAAGCCTAGATAAGTAATTGGAGAAATTTTGGGAACTTGAAGAACCCCCTCAGATTCCAAGGTTAACACCTGAGGATAAATATTGTGAAGAGTTTTATAAAAAAAACTACAATAAGAAATAGTGATGGTCCATACGAAGTTTCATTGCCTTTTAAGCCGCAATTTATGGTAGATAAACAGCTAGGGCCTTCTCGAGAGAAAGCAAGTCGTCAGTTTTTGAGAAATGAGATTTCTCTTTTAAAGAATCCTGAACTTAAATCAGTTTATGATAATGTTTTATCGGAATATGAAGAACTAGGTCATATGATTCAGGTTGATGAGACAGTTGCTTCTACAGCATACTATCTACCACATCATGCGGTTTTCAAGCCTGAAAGTTCTACCACTAAAGTCAGAGTGGTTTTTAATGCCTCAAGTAGAACTTCTTCGGGGTTAAGTCTGAATGACATGTTGTATACAGGAGCAATCTTACAGAATGATATGATGTTGTTGATTATCAGATGGAGATTTTGTCGATATGTCTTTAACAGGGATATTGAAAAAATGTATCGTCAGATACTTTTAGATCCTAAACAAACCACTTTTCAAAGAATTGTTTTTCGGAAGAACCCTAATAGCGATTTAAAAGACTTCGAATTAAAGACTGTCACATTTGGTCTCAACTGTACGTCGCATGATGTTCGTAGATGATACTTTGGTGGGGACACATGAAATCTCTTTGGCGATTACGGGTCGGGATCAATTGATATTGGCATTATCGTCAGCAGGATTCTCAATGAGAAAATGGACATCTAACGATGAACGAATTTTGCAAGGGTTACCAAGAGATAATTTGTTAAGGGAAGATTTTTTGAAAATAGATGATGAGAGCACAGCTAAAACTTTGGGAGTAAGATGGAACACTAAGGTTGATCAATTTTATTTTGTAACAGTTCCGATCACTCTGAAGGAAAAATTTACCAAAAGAGAAGTTTTGTCCATAATTGCTCAGCTATTTGATCCAACAGGTTGGTTGGGTCCTGTTGTTATAATTGCAAAGATTTTGATGCAACAAGTTTCGAGCGACAAAACTGAATGGGACTCAATTTCTTAGGGATTATGGGGCCATAGATAATATACGAATATGTCGTTGGGTTGGATTTAAACCTTCAACCAAATTACAAGTGCACGGATTTTCTGACGCATCTGAAAAGGCATATGGTGCTTGCGTTTATGATCGCCTAGAAGATGAAGATGGTTCTGTTCAGACTCACTTATTGTTAGCTGAGTCAAAGGTAGCTCCTTTAAAAACAATTTCCTTTGGTGGCATGGTGTTTAAATTATACATTCTGATTAATAGTTGGAAATCGATCGAAGAACCCAAAATTCCGCAGAAAATTCATGGGAATTCATTCGAAATTTCACTGTAGCCTGAAGTTTATGTTTTGCAGACGAATTCGTTCTGCCAATACCAATAAGACTGAGATTTATTTCTTGTTTTTGTAATTGTAATCGCTGAGATAGTTCTTCGGTTACAAAATTTATTTGTGAACCCGAATCTAAAAGAGCTCTAGCTAAAACATACTGACCAGATTTATTCTTGATCTGAACTTAAGCTGTAGCTAAAATTACATTATCTTTCGCCGAAGATGAATGATTTACAAAAGCTCTTGAAGTTGAAGCCACATTACGATCAGAATTTGCAATATTCTCAGATTGTGCATCATTTGCAGCATATTTATGTAATAACGTATGATGCGAACCACTACAAACTCTACATTTTGTCACCGTATGTCCTTTTTTCAAACAATTAATACAGGCAGGAACGCCCTTGACAAAATCAAATCTCTGCTGCACTGGCACTGCAGAGAATGAAGGACAGTTCGATAAGTAAGGGGTGCTTTACAAAATAAGCATTTAGCTACTGATTGTTGTGTATCAGTTTGGCATGAAAAGGATGATTTCTTCTTTTTACTAAAACTTTCATTTTTTCTCGTAAAATTGGTATTTGGTTTTAATCTCGAACTCAAGCTTCACCTGAAATATGTTGGTATCTCTTGTTCAAAGCTAACTCACAATCACTCCATAAGGGCAACTTTTCATAATCAAGTTGAGTTAAATACTTACATACTTTTAGTGGAAACGCATAAATTTTCTAAATCGGACCTTTCATTGTTCGAGGGATCTAATATATCGATTTCTGTTTGAATTTCCATTGCATCTTCAATATAAGAATTTAAAATTTCTAATCGACATTGCAATTCATTTTGATTAAACGAAATTGTTTTTTCTTTAATAGATCGCCTAATTCTCGAAACGTTAGTCAGAATTGTATTTTTCTGTTGGTATAAACTCTCAAGACTAGTAGAACTTTTCTGCTTTTTACAGCCTCCCATTTTGTAGTCGAGGTTTAAATATCTAACTTGCAAAGAAAAATAGGAAACCTAGTTCTAAATTCTTATAGAATTGTATTTAAAATCAATTTTCAAAAGGATCTCAAGGAAATTTGTCGTAAAGACATAAATAAACTTTCCGAGATTAACTTACGGTTTCAATGCACTTGCAGAAACAACAATTGATTTTAAGGTTTCAACTACTTTTTATATTAAAATTATTTTATAACAAATTTTCTTATTTATTTATAAATTAATAGCAATTATTAATTCTCGGAAAAATTTTCTGAACAATATTGTTTGCTAGGTTATAAACCAGTTAGCAAATAATTTTTTTCGCACCCGAACAAATTTTATAAATTATAACAAAGAATAATATTTTATTTTTATATTTCAAATTTTCGATAAAATGTTCGTTAGGTTGTATCACAAATAAGAAGAACAAGAGTTAAATAAAAGCAAACAATACAAAATAAATGTAAACAATTGAATTTATCGCAATTTTATTGTATAATGCTTTAATTTTATTGTTGTTGTTCAATTAATTACCACTGCCTCTTTTATTCTTAAATTTACTGGAGATCACTTTTATAAATGTCCGTCTGATAATAAAAATTTTACCTCTTATGATTTTGTGTTTTTTGTAGTTGTTTAGGGGTTTGTTTTATTAACGAACTCATGGAAACTTGTAAAAGTACGGTCTCGGTAAAATGCGATTTTTTTTATTTATTTTTAAAAAAAGTCCCTGCTCGGGCGCCAAAATGTTTTTCCTTAATATTTTTTAAGGAACGTTTGCAATTAATTTAATTAATTTGAATAAAAAAAACTCTGTCGATACAAATTACAAGACCGGTGGCTTTCGAATAAATGACAAAAATGTTTTTTATTTTTTAAAAATGGTTTCTTAATCTAAGTACAATATAATAGTTTATAAAAAATTACCCTAGCAATCTGACAATTAGAGTAGATAATTCATAGATAGTTAATTGCCAAAATGCAAGGGTAATTACCAGTAATTTAAAAAAATTCATTCGTTACAAAAATTCATAATAAATGACGCAACAGTTGTCATTCGTGAGGACAATTTACCGACAAACGAATGGCGTTTAGGTCGAGTACAAAAAGTCCACATTGTTAAAGATGGTCACGTCAGAATTGTGACCAGTTGTGAAGCTTGTAGTTCTTCCAACTTATTAGATTATTTTTTTACGAATAGGTTTTTGCAGTATCTTGGTTTCTCCGAAGAAATATAGAAGTGGTAATCGTAATACCAACAAAATGGTTTGCCGAGTCTGCCTTGAAGATCACCCTCTTCGTTTTTGTTCAAAATTTCGACAAGTAGACTACAACGAAAGGATGAGGCTTATCTCCATATATAAGTACTGCGCAGGATGCTTAAGCCATGCTCACACCTGGCGTACTTGTCAAAGTACTGGGGCATGTAAACGCTGTGGAGATATACATCACACGCTTCTTCATAAACCAGGGCCAAAACCTCGTTCGTCTTCCCATAAGAACAACAAAAAGGTCAAGCGTTTACAAAGGGCACCTAGTTCGTCTTCTCGCCCAAAGAGTAGTGGACTTAGTTCGTCCCAGTTCTCAACCAGGGGACCTCGTTCGTCCAATGATCGAGAGAGTGAGAGACCTAGTACGTATCGAGCTCTAGTTCTGAGTAACTCGAGGAACTGTAAAGCAAAAGAAAGGTCTATAAAGAAGAGAATTGGCAAACAAAATAAAATTTCTTTGCCAGTTTATCAAATAAATGAGATGGTAATGTTGAGACCGACTGCGGTTATACAAATAATATCAGGGGCCAGATATGTGACGGAGCGCGTTTTGATCGATCCCGGTGCAGAATGCTCTTTTATATCAGAGGAAGTTATTCGTCGTTTGGGAACAAAAACAGTTCGAGTGGGAAGCAAAGAGAGGTGCCTGATTACTTTTCGGGGAAATCATGGAATTAGTGCCACAGTGTTAATGATTGATAGTGGTACCAAATTTAGCCAAGATAAACTGACGTTAAGGGGCGCTGTTATTATTATATTTTCTTTTAATTACATTTTATTTTATTAACTTTACAACCAAATTATTGTACTTTTAGATATATAGTCGTTGTTCTTACCGCCATTAAAAAAAGAAGTCGATTTGTTTGGTCGCTAGAATTAATTTTTTCTATTTGTGAAACAAATTTATATTTCAATAAAAATAAAGGAAAGTAATATTGACTTTACTTTTTCTTATCGGAAAAAATATATATATATTGTTACTTTTTTTTATTATTTTTTTTGGCCAGTTGGGCTTAGTGCTTGGAGGTGTCCACTTTGGAAAATTTGTTGGGAACCATTTAAGTTGGTCGCATATTTACTATAAGAGATAATATATAGCTATAGCAATTTTTTTTGTAGATTCCATATATATAAAAATCTTTCAAATCGAGAACAAAAATTTTCCATCATCGAGAACAAAAATTTGGCATCATTTGATATACCGTGCACCCCTTTATAGCAATGGGAAATTTTATTCCCCCACTGTACGCCGCCGAAGTAAAATAAATAAATAATGGCTATAAACTAGCTTGAATAACGTACCTACTCACCACCATATGTGCTGTAACCTGTAACTAGTGTTGCCAATTCTTAGAGAACAAAAAGGGCTAAATAGTTAGAAAAAAGGCTAAAAAAGGGCTAACATTTTTAAATTAAAAAACACATACATTTTACACAAAAACAACTTAGAATGTTACATTTGGCTATGCCGAATAGACAAACAAAAATGTATAAATACATTTAAAATAACGTAATATCATATGCCGATGTGTTCAAAATCTAGTATTTATCACCTGGCCTGCAAAATTTCTTATATGAAAACCAAATTTTAAACTAATCGTTTGTGATAACTTCGAAATCGATGAAGAATATTTTGATACGTGAATAAGTATATGGTTAATAAGCCTCTCAAGTAATGCAGAAAAATATTCTAAAAACTGTACACGTCGTCGGACAGAATTGATTTTCATTGGTCAAAACATAAATTTTGCCATATCCGAACTAAGATAGCCAAAATATTTGGTCAAAATATTAGAAATTACGGTTGTGGCATGCTGGTAAACATAAATATTTAATTTTAGAAAAAAGTTAATTTCTTATATTTAAATTTTGAAGTTTTTTTTCTAAATTGGTTGGATGTACACTAGAGCGTCTCAGTTTTTACACTATTTTACGAAATTCCTTCATGAACATCGATTTTCTTAATCTACTCTAAAAACCAAGAATTTTGGTGTATAACACTTAAATATTGATGAATGGGAAGTGGACTCTCAAATCGTTTTTTCGTTTTTTTTGTTGGCATAATGCATTTCCAAAAAATTAAAAAATCTTGCTTTAGTAATTTGCCTCTAACTCAAGTAGTTCTTAATGGATTTAAATCTAATTACATGTATTAGAAAGAAAATTAAATTTCCTAAATGTTTCTTAAAGCAACATTGCCATTTTATTCAATGGTTTTTATTCATAGCATTACAAATTCAGATTTTCAAATACGAACTTATAATTTTTTTTTAATTTTTGCTTACCTTTGCTTATATAAAAATTGAACGAGGCAAAATTCTCTAATTGCAGTATAGTAGGAAAGTAAGAAAGTAAGAAGATATTGGTATTTCATTTTTTAAAATTTGTAAAATTGTACTTTTGTTCGGAATAAATGTGGGTCAAATTGTTACTCCTATTAAAATGTTGATACATATTTTAGTTTTAAAAACTCAATAAGTGTGTAATATATAATAAAATCTTTATTTATTAACAAAACTCAATCACATTTTCTACGTTTTTTATATATGTCATTCTAAATAAAAAAGTGTAAAAAACTTGTCAAAAGGTCAAAGGAAATCCCGCAATTTCTAGAAATTGGATCGAAAATCCCAAAAATTGTATTTTTTACAATTTTACCCACATTTCCATCGGGACTGGGAAACTACTTTGGGGATAAATAGGGAACACATCGAGGCTTCCAAATCTGCTTTCCGTTTTCTGATCCAAGCTTTGCGATTTTAGAACATGTGGCCCAAAGTTGAAATTTTGATAAAAAAAAATATATCAAATTCTTAATTGCCTAGGGGCGGCATAGTCGGAAAATAGGACAAGTTTTTTATATCAAAATGTTCTCCGTAAAGATACCTTACAGAAACAAATAAAATTGTTATATGTTCTTAAAGAAGGTTTTTTTAACAAAGAAAGAATTTTCGTCCAAAAAACAGCAAAAATCTACTATTTTTTAATTTTAAATTGAAAATTTTTTTTTTTCGATCCATAATTGATATTAATTTTCTAATCCTTTCACCACCATTCCTTTTCCAATCTATCCCCTTCCAAAAGAAAGTAAACATAATTAATATATAGCCATTAATTGCCTTCTCTTTAAAAAATATATATAATATTACTGTTTTTCTATTTTTTATACTGTTTTTAGGTGATACTGTGCAAAGAGCTGAAGACGAACATGTTACTATTGTACAATCAATAATGGATAAATGTATGAGAAAAGAATCTTTAATAAACGAACTTTATTTGCAACTTATAAAACAAACAACTGATCATCCGGATCCCAATTCAAGGGTAAATCTTCGTCATTGGGCACTGTTGTCATTAGTGTGTAGTGTTGTTTTACCTTCAGTAAAAACTATTCGCAAATATTTGATAAGTCATTTAAAAAGATGTGCCAGTGATTATATTACAGAGGAAGGAAAATACGCTCGTTTCGCAGAAAAGGTAATACAAATTTCTTACATGTAATTCTATGTGCACACATTTTCAAATCATACATAGCTAAATATGACGTTGATCTCAATTTTGGAATAAAAGTTGAGTACTTAGTAACAAGTAACAACTTATTTAATGTATTTGTAGATTTATGACATAAAACATAAAACGATGTTTTTATATTAAAATGCTTCCTTATTTTTTATTCATAATTTTTTTATATTTGATATACATAAATAACATTTGTATTGATTTATAAAAACATAGCATAACAGCATTTTTGGAAATTAATATGATTCTATGGATCACAGTTCAACACTTACTTGTTTATGATGGTTTATTGTACGTCAAGGCGAATTTATACAAGGTGGAGTCAGTTAAACATCTGATTACTTTTTTTCGCTTTTTGGTTCTAAAAGATGTCAAAGCTTGTTTTTATATTTAAATATCTACATATTCTAAGCTTATTAACAAAATATTATATCCCGGAGTTCGGGATTTTGCTAAAGAAATCTAAATCCCGAAAATTATAAGAAAGAAACGTACATATCTTGACAATTGAAAGTAAATTTTTTATTATTTACAATTAATTATTAGTACACACTAAAAGGCATACATATGTACATATAAACATGTGTATTGGGGATATAACTATTGAATTTTTTTTGCAAATATGCAAATTGGCATAGCGTAGTCGAATAGAGCATTAAAAAATATGAAAAATCAAGGTATTATTTTTTCGAGGTTGTTAAATAAGTTCACGCACCAAACGCAATAAAGTTTCTCATTCAATATTTTCAATCAGAGTTTAAAATTACTACTATATTAGTCAAAAAATTGCAAAATATTTCATAATTTTAAATGAAAACTGCAACAAATATTTAACAAAATAATATTTCCTCACATACATACTAAAAATATAAATACTATTTACGAATTCCATATATGCACAAGCTTCATAGTAGAAATATTTGTCGCAGTTTTTCCAAAAATATTTTGCCTTACAAAATATTTTACGTTGCAGCTAGAAGACAAAATGAAAATTTTTCATTTCTAAAACATTTGCTGCCCAAATATATGCATATTTTTGGTTAGCAAAAACAAATATATTGCTTGTGTATAATATACAAAAAATTTACTACAAAAACATCATACATGCAAACAAATTGCAGCGTGAAAACCATAAACTGCAAACGATATGCGCAGTAAAAAATTCAAACAATGGAAATATGGAAGATGCTAAATGTAGACTGCCAAACCATACGAAGTTGAAAAATGTAAAATACGAAATTGTGCGAAGTTAAAAATGTTTAAAACGAAAATGTGCATTTATAAAATATTTCAGCCACATATATGGAAATATTTAGCCGCATATAGTCACTGAGTAGAAAAATGTGAAAAAAACTATGAACAACAAGTGTGCGTTGATTTGGGTGTGCAAAATAAAAATTTATATTGAATCGTGTGTTTAAGAATTTAAGTGCAATAAAATAGAAGCTTTATTTTTTGAGGTATGTAATTGTATTATGAAAGATAGGAATGCAGTGTAAATATATCAAATAAGATTCTGGGCAAAGGATAGTGGACGATATTATTTAATTGAATTTTTTGATTAAATGGTTTTTGTTATACGAATTCAAATGTATTTCTGCTGCTTGTAATAGGAGTCCAGAAAAATTAGTAACATACAATTTTGTATGTAAAGTGGCTAAAAAAGGAGAGATAACGCAACAACAAAATGTAAGAACAGACAAGCAAAAGAGCCAATGAATACAATGTAATAAAAAATAACAGGATCTACAAAAAAAAAAAATAGTATGTTGCATAAAAATGCAATGTAGATATATGGATTACTTTTTGTTTGTACACTCAAATGTATCCTTTCGTAAAATTTGTAACAGGAGAACAAACTAATAAATAAGCAGCATAGAAAATAATTGTGCAAGAACAATTTGATGCGTAAGATATAAATGCAAAAAGGCACAGGCATGAGTACAACAGGAGCAAAAGGAAATTAACTGTATAAAACTGCTGTATGTGTGTACATGTGTTCTGTAACTGCATAATGCAACAACAATTTACGCAAAAACCATAAACAAACACATAAATAGGTTCAATGATGATCGTGAGTGTAGCAGGAGAAAAAAAGGATAAAGAGGAATGATAGAAATTTAAGTAAGGTCCAGAATGTATAATTATGCAATGAAGAAAATTTTACTATATGTACATACATAATTAAGTATGACTTGTATTCTGAAAGATCGACTTTGTGTTTTTAAATGCACATTCATATGTATCCATTCGTAATATTTGTAACAGGAGAACAAAAAAACAAATAAGCAACAGAGAACAAATTATGCAACGAAGGCACAATAATTTTTTACGTAGCCACGAGTGCAGCAGGAGAAAAAGGAAATACAAGAACAACTACTTATACACTCAAGTAATTGTGATATACAACTGTTGTATGTGTGTCCTCTAGCTGCAAAAAGCAAAAACAACTCGTGCAAAAAAAGAAACAAATGCATCGTAAAGGAATTTCTAGAAATATGGAGGAGTAGAGAGGAAAACAAATACGCACAAAAATCCTTTACAAAAAACAACAATTCAGTGCACATGACAAAAATTCCTCGAGCTAAAAATAAACCAAAATGCGTAATAAAAAATGATCTGTAACGGTACTCAACAAAAATCAGTTCTACACAAACAATGCAATAATAATATCATCCGCTATCCTTTGCCCATAACCTTCTTTAATGTACTTTTACTGCACTCCTATCGTTCACAATACAAGTAGGTACATACCACAGGTTCTTCATTGTATAATTATATTTTTTTCAGCATTCTATACTTTATTATTTTACTCCTGTTACAAACGCTCAGCCAATCATAATCATTTGCATTTGAGATTGCACAAGTTGTTGTTGATTTTCTAAATTAACAGTAAAAAAACAACAAAATGCAATTAATTGCAACGGTTCCTGCTCTGCTCCTCCATATTTCAAGAAATTCCTTTACTATGCATTTGTTTCTTTTTTTGCACGAGTTGTTTTTGCTTTTTGCAGCTAGAGGACACACATACAACAGTTGTATATCACAATTACTTGAGTGTATAAGTAGTTGTTCTTGTATTTCCTTTTTCTCCTGCTGCACTCGTGGCTACGTAAAAAATTATTGTGCCTTCGTTGCATAATTTGTTCTCTGTTGCTTATTTGTTTTTTTGTTCTCCTGTTACAAATATTACGAATGGATACATATGAATGTGCATTTAAAAACACAAAGTCGATCTTTCAGAATACAAGTCATACTTAATTATGTATGTACATATAGTAAAATTTTCTTCATTGCATAATTATACATTCTGGACCTTACTTAAATTTCTATCATTCCTCTTTATCCTTTTTTTCTCCTGCTACACTCACGATCATCATTGAACCTATTTATGTGTTTGTTTATGGTTTTTGCGTAAATTGTTGTTGCATTATGCAGTTACAGAACACATGTACACACATACAGCAGTTTTATACAGTTAATTTCCTTTTGCTCCTGTTGTACTCATGCCTGTGCCTTTTTGCATTTATATCTTACGCATCAAATTGTTCTTGCACAATTATTTTCTATGCTGCTTATTTATTAGTTTGTTCTCCTGTTACAAATTTTACGAAAGGATACATTTGAGTGTACAAACAAAAAGTAATCCATATATCTACATTGCATTTTTATGCAACATACTATTTTTTTTTTTGTAGATCCTGTTATTTTTTATTACATTGTATTCATTGGCTCTTTTGCTTGTCTGTTCTTACATTTTGTTGTTGCGTTATCTCTCCTTTTTTAGCCACTTTACATACAAAATTGTATGTTACTAATTTTTCTGGACTCCTATTACAAGCAGCAGAAATACATTTGAATTCGTATAACAAAAACCATTTAATCAAAAAATTCAATTAAATAATATCGTCCACTATCCTTTGCCCAGAATCTTATTTGATATATTTACACTGCATTCCTATCTTTCATAATACAATTACATACCTCAAAAAATAAAGCTTCTATTTTATTGCACTTAAATTCTTAAACACACGATTCAATATAAATTTTTATTTTGCACACCCAAATCAACGCACACTTGTTGTTCATAGTTTTTTTCACATTTTTCTACTCAGTGACTATATGCGGCTAAATATTTCCATATATGTGGCTGAAATATTTTATAAATGCACATTTTCGTTTTAAACATTTTTAACTTCGCACAATTTCGTATTTTACATTTTTCAACTTCGTATGGTTTGGCAGTCTACATTTAGCATCTTCCATATTTCCATTGTTTGAATTTTTTACTGCGCATATCGTTTGCAGTTTATGGTTTTCACGCTGCAATTTGTTTGCATGTATGATGTTTTTGTAGTAAATTTTTTGTATATTATACACAAGCAATATATTTGTTTTTGCTAACCAAAAATATGCATATATTTGGGCAGCAAATGTTTTAGAAATGAAAAATTTTCATTTTGTCTTCTAGCTGCAATGTAAAATATTTTGTAAGGCAAAATATTTTTGGAAAAACTGCGACAAATATTTCTACTATGAGGCTTGTGCATATATGGCATTGGTTTATAGTTTGTATATTTTCAGTATATGTGGACATTAATATGAAAACGATTCATATTTATTGCGTAGTCGGTAGTCAAATGTAAAAAACGTTTAACTAAATATTAAACCCTGTTTTCAATTATTTTGAGATACAATACATTTTATTCCTTCGTTTAGTTATTTTTATAATTAATCTGCAGACATACTTCAAAATATAATTTTAATTTTTTTTAATGTGAGGGATACATTAAAAAAAGTTGCAATTATTTATATAATTTTTAAAGAAATTTATACCTAAAAAATAAAATAATAAGATAGGAGTAGGAAGGATTTCTAACACTAATACGTACCCCTGTTTTGACTTTAGAAATTTTTCAATTAGAACGAATTTGTAAATCAATGTTTGTTTCACTTTGCAAAAATTGTATGTGGATTCGGAATTAAATCTTATAGCAATAAAAGAGATGCAGGACATACTTCCATTATATAAATCGCCAAGTACTTTAAATCAAAAATTTAAATTAGACATATTTATATGTATATAAAATAAAAAAATTAAAAACTTGAACAAAAAATTTGGTCTATTTTAGAAATTGGTATTGGTGCGACTTACGTATCTTGTTTTATTTGAATAAAACACAAAATATCGTTTTGGTTTTTGATGTTATTTAGAACATCTTTGTTTATTAAAATGAATCTTAAGACTAACTTATAAATAATTTTTCATCTATATTGTTACGTTTTTACCTTTTAAAAACGTGGGTTTATTTCCTTTAAATAAACTGGATACTTTTGATTGCAAATAAAAGCAGTTTTAGTAGTTTAAAATTGTAACAACTCTTTATTTATTCAAATGTACAACAGCAACAGTCTAACTAGTCACTCAGTGTCTTTTTACACGTTTATTAATTCGCACTTTATAATGACAAGCTCAAATGTACACGACAGTTGATGTTAACTCTAACAGCGCCAATGATCAACTCCACTCACGACTGCCAGCTCTGCCAATATTTATACACGCGCCATCTATCGGGAATCTTTTACAATGCTCTTAACGGACATACTAGTACATTCGATTTCTAGAGCTTTCGATGTCATTCCCAGCAGCCCAAACATTTAGTGTTGCCATACTTACAAACAATGCCAATAACCACATGCTACTGATGGACGTGCCTTCAAATATGATGAATGCTGCAGGCAGTCGTTACAGACCGTTCAATTCAAATCGTCATTGCACATTCGTAACACTGTCCTCCACTTAAGCCTGTTCGTCCCGAATAGGCACAGATTCACCTTTGCAGTGGTCAGCTAGTCGTTTCAGATGTTCAACCTTAATTCTCGCTATTGGTCTTCCACGTTTCCGTATTCTATAGACCTGTCATCCTACATAGGTTGGATGACCTTCCGGAAATTCTGTAGTTTGGAAGACAAACCTTTACCACGTTGTGGGCTACATCTGGCCTTCACTTTGTCGCTGGTCACTTTAATTCGCCCCCGAACGAATTCATGCCTTTCTTTGGCAAACTCATTGGCAGTATTTTTCTCACAATTATTTACTTTATTCATCTACATTCACCCATCTGGGAACCCGTCCTGATGATATTTTCACTGCGGGACAGACCAAGCACTCCATCTGGAACCATTCCGTCATTGCACTGTTCAACGAGGGCGCCCATCCTTACACGGCCACTTTTCAAATCTGCTGATTCCAACACCAACAAACCATTGTCTATACAATCCTCCTCTTCCTCACGGGCCCATACCAAATCCTCAGCCTGCGTTGGCAACTTTTGGTGTTCAACAAATACTACCCTTCTTACTTGAGACTTGCTCAAGGCGTATTTTAACATTTCGCCAATTCATGACTTTTTGTCTCATATCCAAAGTAATTCTGTGACTAATCATGAAGTCTGCACCAATGATTACTTCATCCACAATATCGGCAACAACAAAGACATGATTTACGCTAATGCCACCAATAGTTAGTTTCACATTAACTTTACCATGGACAGCGGCAGGCTCTCCAGTAGCGGTGCGTAGAGTTACATTGCAAATTGGTTCAGTTGCTTTCTTTACTAAATCTGATCTGATGATAGACTGCGACGCTTCCGCGTCCATACTAAGGATGTGCTTCTGACCGTTGATATACACACTAGCAGTAAGATTGTTATTTTCCTGCTGCATTACTGATGTGGAGATGGTAGGGCCGTCAGGTGTCAGATTCTGTCCCTCAGTGCTAGCTCGTTTTAAAGGTGGCTCATGTAACGCTTGATGCTGAATGTTTCTTGGAGGCGAGTTGTTTCTTGCAGATCTGGATCGTTTTTTAGTGCTCTACAGTTTCGCTGAATGTTCCATTCGGTATAATTCCTTTTTATGTACGCCACCGTACTTACATTGTAGCACCTCCATTATGTCAACATAACAATTTCTGTTGCTCGCTGGTACGCTTTCAAGAACTACTGCTGCATTTCCTTTTAAGGCCAATATCAATTCTACAGCTTTTTCTTCGTTGTTCCACATGTTTCTAATGGCAACTGTATCAAACTGGAACTTGAAAACATTAAACGGTGTGGTGCCATCAAAACTTATTCTACTAGATGCATCTGGAATAATTCGCACCGGTCCATCTTGGCATTGAAGATTATTCACCTTTATTCCTAGATCATGCAGTTTTTGATCAACAACATTCTCTAAATCTGACAGTTTTTTATTGACGTCTATGGCTTGTATTTATAGGCAGCTTTCTAAGTCGGATACCTTTTTTTCAATGCCATCCACTCTGCCGTTTATAATCTCCGATATTTGCTGAAGCTTCTCGTCTGTCGCTCTAGAAGTCTCTTGAAATATCATTTCCATTATTTTATTTTCTTCTTTAACATCAGCAAGAAGTTTCTCGTGTTGACCTTAGAAGTTTCGTTCGCTTCTTGGAATTTTACTTAAATTTTTTCCATCATAGCCGCAAACATATTGCTTAAATCCATGCTGCTCGTTGTTGCACGGGTACATACCTCCATTTGTTCTTTATACTCAAATTCATAAGATCCAATGTCATTGTCACGGCGCTTAAATTCATCTATGAGCCTCTTCTGCAATTCCGCCTTATTACCTGCTGTTGGTAGCTCCAACTTACTCAATTCTTTCTTGAGTTGTTCAACTTTTAGTTCTTCAAACTTCATGCTTTTTTTTTGCAATCCCACTTCTGACACCAATTGTTACGTTTTTAGCTTTTAAAAACGTGGGTTTATTTCCTTTAAATAAACCGGATACTTTTGATTGCAAATAAAAGCAGTTTTAGTGGTTTAAAATTGTAACAATTTATTTATTCAAATGTACAACAACAACAGTCTAACTAGTCACTCAGTGTCTTTTTACACGTTTATTAATTCGTAGAAATGCACACACACACTTTATAATGACAAGCTTTATAAACATTGCTATAGATTTTTGATACGAAAATAAGGAAATATTGTTAAATAGTAAACAAAAGTTAGAAAAATTTATTATTTTTTGGTCTGTCGAATTATTGAAAATATAAAATGTGCATTTGAAAGCGGTAGGTTTTAAAAATAGAAAAAAACGGTTAACCGATTCCAGAGTATTTCTCAAAATGTGTAAGTAGTTACGGAATATGTAATAACTTTACAATTTGTTTTATTGAGTTTGGATGTTTTATATATTTTCAGAACGAAAATTGTGTGTACATTACGATTACTTTACATTAAAATACAAACATACTTATTTAATGAAGAAATTTTTGCTAAAACGGAAAAAAATACATATTTTCCCCTCCAAAAAACAAAGTCATTGCGGCACCAGGTAACATTATCTATCAACTTTATCTATATAGAACAAGTTTTTGTAATCCAAAGAACAGTCGAAATTCGGAAATTATTCTTTTTGGAACACTTTAATGTAAATTTAGTAAAAATAAAGCATAACATGTTCACCCCTATCGCGTATCAATATTTCACATGAAATGTGTTCCCTTTTCCCATTTTTCGTTCATCAACTTTGTTCACGTGAAAAAATTCCCCTACATGGGAAATTTTTAGATGGAATTTTGTAAACAATAAACATCTGTTACGAACAAAGTTAACTATTGTGAATAAAAAGTTTAAGGGAATATCACGATAGCAAATTCCCCTTCGAGGGAAATGGATATTTCATGGGAACATAAATTTCACATGTTTTGCCGATAGGAGTAATTATTAAGTATGTGATTTTATTTTTAAAAATGGAAAATGGTAGCATATTTACCATGTATCATTCAGAAAATATGTATTGTTACGTTTAAACCTTTTTAAAACGTTTGTTTATTTCCTTTAAACAAACTGGATACTTTTGATTGCAAATAAAAGCAGTTTTAGTAGTTTAAAATTGTAACAACTCTTTATTTATTTAGAATGTACAACAACAACAGAATTAAATAGTCACTCAGTATATCAATTCGCAGAAATACACATACACATACTTTGCAATGTACAAGTATACACGTACAAGACAATTGATGTTAACTCTAACAGCGCCTATGATCAACTCAACACACGACTGCCAGCTCTGCCACTGTTTATACGCGCGCCATCTATCGAGAATCTTCTACAATGCTCTTAACGGACATACTAGTACATTCGAATTCTAGAGATTTCGATGTTAATGTTAGCAGCTTAAACATGCAGTGTTGCCATGCTTACAAGCAATGCTAATAACCGCATGCTATCAACATTGTTGATAAGTAGATGCTTCTACTGATGGACGTGTTTATAAACATGATGAATGTTGCAGGCAGTTGTTGCGGACCGTTAAATTCAAATCGCTATTGCACATTCGTAACAGAATATTTTACGTGACATTTACTAACGGTGTTGTCAACTTGTTAATTAAAGTCTTGTATAAAAAATACTTATTTTGCACAGAACGCTTAAAAATATTTTCAGTGTTCTAAAAATGTTTTAAATATTTCAATAATAAATATAAATACATAAATAAAAAACAAAACTTTGTAATGTTGTGGTAATATTTACTTATTATACAAATTAATTCATACAAGCATTTATAAAATGTATACTAATAATCGGCGAAAGTATTTAACTATACATATGGCAATTATTACAACTTGCCTTTATGTTCGAAATAGTAAAAGTTAACTTTGAGCAATATAAAAAGGTACCTTTAAAGTCAACTTTTACTATTACGAACAAAAAGGCAAGTTATAATAATGGCCCTTAGTATAAAGTACAATACAATATTAATTAATTTTTAAGACCTTATATAAATAAAGTCTGTATGACAAATTAATAAATAATATTTATAATTGTCTCCTAATGAACTGATGAACACATTATGTGTAAATAAATACGGTTTATATATAAGTACTATTACCAAACAAAGTATAATAATCTTTTTTAAAATCGCAGAAAAAAATTATAAAATCGCTTGAACAGTATTTAAAACAATTGTGTTGATAACACCTTCAAACAGCTGTTAAAGTTTTGAAAATTTCAATCAGCGACAAGCACGAAATATTAAAGAAAAACTTAAAATTAAACAGTTAAATGTAATCAGTTCGGTAGAGTTGAAAACTGAAACATGGCTGCTGCTGCTTCACTTGGCTCAAGGCGAATTTATACAAGGTGGAGTCAGTCAATCAGCTGATAACTTTTTTTTTCGTTTTTTGGTTCTAACTGTTGTCAAAGCATTTGTTTATATTTAAACATCTACATATTCTAAGCTTATTAACAAAATATTTATTTTTTACATAAATATGTAAAGCCCTCACTATTCAATTATATACACTATATTAATTTTTAATACATATTTGTTAAATTTTTCATTTTTGTTTTTTGACATTTGTTAAGACCAATTGTTGTTTTTGTAGAACTGCCACCACCTTGTATGAATTCGCCTTGCCCTGAATCAAACACCAAATAACATTCTGTCTACTACTGTAGAAAACAATAAACAAGTTTCATTAAACAATACTTTAGGAAACGAGCAGTTCCATTCTCATGTTACTGAACATACTGTTAATAACCGACCTCAAGTGCTGTTGGCTACAGCGAATATAATAATAAAGCACAAAACTGGAACATACAACTTAAAAGCTCTAATCGACCCAGGTTCTCAAGCTTCATTTATAACAAACTAGCTGACCCGGTGGCGAAGCGCAGCTGTGAGTCCCTTTTCTAGATTTTTACTCGGTTAGGATAATATACCATTCGAAGTAGGAAAAAATACTTATAATTTTTGTATCCTCAATGTCATATAGATGGCTGAGTCACTTTCTTTCTTTACTCAGAAGCATATCAGTAAAATAATTGAATATAATAAAAAGTACCATTAGAGGAAAAAGTACCAATTTTCCACACTTGAACCACCGTCAAGTTTTAAATCAAAGTAATTTCCTTATTCTAGGTTTAATATTATATTAGAAAATATTAGAAAAATACTATTTAGAGAACGAAAAAATACTTCTTAGTTTGGTTTAGTTCTCCATTTTTGGTATCACAATACATTTGAGCACCCTATTCATGATTATTTCTTTGCTGAGAAGCATATTAGCCTACTATAATGTATATAAGCTAACTAATTTAATATATTAAAAAAGTACCAATTTTTAAGTTTGAATTTTAAATTTGTATAGCATTTCCTATATTATCAACTGATTTTGTTTCTATAACACTTAATATTTAATAAATTATCACAAAACCGAACAGAAACCGATCGGTTTTCAATTTTTTAAAATCGAAACCGTGGTTTTGAAATTCTTCGGTTTTTTGGAAACTCTACTATAAATGTATTTAAAAAGTGCTATTATAACAAAGAAAAAGTACCATAAAGTCACCAATTTAATTTTTACTCACTGAGAAGCATATATTTTATATTTCTAGGTCCATTATTATAGAAAATTAGAATAATGAAAAAGCGCCATAATGTTCCCAGTTATAGAATCTACTCGCTCGAGTCCATATAATGTTATGTTCATGTTTCTAGATTTATTATAGAAAATTTAAAAAGTACTGTCAGAATAAAGAAAAAGTACCAAGTATTCTCCTTGAATTTGCACCCACTTAGAACTTATGCACTTAATTTGATATTTCTAAGTCCATTATTAGAAAAAATTCAAAAAGTACCTTTATAATATAGATCATATAAGCTTTATTTCACATTTCTAAGTTCAATGGTGAAGAAGATATAAAAAGTAACATAAAGACTCCCCCTTGAATTCTCACTCCCTTATGACCATATATGCTTAATTTTATGTTTCTAGGTCTATTATTATAGAAAATTTAAAAAATACCATTAGAATAAAGAAAAAGTACCATAATGTCCCCACTTGTAGATTTTCTTTCGCTTAGGTCCATTGCTACAGTAAATTTAAAAAAGTACCATTACAATAAAGCAAAAGTACCATGAAGTATCCCCCTAGAATTCTCACTCACTTAGAACCATATACGCTTAATTTCATGTTTCATTATTACAGAAAATTAAAAAAGTACCATTAGAATACAGAAAAAGTACCAAAAGGTAGCCACTTGTGGATTCCCACTTACTCGGGTCCATATAAGCTTTATTTCATGTTTCTAGGTTCATTGGTGAAGAAAATACAAAAAGTACCATTCGAATAAAGAAAAAGTACCAAAAAGTCTACCCCTAGAATTCTCACTCAGTTAGGACCATATATGCTTAATTTCATGTTTCTAAGTCCATTGCTATAGAAAATTCAATAAAGTACCATTAGAATAAAGAAAAAGTACCATGAAGTTTCCCCTTGAATTTTCGCTCACTTAGGACCATATACGCCTAATTTCGTATTTGTATGTCCATTATAACAAAAAAATTCAAAAAGTACGATTAGAATATAGAAAAAGTACCAAAAAGGCAGCCACTTGTAGATTCCCATTCACTCGGGTCCATATAGGCTTAATTTCATGTTTCTAGGTTCATTGTTGAAGAAATTATAAAAAGTACCGTTCGAATAAAGAAAAAGTACCAAAAAGTATCCCCTGACTCACTTATTACCATATATGCTTAATTTCATGTTTCTAGGTCCATTATTATAGAAAATTCAAAAAGTACCATTAGAATAAAGAAAAAGTACCATAAGTACCACTCTAATAAAGAAAAACTGCGATAAAGTCTCCCACTAAAATGCTCACTCACTTATTACCATATATGCTTCATTTATGTTTCTAGGCCCATTATTAAAGAAAATTCAAAAAGTACCATTAGAAGAAAAAAGTACCTATAGTTCAGTTCTCACATTTTGGTACCTAAATATTATCTCATACTTCTAACTCTAAATTCACTCAGATACATATCAGCTAACTTTAATGTCGACAAGTGAAATAATTTAAAATATTAAAAAAAGTACCATTAGGAAAAAAGTACCAAATCCCCTTTTCCTCCTTGAACACCCCTCAAGTTTGAAATTTAAAAATATTCCATATTGCCAAAATTTTGTATGCTAAAGACATGCTTCAAACGATTAAAATCTGTGTTAATGTGCTCAAGAAAAATAAGTTTTAAAAAAAGTACCAAACTGTTTACCCGGATTTGGACAAATATACAGCTTGGCAGTCGAGTTCCAAATAACAACCTGTTAGTTAATTTTTTTATGAATCCAGGAACCAATGTTAAAAATTTATCAAAATTGCCTTAAAATGGATTCTTCCGTTTTTACCCCCTTTTTGTACCTTTTTTATCCCAATTGCAATGTTAAAATTCTATTCAAATAAATTTCTGTATCGTGGTGGGAGCTTAAAATAAAATATTAATATGTCTATATAAATTTGTAGAAAAACATAGTTTAAGTACCAAATATAAACACAATTTTTATCCCTTAAGGGTTCGAATTTCCAAAAAGTACCAAACTTATTATTTTTTGATCCGGGGTGTACTACTCCGAATAACCGGCAGAATGTGTGCTAAATATTACATTACAATCCTTGAAGACTCATACATGCCACGTTTGCATATATTTGGTTTAGAGCCGGGTCAGGATGACATCCTTATGTAAGATAACGACCCGAAGCACACTGCCGGAATTACTAAAAAGTGGTTTGAAGAAAATGGGATTAAACTTTTAGATTGGCCACCACAGTCTCCGGATTTAGATCCGATTGAACACCTTTGGTTAATATTGAAAAGGAAAATATTGGCTAAAAAAGACCCAGCAAAAACCATCAATGAACTTTGGGTAAATATTAACCCACAGGTGCTAATAAATCTTGTAAATAGTATGCCAAAACGAATAAAATCTGTTAAAACTGCAAGAGGAGGCACACGAAATATTAATAATCAAAAACGTAAGGATTTTCGTCAAGGGTCATAATTGTTCACAGCTAACATGTGAAACCTTTTTAAATTTAAATAGTGAATTTAATATTTTTTGTTAGTTTTATCTTTTTTTTTTATTAAATCATAATGTAAAGATTAAAACCAATTTAAAAAATTTCAATAAAAACAATAAATAAAAAGCTAGTTATTTATATTTAATATTGGTTGTTTTGTGAACAATTTTGTCCCCAACTGTATATCATCAACTATAATCTAAATAAGAAATATTTTATTATTTTCTTTATTTAACTACAAAATCTGTTGGATAAGCATAGTACCAACATGAAAGGAATATATATATTTTTTTTTAATTTACGAAAAATATTTTATTTTTGTTTCATCGCGGTATAACGTGTAGTAGGTTTTTCAAAAAACAGAAGTCCAAATAAGTATATTTCAAGTGCTTACTTCAACATTACAGTACCAAAAATGTCAATGCAAGATTTGAGTTTTGGCCATAAATTGTATATTTCTAGACCTATGTGCAATCCATGGGTTTTCAATGGCAAAAATAAATGTTTAATTATAAAGAAAACCCTAACACACGCTTACTTAACCAAAGACCTTAAAAGTTTCACATTCAAAAGATCACGAATTCATAATTAAATTATTTCAGATTTATTCTCACTGACAAGATTTAATACATTTTTAAACTCCAATACAATTAATAATTCTCATTAAATAATACTTAATAATTATGTAATTAATTAATATACAAAAAAATGTTTAGGGTTCTATAGGTTTACGAAAATAATGTTTGATAAAAAATAATAATAACGTAAAGGTAAAAGAACAAGCAAACCAAATACTTTTGGATAGAGATTAATAATATTCTCTTTCAGTAAAGAGATAGTTAAAAATTGCTTTTGTTTTTCATTCATCTCCGATTATAAGTATAAAGGGTGGATTAGCCGACCGTAACAACAATAAGGTGATAAATAATATTTATAATTGTCTCCTAATGGACAATGATGATGAATACATAATGTGTAAAAAATACGGTTTATATGTAAGTACTATTACCAAACAAAGTTTAATATTTTTATAAATCGCAGAAAAAAAATTATAAAATCGCTTAAACAGTATTTAAAATTTATCACTGTTCTGTTAATATCATATTTCAATAAATATTTCAATATTAAATATTTCAATAATATAAATACATAAATAAAAAACAAATCTTTTTAATGTTATGGTAATATTTGCTTTTTATACAAATTATTTCATACTGTAACGTTGTCTCTGGCTGGGGTATACTCGCCGGTGCCAGTGGTTCATTACAAAAATTTATATTTTGTAGACTGGGAGAAATAAGAACACAACGTTTTCAATGTACGTTATAAACTTTATTCTTATACTTTACACTTTCGCCTCGCCTCCGTGGAGTTCCCACGAGCGGCTATACTCTTGCGGTCCAACCACGAGAGTATTCGCAACCGGTGCAACTTCCACTCTTCAGATAAGTGTGTTGTTGGGAATTCCAAACTCCACAACAACACCACTTCATCTACCAACAGAGTATTCTCAAGCAAAGGATCGAAGCGGTCCAACCACCAGAACCTTTACTTCACAATAACTCACTCAATAAGATAAACTATTTGCCAGCGGTCCAACCACCGTACAAGTAATTTGTCTTACCTACCAAGAAGCTCAGTGAAGACTGCCCTTTTTACTCTAACTAACCTCCTTATATACCAAAATCTTATCATAAAACACACTGACGACAGCAGTCAAATCCTTAGTTGCTAAAAAGGTATCTTAGTATACATAGTTACATTTAATTGTATGTGATCTTAGCTTAAGAACGATTTTTACACCTAGATGGCGTTGCTTAATAAATAGCCGTTAAGTTTAAAAAATAACAATACAAAGTAACTTTAATTCATTTGAAATCAATTATACCATAAAAACTACAAAATAATAAAAACAATAATTGTACTATAAAAACGAGGCGACGACTTTTATCGTTACAGTTCCTCCCTTCCATCAATTTAAAAGAATGTTTATTTTAGTAACTCCGCTTTTGCGTTTCCACTCTTTGCTATGGTTACGTTATATGTATGGTCATCAACAGTAAATAAAAATTTGATACGTTGGCCTCTCTTTCTGGTACTGCAAATGTCTTCAATTTTAGCCCGTAGTTCATTTGGCATGTCTGATATATCGTTCCATCCTTCAGGCAAGGAATGAATTGGTTGTACTGTTGGCGACTTCATTGGACTGTGCTCACTGCTCTCTACTATTTGCTGCATACATTCCTTTTCATTATTGACCGGATGTGCTGATGACTGAGGTGTTGATGGTTTAGTCGATAATGGTGATGAGGGTGATGATGATGGTGATGGTGATGATGATGATGATGATGATGATGATGATGATGATGATGATGATGATGATAGATTTTGAGAATGTAGCGGGTATTCTTCTACCATGTGTGACGAAAATCGTTCGGGTGTAGCACTGTTTGGAGCAAAATACAGTAAACTAATCTGCGATGTCTTTGAAATTTGTGACCCAACTGACGATAATGCTGACAGATTAAGTGGTGACAATATTGGGGTTGAAAATAATGATATAACGGGCGTAACGATTGGTGAATTATCCGATGAGCTCTGGGATAAACGTCTCATGGGTGTTTGAGTGATGGTGACCAGTCTGGGCTTTGGTGAAACTTCTAACCACGACAATTTGGATGAACTGGGTGAATCGAGGTATTGATTTGCTTTATTATTTGCATCTGCGTCTGCATCGATTTCTGAGTGTTGTTTACCTTTGTCGACCCAGAATCGGTAAATAATTGCTCTTTGGTATCCCATATGACCACAAAAGTTGTGAGATCTTTTGTCTTCTATGTCAATGGTGAAAAAGCCTCTCCTTTTTCTTGGGGTTGACGATGTTGACGAGCCATCTGATGTGATTGGTGATGGTTGACGGGGACACAGAGTTTCGTCCAGGTGTCCAAATGAAGAACGGAAGATTTCTTCCATTTCATCAGGAGATGGCATCTCAATATCATCTTCAGGTCGTGGCAACAATTCTTCTTCGCTGCAGTCATTGTTGTCGAACGGTGGAGAATATACATCGTAACTTGATCTTCCAGGCGTTATTGGAACTTCTGGTTCGTCATAAATCGGACTGAACCACGGTTCTTGCTCCTCATTTACCAGAGCCTCAATATTAATTGGATGCGTATATCCAGGCGAGTATACCACATTGTTACCAGGTGTGGGTGGTATATTTTCTTCATAATTAGGGCTTACGTTTTCTTCCTGGCAACATCCTTTGCCATTGTCTTCTTCTTCGTCCGATGACAGTATGATAACTTCATCATTTTTATCATCGCAAACAGGAACTTTACTTTTATTGGATGAGGTATCTTCTCCTTTTGATGTCGACTGAATCTTCTTACTGCTATTCTCCTTCATCTTCTCAGGCAATTTATCTTTCGTCCTGACTGTTGCTTGGGGTTTTGCTGTGCTCATACGATAGTACGTTGCCGTTTTTCTGGGTTGATTGCTGGTCTTTCTTCCTTTACTAGTTGTTGGCATCTCATCATCAATAAATATGGTTTTACGGACCTTAGCCTTCTCTTCTTCCATACGTCTTCGAAACTTCTTGCTGGTGTCATCAAATTTGTCTTCACCGTCCATTTTTCTTTTTATTTCCGTATGTTGTCTAAGGAATAGTTGAACACAAAAATATAGAATTAGCAAATAAGAAATACTAATTTATATAAGGTTTAATATCATTTAAATGAGCTGTTCTAACTTCTTTATTTTCTATACTCTGAATTTTTACTATAACAGGGGATAGAAAATATTTAACTAAATACGGGCCTTCAAATTTTGGAGCTAGTTTTGCCGCAAAATTTTCTGTTGCTTTCGACAGTGGGTGCAGTCGAAGCCAAACTAATTCACCAACTTTCGGTTTCCATTTACGTCTTCGTAAGTTGTAATATCGTTTTTGGTTTTCTGCTGATTTACTCAAATTTCTTTTAACAATTTCGAATATGTCTTTCATCTCCTCTTTTCGTCTCGATAAACTCGAACTTTCTACTCCTGTACCAATTGTTACCTCGTCGTACAGTGTTTTTGGTAAACGTGGATCTCTTCCTTGAGTTATAAATGCTGGTGAAAATCCTGTTGACTCAGATACGCTCGTGTTTATAGCCAACATAATCTCGGGGAGTAACTCGTCCCATCTATTGTGTTGATCACTAGAGAATTGCGCGATTATTGTCTTGATTGTTCTATTAGCTCGTTCAGTAGGATTTTCCTGCGGCGTGTATGGGGCAGTTAACTGTTGGTGTACGCCTAATTCACTTAGAAAACGCTTAAAATTTCTCGCAGTAAATTGTGTTCCATTATCTGTGATTAGAACTTTAGGGATACCATATCGAGAAAGTATACGTTCACGAAACGCTTTTATTACTCCATCTGATGTAGCTTTGCGCATCGGAATCAATTCACACCATTTAGAGAATTTATCGAAGAAGACCAATAACATAGAATTTCCATGTTTAGACCTGGGCAGAGGACCTACAAAGTCAGCACAAAGGGTGGCCCATGGTTCATCAGGCAATCTTGTTAACATTTCTCCAACTGGTTTCTGTTGACTAATCTTGTAACGTTGGCAGGACAAACATCGACGAACATAACGACTTATATCTCTCGACATTCCAGGCCAATAGTAACGACTAGCGATTATATTAATCGTTTTACGTATACCTAAATGTCCAGCAGTGACATGGTCATGATTTTCTTCAAGAACTCTGTTCCTTACTTGAACGGGTACACATAGTTTCCATGCAGTATCATCTCCATCTCTTAACTCTTGTGGAAAATGGCGGTATAGTTGATTGTCCACAATTGCAAAATCGGAATATATTACCGGGTTTTCTTTCACTTTCTTCTTCATTTTCTGGATCCAAACACACTCGTTCGTTTTTACTGATTCACAGTTAGCTAAATTTGCGACTTCTACGGGTTGACGTGATAGTGCGTCAGCGACGACGTTGAGTTTTCCTTTTCTATATTTTACTATAAAGTTGTATTGTTGCAATTCAAGTGCCCACCGGGCTAATCTGCCTGCAGGACTCTCGATGGAATTGAGCCACTTTAGAGCTAGATGATCGGTGATAACTACAAATTTATAACCTTCGATGTAAGCTCGCATTTTACGAATGCCCCATAAAATGGCTAAGCACTCCTTTTCCGTTGCTGAATAGTTTTTTTCCGCACTGTTAAGGTGACGACTAGCATAAGCTATTACTCTCTCTAAACCTTCAAATTCTTGGGTTAAAACTGCTCCTAATCCATAATTACTAGCATCAGTTTGTAATGTAAATGTTTTTGTAAAATCCGGACATGCTAAAACAGGTGCTTTCGTAAGTTTGGTTTTTAGTAACTCGAATGATTTTTGTTGATCATCTCCCCATCTCCAGTGTTTGCCTTTCTTTAATAATTGTGTTAACGGTTGCGATATAGTTGCGAAATCTGGTACAAATCTACGATACCACGAAGCAATTCCTAAGAATCTTCTGACTTCTTTAACATTCTTCGGCGCATGTATTTTTGCGATTGCGGATACTTTATCCGGATCAGTTTTTATACCTTCCTCACTCACCACATGACCTAAATATTTGGTCTCAATTTTGAAGAATTTACATTTCTCTACATTAATCTTTAAATTAGCACTTCTCAATCTTCGAAAAACTTCTTTCAGGTTTTTCATATGTTCTTCCAACGATTTTCCGACAACTATAATATCATCAAGATATGCAAAAGCATGGGGTTCCATTTCGGGTCCGATTACACTATCTAATGCCCGCTGAAAAGTTGCTGGCGCGGAGTGAAGTCCGAATGGCATCACTCGCCATTGGTATAAACCTCGACCAGGAACAGCGAAAGCGGTAAACCCTTTACTGCCTTCATCCATTGGAATCTGCCAATATCCGTTTTTCAAATCTAAACAGCTAATATATTTCGCTTCACGTAGTCTGTTCAAAATACTGTCTATACGAGGAAGAGGGTATGCGTCGGGTACTGACCTAGCATTTAATTGTCGAAAATCCATACATGTTCTCCAGGATCCGTTTTTCTTCTTAACGAGGGTGATTGGGAAGCAATATGGGCTATGTGATGGTTCTATACATCCTTGTGAAATTAATTTGTTGATTTCGGCATCAATTATTTTTTGCATAGCTGGGTTTCTGGGACCGTAGCTAATTTTAACAGGACGATCATCCGTGATGATTATTTTATGCGTTGTAATTGTTGATAGACCACGCATGTTTTGGAATTTCGACAGCTCAGTCTCTAAAAATTTGTTGATGATCTCTTGACTTTTTTCATTTAATCTTAGATTACCGTCATGTATACGTTCTTCCTTATCTTCATGAGGCGTCTCCTCATTGTTGATTTCATCGACACTCATACACTTTGCATCTATCTTAGTACACTCTAGGGTTAAACCAGCCATTTGTATCGTTGTGTTAAAATTACGCATAAAATCTAATCCAATAATAATATTTTCGCTAGTTTCTGACATCACGAGAAAATTACATCTTTTTGATATTTTTCCTAATTCCACATTAAATTCTACTGCCTTTGATAAAGATCTGGAGGAGCCATCAGCTAACAATACATCGATATCTTCATTTACATATGTTGGATTATTGCTAAGTGTTTTCACAAAATCTTCTTGGATAAAATTTCTACTTGCTCCGGTATCTATAGTTGCTTTGACGATTTTTCCACATATTAGTAACGAGGCGGTTAAACGCGAATCTTCACTTTGTAAGCTAGTTTTAGTATTTGAGGGTTGTGTTTTTGGAGGCTCGACGTCCCTCAATTCCGACGACCTCCTGAAGCATTTCCCGATCGGTTGTTATTAGGGCAACTTGCTGCATAATGTCCAGAGTTTCCACAATGATAACAATTATTTTGTGGACCTGTTGTTGTACTGGATAAGACACGTTGATTTTCTACGCGTGTTTGTGAATGTGTTGAAGGGATGCATTCTAAATCTTCAGCTAATGTTATTAATTCAGCTAAGGATGAAAAATCTTTTCGTTTAATGTACCACTGGTAGTCTGGAAGAGCATTTTGAAATATTCGTTGCAACTTTTGTTCTTCTGATAAGTTGGTATGCCGCATTAAATTTTGAATTGATAAAACATAATTTTTGAAAACTTCTCTCGGACGTTGAACTCTTTTACGGATTTCATCTTCTATTTTCTCAAAATATCTCGCGGGGAGGAAAAATGATAAAAAATCTGATTTGAATGATTTCCATACTTGCCAGTGTCCATTGTTGTTCCTGAACCAAATTAGCGCTCTATCACGTAAAAATTCTGGCATAATTCGTGGAAATTGATTTAAAGGTACGTTATAAATTTCGGCTAACTCTTCTATTCGTTCGATGAATGCTAAAGGCTCTCGTCCACCATCATACGAAAGTCCCCATTTTCTTACATATTCAATTAAATTCATTTTGATGTCATCTGTGTTACGAGCTGGAATCGACACTGCAGCTGACGGCTGGCTAACTGGATGATTTGTTTCCATTTTAACAGGCGAAGGGGTGGAACCGTTTATCAAACTAGGTAACATCAGTGAGTTTTGTTCATGATTTCCTTGTATAGTTAATAATCTTTTAGTTTCATCCGCATCATGTTCGGCATTAATAAATTTCGCGAATCGTTTTCTTAGTTCTTCGACCGAACCGACGGTATCTAATTTAAATTCATTTAAGTATGAAAATAATTCGTCACGCTTTAAAGAATATGCCCAACTTGATTTTAACATTTTTAGATTTATATATATTTTTTTTTTTCAATTCTTTTATATTTTTTTTTCAGTTATTTAATTTTCCGTTATTAAAATTTTTAGGACGACAGTTATTACAAAAAAACACAACACGATTTCACAAAACAACATATATTTGTATTCTTGTATAAATTACTCAACAATGTCCCGTTGCAAAGTTCTTGTTATAAGTGCTTTCTCTTTATTTTTCCGTTTACTTTCACAGTTCTTGTTACAGTCTTCACTTTTAAACCTTTTTTTTTTTTATACTCTTATTTACTTAGTTCTGTTTTTTTTTTTCACATATACTTTTCTTATACTCCGCATTTCTCTTCACAACTTATACACTTTATTTCCAGCAACCTATTCTCTCACGGTTCCTTAATTTTTCATTTAACACCACGTTCTCTTAAACTCTCGGTAACAGTTCTCTCTTAATCTCTCGGTAAGGTTCTTCTCTTAATAACAGCACACTCTTAATAACAGCTCTCTCTTAATCTCTCAGTCCCTGCTCGGGCGCCATTGTAACGTTGTCTCTGGCTGGGGTATACTCGCCGGTGCCAGTGGTTCATTACAAAAATTTATATTTTGTAGACTGGGAGAAATAAGAACACAACGTTTTCAATGTACGTTATAAACTTTATTCTTATACTTTACACTTTCGCCTCGCCTCCGTGGAGTTCCCACGAGCGGCTATACTCTTGCGGTCCAACCACGAGAGTATTCGCAACCGGTGCAACTTCCACTCTTCAGATAAGTGTGTTGTTGGGAATTCCAAACTCCACAACAACACCACTTCATCTACCAACAGAGTATTCTCAAGCAAAGGATCGAAGCGGTCCAACCACCAGAACCTTTACTTCACAATAACTCACTCAATAAGATAAACTATTTGCCAGCGGTCCAACCACCGTACAAGTAATTTGTCTTACCTACCAAGAAGCTCAGTGAAGACTGCCCTTTTTACTCTAACTAACCTCCTTATATACCAAAATCTTATCATAAAACACACTGACGACAGCAGTCAAATCCTTAGTTGCTAAAAAGGTATCTTAGTATACATAGTTACATTTAATTGTATGTGATCTTAGCTTAAGAACGATTTTTACACCTAGATGGCGTTGCTTAATAAATAGCCGTTAAGTTTAAAAAATAACAATACAAAGTAACTTTAATTCATTTGAAATCAATTATACCATAAAAACTACAAAATAATAAAAACAATAATTGTACTATAAAAACGAGGCGACGACTTTTATCGTTACAATACAAACATTTATAAAATATATACTAATAATCGTCGATAGTATTTAAGTTTCAAAATATTAAATTAATATTTTGTATACACTGATTAACTATACTTAGGGCCATTATTACAACTTGCCTTTATGTTCGAAATAGTAAAAGTTAACTTTAAACAATATAAAAAGGTACCATGAAATTTAAGTTTTACTATTACATAAAGGCAAGTTATATTAATGGCCTTAGTATAATGTACAATAATATTAATTAATTTTTAAGTTATCGGACCTTTAATAAATAAAATCTGTATGACAAGGTAATAAATAATATTTATAATTGTCTCCTAATGGACAATGATGATGAATAGATTGGTCCATAATCATAGTCAAACAATAAAGTCGTTTTTTTTAAAAAACTACTTTAAAATAAAAACCCGCTTTTTATTATTTCCCAACTATAGTCAAAATTTAAGTATGTTTTAAATTGAACCGACTTTAACTGGGTGTCACCTCAAATGTAGAAAATCTTATCATACAATATACAACAAAATATAGACAAGTGGCATCGCTGAACAGCTGACTTAGAAATTAAAAAAAAAAAAAAACAAAAAGCGACAAACAATAAATGTAACCGGGAAGCTAAAGAAAAAACAGTTTGTGGTGGAAAAATAGAAAAGGAAAGATTAATATCAAATTTATTCTATTTTGGTACTAATTTTATTGATTCAATATTCAATAATTGCAAAATCTCTGCCAATATCTTGTAACTTAAACATTTTTGACTTTTTGACCTAAAGTCCACTCTTAAGTAAAGACGACTTTATTTCTCTTAAAATATACTGTATTTTCGACTATGATTATGGGCAATTATGTGTAAATAAATACGGCTTATATAAAAAAGTTTATTAATTTTTTAAATCGCAGAAAAAAATTATAAAATCGCTTGAACAGTATTTAAAACAATGGTGTTGATAACACTTTCAATCAGCTGTTTAAATTTTGACAATTTCAATCAGCGACAAGCACGAAATATTAAAGAAAAACTTAAAATTAAACAAAACGTATTAAATTTGTCTTTATTAAAATGAACGACGAACAATTGATTGTATTGGTACAGGCCAATGAAAGTTTATATAACAAATATAGTTCCGGCTATATTTTGTTTTGTTTGTTTATGTCAAAAACATATGACACGTTTTTAATGTTCTATAATCGCACTAAAGTGTTACGTTAAGTCAACATTACGGTTACATTACATCGGCTAACCCAGCCTTTACAGTTAATGCAGATGAACAAAATATAAACAAAAATTTTTACGAGTTACTAGGACTCCGATTCCTGGCAGCTGGAGATTATAGTGTTTAGCATACTCACTGGGGATCAAGACTTATAACCCCGAAAGGTCACGCTATGTTTAATACAATTTCTAAATTGAATTTGAATGTGCTGTCGAGTGGAGAACCAACATACTGGCCTACTGACCTAAGCAAAATACCCGATGTCTTTGATTTTGCAGTTACATAAAATTTACTAATGGAAATATTTCCGGTTAAGTCTTAATTAGAATAATACTCGGATCATTTACCCACCTCCGTTACTCTATTGAACCCCCGAGAAATAGTATCACCGACTGGTCACTCTGCAATGTCAAGCACGAAATTGGTTGAAATATAGAAAATAAATCAGCACACACAGTACAGAAAATATATCGCTAAGAACACCAGAAGATATCAATATTTCTCTCAAAAATGTTTAACAAAACTTAAAACTTGCTGTTGAACACGCCACTCAAAAAGCCTCAGTATGCTTCTTCAAAAACGCAAAACTGATTCTATGGCGAGCTACAAACAAATTAAAAAGTCCTCTTATGAGCAGACCTCCTCTTCGTAATTCATGTGGAGGCTGGGCGAGAAACGATACTGAAAAAGGAAACCTGTTTGTTAGTCATCTAAAAAACGTATTTTGAAACGACATAATAGAGTTACCATCTACTTTACCCCATATTACTGCAGCTGAACCACTTCGTTTTGAGATTTCAGAGATCAACAAGGATATTGATGATTTAAACTCCAAAAAATCACCTGGTATTGACAAAATCAGTAACAAGATGCTCCTCGAGCTACCCCAAATTGCATTAAGAATAATCCTATTTATTTTTAATGCTAAAACTATTACGCATTAAATATTATCCACCAGAATGGAAGGTTTCTTTAGTTACAATGATACCTAAGACGGGAAAAGATCACACTAACGTAGAATCATATAGACCCATTAGCCTATTGTCAAATATATCAAAGCTATTCGAAAAACTCTTAATGCTCAAGTTAAAACCGATTGTGAATCATTTTGATTATATTCCAACTCATCAATTTGGATTTCGAGAAAAATATAACACCATAGAACAAACGCACAGGCTGGTAGGTATCATATCTAAGACATTTGAAGAAAAAAATATTGTTCTACGCCCTTCATCGACGCTTCGCAAGCCTTCAACAAAGTTTGGCACGAAGGATTATTGATTAAAATAAAACAATATTTACCAGTAAATACACATAAGCTTTTAGAAAGTTATTTAAGTCATCGAAAGTTCGTTCTTAAAGAGGGAGACATCATAAGTTCTCCACAGCCTATTGAAGCAGGCGTACCCCAAGGAAGTATACTGGGTCCCTTCCTATATTTGCTATATACTTGTGATATGCCAACTAACAGTCGAACCCACATATCAACATTTGCTAACGACACAGCTATTCTAGCCATTCATGAAAACCCCCCAAGAAGCATCTGTACTTTTACAAGAACATATACACGACATAGAAAGGTGATTATAACAATGGAGAACAAAAGTAAACGAGCAAAAACGTATACATCTTACATTTGCATTCCGTAGAGAATCGTGACCTCCAATCCTAATGAATAATCATATAATACCTCAACAAACTGAAGTTAAATATCTAGGTCTGCATCTACACCGACGTCTTACCTGGAAAAATAATATAGATACGAAATTGACTCAAATGAAGTTAAAATTATTACAAATTTACCGGCAAATTGGTACATACTCGAGATTGAGTTTAGATTGCAAACTTTTGCTGTACAGCTCAATAATAAAACCCATATGGTCCTATAAAATTCAATTATGGAGCACGGCCTCAGCTTCTAATATTGATAATATTCAAAGATTCCAAAATAAAATATTAAGAATGATAACAGCAGCGCCCTGGTATGTACGAAATATTAATATTCATAAGGACCTAAGTGTCTTCCTAATGAAAAATTAAATAAAAAACAAACGGAGTCATATCTGAAAAAGTTAGAAGTTCACCATAACCCACATTAATGACAGTAATGGCTACATCTACAACCATAGATGGGCACTTTACAGTACCAGTAAAATTTCAGTAAAAATTGATTTTTACTGATTACTGCAAAAATTTTCAGTATTCAGTAAAGTTTTACTGATTACTGAAAAAGAAATCAGTAATCAGTAAATTTTTACTGATTACTGAAAAAACAAACAGTATTCAGTAAATTTTTACTGAATACTGAAAAAAAAATCAGTAATCAGTAAAATTTTACTGAATACTGAAAAAAATCAGTATCAGTAAATTGAAATCCATTATGCAATTACCGGTAAAATTTTATTAATTATTTAAACGAAACTTGTTATTTTTTCAAGTTGCAACTTTAAGAAAATCCCCTTATTACTACTTTTGCTACAAAAAGTGCTAAATTGTCAGGACTGATTGTAGGATAGTAAGTGAAGTTTTTGTTGAGAATATAAAATATTTTAAATTTAAATTTTTTTTTAAAAATAAAAAAAAAATATATAAAAAATAATTAACACGTCTAGGATTCGAACCAGCGATGTCAATCTTGTAGTCCACTGTTCTAGCCACAACACCACTGAGTAGCTATCTGATTCTATGTAAATTATTTTTAAATAAAAATAACTGTTTCCTTTCCGTTTTAAACAAAATATTTAAAAATAAATTCGGTCAATTGACAAAAAATAACAATTACTTAAATTTTTTGTTTATAAACACTTTCACGTATGCGGTCACCGGTGCTCCAAGATTTTCTTTAAATTATTCTCAATATAGAGCGAAATTTTGAGTTCACAGATACAGTAAAATGGTTATTTTCAAAGAAAACTAATTTATTTTTAAGAAATGAGTGATTAATCAGATGTTGATAGTGATGATTCTCAAAATTCTAACATGTAATTCATAAAATTTTACCGGTAATGCATAATAGACTTCAATTTAATGATACTGATTTTTTTTCAGTATTCAGTAAAAATTTACTGAATACTGAATTTTTTTTCAGTAATCAGTAAAAATTTACTGAATACTGATTTGTTTTTCAGTAATCAGTAAAGTTGTACTGAATACTGAATTTTTTTTCAGTAATCAGTAAAATTTTACTGGTAATGAAATTTAGATTGCATTACCAGTAAAAGTTTACTGAATACTGCAATGCTTAATGCATTAGAAATATAATGCAGTGTGCCCATGTATGTCTACAACAGACCTGTGCTGATGATATGATTTAAAACAATGGTGTCCAAGCCCTATACTCTTGGTGCTCATTTGTTTTTGTAAATGCACTTAGCTATAGGCTGTTTGTTTCTATACTCAATGGAGCACTCAGCACTAGCACTATGAAATACACAAACAACTTTGTCTTGTTTGTTTTTTTGTCGATCTTTACTGTCTACACACAAGTGCAAAGCAACAACACTTTAGTATGCTTTGCTGGTAAACATTGACGACAGCGATCATCAATGTAGATTTTGTTTTTGTTTATCGTATCGTATTGTTTAAAAAAGTGTTTATTTTTTTTATTCATTGTATGTTTTTGTTTTTACAACAAAAAAATTGCATAAAAATTAGTTTTTCTTTAAATGTATTAGTGTTTGCTCTTCCATAAGGAACTTTTGGGCACCCCTGATCTAAAACATAATTTTTCGTCAAACTGTGGTGGGACGTAAATAAAAATTAATATTTAGATTCAAGATTTAAACAACTTATTGATAGTTTACATTATTTTGTGAAGATACAATAAATAAAAATACAAATATAAAAAAAAAAAATCTCCATAAAGCATGCGTGATGATGGGCAATTCAACTCATATTTTAATTTCTAATGTTATTCAAAATGCAAAAACAATAAAAACATAAGCATCGTTTTTAATATTAAATTTTTCTTTGCAGTGCTTTTTTAAAACACAAGGGACCCGAAGACGTCAATGGCCTCCAAGTCGCGAAGAAATTCTGTGCACGGTCAATCGCAGACCATGTTATTCAAGGTTTCATTTTATGGACGGTCAATTTTATTCAATTGAGTTTCATCCTAGTTCAACCGCTTTCGAAGTTATGGAATTGATAAAAAAAAAAATTGGTCTTCAAGACAACTCTATGGGATATGCTATTTATGAAGTTGTTGGAAACACTGAAAGAAGTCTACTTTTCGAGGAAAAAATTGCAGATGTTATGGCAAAATGGGAAAAATATAGAAATGCTACTCAGCAAGGATTACATATTGCGGTATGTAAAAAAGTAATTTACTTTATTTATAATCACATATACTTTCAGAACAAATTTTTATTCAAGTAATAATTAATATGTGTAAGTAATAGGTATTCCAAACGGGACTAAATTTTATCAATTCCGGAATTCGGGTTTTTTGTTTCACATTAAAAACATAAAATTTAGCAATGAAAACATTTACATAATAATAAAAAATTTTATAAAAATACAATACTATATAACAGAACAATAACTAATTCAGTGAATTAAAATAAATTGTAAACAAAATATGATTCTTATTTAATATAAATATGTTGGATTGCAGAAGTAGTGTATTAATATATATTTATCCTCGTATTTTGAACATTATGACAGTGACGGAATTATAACAAAACTGAAAATTTAAAATTTTTTGTATGGACATTTATATTAAAATCATTTTTATTGTATTTTCATAAAGTTCTGAATATGGGGGTTAACATAAAATATAAGAGTATTAGTTTATTATAACAAACAATACTAAAATATAATTTATATTCATATTACATATTCAATGTCATTCGAGTGCACTGTCAATACGAAATTATCAATTTACTAGTGTGAATGCAAAGAGACCTATTGCTCCCTGATTGAAATTTGAAATCCGACTCTTTTATGATTTGAAGCTCGATAAGGTGTTTTTTATGTATATTTTCCATAAACAAAAATACCATTCATTTATTGAAAAAACTACACAAACTATTCTTGAGCAGTAAAAAAAGCATACGAATAATTACAAAAGAAGCAGCAAAAACTAAATTTATTCAAAGCAGTGTTGTAGTACATGGTAATAAATTGAATACATATTTTTTATCAATATTTTACCAAATACCTACTACATAATATAATAAAGGATGTTTTTTATAGAGGCGGAGAACTTCAAATATCGATTTGGCTTTATTAATTAGTAATTTTATGGCATTAATGTTTAAATATGATTTCGGGCATGTGCCCGCGCTGCCATTTAACTATATTCTCTAGGGATATGTGAAGTCCCAGATGTATGCAGATAAACCAGAAACGATCGAGCACTTTGATGCGAATATTCGACGCGTTATTTCCGAAATACAGCTTGATTTACAGTGAAGGATATGTGCATATACACGCAGAGAAAAAATATGGTTGGACATGGTTACGACAACTATTCTATGTTCTTTGTAACAATATATTGTTGTCGTAAACATATAATTGTTGTTTTAATTTCATTTCAACAATATTTTAGTTACTGTAAACGTTTATATTTTCATCGCAATTATAAATATGAAAATTGTTCACCGAATCAGAATTATTGTTGGGACAACTAAATAATGGTAAAAAGGTAAACATATAATTATTATGTACAACCATTAAATGTTAAGTTTCTAAACGCGTAGTCATAATATGTTTAAAATGCAAAAAAAACATGTTTACTTTTAAAAGTCTTTTTTCCCACAATTTATGAGTGTTGGTGTTTGTCTAAGCTATATTATTTTTACTAGTAAATTTTAAGTGTCTGTAATTCCCATTCACTCTATAGTTTTATTTGTATATTATCTTTAACTTTCCTAAAGCGAATAACAATAAATTTCAGTGAATTTATCAATAATATTTTAATTGGACATTTAGCTAGTACCTTAAAACTAAAACCCATTAAAATAAAATTTTGTATTTCAAAAAATATATTTTAATAATAATATGATTACTTTGGATCATAATATGACTTAATTGGATCATAATATGATTTAATTGGGTCATAAATATGATTACTATGGGTCATATTATGATTGATTTACATCATAATATGATTATTTCAGAACATATTATGATTGATTTGTATCATAATTTGATTACTTCAGAATATATTATGATACTTATAATGATCATAATATGTTTGGACTACAATCATAAAACTTATCATAATATGTTGCTCTTAGATTACGGTTACCACAACCATGTTTTTTCTCTGCGTGTACGCGCTAGCCGCATCGGCCACATGACCAAAATCAGACTAAACTAGAGATGCCAATCGGGACTGATTTTTGAAAATTCTGGCGTTCGGGATTTTGATATTGAAGTCTCGAAAATTATAAGAGAGATACGTACATACATATGTCTTTACAACTGAAAGTAAATTTTTTATATATCAATTATTTTTTATTACACACTAAAAAGCATACATACTTAAGGTAAGGTCAGACTACGCAAACTATTTGACACAAAATGTTTCATGTGTTTGATCAAAACTACATCAAATAAACCATGGCTCAAACTGCCGTCCTTGATCAGTTGTTATCCTTAAAGGTACACCAAATCTACATATCCATTGCTCATAGAATGCTTTAGCTACAGTTTCGGCTGTAATGTTTTTTAAAAAAATTACTTCAGGCCATCTGCTAAACCTATCTATGCACGTTAAACAATATTGGAATCCGTTAGATCGCTGAAGAGGCCCAACAATGTCAATATTGATATGTTCAAAGCGAGAATCTGGACAAACATAACTACCAATTGGGCTTTTGCAGTGTTTCGTAATTTTAGATCTTTGACAGTCTACACAATTTTTGGTCCATATCTGTATATCTTTGTTAATACCGGGCCACACAAAACGGTTTGTAATTAATTTAATAGAAGCTCTTATACCTGGGTGTGATAAACCATGTAGATTATTAAAAATGTACTGCCGTAATGATTGAGGTATATAAGGACGAATTAAGCCATGGGAGGTATCACAAGAAATTTCAACTGATGTGTTAGGGACTTCACACTTCACACTTGACAAGGTTAAGTACCGTTGGGTTTTGGACTAGACCAGTTAATTCATCATCGTTATCTTGATGTTCTTTGATTTGTTCTGCTGTTATCGGAAATGGCAGTTCTATTGTTGAAATCCGCGATAAGGCATCGGCAACTAAATTTTCTTTACCAGAAACGTGAACTATATCCGTAGAAAATTGACTTATAAAGTCAAGATATATGAACTGTCTTGGAGTACACGAACTAAATTTCTTAGTGCATGAGTAAATGATAGGCTTATGATCTGTGTAGATTTTGAAGTTGCGTCCTTCAACTAAACAACGAAAATGTTTTATGCTTTCATAGATTGCAAGTAGCTCCCTATCATATGCACTATATTTCATTTGTGCCTTAGAGAGTTTTTTAGAAAAGAAAGCAAGAGGTACTTGGCATTTGACATTATTATCAAATTGTTGCAAAACGGCACCAATGCTTGTATTTGATGCATGAACGTACAATGAGAGAGGTGCTGATACTATGGATGAGCAAGAAGCGTACATTTAGCTAGAGCATTTTTCAATTTCTGAAATGAATCAGATTGGGCGTCTGACCATACCAGTTTTGTATTCTTTTTTGGATTACCTTTTTGGAATTCATTAAGTGGAGCTTGTAACTCTGCAGCATGTGGAATAGATGATCTATAGTAATTAGTCATGCCAAGAAACCTGCGTAAAGATGTTATATTATCTGGCTTTGGATACTGGAGAATTGCATCGACTTTTTCAGGCGTGGGTTTAATACCATCTGAAGTAATAAAGTAACCTAAGAATGTGATTTCTGGCTTGCCAAACTCGCATTTCTTTGGATTTAAAACAATACCGAAATTACTAAGGCGTTGAAATATTATTCGTAGATGCTCTAAATGTTCTTCTTCTGTAGTAGATGCAATTAAGAAATCGTCTATGTATGGAAAAACAAAGTTTAAGCCATCAACTACTTGGTGAATAAATCGTTGACAGGTTTGAGCAGCATTTTTTAACCCAAAAGGCATTCGCAAGTACTCAAATAAACCAAATGGGGTTATTACTGCAGTTTTTTCCACATCTTCTTCTGCCATAGGAATTTGGTGGAAGGCTTTAACTAGATCTATCTTAGAAAACACTTTCTTACCATATAAAATATTTTGAAAATCCTTAATATTTGGGATTGGATATTTGTCCGAAATAGTGACTTTATTTAAACGCCTATAATCGCCACAGGCTCGCCATGTTCCATCTGTTTTCTTTACCATATGTAAAGCACTTGCCCAGGGACTTTTTGAGCGGCGTATAATGCCTAGTTGAAGTAGACGATCAAATTCTTCTTTAGCTTGCTGTAATTTCACGGGATCTAAACGTCGAACTTTGCAAGAGAGTGGATGACAGTTTGTAATGATTTGATGTTTAATTGTTGTTTGTTCAACAAGTTTCATGTTGAAATCTTTTTTTATTGTTGGAAATTCATTTAATATTTTGCTGTAATTGTTTTGATTATTAAACGTTCTAACTGATTTCACATGCGAATTCTTAACAAAACCAATTGTGGAGTGGCTATTATTAATATATATTAATTTTCTATTTTTAATATCTATTAATAAACCAAAATGCTCAATGAAATCGTTCCCCAAAATAGGTACATCTACATCCGCAATAATAAATTTCCATTTAAATATTCTATTTAAGTTTAAAGTGAATTGCAACACTTTTTCACCAAATCTATTTATCTTTGAACCATTTGCAGCATATAAAACTCGATCCGATGGAATAGCTGTTTTGTAGTTGTTCGGTATGACAGGCACATCAGCCACAGAGTCTATTAAAAAGTAGATTTTTAAAACAGGATCTTTAATAAATAATCGACGACTTATTTTAATAGCACCTATATCACTCGTCGTCTTTAGTGATCGGCTACCGAGTTTCCCGAGTTATTCTGAGAAAGAAAATTGCATGGAGAAATACAACGAGTTGCTTTTTCTTTAAACCGACGGTGGTAGAAACAAATTTGGTTGGTTTTTCTATCTGTGCTTCGAGATCGACTTCGAACTCTTGTTGTATTTGATAATGTTAAAGGTGTAAACAATTGAATAAGTTTATCCAATTTATTTTCTATATTGGTAAAAGTGTTGCCATCACTATCTGCATTGCTGACCTTAGAAATATTGTTTCTTTGGCAGCCTATTATATTATCCGATATATCTAATAATTTATCTAACGATGTTATTTTACTTAAGCCCCTTAGAGATTGTTCTACATCGTTTGGACGCTTCTTTAACCAAAGTGAAAAGAGTACCTCATCTGTAATTTGATTACAAACCAATTCTTTCATCTCATTGAAAAGTCAACTGGGTTTCTTATTTCCAAGACAAAGTTCTTCGAATAACCGGTTTATCTTTGATTCTTGAGACTCACCAAATAAATTAATAAGTTTCAGTTTCAAACTATCATATTTTTCAACATTTGGAGGATGTTTTATGATGCTAGAAATTTTTTCTATTATCATTAAATCTAGGGAATCTAAAACTTTCGAATATTTAATATTGTCGGAAATTATTGAATAATTTTTGAATTTTTCTTCAGCAGTTGTAAACCACAGGTCTGGATTTTGAGTCCAAAATTGAGGGAGAACTAAATTGTTAGTTTTTTTGTACTCACTATCTGAACTTTGTGATGGATCTTGCATATTGTTGGAATGTGTTGTTGGTAAATTTGGGGACGATACATTTGTCTGCAAAAATTTATTGAAACGCGATTCCATAGATATCATAAATTGTTCCATCTTTTCAGCAATGAAAGATACATCAGGATTAGAAGGCATTGGCGGTGGTGTACATTCCAATTCAGGAAGTTCGGTTGAAAGATCATAACGGCTAGGATCATCAACATGTAAGATTTCCATTAAGTATGTTTCAATTCTTAAAATTTTCTCGCATTTACGTCCACTGAGAGCTAGATTCCATTTCTTGAGAAGATAAGAAATTTCTTCAGTGTTTAAATCTGCCGTGGACTTCATTTTATTTATTTTCGGGGTCACCAATATGGAAATCTTATGTTAATTTTAAATTAAAAATATATGCATGTATGTGTTTTATATGAAAGGAAAAAATGAATTGATTTTTATTTTTAACAAAACTCAAATTGGAAAATTATTTTAACAATTAAATCAAAGTTAACAAAGTTAAAATATATAATAATTATAACATTAAACAAGTCAATATTAATGTGGTTCACCACATAAGTAATAAAAATCATTTTTTTAGGTCATTTGGATTCAAAAAACATCACGCACCAACACCAATTTCTAAAATAAACCAAATTTTTTTTTTTTCTCTGAAAAATTATATTAATAATTTTTTTTTTTTGCAAGTGTGAGACATATTTCTCGTATTTAAAAGTGATCTTTTGATGTATGTCCACAGTTATTATTAAAATGAAATATAGTGTATTTCAAAATAATTGAAAATATTTAATTAAAAACTTTATTGCGTTTGGTGCGTGAACTTTTTTAATAACCGCGAAAAAATAATACCGTGGTTTTTCATATTTTTTAATGCTCTATTCGACTATGCTATGCCAATTTGCATATTTGCATAAAATGTTAATAGTTATATCCCTAATGTACATAGATTTAACTATGAGAACTTGTCAAAGTATACATTTACATATTTTGTTTCTGTTCAAAGTTTATTAACCTTAAGGTGTAACATAATATTTTGTTTAAGTTTGTTGTGTATGGGCAAGATTAATTTCAAGAAATACTCGAAAACAACACTAATGAAACATAAATGGGTATAAAACCTTTTATTGTTTAATTACCAATTCAATAAATAACAACCAATAAAAATCAAAATGAATACAACTGGAGAAGGCGAAAAAATCAACACACCAAAAAAGGATATCATTGAAATAAGGGAGGTTCTTATCCTTCCCCCCATCGATCTTCCACTATTCCTGTCGCTTTATGATGACAACGATAAAATACTTTTAGATGTCTTGTTAAATTTTGAAAGGAAATAAAAACATCATATCTTTTTATCTACAAATATTCTTAAATAAACTTAAGACTAGTATATAATTTTCATGTAAAATAAAATAATTGAATATATCTAAAAATTTGTTTAAATATATATTTTTACATCTTAAATAAATAAAAATACAACAATAAACACCACATAAAATTGAAGACTCGCTTTGTATTCGTCTTTTATTGCATATGAATGTTTACGAATTTCTATTTAAAAATGAAATAAATCGTTTAATTGGTGGTTGACCTGCAGAGCTGAAGAATTCAGCTGGTTTATTTTCAGGAAATTCAAAAGCAACCCAGTGCTGTCCAAGTTTATAAGATGGATCAGTATTAGCAATATAAAATGATGGTTTTATTACTGCTTTTGTTGGTAATTTATTGCATGCAAAAACACCTTTAAATTTGTTTTGAGTTATATTTGAATTTAAAGTGTGTAAAATATTTGTTGAATTCATAGCGTTTGAATTATATTGCGAGACTTATCAATTTCTATTATACTGTCAAATTCACAATATACTAAGCAGGTAATTAAATTCTATTGGCTGTGCGGGAAATTGTACTCCATTAACAACCAAATAAAATCTTTGTAAATTAAAATGTTGGAAGCTATATGGATTTTCTTTTCTATCTCCAGTATATGCTTTGTTAGATACCATTCCAAAAATTAAAAAGTTTGGTAGTTGTACAAGTATAACGTTATCTAGAGTTAATGGATAAATAGCATTTTTGGTTTTTAATACATTATGATGTGCCATTAATATACTACTATTGATAGTAAGATGTTTTATATATAAATTAGCTTCATGTATTCTTAGATGAGATTAATTTTTTTCTCCACTTTCTAAAATATAAATGTAACCTTAAGATCAACATTATTAAGCAAATACTTTTGCTGATTAAATGCATCTACATGAAGTTTCCTAAAAAGCTCCACCTTTTTTCCATCTTTAAATATTTTTTTTTTCTTTTAAATAATCCAGGATTTTCTTTCTCGATTAATGAGTTAATTTTATTAACATCATTAAACCAACCACACGATTCTAGATGTGTAGATCTAGCGTCATATCTATAGTTTAATAATGTTTCGAAATGTGCTCTATAGTGATAATTGTTGTCAGGCTGAGATACATTTTTATTATTAAGATGGACTGTACAATTCCTAAATATGGAATGTAACACGTTATTAACAACACCTCAACTTCCTTTAAATTCAACCACTAATCTGAGATAAATACTATTGAGATCTCTATATGTTTCACCATTCCCCAATGATACAAATTCAATAGTACTAGAGTTGTCCAATGAAGCAATTGGATTATAACATATTTCTTCTGTTTTAATTACACTAGTTTGAATTGGGGGAGATTCAAATAAATCCAATTCACTTTTCATACATTCTACAAATCCCGACATTTTAAATTTCCATAAATATCATTGAACTTCTTTCCTCTACAGCGTTTGGATTTATTATGCGGTTTTTGTTTTAAACGTTTAAGTTTTATATGCTTCACTTTACCTTTCTGCATTGTTTTTATTTTTTCAATAGGTGCTTCTTTAATATTATTCATCATTTTTCTCCCTTGATTAAATAGAATATCTTTTACAGGTTTTGTTCCGATTTCCTCTAAAATTTCTTTTCCAATATCTATTGACTTATTTTTTAAAAAATTTAATCCTGTCCTCAAGAATGGTTTTAGGTGTGAGAACAGAGATGAAAACAGTGATCCAATACCACGTCCATATTGCACAAACCTTGCTGTATGATATATTTCACCAATATTTTGCACATTATTTCCAGACTGGTTATTATAATAATTTGTATACTACACATCCATGGTTATAATAAAAATGATTTATTATTTTACTGAACATTTAATTTATACATTTTTTGTTTTTAAAGTGTAGAGTACAATAAACTGGTATGAATTCATCCAAATTTATTGTTCGTCCTTCATCATTTCGGATCATAATAGATATATTATTAATATTATAAGATTCAATTCGATTAAAATGAATACAATTTTTCAATGTTGATGTTGAAAATAATTTTAAACAATTAGTTTTTTTATTACCCATATGTCGTGGTTTAATTATATCAGTGTAAATAAATACAATTTCGTTTATATCTGGTGTTAAAGCTTTAGTAAAATAATGTGTCATATTATCTGAAAATTTGTTTAAAGAGTTTTGCATAATTGGTTTGTTGATGTTAAAATTTAATCTTTTTCAACCTTTTCCAATTCATGTCTACTAGTATGAGAATCAAATTCATTGTAAGATTTGTTTATATTGTTACGTTTTTACCTTTTAAAAACGTGGGTATATTTCCTTTAAATAAGCCGGATACTTTTGATTGCAAATAAAAGCAGTTTTAGTAGTTTAAAATTGTAACAACTCTTTATTTATTTAGAATGTACAACAACAACAGAATTAAATAGTCAGTCAATGTCTTTATACACGTATAGTTGATGTTAACTCTAACAGCGACAATGATAAACTCCACTCACGACTGCCAACTCTGCCACTATTTATACACGCGCCATCTATCGGGAATCATTTACAATGTTCTTAACGGACATACTAGTACATTCGATTTCTATAGCTTTTCGATGTCATTGCCAGCAGCACAAACATTTAGTGTTGCCATACTTACAAACAATGTCAATGATGGACGTGCCTTCAAACATGATGAATGCTGCAGGCAGTCGTTACAGACCGTTGAATTCAAATCGTCATTGCACATTCGTAACAATATGTTTATTATCTTTCTTTTCTATTTTAAAATTTGTTTGTGAGGTATCATTCTTTAACTTATTTAAAGAATCTGATTTTTTCTTTTTGGAGTAACAATTAATTTATTCAAATCATCAGAGTTTTCTAAGAGTTCATGCAATTTTAACTTAACGCCTTCATATTCATTATTTACACTATGCTTTGGTATTTTTGATTTTCCATGTACAGTAGGATGTATGTCGACATTTGAAGTATTTCGTTTTCTATGTTTGACAATATTTTGATTATTTCTTTCCAGTAACGAAAATGGAATATCTGATAATCCAACTACCCAGTGATCATCCGAATTTAGAGATTGTGTTAGCAAATTTGAAAAAGTGTTTGGGTTATTTTTATAAATATCCATTGAATTATTACTTAATAAAGTAACATAAATATCGTCTTCTTGTGTACATGAAGCCATCTTTAAAAGGAATGATTAATATAGTATGTTGTTTGTTATACATATATTATTTACTAATAACCATCTTTCCGAAAACAAGCCAATTTACAAATAGTTTTTCTCCTCTTCATTTTAAAATTTTTTCTATAAAAAAATTTTCGAAGCTTTTGTTTTTAACAATTCCTCTTCATAAAATCCACATTTAAGTATATTTTCATTAAAATCTATAAGTTGATAGGTTATAAGATTGGTTATTAAAATTTTGTTTATCCTAAAAACCTCTGTAGACCAATTTGGTGTATATCCTTTCTAGAATTGATTTTTTTATTTACTAATGCGAACTAAATAATTTATTTTATATTTTCCTCCCTTGAAAACTTTTAAATTACTGTATACACTATTAACAAGGCGAATTAACAAGGTGAGTGCGTCCCGGCAACAAATACAACAATGCAAAAACAACAGGCATTTTGTTTTTGTTCAAATGTAGAATAAATGTCAAAATCAAGGCGAATTAAAATATTACTATGTTATTTACAATAACAAATGTAAACATAAACATAGTTTGACAGAAGACTTACATTAAACCACGGCGAATTAAGAAACAGCTGATCTTATGCACTCACCTTGTTAATACGCCTTGACTATTAAGAAGCTTTTGTTAATTTTTCTTATTAACTGAATTGGGTGTTGTTTTTATTGAACGATGATATGAAGAATTATATTCTTTCAATAATTTATCTAATATATCTATCCATTTATAATTTCCTTGTATAATAAATTGTTTCTACATTTTATTTTTTAAAGTTCTGTTAAACCGTTCAACTATTGATGCCTTCATACTTGAAAAAGTGTGGTAATGGTTAATTTTATATTCTTTCATAAGAGTTTTAAAGTAGATATTATAAAATTCTTTTCCTTGATCATAATGGATATTTTTGGGAGATTTTCCTTTGTTCAATTTTATAATACATATGTTTTAATGCTTTCGAAATTTCTATTCCTGTTTTAGTTTTTAGTGGTAATGCGTATGCATACTTTGAAAATACATCAATTATAGGAAGCATATATTTAAAACCTTTATTAAATTTTGCATACGGTATCATTTCCACTAAGTCAATCTGCCATGTATCTAAAATACCCTTTTGAATAAATCGTCGACGCTGAAAGTTCTGTCTCGCTTGACGATGTAGTTCATTAACAAGAATTTTTTTACTCATATTTATAATTATAGAATGTTAATGCTTTACTTCATTTAAATGTTGTGTACTAAAGTGTAAACATGTTTCATCAATTTATATATCCCTCTGGTTGTGGGAAATCTACATTTATTATGAATTTGATAAAAAATCATCATTTTATTTCTAAAAATATAGATCGAGTTATTTGGTGTTTTGCTGAAAAAAATTCTCTTCCGATAATTAACAATGTAGAGTTTATTGAAGGTATTCGAGAGGATTTTGCTACTGCTTAAAAAGAATAATATTGGACGATTTGATGAACTTTTTACCAAGGGATCTCATCATAGTGCTTATTCCAGAGATATTTCTTTAAACTCAAAATATACAATTTCAATATTTAGCTCGCCAAGTATACCCAGAAAACTCAAAAGCTCTGGTTGATGTATAATAATAACTGTACGCAACAAGCCCATGGTTATTTATTAATTGATCTTACTCAACAAATACACAACGCATTAAGATTCAGAACTGAAATTTTCAATAAAAATCCCTATTTAATATTTGCAAATATAAACAATGACCTCGAACCTAAAACTGTTGAAGGAGAACAAACATATTCTTTATGTTCTTAAGAAAGCAGATCCTAAACTACGAAATGCAATACTTAAACATGCTGATGATGTTGTTATTAAAACAATAAATGAAATAAATTTTAATATAATTAATGAGAACCATAAAATCAAAAAAATCAGTTCTTGACAAAATAAAACCATATAAAAATACAATTAGAAAAGTTTGTTCACCAGAAACCTCAATGAAACAAAAGAGGAAACATCTAATTCAAAAAGGAGGATTTCTACCAATTATTATTTCATCAGTTTTAAGTGGAGTTATTGGAAAAATTTTAGTAAATGTCAAATAATTTATCCAAATTAATAGTCAACTTACGATAAATTTAAAATAAATTATTCTGATTCTGATTTTCTACATCGAAAACTACTACCATTATTAATAAATGGTATTACATTAAACAAGAATTAGCCAAATATTTAATTGGAAGCCAAATACCATCTTCTCATCAAACTAAAAGTTCGAAATTGAATAACATACGTGATAATGAAACAACAACAAGGAAAATGTATAAGAAACATATTGAAACTCAAACAATGTAACCAGAGTCATGTAGTGTAGCAACACAATCCAATATAAATTTACCTGAGGACATTTATGCTAATGATAATTTTATGATGAAATTGATATGGATACAACAGTACAAAAATTCAACATTACTTCTCAATCTTCAGTAGCTAAACGACTTAAACATTTTTCTAATAAAGGTTCACCAAAAATAAGAATACTGTCAAAAGATGAAAATCATAAAAATTTGAAGCAATCAACTTTACCATACCAGTATTCTCCTCGAGTTACTGGAAATCGAAAAAAATTAGATTATGAAACTGAAAATGTACCATGGCAAAATATTTAAAATAAAACACATTTAATGAATATATAATAACGTTTTATTTAACGGGAATTTTTTTTAAGTTACTTAAAATGTTTAAATTTATTTTTACTAAATTTTAAATTTTTTAGATGTAATGAAATTACGATAAGCATTTTGTATTTGTTTTATACATTTAAGGTCTTATTAAATAAATAACAATAATTTGTTTGTTTATATAAAAAAATCTTAATACTCTATTTCCATAAAATACTCATCACAATTTTGATCATACATGAATGACTCTTTTATTGTATCTATTTCTTTCAATATATCATCTCCATCTTCATCATTCATAAATATTTCTTTGCAATTTTCTTTCGTTTTTTCATCTAAATCTAACATAAAATGATCTTCATCATTATTTCTTAAAAATTGTTGTTTGTAATGACTCCAAGCTAGGGTATTAATACTATTATTGCATATGAATCGTTTATTTTCTGAATTTTATTTATATTGTTACGAATGTTCAATGACGATTTAAATTCAACGGTCTGTAACGACTGCCTGCAGCATTCATCATGTTTGATGGCACGTCCATCATTGACAATGTTTGTAAGTATGGCAACACTAAATGTTTGCGCTGCTGGCAATGACATCGAAAAGCTCTAGAAACCGAATGTACTAGTATGTCCGTTAAGAACAGAGTTGGCAGTCGTGAGTTGAGTTTATCATTGGCGCTGTTAGAGTTAACATCAACTGTCGTGTACGTGTGTGTTTGTACATTATAAAGTTTGTGTGCATTTCTGCGAATTGATATACGTGTATAAAGACATTGAGTGACTATTTAATTCTGTTGTTGTTGTACATTCTAAATAAATAAAGAGTTGTTACAATTTTAAACTACTAAAACTGCTTTTATTTGCAATCAAAAGTATCCGGTTTATTTAAAGGAAATAAACCCCGTTTTTTAAAGGTAAAAACGTAACAATATGTTCTGTGTACAACTCAAATAATTTTGACTTGAAGACAATCATATTGCCATAATATACTTTTTTGTTAAACAAACAATTTTTATAGTCTGATAGACTTAAATTTCTAACTACATTATTTTTGACACCCTTAGCTTTTTTTAGTATCTTTTAAATCTTCTGTTTTAAACAAATACATTTTTGCTCTTAAACCCACAAATTCACTCATAATTATGCCATTATTTTCATACTTCATCATCCCTAACACTTTTTTATTCTTTTGTGGGATACCAAATTGGTTATTAATTTCATATTTAGATGTATCGAATCTTGTATCGATATCATTCAATATATCTTTATAGAAATTATCCGTATCTATTGTATAAATGAATGAATCTGTGTCCATATAATTAAGCTGTGCCTTGGATTTATATTTAGGCACAATATAATCATAGTAAAAGTCATACATCTTCCATTTTGATAGTTCTAGAATTGTAAATCCTAGATAAATTGGTTTATTATAAAATTAATATCTTCTATTCAGTTCGATTGCTAGCATAATTTCTTCAAATACGCTATAGGAATGAAATTCTGGCTTAGCAATAAGAGCACGAGCTCCAAGTCTTTTACCAACATTTTTCCATTTATTCACTATTTTAATGGTTTTACGTTTATCTACGTTTTCCATTGTTTTTCCATAAACCGCATTATTCAGTAATTTAAAGAAATTTTTTTCAAATGTGTTTTTAGCATTTGTCCTATGGAAATTATATAATGAAATCTACTTTTTTAGCCAACTGGATTGCTTAAATTTTAATATTCGATGAATTTTATTAAATGTCAAACCATGTTTTAAACATTGTTGTAAATTTTTAAAGTAAATTACATAATCATATTTATTATTTAAATCAATGAGTAATTTTTTTTCTTTGGAATTGGGGGGGGGGGAGTTCTGTTTTCACTACAGAAGTTTATATTATTATGAGAATCATGGATTTCTATTAGATATATTAAATCAACTTCCAATATGTATCCAATATCCGAATTTGTTGGAATTGTATCCAAAGATAAATTATCAATATCTGTAACCCATTCAAAATTGTCCTCTGGTAAAGCTTCAGACATAGCCCAACCATATAAATTATTTGCATCCAAATATGTCAAGTATTTAGATGGGAGTTTCTCATCATAATCGGAGAGATATTTATTGTTGGCTATGGAATGTCTTTGAGAACATTGAACTATTCCACCCCTAATTCCTTTTTGTATAAATAAAATCATTTCAATGTCAGTATGCAAATCCAATTTTATGTTTGTTATTTTTAACATAGCATCCCAAGATAGGTCAGGTGCTGTATAATAATGGCATGGATCCAAATTATAAATGCTTTTACAGACTAAACTGAAATTTTCAAACACGTCTGCTAATAATAAGACATCACTTTTTGAGTACAACATTAAATAATCTTCTATTGTCTTACATTCAAACTTACTCTATACTTCTTGCGCGTGTGCATAATCTTCTTTAGAACATACTGAATCAGTTAGTTTATTATAGAAGTCATGTATGCTTGGCATATATGTTGCTTTGAGTTTTTCTAAAGAATTTAAATAATTGTATGGAAATACGCCATTTCTTATTAATAAATTGAATTTACTTTTATCTTCCGAATAAAAACCTTTAATAATTTTTAATTCATTTTCTGAAAAATTTTTTACTAAACCATCTAAATTTGATGGCATAAACCTTGAAGAATCTAGGAACCTAACTTCAATGTTATCCCCGTTATCACTGTTTATAGTTTTCGATAGAGATATATATATATAATGTTAATGGGGCCATCGTCAATGTTATTAAGCTTTTTAAATCCAAATTGATGATTCGGAATACAATTGTTTACAATTAACATCGGGTACAACTTGTTCATGAGTATCTTTTCAAATAGCTTTGATATATTAGACAATATGCTGATTGGTCTATATGATTCTACTTTTGTGTGATCTTTTCCCGGCTTAGGTATCATGGTAACCAGTGAAACCTTCCATTCTGGAGGATAATATTCAAGGCGTAATATAGCATAGTAGCTCCATAAGCATCTTGTTACTGATTTTGTCAATACCAGGTGCTTTCTTGGAGTTTAAATCAAAAATAGCCTTTTCGATCTCTCGAATCTCAAAACGTAGGGGTACGGCTGCTCCAAAATGGGGTACAACAGGTGGCAACTCAATATTTTCATTTGATGTGTTCGGGGTAAATACTTGCTTCAAATGATTAACAAACAGATTACCTTTTTCAGTATCATTTCTTGCCCAACCGCCACTTGAATTTCGCAAGGGGGGGGCTTACATATGACAGGTCTTTTAAGACTTTTTGTGGCTCGCCATAATGAGTAATCCGATTTCGGGTTGTGTCCATTTTTCGAAATTCCAAGAGCTTTTTAAGTCTTTTTATACAATCTTTAAGCTTCGATTTGAGTTAGGGGGATCTGTGCAATTGCCACTCTCTTCGAACTCTTCTTTTTTCATTTAAGAGCCGTTCGACATCTGCAGAATAAATTCTATTACATCTGATTTGTCGGGGAGTTTGGGTAGCATGTTGAGCAGCCAGTTTGAGATTTTTATCGAAATTGATAAGAGAGAGATCGATGTTTTCTGGTGTTCTTAGCGGTATGTTTTCCGAGCAATGTGTACTGAGGTATTTTTTTTATATTTGACCCAATTAATTTTTGTGCCTGTCATCGCTAAATTACCAGTCGGGGATACAATTTCTCGGGGCTCAATACAGTAACAATAGTGGGTGAGTGATCTGAAGATAGTTTCAGCGAGGATTCAACTTGAATCATTTCTCCAGTGATATTTTTCATCACGCTTAAATCAATAACATCCGGTATTTTTCGCGGGTCAGTAGGCCAGTAAGTAGGTTGGTCGCTTGAAATCACATTCAAACCCATTTTAGAAATTATATCAAACAAAACACGACCTTTAGGGGTAATCAGTCGTGATCCCCAGAATGTGTGCTTAGCATTATAATCGCCAGCAGTTTGGAAACGGTGGCCTAGTGATTTAAAAAATCTATTATATTGACTTTCTGTAATTGAAAATCTAGGGGGTGAGTATATCGATGAAATCACTAAGTTTAGATGAAAATCTTCAAGACAGATTGTAGTAGCTTGAAGATAATCTTCGCAAAGATCACACATTAAGTAGTGTTTGATTCGAGCTTTTATTAAAATTGCCGATCCTCAGCATGCTCTACATCTGGGATCTTTGGTATCATATATTACATATCCATTTATTTGAAATGAACGTCAAATGGGTTTCAGAAACCATCATTACATCAATTTGTTGGTTTCTTAAAAAATATTGGAGTTCGTTTTTGTGTTGGCGTATGCCGTTTGCATTCCAGAAACATATTTTCAAACAGTTCATGGCTTATTTAGGATAGCTTGTAATAACATTGATTGCATTTTAAGCATTTCCTGCATAATATTACTCATAGAGTTGGTAAAATTGTTAACCGATTTCACTAGGGTCTCTATTGTAGCTTTCAGTCGACTAAAATTAGAAGTGGGATCTTGGTCTGTAAATTCCACATTGATATTAGGGTTATTTTCATTTCCTAGTGGTGGGTTTTGAGCAAAAGTTTCATTCGTTCTAGAACACTACCGTATGAACCCTTATTATTAATGGTTTGCATGATTTGGGGGTAATGGGTATCAACAAGGTTCTTTGATTGCATAGGATAAATACTAGGTTTGATTTATCGCATTGGGTAGAACCGTGCAATTCTCCACATACCACGCAAACGGGGGGTAGTTTGCAATATGCCCCAGTATGACCATATTCTTGACAATTTCAACACTGGACGGTTCCCGATCTCTTATGTGGCTCTTCTATAGTAATTTTACGATGCAATAAATATTTTAAACTAGCTGACCCGACAGACGTTGTCCTGTCCATATATTAGAAAAAATGTTTGTGTTCGATTTGTGAATTTGTGAGAAGCTGTTTGAATTATGAAAAAATAGTAAAAAGAGACAAACAACGTACTTTTAAATGATAATTTTTATTTATGTAGGTTTGAGGTGTGTTTAAATTACATTTGATTTGAAAATATGTACAATATATGGTGTTATATTTACATTTTGATTGAAAGATCGATGTTCAGGAACCAATTAAAATAAAGAAATACTTTTTTCTGTTGCTTTGCAGTGATATCGTAGTTTCCTTCATTGCAATGCTTTATGATACACGACATTTTTAGTTTTGTTGCCTGGCGCGTAAATAAATAATGCTGATGGTGTTCCGACACGGGAACAGGCGACATACAATTGACCATGCGAGAAGCATGGATTTTCAAGGTTAATGCCGCAAACACGCAATGACTGCCCTTGAGATTTATTAATTGTCATAGCGAATGCAAGCCGTACCGGAAACTGCAATCGTTTAAAATCGAATGGCATGTCGGTCAGAGCCATTGGGATCCGTGGTATCAAAACGTCTTCTCCTTTGTACTTTCCTTTAAGTATTGTTGCTTCGATGACGTTGTTCATCAGGTTTTTTACCGCAAGTCGGGTGCCATTACAAAGACGTGGTTGGTTTATGTTTCGTAACATTATGATTACCGATCCGACTTTCAGTTGGAGATTGTGAGGCGGTAATCCGGGTAATTCCAGCGAGTTTAAAAACTCGGTTGGATAGTTGACAACATCATTTTGGGAAGTAACGGAATCCACCGATTTGTACGTCATCAATTCGACAGCAATTTCACCTTGAATCTTAAAATTCAATTCGTCGACATCAATGTTTTTCGCAGCCAATATAGCACGTTCGCTCAACCAATCATGATTTTTGTAATTTTGTGCAATGTTTGGAAATACCTTTCGGATTAGCTCGGATTTTGATTCGGTGAACTGACAGAAACCGGGGGGAAATTGAATGCAACCGGTCGAAATGTCAACCGGGATTTTGCCGTTGCCAATGTCCAGCAATTGTTTGGAAAATGCTTCTCCAGATTGATCGTTCTGCAGCTCGACACGCATGTTCACAGTCAATTTGAGTTTCTTGAAGTGTTTCCACAAAACGGACGACTTCAAACATGCATTAAGTTCATCGGCTGGCGTTGACCGTGGAATCACTGGCAATGTTTGCCGAAAATCCCCTGCCAACAGAATCATTGCACCACCAAAACGGCTTTGATTGTTTCGTAACCAATAGCAACGGAATGGTCTGCACTGTAATCGACTGTCCTGTTGTAATGAAATGCAGCTCGATGAGTATTTAACGCAACATTTGTTTCTCTTCTTGCACGTACATTTGAATTAATTATCACTCGGTTGGATTCTATAGAACGATTGTGTCTCATTCGATGCATATCTACTTCGTTTGCATATTCTCTTTCTTCTTGTGTACGTGCAGAACGTGTTTGTGATAATCGATTTCGTTCAATTTCATTTCGCTCTTCGAGTTGTTCCGCAGTTTGATTAGATCGAAAATACGCTTGATTTGAAGCATTGCGAGTTCTGCGACCTAAATTGCTCCTTCTTATTGGCGGCATTACAATGCGATAGAATTTATTGACTTTGCTCTTACCTTTTAACCGTTTATAACTTCAAAACCCACAGTCTATAGTAGGTTAATCTATAAATTTGTTTGAGGTAACACGATTTAACTTATTTCAATTAATGAATTGATTGCAATGTACTTACAATGGAATCTTAATTCAAAAAAAAACTTATCACCGTTAGTTAACTTTTTTAGAAACACTTTAAACTTTTTTTAATTCACAATTAACAATTGCACTTATTTTATTTTTCGTCCACCGATTAATTTGATCAACAATTTGACAATAAGCAGTCAATCAACATTTGCACAAATAAATTGGAATGTAAATAAAAAAGTAACGGTATTTTCGGACAAATCGCGAAACAATACAAAAGTAATAACAAATGAGTTATTTACAACATAAGAATATCCCAGCAAAAACTTTACTTACAAATAAGCCGAAAAATAAGGAGAATTTGACAAATCGGTGCAGCCGTTTTCCGATTTTAGATAAATCGAAAAAAGTGGGCGTAAAAGTGGGCGTGGTAAATTTTTCTTTCAGTAAAAACTTAAATTAGATTACTACGATCATTTAAATAAAAGATTAGCCATATCGGTGCAGCCGTTTTCCGATTTTAGATAAATGGAAAAAAGTGGGCGTAAAAGTGGGCGTGGTCAATTTTTCTTTCCGTAAAAACCTAAGTTGGACTATGACGAACATTTCAGTAAAAAAATTGTCCAAATCGGTCTAGCCGTTCTCAACTGATGCAATTACCAACGAACGACAATTGATTTTTATTTATATAGATTGTAAATTGGGTGTGTTTAATTTTTCTTGATATTAACATCACCTGGTTCTAATTTAACTTTAAACAGTGGTTGGAAAATTTTCTCGCGATTTCTAATGTTGACTACATTTTTTATTTTAAACCTGTTATGTTCGAAAGCAGCCTTTACATCTTCAGGATCTACACAAGAGTCAATACCCTTGATAACAATTTGGAGGCCTTTGCTGCTCTTCAACTGGTATGTGTAAAAACTTTTTTTATTGTTTTCAAATTCGGTAACGACTTTACGGAAATCATTTTCATGACTTACCTGTATTTTAGTTTCGCTTATGGGTATTTTAGTTTCGCTTAAAAGGTACAACGTAAAAACAATTTTCTCCGACTAATAATATCAAATTCATAATTAGAGCATTCGAATTTTGCTCTCTCAAATAAATACGAGGGGGTTTGGACGACTTGGGTAATGTTTTGAGGTGAGCTGTTTCATCTTGCAAAATAGAAAATCTGTTTACGGTAGTTTTCCCATCAATTTCCCAATCTTTAGGCACTTTTGCGGTTGATGCAACTTTTGAGAATTTTGGGCTGCGCGCTCGTTTCAGTACGGTAATGTGCCTATCAATTCCCACTTGGATTTGTGGTTTTTGTGCACTATTTATGGGCTGAACATTTTTAGGTATTGCTCCCGTTCTTTGGTCAATTGGGTTCATACTTACTGCGTATGTTCTCACTTTAGGCATACTTTCAGGCTCTGCCAAAAAGTTGCTGTTGGTTACCATACTTTTATCGACAGCTGTCAATGATAAATTTTATTTTGTTGTACAAATACTATTCGTAAACAAAGCTGGGGACAATGGACGAGCACGATCAATCGGCTTGGCGGTCAAACACAAGCTGTCACCAACTCTTGTATTTGTGTTTTCTTTTGAATTTTCTTCCACATTCACAAACACATATGCATTTCTGCCGTTTATGCTAAGCCTGCGCTCACTATGATTAGCATTTGAGAAACTCATAAAGAGTATTCTCTGTTTATTTTTTTGCACTTGTGCTCTTTACTGGTGGAAAAAACCAAACAAACACCAGAACGAAAAAAGAATTTTAATTGGCACTTCCAATATTATATTTTATGATTTGTATTTAATCAAAAAACGTTGTGTTTTAAATATAATTTCGCGTCTATTCGCGTTAATCTATATCTATATATATAAAAGTCAATGTGTGTTTGTTTGTTTGGACTTTATGGACGGCTAAACGGCTGAACCGATTTGCTTGAAATTTTTACAGTATATTTATGTATGTCTGGAAGGAGCTATAGGCTACTTTTTGTTTTGAAATTTTAAGTGGGCGTGGTACCTCCCATACAAAGTTAATTTTAAAAATCAAATATTTAGGAAACTATAATAGCTATTGTCCTCAAATTTTGCATGAGCAATTCCACTGTTTGTTTAAATATTTGCGGCAAAAATGGGAGTAGTAGCCACAGAGGGCGTGGCACCTCCCATATGATGATAATTAAAAAAAATTTATATATGGGAAACAATAAGATATATGGTACGGTTATTCTACCATCAATATTAATATTTATTACAAGAATGGGCGGACTATCAATAGTGGGCGTGGCACCTCCCATACATATGATGACAAATTATAAATAGGGAAAGCTATATCATCTATCAATATTAATATTTAGGACATAAATGCGCTGAATACCAACAATATTAAGTAAATGTTAAAATTTGTATACATTTGAAACCCTTATCTATATATAAAAGTGAATGTGTGTTTGTTTGTATGATTGTGTGCTTATTTGTATTTTATACGTGGAGAAAAATCATGATCAATCAATAATGTTAAGTTAAAATTAGTATACCTGTGAAAGTATATATAAATACTAATCTTCGAAATTACATGAGGTAGAATCTTTTATTACCATATTTCCTGTACGAAGTAAATATTATTTATTGCTTATTTAGGAAAATATGTAGATTCTACATTTTGTGTGAGCAATTCAATGACTTCTGCAGGATGACGCAATCTATAGAAGAGTTAATAAATTGCGTTTTCCCCAATATCGGAAAAAATTTTAAAAACAAGCAATGGTTATGTGAACGCGCGTTACTGGCAGCCAAAAGTATAGACGTTAACTCCATCAACAGCAACATTCTGAATACCATCGATGGTAATCTAAAAATTTATAAATCAATCGACACTGTTACAAATATTGAGGATGTCGTCAATTATCCAGTCGAATTTTTAAATTCGTTAGATTTACCGGGCTTTCCACCACATGACTTGCAGTTGAAAATTGGTGCTCCTATTATTTTACTAAGAAACATTGATCCACCACGACTTTGTAATGGCACTCGACTTATAGTAAAGAAATTAATGAACAATCTAATCGAGGCGACCATTATAACTGGAAAGTACAATGGATCAGATGTATTGCTGCCACGTATTCCGATGATAACTTCGGAAATGCCATTTGATTTTAAGCGATTGCAGTTTCCTATTCGCCTAGCATTTGCAATGACAATTAATAAAGCTCAAGGTCAGTCTTTGCAAGTTTGTGGACTAAATCTAGAAAATCCATGTTTTTCACATGGACAGCTTTATGTTGCATGTTCGCGAGTGGGAAAACCCACAGACTCATATGTATATGCACCAGAAGGAAAAACCAAAAATATAAGGCATTAGAATAAAAAATAATTAATAAAAATAATATATATATCAAACATTAAATAAAAAATGTTTTTCTATAAACTTCTATATTTAACATTAAGGTTATAAATAAGAAACAAATAATGTACTACTTATTAAAATAGAAACTAATTTTAGATAAACTACATAAGTATATTGTAAATCATAAGATAATATAATAAGAATTAATTTAAAAGGAAAACTGTAGATTTTAATAACTTTGGGCCTGGCTCACAAAATGCGAACGAACATTTTCTTTCTTATTTTATATTGAAAACAATAACAAAAATTCAAATTTATTTGTTGTTTTCAATGTAAAATAAGAAAGAAAATGTTCGTTCGCATTTAGTGAGCCAGGCCCTTAATAAATATTGTTTAACTCTAAACTTTTTATTTCATTACGATACGGGTAGCGAAGCACACCGGGTTTTAGCTAGTAAATATATAAATGTCTTTGTAAGTTTGTTTGTTTATTTGTTTGTTTGTTTGAGCATCACGCCTAAACGGCTGAACCGATTTTATTGAAATTTGGAACGTAGATAAATCCTTACTTGGAAGCGTCAATAGGCTATAAATTTTTTCAATACTTGGACCAGAAAGGGATAAAAAGGGGGAAAAACGGGTAAAATTGGTACCTTTAGTTTTTAAACAATAATTACTAAATGGCTGAACCGATTTTTACATCGACAGGGGTAGCGAAGCGCACCGGGTCAAGCTAGTGCTATAATTTTTCTTGCCCTCCTTTATGTATTGGGAGTTTTTTCTGTAATCATCCTCAGTGTATATAACTATTTTCGTTTCATGCACACCACCTTTTCTTATTGGATCTATGTGGAAGTTATTTTTTCCAACAAGATCAATCAATGTTTTTAACAAATTATTGGAATTAGTTTCCTTTTTTAACAGGTGTCTCCTTTTTTTGTGTACTTAAAATTATTTTATTAATACTTATGTATTTAATCATACCTGGTAACACTGCTGGTTTCGTTGTAGTTACTTCATTTACATCTTTTGGAATGCCACCCTTTGATACACCATTATCACTATATACGGTTTTATTAGTGTTAACTACAATTGCGCTTCCACTGCAATTAGTTGTCAGTGGTGTTTTTAAAGCTTGTGTACAGGGTTTAAAATTTAGTTAAATGTTTTTTACATTTGACTACCGACTACGCAATAAATATGAATCGTTTTCATATTAATGTTCACTTATAATGAAAATATACAAACTATAAACCAATGCCATATATGCACAAGCTTCATAGTAGCAAAATCAAATACATTGCTTGTGTATAATATACAAAAAATTTACTACAAAAACATCAACCATGCAAACAAATTGCTGCGTGAAAACCATAAACTGCAAACTATATGCGCAGTAAAAAATTCAAACAATGGAAATATGGAAGATGCTAAATGTAGACTGCCAACCATACGAAGTTGAAAAATGTAAAATACGAAATTGTGCGAAGTTAAAAATGTTTAAAGCGGATATGTTCATTTATAAAATATTTCCGCCGCATATATGGACATATTTTGGCGCATATAGACACTAAGTAGAAAAATGTGAAAAAAACAATGAACAACAAGTATGCGTTGATTTGGGAGAACAAAATAAAAATTTATACTGAATTGTGTGTTAATAAAGAATTTAAGTGCAATAAAATAGAAGTTTTATTTTTTGAGGTATGTAATTGTATTGTGAAAGATTGGAATGCAGTGAATATACAATAAATAAGATTCTGTGCAAAGGATAGCGGACGATATTATTATATTGAATTTTTTGATTAATTGATCTTTTTAATACGAATTCAAATGTATTCCTGCTGCTTATAATAGGAGTCCAGAAAAATTAGTAACATAAAATTTTGTATGTAAAGTGGTTAAAAGAGAATAGAAAATGCAACAACAAAATATAACAACAACCTAAACAAAACAGCCAATGAATACAATCTAATAATAAGTAATAAAATAGTATGTTGAATAAATTAGCAATGCAGATAGATTTTGTATTTATTTACACTTGTATGCACTCGTTTTCTGAATGAAATCTATAAAATTAAGTGTTTGTACATTCAAATGTATCCTTTCATAACATTTGTTACAGGAGAACAAACATATAAATAAGCAACAGAGAAAATAATTGTGCAAGAACAAATACGCACAAAAATCCATTATAAAACAATTAAGAAAGTATGGTCGGTCAAGCCCGACCTTATAATACCCTACACTAAATAAATGAGCAAAAACATTTTTCTTTCAAAATTTCAATAATTTATATTCGTGAGTGATTTTCGGAAGTTGGCCTTATATGGGAGCTATGTCAAATTATGGACCGATCACCATGAAATTTAGTTATGTGATTATATGAAAGTTATTTATGTTGCATTTTAAGTATATACCAACATTTTTAAGAGATTTATGCTCGTTAAAGCGATTATCGGAAGCAGACCTTATATGGGAGCTATGACTAATTATGGACCGATCATAACAAAATTTGGTGACGTGAATTCTGTATATATAAAACTTATTTGGAGAAAAACTTGTTTAGATATCTATATAAATTAAACATTTATGACCGATAAAGTCCAATTTCGGGAGGACATTTGTATGGGGGCTAGGTGAAATAATGGACCGATTTCAATAGGCTTGGTCCTTGGGCAGAAAAAATGATATGTTCTAAATTTTATCGAAATATCTTCAAAATTGCGACCTGTACTCTGCGCACAAGGTTTACATGGACAACCAGCCAGCCAGCCAGACGGACGGACGGACATCGTTTAATCGACTCAGAAAGTGATTCTAAGTCGATCGGTATAATTTAAGGTGGGTGTTAGACTAATATTTTTGGGCGTTACAAACATCTGCACAAATCCATTATACCCTCCCCAGTATGGTGGTGTAGGGTATAAAAAGAACAATTCAGTGCACATGACAAAAATTGCTCGAGCTAAAAATAAACGAAAATGCGTAATAAAAAATGATCTGTACGGTACTCAAAAAAAATCAGTTCTACACAAACAATGCAATAATAATATCCGCTATACTTTGCCCATAATCATCTTTAATGTAATTTCAATGCATTCCTATCGTTCACAATACAAGTACATACCTCAGATTCTTTATTGTATAATTATATTTTTTTTCAGCGTTCTATACATTTTTATTTTATTCCTGGTACAAACGCTCAGCCAATCATACTCATTTGCATATCAGATTGCACAAGTTGTTGTTGACTTTTGAAATTCCTTTACTTTGTATTTGTTTCTGTTTTTTGCATGAGTTGTTGTTGGTTTTTGCAGCTAGAGGACACACATACAACAGTTGTATTTCACCATGAATGAAATAAACAAGATTGCGACATCGACGATACCGTTATGTTAGTGTACTCTTTTACTCTTTATTCGTGACGTCAACATTGATTGTTTTCTTATGTTTTGAATGTAAAATACTTACATTTTATATGAAATTTCAAAACAAATAGTGAAAAATAAATAAAAAAAATTAATTAAAAATTAAAATGTGGTGTGCTGTCAAAAATTGCAATAATAATAATAATAAAAAATCAAAATCGTGTGCAATAACTTTTTTTAAGTTTCCATCAGATCCTATCTTGTTAAAGCAATGGATAAGTTTTTGTTGCAGCAATAAAAAAATTAACGTTAAAACGTCCAAAATATGTATGGCGTATTTCAAAACCGAAGATTTTGAAAACAACTTACAATTCGAAAAAAAAAATAGTTAAATCGGTATTTTTTTTACCAATTACAGTATTGGAAATTGCAGTGCCCCAAAATGTAAAGCAGCCCACATATAAATAAAATTAAAAAATTTCTGTTGGAACAGGCTCACCACATCGAATGTGATGAAAAAGTAAAAACTCAATTTTTCCGTTCAAGAATGTACTTCAAAATTAGAAAACTTAATGAAGAACTCAGAGATAGTACGACATCAAGAAAAAGAAAATATAAAAAAATAATGACTTGAACTAAAATATAGCAAAAATATTGAAAATTAATAAAGTAAAATATGTCTAAAATAACATAAAACCTAAAATATATTTTAGTAAGAGCTTCTTATGCTAAATTCCCAATTTTTATTGATAAATTCACTGAAATTTATTGTTGGGGGATAAGCTAGTTCCTATGCGCATTTCACTGGTTGCTTAGGCCAGATCATCAGGAAACCTTTTCCCAAAAGGCTTTAGAAAAACTAAAGATATTATACAAATAAAACTATAGAGTGAATGAGAATTACAGACACTCAAGCTTTATTTGTAAAAATATCAAAGCTTAAACAAAACACCAACAATAAACAGTGATTTTATCTTTTCTTACATTCTCTACTACAATTGGTTGGTTTCTTGCCGACACAAACTGTAGTGTGTAAGTGAGTAAAGAAAAAATAAAACAACTTGCTTTATTGTTTTCGCAAGAAAATCAATATAAAGCGAGCTGCCAGTTTAGTCTTGATGCACGGGCACCTGCAAATTTATCATTAAAAGGTTATTCGGGAATACAAAATTAATATTTTAGTAAGAGCTTCTTATGCTAAATTCCCAATTTTTATTGATAAATTCACTGAAATTTATTGTTGGGGGATAAGCTAGTTCCTATGCGCATTTCACTGGTTGCTTAGGCCAGATCATCAGGAAACCTTTTCCCAAAAGGCTTTAGAAAAACTAAAGATATTATACAAATAAAACTATAGAGTGAATGAGAATTACAGACACTCAAGCTTTATTTGTAAAAATATCAAAGCTTAAACAAAACACCAACAATAAACAGTGATTTTATCTTTTCTTACATTCTCTACTACAATTGGTTGGTTTCTTGCCGACACAAACTGTAGTGTGTAAGTGAGTAAAGAAAAAATAAAACAACTTGCTTTATTGTTTTCGCAAGAAAATCAATATAAAGCGAGCTGCCAGTTTAGTCTTGATGCACGGGCACCTGCAAATTTATCATTAAAAGGTTATTCGGGAATACAAAATTAATATTTTAGTAAGAGCTTCTTATGCTAAATTCCCAATTTTTATTGATAAATTCACTGAAATTTATTGTTGGGGGATAAGCTAGTTCCTATGCGCATTTCACTGGTTGCTTAGGCCAGATCATCAGGAAACCTTTTCCCAAAAGGCTTTAGAAAAACTAAAGATATTATACAAATAAAACTATAGAGTGAATGAGAATTACAGACACTCAAGCTTTATTTGTAAAAATATCAAAGCTTAAACAAAACACCAACAATAAACAGTGATTTTATCTTTTCTTACATTCTCTACTACAATTGGTTGGTTTCTTGCCGACACAAACTGTAGTGTGTAAGTGAGTAAAGAAAAAATAAAACAACTTGCTTTATTGTTTTCGCAAGAAAATCAATATAAAGCGAGCTGCCAGTTTAGTCTTGATGCACGGGCACCTGCAAATTTATCATTAAAAGGTTATTCGGGAATACAAAATTAATATTTTAGTAAGAGCTTCTTATGCTAAATTCCCAATTTTTATTGATAAATTCACTGAAATTTATTGTTGGGGGATAAGCTAGTTCCTATGCGCATTTCACTGGTTGCTTAGGCCAGATCATCAGGAAACCTTTTCCCAAAAGGCTTTAGAAAAACTAAAGATATTATACAAATAAAACTATAGAGTGAATGAGAATTACAGACACTCAAGCTTTATTTGTAAAAATATCAAAGCTTAAACAAAACACCAACAATAAACAGTGATTTTATCTTTTCTTACATTCTCTACTACAATTGGTTGGTTTCTTGCCGACACAAACTGTAGTGTGTAAGTGAGTAAAGAAAAAATAAAACAACTTGCTTTATTGTTTTCGCAAGAAAATCAATATAAAGCGAGCTGCCAGTTTAGTCTTGATGCACGGGCACCTGCAAATTTATCATTAAAAGGTTATTCGGGAATACAAAATTAATATTTTAGTAAGAGCTTCTTATGCTAAATTCCCAATTTTTATTGATAAATTCACTGAAATTTATTGTTGGGGGATAAGCTAGTTCCTATGCGCATTTCACTGGTTGCTTAGGCCAGATCATCAGGAAACCTTTTCCCAAAAGGCTTTAGAAAAACTAAAGATATTATACAAATAAAACTATAGAGTGAATGAGAATTACAGACACTCAAGCTTTATTTGTAAAAATATCAAAGCTTAAACAAAACACCAACAATAAACAGTGATTTTATCTTTTCTTACATTCTCTACTACAATTGGTTGGTTTCTTGCATCAAGACTAAACTGGCAGCTCGCTTTATATTGATTTTCTTGCGAAAACAATAAAGCAAGTTGTTTTATTTTTTCTTTACTCACTTACACACTACAGTTTGTGTCGGCAAGAAACCAACCAATTGTAGTAGAGAATGTAAGAAAAGATAAAATCACTGTTTATTGTTGGTGTTTTGTTTAAGCTTTGATATTTTTACAAATAATGCTTGAGTGTCTGTAATTCTCATTCACTCTATAGTTTTATTTGTATAATATCTTTAGTTTTTCTAAAGCCTTTTGGGAAAAGGTTTCCTGATGATCTGGCCTAAGCAACCAGTGAAATGCGCATAGGAACTAGCTTATCCCCCAACAATAAATTTCAGTGAATTTATCAATAAAAATTGGGAATTTAGCATAAGAAGCTCTTACTAAAATATTAATTTTGTATTCCCGAATAACCTTTTAATGATAAATTTGCAGGTGCCCGTGCATCAAGACTAAACTGGCAGCTCGCTTTATATTGATTTTCTTGCGAAAACAATAAAGCAAGTTGTTTTATTTTTTCTTTACTCACTTACACACTACAGTTTGTGTCGGCAAGAAACCAACCAATTGTAGTAGAGAATGTAAGAAAAGATAAAATCACTGTTTATTGTTGGTGTTTTGTTTAAGCTTTGATATTTTTACAAATAAAGCTTGAGTGTCTGTAATTCTCATTCACTCTATAGTTTTATTTGTATAATATCTTTAGTTTTTCTAAAGCCTTTTGGGAAAAGGTTTCCTGATGATCTGGCCTAAGCAACCAGTGAAATGCGCATAGGAACTAGCTTATCCCCCAACAATAAATTTCAGTGAATTTATCAATAAAAATTGGGAATTTAGCATAAGAAGCTCTTACTAAAATATTAATTTTGTATTCCCGAATAACCTTTTAATGATAAATTTGCAGGTGCCCGTGCATCAAGACTAAACTGGCAGCTCGCTTTATATTGATTTTCTTGCGAAAACAATAAAGCAAGTTGTTTTATTTTTTCTTTACTCACTTACACACTACAGTTTGTGTCGGCAAGAAACCAACCAATTGTAGTAGAGAATGTAAGAAAAGATAAAATCACTGTTTATTGTTGGTGTTTTGTTTAAGCTTTGATATTTTTACAAATAAAGCTTGAGTGTCTGTAATTCTCATTCACTCTATAGTTTTATTTGTATAATATCTTTAGTTTTTCTAAAGCCTTTTGGGAAAAGGTTTCCTGATGATCTGGCCTAAGCAACCAGTGAAATGCGCATAGGAACTAGCTTATCCCCCAACAATAAATTTCAGTGAATTTATCAATAAAAATTGGGAATTTAGCATAAGAAGCTCTTACTAAAATATTAATTTTGTATTCCCGAATAACCTTTTAATGATAAATTTGCAGGTGCCCGTGCATCAAGACTAAACTGGCAGCTCGCTTTATATTGATTTTCTTGCGAAAACAATAAAGCAAGTTGTTTTATTTTTTCTTTACTCACTTACACACTACAGTTTGTGTCGGCAAGAAACCAACCAATTGTAGTAGAGAATGTAAGAAAAGATAAAATCACTGTTTATTGTTGGTGTTTTGTTTAAGCTTTGATATTTTTACAAATAAAGCTTGAGTGTCTGTAATTCTCATTCACTCTATAGTTTTATTTGTATAATATCTTTAGTTTTTCTAAAGCCTTTTGGGAAAAGGTTTCCTGATGATCTGGCCTAAGCAACCAGTGAAATGCGCATAGGAACTAGCTTATCCCCCAACAATAAATTTCAGTGAATTTATCAATAAAAATTGGGAATTTAGCATAAGAAGCTCTTACTAAAATATTAATTTTGTATTCCCGAATAACCTTTTAATGCTAAAATATATTTTATTTTATTAAACATAAATAACTTTTTAAACTTACTTATTGTCTTTTCCATTATAAATCACATACAAATTTCATATAATACAATCAGTTTTAGTCAATGTTGACGTCACTGAGCCTAAGAGAATTTTTTTAAGAGAGCCATGTCGCCATCTGTGTTTATTTCTTTATGGTATTTCACAATTATTTGAGGGTATAAATAGTTGTTGTTGTATTTCCTTTTCTCCTGCTGCACTCGTGCCTATGTAAAAAATTTGTTGTGCCTTCGTTGCATAAGTTGTTCTCTGTTGCTTACTTGTTTTTTGGTCTCCTGTTAGAAATATTACGAATGGATAGAATGAATGTACATTTAAAACAGAGAAAGGCAACCTATACTATTACATTCTACGTTTGTATTAGTTATAATCTCTATCCGCTCTCACCCCGAATCGATGTTGCCAGTAAACTTTCGTCTCTTTTCCCCAATTAAAAATCTCATATTGTCCGTCATACATCTTAAACAGTTGGGACAAATTTGTTTTCACTGGCAACGCTGATTCTTAAATTGTGCGCTACACAACCTGCTTGTTTGCATGCTCAAGCTAGACTGATTAAAGTTGTTTATTTCTCTGCAATGCATTTAAAAACATAAACAAAGTCGACCATTTACGCTCTCACTTGATATTTGTATTCATACTTGGATTCTTTCAGAATATTGTTACGTTTTTACCTTTTAAAAACGGGGTTTATTTCCTTTAAATAAACCGGATACTTTTGATTGGAAATAAAAGCAGTTTTAGTAGTTTAAAATTGTAACAACTCTTTATTTATTTAGAATGTACAACAACAACAGAATTAAATAGTTACTCAATGTCTTTATACACGTTTATCAATTCGCAGAAATGCAGACACACTCTATTACGTACAACCTTATGTGCACAAGACAGTTAATGTTAACTCTAACAGCGCCAATGATAAACTCAACTCACGACTGCCAGCTCTGCCACTATTTATACACGCGCCATCTATCGGGAATCTTCTACAATGCTCTTAACGGACATACTAGTACATTCGATTTCTAGAGCTTTTCGATGTCAACATTTAGTGTTGCCGTACTTACAAACAATGCTAGTCTCCACTAATGGAAGTGTTCATAAACATGATGAATGTTTGCAGGCAGTAGTTACAGACCGTTAAATTCAAATCGTCATTGCACATTCGTAACAATATAAATCATGCATAATTATGTATATACAATGCGCAAGATAGGATTTGATTTTAGACCTATGGTTTCTTAAGAAAACTTTCTTAAAATTTTCCGTATATTGCGGATCTGCTATACGATTTTTTACTTTTTGATCGTCCATACAAATCGACCCAGCCTAATGTACATATGTAGAAATATTAGTCGAAATACAGTATCCACAGAAATATCCTATGATCTATCTTCTGACCATTCTCCTGTAATTATTCCTTATTATGAGAGACCCAACAATGCAAGATTAATAAAAATTGTATGAGATTTGCGAATCCTGTTGTGGGTTTTTGGAACTTTTTTTAAGGGTTCAAAAAACGTCCATTGTATTAATTTTTGCTGCAGAATCGACTGGTGAAATCAGATTAGCAATATATTCAACCGTTTTTTTTCTAGAAAAATAGGAGCTCTAAATTCGCGTCTATAGGTGCGTTGAACCACCACAAGGAGTGAAAATTGTCCAAAAAAAGGAAGCCATTATTTTTATTTACGAAAAATCTTCAAAATAACCTTCAAATTTTTTAAATTAACTCTAATGTACATATGTATGAAGTAAAATTTTCTTCACTGCATAATTATATTTTCTGGGACTTAATTAAATTTCGTATCCCCTGTTATTCATTACCTTTTTGTAGTAGTTTCATTTGTAGTGATAAATTATTCTTTCTTTCATGCATTTGTCCTTCCATAATTTTGTTGTTGCATTTTCTATTCCTTTTTAACTCTTTTTCTATCTTTAGTCATATCATGTTGAAGCTTACATTTTCTATTATTCCTCTTTATCCTGCTACAAAATCACTCACGGTCATCATTAAACCTATTTATGTATGTGTATAAGCTGTTGTTTTTGCAGTTAATTTCTTTTTTGCACTTATATCTTACACATCATATTTTTCTTGCACAATTATTTTCTATGGTGCTTATTAATTGGTTTGCTCTCCTGTTACAAATTTTATGAAAGGATACATTTGAATGTACAAAGTTGATAGATTTCAGGTTGTTGTTACATTTTGTTGTTGCATTTTCTATCCTTTTTTAACCACTTTACATACAAAATTTGATGTTACTAATTTTTCTGGACTTAAAAAAATCAATTATTCTAAAAATTTAATAAAATAATATCATCCGCTATCCTTTGCTCAGAATCGTATCTTCACTGCATTCCTATCTTTCACAATACAATTACATTCCTCAAAAAATAAAATTTCTATTTTATTGCACTTAAATTCTTTATTAACACACGATTCAATATAAATTTTTATTTTGTACACCCAAATCAACGCACACTTGTTCATAGTTATTTTTCACATTTTTCTACTCAGGGCGTGTGTGAAATGATAGCAAAGAACTATTGTAAATAAAATTTCATGTTTCTGCTGTGTGAAATGATAACTTTTTTGACAGTATAAATTTTTGACGTTTGTGAAAAATTATTACAATGAATTTAAATGCAATATTAATAGTTAATGCACCTACTTCCAGCCTTCATTGCTGTTTGCGTTCTTCCCAGTGAACAAAATATAATACTTACATATAACATGTAACATAACGCTTTCCATTTTTCTTTATTTAAAAATTATTAATGTTTTTATTTTCATTTTTCAATTTAAACTTTGAATTTGCTACTTGTCAGAAATTCTACTAGCCCCGAGGGCTAGTAGAATTATTCACCTCAGAAGTGTGAAAATTTTACTTACTACAGTACTTTGCTACCGTTTCACACACGCCCTAATTGACTACATGCGGCAAAATATTTCCATATATGTGGCGGAAATATTTTATAAATACACATTTTCGCTTTAAACATTTTTAACTTCGCACAATTTCGTATTTTACATTTTTCAACTTCGTGTGGTTTGGCAGTCTACATTTAGCATCTTCCATATTTCCATTGTTTGAATTTTTTACTGCGCATATCGTTTGCAGTTTGTGGTTTTCACGCTGCAATTTATGTTTTTGTAGTAAATTTTTTGTATATTATTGCTAACCAAAAATATTAATATATTTGGGCCGCAAATGTTTTAAAAATTTTTTTTTGTCTTCTAGCTGCAACGTAAAATATTTTTTAAGGCAAAATATTTTTGGAAAAACTGCGACAAATAATTCTACCATGAAGCTTGCGCATATATGGAATTTGTAAATAGTATTAATATTTTTAGTATGTATATAAGGAAATATTATTTTGTTAAATATTTGTTGCAGTTTTCATTAAAAATTATGAAATATTTAGCAATATCTCATTTGTTTGCAATGTTTACACCTTTCTTAGGCTTTTCTCTCCACCCAAACAAGAAAATGGTCATCAGCATCGAACTGAACATCAGCAACTTGATGAGTAGCACTTTTCCTAATACCTAATATGACAGGCTGTAGTGATAAAGGCTCACAGAGATTTGAAACAAATAGATGGTTGTTCTACAGACCGTATATTTTTGAAGGAAACAAGTCCAGCAGCTATTTCCTCACCCAAATATGGAAGCTGTAAAAGCAGTTTTTTAATCGGACACATTGTTGGAAGCATTGGCCCCACCGGCCTGCAGACGTTTGTATAAAAGGAATGCATTTGTAAAGACCATGTACACTAGACCGTACCTCAAAAATAAAATTCTCCGTACACTCCCTTATATAATATATTTCTGCAAGGCAGTTATAAAAATTTTTTGCCGGTACTTAGGGTCGCCTTTTTACATTTTTTGTTTTATCTTTGCCATTTACAGTCGGATCCTACAATATGATTTGTCTCGGAAAGGACAATGTTTGGCTCTAAGGGCCTCAAGTATCCCGATCTAATATTTATCCACCAGATCTTTGTTCCTACCACCCTAATGGCAGAAAATTTAACCTCGCAAGAAATCATTAAACTTTTGCTAAAGAAGTAATTTGGTAATAACTGCAGAACAGTCTGCATTTACCGTCGGATGTATATAACGAAATCGTGTATTTTTGTCAAAGAGAATTCGACAAAATTTGGTACAAGCTTTTCTAATGCTCCAATGATGCAGTCTATTGAATTTGGTTAGAATCGGTCCATTATTTCTCATAGCCCCCATATAATTGCCCTATCTGAAAATAGTTAAGCTCTCATAAATATCTTAGTCATATAGATATTCAAACTAAATTCAGCACAAATAAGTTTTATATAAACCGATTTTTATTATGATCGATTCATAATTAGTAATGGCTCCCATATAAGGCCCACTTCCGAAAATCACTTTAACTGACATAAATCTCTTAAAAATGTTGGTATTCCAATAAAATTTAACACAAGTAAGATATATATGTACAAAAGTCATTTCCCCAAATTTTATAACGATGCCAATAATTAGTCATTGCTCCCATATGAGGCCCACTTCTGAAATTCATGTTAACTAGATTTCTTAAAAATGTTGGAATTCAAGTAAAATAGTCATAGCTCCCATATTCATTATAAAATAGAACTGTTTATAATCATCTTCTCGGTTTAAGGTATCATATGGTCGAGCTTGACCGACTATACTTTCTTACTTGTTGTTATTCTTTTGGTATAATTAAATTTTAAAGTGTTTCTGCTGGAGTTATCGAATTACTTCGTTAGGAAAAGTTTAATGATTTCTTGCGAGCTTTAATTTTCTGACATTAGGGTTGTATATTAGGGTGGTAGGAACACAGATCTGGTGGATAAATACTAAAACTGGACACTTAAGGTCAATGGCCCTTAGAGCAAAACATTGGTCTCCCGAAAACAAAATCATTGGTATATCATACTTTAAGATCCGACTGTAAATGGCAAAGATATAACGAAAAATGTAAAAAGGCGACCCCGTTCGGAAAAAATAAAAAAAAAAATTTTAACTTTCTTACAAAAATACTTTTTACAAGAGAGTGTACGGCGCACTTTTTTTATGCTGTAAGGTGGTACGCTCTAATGTACACATAATGATAGAACAACCTAATCTTAATATTGCAAGTCTTAGCTCAAATATGGTATCGACCCTGGAGATCATCCATGAGATCTACTCCACCTATGCGATCATTGAATTCTCGCATAATTTGAGGGCAGTTGATTTCGATGAATTTCTTCTGCTTTCTATCATATCGAGGAAGCTTCGTTTGTGTTCACCAGTATTGGTTCTTCTGAATCGTTCAATACCACCATATGTCGATGACGGGAGGACATATTTGTTATCCTTCCATAATATAGTATTCACATCGACTACATGTATTGAGGTCATGTATTCTACGCAAAATTATCTCTGCTCTTGGTTCATTTCACAACTTACACAACAGCAAATCATGATCAACAAGAAATATGACAAACAAAATGAGTGCCCAAACTTCGTCTGGCTCATAAATAGACTAACAGCGGCTTCGATTTGTAAAAGTTACAGGATATGATGCATGAAATTAGGAATCTCCAAACACAATGACCGGTATAACAGGTAAAATGATACAATGATATAGGCAAAACCGTTTGAATCACAAAGCACGAACAATTTGTATGCGGTTTATTGGGGATGTATTTTCGGAAATGGTGTTTCGTATTTGGTGCATAAGTGGAATCAGCGACACTGTAGTCGCTATCAATACTTTCATGTGTGCTGTCTACAGAACTTACAGAATAGATGAACTCGAGAAATTGTTCATCAGACATTTGATCCAAATTGATATTGTTCGTATAAAGACGTTTGTAATAAAAATAAAAGGATGCATATAGTAGAACCATAAGCAAACAATAAAATTTTATTAACAAAAGGTGAAAACAACAATGTAAGAGAGGTGGACATTTTCGTACACGCAAACCGGCAAGACCGCCTTGAGTTTTTAAATCAAACTTTTTATGTTTTTTTCACTTCAAATACATTTTAAAATTTAAATATAAAATGTTATCTACTCACCGTTCTTTTGTGCTATATTCTATAAAAAAATTTTGCGGTGTTATTGTATTACAAGGCGAATTTATATACAAGGTGGTGAATTCAGGCGAATTCATTTATTTTTTATATATGGAGTTTGACATTCGAAACAACTCTCTCATTGTTTATAAATTCGCCTTGGTATACTATTTGCATCATAAAATTAAAGAGCGAGGGAACAAGAGCGAGCTCTCTCAATTGGTTTGGTGGTTAAATAATGTTTGTTGTAATTTCTACTGTTTAAACCAAGGCGAATTTAAACAAGGTGGAGTCAGTCAAACAGCTGATTACTTTTTTTTCGCTTTTTGGTTCTAACAGATGTCAAAGCTTGTTTTTATATTTATATACACATTCTAAGCTTATTAACAAAATATATATTTTTTACATAAGTAAGTAAAGCCCTCACTATTCAATCTACATTATATTGTTAAGACCAATTGTTGTTTTTGTAGAACTGCCACCACCTTGTATGAATTCGCCTTGGTTAAACCAGGGAAAGGTAAATTATGGGCGCAGCGTTTTTCATTTACTCTACTCTTACGTTGGTGTGTACACGCATTGTTGAGAAATAAACAATTCACATAGGCAGGTTGTGCATCCCACATTTTAAGAATCAGCGTTGCCAGAAAAAAAAAAATTGTCCCAACGATTTAAGATGTATGATGAACAATATGAGATACTAGCTGACCCGGTGCGCTTCGCCACCCAAATTGGATGAAAGAAATAGTACTATGAAGTCTCCCTTTGTGAATTAATGCTAATTCAGGATAACATGTCTCTAGTTGCATGTTTATTGAATCATTGTAATGTGGCTTCTAGTTCATTCGAAAAGAATTATTATAATAAAAAAGTACCATTTAGACCCACATTTCGTATTCCTACTCAAAAAGTACCATTTAGACCTACATTTTGTATTCCTATTCAACATCATGATTCTGGGTCCATTATTATAGAAAATGCTAAAGAAATATACCACTAAAGTCACCTATTGTGAATTCTAACTCATTCCGAATCATGTCTGCCTAATTTTTAGGTTTAATTTTTTAAAATAGTCAAAAAGTATTATTAGTTGGAAAAAAGTACCTTTGAGTCCCTTTTTTAGATTCTTATTCGGTCAGGATCATATACCATTCGAAGAACAAAAAAATACTAATAATTGTTGTATCCTCAATGACATATAGATGGCTTAGTGACTTTATTTCTTTACTCAGAAGCATATCGGTAAAATAATTGAATATAATAAAAAGTACCATTAGAGGAAAAAGTACCAATTTTCCACACTTGAACCACAGTCAAGTTTTAAATCAAAGTAATCAATATTATATTAGAAAATTCAAAAAGTACTATTTGGAGAACGAAAAAATACTTCTTAGTTTGGTTTAGTTCTCCATTTTTGGTATCATAATACAATTGAGCACCCTATTCATGATTATTTCTTTATTGAGAAGCATATAAGGTAACTAATTTAATATATTAAAAAAGTACCATTAAAAGAAAATACGAGTTTCCTTTTATCCTCTTGAACACCCGTTAAGTTTTCTATATTATCAACTGATTTTGTTTCTATGACACTTAATATTTAATAAATTATCACAAAACCGAACCGAAACCGATCGGTTTTCAATTTTTTAAAACCGTAACCGCGGTTTTGAAATTCTTCGGTTTTTTGGAAACTCTGCTATTAATGTATTTAAAAAGTGATATTATAACAAAGAAAAAGTACCATAAAGTCTCCAATTTAATTTTTACTCACTAAGGAGCATATATTTTATATTTCTAGTTCATTATTTTAGAAAATTCAAAACGTACCATTAGAATAAAGAAAAAGTACCATGAGTACCAGTCTAATAAAGAAAAACTGAGATAAAGTCTCCCCCTAAAATTCTCACTCACTTATTACCATAAATGCTTAATTTCATGTTTATAGGCCAATTATCAAAGAAAATTCAAAAAGTACCATTAGAAGAACAAAAAAGTACCTATAGTTCAGTTCTCACATTTTGGTACCTAAATATTATCCCCTATTCCTTACTCTAACTTCAAGCAGATACATATTATCTAACTTTAATGTCGATAAGTGAAATAATTTAAAATATTAAAAAAGTATCATTAGGAAAAAAATACCAAAGTCCCTTTTCAAACTCCTCAAGTTTGAAATTTAAAAATATTCCATTTTGCCAAAATTGTTTATGCTAAAGACATGCCTCAAACGATTAAAATCTGTGTTGTTGTGCTCAAGAAAAATAAGTTTAAAAAAAAGTACCAAACTGTTTACCCGGATTTGGACAAATATACAGCTTGGCAATCGAGTTCCAAATAGCACTCTGTTAGTTTTGGTATCTTTTTTATACCCATTGCGGTGTCAAAATTTTATTCAAATAAATTTCTGTATCGTGGTGGGAGCTTAAAATAAAATATTTATATGTCTATATCAATTTGTAGAAAAACATAATTTATCCTTATCTTATATTTTTTGATAAGTAAAGAATACGATTTAAAATTAGTTTCTATGTTTATTAGTTTAAAAGATACATAGGGTGCCAAAAAAGTACCAAAATAGAGTTTTTACCCGATTTCTCCACTAAAAGGTTCGAATTTCGAAAAAGTACGAAACACCTGTCAGCTTATTTTTTAAATGGAGTAACATGCAATTTTAAGTTTTTTTGTATCTTTATTAGTTTTAAAGATATAAGGTTATAATAGCAGTCTCGTCATGAGAACTCATATGCTCTTTCACTCAAATTAAAACAAAAGGAACACAAACACACTTTCTTATTAATTTAAGAGCCATTATTACAACTTGGCTTTAATGTGCGTAATAGTAAAAGGTAACTTAAATTAAAGTTAGGAATAAAGTGACCTTTAAAAATTTTCGTTATTAAAACTTGTAAAATAAAATAAATTTTTTCGAAAACATGGCAATACCAGAGAAAAAAACGATTAATTTTGGGAAATTAATTATACATAGTGGCAACTTTACTTTTATTTATTTACACATAACAAACAAATACATTTGAAAAATATTCCCTAGGTTGTTGATATAAAGCAAACGTCTGCTTTCTATTTGTATATATTTATTGGCAAAATAAAATATAAATTTAATTATTTTTCATGAAGTTGTTATATTTTGAAGAAAATATGGCATATTCGTACATAAACCTCACTATAAAATTTTAGCTTATCGGTCACTTTTAGCTTAAAGTAGACTTATAATAACCAAATGCTACTTATCTGTCCGATAACATCATACCTTTAACTATTGTCAAGTTGTATTAATGGGCCTAAGGGCCAATATTACAACTTGCCTTTAATGTGCGTAATAGTAAAAGGTAACTTTTTAAAGTGAGGAATAAAGTGACCTTTAAAATTGTTCGTTATTACAAGTTTCTTGTAAATACCAGAGAAAAAACCGATTACTTTTGGCAAATTAATTGTACATAGTGGCAACGATATACTTTTATTTGTTTACTCACAGCAAACAAATACATTTAATAAATATTCTCTAGGTTGTTGATATAAAGCAAACGTCTGCTTTCTATTTTTATTTATTTATTGACAAAATGAAATATAAATTTATTTATTTTTCATGAAGTTACCGTATTTTTCAGAAAATATGGCAACTTCGTACATAAACCTCACTATACAATTTAAAGGCAAAATGATCTTCCCTTTAGCTTATCGGTCGCTTTTAGCTTAATGTAGACTTATAATAATACCTTTAGCTATTGTCAAGTTGTAATAATGGGCCTAAGTCTATTATTGAAAAACAAGACAAAATTTAACAATTTTTTGCACTAATATTTTTTTACACTCTTTATTGTTGCACAATTGGTTTTTTTTTAATTTTTTTCCTTTAAGCGTCAAAATCGCCATATATATTTTTAATTTTTAACACTTTCGACAAAAGTACGGAGCGAGTTAAAAACACGTCCGGTGAATTTCAAGTTCTTTTTTTATTATTTTTCTTAATTTTTCGTGATCTCAGTTTTTACAAGGGCGTGTGTATATTCGCGTTTTTATATACCAGGGGGCAACTGTGATCATTCTTAAAAACTTCTTTGATATATTAGACATTTGGCTGATGTGTCTGTATGATCCTACTTTTGTTTGATATTTTCCCGGCTTAGGTATCATGGTAACCAGTACGGCGGCTCAAAAATGGGGTACAACATGTGGCAACTCAATAGTTTCATTTGATGTGTTTGGGGTAAATACTTGCATCAAATTTTTTTTTTTTTTTTTTTTTTTTTTTTCAATTTAATTTTTTATTTATTGTATCTTCATTACTTAATGAACTAACAACAAGTATTTCAAATCTTATATCTAATAATTATAATTAATTAGTCCAGCCAGTGCCGGACGAAAAATTGTTTATTGATTGTTGCTTTTATTAAATAGGCATTCTTCCTTCTAGTCTTAGGTCAGCTGTGTCCCTCCTTCTTAATCGAGTGTGGCCACGGTTATTCAATATGTTGCGGGCCAGTGGGTTTGGGTGAATTTCAAGTTTTTTTAAATATCTTTCCACATTTTTCGTGATCTCAGTTTTTACAAGGGGCACGTTTAGATCTTTGTGTATATTCGCGTTTTTGATATACCAGGGGGCATCTGTAATCATTCTTAAAAACTTGTTTTGGCGTCTTTGGATCTTTTCTACATTTGACGCTGAGGCCGTGCCCCATAGCTGTATGCCATAACACCATATCGGTTTTATGATCATGTTATAAAGTAGAAGTTTGCAATCTAGACTAAGCGTAGAGTTTCTGCCAATGAGCCAATTAATTTGAATTGATTTCAATTTCATTTGAGTCAATTTTGCATCTATATGACTTTTCCATGTAAGACGACGATCGAGATGTATTCCGAGGTATTTAACTTCCGATTGTTGGATTATTGTTTGGTTATTGATATGAATGGGGGGGCATGATTCTCTACGTAATGTAAATGTTATATGTGTACATTTTTGCTCGTTGACTTTAATTTTCCATTGTTTTAACCATTTGTCTAATTCAAATATGTGATTTTGTAAGTAACGAGACGCTTCTTCAGGGTTTTCATGAATGCTTAGAATAGCAGTATCATCTGCAAATGTTGATGTATGCGTGCGATTGTTAGTTGGCATATCAGACGAATATATCAAATATAAAAAGGGTCCCAGGATACTGCCTTGGGGAACTCCAGCTTCAATGGGTTGGGGACTACTTAAAAAGTCTCCTTCTTTAACCTTAAATGTTCGACCAGTTAAATAGCTTTTCAATAGCTTATGTGTGTTTGCGGGTAAATTTTGACTCAGTTTGTATATTAGACCATCATGCCATACTTTATCAAACGCTTGAGAAATGTCGATAAAGAGAGCGGAACAATATTTCTTTTCCTCAAACGCTTTTCTTACAATATTTACAAGTCTATGGGTTTGTTCGATAGTACTGTGTTTTCTTCTAAATCCAAATTGATGATTCGGAATACAATTGTTTTCAATTAACATCGGGTACAGCTTGTTCATGAGTATCTTCTCAAATAGCTTTGATATATTAGACAATAGGCTGATTGGTCTATATGATTCTACTTTTGTGTGATCTTTTCCCGGCTTAGGTATCATGGTAACCAGTGAAACCTTCCATTCTGGAGGATAATATTCAAGGCGTAATATAGCATTAAAAATAAAAAGAATTATTTTTATTGCTATCCGGGGTAGCTCCATAAGCATCTTGTTACTGATTTTGTCAATACCAGGTGCTTTCTTGGAGTTTAAATCAACAATAGCCTTTTCGATCTCTCGAATCTCAAAACGTAGGGGTACGGCTGCTCCAAAATGGGGTACAACAGGTGGCAACTCAATAGTTTCATTTGATGTGTTCGGGGTAAATACTTGCTTCAAATGATTAACAAACAGATTCCCTTTTTCAGTATCATTTCTTGCCCAACCGCCACTTGAATTTCGCAAGGGGGGCTTACATATGACAGGTCTTTTAAGACTTTTTGTGGCTCGCCATAATGAGTAATCCGATTGCGGGGTTGCGTCCAGGCTTTCTAGATATTTATTCAATGATTCCATTTTTCGAAATTCCAAGACCTTTTTAAGTCTTTTTATACAATCTTTAAGCTTCGATTTGAGTTGGGGGGATCTGTGCAATTGCCACTCTCTTCGAACTCTTCTTTTTTCATTTAAGAGCCGTTCGACATCTGCAGAATAAATTCTATTATATCTGATTTGTCGGGGGGTTTGGGTAGCATGTTGAGCAGCCAGTTTGAGATTTTTATCGAAATTGATAAGAGAGTGATCGATGTTTTCTGGTGTTCTTAGCGGTATGTTTTCCGAGCAATGTGTACTAAGGTATTTTTTATATTTGAGCCAATTAATTCTAGTGCCTGTCATCGCTAAATTACCAGTCGGGGATACAATTTCTCGGGGGCTCAATAAAGTAACAATAGTGGGTGAGTGATCTGAAGATAGTTCCAGCGAGGATTCAACTTGAATCATTTCTCCAGGGATATTTTTCATCACGCTAAAATCAATAACATCCGGTATTTTTCGCGGGTCAGTAGGCCAGTAAGTAGGTTGGCCGCTCGAAATCACATTCAAACCCATTTTAGAAATTGTATCAAACAAAACACGACCTTTAGGGGTAATCAGTCGTGATCCCCAGAATGTGTGCTTAGCATTATAATCGCCAGCTGCCAGGAAACGGGGGCCTAGTGATTTAAAAAATCTATTATATTGACTTTCTGTAATTGAAAATCTAGGGGGTGAGTATATCGATGAAATCACTAAGTTTCGATGAAAATCTTCAAGACAGATAGTAGTAGCTTGAAGATAATCTTCGCAAAGATCACACATTAAGTAGTGTTTGATTCGAGCTTTTATTAAAATTGCCGAGCCTCCGCATGATCTACCTCTGGGATCTTTGGTATCATATATTACATATCCATTTATTCGAAATGAACTTCTGGACGTCAAATGAGTTTCAGAAACCAACATTACATCAATTTGTTGGTTTCTTAAAAAATATTCGAGTTCGTTTTTGTGTTGGCGTATGCCGTTTGCATTCCAGAAACATATTTTCAAACAGTTCATGGCTTATTTAGGATAGCTTGTAATAACACTGATTGCATTTTAAGCATTTCCTGCATCATATTACTCATAGAGTTGGTAAAATTGTTAACCGATTTCACTAGGGTCTCTATTGTAGCTTCCAGTCGACTAAAATTAGAAGTGGGATGTTGGTCTGCAAATTCCACATTGATATTACGGTTATTTTCACTTCCTAATGGTGGGTTTTGAGCAAAAGTTTGATTTGTTCTTAGAACACTAGCGTATGAACCTTTATTATTCATGGTTTGCGAGATTTGGGGGTAATGGGTATCAACTAGGTTCTTTGATTGCACAGGATAAATACTAGGTTTCTGTGTTAATGTTTTCTTAACTATGGAATATACTGGGCATCCTCTGTAATTTGCTGTGTGATTTCCGCCACAATTGCTGCATTTTTTTACTTTTGAGTCGGTTTTGGATTTATCGCATTGGGTAGAACCGTGCAATTCTCCACACACCACGCAAACGGGAGGTAATTTGCAATATGCCCTAGTATGACCATATTCTTGACAATTTAAACACTGGACGGGTCCCGATCTCTTATGTGGCTCTTCTATCGTAATTTTACGATGCAATAAATATTTTAAATTGTAAATTGGGTGTGTTTCATTTTTCTTGAGATTAACATCACCTGGTTCTAGTTCAACTCTAAACAGTGGTTGGGGAATTTTCTCGCGATTTCTAATGTTGACTACATTTTTTATTTTAAACCTGTTATGTTCCAAAGCAGCCTTTATATCCTCAGGATCTACACAAGAGTCAATACCCTTAATAACAATTTGGAGGCCTTTGCTACTCTTCAACTGGTATGTGTAAAAACTTTTCTTATTGTTTTCAAATTCGGTAACGACTTTACGGAAATCATTTTCATGATTTACCTGTATCTTAGTCTCGCTTATGTTACCTCGCTTAAAAGGTACAACGTAAAAAGAATTTTCTCCGACCAATGATATCAAATTCTTAATTAGAGCATTCGAATTTTGCTCTCTCAAATAAATAGGAGGGGGTTTGTACAACTTGGGTAATGTTGGGGGGTCATCTGCTTCATCTTGCAAAATAGAAAATCTGTTTTCAGTAGTTTTCCTATCAATTTCCCTATCTTTAGGTACTTTTGCGGTTGATGCAACTTTTGAGGATTTTGGGCTGCGTCCTCGTTTCAGTACGGTAATGTACCTATCAATTCCCACTTGGATTTGTGGTTTTTGTGCACTATTTATGGGCTGAACATTTTTAGGTATTGCTCCCATTCTTTGGTCAATTGGGTTCGTACTTACTGCGTATGTTTTCAATTTAGGGGGTGAATTACTAGGCATACTTTCAGGCGCTGCCAAAAATTTGCTCTTGGTTACCATACTTTTATCAACAGCTGTCAATGAAGAATTTTCTTTTGTTGTACAAATACTATTCGTAAACAAAGCTGGGGACAATGAACGAGCGCGATCAATCGGTTTGGCGGTCAAATACAAGCTGTCACCAACTCTTGTATTTGTGTTTTCTTTTGAATTTTCTTCCACATTCACAAACACATAAGCATTTCTGCCGTTTAAGCTAAGCCTGCGCTCACTATGATTATCACTTGAGAAACTCATAAAGAGTATTCTCTGTTTATTTATTTGCACTTGTGCTCTTTACTGGTGGAAAAAAACAAAACAAACACCAGAATGAAAAAAAAATTAATTTTAATTGGCACTTTCAATCTTAATAATTTAATCAAAAAAACGTTGTGTTTTAAATAAATAATTCGCGTCCATTCGCGGTAAAGCTATATATATTCTTTTTTATATTTATTTTGTTTATATCCGTCAATATCAATAAAAAACCGAAATATTTGCGGAGATAGGAAAAAAAACACGTCCGTTTAGCTTCTCTATCGAGACGTATAACTTGCATCAAATGATTAACAAACACATTCCCCTTTTATATAAGTTTGTCATTCCTTGTGTAACATTGAGAAATAATCATCTAAGATCCAACAAAGTATATATATTATTGATCCTTATGAAAACTTTTGTAAAGATGAAATTCAATTATAATATGTACATAGAAATCTCGTTAAAATATTTTATGATGATTGACTCATAATAGGTCATATCTTCCACATATAAATATTGATATCGATCAAAAATTCAACAGAAATAAGTTACAAGTAGACAGAAACCATACTGCTGTATTTTTTGACTATAGGTTTATAATTATTAATATATTATTAATATATATTCGCGATTAATTAATTTTTCGGATATGTGTCTTATATACATATCCGAAAAATTAATTAATCGCGAATATATATTAAAATTTTGTGATATAAATCATTTCCATATGCAAAATTTGAATTTTGTCTAAATATATTTGTATACCCCTTTTTTATATTATTTTTCTTCACCTGTGGTGAATAATGATAATGTTGATCCAATCGGGTAATAATAACCAATTATTAGGTACATATATAAATTGTTAAATGTCATACGTTATAATAGGAATAAATGTAAAAAAGTATCTTCTGCTTAAAGTAGTATTTCTAACAATTGTTATATTATTTCATATATTTATTTAATAGTATTTCAATAACTTTGTCTTAATCCTCATAATAAAAAATATTGAATATGGATATTAACCCTCTAACCGGTAAGACCACCTCAACTCGGTCTTCGATTTTTGGGTCCCAGTGCTGTATTAAATATTTTTTCGCTTCAAAATAGTGAAAACTGTCTTTAGACAACACTTTTTTACATTTTCCGTATACCTCCCAATATATTCTGACAAGTCGTTTGTCAGCTATAACCAATCAAGTGCAAAAAGTCATCAAATTCGCATCGAAAATTATTTCGCAAATTTAACTATTAAAAAACAACATTTAAAATAAAATGATCGGCATCAAAATTTTACGGTAAGTAGATAACATTTTATATTTAAGTTTTAAAACGTATTTGAATTGAAAAAAAATAAAAAGTTTGATTTAAAATCGAAATAGCGAAGGCCTCCACAAGGCCGTCTTGACGGTTTGCGTGTACAAAAATGTCCTCCTCTCTTACATTGTAGTTTTCACCTTTTGGTCATAAAACTCTATTGTTTGCTTATGGTTCTATTATTTTTCCTTTTATTTTACTATTGTGTTAAAGATGGATATTATTATACGTCCTTATACGAAAAATATCAATTTGGAGCAAATGTCTGATGAACAATTTCTCGAGTTCATCGATTCTGTAGAGTTATGTAGACAGCACAGATGAAAGTATTGATAGCGATGACAGTGTTGCTGATTCCACTTATGTTCCAAAGACGAAACACCATTTTCGAAAATACATGCCCAATAAGCCGCATAAAAGAGGAATCAAAATGTTCGGCGAAGAACATTCAAAGGTTCCTCGGTATGATAGAAAGCAGAAGAAATTCATCGAAATCAACTGCCCCCAAATTATTCAAAAATACAATGATCGAATGGGTGGAGTAGATCTCATGGATGGTCTCCATGGTCGATACCATATTTGAGCTAAGACTCGCAATATTATAATTAGGTTGTTCTACTATTTTGTGGGCATGGTCTTTACAAATGCATTCTTTTTATACAAACGTCGGCAGACCGATGAGGCCAATGCTTCCAACAATGTGTCCGACTAAAAAACTGCTTTTACAGCTTCCTGATTTGCGGGAGGAAAAAGCTGCTGGACTTGTTTCCTTCAAAAATATATCGTCTGTAGGATGACCATCTGTTCAAAATCTCGGTGAGCCTTTATCACTACAGCCTGACATATTAGGTGTTGGGAAAAGAGCTGGTCATCAATTAGCTTATGTTCAGTTCGATGCTGACGATCTTTTTCTTGTTTGGTTGGAGAGAAAAGCCAAAAAAAGGTGCAACATTGCAAAAAATGTGAAACCCAATTTTTTTACAGTCTTGCCAGTTATAGGGTTAAACTGTTTAATGCCAATGTAACTTCTACAATTCTCATCATATTTAGGTGGAGGGTATTTAAGATTCGGCATGGCCGAATATAGTACTCTTACTTGTTTAGTATCATTTCTTACCCAACCAACACTTGAATTTCGCAAGGGGGCTTACATATGGCGCTTAAGACTTTTTGTGGCTCGCCATAATGAATAATCTGATTGCGGGGTTGCGTCCAGGCTTTCTAGATATTTATTCAATGATTAAATTTTTCGAAATTTCAAGAGGTTTCTATACAATCTGTAAGCTTTGATTTAAATTGGGGGGAACTGTGCAATTGCTACTCTCTTCGAACAAGGGTATATATAAGTTTGACATTCCGTTTGTAATTTCAACATAAAGATTTATATACTGGATCGTAATAAATAGCGTAGTCAATATAACTGTACAATTGCCTCTATCTTCGAACTCTTCTTATACGCTGCGCGATTAGTGGCAAGGGTATATATAAGTTTGTCATTACGTATGTAATTTCTAAATTTTTAATTTGCGACCCCATAAAGTATATTTATTCTGGATCGTTATAAATAGCGTAGTCGATATAGCCATGTCCGTCTGTATGTTGAAATCAACTTTCGGTATAACCAAATAACTTACATACATGACACATACATCAATATATCGGGAATTCTCCCGGTTCGGATGCAATTTAAAATCGAGAAAACCGGCTCTGGATTAGTAAGTCAGTAATATAGACAATATGGATATCCAATAATAGATATTTCAGAGACCTTTGCAATGGGTCAAAATCGGGAAAAATATTTTTTACCCCGAATTTTTTTTCACCAAACAAAATATGACCTTTAGGGATAATCAGTCGAGAATGCGTATTAATCATTATAATCGCCAGCAGCTTCGAAACGGGGGCCTAGGATTAAAAAAAAATATTATATTGATTTTCTGTAATTGAATATCTAGGTCATAACACTAATGAGTCGATTATGGATCTCAACCGAACTTTAGTTGCGTTGTCAGTTGCCTAAATGGTATTACAGATGGCAACTGGCAGCTATCTTTTCTGTTGCCGAATTGGCAACCAGAAATTTTTAGTTGCCAACGCAACTGAAGTTCGGTTGCCTTCCATAATCGACCCATAAGTTTCGTTGAAAATCTTCAGGACAGATCTTAGTAGCTTGTAGATAATCTTCGCAAAGATCACACATTAAGTACTGTTTGATTCGAGGGATCTTTGATATCATATATCACATATCCATTTATACGAAATGAACTTCTGGAGTCAAATGAGTTTTAGAATCCAGCATTACATCAATTCGAGTTCGTTTTAGTGTTTGCAATACAGAAACATATTTTGAAACAGTTCATGGTTTATTTAGGAAGGCATGCAATAACATAGATTGCATTTTAAGCATTTCCTGCATCATGTTACTCATAGAGTTGGTGAAATTTTTAACCGATTTTACTAGGATCTCTACTGTAACTTCAAGCCGACTAGAATTAGAAAAGGGAGACTGGTCTGTATATTCCACGTTTATATCAGGGTTATATTTGTTTCCAAGTGGTGGGTTTTGATTTGTTCTTAGAACACTAGCATATGAACCTTTATTATTTATTGGGTGGGAGATTTTGGGGTAGTGGGTATCTGCTAGGTTCGTTGATAGCACGGAATAAATACTAGATTTCTGTGATTATGTTCATAAAATATAAGTATATTAAATTAATGCATTTATTTGATTTAGTCAAAAATATTTTTTTTTATTTATTTCAGACCAGCAATACAACTATCAACTGCCGCCATCAACATTATATGTTCTTGTTTAAGAAGCATTTATTTTTTGATGACTACATAAATATTGATGATCCTGTAGAAAAAGAACTTTTATATCATCAGGTGTTACACTCTCTTCGAACAGAAAGATTTCCTATATCTGAAATGGAAGCTATTATGCTCACGTCACTTCAGGGACAGCTTGAATTAGGCGATTGTGACGAAGTAGTAAAAGACTACAGAGTAATTGCGAGCCATTGTTTGCCTCCAAGATTTGTTCCGAATATACCACATGAAGCCGTTGCAATGCATCACCAAAGTCTTCGTGGAATGTTACCCGCTGAAGCTAAAAAATCGTTTCTGAATTTGATACAAAGTTGGCCACTTCATCGCGCAACAATATTTGATGTGATGGTAATATAGACAATAATTATTTTAAGAAATCGCCTTTCCTCTTAATGTCATACATATCTACATTAGACGGACACATAGAAAAATAGCATTTTTGCTATATACAGACATTTCATCGTATACTTATACCATGGTTTGTTTTTTTTTTTACGAAATATTAAGGGTTATTACTGCCTGTTTCACTAAATTCGAACGAACAGTTTCTTTCGTATTTTATATTGAAAACAACAAAAAATTTAAAAATGTATTGTTTGTTTTCAATGTAAAATAAGAAAGAATTGTTCATTCGCATTTAGAGAAACAAGCAATTAGTGAAATATTTTTTTAAGTAAAAATAATTTTATTTTTTTCCCAGACATACAGATATAATATTTGTAATTTGGCTGGGGCAAATTGTATGGAAATTCGTATAGCAGAAATTAAATTTACGAAAGTTCTATGCAACTTTCCCCAAATACCATAGTTCTGAAATCAAATCCTATCTTGCGCATTTCGTCTTTTTTCATTGAAGATTTTCTTTTTTTTTTTTTTGAGTAGCTTATTTATGTATTAAAAAAAACTAATAAAATATTTAGTTACGGGTGATTACTATTAAAAAACAGTTTTTTACTAAGAAATTAAAACTTTAAACTCTTTGTATTATATTCTATTGAAAAAACTGTCCTTTATTAGTAATCACCCGTTACTAAATATTTTATATACCTGTGAAAAAACTAAATTTTCATTATAATGAAAATAACACAGCGGAACCGACATTTTGGTGCCAGAGATTTGAACTACGTTTTGTACAAGTTGATGAACCCTCATTACTATGTTATAAAGTGCACTCACGATAATATGAACTAATTAAAACCAGACCAGTTCACTTTAGCAAGATTGTTCTATTTGCGAATGGCATCTAATTCCCATCTACAAAAATGTTTCCCATAAAAATAAAAGTTACTTATTTCAAATTCTTTATTTATTGTTTATTGGATTAAAAAAAAAAAATTATTTTGAAAAAAAATATTTATGTAAAAAAATTAGTAATTTTCTTTTGCTGTTTCTTTTGTCCATTCACACTCATTCCGCTCTCTTAACTGTGTCAATACATTCAAATCTCGTTGATCAACCATTTAACTTTCACTTCCCATTCCAATGCTTTATTAAAAACTTCTACAGCTTCACCGGGTTTTTTTGGATCCACTTCATTATCATCTTCATCGGATAGCTCTACCTCAATTTCATTCTTACACTCCATAGTATCCTCGTTTCATTCTGCAATGTACAAAGTTGTAAATTCGACCAATTGTTAAGTAAAGATTCAATTTTATTTCTAATGAAGATTTTTCAAAACACAAACCTCAGGTAGCAGATTACTTAAAAGATTAATTGCACTTTCTTCTAAATCAACCAAATTTGTTCTCAAGTTATTTCTAAAAACACTTAAAGGAATTTCATCTTCAGGATCGTCTCGATTTAGCAACATATTCAAAATATTATTCCAACATTTAGATAACACATTGGATGCTAATTCTAAAATTATTATGGCTTCTTTTATTGAAGATTGTTTCATTTTTTTTATTCCACATATTGTAAAATTTTTCACCCCAAATTTATCGCTAACACTTGCACCTTTTCGAATATGTTCTAAAATTTCTGATTTTTCTTTTAAAGTTAAAAACTGAAGTTTTTTTGTATGCACGTTAAATTTATATGGGACATTTCATGTCAAGTGAACCAACTTTTGAAATCTATGTCTTCCGATTGGTTAGTTCTATTAGATAGTAATTCAGACACAATTTTTAAACAAGATCGGTCTAGAACTTTCTGAGTTACAGGAGGTCAAAATATGACATTTTGGTCAATTAAATTAAAAAATTAAATATTGACACTTTAAACTATAATTTTTTCAAGGGTTTTTGTTTTTTAAGTCGTGGTAGTCATTCTCGTGGAATTGCATATATATTCTTTATCAATTGCATTTTTCGCATGTGTAGATGATAGAATATTATACGAACCTCCATTTACTGCAAACATTCCATACGAACACTTGCACAAGCATTACCTTTGCGCCATCGATATTTGGGTTTGGTGTCGATTCGGCTGGTTGTCCGGTCTTCACATACGATCTTTTACGATTGGGGTTATTGTAATGAATCCATTTATCATCGTAAGTAATGATTCGGTGCAAAAATGATTTCCTTTAATAGCGTTCAAGCATCATTTAGGACATGCAAAATCGTCTTAAATGTCTCTCGGCTTCAATTCGTATGGTACCAATTTCCCAGGTTTCGGATGAATCTTGCTGCCCGCAAACGCTTTGAAATTGCTACTTGGCCGGCTACCAATGATTTTGCAAGCTCTTGTTGTGTTTTACAACAATCTACGTGTAGTAATGCCACCAATTCTTGGTCTTCAAACTTGTTTGGCTGGCATGGGAGATCTTTGTCTTCCGTGTCATAATAACCACGTCTGACAGTGTAACGATTCTATTACACGCGGTCTACCATTTTGGGAACAGGGCTACCTATTATATCGGCCGTGCTCGTCGGTGGGTAGGGTTAGTTACGTTCCCAGTTAATGTAAATAAATAAATTTTGAATCGGTTACAAGAAATTTTAAATGTTAGGCAGCCAGAAAATAATAATAACACATATTGAAAACTTAATAATAACAATAACAAATCTATTTAATAATTAAAATAGTATTGAAAGATAAATTTAAATAAAAATTTGCGTGTATATTATATGTTTTTGTAATTTAAAATCAATGATGAACTTATGGTTACCCTAATTTTCAAATTTTGTGTCTTTTGGTTCTAATTCAAAATTTAATAATGTTTATCTTTGCTATTGTCTTATTAATTATTAACATCAATATTAATGTAATAATAATAAAAAAATGAACAATAATAAGTAGAGATATTCATAATAGTAATGTTAATAATATTATGGCATATTTGATCTAATATTAACAACAACATAATTTGTCTATGAAATAATAATAAATTAAAGTGTTTTGTTTTAATATAATGTTATTAATAATAGTTAATCATTATTTATATATTTTTGTATAAAATTCAATATTTAAGTTTATTTATATGTTTAGGAACTTACATATATTTACATATATACCTCGCAGTCATCCGGCGCCAGAAAACGAAGAGAGCTGCTGTAAATTGTCTTAAATTTTTTATTTGTGATTGTGCATGTTTATGTGGTTGAGATTTTGAATTTACCTATACATATGTACATAATCTTAAATCAATTAGACCAACACACAGTGGTTTAGAAACTTTTTTTTTTGGAAATAATTCGGTATCTCGGGAACTATTGGAGATATTATTACAAAATTTCACATGATTAGAGCTGAGGTGTTTTTGAGTTGAATTACATTTGTTCAGCTTCCTAGGGGTAATACGGGCCAGTTTGTGCCCCCTCAAAGTTGGTCACCTCGGGTCTCAAAATTTTTAAAAAAATCCCCAAAAATTCATTTATGATCCAAATGAGCTGAAATTTAAAATATAAATAGTCCTTGAGAAGATCTACAAAAAATACGCTTACATGTGTAGGTTATCTCCTTCAGTTGAAGAGATATTTAGGTTTATTTATTATTTTTTTTTTAATTTTGCTCGATTTTTTTTTGTTTTTTAGATATGGCGGCCCTACGGTGATTTTCCATAAAGAAAAATATAAAATTTGATTTAATGTAAAATTTTAACGGTTAAAGATATCATAACAAAATTGGGAACTAATTTAGATCCAAATGTCCTTAAATTAATGACATTATAATTTTTGACATTTTTTATTTGCAAATACCGAAATTCCTAAAACGGGGAAAATGTGTTCCAAAAACTGAGTTTTTTTAGAAAAGTGCCTACTGTGACGCTATTTACCGTGTGATAGTATAACAACTTTCTAAGTATTTAAACAACATATAGGGTTATACAAATACGGAACTTTTTCGAGGATCGGTGCTTTGCCTTTTTAGAATTTTTTACTGAAACCTAAATATTTTTTTTAAAATTGTCCAAGTTTGGATAGGTCTGGGGGATACTGTGTCCGCTTAAGTGAGCCCAATTTTACTTTACATGCTTTTGCATTAAGTTTTCTTTCCGGAACATATAAAAATTGTATATAGTCCCAAAGAAAATTTGTTTATACAAAAGAAAAAATATAGGGACTTTTTTAGGAAAAATCGTAAAAAATTAGGCCCATTTTACATGTTCCAACTTTGGATGCGTGTAACTTTTTACACGGACGAGATAACTGGTACCAAGTTTTTTTTATTTTATTTAGAATTTTATTGCCAATATAGCTGATATTTTGAAAAAAAAAATTTGACCCTCCGTAGGGCCGCCATATCTAAAAAACAAAAAAAAATCGAGCAAAATTAAAAAAAAAATAATAAATAAACCTAAATATCTCTTCAACTGAAGGAGATAACCTACACATGTAAGCGTATTTTTTGTAGATCTTCTCAAGGACTATTTATATTTTAAATTTCAGCTCATTTGGATCATAAATGAATTTTTGGGGATTTTTTTAAAAATTTTGAGACCCGAGGTGACCAACTTTGAGGGGGCACAAACTGGCCCGTATTACCCCTAGGAAGCTGAACAAATGTAATTCAACTCAAAAACACCTCAGCTCTAATCATGTGAAATTTTGTAATAATATCTCCAATAGTTCCCGAGATACCGAATTATTTCCAAAAAAAAAAGTTTCTAAACCACTGTGCAACATTAGAATCAAAATGACCAAAATTTCAAAAGGATATTTACAAAAGAAAATAATATAATTTATTATTTCGATTTTTCAAGCTCGAGGCCAGTTATATTATATATTATGTTAATATTTCGTCACTCATCGAATGACAGCTTAAGGGCTTAAAATTTTTAAACATGGAGCATTCTACTTCTTAACATGTTACGTCAAGAAACATAAATACAAGATATAAAACAAACGAAAAACATAAAATTATGCAACAAACATACTTATTACCAGGGCAAGGATTTTCATGCACTAAAAAATTAAAAATATGCGCTTATAATATGCACTATAAAGAGAGAAAATATGCACTAAAAATGACAAAAATATGCAATAAAAACAAGTTTTTTATTTGAAATATATTTATTAATAAAAGACATATAAATTTCACGTCTCATTTTCAATATATATGTACATATAAAGGACATAAAAGGTTTAAAATATATTTTTTTCAAAGTAAAAATAAGAAAATTCATGTATGTATGTAAATTATACAATATTTATTAAAAAAAAATTAGTCAGTTATTTATTTTCATGTTACAAAATTACTTAATTTAGATTTCTATTTGTATAAACAAATCAATTTTTTTTTTTTTAAATTTCCAAAAAGAAGCTTTGTCTGTTCGTCAACAGAAGTTAAAGGTACATATTTAAATGAAGCCAGTTCAATTGGAGAATATTAATTTTCAATTTGATTTTCTTTATTAAAATTGCTATCTAATATGTCAAACATTTTTTTATTATTTCTGTAATATATTCTTTAGTTTTGTTTTAATTTGGTAAGAAATTAATTTTACTTGTGCATTCAGCGAATTGAATCCCTGTAGTTTAGTAATAGTATCATAAATAAAGATGTAATTTGAGCACAGAAGTGGTAATTGGCTTTAATATTATGTGTCACAAAGAGAACAGTGTCGAAAAGTCGATATTAAAAAAATTTTCGAAAAGTCGATAATTTCAAAAAGCTAAGAAATCGATTCATAAATTGAAAAGTTTAAAAGTAGACTTTTTCTTTCAACAATAGAATTCTAGTGTTAATATATTTACTATTTTTACAACACTAAATGGAGTTGCCAAATATATGTATGTACAGTGTACACTGATATATATGCAATAAAATGGAAAAATATGCTAAATATATGCATTTAAAAGAAAAATATGCAAAACATGCATTTATAACAAAATATGCAAAAATATGCAACAACAAATCGATGCCATTTTGTTGCAAATTCTTCGATTCGGAAAGATAAATTGTCAAAAGTGATTTTGAGTTACTGACTACAAACATGCATTTGCATAGAAATCCTTGCCCTGCTTATTACAAATAATTAGACTTGAAAAAATTAACATACATGTTGTCATTTCACGGTCTAACATTGTACTGATTATCATTTAATATTGCACTTGTTTTTATCTTCTTTAATAGGTGTCTATAATTCTGAGCGCAATTTTCAGTGTCTTCTTTGTAATTTATTCTTCTGTTTGTTGGTATGTTTATTATATTCAGCATCTCTAGCATGTACTCAAAATAGGGATGATGATCATAATTTGCACAGTGGGTCGCTAGAGCAGTTCCTTGAGACCAATTATTCCTTATAAATCATAAGTCCGATTTATGCGCCACTAATCTCGTCTCTAATTTATTTTCCGTTTTTCCGACATATATTTGGTCACACTTCCTTCCTACATTACCATTACAGGAAATTCCGTAACCTACATTTGATTTCCAATCTTATAGCCTGTCCTATGAGCAATCTTCTAGACTGATCCTTCCATCAATTTTGATTTCCCGAATCTTTCTGACATTCTAGGGACGTAGGTAAGTGATTTAAATATCGTAGGTTCATTATCGTTGTCCTTCCCTCTTGGTCCATGTTTTCCATAGTCATATATTAACCTTCCAATCCGTTTCACTTTTAAAGTTATTATCTAATAGGATATGCCTGATCCTCAAAATATTCCTGGAATGGCATTCCCCATCACCAATTTCCAAAACTCTCTTAATCAAATTACTCGCCGTGTCGATGATTATTCTCCTCGGGTGCCCCGAATGGTAGTAAATAATTCTACCTGTAGGTGTTGGTTTCTGATACCAATCTATTTTCATCCTGTTACCTTCCCTAATAACCAATGTATCCAGATATGGAATCTGTTATCCCTCTCCTTCTCCATAGTAAATTTCAATCCGTGATGAAAGTTATTAAAATTGTCCATAATTTTACCTATTAAACTTTCCCTCGCTACACAAAATAAATCATCAACATATTTAGTCAATATCCCTGGTTCTCCGTCAAGTCCGTGAATACATTTTTCTAGGAGTCTTTCCATCATAATATCCGCAAAAACTGGTGATGCCGGTGATCCGATAGGTAGTCCCCTCTTTCGTGTATAAATCCTTCCATCAAACTCGAAATATCCATTTCCCTTAATACAAAATTTTAACATTCCGAAGAACAACCCTTTGTCCATGTCCGTGTATCCCGATATCCCATCCCATCCCCCCTCGACCATCCCTAATGCCAAATCGACTGGTACACTTGAAAACAACGATACGACATCAAACGAAATCAATCCCTCATTGACATTTATTGTCAAGTCCTTAACCTTATCCCTAAATTGCACTGAATCCCTGATATCATATCCCGATACTCCCGTTAATTTCCCAAGAATATTCGTCATGAATTTGCATAAACCTATAGACGGAGAATTAATGCTGGAACAAATTGGTCCTAACGAAAAGTGTTCCCTATGGATCCTAGGAAGTCCGTATAATCTCGATGCCATTGCCACGTCCGTTTCAAGTTTTCGTCTTTCAAATTCACCAATTATCCCATTCCTATATAGCCCCTCCACAAACCCACTATTAGTCCTTTGTAGTGTACCTGTGGGATCCTTCGACAGTCGTCCATATGTCATCATATCACCTATTATGAGCCCCATCCCCATATCACAATCCTTCTTATCCATCGCCACCGTTGTGTTTCCCTTATCCGCATTCAATATTAGTAATTCCCTGTTCCCCTTCAGAAAAATCTCCGCCTTTTCAACCCCTCCCAAAATAAATTTGTCCCTATTGTCAAGTCTCATTCCATTCATATGATTGTCCATAATCGTCGTGAATTTTGTCCTGGCCATTTCCTGTTCCCCCCTATCCGACAAAGTTCGTATACAATTCTCACCATCCGTTATAAATCCTAATGTAGGTAAATTTTCCCTAGTAATAGGTAGTGAGTGTCCTTGACCAAGAGATAAAATCCACTGTACCTCCTCCGGTATAAAATTTCAAAAATTTTATTAATATTGTTCGTAGCTTCCGTTATAAATTTCGGAATAATACCAGTGTTGCGACAACGTAGTAAGAAAGTTATCGATGACCTTAGTCTTACTGTCTTGTTAATAGTCGTTCCATACTTATTGATGTTAACATGATTATTTTCCTTTATCTTATTGTATACAATCTTGTTGGTCCAGATGAATTACGGCGTGCTCTCCATTTTCAAATTATCAAAAAATCTAACGATTGTCTATTCGGAATTTGAAATGAATAAATGACAGCATGTATGCCAATTTTTTCAAGTCTAATTATTTGTAATAAGTATTTTTGTTGCATAATTTTATTATTATGGACAATTTGAATAACACTTGCGAAGTTTTGCCCAATAAAAAAGCATATTTTTATTTTAAATGCATATTTATAAAAATTAGTATGTACATATATCTCAGTTCTTCGGTTTTCTTTAAAATATTATTTTTTAATTTTTTACAAGTTAAATATAGACTCTATACAAATAATAGACTTTCTTACTTAAACTTCTTTGACCCATATTAAACAGAAGTCAAAAATACTGTTTAAAGCATTTTCAAATTCGTATAAATTAGACTAAAACTATTATAGAATAATAAAGGGCTTTCATTAAGCGCTTTCTCTCTTTAAATTTAAATAAGACAATGTGTGGAAATTTTTATAGGCCATTCAAAATCTTATCGATGCCATTATATATAGAATATAACATCGTGCCTATGTTCACCGCTGAGGTTTGTAGCTTATTTGCATATACTTACGACTTAAGGAAATGCCTAACGAGGACAAATCGCACAATATCTGTCTTGTTAAAACTACATGTCCTTGTTGCTTATATCATTCAATTCATGCCAAAAGAAGTTGATAATCATCGACTTATAGCGGTCGCCGTTGACGGTGATGTGGATTGGTATTGTCCCAAATTCGAGAATTTTGTTTGCGGAAGTCCCTACTGGAAGAACCATTATAATGTCACGAAATAAAATTCCAAAACTAGCATTTATATTGTTTTTTGCAAAAGTTAACCCTTACCGCACGTAATATTTTGGTATGAATTTCTTTTTTTAAATTAAAAACTTCAATAGAAGCTAAAAATACTTGCTATGTGCAAGTATTTAGTATTATTCAAAACCTTACGACTTGAAAATAAACATTTCATAGAACAAAAAATATATTCTATAAATTTTCTGAATAACGTTTACCATACAAAATTTCTACTTTTATAGAAATTTTCATTTTTGTATTGAACAAATTAAAGTTTAAAGTCATTTTCCTTAAAACGGTTTAACCGCCTTAAAAAACCTGGATTCCAAAAAATACCCGAAAAGTTTTAGTCTAGTCCAGGGGTGCCAAAAACTTCCATATTGAAGAGCAAACAACAATACATTTAATGAGAAACTAATTATTATTCAATATTTTTTGTTGTAAAAACCAATCCATACAAAGAAAAATCGATTTTTTATATGAAAATTAAGAAAAAACATAAAAGTGGTTATAAGTATGTAAATATCGATCCAAATCGGAAAAGGACGATCATCTGTGATCAATTATATTTTCATCCAAAATCGATTTTTTTATTTGAAAATGAAGTAACACATAAAAGTGGCTATAAGTCGGTAAATTGTGGTCCAAATGGAAAAAGGACGATCATCTGTGATCACTTATATTTTCAATACAAAATCGATTGTTTATATAAAAATTAGAAAAACATAAAAGTGGCTAAAAGTCGGTAAATTGTGGTCCAAATGGAAAAAGTCATCCGACCATATTTATTTGGGAAAAATTTGTTATTCAGACAGACCACCAACCACTGCAATGGGTCTATTAAGAAACCAAATTCGAAATTAATACGGTGGAGGCTGAAGCTGGAAGAATATGATTATGAGATTATTTATATTATTGATAACGGATTATCTAGAATATACGCTTTTTATTGCCTACAGAAAACGTTGTTCTTGACAATTATTGACAAATTTTCGAAATTTGCACATGCAATCAAAATCCAGAATATATCGTGGGTAGAGTTTATAAGGGCCCTAGTTCAGTATCTGAGTATTGTTGGCAGCATTAGCAAAATCATAACTGACAATGAGTTAGGATTTAAGGCACGTCCACTGACTGAATTTCTAAGATAGGCAAATATAGAAATCCATTTCGTTTCCAATAATAACCACACTTCAAACTCCGATATAGAGCGACTTCATAATACTATGAATGAGCAACCAGACATGACCCCGATAAGAATATCGATACCGTTGAGAAAAAAATGTTCATTTAAAAGTAGCAGAGCAGTTCGTTTTCTATTGCTACCTTAAAAAAGAAACAGTTTTAAAGTAGCAGAGTCGTTTGTTTTCTATTACTTCTGCTACTCTAAATTGAGTAGTAATATAAGTAGCAGATGACGTAGTAGTAGGCAGTTAAGTAGTAGTTGAGGTAGCAATAGTAATAGTCAAAAATAAAAATCTTCAGTGAAAAATTTATATTGAGGGTTGTTGTTGTGAATGTTTGTTGGTGTAAGATGTTCGTATTGTTACATAAACATTGTTGCAAAGCGTTGCAATAAAGTAAATAATACTTGAAATAAAAACGAATTATATATTATATTCAAATAAATTTAATGGCCCATAATCATAGTCAAACAATAAAGTCGGTTCTTTTTAAAAACAACTTTAAAATAAAATCCCCCTTTTTATTATTTTCTAACTATAGTCAAAATTAAAGTATCTTTTAAATTGAACCGACTTTAACTGGGTGTCGCCTCAAATGTAGAAAATGTTTTCATACAATATACAAAAAAATATAGACAAGTGGCATCGCTGAACAGCTGACTTAGAAAATTTATAAAAAAAAAAAAAAGTCACAAACAATAAATGTAACCGGGAAAATAAAGAAAAAAACAGTTTGTGGTGGAAAAATAGAAAAGGAAAGATTAATATCAAATTTATTCAATTTTGGTACTAATTTTATTGATTCAATAATCAATAATTGCAAAATCTCTGCCAATATCTTGCAACTTAAACATTTTTGACTTTTAGTTGAACTTTTTTACATGGTGAAGAACAGCTGATGCTGTTGTTAAAAGAGTTAAAAACAACTTCAGCTAGTTTTATATTTACAGTCGACTTTAACGTCTAAAGTATACTTTAACTTGTCTATGGTAGACCTAAAGTCCACTCTTAAGTAAAGACGATTTTATTTCTCTTAAAATATACTTTATTTATGACTATGATTATGGTCCAATGGTTTTAACGTTCTTGCATCTAAGTATATATAACAAAATGAATGTATGTCTATTTATTTGTTTGTATAAGTATTTGTTTGTTTTTGCTTAAAAATATATTTAACAAATTAAAAGTTTTTAGGAATTCTTTCAGAAAATTGGCGCAACGATTTCCCATTTTTTTGATGCTGCACAATTAGATTTCTTATATCTAAGCTAATTTCATTAACTTTTGGACTCATTCTTACAAAAAATAAAAGCGACCGATTACAAAACTTTTTAATTATTAAGTGAGGGTAATTTAGAATTACAACACTGAAAAAAACATGCATAAATTGCTTTTATTGGCAAAGTACCGTTGACCAACAGTGGGAGTATGTATACTTTTCTGTGTGCTTAAAACTAAATTTCATAATTTTTTTTTTATATATATTTCTTTTCTTGAAAATTTCTTGTTTTAAATGAGTTTAATTTTTTATATGGAGTTGCACAATATACATTTTGGTAGTAGAATTTTGAAAGATTTGCATAAATTGCATTTTTTATATAGTAAAATTTTCTTCACTGCATAATTATATTTTCTGGAACTTGATTAAATTTCGTATCTCCTGTTATGAATTACCTCTTTGTAGTAGTTTCATTAGTAGTGATTAATTATTCTTGCTTCCATAATTTTGTTGTTGCATTTTCTATCCCTTTTTAACTTTTTTCCTTTCTTTTGTCATATCATGTTGAAGCTTACATTTTCTATAATTCCTCTTTATCCTGCTACAAAATCACTCATGATCATCATTGAACCTATGTTTTTATGTATTTGTTTATGTTTTTTTTGCAAAAATTGTTGTTTCATTATGCAGTTACAGAACACATGAACATACATACAGCAGTTTTATATCATAACTAGCTTGACCCGGCGCGCTTCGCTACCCCTGTCGTATTAAAAAAAATATGTAAGGATTTTATAAAATTTTTTTCCCCCTGTTTATCCCTTTCTGGTCCAAGTATTGAACAAATTTATAGCCTATTGACGCTTCCAAGTAAGGATCTATCTACGTTCCATTAGATATTCAATGGAACCAATTTCAATAAAATCGGTTCAGCCGTTTAGGCGTGATGCTCAAACAAACTTACAAAGACATTTATATATTTATATAGAATACATACTTGTGTGTATAAGTTGTTGTTTTTGCAGTTAATTTCCTTTTGCTCCTGTTGTGCTCATGCCTGTGCTTTTTTTGCACTTATATCTTACACATCATATTTTTCTTGCACAATTATTTTCTATGCTGCTTATTAATTTGTTTGCTCTCCTGTTACAAATTTTACGAAAGGATACATTTAAATGTACAAACACTTAATTTGATAGATTTCATTCAACAAAAAATCTATTTGCATTTTCTATGAAACTAACAATTTTTTGTAGATCCTGTTACATTGCATTCATTGGATGTTTAGCTTACATTTTGTTGTTGCATCATTTATTCTCTTTTAACCACTTTACTTACATACAAATTTATTTTTTTATCTTAGTAATTTTTCTGGACTCCTATTACAAGCAGCAGGAATACATTTGAATTCGTATCAAAAAGAAAACAATTAATCAAAAAATTCAATAAAATATTATCGTCCGCCATCCTTTGCCCAGAATCTTATTTAATGCATTTTCACTGCATTCCTATCATTTACAATACAATTGCATACCTAAAAAACTAAAACTTCTATTTTATTGCACTTAAATTTTTTATTAACACACAATTCAATATAATTTTTATTTTATACACCCAAATCAACGCACACTTTTTGTTCATAGTTTTTTTCACATTTTTCTACTCAGTGACTAAATGCGGGAAAATATTTCCATATATGTGACGGAATTATTTTATAAACATTTTTAACTTCGCACAATTTCGTATTTAACATTTTCCAACTTCGTATGGTTTGGCAGTCTACATTTAGCATCTTCCATATTTCCATTGTTTGAATTTTTTACTGTGCATATCGTTTGCAGTTTATGTTTTTCACGCTGCAATTTGTTTGCATACTTGATGTTTTTGTAGTAAATTTTTTGTATTTTATACACAAGCAATATATTTGTTTTTGCTAACCAAAAATATTAATATATTTGGTCAGCAAATGTTTTAAAAATTAAAAATTTTCATTTAATCTTCTGGCTGCTTCGGAAAATATTTTGTAACCAAAATATTTTTGGAAAAACTGCGACAGATATTTCTACCATGAAGCTTGCTTATACATATATGGAATTCGTTAATAGTATTTATATTTATAGTATGTATATAATGAAATATTATTTTGTCAAATATTTGTTGCAGTTTTCATTTAAAATTATGAATTATTTTGCAATTTTTTGACTAATATAGTAGTCATTTTAATCTGGTCAAAAGTATAATTTAACTTGTCTATGCTACAGCTAAAGTCCACTCTTAAGACGACATTATTTCTCTTAAAATATACTTTAGTTTTGACTATTATTATGGGGCTATATGTTTTATTTTTGTAAAAATTATACTATATCGATTCGCACCGAAATATAGTTCCATTTTTTAGACAATTTATACCATTAAAACAGAAAAATGTTTTCTCTACAATATTATTTACATTATTATCTATAATTATATTACTAATGCAGTAAACGTTGCTATTCTGTAGCTATAAATTTCGAACTAGTTTCTATGAGATACTTTGTTGAATACGTAGTATTTAAAGTCCTTCCAAAATTACAATGCGAAAAATGTAATGACGAATTGAGAAAGATGGTAAAGTTCTTACAGCACCATGCAAACTTTTTATGTACTTTAAAAATTATTAGTCGCTTACAGATTTAGAAAATCTAGTTGCTCCATCATTCAAACTATAATGCAAACAAAATACACATTTCAATATTTCATAAAATCTTTAAATCTGAGTACCAAAAATTTGGTATAAAATCTTTTATTATTGAGTCGTGTAAACGCTTGACCTCAGAGTGGTTTGCCGACATTTGTTCTCAACACAGAATAGAAGTTTTGGACTTTCTACTATTAGTACTCTTCCGAAAGTATTGCTCTTGGTCTTTAGAAAAAGGAAGTTCCAAGAAAAGAAAAATACAAATTTTATCAAACGAATGATTTACAGCCTGGCCCACGAGTCGAAAGAAACTTAAGCGAAAGAAAGTCAGTCACTGACTTTCATTCGAAACAGTGGCCCACTATCTTACGACTTATCGTTCGCTTTGCTTTACGTTTCAAACGCAATCCAAATATAATTGAGAAACAATCGACAGCATATTGAAAACCATTATTTGACACAAAATAAAATAATAAAGCAGTGGTGTAGTGGGTACAGCACTTGACTAGCAGCCGGAAGGCTGTGGGATCAACTCGTAGCTGCGACTTATTTTTTTCTTTATTTTTTTTATTATAGTAAATACATAATTCTATAAAAAACTCTACTAAATAATATAAAGTAGTACTTTTGGGACATCTCAAACAAAAATAAATAGACTTTTCGTCAAATTCTACTTATTTTTCTACCACAAACCGGTAAGTATGAGTGAAAATATATGTAATTATGTTATATTATGCACAAATGTATATAATAAACTAGCTGGCCCGGTACGCTTCGCCACCCCAATTGGATGAAATAAATAGTATTATTAAGTCTCCGTTTGTGAATTAATACTAATTCAGGATAACATGTCTCTAGTTTCATGTTTATTAATTCATTACAAAAAGTACCATACGAATAAAGAAAAAGTACCAAAAAGTCTCCCCCTAGAATTCTCACTCACTTAGGACCATATATGCTTAATTTCATATTCCTAAGTCCTTTGTTATAGAAATTTCAAAAGGTATCATTCGAATAAAGTAAAAGTACAAAAAGTCTCCCCCTAGAATTCAAACTCACTTAGGACCATATATGCTTAATTTCAAGTTTCTAGGTCGATTTTTATAAGACATTTGAAAAGTAACTTTAGAATAAAGAAAAAGTCCCATATTGTCCCCACCTTCAATTCTCTCTCACTTATGGCCATATATGCTTTATTTCGTGTTTCTACGTCCATTATTATAGAAAATTCAAAAAGTACCATTAGAATAAAGAAAAAGTACCATAAGTCCCCCATTTGTGGATTCCCACTCACTCGGGTGCATATAACATTTATTTCATGTTTCTAGGTTCATTGGTCAAGAAATTAAAAAAAGTACCATTTGAATAAAGAAAAAGTACAAAAAAGTCTCCCCCAAGAGTTGACACTCACTTAGGACCATATATGCTTAATTTCATGTTCATTGTTAAAGAAAATTCATGAAGTACCATTAGAAGAATAAGAAAGTACCAAAAAGCAGCCACTTGTCGTTTCACACTCACTCGGGTCCATATAAGCTTTATTTCATGTTTCTATTTTTATTGGTGAAGAATTTACAAAAAGTACCATTGTTACCTAAATATTATCCCCTATTCCTAACACTAACTTCACTCAGATACATATCAGCTAATTTAATGTCGATAAGTGAAATAATGTAAAATATTAAAAAAGTACCATTAGGAGAAAAGTAACAATTTCCCTTTTCCTTCTTGAACACCCCTCAAGTTTGAAATTTAAAAATATTCCATTTTGCAAAATTGTTTATGCTAAAGCCCAAGAAAAAATATGTTTTAATAAAAGTACCAAACTGTTTACCCGGATTTGGCCCAATATAAACCTTGTCACTCGAGTTCCAAATAACAACCTATTAGTTAATTTTTGTTGTTGGCTTAATAATTCAAGTAAAATCTATTTTCCCGATTTTATCCCCTTTTTGGTACCTTTTTTATCCCCATTACGGTGGTAAAATTATATTCAATTAAATTTCTGTGTCGTGGTGGGAGCTCATAATAAAATATTCGTATCTCTATGTCAAATTATAAAAAAAAACATATTTTATGAAAAAGTACCAAAAATAATTTCCAATAAACTTATATTTTTTATTTTTTAATAAGTAAAGAATACGATTTAAAATTAGTTTTCATGTTTATTAGTTTTAAAGATACATAGGGTTCCAAAAAAGTACCAAAATAGAGTTTTTACCCGTTTTCTCCCCTAAAAGGTTCGAATTTCGAAAGAGTACGAAACACCTGTCAGCTTATTTTTTAAATGCAGTAACATGCAATTTTAAGTTTTTTTGTATCTTTATAGTTTTGAAGATATAAGGTTACGGAATTTTCACTTTTTTACTCCCTAAACGTTCGATTTTCCAAAAATCCCTTCTTATCGGTTCGTTTTGGGGAGGAAGGAACCCACAGTTAAAATTTCATGATTCTAGCTTCAGTCGTTTGGGCTGTGCGATGATGAATCGGTCAGTCAGTCAGTAACGTTACTCTTTTATATATATAGATAAGTACGCATCCGTTTTGTACAAGATTCTTGCACAGACGACAATAAATAAAAAGTGAATGAATTTGACATTTCAGTTCGTACAAATATCAGAAAATGTAAATAGTGAGCCGCAAATTTTGTATTGAGTTACATGTTTTCTTTCGACTAATAATATTAGTGAGCCGCAAAACAGCCGTTTCTCGTTTGAAACGACAACGTTCGACATCGTGGGCAGGGCTATTAATTTATTAAAATATAATAACTTTGTTAATTTATGCTAAAATATATAAAGTGGAAACAAATTTGGAATTTTCTTACAAATATAAAAAAGAATTTATTAATTTTTTAAAATAACAAAAACGAAAAGGTAACTTTTTCCCTTTAGAATACACATAAATTTTTTGTTAAAAAAGAACAAAAATGTTAAATATGTATGTTAAAATTTGTTTGATTGAAAATTTAATTGGAAAAAATTTTATTTGTGTAAATATCTTTTTTTTACATTTGTGAATAGAAATAAATTTGGAAATAAATTAAATTTATTTCGAATATATGAGAACTAAATTTATTTAATTTCCCATCTTTCCATGAGAAATTCCAAATATTGAAAAAATTTGCCTTTGACCTTCACGAATTAAGGGTTAACGTTTTCCGATTTTAGTAAAACATTCAGACTATATTTAAAATTACCTGGATTATAATATTCTGAATAGGTTTTACTTAAAATTAATAACAGTAAGGAAATTCGGCTCATTCCCCAAAATATGTCCAAAAAATTAGTTTTTCTCGAAAATCGAAAAATTTAAATCGCAGGTACGGTAAAATTATAGGAGGTATTGTCATAATTTTTTCATATTTTTTTTCCCTACTATGTTCTCAATAAATCCCAATGTGATGATCAAAAAATCCTGAATTGGAGATTTGAAAGTGCCGTTAACAAGATTAAATTTTTTTGGTTATACCTGCATAGGTTACCGTTAACCTACGAAGACAAAACCTCATATACAAGTAAATATGGATATATGTATTTCAATATATATAAAATAAGCTTTTGTTTTAATATTTCTCAAAATATGTTAATTTTGTTCCTTTATTTCTTCTTCTAGTGTCCTGAGACAGGTTAATGGCCTGGCGAATTTTTAATAACTTTAAAACTTTTTAACCAATGTTTGTCTTTTATGTCTTATTATAACGACAATTACGTCCACATTTCGATTATTTTAAACTAAATTGCAAAAGTAATTATTTAATAGCAAAATTTTTACAAAAACTGAAAAAATTACATTTTCCCCCTTGTAAATTCACCTCAAAACTTCAGCATCGTTGCGGCACCAGTTAACGATATCCTATCATCCTAATATTTTACACAACGTTTTTCTACAATACATAGAACAATTCTAGAGGGGGGACGGCTTGTACATGGAAAATAATTTTCGTCCATACAATCTTGGAGCACTCTACTGCACAGCTATGAAATAAATGAATGAATTGCACAAAAATAGCAAGGAACAAAAATTCTTTTGTTAGGTTTTTGTTGTATCTTCACGTTAAAGTGTTTTTTTTTTTTTTTTTGACTTGGCAACAGCGTTGCTACTCATAAAATAGTGATCCTACCAAATTTTTGATGAAAAACTACCAAAACCTATCAAATTTTAAAAATTCTTTACTGATCCGTTCCTATTACGATTTCGTTAATTCTGACAATAAGCAAAGCAGTGATGGGATTTAAAAATGTATATTTAGTGCCAAATTTATGTCTAAAACTTGAAAAAGTGGGACTAATAGTTACAACTTACTTTTCAGAACATAAATTGGATTTATATTCTTTTTTTACATTGTTTAATATTATGTTCGTCATTCCAAGTTCTATAATAATTTGAAATGTAACTTAATCAGTAATCAATGGCACAATTTTACCACAAATCATCAAATAATTTAAGAAGACTACACACAATTTACATAAAATGTATCATAATTTTGAAGGAATAAAAATATATAAATTAAATGTATATGTTAATAGCTTAAAATGAAACAGAAAAAATTTTTTACTATTCTGGCATAACAAAATTCTTCATGGTCTTCATTATTTTGCTCTTACAAATACTTATATATTCAGAATTATCGTAGCCTACCCAAATCCGACAAACAACGGAACAAACCAACCAAACTACTAAGTCAATTTGTTAACATGAAACTACCAATTTTGGTCCAATCGGAACAAAGCGTCAACGCTGCTTGCCAATGTACATACATACACACGCGTGCACGCACATATACGCTGGTACATGAGAATTAAAAGTTCTCATAACCCTAGGTCTCCACGTAGCAATTTTTATTGCTGAGTATAAGCAAAAACGTCGGCAGAACAACAGCAGAACGATTGCTGATTGCTTTAGGTGGAGAAAACGTTCGTCACAAATACAAAATTTTCAATGCGAGAAGTTGTATGAAAAACTGATGGATATTTTGCTTAAATTTAGTGTTGAAGGATTTTTTCCACTAATTTCTTTGTTTTTTACTTTTTGTACTTAAATAAATTAAATGTGTATGCATTAATCACAATGAATCATAGAAAGAAGAAATTTTACATTAATGACAACTGAACTGACAGCTTATTGCTTAGCAATAATTGCTCAAGCAATCTGTATAGCAATCATTGCGCAATGGATTGCTACATATGGCAATTTGACGTCTACACTCGCAAATTTCATTGACGCAATCAAATTTGACAATTGCAGCAATAAATATTGCTACGTGGAGACCTAGGGTAAACAACGAGAGAACGATTGTTACGATCTTTGATTTTGCTTCTTTCCTCATTCAGAATCATGTGTGCCTAATTTTTAGGTTCATTATTTTAAAATATTCAAAAAGTACCATGAATGCTTAATTTCGTGTTTCTATTTCCATCGTTATAAAATATTCAAAAAGTACTATTAGTTTGAAAAACGCAAGTACTTTTTTCAAACTAATAGTACTTTTTGATGAAAAGCAAAAACTTCACTGTGTGGACACGAATGCAGTTTCAAAAGAGAATTTAAAAATATTTTGCAGCAAATGTTTCATGGGAAAAGGGAACACATTTCATGTGAAATATTGATTCGCGATAGGGGTGAATATTCATTCAAAACCTTTCTCGCAACAAACACACAATGTGTCGAAAACATCATTCTTTTTAAATAAATTTAAAAAAATGTATGTATTTATTTTTCCGTTACGAACAAAATTGGATCTTCGGATTCTTAAGTCTCATTATCAAAAACAATCACCCCTATCATGAAAAACATGTGAAATTTATGTTCCCATGAAATATCCATTTCCCTCGAAGAAAAAACTGCTATCGTGCAATTCCCATGAATTTTTCATTCACAATAGTTAATTTTGTTCGTAACAGCTGTCTATTGTTTACAAAATTTCATCTAAAAATTTCACAACATGGGGAATTTTTTCACGTGAACAAAACTCATGAACGAAAAATGAGAAAAGGGAACACATTTCATGTGAAATATTGACTCGCGATAGGGGTGAATAAAGACCATTTTATTCTGTAGTAGTTGTTAATAAATAAGAAAAAAATTATTAATAAATACTTAAAAATAATATAGTTATAAAGAAATTACAAATTCATTTTTTTAAATTATTGCATGAACTACTTTTAAAGTAAGTCACTAAAAGAAAAGTAAATTTAGCAAATTTATAATTAAGTATTATTGGAATATTTAAACAATACAGAGAACTGTCTTAAACTATGCGTTGTAGATTTTGACGAGATTCCAGCTGTTGATATTGCCCACGACTTCTTAATTTTGCAAATATGTAGCCAACACGCCTATCATCTGTTACTTTACTAGCAGATTCACTTACCAATCGTACAAAATGTTCGGTATTTTGAGAGTGACATGGAAATTCTAAAATTCTAATTTTTATAGTTATCAATTACATATAATTTATAATAATTAGATAAACTTACCTGGTACTTCAATTATTTCCAAATATGCAGAATATTGGTATTGAACCAGTTGTTCATCTGTGTAGAAATAAAGAATCGGTTGCTCAGAAACTGCAATTTCGTCCGAGTTTATTATTTCAGTATATGTGCTACAATTCTCTAATTTTTGCTGGTGGATCTCTCCTAGCATTTCTTATGTTTTCATAACCTTGATAACGAATATTTCGATCCGGGTCAGTTATCATTGCCAGTCAAATATTTTCGGTATGTAAATAATTTAATAAATAAGATTCAGAATTTAAAAAATCTACAATTGCTTTCTGAATCCCTATCCCGTTACCAATTTCTGGAGTTGTATATCCGACAAATCTTGAATGAGGACACTTGCATTTTGAAATTCGAAATAATTTACACAAATTTTGATGGTTTTTACACAAAATTTTGATGGTTTTTTAATAATTTCATAGTAGAAATCTAGAAGTCGGACTAACAGTTTCCTTATTGATGTTTTATTGATAATAGGAATGTTTGCCCTTTTCCATAAATTACTTATCACTTCTTGAATATATATCGGCAAACTTTGATTTTTATTAACAATAACGACTTTAAATATAAAAAATACTGAATAACTTGGCGGTTTGTTGGTAATTTAGTTTATTCAATATCACGTGCTTCGAAATGCATTTTGTAACTTGAAATTTGAACTTATTATAATTAAGAATAACAGCACATATCAATGATTTAAAATGCAAAGTGAACTTTATAATTTATTGGTTTAACTTTTTATAGTATGTACTCTAAGGAACAAGTAGACAACATTCTCGAAATTATCGTAAACACATATTTTCAAAAAAAAAATGTTTCAAGTGTAGTTAGTATAATAATACAGACAATTAAGTAATTTATATGCATAATATAAATATATCTACTAAAAAAAGCTTATCCCTCAACAATAAATTTCAGTGAATTTATCAATAAAATTGGGAATTTAGCATAAGAAAATCTTACTAAAAAAAAAAAATTAATTTAGTTGAATATTACTAAAATAAATTTTCTTAAATATGAGACATTAAAAATATAAATAATTTTGAAATAAATTTTTGAACGGTTGCGAATGAATATTTGAAAATTTTAAAATATCTGTAAAATAGCTGTTAATGCATAAAAGTGAATATTTTAAAAACAAATATTTCATACAATAAAATGCTCTTTATTTTTGAATAGCCACAATTACTGATTTTGAGGAAGGATCCGAGATATCAGAAGTCGCGCATAGAATATGACGTCGAATTAAAAAATCGTCTTAGAGTGAAATGTAGCTGCCGTCAAGCCATAAACACTGATATATGATATGTTAAGATCGGATCTAAAATGGCGAGGTAGTATATAGGCGATATTTCTAGGCGTGGCAAAACAATAATTTTTATATTTTTGGAAATCTTATTAACATATCTTTAATCCTAGAGGGTGACTGACTCATTTTTTTTCGTCCATAGAGACCGAATCACGCTAATATACATTTTAATTCTTATAAAAAGTTTCGCTTTATTTTTTTTCGTAATTTTTAAAATTCAACAATAGTTATATAAATTTTTGCTATAAAAACCTATTTTTTTGTACAGTGTTTTAAAGATAATTTTATATTTTATAGACAAAAACGAGACATTATTTGTTAAAAACGGTTTACATTTGCAAAAGTTATTAAACTTTTTCGATAAAGGTTCGAAAAACCTTCTAAATTAAAAGTTTTACAAATATTTTTTTTGTTTTATTTTTTATTCATATGCGCTTCTTTCGATTTTTATTCATATGTGCTTCTTTCGATTTTAAAAATAAAGACCATGTTTTGTTAAGATCTTTATAAATTTTTATAAGTTTTCATATCAAAACAAGCAATGAAAAACGACTAAAATCAAAAAAGTTGATAAATTTTGTTTTTTAGGTATTCTTAACAAAAACAATACTTATAACTTAAAAATGTATCAATAATACCTGTCATTTTAAAGCGTAATCAGTTTTCTTACAAACCCGTTAAAAAATTTTAAGTCGGACAAAAACTGACTGACTTACTTACAGGTCATAAGTTGAAGAACATCACTGAAAAAGTTTTTTTAGAATAACTTCTAAATTTGAGGGTGTTTCTGAAATTTTTAGACATAATTTGTAATCTACTCAGCATGACCTATAACTACGGTGACCAGACGTTCTGTATTATACAGAACAGTACTGTATTTTAGAACCCTGTTCTGTATAAATTATTCTTTGCTAAAAAACGTAAAAATGTTCTGTATTTTATTTAGTGTTCTGTATTTGTTCAGTTTTTCGTTAGTTTTTCAGTTTTACATAAAAAACGCATAGAAAAACACATAAGAAATACATAAATATTAAAAAATTCTGACACAAATGAAGGTAATACATTTTTTTCAACTATAAACATTTACCAACACTGATAAGTACTGTCGATATCAACTGTCATTTAAAATAACCTAGCTGATGAAAATTGCAACAAAATCAACAATGACATTTGGCATACTTTGATAGATCAAATAACAATAGGAAAAACAAATTCAATGTTTTTGTTGTAAAACTGACCATACCTCAACAATTGATCTTGCTTACAACTTCAGTTAAATTATCTCACTGAACGTGCGTCAGATGAAAATATTGTGCTGTGTGTAATTGGTGTTTTTAATTTGATTTAAATAATTATGTCGGCAAGAAGGAAGTGTAAATTTAATGATGACTTGCAAAAACAATATTATTTTATTAGAAAAACAAAAAACTCCAGCGAAGTACAATGTTGTAAATGTATGTCAACTTTTTCTATTGCTAATGGGGGAAAACTTGATATTCAACAGCACCTGAAAACTAATAAACACAAAGCTGCCGACATTGCAGCCTCTTCTAGCAAAACTCTTTCAAATTATTTGTGGTCCAAGAATATTGATGAATGTGGAAGAAAAACTAGTATTAGTGAAGGAACTTGGGCATTTCATAGTGTTAAACATAACCATTCGTTCCGGTCAAACGATTGCACATCGAAACTTATTAAAAGTTGTTTTGATGAGAGATATTCCTCCGGTCGTACTAAGTGTGAATCTATTGTTTGTAAAATCCTGGCACCTAATTCAATAAACGAAATTAAAAAGGATTTAGAAAAAACAAATTTGGTGACAATATTTTATGATTGTTCAAATCATAACAACATAAAAATATGTCCAATACTTGTTCGTTTTTTTATACCACTGAAAGGTGTGCAAGTAAAAATACTAGAAGTTGATAACTTACCAGGAGAAACGTCTGACATTTTAACAACATATATTTGCGATCTTCTTCTTAAATTTGATTTAAATAAAAAAATACTTGCTATATGTGCAGATAACACAAATTGTAACTTTGGTGGAGCTGCAAGACGTGGACAAAATAATGTTTTTAAAAAAGTACACTCATCTACTGGAAATGTTCTTATTGGAGTCAATTGTGCTGCACATGTATTAAATAATTGTCTTCAAACGGCTACTGAATGTCTTCCGGTAGATATTGAAGTTATTGTTGTCAAAATTTATTCATATTTTTATATTTATACCGTTCGTGTTGAACAATTTAAATTAATTTGTGATACAGTAGACGTAGAATATAAAAAATTACTTGGATATAGCAAGACAAGGTGGCTTACTCTTAAACCGTCCATTGAAAGAATATTAGAACTTTTTAAACCCTTAAAGGAATATTTTTTATCTCAACCAAAGTGCCCATTTGTTTTAAAAACATTTTTTGACAATCCTTCTTCAGAAGCCTGGCTTTTATTTACACATTGCCAAGCCACTTTATTTCACAATTATATAAAGCAGATTGAGTCTCAAAAAATTTGCATGTTGGAAGTTTCTCTTATTATAAATGAGCTTAAGTTTAAAGTTGCACAACGAAGGACTGAAATATTTTTACCTTTAGCAGTAAAAAAAATTTTGAATGAGTTACATGAGAAAAATTTAATAGACGTTAATGAATTTAAAAAAAACTCAGCTTATTTTTATACAAATTGTATTGAATATTTAAATCAATGGGATGTTGCATATCAAGAAGTTGTACTATTAAAATGGGTTCTTCTTCATGAAGTTCCTACTTGGGACCAAGTTGAAACAAGTTGTGTTTTTATAATGGAAAAAAGGACCGAATTACACATTAATGATTCTAATTTGTTTGATGAATTTTCACTTATTAAAAATTATACTAGTTTAGAAAAAATAAACGAATGGAATAACGATCAAACATCTACCGAAGAACGTTGGGTAGAAATTTTCAAACATTTTCATGAAAAAAGTATTGATTTTGAAAATATTCTTAAAATTGTAGAATTTTGTTTATGTTTACCTGGGTCAAATGCCCCAACTGAAAGGGTATTTTCCATTTTAAATAATGTTTGGACAAATGAAAAGACTCAAATAAAAATAGAAACTATTAAAGCAATTTTAATCACAAAATTAAATTATGAACAAAATTGTACAGAATTTAAAGAATATTTAAAACAAAATGAAAACTTAATAAAGCAAATTTATTCCTCTGAAAAATATTATAATTAAACATTTTTATTTTTTTTTTGTTCTTGTGCTTTTTTGAATTACAAATTAATTTTATTAGTTTTTTTCATGTTTATTTTGTAATATTAAAAATGGATTTTATAACGCTCTTTTAAATATTGTCATATTTTGAAGTACAAATAAATATTTAGTGTATTTTACGTTATTTTGTTATGTTTATTTGTTATGTTTATTTGTTATGTTTTTTAGTATTTATGTATTATTGCTGCGTCTTTTTGTATTTATTATTTGCTTTTTTTTGTACTTTATTAAATTGGATTAATAAATTTTTATTTTTCTAACAATCAATACAATAACTAACGTTTAAAACTTTATAAACAATTGAAATTTTGACGGTTAAAAATAACCTGATTTAGAAAATGGTGGTTAGTGTATTTTATTTTCTCCTGTTCTGTATTTTGCTGAAAAAAATATGGTCACCGTACCTATAACCCACCCTAGGTCGTTTTCTTTGGCATTTAATAACATTTTATAACACAAATCAAATATACTTCAGTGAATATTACAGGTAGTCAGATTTGTAATACATATACCTGATTTCCCTCGTTAAATCTATGGTCAGAATCAATTGAATTACTTAATATGTTAGGTCGTTTTCTTTGGCATTTGATACAATTTTATAACACAAAACAAATATACTTCAGTGAATATTACAGGTAGTCAGATTTGTAATACATATTGCCTGATTTCCGTCGTTAAATCTATGGTCAGAATCAATTGAATTACTTAATATGCATAGAAATAGAAAATTTCGTATTCGTTTAAATTAAAACTTAGCCAAATTAATTATTGAATTTCGCATACATAAAAATCATTTAACATTTGCAGAAAATTATATGTGAATAATTTATTAGATTTTGTATATAAGCAAATATTAATTATCAATATTTTTACAGCAAACCTTTACTTCCAATTGGCCACGTATATTATGGCTCGCTGTGGATCAAAATGGCATACATCTACTAGAACATCGTTCCCGCAATATACTTTGTACTCATGACTACGAATCAATTATATCATACTCTCCAAATATGAATTCGTTGATGATATTTACAGGAACAGATAAAAAACAATCAAAAGTGATATTGAGCACATCACAGGTAATATACAATACTTAATTAATTTTACATTACATCCCTGAAATATAAATATTTAAGAAATATATATATACGGTATGGTGGGTCGATTTAGAAATCGATATTGTGCCATCGATTTAGAAATCGATATTGTCGACATTTTTTTTAACGCGTTAATTTTTAAGGTTTTTTTAGTAGGTATGTTAAACAAAAATTCACCGATTTCAAATTTTTTAAATATATCCTATCCAAGGTATGCTTATAACGATGGCGGTATCATTTCGACCAGAACTTGTTCAAAATTATTATTTTTTCGAAAAACTAATAACACAATCGCACAGTGGTATAATGAAATTTCACATGTACAAAGAGGAAGTGTTATCGAGTTTAAGTTTTGAATTTGGACCTCATGGACCTATCAGAGGCGCGGCCAGAGGTCCCCAAATTTGGACCCCTCGGATACGTTATATTTTTAAAATGATCCTATTTCTTAATTATCTCATAAAGCTTAGGAGATATTTTAAAATTAAATTTTTAACATTTTTACCCACCCTACTCCAGTTTTTTGATAACAGCGAATCCAATTGATGGTCTAACAACAAATGTATGTGTCAAACTAATAATTGTTTAAAAATAATGACTGACTCCAAAGTTATATGCATTTGAATTTAAAAAAATTAAAAAAGGCTAATTTTTAAGTTATCTCAAAAAATGTCTATGAAGGTGTATAACAAATTTATACTTCTTAAAAAGCTAACTTTACATCAAATATTTTAAATGAAAAAAAAAAGCCTGTCTTATGTAAAATTCAACTTTATGGCATAGATTCTCAAATCGCATAATCGATATGAAAATACAGTAACCCATTATGATAACCCCGACCCTGGTATGGATGTTATAGTCAAAAGTGTTGAAACATTTTTGGGATTTTTCAACACTTTTATGGGAATTCCGGAATTCTTAAATTTTTAAATTTGTTATCAAGAATCTTACAATTCCCAAAAAAGTGTTGAAAAATCCCAAAAGTGGGATTTTTTAGTTTTTTGGCTATTATATCCATACCAGGATCGTGGTTATCGGAACCCTTTACAAACTAATTAGGAACATATTTGGCCATCTAAAATGTGTTACTATATTTTGATATCGACTATGCGATTTGAGAATTTTTGCCCTAAAATTTAATTTTACATAAGAAATAGGCGTTTTTTGGATGGACCTGGTTCCCTCGGTATCAATAAGGCTGGCTTCATAAATGCAGTATGCAAAGCAATACTGTAATGCAAAGTGTTCGTAAACTCTATAGATTTTATTTTGGCATTGTCGCAAGTTCATTATTGCATTACAGGCCTTTTCAATGCGCAGCATATGATTCATTAATACATTATCTCGGAAGAAAAAAAATATATTTTGGTAGAAATGAAATTTTAAGTTGAATTTTTGTTTATGTAATTTTGCGTAAATTTACAAATTTTTAAATTCAAAACAATATATATTTATGCTTACTAAAATGTCATTGCCTATTTTGATAAAGCGAAATTTCTATAAAGTATTGCTTTGCATTGTAAACGAATTTCTTTGCAGTGTTGCTTCTCAAACTGCGTTTATGAAGTCAGCCCAATTTTCAAATTTGTTTTCATTTAAAATATTTAACATAAAGTTAGCTTTTCAAAAAGTATAAATTCCTACCACATCTTAGAACTTTTTTAGATGACTTAAAAAGAAAAAAAGTACTTTTTTTCCCAAAAACTACCGAAAAATGTTTAAATTCAAATGCATATAACTTTGGAGTCTGTGACAATTTTTAAACAATTCTTTTTTTTTTTTTGTTTGACATATATATTTATTGTTAGACCAACAAAACAAATGTGAATATCTTATAAGTTATGAGAGATAATTGATAGCTACGACAACGTTTTTTGTAGTCCTCGACAGGGAGATTCTATATATGTATTTTTTTAAATTCAGAAAACAGTAGCAGAAATAGGATCGTTTTAAAAATTGAACATACCCGAGGTGTCCAATTTTGGGGACCCTTTGCCGCACTCCTGGTAGACCCATGCGGACCAAATTCAAAACTTAAACTCGATAACACCTTTCTTTGCGCATGTCAAATTTCATTCAAATCGAACTAAGGGTTTAGTTCCCTTTTTTTTCTATGTGTGCTGCACAGTGGGGCAGAATCAAAATTTTTTGGAAATAAATATGGCATTCCTAAACGGATGGCCTGATCGGGACAAAATTTGACGTGGGAGTATTCGAGTTTAAGTTATTAAAATGGACCCTACAAATGCTCCAGGCGCGGCGCTATGGGGGCTCAAAGTAGGGTACCTTCGACATGTAAAATTTTTTAACACGTGTAATTTTATCCCGATCGGGCCATCCGTTTAGAAATGCCAGATTTATTTCCAAAAAAATTTGATTCTGCCCCACTGTGTGCTGTAGAACAAACTTACCAATGTGCACATATGATGGAGAAGCATTCCATAAAAAAATAAAAGGTAAAAAGTGGCTAAAAAAAGGGCTAACATTTTTAGATTATAAACACATACATTTTACACAAAAAACTACTTAGAATGTTACGTTTGGCTATGCCAAAACAAAAAGAATACAACATGTATTTTTAATGCTTTCTTGAAGCAAATAATAAAATACTTGATCAAAAATTTAATGATATAATTTGAGAACTAGAGCAAGTTTGAAGTATATATGGAAGGTTCCAACATTTTGCATGTGCTTAAATTGTTTATAGGTTCAACATTTTTAGTTAATGTTTGTAAATTTTTTGAACTGATTTTACTTATTTTCATATCATTAGAGTAAATATATATGTTTTGATTTAGCCATAAAAATGGCTAAATAAAAATGAAAAATGCTAAAAAAATGGCTAAAGGCTAAATTCATTTTTTAGTGGCTAAACAAGATTGAAATGGGCTAAATTTAGCCAGAAAAGTGCTAAATTGGCAACACTGATTGATAGGTAAATTACCGTAGTGAAACGAGGAAGCAGCCCAAAATCCTCAAAAGTTGCATCAACAGCAAAAGTACCTAAAGATAGGGAAATTGATAGGAAAACTACCGAAAACAGATTTTATATTTTGCAAGATGAAACAGGTGACCCCCCAATATTACCCAAGTCGTTGATAGAGGAAAATTCGAATGCTCTAATTAAAAATTTGATATCATTGGTCGGAGAAAATTATTTGTACGTTGTACCTTTTAAGCGAGGTAACATAAGTGAAACTAAGATACAGGTAAATCATGAAAATGATTTCCGTAAAGTCGTTACCGAATTTGAACTAGAACCAGGTGATGTTAATCTCAAGAAAAATGAAACACACCCAATTTACAATTTAAAATATTTATTGCTTCGTAAAATTACGATAGAAGAGCCACATAATAGATTGGGACCCGTCCAGTGTTTAAATTGTCAAGAATATGGTCATACTAGGGCATATTGCAAACTACCCCCCGCACAGTGGGGGATCTGGAAAAAAAAGTGGAAATAAATCTGTAACTTCTAAACGAATAGCTCGATTTTAATAAAATTTCCCATGGCTATAGAGGAGGTGTTGATAAGCTTAAGTTTTGAATTTGGGCTTAAACAACCAAGGGGGGGGCCGAGCCACAATGCCCCAAAGTGGGGCACCTCGGGTATATCAAAAATTAAAAATGATGCCAAATTTTTGTTTGCGATCCGATTTGAAAGATTTTTATATATATGGAATGTACTAGACGAGATCTATAAAAAACATTGCTTTAGCCATATATTATCTCTTATAGTTTACGAGTTATTCGCATTTGAAAGGTAAAATTTTATTTTTTTTGCCTACCTTGGTCTGCTATTTTGCTAATAACGGATCCAGTTCTTTCCCGATTTTCTTGAAGTATCTTTTTTTAAATTAACAACAAATTTGTTAATAATCTTAAGAAAGAAATTTAAAAAAATATATACTGAGTCAAAAGTTATGTGCATTTAAACTTAAAAAAAATAAAAAAGTCGTTTTTTCCGCCATTTTTTTTCGAAAAAAGTAACTACATTAATTTTAAATTATACAGAAAATGAGAAAAAGATAAATAAGGTGTTTATATTTTTCTGAAAGGTAACATTTCGGGAAATATTATAAAAGCAAAATAATATCAACATTTTTATTATTGCGTGGTCCAGAGTCTTCCGAAGTAGCCCTATTTTTTATGAAAATTTCAACTTTAGACAACATATTCTAACATCGCATAGCTGCTTTCAAAAAATTAAGACCTGTTTTGTATGTCCCAATCTGTTCTTCAATACTATGCAAAGGGATTTCATAGCCCCGAGCTTGGTGCCTTCAATAGATCCAAAACTCAAAAAAATCCCAATTTTGGGATTTTTGAAAAGTTTTTTGGGAATTGTGGGATTGTCAAAAAAAATTCACTAATTTCTTTTTCACTTTTGTATTTCGATCAAAAGTTTCTATATAAGTCTAAAGTTTCATAAAAAACGATTCATAAACAAAATTTTTATTGCATTTTAAATATTGAAATTTTACAGAAAAATCAGTTACCATTTTTTATTCCCATATTTTTGAAAAAGTCTTCTATAATTTTTTTAATTTTTAAAAATTTCTTATATTTTTGAAAATAGGACATAATTTCCTACACGTTGATATATAATAGGTATATCTTTTCTTTTTCACTAGTCTCATTAATGGCTTCAAAACCCATAACTCACAGTAATTAGCTTCATCTTATAGTGTTCTCCGGTGTTTGGTTATGCAAAAGTCGGCAAGGCAGTGCAAAAAATATATTACAAAACGGCAAGATTTTATAATTTTCTGTATGTTGTTGATTTTGAATCCATAAATTTGACTAGCGGAAAAGAAAAGATATACATATTATATATCAACGTGTAGGAAATTATGTCCTATTTTCAAAAATATAAAAAATTTTTAAAAATTAAAAAATTGATAGAAGATTTTTTTAAAAAATATGGGAATAAAAAATGGTAGCTGATTTTTCTGGAAAATTTCAATATTTAAAATGCAATAAAATTTTTGTTTATGAATCGTTTTTTATGAAACTTTAGACTTATATAGAAACTTTTGATCGAAATGCAAAAGTGAAAATTTGGATTTAGATTTGTTATTGAGAATCCCACAATTCCCAAAAAACTTTTCAAAAATCCCAAAATTGGGATTTTTTTGAGTTTTGGATCTTTGAAGGCACCAAGCTCGGGGCTATGAAATCCCTTTGCATAGTATTGAAGAACAGATTGGGACATACAAAACAGGTCTTAATTTTTTGAAAGCAGCTATGCGATGTTAGAATATGTTGTCTAAAGTTGAAATTTTCATAAAAAATAGGGCTACTTCGGAAGACTCTGGACCACGCAATAATAAAAATTTTGATATTATTTTGCTTTTATAATATTTCCCGAAATGTTACCTTTCAGAAAAATATAAACACCTTATTTATCTTTTTCTCATTTTCTGTATAATTTAAAATTAATGTAGTTACTTTTTTCGAAAAAAAATGGCGGAAAAACGACTTTTTTATTTTTTTTAAGTTTGAATGCACATAACTTTTGACTCAGTATATATTTTTTTAAATTTCTTTCTTAAGATTATTAACAAATTTGTTGTTAATTTAAAAAAAGATACTTCAAGAAAATCGGGAAAGAACTGGATCCGTTATTAGCAAAATAGCAGACCAAGGTAGGCAAAAAAAATAAAATTTTACCTTTCAAATGCGAATAACTCGTAAACTATAAGAGATAATATATGGCTAAAGTAATGTTTTTTGTAGATCTCGTCTAGTACATTCCATATATATAAAAATCTTTCAAATCGGATCGCAAACAAAAATTTGGCATCATTTTTAATTTTTGATATACCCGAGGTGCCCCACTTTGGGGCATTGTGGCTCGGCCCCCCCTTGGTTGTTTAAGCCCAAATTCAAAACTTAAGCTTATCAACACCTCCTCTATAGCCATGGGAAATTTTATTAAAATCGAGCTATTCGTTTAGAAGTTACAGATTTATTTCCACTTTTTTTTCCAGATCCCCCACTGTGCCCCGTTTGCGTGGTGTGTGGAGAATTGCATGGTTCTACCCAATGCGATAAATCAAAAACCGACTCATAAGTATAAATGCAGCAATTTTGGCGGAAATCACACAGCAAATTACAGAGGATGCCCAGTATATTCCATAGTTAATAGAACATTAACACAGAAACCTAGTATTTATCCTGTGCAATCAAAGAACCTAGTTGATACCCATTACCCCCAAATCTTGCAAACCATGAATAATAAAGGTTCATACGCTAGTGTTCTAAGAACGAATCAAACTTTTGCTCAAAACCCACCATTAGGATGTGAAAATAACCCTAATATCAATGTGGAATTTACAGACCCACTTCTAATTTTAGTCGACTGAAAGCTACAATAGAGACCCTAGTGAAATCGGTTAACAATTTTACCAACTCTATGAGTAATATGATGCAGGAAATGCTTAAAATGCAATCAATGTTATTACAAGCTATCCTAAATAAGCCATGAACTGTTTGAAAATATGTATCTGGAATGCAAACGGCATACGCCAACACAAAAACGAACTCCAATATTTTTTAAAACACCAACAAATTGATGTAATGCTGGTTTCTGAAACCCATTTGACGTCCAGAAGTTCATTTCGAATAAATGGATATGTAATATATGATACCAAAGATCCCAGAGGTAGAGCATGTGGAGGCTCGGCAATTTTAATAAAAGCTCGAAGCAAACACTACTTAATGTGTGATCATGGCGAAGATTATCTTCAAGCTACTACTATCTGTCTTGAAGATTTTCATCGAAACTTAGTGATTTCATCGATATACTCACCCCCTAGATTTTCAATTACAAAAAGTCAATATAATAGATTTTTAAATTACTAGGCCCCCGTTTTCTGGCTGCTGACGATTATAATGGTAAGCACATATTCTGGGGATCACGACTGATTACCCCTAAAGGTCGTGTTTTGTTTGATACAATTTCTAAAATGGGTTTGAATGTGATTTTGAGCGGCCAACCTACTTACTGGCCTACTGACCCGCGAAAAATACTGGATGTTATTGATTTTAGCGTGATGAAAAATATCCCTGGAGAAATGATTCAAGTTGAATCCTGGTTGGAACTATCTTCATATCACTCACGCACTATTGTTACTTTATTAAGCCCCGAGAAATTGTATCCCCGACTGGTAATTTAGCGATGACAGGCACAAGAATTAATTGGCTCAAATATAAAAGATACCTCAGCACACATTGCTCGGAAAACATACCGCTAAGAACACAAGAAAACATCGATCACTCTCTTATCAATTTCGATAAAAATCTCAAACTTGCTGCTCAACATGCTACCCAAACCCCCCGACAAATCAGATATAATAGAATTTATTCTGCAGATGTCGAACGGCTCTTATGTGAAAAAAGAAGAGTTCGTAGAGAGTGGCAATTGCACAGATCCCCCATCTCAAATCGAAGCTTAAAGATTGTATAAAAAAAACTTAAAAAGCTAATGGAATTTCGAAAAATGGAGTCATTGAATAAATATCTTGAAAGCCAACCCCGCAATCGGATTACTCATTATGGCGAGCTACCAAAAGTCTTAAAAGACCTGTCATATGTAAGCCACCCTTGCGAAATTCAAGTGGCGGTTGGGCAAGAAATGATGCTAAAAAAGGGAAACTGTTTGTTAATCATTTGAAGCAAGTATGTACCCCGATCACATCAAATGAAGCTATTGAGTTACTACCTGTTGTACCCTATTTTGGAGCAGCCGTACCCCTACGTTTTGAGATTCGAGAGATCGAAAATGCTATTGTTGATTTAAAATTCAAGAAAGCACCTGGTATTGAAAAAATCAGTAACAAGATGCTTATGGAGCTACCCCGGATAGCAATAAAAATAATTCTGTTTATTTTTAATGCTATATTACGCCTTGAATATTATCCTCCAGAATGGAAGATTTCACTGGTTACCATGATACCTAGCCGGGAAAATATCACACAAAAGCCTATTGTCTAATATATCAAAGGTATTTGAGAAGATACTCATGAACAAGTTGTTCCCGATGTTAATTGAAAACAATTGTATTCCGAATCATCAATTTGGATTAAGAAGAAAACACAGTACTATCGAACAAACCCATAAACTTGGAAATAGTGTAAGAAAAGCGTTTGAGGAAAATAAATATTGTTCCGCTCTCTTTATCGATATTTCTCAAGTGTTTGATTAAGTATGGCAAACACACATCAGCTATTGGAAAGCTATTTAACTGGTTAAACATTAAGGGTTAAAGAAGGAGACTTTTTAAGTAGTCCCTGGGACCATTTTTAAATTTGATATATTCGTCTGATATGCCAACTAACAATCGCACTCATATATCAACATTTGCTGATGATACTGCTATTCTAAGCATTCATGAAAACCCTCAAGAAGCGTCTCGTTACTTACAAAATCACATCTATGAATTAGAAAAATGGTTAAAACAATGGAAAATTAAAGTCAACATATCAATAACCAAACAATAATCCAACATATGTTAAAAATTTAAAAACCTTTGTCTTGAGTTACAAAACATTTATTTTGATAGATATCCCACTCGCATCCCACTAAGCGACCAAAAAGGTTTTAAAGGAAAAGACCTAAGCTTTCTTTTGAAAAAAAAAAAAAATAAATAAAAGTTTTTGATTTTGCAAAAAAAAAAGTAAAAAATTTTATGTCTTGAGTTACAAAACATTTTTTTGATAGATATCTCACTCACATCCCACTAAGCGACAAAAAAGGTGTTAAAGGAAACATAAACATAAGCTTTCTTCTGAACAAAAAAAAAAAATTAAAAAATGGGTCCATTTTTTTAAAAAAAGTCAACAAAGTTTTTGATTTTGCAAAAAAAGTAAAAAATTTTATATCTTGAGTTACAAAATATTTTTTTTGATATAGATATCCCATTCGCATCCCACTAAGCGACCATATAGGTCGCTTAGGAAAAGACCTAAGCTTTCTTAAAAAAATAAAAAGGGCCCATTTTAAAAAAAGTCAAAAATGTTTTTGATTTTTAAAAAAAAAGTCAAAAATATTTTATTTATTTTTTTTTCCCAAAGATTGCATAAATAGCTATCTAAACTATTTGGGACACATTTTGCTAAGAACAATAGGTAATAAGTTATATAGATAAGAAACAACACCTGTTTGGCTAAAATTTTGACCTCCTATAACTCAGAGAGTTCTTGACCGATCTTGTTGAAAAATTGTGTCCGAATTACTATCCAATAGAACTAATATTGGTGCAAATTTCATCCCGGCATTTCATCGGACGACATCGATTTCAAAAGTTGGCTCACTTGACGTGAAATGCCCCATATATAAAGTATAATAAACAAATATTGATTTATGATTGTACTAACAATGTATAATTTTACGATACCTTGAAATATTTTTGATCCATACGTATCAGATTTGAATGGACCCAAGTGAGCTGCTTGAGGAGCGGCTGCCCATGGAACCTAACCTAACCTAATGACATATATTATTCTCTCCAATATTTTTCTGAAGAAACAACAGATTTATGTGTTTGGACTTTTTACCTTTAGTTTTATAATAAGGCCCCACAACTAAGTCTTTTCTTTCATCATATCCAAACACATTTATGCTAATATTTGGATTATTTCCTTCAAAGATTGATACATCCTTTAATTTTAGTGGATAGCATAATCCCTTGAAATTTAAGCAATAATCATTCATGTTGATATTTTTCGATAGGATATTTATTTTATAGTTCGGTGTACGATATCCGTTACTTTTTAAATTTGCAATTGCCAAAATGATAGCCCATTTAAAACAAAGCTCATCGTAATTTTTAACGTTCACGCATGCATATTTTAAAAGTAATTTCTTTGGCAGGGGTATAAATGATGATCCCTTTAGAGGTTGATATTTATTTAAATTTAGATCAATCTTTATTATTTGAACTAAAGTCCAACCACTATCTCTTTCTTGGAATTCTTCTGTTTTTCGTCTGATGTTCTCAATATTATTGGAAATTATATCTTCAAAATCGCTTATATGGAAAATTTTTTTCATCTTTGTTTGAAAAGTTTTCACCTCCAATGGTGTGTTTTCCAAATCATCCAAAATGGATTTGGCATATAGAGCATGGAGCTCTATATTAAACTTTAATGCATCGCTTATTTTTAAAAATGCATCAACTTCCTGCTTGAACGCTCTGGAAGCTTCTTTCAAAAATATTTCAGGTAGGAGGCATTCTTCATTCATATTTTCATATGAATGAGTAATCACTCTTGTTTTGAATGCACTTTTCACTTTTTTGACATCTCCAAATGGTGATTGTATTACAGTATCCGTCCTTGAAGTAGATTCATGCATTTTTAAATGTTCGATGTTAGCAAAAACTTTTTTGCATTCGCTGCATTCAATATTGGGAGACATTTCAATTGTATATATTGATAATTTATAAATATTTATATGAAATTGTAAATGTTTTAGCACTCTAATTTGATGTTTTAAAATTGTAGTTTTATTTAAATATAAATAATTTAAATGTCTTTATTTATTTCCCTATGTTATTTAAATGCTACAAATTATAATTTTTTGTTTATTTAATTAAACACGATCTGCACTGTATGAAATAGTATAACAAACTAAACAAAATCATAGCGTAACACTACAATTTATAGTGTTGGATGTCACTGACCTTTTTGAATTCTTTAAAAATATTAACTTAATCAGATTGACTCGTATGTTAAAGTTTACTCTAACCATTACCCCCGTGATTTGAATTTTAATTATATCACCTCAATTGCAACCATGAATTTTCCGATTAGGTTATGATCAAATTGCCACGTGACATAAGTCAATTAAATTTTAATTAATTATCTAAAACTATTTCGTAACATTATATAACTCGTCGGAAGATATATCCATCAAAATTCAAACTAAATCAAGAAAAATCAGGATCGTACCAAGTGCAACAACCATTACTGAAATAGGTGTAAAACATGATAGTTACAATTAAATAATTTTAGAGGTTGTCACTAAACATTTTTGAATTCTAGAAAATCTAATAGCATATCAGATTGACATATATATTAAAAAATGTGATTTTCGTCGAGACTTGAATATAATTATCTCAATTGTTATGACTTATTTTCATATTTTGTACCACTCATATATCCACGTGGTACAATGCATAACAAATTCTAAATCATTATCTAAAACAATTTCACAATATTACGCAATCCGGAGGAAAAAATATCCATGCATATTTATGAATGTATTGATCATGTATACCAGAGAATTTAAAGACACGCACTTTTCTATTTACTTCTCTTAATACTAATCTACAATTTCACAACCTCTTGCAATACGAAAAAACAAATAACTTAAAACTAATCAAATAAAAAACAAGTAAGAGAGCTATATTCGGCTGTGCCGAATCTTATATACCCTTCACCAAATTATACTTTAAAATCTGGAACCGAAAATAATAATTATTCTTGAAATTTCAAAGGAAAAAAGCCAACTAGAAAATATCGGAGAGTCAAGTCAAGCATACCATTTTAATCGTTTTCAACTATATTTTCATAAATTAACATGATTTTTAATTTCTTGATTTTTATTTTTTTTGTCAAAAATAATTGTTATTTTTTGATTTTTATTTTTTTTGTCAGGAATATTTGTCAGACTTTGATTTTTATTTTTTTTTGTCAGAAATAATTGTTATTTTTTTGTCATACATATTTGTCACACTATGATTTTTGTTTATATAGTCTGACAAAATGTATCACAAAAAAATAACAATTATTTCTGACAAAAAAAATAAAAATCAAAGTCTGACAAATATTCCTGACAAAAAAAATAAAAATCAAAGTTTGACAAATATTTCTGACAAAAAAAATAAAAATCAAAGTTTGAAAAATATTTCTGACAAAAAAAAAATAAAAATCAAAAAATAACAATTATGTTGTGATTTTTATTATAAATGTCATAATTGTTACGGTTCCTGTTTAAAATAAAATTAAAAAAAAAAATTTTTTTAATTTTTTTAAAAATTTTTAAAAATTGTTTTTTAAAAGTTTTTTCCAATTTTTTAAAAAAATTTATTTTTTTTAATTTATTAGTGAAAAAAATTTATGACAAAAGAATGTTTTTTGTAAAAAAAAAATTCGGGTTAAAAAATATTTTCCCGATTTTGACCCATTGTAGGTCCAACTTTGTATAGCCTTATATACATCGTTGCAATGGACTTTGAAATATCTATCATTTGATATCCATATTGTCTATATTTATAACTTAGTAATCGAAATATAGATAAAAAAAAAATAGGCCAAAAATAGAGGTTGTCTCGGATTTTTGCTCATATCTCCGTTATTTATGTACGGATTTTGCTGATTTTAAATAGCAAACTTCTCGAAAGCATGTCTGACAGAATTATTGAGGATTTGGATCCCGAAGATATCTGGGGTCTTCAGAAAATTGATTTCAACAGACAGACAGACGGACAGACAGACAGACGGACATGGCTAAATCGACTCCGCTATCTATAAGGATTCAGAATATATATACTTTATAGGGTCGGAAAATTATATTGTGGAAATTACAAACGGAATGACAAATTTATATATACCCTTCTCACGAAGGTGAAGGGTATAAAAATATATTTAATAAGAATTCAGAAAACAACAACACTGGCCGTAAAAAATGTGATCATGCTAAGAATCATTAAACAAACAGTTGGTGTATGCAACAATCCTTAAAATTCGACGTTTTAGTATGAAAATAGTAATCTCTGTACTTTTGACCATAGGTTAATACACATAGATCGCAAACTATCCTTTCAAACCCTAACTGAGTTATCAAAAACCTTAGTAGTGAGAATATATTAGTAAAAAACTATGTTAAAACAAAAAAACAACACTCGTATGTGTTCAGTAATTTTCAATTTTTTTTAGTTTCCGCTCTATCTTTCCCTATGTTTTTTACTACTCAATATTACAATCAATACATTTTTTTTGCGTAATCGAAAAAAATTCTCATTTCACAAAAACAGTTACACTTTTTCATTGAAAAACTATTTAAATTTTTTCCTTATTATACTGAAAAATACCATTTTTAATGTATCGAGTAGTTACTTTTTCGTATTGAGTACCGGGGAAAATGGTATGGAGAATGGAATGAAATAGTTAATACTTTAACATCTATAATACTAAAGTGTGTCTCCTCATTTGCAACCATGAATTTTCATATTTAGTTATTCAAATTGCTAGGAGTATTCAAAAATAAATAAATTATTTATGACAATTTCAATACCTCACGCAATATTCATATGTAAAACAATATCGCTATAATAGTGATAATATAATAATTTCACAACATAGTGCAATATTCATATGGACTCTACAGGAAAAAAAATCCAAAGAAAATTCAAATTGAAAAAGAAAAATATCACGATCGTGCTATGAATCTTTAAACAGACATTTCATGTAAAAAAACACAAAACATTTGATTGCTGCATACAAATTGTCTGTAGTACAAAAGTGTTTCCGAAGCCTTATAAACATTCTACTCATGTTTACAGTAACCATTTCCACATTTGTAAAAGTTTTTTTTAACAATATTATAGTCATAGTATATTATACGATGTCACCAAGAATTGGAATTTCAAGAGGAGATAGCCGAAATAAGAAAAACTGGTAAATAGAAACTGCAGAATATCCAGTTTGATTACATTTATAGATCAGAATGGAATTATTCATATCGGTGGTAGATGGCAAAATTCAAATTTACCATTTAATCAACAAAATCCGATTATATTGCAAAAATCTTGTCTGACATCTTTACTCATAGAAAATGGGTATATTTCGACGTTACATGGTGGTAGCCGCTTAATTGAAGCAACGAAAAGACGTAAATATTTAATTCTTGATATGAACAACTCTATTAAGAAATGTATGAGAAGCTTTTCAAAATGCATTCGATATAGCCAAGAACGAGCAAAACAATCTTCCAGAGTCTTGTATGTCAGTATCAGCCCCATTTCAACATGTCGGAGTAGATTATGCTGGTCGTATACACATGAAGTTTTCAAAAGGTAGAGGACAAAAATCATACAACGCGTATATAGCTGTTTTTGTCTGCATGACATCAACGGCGATCCACTTAGAAAAAATCAGTGATACGATTTTATGGAAGAAGGGATTTCAGTTCTGACATTTACTCGGATAACGGAACAAACTTTGTTGGCGCAAATAAAAATGAATTAATGAATTTATTGCTGCAGTTCTTAATAATCAGACGGTTATTCCTATACTTGCGATGCAAAAAATTCGGTGGCATTTTATTCCGCTGACACCTCCTCATTTTGGAGGAATCTGGGAAGTTGACGTCAAGTCGGGAAAGTCATCGGGAAAGCCAAACCTACATATGAGGAAATGAGAACTCTTCTAATGCAAATTGAAACAGTGTTGAATTCGAGACCTCTAGTTGCTATAAACAGTGATGATGGACGGCCACTGAATGCCTGTCCTGAACATGTTGAAGAACACATGTAAGTTCCCTAAATAGGTGGTAGAATTGCAGAAATACTTAGCGGAAAAGTTAGAGTCGCAACCCTGAAAATGCCTATTAATAAATTGTGTCCATTAGTATCTACAGATGAATTCGGCACAGATAAAAAGCCACAATACGAAGGTGAGTGAGCCGAATTGAGAAGAATTTATATTGGTTACAATTGATGCTGATGGTATTGATGTTAATGAAACCAGTTAAGATGCTACCAATTAACAAAATCAGCGCTGCACAGTGTTATAGAAAAAAATAGGAGGAAATAAATCTGTAACTTCTAAACCGGTTTGCAATATACTTGTTTTAGCTGACCAAAAATATTACTATATTTCTGCAGCAAATGTTTTAAAAATGAAAAATTTATGCGACAAATATTTCTTCCATGAATCTTGCGCATATATGGCATTGGTTTATAGTTTGTATATTTTCAGTATTTGTGCACATTAATATGAAAACGATTCCTATTTATTGCGTAGTCGGTAGTAAAATGTAAAAAACTTTTAAATAAATTTTAAACCCTGGTGAATACCCATTTACACCCCATAGGTTTCTGTCCATTCGGTAGTTCAAGCAATTCCCAAGTATCGTTTTTTATTAAAGAGGCATACTCACTTTTCATCGCCGCACAGTGTCAGATTTCATTGTTTTGGCGGGATTTAATTAAAAAACCCCTTTTTTTTTAAAAAAAAAAAAATATATATTGAATACAATAAACAACAACCCTGGTATTTATAAAAGCAAGTTTTAAAACAAAATATGTAAACAACAAAAATATAACGGTATCAAAGAGTGAGATGTTTAATTGACATTACAATTTTTTAATAGTTCTTGCTAAAAGTAATCAATGTTTGGATGCGTTGAATTTTTTTGTTTTTTGATATTTTTTTATATTATTTTTGAATAGTAAAATACAATATTTAAACTAAATAAGAGTTTAATTACATTTCAAAATAAGCCCTGCTAAATTTGTTTATGAGTGATATTCAAGTCATCCATTTTAGGTAAGATTTTTTCTTAATTTTAAAATTTTCAATAGAAAATAAGTAAGAAAGTATGGTCGGTCAAGCCCGACCTTATAATACCCTACGCTAAGGAAATGAGCAAAATCATTATTCTTTCAAAATTTCAATAACTTATATTCGTGAGTGATTTTCGGAAGTGGGCCTTATATGGGAACTATGAAAAATTATGGACCGATCACCATAAAATCTGGTCATGTGATTAATGTCTATATGAAAGTTATTTATGTTGCATTTTATGTGTATACCAACATTTTAAGGAGATTTGTGCTCGTTAAAGTGATTATCGGAAGCAGGTCTTATGTGGGAGCTATGATTTTAACATTTGTATGGGAGGTAGGCGAAATATTGCCACGACCACCTCAAGTTTTTCTCCAAAAATGTATCTAACCATAGGAAAACTGTGTTTCGAAAATCATTGAATTATCTTTACCCATTTTGAAAATTCAGACTTTAGTCCCTCTAGATTACACAAATCTGACATTGTGCGCCGTATCAAACTGCTTAGAATTGTTTCCATTTAAAGCATCACAAACATTTTCAGGCACACAAATGGAGTATTAAAAACCATTTCTGGGGCGACCTGCAAATCCGGTTTTAATTAAATTCGGTAGTTGGCTCGAAGTGCTGGCACCATTATGTTCTGCGGTTATTGTTTCACCTTTAACCTTAAATTCATAGCTATTACCATCGGCTGGCGCATTATCAACAGCATTAGTGCTTTGGTCGTGTGATTGTTCAACACTTTAATGAACTAGATTTCAATCGTTTGAATATAAAAAGTCACCAAAATTAAACTTTTTTACACATCTTGATCATCTTTTCTACAATATTTGCCTTCTATGAAAATGACATCACGACTTATGTGAACATTTCATAAAATAGGTTCGTAAACCCTGTATGCTTTCGATTGTTCGCTGTACCCGATCATTATCATCTCAGTGCCTTTGAGCAAAAATAGTTTATGGTGAGTTTTGTTTAGAGATATTACTTTTACAGCGGTTAATGCAGCCTCGGTCCAAAATTTTTCCTCAAGGTTGGCTTCTAACACATACTACGAGACATCTAAACTAAAGTCCTATTGACCCTTTTAGCTAAAATTATTGCTAATATATTCGCGCCCATTATCAGTTCTCAAACATTTTATTTGCCAACCGGTTTGTTTCTCTACTTGTTTTAAGGAAGTACACAGCAATATAACGGGAGTTGTCATCGATAAATGTAGCAAAATATCTTGATCCAGCAACTGATGCCACATTGACTGGTCCGCAAATATCGCTATGAAAAATTTCTAGCAAAGATTTTGCTCTAAACTGAGATTTTACAAAAGGTTTGGCCGTGATTTTAGATTTAGAGCAAACATCTCATATAGGATCATTGCTACATTCGTTCACTTTAAAACCTTTTACAATATTATTCTTCGCCATCTCTTTTAAACACTGAAAATTAGCATGCCCATACTTTAGATGCCAACTCATTAAACCATATTTTAATTCCAGTTTCATACACTTTTTTCGCCCACATTCATATAAGAATAAACCATTGTTGTTAAAGGCTCTTAAAACTGAATTATTGTCTCGGTCTTTTATTTGAACATAATTATCTTTGAACAAAACAACTTTTCCTCTAACAATCATTTTGCTTTTTGAATTTCCTTTAAGATCTGGCCCATGTAAGACGTTGTTAAGTGTAATTTTGCTTGTATTATAGTATATTACTACATTACCACGACCAAAATTTCGTCGTATTTTTCATACACCTCATAAAGTTGGTAATCGCAGCAAAAATGAGACGAAGCGCCACTGTCTACACACCATCGCACAGTGGGGGATCTGAAAAAAAAGTGGAAATAAATCTGTAACTTCTAAACGAATAGCTCGATTTTAATAAAATTTCCCACGGCTATAGAGGAGGTGTTGATAAGTTTAAGTTTTGAATTTGGGCTTAAACAACCAAGGGGGAGCCGAGCCACAATGCCCCAAAGTGGGGCACCTCGGGGATATCAAAAATTAAAAATGATGCCAAATTTTTGTTTGCGATCCGATTTGAAAGATTTTTATATATATGGAATGTACTAGACGAGATCTACAAAAAACATTGCTTTAGCCATATATTATCTCTTATAGTTTACGAGTTATTCGCATTTGAAAAGTAAAATTTTATTTTTTTTGCCTACCTTGGTCTGCTATTTTGCTAATAACGGATCCAATTCTTTCCCGATTTTCTTAAAATGTCTTTTTTTGAATTAACAACAAATTTTTTAATAATCTTAAGAAAGAAATGTTAAAAAATATTTACTGAGTCAAAAGTTATGTGCATTCAAACTTAAAAAAAATAAAAAAGTCATTTTTCCGCCATTATTTTTCGAAAAAAGTAACTACATTAATTTTAAATTATACAGAAAATGAGAAAAAGATAAATAATGTGTTTATATTTTTCTGAAAGGTAACATTTTGGGAAATATTATAAAAGCAAAATAATATCAAAATTTGTATTATTACGTGGTCCAGAGCCTTCCGAAGTAGACCTATTTTTTTATGAAAATTTCAACTTTAGACAACATATTCTAAAATCGCATAGCTGCTTTCAAAAAATTAAGACCTGGTTTGTATGTCCCCATATGTTCTTCAATATTGTGCAAAGGGATTTCATAGCCCCGAGCTTGGTGCCTTCAATAGATTCAAAAATCAAAAAAATCACAATTTTGGGATTTTTTAAAAGTTTTTTGGGAATTGTGGGATTGTCAAAAACAATTCACTTATTTCTTTTTCACTTTTGTATTTCGATCAAAAGTTTCTATATAAGTCTAAAGTTTCATTAAAAACGATTCATAAACAAAATTTTTATTGCATTTTAAATATTGAAATTTTCCAGAAAAATCAGCTACCATTTTTTATACCCATATTTTTGAAAAAAGTCTTCTATCATTTTTTTAATATTTAAAAATTTTTTATATTTTTGAAAATAGGACATAATTTCCTACACGTTGATATATAATATGTATATCTTTTCTTTTCCACTAGTCAAATTTATGAATTCAAAATCAACAATATACAGAAAATTATAAAATCTTGCCGTTTTATAATATATTTTTTTGCACTGCCTTGCCGACTTTTGCATAACACTATAAGATGAAGCTAATTACTGTGAGTTATGGGTTTTGAAGCCATTAATGAGACTAGTGGAAAAGAAAAGATATACGTATTATATATCAACGTGTAGGAAATTTTGTCCAATTTTCAAAAATATAAACAATTTTTAAAAATTAAAAAAATGATAGAAGACTTTTTTCAAAAATATGGGAATAAAAAATAGTAGCTGATTTTTCTGAAAAATTTCAATATTTAAAAAGCAATAAAAATTTTGTTTATGAATCGTTTTTAATGAAAATTTAGACTTATATAGAAACTTTTGATCGAAATACAAAAGTGAAAAAGAAATTATTGAATTGTTTTTGACAATCCCACAATTCCCAAAAAACTTTTAAAAAATCCCAAAATTGTGATTTTTTTGATTTTTGAATTTATTGAAGGCACCAAGCTCGGGGCTATGAAATCCCTTTGCACAATATTGAAGAACATATTGGGACATACAAAACTGGTCTTAATTTTTTGAAAACGGCTATGCGATTTTAGAATATGTTGTCTAAAGTTGAAATTTGCATAAAAAATTGGTCTACTTCGGAAGGCTCTGGACCACGCAATAATACAAATTTTGATATTATTTTGCTTTTATAATATTTCCCGAAATGTTACCTTTCAGAAAAATATAAACACATTATTTATCTTTTTCTCATTTTCTGTATAATTTAAAATTAATGTAGTTACTTTTTTCGAAAAATAATGTCGGAAAAACGACTTTTTTATTTTTTTTAAGTTTGAATGCACATAACTTTTGACTCAGTAAATATTTTTTAACATTTCTTTCTTAAGATTATTAAAAAATTTGTTGTTAATTCAAAAAAAGACATTTTAAGAAAATCGGGAAAGAATTGGATCCGTTATTAGCAAAATAGCAGACCAAGGTAGGCAAAAAAAATAAAATTTTACTTTTCAAATGCGAATAACTCGTAAACTATAAGAGATAATATATGGCTAAAGCAATGTTTTTTGTAGATCTCGTCTAGTACATTCCATATATATAAAAATCTTTCAAATCGGATCGCAAACAAAAATTTGGCATCATTTTTAATTTTTGATATCCCCGAGGTGCCCCACTTTGGGGCATTGTGGCTCGGCTCCCCCTTGGTTGTTTAAGCCCAAATTCAAAACTTAAACTTATCAACACCTCCTCTATAGCCATCGAGCTATTCGTTTAGAAGTTACAGATTTATTTCCACTTTTTTTTTCAGATCCCCCACTGTGCATCGTACTGTGTTGGTGCTTTCAGTTTGTAAAGCTGCTAATGATACAAAGCAATAATATTCTCTACTGTTTTCTTGATTATCTTGATGTTTCTCTTTTCCTACAATTCGCGTCGAAATGGCCTTGTGCATAATTTTTGTTGTTTTTATTGCGATTAGTTCTTCTATTGGTATTAGTTCTTATAACATCCCAGCAGTTTTTGAATGAAATTTCACATGTGAAAAGAAGAATGATCATATGTATGTGTGTATATATGTTCCGAATGAACTCAAAAACGGCTGGACCGATTTTGATGAAATTTTTAGAGAATCTTCAGATCGTCATAGTCCAATTGGCCACGCCAACTTTTATGCCCACTTTTTCGATTTATCTAAAATCGAAAAACGCTGCACCTAAAATCGAAAAACGGCTACACCGTTTTGAATTGCATCAGTTGATGGAACAAACGTCCCACAATTGAATCAACGACAAAAATATGCGTACCACAATGTTATGAAATATGAAACTGGAAAATCTTTTTTGATCGAGTTGATTTTGGCAACGATAAGCTCACAGAATGATAATGCACTTGATTCTCCAGGAATGGCAGCTACGTTGTTGGAAGGCGGTCGAACTCTTCATTCAGCTCTCAAGTTTTCATTGAATATGCAAATCAATGAAAGTTCAAGAGCAATGCTTTGGCCAGAGTTTTGCAACAAAGCAAACTGATCGTTTGGGATGAGTGTACAATGGCGCATGAAAAGTCATTAGACATAACGTTGCAAGATTTACGAAGCAATCAAAGCCGGTTTGGTGGTGCGATGATTATTTTGGCAGGTGATTTTCGGAAAACATTGCCAGTGATTCCATGGTATACGCCAGCCGATGAACTTAATGCATATTTGAAGTCGTCCGTTTTGTGGAAACACGTCAAGAAACTTAAAATGAATGTGAACATGCGTGTTAAGCTGTAGAACGATCAATATGGAGAAGTATTTTTCAAACAATTGCGGGACATTGGCAACGGTAAAATCCCGGTTGACATTTCGACCGGCTGCATTAAATTTCCCGTTGCTTTCTGCCAGCTTAAGAGATTATTTCAGAATATATACTAAAATCCTCAAAAAAAAAAAAAACTCACATGTGTATATAAAAAGGATTTCGAATACCATATTTTAAATATTTAAACGTGATTTCTATGTATTTGAGGCCTATTTTGCTTGAATTTTATCTCAATAACGTTATTTACAAGAGTTTTATGGTTATTATTATACTGATTATCTTGTATATGGGCAATTTCTTATCATCGTACGTGACATTTGTACGCCTATAGAGTGGAATAGATTTTGCAAAAATAAGAGTATCTGAAAAATAATTTGGTTTTTATGTTCCATTCAGAGTGTACTATATTTTAAAAAAATAATAAGTTCTTTCGAAACATTGTTGTCCAAAATATAGAGCGAAATAAAGGCATATCGTACGTGACATAAAACGGAAGTAATTTTGAAATATATGTAGAAATATGGGAAAATTTACGAATCGTGAGAGGAGTTATGTTTTCCTTTAATTTCTTACACTAAACCAAATATTTTTCCTTTACAATCGACCATATTTAAATAAAAATAATCTTTGGATGATTTTATAATAAATAAAATTTAATACTCCTATAGTAAAACAATATATATTCTGTAAATATATGTATACAAAAACTAAAAAAAATTACAGAAAATATATATTCGGTTTGAATAAACAATTTGATAATAGCAAAAAACAATCAGAGTAAAATTCATTTCATAACATTTTAGTGAATTATTTTTTTTAAATTTTAACCTGATAGAACCTTTTATAAGAAATTTATGAGTATTTAAGTGATTTTTGGAAATGGAACTTATATGGGAGCACTGGTAAACTTGAATAAATACTACGGCGACATGAAATACGCCCAATTAGGTAAATTAAGTCCCAATAAAATTTAAAAAATTTAAATTGGGCTTTATTTCATTTTATTTGTGGGGTTATTTCATTTTTAAATTGGCAATTAATTCATTATGAAATAACTCCCAAATAAGGTTAAAGCAAAAAGAAAAAATAATTGGATTTTATTTCATATAAAATATTTTTGGGCATTATTTCATTTTATTTAGGCGTTATTTTATTTTCATAAATAACGCGGCGATTTTTGTTACAAACTATTTTTCGCCTGCAGCACTCTTCTTTATTCCATTACAAAACTTGTCTCTTTTAAATTATTTAAGCTTAGGATTGCTCTCTATATCCTTAAAGTCATTCCTCAAATGTAAATATTAATTTGTTCATGTATTTCCGTTTGCATTTGTTTTAATCAACAAAAAATTCTGCGAAGGTTACATCCGCCTATTTAAATATTTAAATTCAAAGGTGGTAAATTTGTATGCAGCCACATACATAACTGGCTATGGGCAAGGACTCCGAAAGGCAATAATAACTGTATTTTCCGGTTCCAGAATATTTGGAGGCTGCTTCCATTTCTGCTAGCAATATGGAGTTATTTCATCGATTGGGTGTTTATAATTTTTTTCATTTGGGAGTTATTTAATTTGTATGGGTTTTAATTTATTGGGATTTATTTCATTTTCCTAATTGGGTGTTTGGCGACATGAATGCCAAATACTACTGATCTCTGTAAAATTTTAGTTCGATATCGATATTTTTCAGATATTTATGAAAATTAATGTGTCTTTTGGAAGTGGCTCATATAAAGAATTATGAGCTAACTCCTGTATTCCGGGGCATACTACTCAGCCTTTTCTGAGTCCGTTACAAGAAAATAAGAAACGTTGTTTTTTCTCTGTTTCTTTATATAGCAACTTTATTTACGAATAAAATATTTTTAGGGGATTATAATTGTATTTCCTCTTTTTACTTCTCCTCCGCAGTCGATGTTTTCTCGGTGTACAACTGGTTTTCCTCGCTGACAAAGGCCCACACAAAAATTAAATAAATCTCAATGCAGTGAAATGACTCCTAATTCCCAAAATAAAATGATATTTGGTAGTTATTTCATTATAATATAACTTCCAACAAAAAACTATGAAATAACACCCTACGCGTTAGGAGTTGTTTCATAATGAAATAAGCCCCAAGTTGTATGAAAAATTTGTTGGGTGTTATTTCATTTTTTCGTGGGGAGTTATTTCACGGTACCTTAAAAACCGACTTCGCATGCTATAGACTTTTTGCATTGCCGGTCTTCGGCCGTGCAAAACCGGCTTCTGTTTGTATTTTATGGCTATTTTTATTTATTTCTTGATTATTCTGCGTAATTTATCTTTTTTAACATAGTTTTGTTTTTGGAAATAAAAACAAATTTTACGGATTATGTTGAACATTATTTTGTAAAAAAAAGTTTGAACAATTATTTCGCAATATATTTGCAAATAAATGTTTTCGCCGTCCACACGTGACAGGTGAGTATATAATTATATTAGTAGATATTGGGGTGGATTTAGAAAGGGAAGGAATTACACATTTGCAAATCAAAAACTGAATTATTAATGCTACGATTTCTGTCCTCATGAGCTAGCTCAAGTAATCGGCTACGTGCGCTTAGAAACTAGTACACTCACAAATAAATAATGAATTTATTTAAAATTAATATCTGGGAAATCACGAATCTATTAAATAAGAAATGTGCACTAAGTATAGTAATTTAATTGAATATGTTTTTATTGTTCTCCTTAAGTCAATAATATCTATATTTTTATAACATAACAAAATCAAAACTTATCCATCTTATTTCTTATTTTTTAGGCATTCCAAATTGCTACGCTTATTAAAGAATATTCAGAAATTGTAAAAACTCGAAAAACTTTAACGGAAACTTCCAGAATACAATAGGACGATCCTTTTAAAAAAATTGAAGGAGAGCGTAAATTGTATATACAACATTAATTGCAGTAATAATATTTATTAATTTTATTAGCTAAAGCTCACATTTAAATATGTTATATATATTGTTTACACAATTTCAGTTTAAGACATACTATTTTAAAATAAATTACTTATTATGAAATACATACTTTCTGTTAATAAACATGTTATATTTATTGAAAAACTTGACGTATTGCAATAAACGAAATTCAGTACTTAATTTAAAATAGAGAAATTAAGAGTGTTGGTTTTATAATGTAAATTAAATTAATTGATTGAGAATCCATCTCAAAGCGGACATAAAAGTTATATTTTCGGGTTTTAAATATATATGATGTGTTTATCAAATCCAATCGCAGGAGTTGTCTGGAGTCTTTTTCCGGTACAGGTTTTTATAAAAGATTTAATTTGGATGACTCTCATATTGTTTAATTTGAGGACAATCGGATAACGAGAACCCGTGCCTGAAATCAATTGAATGATGTTTAATTGGGTAATGCTATGTTCACATTTGCAGAGTTAATCACCTCAAACGTGATTAAGGTCTAATCACTTCAAAATCGAGATGATTATCCATACATTTAAATGATTTGTTATTCACTTCAAATTGACATGATTAAAACTTAATCATTCCATTAAGCACGCAGAATCACCTGAATATACCTCAAACTGACTGTAATGTAGCATCGGCCACAATGAACGTACCTTTCAGGTGTAGTACAGATAAATACATTTTGACAGAAGTGCTTTTTTTCATAAACAACATTTAGTTTAAAACGGATGTTGAGAAAAAAAAACGAAAGAAGCCTTGGACTCAAAAGGAAGAAGAGCTGCTCATTGAAGTGTGGGGAGAACGTATCCACCAGTTGCGTGGAAATCGTAAAAATAGCCACGTATATGAAGACATGAGGTGGATCTGGAAAAATATCGTTGTGTGGCATCTGCCAGTGAAATTAAAAATAAACTGCATAATTTTACTACAAAATATAAGTGAGTGCATTCGGAAAATTTTGTTAAAATTTTTAAAAGTATTACCAATTAGGAATAAATCAAGATCGTCGAAACAGCTTGCATTTTAATAATTTTGTTAGTGTTGATAGCTTTCATAATTACAAGCATAAAAACTTTGCCTTTGTATATAATAGCAAATTTCTCATATAGTATTTAGAAAATGATCTGATCGTTATGAGTATAATTTAATAGTGCTTCAAAATACCTTTTATATGATATATAATGTGCTACTGTTTATTAACATTGTATACCAAAAATTAACTTTAGAATATATATGACAGTACTTCAGAAAATGTTAATATACAGAAAAAGTGATTTTAGCAAAACCGGTGTTCGATACACACCAGGGTTTTAAGCAGGGTTTAAAATTTAGTTAAACGTTTTTTACATTTGACTACCGACTACGCAAAAAATATGAATAGATTTCATATTAATGTGCACATATATTGAAAATATACAAACTATAAACCAATGTCATATATGTACATTGTACAAACTTCATAGTAGAAGATAAAATGAAAATTTTTCATTTTGAAAACATTTGCTGCACAAATATATTAACATTTTTAGTTAGCAAAAGCAAATATATTGCTTGTGTATAATATACAAAAAACTTACTACAAAAACATCAAACATGCAAACAAATTGCAGCGAGAAAACCATAAACTGCAAACGATATGCACAGTAAAAAATTCAGACAATGGGAATATGGAAGAAGCTAAATGTAGACGGCCAAACCATACGAAGTTGAAAAATGTAAAATGTTTAAAGCCAATATGTTCATTTATAAAATGTTTCTGCCACATATGTATATGGAAATATTTTGCCGCATATAGGCACTGAGTAGAAAAATGTGAAAAAAAACTATGAACAACAAGTGTGCGTTGATTTGGGTGTACAAAATAAAAATTTATATTGTACTGTGTGTTAATAAAAATTTAAGTGCAATAAAATAGAAGTTTTATTTTTTGAGGTATGTAATTGTATTGTAAAAGAAAGGAATGCAGTGAAAATACATTAAATAATATTCTGGGCAAAGGATAGGATTGAATTTTTTGATTAAATGATTTTTTTAATACGAATTCAAATGTATTCCTGCTGCTTGTAATAGGAGTCCAGAAAAATTAGTAACATAAAATTTTGTATGTAAAGTGGTTAAAAAAGGATAGAAAATGCAACACCCAAATATAACAACCTAAACAAAACAGCCAATGAATACAATGTAATAATAAGCACTTGTTTTCTGAATGAAATCTATCAAATTAAGTGTTTGTACATTCAAATGCATCCTTTCATAATATTTGTAACAGGAGATCAAACAAATAAATAAATAAGCAACAGAGAAAATAATTGTGCAATTCAGTGCACATGACAAAAATTGCTCGAGCTAAAAATAAACCATAATGTAATTTCAATGCATTCCTATCGTTCACAATACTAGTACATACCTCAGATTCTTTATTGTATAATATTTTTTTCAGCATTCTATGCATTTTTATTATACTCCTGTTACAAACGCTCAACCAATCATACTCATTTGCATTTCAGATTGCACAAGTTGTTGTCGACTTTTAAATTTTATACATTAAGGCCCGTTTTCTCATTAGGTGATTACCTTTTTTTCCAACGAAAAACTGGAGATTAAAGAAATTTGGTTTTCTCAATGTCTCAATTGCTTCTATTCTATCGCAAAGCTAACCCGACCTCATCTGCCAATTATTTATTTATCGTACAGATAAATAAATAACAGCTGACTGCTGTTCATAGTTTTTATTTGTTTATGTTTTTGTAAACGAAATTAAATAGATTTTATAAAAAAGTTTAATAACATTAATTTGATGTAGGATGAACTCAAAGAACATGAGTTCCAAGTGAATGCTGAAAGAGTTTATCATGCCAGACCTAACTACCTGGCAGACATAGAAGTTAATGCATTTTTCAAAAGATTCCAGCTGTCGATGGCCACATTAAACAGCTGATTTATGTAAACATGTTGTCACTTGAAGGCAGGGTTCCCAACTTTCACATCTATTTTGAGAGGTATTGCCAACAGAAAATAATGTTTTTTGTCGGTATATTGAGAAAACCAAAATTATTAATGGACAGTTTATCGGCCCAATAAATTTATGTCGACATTTAGTAACAGGCAGTTTGTCGATACATTGAGAAAACGGGCCTAACAGTAAAGAAACAACGAAATGCAACAACAACAAAATGCAACTCTACTCTTCCATATGTCTAGAAACTCCTTTACTTTGTATTTGTTTCTGTTTTTTGCATGAGTTGTTGTTGCTTTTTGCAGCTAAAGGACACACATACAACAGTTGTATTTCACAATTACTTCAGGGTATAAATAGTTGTTGTTGTATTTCCTTTTCTCCTGCTGCACTCGTGCCTATGTAAAAAAATGTTTGTGCCTTCCTTGCATAATTTGTTCACTGTTGCAGATTTCATTAAAAATTATTAAATATTTAGCAATTTTTTGACTAATATAGTAGTAATTTTAATCTCTAGTTTTAAGTCCCTTCACCCGGCCGAAGGCCCACCATACAGAAAATATGAATACTAATAGAAGAAAAAAATAATGAAAATATAAACTTCCACTTGGATCTTGATCTGTTCTCCCAATTACATATGTAATTGTACTACAGTGCACTCGCGGTAACGTGAACACCGTCTAATGAGAACAAGCTTTTGTTTACATTGACTACTCTGTAACATAAACCAAGGCATATTTAACCAGGTGGCAGCGTAACGCCAGCTGACTATTTTTTGCTATACTTATATTGTGCCTTATGAAATGTCAAAAACGTGTTTACAAACATTTTTAAATTTGTTATAAGTATTAAAAAAATTATTTTATATTTATAAAAGTGAGTTTTAGTTACCGCTTTATGTGCGAAAAATATTTGAAAGTGCTAAAACAAACTATTTCGTTTTAAAAAGTGTGTTTTTGTGAATTTATTTTTTGACAGTTTATAAGGTTTTACACACTGTTGTTCTTGTATTGTTGTAATTGTTGTAGTTACGCTGCCACCTGGTTAATACATCTTGACATAAACAAACTCAGAAAGCTATATAGCGTGAACAATTTATTTCACTGAAATACATACATTAAATTCGATTTTTAAAGTTTAGGGAATCTCCTTATATTAAAAATCTGTTCGTATCCTCTTAATTAATATGTTTGTATGGCAACGAATGAGTAATTTTATTTGCTATGTAATTTAATTTCGTGATAAACCTTGTCTTTAAGGAAATGGCACGCTGGTGTTTGCTGCTGCTGTAGCTCGCCAGAAATGGGGGGGTTGTTTTTCCTTGGTTTTTCATAATTATAAGTCCGTGCCAAATAGATAACTATGACAAAAGAGCAAAAGACCGGACAAGACAGTGTAGGAATCACCATACATTAAACGGACGGACATAATATGTTGTTAAGCACAATCAACAAATTCAACATGGCAGGACTAGAGTGCGCAGGATTAGGTGACATGTTCCTGGATAGGCTGCCCTCCCACTATGACATGTTTCAGTCATCCTTGACATCATTCTGGCCTACTGAATGATTGATTTTCTAAATGATGTCCCTAAATATTAAACTCACCAAAAACTATATTTTACCAAACTACATTTCAACCAAAATAATAAAAATTAGCACATAATTTACAAATTATACAGGTTTATTAAAAAAATTAAGAATTTGTAACATAATACATTAATAATTTAATATTATAAAAATAATATAGTTTTATTCATGATATACTAACAAATTTATAAATATTTAACAATATACGTATAATAATACAAAATTTTAACAATAATACAATATTAACATTAATATGACGATATAAAATAACATTAAGAAACATTTAGAAGACAATAATTAAACAAAATACTAAAATATTAGATTGAGATGTCTTTTTCTTTTCTATTATGTTATTGTTATGGTTATTTTATTATTTGATTATCATTATATATTATTAATCATCATTATGTTATTAATTTTGTATTTATTATGTTATTAATTTTATAGTTAGTTTATTATTTATTTATCAAAATAAAACATATATAGTTAGATTTATATATACACTAGCTTGACTTGGTGCGCTTCGCTACCCCTGTCGTAGTCTATGTTGGAAATTTCAATAAAATCGTTTCGGCCGTTTAGTATTTATTGTTTAAGAACTAAAGGTACCAATTTTACCGGTTTTCCCCCTGTGTACCCGTTTCTGGTCCAAGTATTGAACAAATTTATAGCCTATTGACGCTTCCAAGTAAGGATCTATCTATGTTCCAAATTTCAATAAAATCGGTTCAGCCGTTTAGGCGTGATGCTCAAACAAACAAACAAATAAACAAACAAACTTACAAAGACATTTATATATTTATATAGATAAAGATATATTTTCTTTTACTATTATTAAGTATCTCATATGTTATGTTTTTTTTTTTTTAGATTAAGATTAAATTATTTCATCATTTAAGTATTTATTATATTATTTATTTAATTACTTCATTTAATTTATTGATTAATTATGTTTATCTTCGATTATTTTATTTATTTTAAATATTTATTTTTTTTAATTTACTCAAATATTTATTTAGTTTATTTTGTAGTTTTATTTAATTTTGTTCAAATTTCTATTTAATTTATTTTCAAATATTTATTTAATTAATTTTAAATATTTATTTAGTTTATTTTAAATATTTATTTAAAGATTATTTTTTTATCTTTATTTAAATATTTAATTCAAGATTTTTTACTGAACAAATTTACATAAACAAAACAAAATTTAAAGAAATTCAATAATTATTTTTGACGTTAAAATATGATAATCAAATTATGTTGTAAATTTGAAATTTTGAATTAAACATTTATGTGAATTTAATTTGAAAACAATATATGTACGTTAGTTAGAATATATTATTATAATTTATTAGAAATATATACAATGTATATACAGTGGCGAGCAAAAGTGTATTCATGTTGCTGAATTCCTTACTTTAAGCCCTATAAAATCTTTTATGAAAGAGAACGCAGTATGAATGTTTCAGGGTTGTTTACTTATATATTTTACTAGCTAATACCCGGTGCGCTTCGCTACCCCCTCGAAGTAAAATGCATATTAAGTAAAGGTTTAAAAAAAATATTTATTTAGTAATTAAAATATACATTGTTTCTTTAATATTATTTCTTATTCTATTTTTTTGATGTACAATATATTCAGTCTATATATACAATTTAAAAATAATAAATTAATGAACTATTTATTTCTTACTTGTTAAACTTATCGTAATAAAATGGTAACATTAAATTTTTCTTATTAAATAATTCTTATTCTAATGCCTTGGGATACACAATATTTTTTGTTTTTCCTTCTGGCGCGTATACATATAAATCTGTATATGTTTATAATGGTGTTGGGTGGTGTCACGCCCACTATTGCTGAACCGCCCGTTTTTATCCAAAATATTCATATTGAAACTAAAGTTACTTGTACAAAATTTAGGAACTCTAGCTCTTATAGTTTACATCACATTTAGTATTTACTTCATATGGGAGGTACCACGCCCACTTTAGTTGGTCCGCCCATTTTTGTTAAAAACATTTGTATTGAAGTTAAAGTTACTTGTATTTAATTTGGTAATTTTAGCTGTTATAGTTTCTTAGAATTTCAGATTTTAGTATTTACTACGTATGAGGGGTGCCACACCCACTTTCGGTGGTCCACCCATTTTCGTTCAAAACATTCATATTGATACTAAAGTTACTTGTACAAAATTTGGGAACTCTAGCTCATATAGTTTACTTCACATTCAGATTTTAGTATTTACTTCATATAGAAGGTACCACGCCCACTTTTGCTGTTCCGCCCATTTTTTGTTCATAACATTCATATTGAAACTAAAGTTACTTGTACAAAATTTGGGAACTCTTGGTGTTATAGTTTTCCTGACATTCAGATTTTAGTATTTACTTCATATGGGAGGTACCACGCCCACTTTTGCTGTTCCGCCCACTTTTTGTCCAAAACATTTATATTGAAACTAAAGTTACTTGTACAAAAATTAGGAACTCTAGGTGTTATAGTTTTCCTGACATTCAGATTTTAGTATTTACTTATTATGGGAGGTGCCACGCCCACTATTGCTGGTCTGCCCATTTTTGTCCAAAATATTTATATTGAAACTAAAGTTCCTTGTACAAAATTTGGGAACTCTAGCTGATATACTTTTTGAAATATACGCATTTTGTTTTTGACTTGAAATAGGAGGTAATGTTGTATAAATGGGCGTGGCACATCGCCCACGTAAAATTTCAAAATAAAAAGTAGCCTATAATTCCTTCCAGAGATACGGGAAGACATTGTGAAGATTTCATGAAAATCGGTTCAGCCGTTTAGCCGTCTATAAAGTCCAAACAAACAAACAAATAAATATACATACAAACACACATTGACTTTTATATATATAGATAGATAGATTACATTTTTAACATAAAAAAAATAAAAAAATTAATACTATACTTCATAAATATAAATAAAACTAAAAACAATTTAATTCAAACATTTTTGCACCTACATTGAAAAACGAAAATATTAAGCAATTTTTAATATTTTGTCCACAATCCTTTGTTCTTTTTTACATTTTTAATCCGCTTTGGCATACTCTCTACCAAATTTTTTTAAAATTTCATCCGGGATTTTGTTCCATTCCTCTTGAACTCTTTGCCACAGTTCATCCATGTTCTTTGGAGCTCTATCATATAAGGTCAATATTATTTTTAAAAGAGCCCACAAATTTTCAATAGGATTAAGATCCGGACTTTGCGCTGGCCATTTAATTAGATGAAATTTTTGGTTCGTCAACCAATTGGTAATCATTTATGAGGTGTGTTTCGGATCTCCATCTTGTTGAAACAGTAACTCCTCCTCGGGATATGCACTTTTTTCCACATATTCGAGCAAATTGGTTTGAAGAATATTAAAATAATCTTCCTTCTTCATTATACCTTCTATCTTAACCAATGGACCAACGTTCCACCATGAAAAACGCCCCCACACCATCAAACTTCCGCCGCCATGTTTTACAGTTTGCTTCACCTGATGACGCTGAAAATTTTCATGTGGACGGTGCCAGTAATATTCTTTGCCGTCTGATTGGAAACGGTTAATTTTAGTTTCATCAGACCAAATCACACGTTTCCAATCTTCTACTGTCCATTTTTCGTATTCTCTACAAAAGTTCATACGCGCCTTAACGTTTTTATCTGAAAGCGCTGGTTTCTTTTTCTTAACTGCTGCGACTAGACCAATTCTACGTAGTGATCTACGAACAGTCCAATCACTAACATTTTTATTAATTGCCATGGCAGCTAATTTTGGTGTTCTAGTATCTCTATTTCTTTCAATATGGCGAGAATCTGCGTCTGTTAATAACCTTGGACGACCAGATATAATACATTTGGATGATATATTTCGTCTTTTACGGACACTTTGCACAGTACTATGGGCAATATTTAAAGATTTTGCTATTTGTCTGCATGACTGTCCATTTTCCGTCAGAATTACTATTCGGTATTCCATTTCCACGCTTATTTTTTCATTTTTAGTTAGAAATGAATTATCAATGTTTATTTTACTAAAATTGCCAGGTAGTATTATAAAACCCGCACTTAATTTTTTTAAATAAAAATAAAGTCGATGTCAAACCATAACTCGATAAAAAATAACGTTAAATTATAAATTGACACTTGTAAAGTGACATAAACTAGCACGTGCAAAAGTGTTCGAGTTGACATATATTTTGCGATCGACCAATATTACTAGAGTTGTAATTGTTTTGTATTAAATTTTTTCACTATAATGTAATCTACCAAATAAAGAATTAACATGTGAATTTTCGTTAAAATATCTTGGGTAAAAAAATGTTTATTGACATTTTCGTAGAAAATTTATTAACATATGTATATTATACATATATTGTATATTATACATATATATTATTTAGAATATACATATATGTATATATTGTTATTTTTTATATTTATAATCTAAGTTTGTTTTTCTTTTCTTTTTTTTGGATTTATAAATTTTGTTATAAATTTATAAAAATGTTTAATGTGATTAGTTTTATAGGTTTATTTATATTAAATTAAAGTTATAATTGCTAAAGCTTAATGGTTAATTAGTTTTTTAAATTTTTTTTGAACTATTTTATATTTTTTTAGTTTCGAATATTTTAATTATTATAACTTTATAAAAATAGTAAGAAAAATTATAATAAAAGTAGTAAATAAATGTATAAATGTTATAATTTTCCCTTTTTTTAGTACATAACTTAATTTTAGTTTCTTATTTAATTTTATGCATATATATATATAAATTTCTTTAGGATATACGAATTTGGACAAACAATTAGTTACATTTAACACACATTAATTATAGTCGAATGTCAATTACATCACGTGTGACATGTGAAGGTCACCTTTCAATACCGGTCTATTTTTTATTGGTTTTGTAACGTTTTTTTTGTTTTTTTTTATAAGATTAAATTCTAGATTTCGGGTTTTTTTTCTATAGTTTTAATTTGTACTTATCTTACAAAAAATGTATGCTGCTGGTGTTCCCCGTGCTGGTTTTTCTTTCGATATGTTGGTTGTTGTCCCTGAAGCTATAATTTGATGTTATAGCTTGGTGATTTTCTTATGGTTAGGGCTCACACTATTTTTTTCTTTGTCCCGTCTTCAAACACAGATGGCTCTGTGTGACTCCCTATTATAATGTATATAAACCAGAGCCCGGCAACACATGCGATTGGTCAGTTGTTTTAAGAGCAAAAAATAAGAAAAGAGAAAAATTTATACTCTCGTATTCACTACAACACAGGCATGAAAACTTTTATTTTGAAATGGTGGTATTCTAATTAAAAATAATATTTTTTAAATTTGTAAATTTCTGTTAGACTTCTTTACTTATATCGATTTAAGAAAGCATTTTAGATCAAAATTCTTTTTGGAAGTTTATAATTCTAAAAACGTGCACCATACGTTGTTGTTAAAAAATATTAAGTTTTTCATCCCTGCATTAGTAATCTTCATGTACAAAAGCAAGAAACATGCGACAACACAACCTTCTTCAATGAACGCTCAAACGAGACTGAATGAGTTTTTAATACGTGTGAGTACGTTGTTGTAAATTTAATAATGGCCGAAAAGCACGCGTGCATAGGAACAGATATAAAAATTTTGTAGCTGGTTATTTTTCTTAGATAATGAATGATAGAAACTCGTACCAAAAACTTATGATAAATTAGTATTAGTTATTTTTAGAGTTAGCCAAAAAAGTCAGATTCGCCGAAGGTGCTCCTAACCGGAGTAGCTGTGGCATTTGTCGGGGCACATTCGTCGCCCATATTCCCAAAGATGATTATAAAGAAAAAACTCCATTTAATAAAAAATTAGATACAAGTAATTCAATATTTATTTATAAGTTGAAAAAAATTAAAAAAAAATTAACACATTTCTTTTCTTTAAACGTAAAAAAAATATTGTATATTAAATTATTATTTAATATAATAAGAGTTAAAATCTACTTCAAATAAATATTTAGCCCAACTGCGAGATGTTGAAGGTAGATTCGAGGGAATTGGTAGCTTTAGTTCTATTTCGCTCTTCGAAACTAGTGATGTATCTTCTTTTTCAGGCTTTATAAATAAATATGAAAAGTTATGAAGTTTTCTAAACAAACTTACTGTAAACGTCCATTCGCCAAGAATTTCAGTGATCTCACCTACGTAATAAACTTTTTTCTTGCAATGTTGAGGGAGATTAACTAGCACGTAATCTCCTACTATAAGGTCAGTATTTTCAGTTAATTTGTATTTTGAGGCGTCATTGCTTTCCGGTGAATTGTCATCTTCAACAAATGATCCAACTGACTGATCAGTTTCTGCATATGACACATTGGTATCACTTTCTTCAGAAGACGAGATATTTTCCTGAACTAATAATTTAGACATTTTAGTTTTTAAAACTTTTTTCTCTCCATCCATATCGCTTTTTTTTGGTTTTACACGAAATCATTTGTGGGATTTTTATCTCCGAATCCATTAGGTTTTTTTTAACTTTTTTCAATAGCTTAGAATTAATTCCAGAGTGTTTTTCTTCTAATTTTCTTTTCTCGATTGAACTTGTCAAAATTCGAGAATTCCCCGATTTTGTAGTTTTTCTAGAAGCATTTAAACCAGGGGTGCCCAAAAGTTCCTTATGGAAGAGCAAACACCAATACATTTAAAGAAAAACTAATTTTTATTTAATATTTTTTCGTTGTAAAAACCAAAACATACAAAGAACAATGAAAAAAATACACACTTTTTTAAACGATAAACAAAAACAAAATCTACATTGATGATCGCTGTCGACAATGTTTACCAGCAAAGCATACGAAAGTGTTGTTGCCTTGCATTTGCGTGTATACAGTGAAGAACGACAAAAAAACTAACAAGACAAAGTTGTTTGTGTATTTCAAATTGCTAGTGCTGAGTGCTGTATTGAGTATAGAAACACACAGCCTATAGCTAAGAGCATTTACAAAAACAAATGAGCACCAAGAGTATAGGGCTTGGGCAGCCTTGATTTAAACGATAAATTGGACGAATTTGTTCTGGTGAAAGGCTTTTTTGGTAAAACCTGATAGTCTTGCTAAGCTGGTTTTCTCTGGTTTTCGAAGTGTTAATGTTGGGTTTCGCTTCATAAAACCATTAAGCCAATCTTCGCCTGCTTCTTTCATAATGTTCCATTTCTCAGGAAAAGCCTTTTCGTTAAGAGTGGCATATTCATAAGCAAATTTCCGGAAAGCCTTATACGTCCAAATTGGTAAGATACACATTCCTCTATGTATTCAACCAATTCAAGCTCTTCCTTTTTGGTAAATACTTGCTTCGAAGTAAACTTAGACTGATAATTATCATTTCTAGCAGTCTGGTAAGAATTTAGATCCTCTAAAGGATCTATTTTTTTAATACGAGATTCAATTGTTTGACGTTTAAGGCTATATTTTCTAGCGGCAGACGTTGGAGTCTCAAGGCCACGCTAAATATCAGAAACAGCTTTTTCCATCGCATTTTCGTCAATAGAAGCGCGTTGGGTCTTAGTCTTGTAGTTTCGAACCATATTAAAGGATTTTTTTAAAACAAACCTAAAAATAATTATAGGAATTAATATAGCACGATATGGGGTACATTCAGCAAATGGCCGATTGTACCCCAATTTCAAACGTTGAATCTACCCCGAAAGCACTTTCATTAGTTTTTCTATATTTTTCTATTAGTCTTCAAAAAAGGTAATGATTTTACTAATTTTTGTAAGAAAATACATATTTTTTAATTACTTTTTAATAACACTGTCTTAAACATTGAAAAATTTTATATACGAAATATAATGAAATATTACAAAAACACCTGTAAAAATAATAAAACACGTGCAGCTAAATAAGCTTGTTAGCTAGAGATGGCAAAATTTGCGGCAGTTATTTGTTTTGATATTTGATACCTATGTATCAAAGCTAGTGATGTACAATGAGAGCTTCACATCGATAACGTCATTGCCGAAAGTACCCCAATGCCGAAGCTGCCCCAGTCTCCCCTACATAACAAAAGGCTATTTTAATGTTCTTACTAACCCTCAATATCACAATGCATGGTCATGTTTTAACCTAAAGTTAAAGTGGCAGTTTTAATAAATATAATTATTTTAACTGACAGTATAACTATAAGTTAACACATAACAAGAACTTGCGTTAATGGGGTTAAATGTTTTATTTTATACATACATATAGTAAAAAAATTAAAAATAACTTTTATTTAATAAGGATTAACTTTATTAGTTTCCTTTATTATTCTTACTTCTCTTTTTGTATTAACACTGATAATAACTGGCAATGATAATAATTCTAATTATTTAACTTTAATTAAATTTTGTTAATAAAAAAAAAAAACACAAATTATAAATATGTACGTCCTTCTGCCTTAATGACTTCAATTAGACTCAAACGTGTATATACTGATCACCATCCCCATCTTCAGTCTCCTTACCTTCGGGTTTTCGACGGTTTCTTTCAAATTTGTAAAGTCATTCGATTCATTGTTGAATCTTAAATACAACCCTTCTAAATTTTCCGTCCTTTACGAGTTTTAAACATCTTTTCGATAGGTATGTAATATACAAAAATTACGATTTTCCATAAGTCAAATAAAATATTATAATGTAATGTCAGTGTGTTTTAGGATGAATGTAGGGTTTGTTTCAGAAGTTTGAGAAGACTAATGCTTCAATTCATAGAATTGTTAAATAGTCGTGAATTATTTTGATACTTATTTAGGTTTGCCACCATATCAATGATTATGAACGATCGTGTTGTTTTTTTATTGTAAGACTATAGATTATCTTTTTGAAAAAGTCGTCGGTGTCATTTTGTTCCATTTTATTGAAAACAAGGTTTAACATTTGAAACCCAATATGTGAAATATAGTCTGTATTATACACTGTTAGTAAGTAAACTTTTCTAGTATTAAAATTTTCTATTATATTAGAAAATTTTAATACATAATTTTTCTTCGAGCTTTGAAATATAGTCATTTTAGGACATTAAATATATTCCGCTCGCTATAATCTATTGTTTTAGGTGCTGTGCGTGAATAACACCAATTAACTGACCTTTCATGTTTTCCACTTCATATTGGCTGTTGCCAATTGCCCTTTTAACTCTGCATTTAAGCCATGGTTTGCACAACTTAGCATTTATGCCTTTAGAAAAGTTGCTTTGCACAAAGTTCTTTCTGTAAACTTCTTGCCCTGGCATGAATTTAATAGATCTACTACGCACAGTGGGGAATCTGAAAAAAAAGTGGAAATAAATCTGTAACTTCTAAACGAATAGCTCGATTTTAATAGCCATGGGAATAAATGTAGTTCAGTTAACTGCTCTAAGTAACCACGTTGTCTCTCTATTATTTTGTCTAAATTGGTCATCGCGTTAGTCTGACTACACAAATCTGATTTATCAAGAAGAAAAAAGGAACACTAAATTACTTAAATAAAAGAAAAATAATGTTTGAAATACACAAATGTGAAATATTTAATTTTGAATTTAAGTTTATATCAATTTTAATAAAATTTACAAATATTAAACTTCCAAGAAGCAAATATTTTTCAATACCATTTCAAAAATAATTTAAAATTTTATTAAAATCGAAGTTATTTTATATATTTAAAAAAAAAAAACTTCACAACTATTTGACTTTTTTATCTTTAAATAAACAAATCAATTATAAAAATATAATCTTTATTTAAATGCGACTTCTTTCTTTGAATACTCAAACGCAATTAATCTTAAAATGTGTTTAACAATTCTTTACTATTGTAATTCATAACGGGATATTTCATATGCAAAAAGACCTAAAATATATTTAAATATATTAATATTTGTACATACATAGGTCTTAATACTTAAATAGTAATTATGTACACAAATATCGTAAGTGTCGATATCGTATAGTGAGAGTTGAAGAGTAAGATAACTATTCTCATTTACTAAATTTACTATATTGAGTTACTAGCTGTACAAAATAAATACATAATAATAAGAGCAAATGAGTGTTTTTAATTCACTCAGTATAACGTTACAGTAAGTTACATAAATTAATAGCCGAAATATGTACATTTATATTTATTTATTTTATTTATTTAATTCAAAAAAGATGCCGCAAGCATCCAAATATTGAAAAATTTTACCTTTGGTAAATCGTCAATTTGACCCAAAGGAGATATAGGTTTAATTTGAAAAATATTTTTTTGACTGTAATTTTCATTAATATAAATAAATCTGCATATTTATGTAACATAATGCAGAAAGTTAAGGAGTTTTACAAATTTATTTCATATAAATAGTAAAATTTTGCGTATATCTGACCTTTGACCTCGATGCGCGAGTTACATATAACCAAATATACAGACTGTCTGGTTGTATATATATGTACAACCATACACTTTATTTGTTTGTATGTCAGAGCAACCTGATAGTTTTGTTATTGTGGATAGTCGCAATATCAGAGCTGTGGGTATGCTCTACATACACATTTATATCCATACAATAATGTAGACATAAGTTTATGCTGAATTGCAGATTAGCTGCAATTCTTAGCTTTAAGTTATTTTTGAGATTTAAAAATAAAGGCAGTTTTTAAACAACCAGAAACAACTAAAGTTGTTTTATTCTGTAAATGGCGCAGTCGCGGTGATTTTATCTAAAGATAAAATTAAATCGAACCATAAATATAAAAAGTGTTCCAAAGAACATAAAAACTTATAAGCAAAACTGAATAAATTCTTTTACTTAAAAGAAAAAATATAATTGCCTGTTAATAAATAATAATTAAAATAACAAAAAATTTCAAAATGAATCCTGAAGTGATACAACAAAGGATCGAACAATTAGAATGTCTTATCCTAAAACAGGACACCACAATAAAAGAGCAGCAACAACAAAATGCTGCCCTCCAAAACCAAATAGAAACTCACTTGCAAATTATGCAACAACAGAGAACGGAGTATGACATGAGAATCCAACAAGCCGAAGCTATTTTACAACAGCATCAACAACAATATCAGTCACAGTCACAACACAACACAACATTTGGCTTAGATACCAATCAAATAATAAATCAATTTAACCAAATAAAACCATTTGGCCCAAAAAACAACCTATCATCTTTTATAAAAACCGTCGAAAATCTGATTGCATTATGTGGCAATAACTATGAACTTCAAAATTTTGGAATAAAGATTATAAAAAACCAAAAATTCTCTGGAAAGGTGGCAGATTCAATTAACCTTCTAGCAGACGACGCCAGCTGGGAAGACATCAAAACTCAACTAATAAAGGATTTAGGACCAAAAACATCTTACTCTTCGGTAATTAATTATTGTAGAAGTATAAGGATAAGTAATTTAAATGAATTATTTAAAGTATTTATAGAATCTAAGTATATGCTTAATGACACTTATCTATACGACGAATCAAAACCTGACTTATACTCTCCACAACACGTTGACAGAGACTTAACGGAAATATTAATAGATAAAATAGACGGACAATTTAGATCTTGCATTATAGACGAAAAACCAACACTGGACTCACTTTATAAACGATTTTCTCAACTAAAATTACTATATGATAAAAGGGCTATAGATTTTAAATAAAAAAAAATAACTAATGCACAAAACAACACAAACATCCATAACGAAAAGAAAGAAACTGGTAGGAACTTTAATAATAAACAACATTTTAATAAGAAATCTTCAAATAATTTTCAAACCAACAACTTTCAAAATAAATATGCCGGTAACCCTCAGTCTCAACAACATAGAAATAATCCCATACCTATGGATATAGGAAATTTAGAAGACAATGCAGAAAATGAAGTAAATTTTCTTTCAAGCCCACAAAACGATTGCTACCCCTAATAACGGTTACAATAGGTAATAAAAGAGTAATTTGCTTAATTGATACCGGCGCAGAAACTAGTATTATAAAACCAAATTTGTTCCCAAATGAATTTTTTGAAACACAACTAAATAAACCTTTCATGTTCCGAACATTAAATGGAATCAACTCAACATTAAAAGGCATAATAACTACAATACCTAAAGAGTTTAATATTCCTGGTACACTTTCGTGGAAAATAATTAACTTTACAGGCAGAAAATATGATGCCATTGTTGGCCAAAATTTTCTTATTCCATTGAAAGCCAAAATAGATTTAGAAAAAAAATATATTGACATATTCGGAAAGAAAATCCTATTTGATGAAGATTCTCCATATCATATAAACAGTATCCAAACTATTAACGATACTAAATTTCAAAATATCAACGAATTAAATTTAAGTAATTTAAATAACGAAGAATACTTAAAAATAACAAAGTTATTAAACGAATACAACGACTTATTCTATAAAGATGGCGATGTTTTAACTTGTACAGAAGAGGTACAACATGTAATCCCAACAACTATTAATACACCTCTTTATTCAAAAATATATAGATACCCCCAAATTCACGAAAAGGAAATCCAAAATCAAATACAGGAGATGCTCTCTCAAAATATCATCCAGGAAAGTAGTTCTCCTTACAACAGTCCTCTATGGATAGTTCCAAAAAAAATCGACAATTCTGGTATCAAAAAGTGGAGACTCGTTGTGGATTATAGAAAACTCAACGAGTTTACAAAAACAGACAAATTCCCTATTCCGCATATGGAAGCTATACTAGATAAATTAGGTAGAGCACAGTATTTTTCAACCCTCGACCTAGCAAAAGGCTTTCACCAAATTTTGGTAAAACCGGAGGATAGGGAGAAAACCGCCTTTTCTACTCCATTCGGTCACTATGAATTCGTAAGAATGCCGTTTGGGTTGAAAAATGCACCATCGACCTTTCAAAGGCTGATGAATACCGTGTTGAAAGATTATACAAATAAAATTTGCGTCGTATATTTAGACGATATTCTAATATTTAGCACATCTTTAGATGAGCATTTACTTAACTTGGAAAAAATTTTCAATCGTCTCCGAGAAACTAAATTAAAAATACAAATTGATAAATGTAGTTTTCTACAACGCCAAACTGAGTTTTTAGGTCATATTCTCACCCCTCAAGGTGTAAAACCTAATCCAAAAAAAGTTAAAATTATCCAAAATTTGAAAATTCCAAATACTCAAAAGAAAATTAAGTCCTTCCTTGGGATGACGGGGTTTTATCGGAAATTTATAAAGGATTATGCCAAAATCGCATTCCCAATGACAAAATTTTTAAAGAAAAATGAAAAAGTCAATGTTAATGATCCCAATTTCATTGTAGCTTTTCAAAAATTAAAAGACATTCTTATAAACCCTCCCATATTAAGGTACCCAAATTTCAATAAAAAATTTAAATTAATAACAGATGCTAGCAATTATGCACTGGGGGCTGTTTTAACACAAGATGGCCATCCGGTCTGTTATGCATCCAGATCACTTAACGACCACGAACAAAATTACTCAACCATCGAAAAAGAGCTCTTAGCTATAGTCTGGGGCACTCAGTATTTTAGACCTTATTTATACGGGGTAGAATTTGATCTCAGTACAGATCATCAACCACTTAAGTGGCTACAAGCCAAAAATAATGGCAAAAATATTAACCCCAGATTACAAAGATGGCTTGTCCTCCTTATGGACTATAATGCCAAAATTGAATACATTAAGGGTAAAGAAAATCATATTGCAGATTTTCTTAGTCGTATCGAAGAGAGAGATTCAGCAGAAAATATAAATGTAGGTGAAAATTTGATAGAAAATAGATCCACATCATCATTAGAAGTGGAAACAATGCATTCTCAAGAGGAAAATGTAAACGACAATTTCAAAATTTTAACCACAGTTGTTAATCGCTTTAAATTTCAAATAGTAATAACTGAAGGAAAAACTATGGACTCCATGTGTATATTTGACAAAATCAGAATCTTTCTAGATAACGATGATCTAAATTCCCCGGAAATAGGTAATTATCTCAAACAATTTCCACTTAAGGGACAGGTTGCAGTGTTTTCAAATGTCAATGAAAGAAAATATTATCAATTTCAAAAAGTTATAGAAAATTTATACCAGAATAGAACCGATGTAAAATTCTTTAAATGTTCATATTTTGCTAAAGATATTGAAGATATTAATGAACTGAAAAAACAAATATCGTTGTATCATAAAAATGAAACAGGTCACTCCGGAATCAACCCAACATACGAAGGAATAAGACACAAAATATATAACCCCAAGTTAAAATTAACGATTCATGAAGTAATAAATAACTGCGATTATTGCACATCCGCGAAATATGATAGAAACCCAATAAGACCGAAATTGCACCATACCGAAAGTCCCCCCACCACTAGTGAAATAGTACATGTCGATACATACGTAAACACGAAACAATCGTTTGTTATTTTCATAGATAAATTCTCAAAGTTCGCAATTCATTTTCACCTTCCTGACAGAAACAATCAAACCATAATTCAAAAACTTAGAGAATTTCTAGCTATTAAAGGCAATGTAAAAAAACTCGTATTCGACAACGAGTTCAACACAGTCAATGTTCGAAAATTCCTAGATGATAACAATATATTATATCATGCAACAAAACCAAATAGCCACACAGGAAATTCGGACATAGAAAGACTTAATAATACTATAACCGAAAAAATTAGAGTATTAAACCTAGAAGACAATATACCAATTATATCACAAATGGCAAAAGCAATTAAATTTTATAATAATACTTACCATTCATCAATTAAATGTACTCCCTTTGAAGTGGAACAACATAAAATAGATCACAATATAATAAAAAAAAGAATTGATGCAAACAAAAAAAGAGTACTAGAAAAAGAAAACGAAAAAAGAGAAGAATATATAGAAAACAGAAGAGAGGGCTATATAAAAAACTATAGAAGCTTAAGACATAAAGAACAACCAAAATTTAGGAAACAAAAATTGGAAAATGTCCATGTGTCTAATATTAAAAGACCTTTCAAATTTTTAGGGCTTCATACAAATACCGATAACATGAATCCTATTAATGCTGACGATGATATTGACTTTGAATATTTGTCCAAACGCTTTGAAAATCTCAAAAGACGCTTTAGAAACTGAAACGGCCCAAATTTGAAAAATACTAATATCAAACGTCCTTTTAAATTTTCAGAAATTCATATGGATAATAATTGCCCTGACAATCATCCCAACGACTAAAGGTACACTTCAAGTGAACACACTTCATCAGAACAAAGGATTTGAGATAATTAGAATTAGACCAGTGGAAATAATTAACCAAACCATTACTGTACTTCACTTAATAGACACTAATCAATATTATAAAATAATAGAAGATATAGAATTAAAAATAACAAATTTACATATACCCCCAAATGGTCTTATCGAAAGTCAAATACAAAGACTAAAAACTAAAATTAAATCAATTAGCCCCCGAAACTCCACTCACAGGAAAAAGAGAGGATTACTAAATATTGTTGGTTCAGCACAGAAATTTTTGTTTGGTACTATGGATAACGAAGATAGAAATGACATTTTAACCCATTTAAATTTGGTATCTGAAAATAATCACTATGCTATAGAAAACCTCAACAAACAAATCATAATAAATGATCACTTTCAGAAAAGTATCAATTTGCTTCAGTCTACTATGCAATCAGATCGCAATACAATCAATACTGCCTTCAAAGATTTAAAAACGAAAAATAATCATATAGCAGTTCAAGTACTATATGCAGACATTATGCTAAAACTAAATTACATTGAAGATAAAGTTAATCAAATACAGAACAGCATTGATTCAAAATTGTGACGATAGGGTATTTATTTTGAATGGAAATTATTTAATATCCTATTATAATTGTGAAATCCAAATTGATAATTATGTATATCTTAACAAAAATGAAATGACATTTGACAAATTTAATTATGAAACTAATATAAATGTCTTTACAGAAGATTTCAATATATCGTTTCAGAATATACCATATGAAAACAATTATCAAAATATAAAAGAAATAAAAGAATTGAAGTTACATAAAAATATAAGCTATGGAATAAGTTTTTCAATGATAATCATAATTATTATTATAATTATTGTACTAATTTGTTTTCGAAAGAAAAATCAAGTAAAAATTAATATAAATGAACCCTCTCCTAAAATAAAAGAAATTGAAAAAAAATATGAGATAGAAGAATAAACAATTAAATTCAGGAGAATTTTTTAACAAAGGCTAGAGGAGTTACATATAACCAAATATACGGACTGTCTGGTTGTATATATATGTACAACCATACACTTTGTTATTTGTTTGTATGTCAGAGCAACCTGATAGTTTTGTTATTGTGGATAGTCGCAATATCAGAGCTGTGGGAATGCTCTACATACACATTTATATCCATATAATAATGTAGACATAAGTTTATGCTGAATTGCAGATTAGCTGCAATTCTTAAGGTAAGGTCAGACTACGCAAATTATTTGACACAAAATGTTTCATGTGTTTGATCAAAACTACAACAAATAATCCTTGGCTTGACTTTGTGGTCACACTGTACACATTTATTTGCCATATTTGTTTAATCTAACCACACCGAAATACTATCAAACACACGAAGGGGGAAATATATTTGTCTTGTGGTCACATTTATGGTAATATTTTTTCTAAATAATTATTAAATAAAGCTGTAAAAAACTTTAATTTCTTTCATCAATAAAAAATACATATCTAGAAAGTAAAATACTACTATATTTTGCTTTACATTTGAAAGAATTGTGAAATTTGAGTACTTTTAAATAAACGTCAAATATTTTATGTTCCTAGTTTGAACAGAAAATATTTTTGCACGGCAAACAAGAAAACAGCTGAATTTGGTCAAACAAATTTATTTGCCGATAAGAAAACTTTCATGTAATGTGACCAATGTGTGACCACTATACAGCAAATATTTTCCTCAATTTTGGGTAATTTTTTATTTGATCTTGCAATTCATTTGCAAGATCAAACAGCGCAAATAACAGCTGTTGCGTCATGTGTTATCGCAAAAGTAGTGTTGCTATATATTAAATTAAAAATCGCTAAATAATGAAAACAAATCGCGAAAAGAACTCAAGCTTGAACAATTTAATAATATAATTATTAAATGTTTATTTATTAAATTATATTACTATCAACGTATTTAAATTTATAGGTATAATTGTACTTAAAATCTACCAAATATCCCTAACATAATTAACATAATTAACAATTTTGGAATTTTATTATATCTGTTTTGTCTTTGTTTGGATTTTGAACTAAAAATCGCATTATTCAAACAAAACGAATATTACTAATGAAATTTACAATAATCAAATAAGCGAACTGTTAAAAAGAAAAAATATTAAAAATATATTTTTTCTTGTTGAAACCAAAGTATATACAAGTAGTCCAACTCTTTGACAGCAGTACCTAACTATATATTGGACGCAAAACAAAATGAAAATGTGCTAGAAGTGTAAAATAAAATTATAAAATTCTGTGTGTCAAAGAATTAACGAGAATTGAACTATATTTAATCGAACATTTTTTCTTAAAATTTCGAGACATTTGATGTGTACATTTTTCTCAAGGGTGTTGAATTCACATGGTACCCATTAGGGTTCTATAGTTGAAACAAAAAGTCGACTTTTCGAACTTTCGACTTTTTTCGATTTTTAAAAAGTCGACTTTTCGAACTTTCGACTTTTGGTAATTTATGAAAAGTCGACTTTTCGAACTTTCGACTTTTTAGTTAAATCGACTTTTCGACTTTTTTCGACTATTTTCGACTATTTTCGACTTTCCGACTATTTTCGACTTTTTTCCACTTTTTACCATTTTTTGTAAAAAATACATGGTTTCTGCATTTATTGATGCGCCTTGTGTTAATTTTAGCAATAAAAATTAAATGTATTAAGGCGATAATATATAATATGTAGAAAGAGCATTTTTTTATGAACATTTACTTATTATTTATTTTTGCATACACTAGAAAAAATGTAAGTGTACCAAATTGCAATAACATACAATTATTATGTTATTCTGTGCATATTTTGTTTTAGTATAATGTTGCAATTAAAAATTTTTTTAACAATCTTAAAAGTCGACTTTTTTCGACTTTTATCGACTATTCGACTTTTTTCGACTTTTATCGACTTTTTTCGACTTTTATCGACTATTCGACTTTTATCGACTTTTGTGATAACCAATCGAATGTTCGACTTTTTTGTGACCAAAAAGTCGACTTAGACTTTTCGACTTTTTTCAGCAAAAAGTCGATTGTTCGAACAATCGACTTATAGAACCCTAGTACCCATTTATGTGAGAGAGTAATATTGTAAAATAGAGTCAGACTACTTGTTATAATTTGGTTGAAACTATACTTTTCATTCAGAATGTTCACAAATATTATATTCGCATTAAACAAAATTAAACAGATCATACTGTTTAAGAATTAATTTTTAGTTGCAATCAAATCATAATATTTATGTATGTCTAAACTATTTTCTTTGATTTTAAATTCAATAAATATTCCATACATTTGAGCAATTTTAAATTTTGTAAATAGAAAAAATCCATGTATAAAAAATAATCAAACTATGTTAAATGTATACAAATATAAATCGCATAAAAATGCAAAAATCGCAGCATAGACTTCATGTCTTCAATTAGTTTTTCTCCCAGTATGTCATTCTAGGCTGAATGACTTTTATGTGAAGAAGAAGACTTCATTTATTGATGCCACTTTTTAGTGAAAATAATTTAAATAACAAATTTACAAGAAATATTGATATGTATTATAGTTAAAGAATAAAAATAGTGCAATTTTGTTTTTAATTTAGTACCAAAAATATTTAAATAATCTAATTTTTAATCCGCCATGTTGAGCAAATAATTTTCTTTGTTTGCTCTATTTGATCAAACAATTATTTGATGAAAGTATTTGATATAGTGTGACCACACGACAAATATATTTACTGATTTTTTTTCGCAGTAGTTTGGTGACAGAAAAAGTGAAAAATTAAATTCACTATATGATAACAAAATTCAATAAAACTTTAATAAAATAATTGTTTTAGAATTCGAAATAAGTGCGTTAACATTAAAAAGATTTGTAAGATCAAATTATATATTTTTTAGGTATTTATATAGCTAGTGGTCACACTATGTTCACATTAAGAAAATATTTTCTTTGCCGACAAATAAATTTGTTTGACTAAAATCATTTGTTTTGTTGTTTGGTCTAAATTTTATTTGTGGTCAGATTCAGACAATGAAATATTTCACGATAATCGTCAAATATTAGCTGTGTCTGACCGTACCTTAAGAGATATGATTATGTAATATGAATTAATTGTATCTACAATATATAATAAATTCAGTTTGTACTGCTCTGTACATTTGACTGCATTCAGCGTGACATAGAAATTGGTGTAGATGGCTTATTTATTTAAATCGAGAATTACCAGGTAAAATGATTGGGTAGCGTTCTGAATAAGGAAGAGATGATTGAGATAATCTCCCATTTACTCTCATAATTGAATTTGGATCCAGAAATGGGTTTAAACTTTTGAGGGAACTTTTGTTAGAAATAGACTTAGAGTTCTCTAGACAACTATATTCTTCTGGATAAAAACTTTTTTGGGCTAAAATAATTAATCTAGATTTTGCGAATTTCATTTCATTTTGAGACAAATGATCATGAGCGTTACTATTTGCATTTGGTTCTCGCTTTTTCAGAGATTGGTTAAAGAATCTAAAAATGTAACAAATAACACGTAAAGCTTTGGAGTATGGTGAATATTTCTCTAAAATATCATCTTTTTCAACTTCCGTGTGTAGGGATTGAGATTCTGTACATTTTGGGATAGAGTGAAGAGGATTTCTTTTTGGCCATGCAGCAGAGGGATTAGTTAACCATGGAGGTCCATGCCACCAGAGGGAATTCTGAGCAAGTTCCTGCGGTTTGCAGCCACGTGTTCCCAGATCAGCTGGATTGTCGTGTGTTGGCACGTGTCGCCATAATGCATCTGGAGCAAGGAGATTTATTTGAGAAATTCTGTTGGCCACGTACGTTTCCCATGTTGAGGGGGGTTTAGAATGCCATCCGAGGACTATGGATGAATCAGTCCATAAATATATCTCTTTAGCATTAAAATTCAATGTAGAGTTAACGTACTTAAGGAGTTTTGCTTAGAGTAGGGCTCCGTTAAGTTCAAGTCTAGGAAGACAAACTGTCTGAATTGGAGCAACTTTACTTTTGGCTACTAATAAATTCACAAAGGTTGTGTGGGTTTGAGTTTGACACCTTACATATAACGCTGCACAATATGCTGATTGTGATGCATCTGAAAACCCGTGAATTTGAATAGTATCGGAAGGGGTATATTGTAGCCAACGGGGTATAGAGATAGTTTCTACCATTTTGAGATCTTGTACTAGATTGTTCCAATTTTGAACGCAATCATGAGAAACTTCTTCGTCCCAATGTAGTTTTTCCAACCACAATTGTTGCATCAAAATTTTTGCTCTGATACTATTGGAGCCAGCCATCCTGCAGGGTCAAACAGTTTTTCAATTGCCGAGAGAATTTGGCGTTTTGTGATCTTTGATGTTTGATTGATTTCAGGAAACTTATAAGTGAAAGTGTCATTGAGCGCATTCCATTTAATACCGAGAGTCTTAGTAGCACTCGTCTCATGGAATCGAAGAAAATCTAGATCATAAAGATCTTCCCTTGGGATGTTTGAGAGAAGTTTTGGATCATTTGCGGTAATATTTTTCAATGGGAAACCCGCTAAGTTTAATGCTTCTTTAAGCTGAGTTGGGCAATCAGAGTTTCTTCTATTGTATAGCCGCCAGACAGAATATCATCTACGTATGTTTCTGTGCGAAGAATATACGATGCTTTAGGGTATTGAGATTCTACATCTGAAGCGAGTTGTAGAAGGGTACGAATTGCGAGAAAAGGTGCACAGTTTACACCAAATGTAACTGTTTTTAATTCAAAATCTTTAATAGGGCTATCTGGTTGAGTTTGGAACAAAATCTTCTGATAGGGTCTATCATCTGGGTGTACGAGTATTTGGCGATACATGTTTTGTATATCTCCACTAAATACAAAACGATATTTTCTCCAGTTAAGTATTATTGTGATTAAAAAACTTTGAAGAATGGAACCCGTGTACAGAACATCGTTAAGTGATAGTTGGGACTTAGTTTTTCTTGAAGCGTTGAATACTACTCTAACTTTGGTGGTTTTGTGCTCTGGTCGCACCACAGCGTGATGGTTAAATAATATGAATAGTATTTACCATGAGACACAATTTCTTGGGAACTAGATTGTTCCATATGATCTAGAGCTAAATATTCTTCTAAAACTGCATTGTACTGTGTGTGTAATTCAGGATCTTTTGACAATGTTTTTTCCATTCTGGAATATTGTGCAAGGGCTACAAATCGAGAAGATCCTAGGAAGATTTCTTTGGGAAATTCTGTCCTGAACGGTAATCTAACTATATACCTACCGTCTGTATGACGAGTGGTTGTGTGGACATAGAAATTTTCACAGAATTCATCATCAGTTGAGTTTGTGTATACTGATGGAATTTCATCTTCCCAAAACTTTTTTAAAAGTGTATTAAGTTCGCTTTCATACGTGCTAACTTCAGTTGTAAAGGCTTGAATGGGTTCAATTTTTATGGGACCACTAAGTACCCATCCGAAAATTGTGTTATATGCCGATGTTTTGCCACAAATGTTCCTTTTTATGCCATTAAGATTAATAAAGTGTTCGTAGTCGTTGCCTAGAATTAAATATATCTGGGATGATTTATTAAAATTGGAATCGGCTAGATCTAATTCTTTTAGTTCTTGTGCGTTAGGGATTTCAAACGAATACGCTGGGAGTTGTTTGGTTACGTTAGGCAAGACAATAGCTTTTATTGGGATTCTCGTATTTGATCTTCTGGCATATAGTATGAGCTCACATTCTTTACTTGCTATTTGTTTATGACCACCAATACCCGCAATTTCAAAGTGAGATTTTTGGTAAGGGAGCTGGAGACGATTTCTAATTCTTTCAGCTAAGAAAGTTCGTTGAGAACCGGGGTCGATTAAAGCTCTTATAGTGAATAGATCGCCTCTACATTCTATTTGCATTATTGCAGTCCGTAATAGAATGTTCTCGTTGCTCGTAGAGCAATTGGCTTGAATATGTTTCGAGGTACTGGGCTGCTCACTTTGTGTCTCGATTTTATTACTATTTGGGTACGAGTTTTGCGAATTAGTGGTTTTATTTGAAGCATTTTGAGAAATTTCTATATTTTTTGAGATATTTTGGGCTCCTTTAGACATGTGCAGAAGAGTGTGGTGGGATTTTTTGCAATAGAGACATGTGCGTTTGCTTTTACAATTTGCTTTATTATGGTTTTGTCCTAAACAATTATTGCAATATCTGTTTTTGAATACAAAATCCACTCTCTCTTGCACCGAGAATGAACGAAATTGTGGACATGTTCTGAGCGTATGCCCTTCGTTACACAATTTGCAAAACGAGTTTAAGTCTTCTTGGGACACAAATGTTTGTATTTTTGGAGATTTAGAAAGAAACATGCTATCTTTTGAGTTTCTAATGCTTATAAGGCGTTCTACAGCTTCGTATCTATCTACGAGAAACTGTGACATTTGGGACCATTTTGGAAGCTCACGGGGGGATATAAGCGATTGTTCCCATAAAGATAGAGTTAGGTCTGGAAGTTTTGTGGTTACTAGTCGAATGAGAATTGGATCCCAACTTTCCACTGCAACTCCAAGCGTTCTAAGGGTTGCTAAGGAGTCATTAACGGACGATTGAATCTTCCTAATGGATTCACTGTCTTCATTAGTGGCAGGGGGAATGTCGAATAGAATTTTGATTTGATTATCTACGAGAACGCGCTTATTCTCGTAGCGGGATTTCAATGTATTCCATGCCAGTTCGAAATTGTTATGGGATAGGGGATATCTTTTTACTATGTCACCCGCTTCACCTCTTGTTTTGTTGCGAAGGTGATACAACTTTGTGACGGGAGTGAGCTTTGAGTGATTAATGTACACTGCCGTGAACATATCACGAAACGAGGGCCACTGTTCGTAACTACCTTTGAATATTTCTGTGTCACAGGGAGGTAGTTTTATACAATCACTTGAGTAATCAGGTAGTATGTTTTGCATTAAAGCTTGAGATGGAACAGAATACCTGGTTGTTGACTGAAAACCTGGCATATTTGAGGCTTCCATTCGAGAAACTTTAATTAAGTCCATAATTTGGGACGAACAGTGATAATATGATTTTGCGCAAGCATCATATTCGCTTTTTGCTTGGCTTTTAATTTTGGGGTCAATTGAGTAATTTTGAGATAACATTACCTCTTGGTATGAAGTATCTAATCTAGCCCATTTTGTTTCTAAATCCTTGCGTTTGACTTCTAAAATGGATTCAGTTTGTTCTTCTACTTCGGGTTTATTGAGTATGTCGCAAAATTGGAGTAAATGTTCACAATCGCATAGAAAACGATCATTAGGGGAAAGTCCCGATAAATTATTGGAAGTAGATGATGTATTGGTTGATGTCATATTGCAAAGTGAAATGAGATTAGGTTTGTAGAAAATGAATGGTATTTAATTACTTTTTTGGTGAGTAAGGTAGTGTAAGACACAATATTAAATGCAAATTTTAGATTAATAAGGCAATTTTTAGGTATAGGGTTAAAAAACTGTAGCACTATTTAGTGAGAAGTATAATACAGTACTCAGTTTGTTGTAGTATAGGTAAACTTATAAGTGTACTAGATATTGTTTATCTAGTTCCAAACTGAGTATATTAAATTGCCAAATTTAGAAAATTCACTTTTTTGTAGTGATTTAGGGGTTAAAGGTGACTAGATACCTGTTATCTAGTGAAACAACACATACGAAATGTTTTAAATTTGCATTTATTTCCCAAATGTAACTCAATTTAAAAAAGTTTACCAATTTCTCATTTCATGTAGAGACTCGAATAATTAAAATTACTTTGCAATAGCTAAATTGTTCCTTTATGGGTTAATTGACTGGCGTTAAGCCAGATTAAACAAAAAAATTTGTTCTCTTATCAGGAATAATTTGCAAAATTTCAAATGCTGATAAAAAGTTTTGATTCGTTAATTTTCGAAATTTGTATTAAAGAGATCGATAGTTTGCGGAATATAAGAATTATTTTCTTGGAAAATCAATTGAAAATTTTGATTTAGTAAAAACTTCTATAAATTAAATTATAAACGTTTTATTTTAAGAATTCCTTTTTCTTTTGATGTTTAAACAGTGTTGATCGAAATATATTTTGTAATTAAAATTTTAATTTCTATAAAAAAAAATTTTTATTTCAGAGATATGTTTGTGTTCTTAGCAAAATGAGCAAATAATTTGTATAGAAAACCTTTCAGCAGAATGTAAAATTCTTGCTGAAATTTAGAGAATTTTATGTAAATCTTAAATTTTGTTGAATCTTTGAAATTTGTTTAATGTTTAATTTTAGCGATAAATATTCTTAAATATGATAATAAGAATAGATATTGTGAATACTTTTCAACAGAATGTAAATTCTCGTTGAAAAAAATTGTTTAAATGTTTGTTGAATTTTTTACTTTTTGTTGAAATTTTTCTTTTTTAAAAAAATTTTTAATTTTATCGTTAGTATTGTAAACAGGATAGTAATCAAATAGATTTTGTGTGTTATAGGTATTTTGAATTTATTTTTAAATAAATAAAATATCGCTATGGGAACACTAACAATAATTATGTATACTGCAATGTTATTATTTATGCACATAAATGTAAGTGTCAGAGATAGACAATTTTTAAATTGCACTGTTGTGAGATCACAAATTTGTATATTATATTTTTTATTTTTGAAATATCAAAATTTGACTGCTTACTAAATTCACTAATTATTGAACTAAATTATATGCGTAAAACCATTGAATATTTCCACTTTTGGGACAAATCTGTTTTTTTTTTTTTATACTGTGGATTAATTCTAAAAATTTTTATTTAATTGGTTTATTAGTTTGGGTGTGATTGCGACACAGACTAACATACATATAATTCAATAATATTAATGATTTTTATTTCAAATAATATTTGCAAATGTTTTAGAATTTTATTTCAGTTTTGTTTGCGGACAATTAAAGTATAACGTATTAAACTTTCCTTCCCTGGGTTGCTTTGTGCAGTATGTTTTATGTTCTTTTTTCCTTTCTTTTTAGCTCAAAATTTTTATGAAAAAATTTAGTATTTTCTCTTTGTTATTTATCTTAAAGCACTTCAACAAAATTATTTTCTCTTTTATTTGGAATGGACTGTAAAGTTTAAGAGTGAAAGAATGATAATAATTTCGTGCAATTCCTTTTACTTTTATAAAATTCACAACACAACTAATTCTTTATTTTGTTTTAGTTCAATAAGAAATATATGTTTTAAGAGCACTTTTTAGAAATGATGTGGTTCACATTAATAAAAGAGATTTACTTACTTATTGAACGATAAAGAGACTTGTTTAAATTTGGTGATTGGAACTCTCATTAAAAATGATGTTTTCAAGTTGCATACAATTTTGGTGGTTGAAACTCTCTTTAAAGATGATATTTTCAAGTTGCTTTTAAACTGTATGGTGTTTTAGTTATTCTCTTTTTTCTTTATTTTTGCACACTTGTACTTTACATTTTTGTTTGATTTTAAATTCTTAACTTTTTCTTGAATTCGCAATATGTATGTATGTTTGGGTATTTATATATTTACATACATATAATAATTTTGTATGTACGTTTTGGTATTTATATATGTTTGTATATAATGAAATATATAAATATTATTGAATAAGGGGAAATTTAACGGTTTCTTTTCAAATATATAAACTCATGTTTTCTGATTTTAATTTTATTTTTAAACGGTTTTGAAAAAAGATATGGTTTCAGGTGGTTAATTATGAATTTAAAACTGTTTGCAGGGGAAAATTTTGTGTTTGTAGGGGAAACATAAGGAGTATGTGTTTTTTGAAATAAATTAACGATCCCGTTACTTCTTTTTTGATTTATTATACATACATATATGTATGTACATAAATATGTACGCAAATTTTAAGTTTCTTATTAAATGTTTCGCTAAATTTTATGGTTAAATTATTTTAGCAATAACACTGTTTTTTCTTTCGTTAGTTTTATATTTTAACGATTTTAAAATTACCACGGTTTATGTTATTGTTTTTTTTTTTTGTCTTTTTGTACGAATTATGTTGATTTGGTACACACTCTTTACATGTTCTTTTTGTACTGATGTGCTTTTGTTATAATTTTGCTGATTTACCTCATTTTCCTTTAGTTGATGTTTCTTGATGCCTTTTACGGGGAGAGGACCATGAACACAGTAGTGTTGCAATATTGTTACAATTACCTTATTGGCTGGGTACTTGGTTGTGCAATACTGGTTTTAAAGCTTTTATTATAGTTGGGATGTGTGATGAACTCTAAATGTGAGAATCTATAAGAAAAGGTTTAATTATAATTACTCGAGTTGAGGTAATTATAATTGTAGAATTGAGGATGTAAGAAAAAAGGGGGTTAATTGTTTCTTTAACACTGGTTCCTTTGGCATCAAGAACTTACCTTTTCTTTAGGGTTTTCTTTAAGAAAGAATGAGTTTTCAGTGTGTAAATTCAGTTCATAAATTCAATTTATTTAAATATTTTGGGGGTTTAGATTATAACACAACGGCTTGTTGGTTGGTTCGCATCTCAAAATATAATAATCTTAAAGTTTTAGTAAAAGCGAAATTTAAGTTAATCGTGAGATTTTAACGAAACTCTAATTTAACTTTTACAGCGAAAAATTCAATTTTAGTGTTGCCATATGATTGGGTATGTTTTTAAAACTTACACCGCGAAAAACTTATATTAATTGTTTTATATAATTAATATAAAAATTATAATTTAAAAAATGCAATTAATTATAATTTGAGTGTCCAAATTCGTTTGGACAACAAATATGTATTGTCTAAACATTTGGTTAGCATCGGAAATTGGAAATAATATAAAAATTAACTCTTATTTCCGAAAATATTAATTTAAAAAAAAATTAAATTTTATTTTTTGAAATTAAAATGTTAATTATTATCAGTTATTTCACGCATAAATCTCTAATTGCCAAAATACTGTGTGTTTTTACAAGTAACAACAGAAACGTTTGATTCAATTCACTACAAGCAATTCACAAAATGAAATGGTCATAATACATCATACTGAACATTAGTTCATTTGAGTGAGCTGAGTTGAAAAGAGCGGTCACTTCACTGAGCTAATAAACCCAACTCTATCTTGTATGTAATTTGTAAGCAGTTTATGTACATTCGCAGGTAGTAATCTAGTAATTTTGTGTATTAGCTTGAGATATGTCAATAAATAGTACTTTACTTCCTTCTGGAACCAAATTGATGATCGGGAATAATGCAATTTTCGTCAACTTTTCAAAAAGTTTTGAGAATATTGACAACAGGCTAATGGGACGGTATGATGTCGCTTGAGTGACATCTTTTCCCAGTTTTTGTATCATAACAATCTCAGATATTTTCATGAGGATGGGAAATATCCAATACGTAGTATTGAGTTAAATATGAACAAAATAATTCTCAGTGCTGGGTTGGGCAGATTACACTGTGTGTAATTTATTATGTCATAGAAATATACCCATGTACGGACGCCACTACGTGATAAAATACCAAAAAAAATACCCGTGTCTCCCAGCCCAAAGTCATGCACTTTGTTATGGGCACCCAATGATTTGGTCCCTCGGTGTAATTTTTGCAATAAGAGATCATTTTCTCAAGCTCATATCCTCTAAAACGTTCTAAATAAAAAACTACATCTTCAAGATCAAAATCGCAAAAAAACGATTTTCAAATAACAATAAACCGTCGATTAACCGATTAACCGAAATTTTTTGTTTTTTTTGCACTTTATATAGAAATATAGTTATAGTTTTTTAGAAGTATAGCACAAAAATTTAAACTAAGGAATTTGCAAATGAACTTTTTTTTAGAATGTACTATGATTATCTTTGTCCTAATGAGTCGGAGGACGACTTGATAATAGATGAATCTAAAGACATAACCAAAACGAGTCTTTTATCTGAAACTATTAAAAGTGTTCATAATCTAAAAAAATACAAAAAGGACTCCAAATATATATACGAGGATTTTATATGAGAAATTGGATATTCTTTATCATGCCTTACTTTTGATTTCTCCAACATCTAATCAGTGAGAGAGTTCTTTCCAAATCAAGTTTTATTAAAACTAATTTAAAAGGAAAACATTTCAATTATATTCTTTTTTAAAAAGCTTATTTCAGAATATCTCCCTAAAATTCTAAAAAAAAAACTCACATGTGCATAAAAAAGGTATCAGATACCATATTTTTGTTTTGCTATTACTTATTTGGTTTTGTTGAATTGTTATGTTTTATTTGTTTTTTATGTTTTTGTTCTTTTTATTAATAAAATTCTTAAATAGGTACACAAAATTCGTTGTTTTATTCTCAATTTAAAATTAAAATAGAAATTACTCGGTTAATCGAATAATTCAAAATTAACCGATTAAATCTAAACCCCGATTAATTATTTGCTCGGTTAATCAAATCAGAAACCCTATTAATTGAATACCCTATTATATATAAATGGTGTAACAAATTTATAGTAATTCATAAAATGAGAACGGCTGGGCCGATTTCTCTAAAATATTTTGTCAGTTGTTCGTATTTTCAAGGAGAAGAAAATTTTAGAAAATCACTCCGGAAAAGACGGAAAAATCGAAAATCGAGTTTTACTCTAAAGTTTGCCAAGGTGACTACCCTGCTGCGGGTAGTCACCTTGAGTCTTCAGGCACGGTGCAGGGGCTTAAGCATCCTAAGGATGTGATCTAAGAACTACCCTCCCCATACCTCACAGCGTCTGTCCACTATGTTAAGAGCGGCTGTGGGGTAAATTATCACTATCGGTCGCCTAGCGACCACGACCTCAATTTGGTAGTGTCTGTTCCCTTTGTTAGGGCGGCTACCAAATCCCTTTCTGTTCATTGTTTTTATGTCGGTCCGGGACTGTGGTTTTGGGTTACCTAGGCAACGTAACCGTACCTTCTAGCGTCGAACCCGGGTCTGGTAGTCGGTGAAGCTACTGGGGTAAACAAGCCTAATAGGTTTTTGACGAGACAGGAAAGATTGACTTTGGACGACTTTGCAACAACCTCTCAGGTCTGAAAGGGTTAAACCATTACGAGACTGATGAGGAGGACTTACTCATGGTGTCCTCAGAGCCGCTAAAAACGATGGAAGACGAACAGAATCCGGAGGCCCATGACCCTGCAAAGGGAGACCCAGGACAGAGAAACAGGACACAGAACAAGACGAACGGAAAAGGTTGGCAGGCTACAAACGCTCTCTCCGGTATATCAGGATGTTGGACTCACGAGATCCGGCGTCTTTGACCACCAGGGAAAAGCGTTTGCGGGCGCTGGTTGACAAACTCGCATGCAGTGAAGATGATTTCTTTACTGCATTCAATGGCGCCAAATGGCTAAAGGGTGTCAAGATCATCGGGTGTGGTAACGACATGTATGGATCGAAATCGTGCCCCTGGATCAAGTAACTTTTCGTACGACGGTAAGAGTGTGGGTTAATCCTCCTATCTTGGAGGACGAAGCCACGCTAACACTTACAAAGCGTCAGAATAAAGGACTTGGCACAGAGGACTGGACGACTGAAAGAGGACGCGCGAGGGATAAATGAGAAGGTCTCTGGATCAAAATTGGTTCAGAGTCCCTCCGACTCCTACGTTCCTCGCAAGGCGTCATTAAGTACGGGCTCAACCAACTCCGGTTGATCCCGCCCGCGATGAAGCGCAATGATGAGCCCAAGCGGCCTGAGAGTGGTGCAGATTAATCTGCACCATTCCGAAGCAGCATCGGACGATTTGCTGTGTTTCATGGAGAAGGAAGTTATCCACGTGGCCTTAATCCAAGAACCCTGGCTAGTAGCCAGTAAAGTTCGAGGCGTCCGGTCACGAAACTATGTGCTCCTTTCTCCAACCCCTGAAGGTAAAGTAAGGAGCTGTATTTTGGTCAGGAAAGACATTAAGGTTTTCCTTTTATCTAATTACAGTTCTGGGGATTTAAGGGTAGTTGCACTAGAGCGGCACGTGTTACCCTAATCATATCAACTGCGTACCTACCTTACGACGAGGATAATCCGCCCTCACGTGCAGTACGTACACTTGTAGACTGGTGTAATACAAGGGGCCATGATCTCGTCATAGGATGTGATGCTAATGCCCATCATACTCTGTGGGGGAGCTCGGATATAAATGACAGGGGTGAATGTTTACTTCAATACCTTCTATCTACTAACCTAAGTGTTTGCAATAGAGGTAACAGACCAACGTTTTTCAATAGGATCAGGGAGCAGGTCATTGATATTCCTTTGGTAGGGAACACGGACTCAGTTAGGATTCTTGATTGGAGAGTATAACTCGAGTGCTCATTCTCCGATTACCATAGGATAGTCTTTACGATACAACTTACACTGGATAGGGAAAACCACTTTAGGAATCCTAGGAAAACCGACTGGGTCAAATTCAGTAGTCTCAGTGATACCATACCACCTCCAGAAATGGATAGATTAAATGGTACACGAGAGTTGGACGACTCGGCAGATTTTCTATCCAGGTCACTAAGGGAAGCCTACTATGCTTCGTGTAGGGAGCGGCAGGGACCTAGGAGATTCCGGCAACCATGGTGGAATCCTAGGCTAATGCAGCTAAGAAAGGACTGCACGAAACTTTTTAATAAGGCAAAAAGGGACCAAGACCCGTTAAGCTGGGACGAAGGTACTATCCAAGGACCCTGATACGCCGGGATTCCTGATGAAACCGGATGGTAACTTTACTGAAAGTAGTACCGAAACTTTGGAACTGCTTACGGAGACACACTTTCAGGGTTGTAGGGATGATGAAAATGAGGGGTCCGCTTCGGAGCACCTTGCAGCTTCCCAAATCCACATAAGTGAATTAATTAGCTCCATTGTTAGCGTGGAGAAAATTCGTGGACGGTGTCATCTTTCAAGTCCTATAAATCTCCAGGGCCAGATGGCATATTCCCAGCGTTACTCTAGAAATCGATTTCAACCATCATGCCATGGCTTATTATGATTTTTAGGAACAGCCTGGAAACAGGATACATTCCTAAAGAATGGAGAGAGGTTACAGTGGTATTTATCCCCAAAGCGGGAGAGGTAAACCATAGTACCGCCAAGGACTATAGACCGATCAGTCTGTCATCGTTTTTATACCCTTCACCTTCGTGAGAAGGGTATATATAAATTTGTCATTCCGTTTGTAATTTCCACAATATAATTTTCCGACCCTATAAAGTATATATATTCTGGATCCTTATAGATAGCGGAGTCGATTAAGCCATGTCCGTCTGTCTGTCTGTCTGTCTGTGACCTAGGTGTTGATTAGCGGATAAAAAATTGGACCGAAAATATGCTTAAGAGCAGGGCCATAAACTCTAATATGGGTATTGGTAGGACAAGGAAAGTTGTGACAAGGGGCACACCACAAGGTGGTGTCATCGTTCCACTTCTGTGGAATCTTGTCGTAAATAAAATCCTTTTCAGGCTCAGTAGGACAGGCACCAAAGTAGTCGCATATGCTGACGACGTTGTGCTTCTTATTCAAGGGAAGTTTCTTCCCACAATAAGTGAACTCATGGAATCAGCTCCCAGCGTTCTACTATCATGGGCCAGAGAAAATGGTCTAGGTGTCAACCCTGCCAAAACCGAACTAGTTCTTTTCACCAGGAGATACAAAATCCCAGAATTCAGACCTCCACGACTGGATGGTACTTTTCTAAAGATTTCAAGCGGAGCCAAATATCTTGGCGTAATTTTGGACTCTAAGCTCACTGGAAACGTAAAGCTGAGAGTCGAATGAAGAAGGCACTATGTGCCTTCTACATATGTAAGAAAACCTTTGGGAAGAGATGGGGTCTTAAACCATATATTGTACACTGGATGTACACCGCGGTCATAATGCCTATTTTGACCTATGGGGCTCTTGTTTGGTGGAGAGCGGTGGACACCAAGACTCACCTCTCTACTCTAAACAAGGTACAAAAACTTGCATGTCTTGCAATTACTGGCTCTATGAATTCCACTTCTCAAGCCAGTCTAGAGACGATGCTAAATGTAACTCCCTTTGATATATATATCGAATGCATTTCTGCTAAGTCTGCTCTACGACTCAAACAGTCGAGCGGACTGAAGCATGATCGTATTGATCACGGCACCATCCTACAGAAGATAGACAGGCCATTCATTGTTCAGGAAACGGATTACTTGGTATCTACACCGAATTTTGATAGGACGTTTAGGATCAAGATACAAGGGATGACGTGATCTCAGTCTACACTGATGGTTCAAAGACCAAAAGAGGCACGGGCTCGGGAATTTTCTCCGATGCACTGGACCTTTCGCTGTATCTTCGATTACCGGATACCTGCACGGTTTTCCAAGCTGAGATATATGCCATCGATACAGCCGCGAGAAGAATCCGCGAACTGAATCTCGAAAATTCGACTATACATATTTACTTGGACAGTCTTGCATCAATCAAGGCTCTTAACTCCAACCTTATTAAGTCGAAATGTCTTCTCAACTGCATCCAATCACTGGCACAACTGACACAACATCACGTCGAGTTGATATGGGTCCCAGGACATCAGGGCATCCGGGGAAATGAAGTATCCGACGAATGCGCAACAAACGGGTCGTCCCTGAACGTATCTCTTGCGCAAAGGGATATTCACACTCCCTCGGTGAACGTATCAAAATTGATAAATGAATGGGCTTTGAGTGAGACGGAACTCAGGTGGTCAAATATCATCACTTGTAGAATATCCAGATTGCTCTGGGCCACTCTGACAGAGAATAGGACTAAGACTCTTTTGTCTCTTAGTAGGAATTCGATCAGGCTTCTTACGGGTTTAATCACTGGGCAATGTATGTTTGGACGCATGTCAGAACGTATGGGTTACCCACGTTATAGATATTGTAGAAGTTGTTTGGATGAGGAGGAGGAAAAAATCGGTACAACACCTTCTATGTGACTGCCCCGCCTTACAAGAGCATAGACTACTACATCTTGGTAGAGCTCTTTTCCATGATCTGGACTGTCTCAGAGATGTGCCACTAGTAAATATGATCAGATTTATTAGAAGTACCGGTTGGTTCTCACTGGGATCACAAGAAGTACATAGTCAACGAAATTAGGGTGGGCAACCATTCTCCCTTTATGTATATGAGGGAATGGTAATTCTAAGGGTATCACAATGGGCTACAAGGCCTCCGAGTGAACTTGCTAACTTGCGAGCAACTCACGTAACCTAACCTTATCTGAAGGCTTAAAATTGGGGCGAGGCCGCTAGTTTAATATAATTTAAAAACCTGGACGGTCGGTTAATCGCTGTCGTTTTTGTCAATGTTTTTTGTTTTATAAGAGATGTGCAAATGTTGTGATTAATTATACGAGAGTCACATGAGAGTCAGGCCGGGACGTGGCTATATTCATGTATTATAATGAGATAAACAATAATAAACTTTTACCAATTACTTACATTTCTTTATTTCAGTTATGTTTAATTTGCCATTCGTTGAGTTTCTAATCGTGAATTTTAACAATTTAATTCTCACGCACTCACGCTTGTGATGCTTGTTTAAAAGTTTTTTTGTGATTGATTCGATGCTTTTTCTTGTGATTAATACGAAGTCATCCGATAGCAGGCAATTTAGCTTAATAAAAATAATCATGTCATCACTCACGTGCACATCTGTACTTTCAATGAACATTTATAAATGAGTTAAAAAATCATTGATAATCAGTTCTTAAATTATTCATAACCGAACTCTTTTAGAGTGAAATTTTACACTCTATAGCTATTCGTTTAGAAGTTACAGATTTTTTTCCACTTTTTTTTCATTTCTCCCACTGTGCATCACTAGTTAATATATGATATCATCGTAACACAATATGGTAGTTTTTTTTACAAATGTAGATCACTGATGCATGTATTTCTATAGATATAGGAGAATTAATAATTCATTTATATAAGGGGTACCTCCCGATTTTGGTGGAACGTGTAGTTTGTTTTTAGAGTTATCCACATAAAATTTAGTGTATATAACTATTGTAGTTCTATAAATATAGCACAGCTAATAATTATTTTATATGGTGGATATCTGACTTCACCCTCCTATATCCCTAAAATGTTGTTAAAATGTACGGATTGATCTGAGAGCTACCCACGTAAAATTTTGCGAGCCTCGCTATTGTTGTTGTCTTTGGAGCTGAGCTGAAATTGAAAACTATACCCAGGAGCAACTATAATGTAACTTCAAGGATTCGTACACAGACGAATTAATATGACCAGTGACAAAATGAAAGCCAGATTTCGAGCAGCGAATTCTAAAAGATTTGACGAAGGCCACTATTGCTATTGTACAACCCACACTGTATATTAATAGTGGCATTGGTTGCAGTCAGTTTTAGTTTATCAAAGGCGCTGTTAGAGTTAACATCAACTGAACCAGTGAATTCTTATAAATTATAAAGTGTGTAATATAATGAGTCGATTATGGATGGCAACCGAACTTTAGTTGCGTTGTCATTTGCCTAAATGGTATTACAGATGGCAACTGGCAGCTATCTTTTCTGTTGCCGAATTGGCAACCAGAAATTTTTAGTTGCCCTCTGGCAACGCAACTGAAGTTCGGTTGCCTTCCATAATCGACCCATAAGTTTGTGTATTAAAAGAGAGTGACTATATAAATTGTTATTTAAATTGAAAGAGTTGTTACAAATTTCTTGGATGCCAGTATTAATACCTCTAAGTATAGTACCTGAAGAAACCATTACGAAAATTAAACACTGTTACATCAAGTGTAATCGGCATTTGCGTTAGTACCTAAAATACCATGGTAGAACCAACCAGGTACAATTATTACGGAGAGTTATCAATATTTACCCCTACAACGTCAAATAACGCATTTACTCTCGTCACTTTTTATTTTGTTTTCTCAATGTTTTGCACGTTATATTAAAACCAACGCATATTTATTTGTAAAAATTTTAATTTCTATTAAATATTTCACGAAAAAAAGCAAATACATAGATATTTTCTAATAAAACCACAAATTAATTTTTTTGTAGACATTTCGTTTTGTTTTGTTTTTTTTTTTTTTTTTTTTTTTGAATTTTCTTTTGTTTGACGTTATAGGGAATGTATAATTGAGAACATACTTTCTAGTAATTGTACCTTGTTGGTTCTGCCATGCTAAAATACCTTCGTTGTACCCAAGAATATATGAACGTTAAGTGATCGTTATGTCCATCTTTTGATCTAATTATTACAAAAAAAAAATTCCATATTTGTTCTTCAATTCTATAAGTAGCATTTTTAAAGCGTTATTTGATTGAATGATTCCTGTGAAATAACATTTTAGAAACATTTTTAAAAATGTATTATAAAATTAACTTTTTTGAAATGGTAACATTTGCCTAGTAAAGATAAATCAGAAAAATAATTTTGCTATTATTTAAAAAATAATAATTCATTACAAGTTTGAATAATTGACTACATTCGCTCCAATTTTGATTTCTCAAACATCCTAAACTGGCAGATCGAGTAATAGATTTTGCTATTGTATGTGAGACAAGTTTGGTAGCCAGTTTAACCTTCTGCCTTCCAACTCCAACCACATTTAAGTTATGTGCTGATATTTTATGTGTGATCTTTAAGTCATTGGATTGGAGAGACAGAAGATTCAAAATTACATATTTTTTAATTTCCTTGTTATAAGTGATGAATCCACTATCAACAAAATGGTTTCTAACCAGTTTGGTCAGATGAACCACATCACTGAAGACAAACATTTTTGTATCTTCGTACAAAAACCTAAAAATTTAAAAACACAATACAATAATAACAATACCATGGATGCATGTATAAAACGTACAAAAGTGTATTAAAATCCACTTCAAGTTCAGTAAACAATTTCCTATTGCCTCCACCTAAATCGCATAGAATTGCCACAATTGTGAAGCCACACTGTTTCATTGTATTCAATATATTAAATAAAATTGTTTTTGACATTTGGCAATCGTAGTCATAATATATTGGTTGCTTTCAATTTGAAATTAAACCTTTAAACGAAATAGACAAACGTTTTACACAAACGTAGAAACACTAGAAGGTGATGTTAATTACTAACCTCTCAACATTGCCACTTGGATATTATTAGCTGGTGGTTGCATAGAGTCCGTTGGCTTGTCGTAGCAGTACTTTTTCTTTGGCCTTCATTTCATCAATACACATAGCTTTTCTGTTTGAGTCATTTGGTTATCAGCAGATAATATTTTTACAACAGGCTGCAAAATACCTGTTGAGATATCTAATTTTTGCGACCATCTGTGCAATGTTCTTTCCGAGGGAAGAGGAAAATGTTTTTTCCTTAACACTTTCACTCACAAAACTTGTACGCAAACGTTTTTAAGAATCTTGTTACGTGCTCAGTGTCGGTCGTCTAGCTAAACCGGTCCTACTAACTCCTGCGGTTTCCTCCCTGGGAGTAGTTCTCAACCCTAAGTCTCCTGAGTTACGCACAAAATAATACATGAATCATACACAAATACAAATATCATCACAAAGAAACTTACACTGGAACACATACAAATAGGGATATAGATGTAACCTTCCAATCGCCTTCCTTACCCTACCTTGGCCCCACTGCATCCACATCATCTTCACTTACGGACCCCATCTCTTTCTCTTTCCGCCTTTTTTACATCAACAATCCCCAAAATAACGGAATTTACTCAATATTTTCCATTTTGATATACAATATGTAAATCTTTATTTATAAAAATAATTTAATAAAATACCTAAAATAAACCTATAACTATACATATAACTTAACAATAAATAAAATAAATTTCTTTAAAGTTCTTATAAAACTCATATTTCCGTTCCCGTTTCTGTTTTGTTTAATTTTATACTTTTGTTTCGCACTACACAATTGCGATTTCAAAATAAGTATAGTTTCTTTCACTATTTTAATTATTCGGAAATTTACTAAAATCACAATTATTATCTCGAATTTCTTGAATACAATATTTTTGAAATTGTTTTAATTGTTCTCTGCCGGATTCTCAAGACACCTACAATACAATAATACTAACTTAACTATCTTAACAATGCTTAATTAAACAACACACACATATAAAAACACAACGATATCTCTAAAGGCTCGAACTACGACAAAATAAAATGGCTTCACAAATTTTTAAGCCTGCCTTACTCGCGGTTGTTCACAACCCTAAAAGAGCTCTCTGAGGGATTGACTATTCTTATTACCACAAACTGTAATTCTCGTAAAAACACTATTTTTGCACTATTAGTGCGAACCCTTTTACATGAAGAACATACAAAACAACATAAATACAAATAATAAGAACTTAGCCTATCTTAACCCTATTAAACTCTACTACATATATACAGTCACACAGAAAATATTACGTACCCCTCATAAATGTACCGTACCGCTCATAATTGGAATAAAATAAAAAAAGTATTTATTTAAAAGTTTATATTATCAAACAAAAACATTTATTTCATTATTTAAAATAGATTAGAATACCTTTAAATTATAAAAAACACAAAAAACGCATTTTCGCAACACAGATAATTATACGTACGATAAAAAAAATAATTTATATTAATATTTGAATTATATACATTATGTGTTTAGTACTTGGTTGGGCCTCCCTTTGCCTCAACCACCGCACGTTGGGTTGAATCGTGTTCAAAGTGGCGCTTAATTGATTTTTTAGAATTAATATTTTTTTATTAAATTTGGTACCGGGTAAAAGTAAACAAAATTGTACATCACTAGTAGCTAAAACCGTTATTCTAGCTTACATACTTTTTCTGCAGTGTATTGTCAAAGTGGAAACATTTTTCATATTCTTGAATAAAGTGGTAAAAATTTAAAGTAAACAAAATTGAAATAATTTTTTTTTTGTCAAAAGCTTTTAAAATCTAATATTTTATGATGGAACCATCAACTTCAGGTATTTGAGTATATGAATAAGAAACTTTAATTTATATTTTGTTTGTAAAAGTATTTTTGTTTTTTTTTTTTTTGTAATGTTCCAAATTTAGAGTATTTTTTATTTTTGATAGATAATAACTAAAAAAGTTTGTAGTTGTTTGTTTTTAAAAATTCTAATAAAAAAAGTACAGCATTTAGGCTTTCATTTTAACAAAAAAAAGTTTGCGCATATTTGCGCGCCTTTCTTTAAATTAAGATTTTATGAAAAGACTCGCGCTGTTTGAAATATATATTAAAAGAAAATGTATTTTATTTTTGTTTTGCTTTATTGAATATTATTTTTGTTATTGTTATTATTGTTGTTATTGTTGTTATTATTGTTATTATTGTTATTATAAAATAAAAAAAAAATTGTTGACTTTTTTTTGTCAAAATCCAAAAATTAAAAAAAATCAAAAAATTTTTTGATTTTGCAAAAAAAAAAAGTCAACAATTTTTAATATTTTTTAATTTTTTTTTCGAAAGATTGAAGAAATAGCTATCTAAACTATTTGGGACGCATTTTGCTAAGAACAATAGGGAATAAGTTACATGGATGAGAAGAAACACCAGTTTGGCCAAAATGTAAAATTTTGACCCCCTCTAACACAGAGAGTTCTTAACCGATCTTGTTGAAAAATTCGGTCTAAACTACTATTCAATAGGACTAACCTTGGTGCAAATTTCGCCCCAATCGGAAAACATCGGTTTTAAAAATTTGTTCCCTTGACATGAAATACCCCATATACTATATGAATAAATTTTTTCTTTTGTGAAAATTTTTTTTATAAAATTTTTTATTTAATTTTTTTTTTTACTTTTTTTACTTAGTAAGGAATAAACTTTAAAAAAATATATATAAAAAAAATCTAACATTATTGCCTGAGTTAAGCGTCACTTTGGATGCGATTCAACCCACTGTGCACCGCCTTCAACCGATTATTCATAGAAAACACAAGTTTTTTTGTAGTTTCACTATTTATTTGGCTCCATTCGTATTTTAGGCCCTCCTTCAGTTCTTGTTTGTTCCTGAATGATTTTTTCCTTATGCGACGTTCTAATTCATCCCACAGATGTTCTATTGGGTTGAGGTCTGGCGATTGGGGAGGCGAATGGAGCTGTTTCGGTACGTTGTAAAGCAGCCACTCCTTCACAAGATGCGAAGTGTGCTTAGGGTCGTTGTCTTGTTGGAAATACCAGGTACCACTGAGACCCAAATTGGTTGCCGATTCCTTCAAACTACTTTTAAGAATGTCGAGGTATACAAAACGATCCATAGTTGTTTCCACAAATTGTAGTTTTCCCACTCCACTCGCCGACATACAGCCCCAAACCATTACCGAACCACCGCCATGTTTAACGGTGGGAATAAGGTTTTTCGGCTGCAACTCTGTATTTTTTTTACGCCAAATTTTTTGTTTGCCATCGCATCCGAATAAATTATATTTACTTTCGTCACTAAATAACACATTTGCCCAGAAATCTGTGGGTTTGTCCATATATTTTAGTGCGAAATCCAACCGCTTTTTTCTATTTATTTCATTGATAAACGGTTTTTTTCTGGGCACGCGGCTACGGAATCCATTTTTTCTCAAAACGCTTCGAACTGTTTCAGAATGCACATTGATATTATGATCATTCTCCAAAGTATTTCTTATTTCTACGGCTGTAATTTTAGGATTTTTATCCACAACATTTTTAATATACCGGACAACTCTTGGAGAAATTTTGGGTGGACGGCCAGTTTTAGCTTTGCTTGCTAATGAATTCGTCTCAGAAAAATGTTTTAATATTGTTTGCACAGTTGACTTAGCACGCCCGATAGTTTTAGCGATTGAGTTCAACGAATTTCCTTCTTTTCTGAGTTTAACTATTAGTTCCCGCACTTCAATGCTAACGTCTTTAGTTTTTCGGCCCATTTTTGCAATCTATAATTTTAACTCTTTTTAAATTACTTAAAATTTCGCCAATCTACGTACAAATGAAGCCTGAAGCATTTTAATGTAATTACAAAAAAAAAATACCGTTAATTTACAGCGCCACAAAGCATCGTACGTACAATTTTCTGTGTTGCCATATGTGTTTTTTGCGTTTAGACGCTTAAAACGCATAGTAAATATGATTTTTTTTATTTGATTAAGTAAATGGTAAATATACCTGCAAATTAATTGAAAAAAAAATAATTTAAAATCGCTAATTACTTCATATACAGCATTTTATGGGGGGTACGTATAATTATCTGTGTGACTGTATATATATTTTATGCTTACATTTATCCTAACACGGAGAACAGATTTTTGATATTTAAATGTATAAATTACCTACTGGGGTGATACCGAAAAGCTCACCCCAGAAATTTATTTGGGTTTCGAAATTCGATAAATATATCACCCTAGACAATTTTTTTTTTTTGGAGACTATATAACACTTATAAAAAAAAGGCTTTTTTTTTTTTTGTTTGCAGACAAACTTACACAGATAATGCTGCCAAATGTCTTTATGCCTTCTTGTGTTGCCACTTTCGCTCAACAGGCTTGAGTCTCAATACTGTACGTTACCTTTCCTTAGTTTTTGAAAGATTTATAAATTCCAAACTCTTCGGCCACTAGTCCTCACAGGTGCTTATTTGAGTTTTCGATGGTCTCCTGTCTAAACGGGGATTTCTAATACAAAATAAAACTTTCTATAAACACAAAAAACTTCACGCACTATTTTATTTAAATAAAAAAACTTACATCGAATTCTCACTATCACAGTTATTTTTTTTTTCTTGAAATATTTTATTAAACGTCTTAACTATATAAATATAATTTTATATAGTTAAGACGTTTAAAATTTCTTTGTTGAAATTGATGTTCTGACTCTATTGAGTGCAATTTATAAAATGTTCCTAATTTACAGTCTTATGCAAAAAAAAACCTTATTATGACCTTAAAGTGTACATTAGTTAACAACGACTTTTAGTTTAATATTCCATTATTAAAAAAGTATATGCAAAAACAGTATTTTAACTAACATACATTTTAATGCTTTTTTTTATTTGATGCTGGCAATACCATTATTTTATTCTGTAAATTTTTTCTTAATGTTGAATATGAACGATTATTAGTTCATTTGGTATTCTTGTCTAATATTATTTTTTTATGCTTTTATACAAAATAATTGGCCCATAATCATAGTCAAACAATAATGTCGGTTCTTTTTAAAAACAACTTTAAAATAAAAACCCGCTTTTTTTTATTTTCTAACTACAGTCAAAATGTTTTAAATTGAACCGATTTTAACTGGGTGTCACCTCTACTGTAGAAAATGTTTTCATACAATATACAACAAAATATAGTCAAGTGTCATCGCTGAACAGCTGACTTAGAAAATTAAAAAAAAAACAAAAAGTGACAAACAATAAATGTAACCGGGAAGCTAAAGAAAAAAGTTTGTGGTGGAAAAATAGAACTGGAAAGATTAATATCAAATGTATTCTATTTTGGTACTAATTTATTGATTCAATATTCAATAATTGCAAAGTCTCTGCCAATATCTAGCAACTTAAACATTTTTGACTTTTTGTCGAACTTTTTTACATGGCGAAGAACAGCTGATGCTGTTGTTAAATGAGTTAAAAACAACTTCAGCTAGTTTTATATTTACAGTCGACTTTAACATCAGAAGTATACTTTAACTTGTCTATGGTAGACCTAAAGTCCACTCTTATGTTTGACTATTATTTTTGACTATGATTATGGGCCATTGTTTTTAATAACATAAAAATGGGGTTGTATTTGTTTATTAAATAAAAACAACATATAAATCGAATAAAACAACTAATGTAATTAAAATATTATATTCTGATTAAAGAAAGTAATCGAGTATCGTTTTCTTTAAATTTGTTTTGTATTTTAGGCATCACTAAACTATTTTATAAACAAAATTTATATTTTTGGCAAAAATAATAATTTAAAAAAAAAAAAAAAATATGAAAATAAAAAAATTAATAAAAAAAGTATTCATATTGTTTTTTATTTATTTAATTTGTTTATAATTTATTTAAAAAATTAAGAATTAATATTTTTTCAACAGTTATAAATTGTAATAAAACACTGACATTTGACTTTAAAATAGGTTTAAAGTAGGGTTGAACCATTATTAAATTTCATATATTTAACAATGGTTTACTACAGGTGTTTTAAGCTAATTTTCGTTTTTGGATATACTTTTATCGAATTTAGATTAACCTAACCGTTGTTAATGTTGTAAGTTTTTTTGCATAAGACTGTTAATATTTTCCTTTTTGTTAGCCCTGCAGCTAACATAAGTACATAGACACTAACACAATTAAAACCTAAACAAAAAAACAGATACCGGTGGATAACATTAATACACAATATACAGCGGAAGGGTCAATGCACGCTCTCCTTAGGCCTTAAAACCCAATGCTTTTCCACTTAGGGAAAGTGAGAAAACATTTAATTTTCTCTTAATTCTGCCCTACCAACAAATCTTAAGACATAGTCTGGTAACAACATTTGAAAACCATAAACTGCAAACGATATGAGCAGTAAAAGGTGGATTAGCCGACCGTAATGTAACCTTAACAGAATGGAACAGCTGTTCGTTGCTATTGTGTGTAAAGTAGTTAAGGGTGGATTAGCCGACCGTAATGTAGTGTAACCTTAACGGAACAGCTGATCGTTTCTATTTTGTGTAAAGTAGTTAAAGCAGTTAAGGGTGAATTAGCCGACCGTAATGTAATGTAACCTTAACGGAACGGAACAGCTGATCGTTTCTATTGTGTGTAAAGTAGTTAAAGCAGTTATAGTGACAAAATGTTAAGTAACTGTAACGTCTGAACCTGTTAAAAACATAATTTCTTTATGTTTCTACGTGACATTTACTAACGGTGTTGTCAACTTGTTGAGTTTAAAACTCATGTACAAAAAATACTTATTTTGCACAGAACGTTTAAAAATATTTTCAATGTTCTAAAAATGTTTTATATATTTCAATAATAAAATGTATACTAATAATCGTCGAAAGTATTAAGGTTTCAAAATATTAAATTAATCTTTAGTATACACAACTTAACTATACTTAGTGCCATTATTGCAACTTGCCTTTATGTTCGAAATTGTAAAAGTTAACTTTAAGCAATATAAAAAGGTACCCTTAAAGTTAACTTTTACTATTGCGAACATAAAGGCAAGTTATAATAATGGCCCTTAGTATAAAGCACAATATTAATTAATTTTTAAGTTATCGGACCTTTAATAAATAAAGTCTGTATGACAAGGAAATAAATAATATTTATAATTGTCTCCTAGTAGACAATGATGATGAATACATTATGTGTAAGTAAATACGGTTTATATTAACAAACAAAGTTTCATAAATTTATTTAAAATCGCAGAAAAAATTATAAAATCGCTTGAACAGTATTTAAAACAATTGTGTTGATAACACTTTCAAACAGCTGTTTAAATTGTGACAATTTCAATCAGCAACAAACGCGAAATATTCAAGAAAAACTTAAAATTAAACAAAACGTATTAAATTCGTCTTTGTTAAAATGAACGACGAACAATTGATTTTATTGGTACAGGCCAATGAAAGTTTATACAACAAATATAGTTCCGGCTATATTTTGTTTGTTTATGTCAAAAACATATGACACGTTTTTAATGTTCTATAATCGCACTAAAGTGTTACGTTAAGTCAACATTACGATCACATTACATCAACAGTCGCATAGTGGTTTAGAAACTTTTTTTTTTGGAAATAATTCGCTTGGAGCTTAGGTATTTTCGAGTTGATTTGCAGTTGTTGAGCTTCCTAGCGTTTACATTAATTCAAATTTTATATTTTTCTTCATGGAAAATCACCATATTATAATTTTTTAAATTTCATTTAATTTAAAAAGTTAAAAAATTATAAAATGGTGATTTTCCATGAAGAAAAATATAAAATTTGAATTAATGTAAAATTTTAACGGTTAAAGATAACATAACAAAATTTGGAACTAATATAGACTCAATTATTCTTAAATCAACGACATTATAATTTTTGACAGTTGTTATCTTAAAATACCGAAATCCCTAAACCGGGGAAAATGTGTTCCAAAAACAGAGTTTTTTTAGAAAAGTGCCTACTGTGACGTTATTTACCGTGTGATAGTAAAAAAACTTTTTAGATATTTAAGAAGCATATAGGATTATACAAATATAAAGTTTTTTCGAGGATCAGTGCTTTGCCTTTTTAGAATTTTTTACTCAAATCTGAAATTTTTGTCGAAAATTGGCCAAGTTTGAATAGATCTGGGGGGTATTGCGTCCGCATAAGTGAGCCAAAATTTACTTTACATGCTTTTGCATTAAATTCTCTCTCCGGATCATATACAAATTGTATATAGTCCCAAAGAAAAAATATATGGGCCTTTTTGGGAAGAAAAATATGACACTTTTTACATGTTCCAACTTTGGATGCGTTTAAGTTTTTATAGGGACAATATAACTGTTAGGAAGTTTTTTTTATTTTATTAAGAATTTTATCACCTACAGAAAACTTCGACCCTCTGTAGGCCCGCCACATCTAAAAAAACATAAAAAGATCGAGCAAAATTAAAAAAAAAATAAATTAATAAACCTAAATATCTTTTGTAGATCTTCTTAAGAACTACTTATATTTTAAATTTCAGCTCATTCCGATCATAAATAGATTATTGGCGATTTTTTTAAAAAAATTTAGATCCGAGGTGACTAACTTTGAGGGCAACGCACTGGCCCCCATTAGCGCTAGGAAACTGAACAACTCGAAAATACCTCAGCTCCAACCATGTGGAATTTCGTAAAAATATCTCAAATAGTTTCCGAGATACAGAATTATTTCCAAAAAAAACTTTTCTAAACCACTGTGGGTCGGCTAACCCAACCCTAAAAAGTTAAAACAATGAAAATATGGAAGATGCTAAATGTAGACGAAGTTAAAAAATGTAAAATAGGAAATTGTGCGAAGTTAAAAATGTTTAAAGCGAAAATGTTTACTTATAAAATATGTCACTGAGTAGAAAAATGTGGAAAAAACTATGAACAATAAGTGCGTTGATTTGGGTGTACAAAATAAAAATTTATATTGAATTGAGTGTTAATAAAGAATTTAAGTGCAATATAATAGAAGTTTTATTTTTTGAGGTATGTAATTATATTGTGAAAGATAGGAATGCAGTGAAAATACATTAAATAAGATTCTGGGCAAAGGATAGCGGACGATATTATTTCATTGAATTTTTTGATTGATTGATTTTTTAATACGAATTCAAATATATTCCTGCTGCTTGTAATAGGAGTCCAGAAAAATTAGTAACATAAAATTTTGTATGTAAAGTGGTTAAAAAGGATCGATAATGCAACAACAAAATATAAAAACAACCTAAGCAAAACATCCAATGAATGCAATGTAACAGGATCTACAAAAAAAATAATATGTTTCATAGCAAATTAAATTTTATGTTACTCATTTTTCTGGACTAATCTTTAGTTTATCATTATTGATGGATACCACACGTAGACAATAAAATACGTGTTGCCAATCAATCTCAACTGTTATGCTAAAGTAATGATGGCCACGGAAGTTTCATTTCGGTCCCCATAACTAATAGTAACGGCTGGTAAAGTGTAGGGAATCTTAATAGTTTTAAATTACACTTTTGTTTATTTTCCCACATTTTTACCGACAGCAACAAATATTAATAAGAAAATATTTTTTCTAAATGTTGTACAAAAAATTTATAAACTGAAGTTTATTATTTAAATATAACTGGAGCAGTTATAGTGATACTAGTGATACTCACTATTGGTAGAAACAGAAAATAATTTTTTTTAATTCATACTCTTCATCCAGTATTATTAAACCCCACGTTTTGAAAGAAAATTTTCAGGTAGAAAAACTACAGAACAATTAAAGGTACAAACAAAATTAAATTCAAAGTAGTACCTCCTTTCCAAAAGAATTTCATTCTCTGGGAACTCTAAGTTGGAAAATTATTGATTTCTGTAATGATAAATATGACGGAATAATCGGACACAATTTTTTGATACCCCACAAGTCCAGAATAAATAGCGAACATGGCTATATAGAAATTTTGAATAATAAATTATTTTTCGAGTAAATACACTACCCTTTCCATGTTAAAAACAAAAGTTTACTTGAACCACTTGCGACAGAAAATGTTTTAAACAAACTTGATTTAAGTCACTTGACTAATGAGGAAACAGGAACTATAAAAAATCTGCTTACTGAATTTAAAAATTTATTTTATGTTGAAGGTTAAAATATTTCGGCTACAATTGAAATAGAACATCAAATTATTACTAAAATTGATAAACCCCTTTATTCAAAGATATATCGATACCCCCAAATCCACGAAAGTAAGATAAAAAACAAATAAATGATATGTTGAAACAAAATATTATTCGTGAGACCAACTCTGCTTATAATAGTCCTGTGTGGATTGTGCCCAAACGGTTGATAATTCTGGAGTGAACTACTACGCAAATTATTTGACACAAGATGTTTCATGTGTTTGATCAAAACTACATCAAATAATCCATGGCTTGAATTTGTGGTCACACTGTACATATTTATTTGCCATATTTGTTTAATCTAACTACACCGAAATACTATCAAACACACGAAGGGGAAAATATATTTGCTGTTAAAAATTTTAATTTCTTTCATCAATAAAAAATACATTTCTAGAATGTAAAATACTACTAGATTTTGCTTTACATTTGAAAGAATTGTGAAATTTCAAAACTTTTATTTAATCGTCACATATTTTATGTTTCTAGTTTGAACAGAGAATATTTCTGCACGGCAAACAAGAAAACAGTTGAATTTGGTCAAACAAATTTATTTGCAGATAAGAAAACTTTCTTGTAATGTGACCAATGTGCAACCACTAAACAGAAAATATTTTCTCAATTTTGTGTAATTTTTTATTTGATCTTGCAATTTATTTGCAAGATCAAACAGCGTCAAATAGCAGCTGTTGCATCGTGTGTTATCGCAAAAGTAGTGTTGCTATATCTTAAATTAACAATCGCTAAATAATGAAAACAAATTGCGAAAAGAACTCAAGCTTGAACAATTTAATAATATAATTATTAAATGTTTATTTATTAAATTATATTACTATCAACGTAAGTATTAAAACTTGTAGGTATAATTGTACTTAAAACGAATATTACTATGATGAAATTTACAATAATCAAATAAGCTAACTGTTGAAAAGAAAAAGTATATTTTATTATATTGACTTTCTGTAATTGAAAATCTATATCGATGAAATCACTAAGTTTCGATGAAAATCTTCAAGACAGATAGTAGTAGCTTCTTCGCAAAGATCACACATTAAGTAGTGTTTGATTCGAGCTTTTATTAAAATTGCCGAGCCTCCGCATGCTCTACATCTGGGATCTTTGGTATCATATATTACATATCCATTTATTCGAAATGAACTTCTGGACGTCAAATGGGTTTCAGAAACCAGCATTACATATACTTTTGAGTCGGTTTTTGATTTATCGCATTGGGTAGAACCGTGCAATTCTCCACACACCACGCAAACGGGAGGTAGTTTGCAATATGCCCTAGTATGACCATATTCTTGACAATTTAAACACTGGACGGGTACCGATCTCTTATGTGGCTCTTCTATCGTAATTTTACGATGCAATAAATATTTTAAATTGTAAATTGGGTGTGTTTCATTTTTCTTGAGATTAATATCACCTGGTTCTAGTTCAACTCTAAACAGTGGTTGGGGAATTTTCTCGCGATTTATAATGTTGTTATTACTGTTATTTTAAACCTGTTATGTTCCAAAGCAGCCTTTATATCTTCAGGATCTACACAAGAGTCGATACCCTTAATAACAATTTGGAGGCCTTTGCTACTCTTCAACTGGTATGTTTAAAAACTTATTTTATTGTTTTCAAATTCGGTACCGACTTTACGGAAATCATTTTCATGATTTACCTGTATCTTAGTCTCGCTTATGTTACCTCGCTTAAAAGGTACAACGTAAAAAGAATTTTCTCCGACCAATGATATCAAATTCTTAATTAGAGCATTCGAATTTTGCTTTCTCAAATAAATAGGAGGGGGTTTGTACAACTTGGGTAATGTTGGGGGGTCAGCTGATTCATCTTGCAAAATAGAAAATCTGTTTTCAGTAGTTTTCCTATCAATTTCCCTATCTTTAGGTACTTTTGCGGTTGATGCAACTTTTGAGCATTTTGGGCTGCGTCCTAGTACGGTAATGTACCTATCAATTCCCACTTGGATTTGTGGCTTTTGTGCACTATTTATGGGCTGAACATTTTTAGGTATTGCTCCCATTCTTTGGTCAATTGGGTTTATACTTATTGCGTATGTTTTCACTTTAGGGGGTGAATTACTAGGCATACTTTCAGGCGCTGCCAAAACTTTGCTTTTGGTTACCATACTTTTATCAACAGCTGTCAATGATAAATTTTCTTTTGTTGTACAAATACTATTCGTAGACAAAGCTGGGGACAATGAACGAGCGCGATCAATCGGTTTGGCGGTCAAATACAAGCTGTCATCAACTCTTGTATTTGTGTTTTCTTTTGAATTTTCTTCCACATTCACAAACACATATACATTTCTGCCGTTTAAGCTAAGCCTGCGCTCACTATGATTAGCACTTGAGAAACTCATAAAGAGTTCTCTGTTTATTTATTTGCACTTGTGCTCTTTACTGGTGGAAAAAACAAAACAAACACCAGAATGAAAAAAATTAATTTGAATTGGCACTTTCAATCTTAATTTTATGATTTGTATTTAATCAAAAAACGTTGTGTTTTAAATATAATTTCGCGTCCATTCGCGTTAAAGCTATATATATTCTTTTTTATATTATATTTTGTTTGTATCCGTCAATATCACTTAAAAAAAAACGAAATATTTGCGGAGATAGGAAAAAACACGTCCGTTTAGCTTCTCTATCGAGACAATAAATATAAAAAGTGATCTTAAAAGAAAAAGCGACAATAATATCGATACAGTGCCAAAACAACTGAAAAGCAATTACTTCTAAATTCTCAATAATGATACAGAATATTTAAAAAAAAATTGAAAAGCATGTGCAAGATCATGCAAAACCGGGATCTTCTCGTAATACATATAATACAAAATAACTCTTTAGACAGAGAGAGCAATGTTAATAAAGAGAATTCAGAAAACAATAATATATAAATAAAATATCAGATATATTTAAAGCTTTAAGAAAGGCTAAACTAAAGATTCAAATTGCTAAGTTTTTGGGTCACATACTAACAACTAATGGGATAAAACCGGATCCTAAGAAAATTTCTATAGTACAAAATTTGAAATTGGAATTCCAAGTACTGAAGAGCAAATAAAGTCGTTTCTATGAATTACCAACTTCTACAGAAAATACCAATGAGTTTGATGGTGGCTGTCATGATAAATAGATGTTGTACGGAGATCAATACATTATTACAAATCATATATTAAAATAGAGATAGAGACTTTAGAAAAAGACAAATATACCATGAGTGAGCTCTCAGCTCAAAAATCAAATGATGACAAAAACAATTTAAAAAATTCAATAAAAAGTGATCTAAAAAGAAAAAGCGACAATAATATCGATACAGTGCCAAAACAACTGAAAAGTAATTATTTCTACATTATCGATAATGATACAGAATGTGATAAAGAATAATTAAAAAAAAAATTTGAAAAGCATGTGCAAGATCATGCAAAACCGGGATCTTCTCGTAATACATATAATACAAAATAACTCTTTAGACAAAGAGAGCAATGTTAATAAAGAGAATTCAGAAAACAATAACAATCAACATAAAAAAGTTCCACCTCTTAAAAATTATTGATGTGGAACCTAACGAACTCATAGATTTTATTAAGAATGGATTAAAAATAAATAACTTTAAAATAAAATATCTCTTTAATAAAAAAAATATCTCTATTTATGTCTACAATAGACGAATATAATAGAGTAAAAATTATTTACAAAAAACAAAAACACATTTTTTCACTTAAGCTTAGTACTCTGTTCAAAATTTCGTATGAAATGCTGTCAAACTAGATATAAAATATTTGGAATGAAATACATGCGAAATAATTTCGCAAAAGCAGTACTCTGTTCTTATTGTGGAAAACATGTGAAATGTATCTGGCAATCTTATTTTTTCACACGAAATAACATAAGCAGCACTTCTTTCGCACGATACGATAGGCATTATACTCTAAAAAACAAAAGCATTTTTGTTAAAAGGCCTAGGTGCCGAAATTGACCGTAATACTATTCTTCATGAATTATGCAAATTTCAAAATGATGGTTTAAAATTTATAAAAGTTTACCAATTTACAACAAAAAAATTCTTAAAAAAAAACTTAAAAATAAAAAATAACCAATTTATTTAGTTCAAATTAGTGGAGAAAGTAAAGTCAGCGAACTAAAAAATATGTATAGTCTTGTTTATCGATGTATATGATGGGAAGCCTTGAAGGAACCGAAAATCACTCAGCGCTTAAAATTTTACCGTCTAGGTGCGTTAAATGCAATGTAAATAATGAATATTTGTAAATGTTCAATTAAAAAAGTATCCGAAGACGGAAGAGAAATCTCTTTTGTCTACTTTTTAACAAATATGGTCACCCTGCATCATATAAAGGCTGCGAAAAGTACAAAGAGCATCAACAAAAAATATGCACAAAGAAACAGAAACTGCACCATATTAAAAACAATAAATCAACCCAAAATATAGTAAACCAAAAACTATATTTTGCCAATGTTTTGAAAAACAACCTACATAACGAGAATAATAACCAAATTACTTTTTCAATGAATGAATTCAAAAACTGTATACAAAACCTATCAAACCAAATAATTAATCTGCAAAAACAATTTCAATTGCAAGTATCTAGGATAGATACGATATTTTCAATGTTAGAAAATTAAATATCACAATGGATGAAACAGCTTCACTAAACCTACATATTATTGAAATTAACGTTAATTCAATCATTAGATTAAGTAGATGATGTGATTTACATAATTTTGTAAAAAAATATAACTTAATGTAACCAAATTAAACAGAAGAGATAAAATTAATTTTAAAGATTACACTCTAATAAGAAATTTTAGGGTCAGTTATATTAATATAAAGTTTATTCAAATGCTTTAAATATTTGCAAGCCTGTATTATTAAAATACCATTAGTTGCGAATAAAAATCTGTTTGTAGTATCTTCATATTATCCCTCAGGCAATAATAATAATAATTTCAAATCCAAATTGCTACAACTTTTTCAAACATTAAAATTAGATAACATAAACAACTATTATATTCTCGTTGGAGATCTAAATTGCAGACATCAAGATTGGGGTAATAACTCAAATAATACCAAAGGCAATATGCTGAAAGAATGGTTGGCATATAATGACATAACTTTTAGGTGTAGTATGTATGCTTCAGTGGCTCCTTCTTACCCTCGTAGCGGCTCTTATCAATATGTCTGTATTGCAGATTCGCTTATCAATACACAGAGAAAACAATAAATTAAATTGTTTAAAAACTCTAGACTTAATAAATTATGTAAATAATGATCCACTCAATTTTGTTAGGAATCCCCATATATCAATTATTAGGAAACTACAATCAATTATTAAAAAGCACAATAGATTAGAACAATTCCTAACAACATTTGAACTCAATTTATATAAAACTAAACTAAAACTGATTAGAAAATTTTTCTATATCAGTAAATACATACTTTAAAGAAAACTTTCATTAAAAAACCAAAAAGATTCTTCAAGTATGTACAAAGAAGTTAAAAGACAATTTAGGTCAACACAAAATCTCTAAATTGACTCTATACGAATTCCTCAGAATGAAGAATTTTTGCTTAGAAAGGCTGGGTTTGAGCCTAATGAATTTGAAAGAGAATCAAGTAGCAACAGCTTCATAATAAGGGATTAAAAACAGATATTAAATACCATTGGTGCTTATCTAGAATCTATCTACACTTTTAAAGAAATTGATACTGAAAATAACTTACATATTGAAATTGATGAAACTTTCAACAGGTATTTGGAAACAAAAAATTAATATGAAAATAATCAATATTTTTTTCAACTTTCAAGAGTATGAGAAAAGCTAATGAATTAAATGATACATTAGTAGATGATATTTTCGTAACATTTTCGGCGGGAATCGATAACATACCTAATATCGTATTAAAAAATATCCCAGAAACCATAATGTTAGAATACTGCATACAATATATATGCAACAATATATTATACAATTCCTATTTTTAATTTTACAAAAAAAAAAAGAACAAAGATAGAAGCAATATAAAAAATCTTCGGGCAATTAGCTTATTACCCAACATAAGTAAAATATTTGAAATTTGTGTTAACAATAATATTGAAAAAATATGTGAAAGGAATTAATAAATTAGAGAAACACAATTTGGATTCAAACACATTGTCTAGTATCAAATATAAATTGGAATCTGAACAAATCATTTTTTACAGGTGCTTGTTCAGCGGAATTTGAACAGGCTTTCGATAACATTTAGACAGCCTGTTTAACATATAAATGATTGAAATACATTTTGCAATTCTCATATATAATATGCTTAATAATAGATGCTTTATAGTATATGATAGGAATCAAATAAAATCAAAAACATATACTATATTTAATTTGTTTGTATACGAACTATTAACACAAATAGATAATATTATGAGATTTGTTGATGACATTATTGTCTATCACTCCGATAATAAGATTGAGTTGATAAATATCAAATTACAATCTTATTTTAAAATAATTGAAAATTATGGCATAGATTGGAAAATGAAAGTTAACGTTGAAAATGTGAAACAATACTTTTTTGTCCTCCTAAATGTAATTACAATATTGAAACGAAATGGAAAAAATTTGGAATTAAATCTAATTCAAATGTAAATATTCCAAATAAACGAATTGTAAAATATTTGGGTATTATCCTCGATAATTTTTTATATTTTAATAAACACACAAATCTAAAAATTACAAATGCATGAAATGCATTTTTCATATACAAACACATCTTTTATTCGCAACACATAGAGTCTAGAGTCAAAGTTATCTTATACCAATCATTAATTAGACCTATTTTAACTTATGACTGCCAAATATGGTTTAATATTTCACCATCTTACATGGAAAAAAATAAGAGTATTTGAAAGGAAGTGTACGTCAAATTATATATCCCAATCTAGCGGGTCTGCAATATATATTTCCAATGAAAAATAATACAATAAAGCAAAAATAATAAGAATTGATAGCTTCATTATAGATTTGTTTAGACATTACATTAAAAGAAGCGTTGAGTGCTATGATAACAATCTTACAATGGCTCCATATTATACAAGCGATCTTTACATTCAGAAAACCCTACAAAATGGCTTTGTACCACCAGAAGCCTTTATGTATTCTATCATATATATAGACGGGCCACAAATAAAACAATTTTCAGCAACGAATTGACTATTGACAACAAAAGATACAAACTCTTTTTTAGCGGTTAGAAACCAAAATTCAAAATATTGTTATGAATTTGCATAAGCGATTTGAATTTAACAGTCTGTGACGACTCATGTTTATAAACACGTCCAGTAGCATGCGTTTATTAGCATTGTTTGTAAGTATGGCAACACTAAATCTTTAAGCTGCTAACATTAACATCGAAAGCTCTAGAATTCGAATGTACTAGTTTGTCCGTTAAGATCATTGTAGAAGATTCACGGAAGATGGCGTGTGTATAAATAGTCGCAGAGGTGGCAGTCGTCACTGAGTTTATCATAAGCGCTGTTAGACTTAACATCAACTGTCTTGTGTGTGTGCGTTTTTGCGAATTGATAAACGTGTAAATAGACACTGTGTGACTGTTTTTATTTATTTTAAATATATAAAGAGTGTATACAAATTTTAAACTACTAAAACTGCTTTTTATTTGCAATCAAAAGCATCCGGTTTATTTAAAGGAAATAAACCCCCGTTTTTAAAATGTTAAAACGTAACAATATAATAAATATTGGTAGCTTAACCGATAATATCCCTTATTTTTATCTCTTGGCTTACAAAATATAATCATATATACAAGTAATGTTTTTTTAATTTTTTTTTTTTTTAATTGTAATATAATACCTACAAAACTATTGAAAACACATTTATATATATAGCCAATTTAGCCCTTTTCTGGCTAAATTTAGCCCTTTTTAATCTTGTTTAGCCTCAAAAAAATCAATTTAGCCTTTAGCCATTTTTTAGCCTTTTTATACCCTCCACCACCACAAGTGGTGAAAGAGGGTATATATACGTTTGTCATTCCGTGTGTAACATTGAGAAATATTCATCTGAGACCCAACAAAGTATATATATTATTGATCCTTATGAAATTCTAAGTCGATTGAGCAATGTCCGTCTGTCTGTCCGTCTGTCCGTCTGTCTGTCTGTCTGTCTGTGTAAAACACTCTCACGTCCAAAATACATAAGTAAAATTAATGAAATGTATACCAAAATGTTTATAATTTTTCTAAGCAGTTTGGTATTGAAAATCAGCAAAATCGAATTGGTAGAACCAGGGTTATGGATCAAAATGTAAGACAACCTCCAAAAATTTTTATAATTTTCACATGATTTTTGTGACTTTTGGTAAATTCATTGCAGAGAACACCATGAAATTTTGCATTCATTATTTATATGATAAAAGAACAAATTTTGTTGAAAATGGAAAGAATCGGTCCATAATTTCTCGTAGCCCCCATACAAATTTCTTCCCGAAATATGGTGCTATAGTCTATAAATGCCTACAGAATTGCAGTATCCATACAAAATTCAGCAAAAATAAGTCTCGTGCTAAGATAAATCACAAGACTGAATTTTTCGTGGATCGGCCCATATTTGATCATAGCCCCCATATAAAGTTCACTTCCGAAAATCACTTAAACATGCATAAATACCTTATAAATATCGCTATTGAATTGAAATTCGACACAAATAATCTCCATATATACAAAAGTCGCTGCACCGAATTCTATGAAGATCGGTTCATATTTGTTTATAGCTCTCATATAAGGACCTCATCGGAACAACACATTAACCTGCATAAATATCTAAATAATATCAATATCAAACCAAAATTTTACACAGATCCGTAATTTATATATGGAAGTCATACTGCAAGATTTTGTGAATATCGGTCCATATTTGACCGAAGCTCCAATTTAAGGTCCATTTCTGAAAATCAGTTAAGTACTCACAAATCTCTTATAAATATCTTAATAATGCTAAAATTCGACATACATAAAACTCATATACATAGGAACAACTGTACCAAATTTTATGAAGTTTGGCCCATAATTGGTCATAGCTCCCATATAAGGACCACTTCCGAAAAACACATTAACCTGTATAAATATCTATAACATATCGATATCAAAATAAAATTATACACAGATGAGTAATTTGTATCTAGTAATCATACTACTGTAGTTTGTGAATATCGGTCCATATTTGACCATAGCTCCATATAAGGTCCACTCCCGAAAATCACTAAAACTCTCAAAAATTTCTTACAAATATAGTCATCAAGTTGAAATTCGAATTCAAAAATTACAATATATGTAAAAATCATTGTACGAAATTTTATGATGATCGGCCAATAATTGGTCATAGCCTCCATATAAGTACCACTTCTGGTGTTTTCCATTAACCTACACAAATATCCAAAAAAAATATTTGTACTGAACCAAAAGTGTACACCGATCAGTAATTTGTATTCAAGAATCATATTACAAGATTTTTTAAATATCGGTCATAATTCGATATAGTTGTCATATAAGGTCCACACTTGTTAATAGCGTTGTTTAAATTAAGTTTTATTAATTTTTTTATTTATAAATTTTACAAAAATAGTCCTCAAATACTTTGAAATCACGTTAGAGTATTATATGGCGATAGTCCCATAATATGTCAGCTCCAATATGTTGAACCAAAATTTGAATCCAAAAATCATACTACTGAAATTTATGAATATCGGTCCATAATTGGCAACAGCCCTCATATAAGTTCCACTTTCGGTAATAACTATAATACCCATAAAACTACTGTTAAGATGAAATTCAATTAAAATACATTGAAATCACGTTAAACTATTTTATTGCGATTGACTCATAATAGGTCATAGTTTCCATAATAGTTCCACAATCCAAAAATACATTAACGCATATAAACATTGATATCGATCAAAAATTCAACAGAAATTAGTTACAAGTAGACAGAAATCATACTGCTGGAATTTTTGACTATGGGTTCATAATTATATATAAGACACATATCCGGAAAATAAATATATTTGTATACCCTTTTTTATATTCTTTTTCTTCACTTGTGGTGAATAAGGATAATGTTGATCCAATGGGATAATGATAACCAATTATTAGGTACATATATAAATTGTTAAATGTCATACGTTATAATATGAATAAATGACAAACTCTATTCAAAATGGTAAGAATCTGCAGTTAAAGTATCTTTTGCTTAAACTAGTCTTTCTTACAATTGTTATATTATTCCATATATTTATTTAGTAGTATTTCGATAACATTGTCTTAATCCTCATAATAACAAATATTGAATATGGATATTAAAGTGTTTATCCCAATGTAACTTCTACATCTCTCATCATATTTAGGTGGAGGGTATTTAAGATTCGGCACGGCCGAATATAGTACTCTTACTTGTTTTATTTTCATTTAGCAATTTTTATGTCTAAATTAAAACTTATATATTTACTCTAATAATTTTAATTTTTTTGCTGTGGAAAATTAGTAAAATCAATTGCTCAGAATTGTTTTTCGTTGGCCAAAACTCTGTAACCTTGAAACGATTGAGATATTTTAGTATTTTTTAAATGCCCCGATAACTTCTTGAACTCCCATAGTTAAGGCTTCGCGTATATCATAAATATAAGCAGGTAAAATGAAAACGACTACAAAGATTCAAATAAAAATTTAAATTAAAATGCCATAAATAATATAGAGAATATTAGTGTTATTTGAAGAAAAATTGTTAATATTACAAAATGTTGTACGGGCGTTTATAAAAGTATATATAAGATTCAAGAGAATACTTTCAACTTTATCTGGGCGATATATTTTTTGATCCTTAAAAGATACTTCCCTCTAAAATTAAATTTTGACGTAAATATAGTACTTAAAAAATATTTTATAACACCTTACACAGGCCATGTATAACATGTATTTTAAAGACTACAATCCAACCAATTTAGAAAAAAATTTCAGTCCATTATCGATAATAGTTTAGCTATGATCATTTATATCTGATCAAATATTAAAAATTAACTTTTTTCTAAAATTAAATTAAATATATATGATTACCAGCATGCCACACCCGTAATTGGCTACCTTAGTTTTGATATGTTTACTAAACAATGGCAAAATTTATGTTTTGATTTTGAAAACATCGGCATATGATATAAGTGTGGCCAAGAATAATTTAAAAAAAAAAATAAGTATTTGAGGAAAAATGTAAAAGTAAACATGAACGACCCTAGCTATATCGTGGCTTTTGTAAAACTATCTATATTTTTCAAAACGTTTCAAAATTGTGACCGATGCAAGCAATAACGCAATTGGAGCTATTTTAACTCAATATGGTCACCCAGTAGCATATGCTTCGCGTACGTTGAACAGACACGAAACAAGCTATGCAACAATTGATAAAGAATTGTTGGCAATAGTTTGAGGTGTCAAATATTTTAGGCTTTATATATACGGGAAAGAATTCGAGTGATCATCAACCACTGAAGTGGGTTATGAGTAAATATTCAGACAAAGATATAAGCCCTAGACTCCAGAGATACCTAATTAATTTAGGCGAATATAATTTTTAAAAATTTATATAAAAGGGAAGTGTAATTATATTGCAGATTTCTTAAGTCGAATTAATGTTGAGACAAATGAGATAAATACATTAGAAGATCTATTATACAACGGTGATGCAAGCAATGATGAATTTTCTTTAGATGTTCAGACTATACTATGAAGACAATAGTCCAATTTTGACACTGTAGTAAATCGTTTTAGGACTCAAATTATTGTAGTGGATGTTAAAGAGGTAGACACTGATAATAAACGAATTTATATAAATAGGCATGACATCGTAAATAAAAACATATCTAATATTTTAAGGAGGGATATTGTTAAAGGAAAAATAGGAATATTTTCCGAATTGAATGACCACGATTATTATAAGGTTCAACTGCAGTTGTTAAAGGAATTTCCCGACAGGAACAACTTTAAGTTTGTTAAGTGTTCTCACTTCGCTAGGGATATAGAGGACGATAATGAACTAAACAAACAAATACCATTCGAAAGCGGACATTCAGGTATTATAATAATCTATGAGAACATAAAGCATAAAATTTATAATCCAAATTTAAAATTGTCTATACATTAGATAATCAATAAATGTCACATTTGTTCGGAAGCAATATACGACAGAAAACCCATTTATTATTTTTATAGACAAATTTTTTAAGCATTCCGGATAGAAATAGTACAACAACTGTACAAAAAATTAGGGAATTCTTGACGACAAAAGGCAGGTTAAAAGGATTCGTTTTCGATAATGAATTCAATTCAAATAACGTCAGAAACTTTTTAAATTCCGAAAAAATTTACTTTCAGCAATTTACCAAACAGCAACACTGAAAATTTCGATTCTGAACAACACTCTTACCGAAAAAGTAAGAGCACTGAATCTCGAGGAACTGTTACCAATTCAAACGCAAATAGTAAAAGCAATAAATATTTATAATGATATCTATCATAGCATCATGAAATGTACACCTTTTGATGTAGTTAACAATAAAATAGATCACGATCTAGATAAAAAGAGAATGGAAAAATACAAGGACAGATTAAATGAGAAAATAAATCCAAAAAGAGAAAATTACGTGTAGAACAGGGAAGAGGGCTACATTAAAAAATAACAAAAATGTGAAACACAAAGAACAGCCAAAATTCAGGAAACAAAAATTGGAAAATGTGCATCTGTCTAATATTAAAAGACCTTTTAAATTTGTGCTTTAGAAACTGAAGCAGCCAAAATATCGTAAGCAACCACTTGAAAATGTACATGAGACTTTGTCAGGCTTCTATAATGGTCCTCCTGTTGATGTCGCTAATACAGTTGAACCAAGCAACACTGCAAATCAGACCGATCAATGAAAATAATGGATTTGTTTAAATAAAAACTGGAAGTGGACATCGCCAACACGACCCGCAAATATTAGAGAAGTTGAAAATAAGTATGAACATAAATAGTTTAGGTCAGCATAGCATTCTTCAATATGAAATCGATCTCATTAAATCAAAATTCAAAACTATACTTCCACAGGAACGTAGAATTAAAAGAGGCCTGATAAATGCAGAAGGAAAGATATATAAATGGTTGTTTGAAACAATGGATGACGAAGATAGACAGGAAATCTTTGATTACTTATCAATTATTGACAAAAATTCTCACAATTCAATTGAAACTCTAAATAGACAAATTATAATTAATGACTCATTAAATAGATCACTTGAACACTTAAAAGCAGCAAGAGAAAACGATAGAAAAAAAAAGAAACATCGTTCACTGACTTAAGAAAATAATAATGAATTTTTAAATAAGATTTTTTTATGTAGACCTGTTTCGCAAGCTTAAAACGTTTGAGCATAAAATTTACCAAATTCAGGATAACATAGTATCAGCCAAAAATAATATAATACATCCAAGCATATTAACGTCCCAAGAAATAATGAAATTTCAAATAGATTTTTATAAGTTAAAGAAGCTGAAGTTGGGGATTATGGCTTACAGCGATGAATCTATAATCATTGCGTTATCAATACCGTACAGTTTTATTAAAACTGATTTAAAAATTATCATTCCAATCCCGAATAAAAAAATATAGAATCAAACGATCGAGTCATAGTTAATATTAATGGCACAGCTCTTAAATATCAAGAAAATATTCCCCTAAGAAAACTTAAAAACGTAAACATTGTAATTTTTGCAATATTTGTAAGTTTGCAATTAATAATAAAACATCAATATTTGGTATTGACGAAGAAACGATTATAATAAAATATGCTTTTTCTGAAACTTTAACTCAAAATTGTGACGACAGAAAATTTGAATTAACTGGAAAGTTTTTTATAATATTCAATAACTGTAGTATAATTTTATAATGAAACATTTTCAAATAAAAAAATTGTATACAAAGAAAAGTATTTTTATCAAAACAATAATAAACTTGAAATCAGGGTTTAAAATTTAGTTAAATGTTTTTTAGATTTGACTACCGACTACGAATTAATATAAATCGTTTTCATATTAATGTGCACATTTACTGAAAATATACAAACTATAAACCAATGCCATATATACACAAGTTTCATAGTAGAAATATTTGTCGCAGTTTTTCCAAAAATATTATGCCTTACAAAATATTTTACGTTGCAGCTAGAAGACAAAATGAAAATTTTTAATTTTTAAAACATTTGCTGCCCAAATATATTTATATTTTTGGTTAGCAAAAACAAATATATTGCTTGTGTATAATATGCAAAAAATTTACTAGAAAAACATCAAACATACAAACAAATTGCAGCGTGAAAACCATAAACTGCAAACGATATGCGCAGTAAAAATTCAAACAATTTAAATATGGAAGATTCTAAATCTAGACTGCCAAACCATACGAAGTTGAAAAATGTAAAATTCGAAATTTTGCGAAGTTAAAAATGTTTAAAGCGAATATGTTCATTTATAAAATATTTCCGCCACATATATGGAAATATTTTACCGCATATAGTCATTGAGTAGATAAATGTGAAAAAAACTATGAACAACAAGTGTGCGTTGATTTGGGTGTACAAAATAAAAATTTATATGGAATTGTGTGTTAATAAAGAATTTAAGTGCAATAAATTGAAGTTTTATGTTTTTTGAGGTTTTTCGAACTGTTACTTGCATGTGTAAAGGCTAGGTAAGATATAACTGCAAAAATGGTACAGGCATGAGTATAACAGGAGCAAAAGGAAATTAACTGCAAAAACAACAACTTATACACACAAGTACGTAATTATGATATAAAACTGCTGTATGTATGTTCATGTGTTCTGTAACTGCATAATGAAACAACAATTTTTGCAAAAAACACAAACCAATACATAAGTAGGTTCAATGATGATCGTGAGCGGTACCCAGCAGTTAAGCAAGTAGTCAATGTATCCCTTATAGACAGTAATCGTCACAAATGTCTTATTAATTGGTTGACTCCAATTTATATATTTTGGTCATTTGACACGTATGTGCTCTTTGTGGTGCAGATAGAAGACAATTGGTTATTTTATACATCCCAGGTAATCTAGCGTGAATACAGTAGTCACTGAAGTTTCTCTAAGTAATCTGGAGTGTAGTCACTTCAAACGTTTTGTGAGTAATTCGTTCAAACTGGTTTTATACAAATTGTGTTGATATAATTCTCATACAGTTAATTTGTATTTTTGCTTAAGTATACTGATATCCCATGTAACAAGCATGAAGTCAATATTCACTTTAGTGTCTCTTAGTAACCTATAATGAAGTCACTTTAAACGTTTATTTTGTACTGCAATTTAGAAAGTAGTTATTTTACCCACCAGAAGCAATCAATTGGAGAGTTGTCGAACAAAGGTTTGTTTACAAGCTATCGTTTATTGGACTGCCAATGATATTCTTTTAGCTGACTATTTGAGGCTAATTAGCACTCGTACATGTTAAAATAACTAGTTATGTAGCTGATCAAGTTACCACTTAGGAAGCTAGTAATTTAACTGACGTTTTTTAACCAGAATGTGAATCCAATGCGTTGACTACTTTGGACCAGCTATTAGACAGTCTCATTGTAGTCAATAAGGGTCAATTGACCCCCTGCTTAGGACAAGTACGTATTAAAATAACTAGTCACGTAGCTATTGAAATAACTAGTTCCCACCCTAAATGATGAAAAAATCACTAGTTCGGGACTGTCTCCTAGACTTTGTTTAGGTTTTTAAATCAGTGGTGTTAAAAAAATAAAAATGAAGATGTATTGGTGAGAGTGCTACCCAGCAAACATAATGTCAAAAACTTAAAATAAGAAAAACATAAAAAAAGTTTTGATATAGAATTTTTGTCAGATATAACCAAATTATTAAAATAATGTAATTTAAATTTGAAGGAAAATAAAAAATATACATTATACGACAAAATTCTCTAAAATTTGTTATTTATTCCTGATTTTGTTTTTTTGTGTTCAATTGTAATTGTAAAGATTATCAAAGAGCATAACAAATGTGTGTAAATTTTTTAAACAATTGTTGTATGGCATGAGCATCACTGTTTTAAATCCACATTCATATGTATCCACTCGTAATATTTCTAACAGGAGAAACAAATACAAAGTAAAGGAATTTCTAGACATAATGAGGAGTAGAGTAGGAACCGTTGCATTTTGTTGTTTCTGTACTGTTAATGTATACAATTCAAATGTCAACAACAACTTGTGCAATCTGAAATGCAAATGAGTATGATTGGCTGAACGTTTGTAACAGGAGTAAGGAAAAAATGTATAGAGTGCTGAAAAAATATAATTATACAATAAAGAATCTGAGGTATGTACTTGTATTGTGAACGATAGGAATGCAGTGAAATTACATTAAAGAAAATTATGGGCAAAGGATAGCGGATGTTGTTATTGTATTGTTTGTGTAGAACTGATTTATTTTTGAGTACTGTTACAGATCATTTTTTATTACGCATTTTGGCAAGGCGAATTCATACAAGGTGGTGGCAGTTCTACAAAAACAACAATTGGTCTTAACAAATGTCAAAAAACAAAAATTAAAAATTAAACAAATATGTATTAAAACTTAATATAGTGTAGATAATTGAATAGTGAAGGTTTTACTTATTTATGTAAAAAATAAATATTTTGTTAATAACCTTAGAATATATAGATATTTAAATATAAATAAAAGCTTTGACAACTGTTAGATCCAAAAAGCGAAAAAAAAAGTTATCAGCTGATTGACTGACTTCACCTTGTATAAATTCGCCTTGCATTTTGGTTTATTTTTAGCTCGAGCAATTTTTGTAATGTGCACTTGTTCTTGTGCATTTGTTCTTGCACAATTATTTTCACTATTGCTTATTTTTTTGTTTGTTCTCCTGTTACAAATTTTATGATAAGATACATTTGAATGTACAAACACTTAATTTTATAGATTTCATTCAAAAAACATACAAAATCTATCTGCATTGTAAATTTTTTTTTTGTAGAGCCTATTATTTATTATTACATTGTTTTCATAATTTACATACAAAATTATTTTTTTATCTAAGTAATTTTACTGGACTACTATTACGAGCAGCAGGAACACATTTGAATTCGTATTAAAAAATCAATTAATCAAAAAATTCAATAAAATAATAGAGTCCGCTATGCTTTGCCCAGAATCTTTCGCAATACAATTACATACTTCAAAAAACTTCTATTTTATTGCACTTAAATTCTTTATTAACACACAGTTCAATATAAATTTTTATTTTGTACACCCAAATCAACGCACACTTGTAGTTTTTTCACATATTGACTATATGCGGCAAAATATTTCCATATATGTGGCGGAAATATTTTATAAATGAACATATTCGCCTTAAACATTTTTAACTTCGCACAATTTCGTATTTTACATTTTTCAACTTCGTATGGTTTGGCAGTCTACATTTAGCATCTTCCATATTTCCATTGTTTGAATTTTTTACTGGGCATATCGTTTGCAGTTTATGGTTTTCACGCTGCAACTTGTTTGATGTTTTTGTAGTAAATTTTTTGTATATTATATACAAGCAATATATTTGTTTTTGCTAACCAAAAATATAAATATATTTGGGGAGCAAATGTTTTCAAAATGAAAAATTTTCATATTTTGTAAGGCAAAATATTTTTGGAAAAACTGCGACAAATATTTTTACTATGAAGCTTGAGCATATATGGAATTCGTAAATAGTATTTCTATATTAAGTATTATTATTATTACTATTAATATTATTTTGTTAAATATTTGTTGCAGTTTTCATTTAAAATTATGAAATATTTAGCAATTTTTTGACTAATATAGTAGTAATTTTAAACTCTGCTTGAAATACCTAATCACAAATTATACAGATATGAATCACCTGGTTTCAATAGAAAAATAACACAAGAAAATGTCAAAATGGTTGTGGTTTGAAAAGAGACAAAAATATTTCACACTCCTTGCCTATTAAAAGTTGTATTTTTACTCTCGCTATGCATATCACAACCATTGAAAATGTTGAAAATTGATGAAATTAGTATAGATGAAATTACAAGAAAATATGTATGTATCCTAATTTAGTTTTTTACTTTTACATTATTTTTACGACTTGTTGCGGGGAGTGTCAAATGACTTGGTAGCCTCGCCGGAAGTACCGGTGGATTTTTATATTAAGTACAGGGAGGGGCTAATATTATACATGGAGCCACCATCTCTAGACAATGTCCCGGTGGGTTTATTTTAAACTACGTTGAGGGAGGGGCCGATGAAATTGCGATGAAATTACCAGTTGCTGCCCGAGTCCCAGTCCTAGAGTTGTTTGTTATTGTGCTGAAAAGAAACAGAAAATGGGAAAGAGAATATTAAGACTTATCAATAATTGTATTGGAAGTATACTTAGGAACCCGAGAATCTCCTGAAATTGTCCATCTGCTAATGAATCTGTAAAACGAAAAAGTAAAAACATTATAAATTAAATTTTGTGTACTTACTTACCATGTTTGTGTGAAATGTCAATGAAAATGACATATAGTTGTATGAATGACCTAGTGTTGTAATACATTTTTTTTGTTTTGTACTATTGGCAACGCGAACGTAAAATGAGTACGTAGTAAAGCGGTTTCTTTTCAAAATCTTTGTATTTGAATGAAAATAATTAGATGCTAAAAATTCTGATAGCCTGTTAACAAATAGGATAGGACGGATATTAAGAATGGTAAATTATGAAGGATTTATGAAGTAATGATTAGTTGCTAGGTGAAATAATTTGTATGGGTTTAACAAATTATTTAGAAATTTTCTCCTTTATTTAGGTGCGAGCTACTATTCCTTTTGAGGAGAAAATTAATAATTATAATCACTCATAAAGTGAGTATAATTATTGTGTTTATAATAATATGGAGAAATAGAGAAATGTAACAATTTGATTAGTATTGTAATGTACATATATTGGAGAAATATATGTACAATGGTTTTGGTACTTTACCTTTTTCAATGATGTTACCACAATTATAAGCCAAAGATTTTCGGTAAACGTTATAAAAGGTTGGGATTTATTTAAACTAAGGAAAAATATGCAACTTAAGGCTTCTGTTGCTAGGCGAGAAGTGATAATTTAAATTTTAGTTTTTCATAATGAAACCTAGTTTTAAGTTCCAAAACCCGAAGAGTTTTGGAATTTCTTATATATTACTAATATACCGTTAGCAACATTCCATTCAAATTTTCTTAATTACTAACATTTTAGTTCATTATTACATTAAATATTAAGGTAGTACTTAACTTAATATACAATTCAATACAATTCATTTATCAATAAAAAATTCAATTAAAATTACAATTTTGATTAATGATACAATTCATATGGTATATTTGTTTGATAACAATAATAAAAATAATAAAATAATAAAAATAATAAAAAATAATAAAAATAATAAAATTAATAAGAAAAAAATGCAATTAAATAAGGTTTAAACCTTAGTTTAAACATAGCGCCGGCCTCGGCCTTTACCCATCTACTCAGGCTTACTTTGGTAGCATAATACATTGGCTAGTGATTTAATAGCTTCAGCCAATATATGTTGATCTGGCATGGGTGGTGTAATTGTGGTGGGTGAAGTAATTGGAGCTGGTGGTTGTTGAAGTTGGTGACGTTGTTGAGTTTGATGACGTTGTTGAGTTTGATGACGTTGTTGAGTTTGATGACGTTGTTGCTGACGATGATGATGCGGCTGTTGGCGTTGATGACGATGCTGATGATGTTGACGATGTTGATGGTGTCGGTATTGACGATGATGTTGACGATGGTGCTGTTGACGATGCTGATGATGAATATGATGTGGTTGTTGGTGCGGCTCTATTTGGGTCTCGGTATTACGATTGCGTCGACCGCTGACGGTGGACATGTTGGACTGTGGGCTGCGTGTCCTCGATGGGTGCAACAGAGTGTGATGAAGTTTCTTGCATTTTATGCATGACTCCATCGAGGTACACGACCTTATGTTATGGCTTCGAGCCAAACAATTTGTACAATAGCCAAGACGCTCAACTATGTCACGTCTTCTTTCTGGCGTCATTTTTCGGAATCTCCGGCAAAATTTGAGCCCGTGATACCCCTTGCAAACTATGCAGTAATACACTTCTAAGTCCCTTGGGACTACGCTTCTCTCATCGGTAGGGCTGCGACTCTCATTTGGGACCCTAGTCGCTGTTAGTCGTCGGTTGGACCTGCTGGGAAAATATATAACAAGGAAAACACAGTTCAATTAGTATATTATAGGGAAATTGTTGGATTATAAATGAGTGTGGGTTAAAAGCACACTAAACAGCAATGAATTTTGAATAATAGGAAATTTTTAAAATAATAATAAGAATATATCTGAGACAATTTTTTAAATAGCGGATTGAACTTTAATGTTTGGGTCAACTTGAGCTTGCTCTTGATTCAGAAAAGGGAGGTAACACAATTTGACGATAGGACGCTTAATCACACCGCTCGCGGTACGTACGTCGGCAGTTCGTACATTACCATCTGAACCAGAAAAGGTTTTTTCAATTCTACCAAGATTCCATTCATGAGGTGGTAATAGATCGTCCATAACAATAACTAGATCTCCAATCTGCATATTTTGACGTGAGGTTTTCCACTTATACCTTTTATGATGTGATTTTAAATAATCAGTTTTCCAACGTTGAGCAAATTGATGATGAATAACTTTCAGCTTTTCCCATCTATTTAAAATCGACATATTGGAATAATCTTGTTCAGGGAACGCCATCAGGGGGGCACCTCTTAGAAAATGTCCAGGCGTTAGAGCTGTGATATCTGAGGGATCTTCCGATACTGCTGATAAAGGCCTTGAATTGAGTACTCCTTCTATTCGTGCTAAAACTGTAGCGAATTCTTCAAATGTAAACTTGTGAGAACCTGCAATTCGCTTAAAATGATATTTAAAACTCTTTACGGCTGCCTCCCAAAGACCGCCCATATGAGGAGCATGAGGTGGGATGAATTTCCATTCAAATCCATGTGTTATATATTTTTGTGCTACATCTTGGGCACTATTTTTAACAAACACCGAAAATTCTCGCTCAAGCGTTCTGCTAGCTCCTAAGAAATTTCGTCCATTGTCTGTAACTACCCTTTGGGGGAGCCCCCGCCTCCCGATGAAGCGAGCGAAAGCAGCTTGGAATGCCATGGCTCTAAATGGATAGCTTTTGTGCTAAAACATACAAACACACTTACGTATCCTTTAGTTATTGGAGATTTTCTTAGAATCGATGTTTTTATTTCGAAGGGTCCAGCAAAATCAATACCTGTTACCTGGAAAGGAAGAGAGAGAGTACATCTTTCCGGAGGTAAAGGAGCCATTATTTGAGAGCTTGGCTGTTGTTTATATATTATGCATCTTTTACACTTACGTATTATTCCTTTGATACGAGGTTTTAATCTGAATATGAGAAATTCAGTTTGTATTATTCTGTACATTTGACCGCAGTCAGCATGAAAGAGAAACTCATGCAAATGGTGTAAGTATAATTGGCAAAATCGGGAGTTGCCAGGTAAAATAATTGGGTAACGTTCACCATATGGTAGTGATGATTGCGCCAATCTACCATTTACTCTTAAAATTGAGTCTTTATCCATAAATGGATTTAGGCCTTTCAAAGGACTTTTGTTCGACATATCTTTTGATTCATTTACACATTGATATTCTTCATTATAAAATGTTTTTTGAGCTAAAACAATTAGTCTTGATTTTACAAATTTCATCTCATTTTGTGTTAAAGAGACTTTAGTATTTTTATCAACATTTTGTCGCATTTTCTTCGATGTATTATGGAAAAATCTAAAAATGTAGCATATTACACGTAAAGCTCTACTATATGATGAAAAGTTGTCCAGTATATCATTTGTTTCAATCTGAACATGTAGAGATTGTATTTCTTCATTTTCTGAGCTACGATTTAAAATGTTTCTTTTGGGCCATTCTGATGAAGGTTTCTGTAACCATAATGGTCCATTCCACCATAGTGAATTATTTACCAAATGTTGGGCTTTACAACCTCGTGTGCCAAGATCAGCTGGATTATCATGTGTTGGGACATGTCGCCATGTGACATCAGACACTAATTCGTGTATTCTTGCTGTTCTGTTCGCTACATAGGTTTCCCACGATGAAGGTGGTTTTGATAACCATCCTAGGACTATAGCTGAGTCCGTCCATAAATATATTTCGCTCTTACTGAAATTGATAGAGTTTTTTACATAATTAATTAAATTTGCTAAAAGCACTGCGCCATTAAGCTCCAAGCGTGGGAGGCAAACAGTTTGTAAAGGGGCTACTTTACTTTTTGCTACCAATAAATTTGTGAATGTATTTTGAGTTTCTGTTTGGCACCGAATGTATACTGTAGCACAATATGCGGATTTTGATGCATCACAGAATCCGTGAATTTGGATTGTGTCATTAGGCATAAGTTGAATCCAACGAGGAATTGATATTAGTTCCACTTCAGATAAGTCCTGAACTAAGTCGTTCCAATTTTGTAGAGATTCCGCATTAATTTCTTCATCCCATTCTATACCGTCTAACCATAATTGCTGCATACATATTTTCGCTCTGATGACTATAGGAGCTAGCCATCCAGCTGGATCAAACAGTTTTGCGACAGATGATAAAACTTGGCGTTTTGTTATTTTCGTACAAGTACTTAGTGATGAGAAACTATAAGTAAATGTATCCGTGATTGCGTTCCACTTTATACCTAAAGTTTTAGTTGAGCTAGTTTCGTGGAAACGTAAAAAATCCGAATCATATTTATCCTCTGTTGGTAAATCTGAAAGTAATTGAGCATCGTTTGCTGTTATCTTCTTGAGTAAAAATCCAGCAGATTTTAGAGTTTTAATTAGCTGATTTTGTGCATAACGAGTATCTTCAATTGAATAACCCCCAGTTAAAATGTCATCTACATAAGTTTCATACCTTAAAATTGATGATGCTTTGGGACATTTGGCTTTTGAGTCTAGAGCGAGCTGATGTAACGTACGAATTGCCAAAAAAGGTGCACAATTTACTCCAAACGTTACTGTTTTCAATTCGAAATCTTTAATAGGGCCATTAGGTTCAGGTTGATATAAAATTCTCTGGAATGCTCTATCGTCTGGATGAACTAGTATTTGACGATACATCTTCTGTATGTCACCACTGAACACATATTTATATCTTCTCCAATTTAGAATTACAGTTATTAGATCGTTTTGAATTGTTGGACCAGTGTACAGAACATCATTTAGTGAAAATTTTGATTTCGTTTTCCTAGAGGCATTGAACACAATTCTTACCTTTGTAGTTTTATGGTCTGGTCGCAAGACTGCGTGATGGGGCAAATAAAAAGAGCTATGTTTACCTTCAGAATTGATTTCGTTTGAGGTTGTTTCTTCCATATGGTTGAGAGTTAAATACTCATCCAAAACAGCTTTATATTCAACCTGCAATTCCTTATTTTTTCCTAAAGTTTTGTCCATACTGGCATATTGAGCAAGTGCGATAAATCTAGATGATCCTAGGAAAACTGATTCGGGATATTCCTTTTTGAATGGTAGCCTTACCATATATCGTCCATCTTTGTTTCGAGTAGTTGTTTTAGTGTAAAATTGTTCAACAAATTCATCTTCTTCTGATTTAAGGCGAGTTTTTGGTATTTCTTCTTGCTCCCAAAATTTCCTCAATAGTGTGCTGAGTTCTGAAGATTCTGATGAAGTGACAGCAGTTGTGAATGTTTGAACAGTTTCCGTTTTCATTGGTCCACTAAGTACCCATCCAAATATAGTTTTGTAAGCTGATGTTTGGCCACATATATTTTTCTTTATTCCTTCGAGGTTTAGATAATGTTCATAATCATTGCCAAGAATAAGATCGATTTGGGAAGATTTATTAAAATTCGGATCTGCTAAATCCAATTTTCTAAGTTCTACTGAATATGGGACTTTAAACGTAACAGCTGGTAGTGTTTTAGTAACATTTGATAAAACAATTGCCTTAATTGGGACTCTTAGGTTGTATTTTCTTGCAAATAATGTAAAATTACACTCTTTTTTTGCTGATTGTTTTTGACCTCCTATACCAATAATTTCAAAATGTGAATTTCTATAAGGCAACTGTAACCGACTTCTTACTCTTTCTGTTATGAAGGTTCTTTGAGAGCCTGGATCTATTAAAGCTCTTACGGTGAAAATTTCGCCTTGATGCTCTATTTGCATTAAAGCTGTTCGCAATAAAATGTTTTCGTTGCTAGTAGAACAGTTTGCCTGAACACGCCGTGAGGTCGTTGGAAGTTCATCTTTGTAAGAATTATTTGTCTGTTCTGCTTGTGCATTTGTATTTTGAACATTATTTTTGTTAATATTACCATTGGTTTGAGTATTTTCAGATGTTTTTTGTACATTTGATGATTTGTGTGCAATATGCAATAATGAATGGTGATCTTTTTTGCAGTAAAAACATGTTCTTTTACTTTTACAATTTGCCTTAATATGTGAAGGACTTAAACAATTGTTACATATTTTATTCTTAAAAACATAATCAATTCGTTGTTGTGTTGAAAAATTTCTGAAACTGGGACAATTCCTTAAATAATGTTCATTATTACATAGCTTGCAATTTGTGTTTATGTTTTCCTGTGATGTATATGTTTGAATATTAGTTTTTTTCGTACTATAAAGTGTAAAACTGTCTTTTGTGGTTTTAATGCTTGTAAGTCGCTCTACCGCTTCGTATCTGTCAACTAAAAATTGTGACATTTGTGACCATTTTGGTAGTTCACGAGGAGAAGTCAAAGATTGTTCCCATAGTTCTAGAGTACCATCTGGTAATTTTGTTGATATTAAACGAATTAAAATGGGATCCCAACTATTCACCTCTACCCCTAGAGTTCTGAGTGTTGCTAATGAGTCGTTTACTGACGACTGTATTTTTCTTATGGACTCACTATCTTCATTAATTGCCGCTGGTATATCAAACAAAATTTTGATTTGGTTATCTACCAAAACTCGTTTGTTTTCGTATCTTGTCTTTAACGCATTCCAAGCTAACTCAAAATTATCATTAGATAATGGATATCTTTTAACTATAGCACCTGCTTCACCTCTTGTCTTGTTCCTGAGATGGTATAGCTTAGTTACAGGAGTAAGTTTTGAATGATTTATATAAACTGCAGTGAACATGTCTCTAAACGAGGGCCATTGTTCATAACTGCCTTTAAATATTTCTGTGTCGCATGGAGGGAGTTTAATACAGATGCTTGAACTATCGTTCATTTGATTTTGATATGGCATAGAGGGTCGAGATGTTGATTGGAACATTGGCATTTGTACTGTATCTAAGCGCATACTTTTAAGGAAGTCAACAACTTGCGATGTGGTCTGGACATATGCTTCTGTACAAGAATCAAATTCATCTCTTGCTTGGTTTTTAAATTCTATATCAATTGAGTCATCTTGAGATAACATTACCTTTTGATAAGAAGTATCTACTTTTGCCCATCTTGCTTCTATCTCTTTTAACTTTGCTTCTAATATAGATCCATTTTGATCTTCTGTTTGGCTCTCATTCACTTTTCCACAGTACTGAAGCAAATGTTCACAATCAAATTTAAAATAATCTTTATATGACGGATTAAATGACCTGTCAACTATAGGGGAATCTTCTTCATGCGGCATTTTGTATGATAATTATATTCGATATTTTATTTTATTCAATGAGTTAAGTCTGTGGTTAACAGAACAATAGTTTTAAATTATAAAGTATTATATCGAGATGTAAACTTTTGAGATGTGCTGTTAAAATTTCTCTAGTTTAGAACAAATCTTATTTTAAATTTTAGAGAATAATCAAATTGAGATATAAACTTTCGAAATATAATGTTATTTATCGTACTAGATCTTGTAACTAGGATAAATGGAAACAAGAGATATAAATCCTATTTATTTGTTCACTTTAATTGGTATTTCATTTGAATTTTGTATTTAATATAAAATTGTTTGTACACAAATAGGAGCAGCGGTAAATTACAGTGTTTTTTCTATATCTTTTTGTGATAGCTTAGCTATGTGGTACACCACTAGATAGTTGTAATCTAGTAAAACAAAAGTAATAGAATATACACCTATAATCAAAATTAAGTTTTAATGAAACAATGAGATTGATAATGAAGCGGGTTAAACAATTATTAGTATGTAGACTAATATTTTTATCAATTTTAATTTCATTAAAATATTTGTGTACTATGTGGTATTCTGATTTTTTGAGAGACAATTTTGTGAATTTATTTCAGAGATACCACTTAAGCGGGTAATTGTGAACAAATAGGAAATTTTTCTATAACCAATTTATTCAATTTTTCGTTAAATTTGATTTTTAGTGAAATTCGATTTTTAGAGAAAAATTATTTATGAGAAAAAAAAAATTTTTAGGAATATATTGAAAATTTTAGATTATTTCATTTGCAAATTAAATTTATTTAAATTTGTTGAGATTAAAATTTTTCTTTTTATGATTAAATTTATTTAGAAATTTTGTTTTATAAAAAAATTTTCTAGTTGAAATAATTTCTGAATTTTATTTTGTAATATAAATTTACGTTTTAAATAGGTTTGGGAAAATTCATGTATCTTTTACTGTATAAATTTTCTTTGTATATTGGTTTAATAAATACATGTACCTTTTACTGTATAAAATAATACAAATAAATTTTATTTGTGAATTGGTTTATAAAAATTACAGGTACCTTTTACTGTATAAAATTATACAAACCAAACCATATGATTTCTGTTTAAAGAGCAAACAAAACTTTTTTAAGATATTTTATCCTAATTTTTGAAAACCTGTGGGTCCCTTTTTTTTTTTTTTTTTTATTTCAATATATTACAATAAATAAACCTGAATAAAGAAATTCAACTCAACAGTTTTTAATTGTAAATTTCAATTTCTTCTTTTGTCTACGTGTTATTCTCTTTATTTGTTTATCTTCATTAAAGAGAGTGACAACGTTCCAACAAGTTTTTTATATGTATATTATTCAAGAGAACGCACTTAATGTTTACCGCCGAGATTTGCAAGTTAATATAGAGAACGCACTTAACTTTTATTTTTTTTTATTACCGGCACGAATGATTATAGGGTTATAAATTAATTATTTTATAGTATTACTGAGATAAATGGTTAGTAGTTAAATATTTTATTAGCTTTTGTTTCAAAAATATATTTATTATCGTGTAATGTACAATTCTCTTATATTTTGATTATTTATATAGACTTGTATCTTATAAAGTCTCTCTTTCTTCTTCAAGTTTGTGTTTTGTGTGGCTGTATTATGTATTCTTAGTTAAGTTTATAATTTAAACTTTAAATACATATACGTTTTTAATTCTATTCTACTTATTAGGCAGAATAAACACCACATTCGCTATCTTCTTTTTTTTTTTTTTTACGTTTGTGTTTGTGTGGCTGTATTATGTATTCTTAGTTAAGTTTTAGAATTTAAACTTTAAATACATATACGTTTTTAATTCTATTCTACTTATTAGGCAGAATAAACACCACATTCGCTAATACACATTATCGTAATCTTATTTAACACAATTTTTGATTTTTAAATTTTCCCTTTTATCGTTGGGATTTTCGGGTATAATAATCACAAATTAGGGATATTGTCAATTAAACTGCGAACCCTATATTTAGTGGACTGTATTGTGATTATTGAAGAGAATTTTGTACACAACACTTAAACACATGAATATTTGGAAAAAAAACCGTATAAATTTTTTTTTTTTTTTTTGAAAACGCACTTTTTTAAATCAAATAAATTTATTTCTTGTTAAAATGTTATTTATTATTTTATTTTTATATTATTTTAATAATTTACATTATATATATATATATTTTTTTTTTAACATTTTGATTGTTTTCATGAATCACATAAATATTTGAGTGTAAAATTGATGTAGGTCAGTTTGTATTATATAGAGATTACTTACTTGAGACTTGATGAATCTCTTACCTCAAGAGATATTCTTGACTCTCTTACCTCAAGAGATCTTAATTGATTTTGAGCTTCTTTTGTTGTTGTGGTTGGGATGTTTAACCAGTTAAAGTTGTTATGTTGTTTTCCTTTTTTTTTTATTTTTTGAGTGGAAGAGATGCAGGAACCAATTCTTTTCTTTCTGTTTTGTGGTTTTCACTTTTTTGTTTTATTTGATTTATTTGTAACTGTTATTTTTCTTTTATCTTGTTTCTTATTTAAATGTTTTACTTTTTTTTCTTTACAAATATGTATGTAGGTATGTATGCATTTGTTTGTTGAATATAAAATCAATTAGGGTATCCGTTTTGTTGAAAATAATATAAACCAATTAGGGTATCCGATTTAAATTTTTGTGTATTTAGAATAATTACGTATATGTGTTTATGATATTTCGTTTAAATATATATGTACATATAAATGAATATATCTTTATTTTTTTTATACCCTCCACCACCACAAGTGGTGAAAGAGGGTATATATACGTTTGTCATTCCGTGTGTAACATTGAGAAATATTCATCTGAGACCCAACAAAGTATATATATTATTGATCCTTATGAAATTCTAAGTCGATTGAGCAATGTCCGTCTGTCTGTCCGTCTGTCCGTCTGTCTGTCTGTCTGTCTGTCTGTGTAAAACACTCTCACGTCCAAAATACATAAGTAAAATTAATGAAATGTATACCAAAATGTTTATAATTTTTCTAAGCAGTTTGGTATTGAAAATCAGCAAAATCGAATTGGTAGAACCAGGGTTATGGATCAAAATGTAAGACAACCTCCAAAAATTTTTATAATTTTCACATGATTTTTGTGACTTTTGGTAAATTCATTGCAGAGAACACCATGAAATTTTGCATTCATTATTTATATGATAAAAGAACAAATTTTGTTGAAAATGGAAAGAATCGGTCCATAATTTCTCGTAGCCCCCATACAAATTTCTTCCCGAAATATGGTGCTATAGTCTATAAATGCCTACAGAATTGCAGTATCCATACAAAATTCAGCAAAAATAAGTCTCGTGCTAAGATAAATCACAAGACTGAATTTTTCGTGGATCGGCCCATATTTGATCATAGCCCCCATATAAAGTTCACTTCCGAAAATCACTTAAACATGCATAAATACCTTATAAATATCGCTATTGAATTGAAATTCGACACAAATAATCTCCATATATACAAAAGTCGCTGCACCGAATTCTATGAAGATCGGTTCATATTTGTTTATAGCTCTCATATAAGGACCTCATCGGAACAACACATTAACCTGCATAAATATCTAAATAATATCAATATCAAACCAAAATTTTACACAGATCCGTAATTTATATATGGAAGTCATACTGCAAGATTTTGTGAATATCGGTCCATATTTGACCGAAGCTCCAATTTAAGGTCCATTTCTGAAAATCAGTTAAGTACTCACAAATCTCTTATAAATATCTTAATAATGCTAAAATTCGACATACATAAAACTCATATACATAGGAACAACTGTACCAAATTTTATGAAGTTTGGCCCATAATTGGTCATAGCTCCCATATAAGGACCACTTCCGAAAAACACATTAACCTGTATAAATATCTATAACATATCGATATCAAAATAAAATTATACACAGATGAGTAATTTGTATCTAGTAATCATACTACTGTAGTTTGTGAATATCGGTCCATATTTGACCATAGCTCCATATAAGGTCCACTCCCGAAAATCACTAAAACTCTCAAAAATTTCTTACAAATATAGTCATCAAGTTGAAATTCGAATTCAAAAATTACAATATATGTAAAAATCATTGTACGAAATTTTATGATGATCGGCCAATAATTGGTCATAGCCTCCATATAAGTACCACTTCTGGTGTTTTCCATTAACCTACACAAATATCCAAAAAAAATATTTGTACTGAACCAAAAGTGTACACCGATCAGTAATTTGTATTCAAGAATCATATTACAAGATTTTTTAAATATCGGTCATAATTCGATATAGTTGTCATATAAGGTCCACACTTGTTAATAGCGTTGTTTAAATTAAGTTTTATTAATTTTTTTATTTATAAATTTTACAAAAATAGTCCTCAAATACTTTGAAATCACGTTAGAGTATTATATGGCGATAGTCCCATAATATGTCAGCTCCAATATGTTGAACCAAAATTTGAATCCAAAAATCATACTACTGAAATTTATGAATATCGGTCCATAATTGGCAACAGCCCTCATATAAGTTCCACTTTCGGTAATAACTATAATACCCATAAAACTACTGTTAAGATGAAATTCAATTAAAATACATTGAAATCACGTTAAACTATTTTATTGCGATTGACTCATAATAGGTCATAGTTTCCATAATAGTTCCACAATCCAAAAATACATTAACGCATATAAACATTGATATCGATCAAAAATTCAACAGAAATTAGTTACAAGTAGACAGAAATCATACTGCTGGAATTTTTGACTATGGGTTCATAATTATATATAAGACACATATCCGGAAAATAAATATATTTGTATACCCTTTTTATACCCTCCACCACCACAAGTGGTGAAAGAGGGTATATATACGTTTGTCATTCCGTGTGTAACATTGAGAAATATTCATCTGAGACCCAACAAAGTATATATATTATTGATCCTTATGAAATTCTAAGTCGATTGAGCAATGTCCGTCTGTCTGTCCGTCTGTCCGTCTGTCTGTGTAAAACACTCTCACGTCCAAAATACATAAGTAAAATTAATGAAATGTATACCAAAATGTTTATAATTTTTCTAAGCAGTTTGGTATTGAAAATCAGCAAAATCGAATTGGTAGAACCAGGGTTATGGATCAAAATGTAAGACAACCTCCAAAAATTTTTATAATTTTCACATGATTTTTGTGACTTTTGGTAAATTCATTGCAGAGAACACCATGAAATTTTGCATTCATTATTTATATGATAAAAGAACAAATTTTGTTGAAAATGGAAAGAATCGGTCCATAATTTCTCGTAGCCCCCATACAAATTTCTTCCCGAAATATGGTGCTATAGTCTATAAATGCCTACAGAATTGCAGTATCCATACAAAATTCAGCAAAAATAAGTCTCGTGCTAAGATAAATCACAAGACTGAATTTTTCGTGGATCGGCCCATATTTGATCATAGCCCCCATATAAAGTTCACTTCCGAAAATCACTTAAACATGCATAAATACCTTATAAATATCGCTATTGAATTGAAATTCGACACAAATAATCTCCATATATACAAAAGTCGCTGCACCGAATTCTATGAAGATCGGTTCATATTTGTTTATAGCTCTCATATAAGGACCTCATCGGAACAACACATTAACCTGCATAAATATCTAAATAATATCAATATCAAACCAAAATTTTACACAGATCCGTAATTTATATATGGAAGTCATACTGCAAGATTTTGTGAATATCGGTCCATATTTGACTCATATACATAGGAACAACTGTACCAAATTTTATGAAGTTTGGCCCATAATTGGTCATAGCTCCCATATAAGGACCACTTCCGAAAAATACATTAACCTGTATAAATATCTATAACATATCGATATCAAAATAAAATTATACACAGATGAGTAATTTGTATCTAGTAATCATACTACTGTAGTTTGTGAATATCGGTCCATATTTGACCATAGCTCCATATAAGGTCCACTCCCGAAAATCACTAAAACTCTCAAAAATTTCTTACAAATATAGTCATCAAGTTGAAATTCGAATTCAAAAATTACAATATATGTAAAAATCATTGTACGAAATTTTATGATGATCGGCCAATAATTGGTCATAGCCTCCATATAAGTACCACTTCTGGTGTTTTCCATTAACCTACACAAATATCCAAAAAAAAATTTGTACTGAACCAAAAGTGTACACCGATCAGTAATTTGTATTCAAGAATCATATTACAAGATTTTTTAAATATCGGTCATAATTCGATATAGTTGTCATATAAGGTCCACACTTGTTAATAGCGTTGTTTAAATTAAGTTTTATTAATTTTTTTATACCCTCCACCACCACAAGTGGTGAAAGAGGGTATATATACGTTTGTCATTCCGTGTGTAACATTGAGAAATATTCATCTGAGACCCAACAAAGTATATATATTATTGATCCTTATGAAATTCTAAGTCGATTGAGCAATGTCCGTCTGTCTGTCCGTCTGTCCGTCTGTCTGTCTGTCTGTCTGTGTAAAACACTCTCACGTCCAAAATACATAAGTAAAATTAATGAAATGTATACCAAAATGTTTATAATTTTTCTAAGCAGTTTGGTATTGAAAATCAGCAAAATCGAATTGGTAGAACCAGGGTTATGGATCAAAATGTAAGACAACCTCCAAAAATTTTTATAATTTTCACATGATTTTTGTGACTTTTGGTAAATTCATTGCAGAGAACACCATGAAATTTTGCATTCATTATTTATATGATAAAAGAACAAATTTTGTTGAAAATGGAAAGAATCGGTCCATAATTTCTCGTAGCCCCCATACAAATTTCTTCCCGAAATATGGTGCTATAGTCTATAAATGCCTACAGAATTGCAGTATCCATACAAAATTCAGCAAAAATAAGTCTCGTGCTAAGATAAATCACAAGACTGAATTTTTCGTGGATCGGCCCATATTTGATCATAGCCCCCATATAAAGTTCACTTCCGAAAATCACTTAAACATGCATAAATACCTTATAAATATCGCTATTGAATTGAAATTCGACACAAATAATCTCCATATATACAAAAGTCGCTGCACCGAATTCTATGAAGATCGGTTCATATTTGTTTATAGCTCTCATATAAGGACCTCATCGGAACAACACATTAACCTGCATAAATATCTAAATAATATCAATATCAAACCAAAATTTTACACAGATCCGTAATTTATATATGGAAGTCATACTGCAAGATTTTGTGAATATCGGTCCATATTTGACCGAAGCTCCAATTTAAGGTCCATTTCTGAAAATCAGTTAAGTACTCACAAATCTCTTATAAATATCTTAATAATGCTAAAATTCGACATACATAAAACTCATATACATAGGAACAACTGTACCAAATTTTATGAAGTTTGGCCCATAATTGGTCATAGCTCCCATATAAGGACCACTTCCGAAAAACACATTAACCTGTATAAATATCTATAACATATCGATATCAAAATAAAATTATACACAGATGAGTAATTTGTATCTAGTAATCATACTACTGTAGTTTGTGAATATCGGTCCATATTTGACCATAGCTCCATATAAGGTCCACTCCCGAAAATCACTAAAACTCTCAAAAATTTCTTACAAATATAGTCATCAAGTTGAAATTCGAATTCAAAAATTACAATATATGTAAAAATCATTGTACGAAATTTTATGATGATCGGCCAATAATTGGTCATAGCCTCCATATAAGTACCACTTCTGGTGTTTTCCATTAACCTACACAAATATCCAAAAAAAATATTTGTACTGAACCAAAAGTGTACACCGATCAGTAATTTGTATTCAAGAATCATATTACAAGATTTTTTAAATATCGGTCATAATTCGATATAGTTGTCATATAAGGTCCACACTTGTTAATAGCGTTGTTTAAATTAAGTTTTATTAATTTTTTTATTTATAAATTTTACAAAAATAGTCCTCAAATACTTTGAAATCACGTTAGAGTATTATATGGCGATAGTCCCATAATATGTCAGCTCCAATATGTTGAACCAAAATTTGAATCCAAAAATCATACTACTGAAATTTATGAATATCGGTCCATAATTGGCAACAGCCCTCATATAAGTTCCACTTTCGGTAATAACTATAATACCCATAAAACTACTGTTAAGATGAAATTCAATTAAAATACATTGAAATCACGTTAAACTATTTTATTGCGATTGACTCATAATAGGTCATAGTTTCCATAATAGTTCCACAATCCAAAAATACATTAACGCATATAAACATTGATATCGATCAAAAATTCAACAGAAATTAGTTACAAGTAGACAGAAATCATACTGCTGGAATTTTTGACTATGGGTTCATAATTATATATAAGACACATATCCGGAAAATAAATATATTTGTATACCCTTTTTTATATTCTTTTTCTTCACTTGTGGTGAATAAGGATAATGTTGATCCAATGGGATAATGATAACCAATTATTAGGTACATATATAAATTGTTAAATGTCATACGTTATAATATGAATAAATGACAAACTCTATTCAAAATGGTAAGAATCTGCAGTTAAAGTATCTTTTGCTTAAACTAGTCTTTCTTACAATTGTTATATTATTCCATATATTTATTTAGTAGTATTTCGATAACATTGTCTTAATCCTCATAATAACAAATATTGAATATGGATATTAAAGTGTTTATCCCAATGTAACTTCTACATCTCTCATCATATTTAGGTGGAGGGTATTTAAGATTCGGCACGGCCGAATATAGTACTCTTACTTGTTTTTTCTCCTATTTGTTAACATCACTTTTTGGGATAATATATTTTATTTGTATGTACATATCTATGTATGAGATTATGTATCCATGTATATAACAACTATATGTTTGTATTTAGTTATTTACTCATTATTTATTTTTTTTTTTTTTAGAACATTATGTTATATACATTTATACATATAATTTTAACGGCACCTTTTTATTTCATATGCACTTTATGTATTTATACATATAATAATTTTTATTTTTTATGTAATTATATTTTTTGTTATATTTTAACATATACATATCAGTTTTACGGCACTTTTTATTTTTTAACGGTACTCTTTTTTCTACTTTACCGGCATTTTATATTATACACAATTTTTGATATTTTTTGGTAAATTTCTGTTTTTGGCACTAAAAAGGTTTTTTAAATTTTTTTTTACTTTTTATTTTTACATATACATAAGAATTTAACGGCACTTTTTTTTATTTTTTAAACGGTACTCCTTTTTTTTTTTTTACTTTACCGGCACTTTATGTTAAACACAATTTTTAAAGTTTTGTTAAATTTCTGGTTTTTTTTTTTTTTTTTTTTTAGCAATTTAAAGGTTTTAACGGCGCCTTTTTTCCATATTACCCTTTTTTTTGTTTTTTCAATATAAATGGTTTTAACGACACTTTTTTTTTTTTATTTTAATAACTCACTTTTGGTAAATTTTTTTTTTTGTTTTTACTTTCTGTTTAATTTCTTAAATTTTCACGTTTTAATTTTATGTTGGTTTTTTTTTTCTTTTTGATTTTTTCACTTTTTTATTTTATTTTTGTTTTGCCGACGGCTTTTTAACATTTACTTAATAATTTTTTTTTCTATTTTTTTTGTTGTTGTTTTTTTTTATTTTTTGATATTTTCACTTTTTTTTTAACTTTATTTTATGTATTTTGTTTTGCCGACGGCTTTTTAACATTTACTTTATTTTTTTCTATTTTTATATTTTTTTCTTGTTTTTTGTACTTACATAGTTGACCTGTTATTTGAACTAATTTAATTGAGCGTGAGAAATTTTACATTACCTCATAATGTTGATTTAGTTGAGTTATTTTTTATTCTTCTTTGTGTTTTTGCTGACTTCTTTTGAGCTGAGGTGACCAGTTCAATTTCTTTGAAGGACCATGAAATAATTTGTATGGGTTTAACAAATTATTTAGAAATTTTCTCCTTTATTTAGGTGCGAGCTACTATTCCTTTTGAGGAGAAAATTAATAATTATAATCACTCATAAAGTGAGTATAATTATTGTGTTTATAATAATATGGAGAAATAGAGAAATGTAACAATTTGATTAGTATTGTAATGTACATATATTGGAGAAATATATGTACAATGGTTTTGGTACTTTACCTTTTTCAATGATGTTACCACAATTATAAGCCAAAGATTTTCGGTAAACGTTATAAAAGGTTGGGATTTATTTAAACTAAGGAAAAATATGCAACTTAAGGCTTCTGTTGCTAGGCGAGAAGTGATAATTTAAATTTTAGTTTTTCATAATGAAACCTAGTTTTAAGTTCCAAAACCCGAAGAGTTTTGGAATTTCTTATATATTACTAATATACCGTTAGCAACATTCCATTCAAATTTTCTTAATTACTAACATTTTAGTTCATTATTACATTAAATATTAAGGTAGTACTTAACTTAATATACAATTCAATACAATTCATTTATCAATAAAAAATTCAATTAAAATTACAATTTTGATTAATGATACAATTCATATGGTATATTTGTTTGATAACAATAATAAAAATAATAAAATAATAAAAATAATAAAAAATAATAAAAATAATAAAATTAATAAGAAAAAAATGCAATTAAATAAGGTTTAAACCTTAGTTTAAACACTAGGGTTATGGCCAGAGGAAAAGGGGTAATAAGAGTAGGAATAATAATTTATGTAATTTTAAGGAGAATTGCCTGGAAAAGTGCCAAAATTATAAAAGATATGGAGGTAAAAGCTATACATTTTTTTTATAAATAATCCGTTTTGAATAAAGTAAATGAGTCCCGTAGGAATTTAAAGTATAGATATAAATTTTCTTAAAATAAAGACATTTGATATATTACTTTTGTCGAGTTCAGATTGTAAAGAGTGCGGGAAGTAATCAAAAACATTTCTTCATAAAGGCTGCAACGAAAATAAATAAATTGAAAATAAGCAAAACCTCAGCACTTAGGTCAAATAAACTGAGTATTTTTTTTGGAGGAAACAAGAAAGTATCTAAGTATTACTACAATTGATGATTCAATTAACTACGTAAGTAGAAAAACAAATTAATGAAAAGAAGAATGTTAGAGAATCTAGTCTAAGTGAACTTCTAGTGACTCTCACGGGGATTTTGAATAAAATACATATGCTTCATAAAACACTTAATTTATTCAACAAATTTACTTATATTAAAATTCCTAAATAAATTCAAATAATAAGGAATTACATAATAATAAAATTAATTATAATTAATGGTACATACTTTTTGGTATGGAAACCACTGGGAACTTTTTTTTTAATTTCTTAACTATTTCCTGTGCACAGCCAACGTGTAAGTAATGTAACTTGTCATTCAGTGAAAATGGCGAGGGCTCAGAAATATGGCTTAACAGTTAAATTGTTTCGTTAAATTTTTTAACAATTGACAATCAGAAAAATATAAAGTATTTTAAAAAAAATTAAGAGATGCCAGATGATATACAAAATTATTGGGATTTTTGCAGTGGTTTTAACATTCCCCCCGCAGTATGGCAAGAAGTTTTTTCGATGTCTGACTCTTGTTGGTGAGCGACTTCTAAAATCGCCAGCTTTGCCGCAGGCCTTTCCAAAACTCCATGTTGAGTAAGTACTTTTGCGCTTCAAACTTGACCGTCACTTGCCAATCTTGTCTCCAAGACTTTACCACGAATCCAGACGTTGCGAGGAAATGTAGGGCCAACAATGAACACCAAGTCCCCCTGACATAAAGGTTTTGGTCGATCATGCCATTTTGACCTACATGTTAACAATGGCAAATATTCAGCTAACCATTTCTTCCAAAAAATGTTAGCATATACGCCAACTTTGTTTTAATAATATGCTACTATCACTACAAACTGACATAGGCTTCAGTCCTGATGAACTTCGTACAAGGAAGTGATTTGGATTCTGCATCTACAGGAACATAGGCAAGGGCCGCGAATTGACAACATTTTCCACTTCTAGCAGCATACTTAGTAGAAGCTCATCGTTTGGTGATCTTGAGGGCATAATTTTGTACAAAATTGTTTTTATTGAGCGTACAAGTCGCTCCCAGGCACCTCCCATGTGTGGGAAGGCCGGAGGATTGAAATTCCATTTCGTTGTGGTTGTGGTGAACGTTTTTACTAACTTATCTTTATCCGTATCCGCGGGAGTCTCACGAAGTTCTCGCTCTGCTCCTACAAAATTTGTCCCGTTGTCACTGTAAAATTCATGTGGAATTCCTCTCTCTGCAACCTCTATGTGGACTGCCCTGACAGTCAGACAAGTGAATAGACATCTATATCTTTTCTCTCTATGGCGGTTTACAGTGACCATTATGGGTCCGAAAAAGTCGATTCCAGTAAATGTAAACGGTGCCACATATGAAGCGACACGAGCATAAGGCAGTTTTGCCATTTGAGGCACAGCCTTTTTAATTTTACACATTTGACATGAGCGAAGTACAGATTTGTATGTGCCTCGAAGCCTTGAAATAGCTAATTTCGTTGATAACAGTTTCGTAATTCAAGTGGTAGAATTTCATATAATGCATCAAAAAAAGTTTAGTAATATAACAATTTCTAGGTAAAATAATCGGTCGTTTTTGCTCCATTGGTATATCCGCGTTATCGATTCTGCCGTGAACTGGCAAAATACCGCGACATTTTTGTTGTAAATGTCACTGGATTTAGGTACGGCCAGATTAGACATTAGTAAAGAAATTTCATAAGAATATTTTTCGGATTGAGCCTTCATATATAAAATATTTTCAGCTTTCTGTAACTTCTCTTGAGTTAATTCGCTTTTTTGTTTATTAATCATACGACAATTATTTATAAACCGTATAACATAAGCTGCAGTTCGTACAAGACGTGTCCATTTTGGAAATCTTAACACGTCAAAAATAACCTCAATTTTAGTAATTTTAAATGATTTGTGCAAACGCTCTTCTTCTATTGATTCAGGGAAAGGAACTGCTTGGGGCCATTCATTTTCTGAGCGAAGTAAAAATTCAGGGCCTTGTAACCATCTGCATGTATCAGAAATTTTTGGAATTTTTGACCATTTTGTAGCATCATCAGCCACACTTTGCTTGCTTGGCCCCCATTTCCAATCCATAATTAATGACAATTCTAGAATCTAGTAATTCGGAAAGCTACAAATTGGTTGTATTTACGGTGATCTGAATTTATCCAACTTACCACCGTTTTTGAGTCGGTCCAATAATATTTTTTATTAATTTTTATATCGTGGTTTTCAGTTACGTATTTGGCAAAACGAGCCCCTATAAGGCAGCCATTAGTTCTAGGCGTGGAACTGAAATAATCTTCATAGGAGCAACCCTAGTTTTGGCACCAACTATTGAACAAACTATGACGTCAGTTTTTGTGAACCTGAAGTAACACACTGTTGCATATCCGTCTTTACTTGCATCTATAAATGTATGCAGTTGAACTTCTGTGTTATTGTAGTTTTCAAATGTTTTTAAATAACATCGAGGAATTTTTATTTTTTCAATTCCGGGCAAAATATTAACCCATTTAGTCCATTTAATTGATAATTCAGGGGGAATAGGTTCATCCCAATCAATTCTTGAACGCCAAACATCTTGCATAAGTACTTTCACATACATTATTATATGACCAATTAGACCAAGGGAGTCGTAGATTGACATTACCAGTCTTAACATTTCTCGTTTTATAGGTGATTTTCTACCGGAAAATATATCGCTTTCCGTACGCCATGGAGAAATTTTAAACGTTATGACAACCTCTTCATTTTTCCAAATAATGCCTAAAACTTTTCCAATTTGCTTCTCTTCTTTTAAATTAAGGCATTTAACCTCTATCGGATCTGATTGTGTAATAGATTTTAATACCATTTTGCTGTTAGAAATCCAATTTCGAATATTAAAACCCGCTTGACGATGAAGGTAAGAAACATCCGAAATAAGATTTATAACGTCATCTGAACTATCGACAGAATCAAGAAGGTCATCTAGGTAATGATATTCTTTAATAGCTTTGGCTGCTATTGAAAACTCGTTTTCAATTTTACTTGCGTTTAAATTTTTTATGTATTGAGAAATGTTAGGAGCACATGTAGCTCCAAATATCATTACATCCATAACGTAAATATCACAGATTTCTGGCGAAATTTAAATAATCAGCCAAATATTCAGGTGCCTTAAGTAAATAAGAATTGAGGGACATACCATTTGATTTGGCAGCTGCGTCCCAAACGACACGCGATTCACCGGGTTTATTTTTGTTAAAAACAGCGAAAGTTGGAAGATACCAAATTTTTCTATCGGCACGTTTGATTTCATTTTTATTCAATTTACGTAGGTAGCCTTTAGATAGATACTTGGTAATCGTTTCTTTAAAAATATTAAAAAGCTCAATATTCTGTCGCAATTTTCTTTCTAAGCAAATTAGCCGATTAAAAGCCATCTGATAACTATTTGGCATATTTATCAAATCAAATTTCCATAATAGAGGAACTTCATAATCACCACTTTGCTTCTGTTTTGTAAATTTATTTAACAAATCTAACGCCCTTTTATCACTTTCAGCTACAATAGGATTTTTTACAATAATTCCCACACTATCTAGGGAATTCGTATTAAAAAACCATCAATCAGAATCTTATTTAATCTATTTTCACTGCATTGCTATCTTTTACAATACAATTACATACCTCAAAAAATAAAACTTCTATTTTATTGCACCTAAATTCATTATTAACACACAATTCAATATCAATTTTTATTTTGTACACCCAAATCAACGCACACTTGTAGTTTTTTCACATTTTGACTATATGCGGCAAAATATTTCCATATATGTGGCTGAAATATTTTATAAATGCACATTTTCGTTTTAAACATTTTTAACTTCGCACAATTTCGTATTTTACATTTTTCAACTTCGTATGGTTTGGCAGTCTACATTTAGCATCTTCCATATTTCCATTGTTTGAATTTTTTACTGGGCATATCGTTTGCGGTTTATGGTTTTCACGCTGCAATTTGTTTGCATGTTTGATGTTTTTGTAGAAAATTTTTTTGTATATTATACACAAGCAATATATTTGTTTTTGCTAACCAAAAATATAAATATATTTGGGCAGCAAATGTTTTAGAAATGAAAAATTTTCATTTTGTCTTCTAGCTGCAACGTAAAATATTTTGTAAGGCAAAATATTTTTGGAAAAACTGCGACAAATATTTCTACTATGAAGCCTGTGCATATATGGAATTCGTAAATAGTATTTATATTTTTAGTATGTGTGGACATTAATATGAAAACGATTCATATTTATTGCGTAGTCGGTAGTCAAATGTAAAAAACGTTTAACTAAATATTAAACCCTGATTTATACCATGAAGCTTGCGCATATATGGCATTGGTTAATAGTTTGTATATTTTCAGTATATGTGCACATTAAAATGAAAACGATTCATATTTATTGCGTAGTCGGTAGTCAATTGTTAAAAAACGTTTAACTAAATTTTAAACTCTGCTTTCCACATTCTGACATTTCAACAATAACAAACATTGAAAATTAAAAATAAGCAAAAAGGAAAACAACACATTACTCAAAACTTATTTGTACAAATTATTATTTAATGTAACAAATTAAAAAAAAAAAAACAGTGAAAACAATCAAAACTGTAGAACAATATGAATAAAAGATTTCAGACAAAACACTTATAACCAGCAATGACAAAATTACGCATCAACAACACAAAACAATTCGGCCACCAGCAACCTCAACAAAACTATGGCGTACCCAGATGCTTCGCAGTGACGACAGTGTGAGGTAGATTTGTTTAAATCTTTTCTTCTGATTCGTCAGCGCCCAACGTAGGCTACACTCACCAAATATAACACGACAAGAGTTAGCCGGGCAATCAACAACACCACTAAATGCATTAGGGAAGTATATTCTTTTCATGTGCCTAAGAACTTATACTTTGTTTGATTTTTAATTTGCCTTTCAGTTTGATGTGTTCAGGATATGGTTCCACATCTCTACGCAAATAACAATGAAATAATCTGAGAACTGATTTGTGGTATATATTGCACTATCCATCTTATCATATTGGGAACATTGTACGAAAAGACAAAAGGTGTATAAATCTTAGAATAATTTCAACATTGAAGACAGGACACAAACCTTAAACTAATATTGCGCTTTAGTACGTGTGAGTAAAATTTGTTTACCTATCCTAAATATTGCATCCATCCCTAATTTATATTTCCTTTAGCATACTCACCATTTCTTGAAATTGGTATACATATCATGGACATACTTGGTGTAAAATTGGACAAACAATGAACATATATGACAGCAAAAGAACACAAACTTATCTTATTATTGCAAATTATCAACCGTAAGTCAGATTTATGCACGCTTATCATTTATATTGCACTGTTTCCCAAATTGTACTATTCTATACACTAGACAACACTTTCATATAGGTATAATTATACCCTCCACCACCACAAGTGGTGAAAGAGGGTATATATACGTTTGTCATTCCGTGTGTAACATTGAGAAATATTCATCTGAGACCCAACAAAGTATATATATTATTGATCCTTATGAAATTCTAAGTCGATTGAGCAATGTCCGTCTGTCTGTCCGTCTGTCCGTCTGTCCGTCTGTCTGTCTGTCTGTCTGTCTGTGTAAAACACTCTCACGTCCAAAATACATAAGTAAAATTAATGAAATGTATACCAAAATGTTTATAATTTTTCTAAGCAGTTTGGTATTGAAAATCAGCAAAATCGAATTGGTAGAACCAGGGTTATGGATCAAAATGTAAGACAACCTCCAAAAATTTTTATAATTTTCACATGATTTTTGTGACTTTTGGTAAATTCATTGCAGAGAACACCATGAAATTTTGCATTCATTATTTATATGATAAAAGAACAAATTTTGTTGAAAATGGAAAGAATCGGTCCATAATTTCTCGTAGCCCCCATACAAATTTCTTCCCGAAATATGGTGCTATAGTCTATAAATGCCTACAGAATTGCAGTATCCATACAAAATTCAGCAAAAATAAGTCTCGTGCTAAGATAAATCACAAGACTGAATTTTTCGTGGATCGGCCCATATTTGATCATAGCCCCCATATAAAGTTCACTTCCGAAAATCACTTAAACATGCATAAATACCTTATAAATATCGCTATTGAATTGAAATTCGACACAAATAATCTCCATATATACAAAAGTCGCTGCACCGAATTCTATGAAGATCGGTTCATATTTGTTTATAGCTCTCATATAAGGACCTCATCGGAACAACACATTAACCTGCATAAATATCTAAATAATATCAATATCAAACCAAAATTTTACACAGATCCGTAATTTATATATGGAAGTCATACTGCAAGATTTTGTGAATATCGGTCCATATTTGACCGAAGCTCCAATTTAAGGTCCATTTCTGAAAATCAGTTAAGTACTCACAAATCTCTTATAAATATCTTAATAATGCTAAAATTCGACATACATAAAACTCATATACATAGGAACAACTGTACCAAATTTTATGAAGTTTGGCCCATAATTGGTCATAGCTCCCATATAAGGACCACTTCCGAAAAACACATTAACCTGTATAAATATCTATAACATATCGATATCAAAATAAAATTATACACAGATGAGTAATTTGTATCTAGTAATCATACTACTGTAGTTTGTGAATATCGGTCCATATTTGACCATAGCTCCATATAAGGTCCACTCCCGAAAATCACTAAAACTCTCAAAAATTTCTTACAAATATAGTCATCAAGTTGAAATTCGAATTCAAAAATTACAATATATGTAAAAATCATTGTACGAAATTTTATGATGATCGGCCAATAATTGGTCATAGCCTCCATATAAGTACCACTTCTGGTGTTTTCCATTAACCTACACAAATATCCAAAAAAAATATTTGTACTGAACCAAAAGTGTACACCGATCAGTAATTTGTATTCAAGAATCATATTACAAGATTTTTTAAATATCGGTCATAATTCGATATAGTTGTCATATAAGGTCCACACTTGTTAATAGCGTTGTTTAAATTAAGTTTTATTAATTTTTTTATACCCTCCACCACCACAAGTGGTGAAAGAGGGTATATATACGTTTGTCATTCCGTGTGTAACATTGAGAAATATTCATCTGAGACCCAACAAAGTATATATATTATTGATCCTTATGAAATTCTAAGTCGATTGAGCAATGTCCGTCTGTCTGTCCGTCTGTCCGTCTGTCCGTCTGTCTGTCTGTCTGTCTGTGTAAAACACTCTCACGTCCAAAATACATAAGTAAAATTAATGAAATGTATACCAAAATGTTTATAATTTTTCTAAGCAGTTTGGTATTGAAAATCAGCAAAATCGAATTGGTAGAACCAGGGTTATGGATCAAAATGTAAGACAACCTCCAAAAATTTTTATAATTTTCACATGATTTTTGTGACTTTTGGTAAATTCATTGCAGAGAACACCATGAAATTTTGCATTCATTATTTATATGATAAAAGAACAAATTTTGTTGAAAATGGAAAGAATCGGTCCATAATTTCTCGTAGCCCCCATACAAATTTCTTCCCGAAATATGGTGCTATAGTCTATAAATGCCTACAGAATTGCAGTATCCATACAAAATTCAGCAAAAATAAGGCTCGTGCTAAGATAAATCACAAGACTGAATTTTTCGTGGATCGGCCCATATTTGATCATAGCCCCCATATAAAGTTCACTTCCGAAAATCACTTAAACATGCATAAATACCTTATAAATATCGCTATTGAATTGAAATTCGACACAAATAATCTCCATATATACAAAAGTCGCTGCACCGAATTCTATGAAGATCGGTTCATATTTGTTTATAGCTCTCATATAAGGACCTCATCGGAACAACACATTAACCTGCATAAATATCTAAATAATATCAATATCAAACCAAAATTTTACACAGATCCGTAATTTATATATGGAAGTCATACTGCAAGATTTTGTGAATATCGGTCCATATTTGACCGAAGCTCCAATTTAAGGTCCATTTCTGAAAATCAGTTAAGTACTCACAAATCTCTTATAAATATCTTAATAATGCTAAAATTCGACATACATAAAACTCATATACATAGGAACAACTGTACCAAATTTTATGAAGTTTGGCCCATAATTGGTCATAGCTCCCATATAAGGACCACTTCCGAAAAACACATTAACCTGTATAAATATCTATAACATATCGATATCAAAATAAAATTATACACAGATGAGTAATTTGTATCTAGTAATCATACTACTGTAGTTTGTGAATATCGGTCCATATTTGACCATAGCTCCATATAAGGTCCACTCCCGAAAATCACTAAAACTCTCAAAAATTTCTTACAAATATAGTCATCAAGTTGAAATTCGAATTCAAAAATTACAATATATGTAAAAATCATTGTACGAAATTTTATGATGATCGGCCAATAATTGGTCATAGCCTCCATATAAGTACCACTTCTGGTGTTTTCCATTAACCTACACAAATATCCAAAAAAAATATTTGTACTGAACCAAAAGTGTACACCGATCAGTAATTTGTATTCAAGAATCATATTACAAGATTTTTTAAATATCGGTCATAATTCGATATAGTTGTCATATAAGGTCCACACTTGTTAATAGCGTTGTTTAAATTAAGTTTTATTAATTTTTTTATTTATAAATTTTACAAAAATAGTCCTCAAATACTTTGAAATCACGTTAGAGTATTATATGGCGATAGTCCCATAATATGTCAGCTCCAATATGTTGAACCAAAATTTGAATCCAAAAATCATACTACTGAAATTTATGAATATCGGTCCATAATTGGCAACAGCCCTCATATAAGTTCCACTTTCGGTAATAACTATAATACCCATAAAACTACTGTTAAGATGAAATTCAATTAAAATACATTGAAATCACGTTAAACTATTTTATTGCGATTGACTCATAATAGGTCATAGTTTCCATAATAGTTCCACAATCCAAAAATACATTAACGCATATAAACATTGATATCGATCAAAAATTCAACAGAAATTAGTTACAAGTAGACAGAAATCATACTGCTGGAATTTTTGACTATGGGTTCATAATTATATATAAGACACATATCCGGAAAATAAATATATTTGTATACCCTTTTTATACCCTCCACCACCACAAGTGGTGAAAGAGGGTATATATACGTTTGTCATTCCGTGTGTAACATTGAGAAATATTCATCTGAGACCCAACAAAGTATATATATTATTGATCCTTATGAAATTCTAAGTCGATTGAGCAATGTCCGTCTGTCTGTCCGTCTGTCCGTCTGTCTGTGTAAAACACTCTCACGTCCAAAATACATAAGTAAAATTAATGAAATGTATACCAAAATGTTTATAATTTTTCTAAGCAGTTTGGTATTGAAAATCAGCAAAATCGAATTGGTAGAACCAGGGTTATGGATCAAAATGTAAGACAACCTCCAAAAATTTTTATAATTTTCACATGATTTTTGTGACTTTTGGTAAATTCATTGCAGAGAACACCATGAAATTTTGCATTCATTATTTATATGATAAAAGAACAAATTTTGTTGAAAATGGAAAGAATCGGTCCATAATTTCTCGTAGCCCCCATACAAATTTCTTCCCGAAATATGGTGCTATAGTCTATAAATGCCTACAGAATTGCAGTATCCATACAAAATTCAGCAAAAATAAGTCTCGTGCTAAGATAAATCACAAGACTGAATTTTTCGTGGATCGGCCCATATTTGATCATAGCCCCCATATAAAGTTCACTTCCGAAAATCACTTAAACATGCATAAATACCTTATAAATATCGCTATTGAATTGAAATTCGACACAAATAATCTCCATATATACAAAAGTCGCTGCACCGAATTCTATGAAGATCGGTTCATATTTGTTTATAGCTCTCATATAAGGACCTCATCGGAACAACACATTAACCTGCATAAATATCTAAATAATATCAATATCAAACCAAAATTTTACACAGATCCGTAATTTATATATGGAAGTCATACTGCAAGATTTTGTGAATATCGGTCCATATTTGACTCATATACATAGGAACAACTGTACCAAATTTTATGAAGTTTGGCCCATAATTGGTCATAGCTCCCATATAAGGACCACTTCCGAAAAACACATTAACCTGTATAAATATCTATAACATATCGATATCAAAATAAAATTATACACAGATGAGTAATTTGTATCTAGTAATCATACTACTGTAGTTTGTGAATATCGGTCCATATTTGACCATAGCTCCATATAAGGTCCACTCCCGAAAATCACTAAAACTCTCAAAAATTTCTTACAAATATAGTCATCAAGTTGAAATTCGAATTCAAAAATTACAATATATGTAAAAATCATTGTACGAAATTTTATGATGATCGGCCAATAATTGGTCATAGCCTCCATATAAGTACCACTTCTGGTGTTTTCCATTAACCTACACAAATATCCAAAAAAAAATTTGTACTGAACCAAAAGTGTACACCGATCAGTAATTTGTATTCAAGAATCATATTACAAGATTTTTTAAATATCGGTCATAATTCGATATAGTTGTCATATAAGGTCCACACTTGTTAATAGCGTTGTTTAAATTAAGTTTTATTAATTTTTTTATACCCTCCACCACCACAAGTGGTGAAAGAGGGTATATATACGTTTGTCATTCCGTGTGTAACATTGAGAAATATTCATCTGAGACCCAACAAAGTATATATATTATTGATCCTTATGAAATTCTAAGTCGATTGAGCAATGTCCGTCTGTCTGTCCGTCTGTCCGTCTGTCTGTCTGTCTGTCTGTGTAAAACACTCTCACGTCCAAAATACATAAGTAAAATTAATGAAATGTATACCAAAATGTTTATAATTTTTCTAAGCAGTTTGGTATTGAAAATCAGCAAAATCGAATTGGTAGAACCAGGGTTATGGATCAAAATGTAAGACAACCTCCAAAAATTTTTATAATTTTCACATGATTTTTGTGACTTTTGGTAAATTCATTGCAGAGAACACCATGAAATTTTGCATTCATTATTTATATGATAAAAGAACAAATTTTGTTGAAAATGGAAAGAATCGGTCCATAATTTCTCGTAGCCCCCATACAAATTTCTTCCCGAAATATGGTGCTATAGTCTATAAATGCCTACAGAATTGCAGTATCCATACAAAATTCAGCAAAAATAAGTCTCGTGCTAAGATAAATCACAAGACTGAATTTTTCGTGGATCGGCCCATATTTGATCATAGCCCCCATATAAAGTTCACTTCCGAAAATCACTTAAACATGCATAAATACCTTATAAATATCGCTATTGAATTGAAATTCGACACAAATAATCTCCATATATACAAAAGTCGCTGCACCGAATTCTATGAAGATCGGTTCATATTTGTTTATAGCTCTCATATAAGGACCTCATCGGAACAACACATTAACCTGCATAAATATCTAAATAATATCAATATCAAACCAAAATTTTACACAGATCCGTAATTTATATATGGAAGTCATACTGCAAGATTTTGTGAATATCGGTCCATATTTGACCGAAGCTCCAATTTAAGGTCCATTTCTGAAAATCAGTTAAGTACTCACAAATCTCTTATAAATATCTTAATAATGCTAAAATTCGACATACATAAAACTCATATACATAGGAACAACTGTACCAAATTTTATGAAGTTTGGCCCATAATTGGTCATAGCTCCCATATAAGGACCACTTCCGAAAAACACATTAACCTGTATAAATATCTATAACATATCGATATCAAAATAAAATTATACACAGATGAGTAATTTGTATCTAGTAATCATACTACTGTAGTTTGTGAATATCGGTCCATATTTGACCATAGCTCCATATAAGGTCCACTCCCGAAAATCACTAAAACTCTCAAAAATTTCTTACAAATATAGTCATCAAGTTGAAATTCGAATTCAAAAATTACAATATATGTAAAAATCATTGTACGAAATTTTATGATGATCGGCCAATAATTGGTCATAGCCTCCATATAAGTACCACTTCTGGTGTTTTCCATTAACCTACACAAATATCCAAAAAAAATATTTGTACTGAACCAAAAGTGTACACCGATCAGTAATTTGTATTCAAGAATCATATTACAAGATTTTTTAAATATCGGTCATAATTCGATATAGTTGTCATATAAGGTCCACACTTGTTAATAGCGTTGTTTAAATTAAGTTTTATTAATTTTTTTATTTATAAATTTTACAAAAATAGTCCTCAAATACTTTGAAATCACGTTAGAGTATTATATGGCGATAGTCCCATAATATGTCAGCTCCAATATGTTGAACCAAAATTTGAATCCAAAAATCATACTACTGAAATTTATGAATATCGGTCCATAATTGGCAACAGCCCTCATATAAGTTCCACTTTCGGTAATAACTATAATACCCATAAAACTACTGTTAAGATGAAATTCAATTAAAATACATTGAAATCACGTTAAACTATTTTATTGCGATTGACTCATAATAGGTCATAGTTTCCATAATAGTTCCACAATCCAAAAATACATTAACGCATATAAACATTGATATCGATCAAAAATTCAACAGAAATTAGTTACAAGTAGACAGAAATCATACTGCTGGAATTTTTGACTATGGGTTCATAATTATATATAAGACACATATCCGGAAAATAAATATATTTGTATACCCTTTTATACCCTCCACCACCACAAGTGGTGAAAGAGGGTATATATACGTTTGTCATTCCGTGTGTAACATTGAGAAATATTCATCTGAGACCCAACAAAGTATATATATTATTGATCCTTATGAAATTCTAAGTCGATTGAGCAATGTCCGTCTGTCTGTCCGTCTGTCCGTCTGTCCGTCTGTCCGTCTGTCTGTCTGTGTAAAACACTCTCACGTCCAAAATACATAAGTAAAATTAATGAAATGTATACCAAAATGTTTATAATTTTTCTAAGCAGTTTGGTATTGAAAATCAGCAAAATCGAATTGGTAGAACCAGGGTTATGGATCAAAATGTAAGACAACCTCCAAAAATTTTTATAATTTTCACATGATTTTTGTGACTTTTGGTAAATTCATTGCAGAGAACACCATGAAATTTTGCATTCATTATTTATATGATAAAAGAACAAATTTTGTTGAAAATGGAAAGAATCGGTCCATAATTTCTCGTAGCCCCCATACAAATTTCTTCCCGAAATATGGTGCTATAGTCTATAAATGCCTACAGAATTGCAGTATCCATACAAAATTCAGCAAAAATAAGTCTCGTGCTAAGATAAATCACAAGACTGAATTTTTCGTGGATCGGCCCATATTTGATCATAGCCCCCATATAAAGTTCACTTCCGAAAATCACTTAAACATGCATAAATACCTTATAAATATCGCTATTGAATTGAAATTCGACACAAATAATCTCCATATATACAAAAGTCGCTGCACCGAATTCTATGAAGATCGGTTCATATTTGTTTATAGCTCTCATATAAGGACCTCATCGGAACAACACATTAACCTGCATAAATATCTAAATAATATCAATATCAAACCAAAATTTTACACAGATCCGTAATTTATATATGGAAGTCATACTGCAAGATTTTGTGAATATCGGTCCATATTTGACCGAAGCTCCAATTTAAGGTCCATTTCTGAAAATCAGTTAAGTACTCACAAATCTCTTATAAATATCTTAATAATGCTAAAATTCGACATACATAAAACTCATATACATAGGAACAACTGTACCAAATTTTATGAAGTTTGGCCCATAATTGGTCATAGCTCCCATATAAGGACCACTTCCGAAAAACACATTAACCTGTATAAATATCTATAACATATCGATATCAAAATAAAATTATACACAGATGAGTAATTTGTATCTAGTAATCATACTACTGTAGTTTGTGAATATCGGTCCATATTTGACCATAGCTCCATATAAGGTCCACTCCCGAAAATCACTAAAACTCTCAAAAATTTCTTACAAATATAGTCATCAAGTTGAAATTCGAATTCAAAAATTACAATATATGTAAAAATCATTGTACGAAATTTTATGATGATCGGCCAATAATTGGTCATAGCCTCCATATAAGTACCACTTCTGGTGTTTTCCATTAACCTACACAAATATCCAAAAAAAATATTTGTACTGAACCAAAAGTGTACACCGATCAGTAATTTGTATTCAAGAATCATATTACAAGATTTTTTAAATATCGGTCATAATTCGATATAGTTGTCATATAAGGTCCACACTTGTTAATAGCGTTGTTTAAATTAAGTTTTATTAATTTTTTTATACCCTCCACCACCACAAGTGGTGAAAGAGGGTATATATACGTTTGTCATTCCGTGTGTAACATTGAGAAATATTCATCTGAGACCCAACAAAGTATATATATTATTGATCCTTATGAAATTCTAAGTCGATTGAGCAATGTCCGTCTGTCTGTCCGTCTGTCCGTCTGTCCGTCTGTCTGTCTGTCTGTCTGTGTAAAACACTCTCACGTCCAAAATACATAAGTAAAATTAATGAAATGTATACCAAAATGTTTATAATTTTTCTAAGCAGTTTGGTATTGAAAATCAGCAAAATCGAATTGGTAGAACCAGGGTTATGGATCAAAATGTAAGACAACCTCCAAAAATTTTTATAATTTTCACATGATTTTTGTGACTTTTGGTAAATTCATTGCAGAGAACACCATGAAATTTTGCATTCATTATTTATATGATAAAAGAACAAATTTTGTTGAAAATGGAAAGAATCGGTCCATAATTTCTCGTAGCCCCCATACAAATTTCTTCCCGAAATATGGTGCTATAGTCTATAAATGCCTACAGAATTGCAGTATCCATACAAAATTCAGCAAAAATAAGTCTCGTGCTAAGATAAATCACAAGACTGAATTTTTCGTGGATCGGCCCATATTTGATCATAGCCCCCATATAAAGTTCACTTCCGAAAATCACTTAAACATGCATAAATACCTTATAAATATCGCTATTGAATTGAAATTCGACACAAATAATCTCCATATATACAAAAGTCGCTGCACCGAATTCTATGAAGATCGGTTCATATTTGTTTATAGCTCTCATATAAGGACCTCATCGGAACAACACATTAACCTGCATAAATATCTAAATAATATCAATATCAAACCAAAATTTTACACAGATCCGTAATTTATATATGGAAGTCATACTGCAAGATTTTGTGAATATCGGTCCATATTTGACCGAAGCTCCAATTTAAGGTCCATTTCTGAAAATCAGTTAAGTACTCACAAATCTCTTATAAATATCTTAATAATGCTAAAATTCGACATACATAAAACTCATATACATAGGAACAACTGTACCAAATTTTATGAAGTTTGGCCCATAATTGGTCATAGCTCCCATATAAGGACCACTTCCGAAAAACACATTAACCTGTATAAATATCTATAACATATCGATATCAAAATAAAATTATACACAGATGAGTAATTTGTATCTAGTAATCATACTACTGTAGTTTGTGAATATCGGTCCATATTTGACCATAGCTCCATATAAGGTCCACTCCCGAAAATCACTAAAACTCTCAAAAATTTCTTACAAATATAGTCATCAAGTTGAAATTCGAATTCAAAAATTACAATATATGTAAAAATCATTGTACGAAATTTTATGATGATCGGCCAATAATTGGTCATAGCCTCCATATAAGTACCACTTCTGGTGTTTTCCATTAACCTACACAAATATCCAAAAAAAATATTTGTACTGAACCAAAAGTGTACACCGATCAGTAATTTGTATTCAAGAATCATATTACAAGATTTTTTAAATATCGGTCATAATTCGATATAGTTGTCATATAAGGTCCACACTTGTTAATAGCGTTGTTTAAATTAAGTTTTATTAATTTTTTTATTTATAAATTTTACAAAAATAGTCCTCAAATACTTTGAAATCACGTTAGAGTATTATATGGCGATAGTCCCATAATATGTCAGCTCCAATATGTTGAACCAAAATTTGAATCCAAAAATCATACTACTGAAATTTATGAATATCGGTCCATAATTGGCAACAGCCCTCATATAAGTTCCACTTTCGGTAATAACTATAATACCCATAAAACTACTGTTAAGATGAAATTCAATTAAAATACATTGAAATCACGTTAAACTATTTTATTGCGATTGACTCATAATAGGTCATAGTTTCCATAATAGTTCCACAATCCAAAAATACATTAACGCATATAAACATTGATATCGATCAAAAATTCAACAGAAATTAGTTACAAGTAGACAGAAATCATACTGCTGGAATTTTTGACTATGGGTTCATAATTATATATAAGACACATATCCGGAAAATAAATATATTTGTATACCCTTTTTTATATTCTTTTTCTTCACTTGTGGTGAATAAGGATAATGTTGATCCAATGGGATAATGATAACCAATTATTAGGTACATATATAAATTGTTAAATGTCATACGTTATAATATGAATAAATGACAAACTCTATTCAAAATGGTAAGAATCTGCAGTTAAAGTATCTTTTGCTTAAACTAGTCTTTCTTACAATTGTTATATTATTCCATATATTTATTTAGTAGTATTTCGATAACATTGTCTTAATCCTCATAATAACAAATATTGAATATGGATATTAAAGTGTTTATCCCAATGTAACTTCTACATCTCTCATCATATTTAGGTGGAGGGTATTTAAGATTCGGCACGGCCGAATATAGTACTCTTACTTGTTTTATATTCTTTTTCTTCACTTGTGGTGAATAAGGATAATGTTGATCCAATGGGATAATGATAACCAATTATTAGGTACATATATAAATTGTTAAATGTCATACGTTATAATATGAATAAATGACAAACTCTATTCAAAATGGTAAGAATCTGCAGTTAAAGTATCTTTTGCTTAAACTAGTCTTTCTTACAATTGTTATATTATTCCATATATTTATTTAGTAGTATTTCGATAACATTGTCTTAATCCTCATAATAACAAATATTGAATATGGATATTAAAGTGTTTATCCCAATGTAACTTCTACATCTCTCATCATATTTAGGTGGAGGGTATTTAAGATTCGGCACGGCCGAATATAGTACTCTTACTTGTTTATATTCTTTTTCTTCACTTGTGGTGAATAAGGATAATGTTGATCCAATGGGATAATGATAACCAATTATTAGGTACATATATAAATTGTTAAATGTCATACGTTATAATATGAATAAATGACAAACTCTATTCAAAATGGTAAGAATCTGCAGTTAAAGTATCTTTTGCTTAAACTAGTCTTTCTTACAATTGTTATATTATTCCATATATTTATTTAGTAGTATTTCGATAACATTGTCTTAATCCTCATAATAACAAATATTGAATATGGATATTAAAGTGTTTATCCCAATGTAACTTCTACATCTCTCATCATATTTAGGTGGAGGGTATTTAAGATTCGGCACGGCCGAATATAGTACTCTTACTTGTTTGAAATATAATTAACAATTAGAATGACAAAACACTTCTTAATATAATTTAATCTCTAATAATGTGTCAAGATTGTAATATTCATTCTAAATATCAATATACTTTCAACTTAATCTATATTGCACTGTTGTACTATTATTTATTGCTTTATGTCCTTGGCGTGGTAAATTCCAAGTGGCGTACCTGTCAGACTCTCTAGCTCGTGCATGTTGTTACCAATAAGCCTACGGATTCTGGATTTCATAAATTTTCGGCAGAATTTGGCGTTTATATTGTTTTTGAAATCACTTAGGATAATTCGATTGATGGTAAATTTACATCCCAATCACGGTGATCATTTTCTAGATAAGCTCTTATAGCTGCCAATACACTTTGATTTACTCTTTCCGAGGCATTCGATTGAGGAGCATGTACTGCTGTCCTCATGTCGCTAATTTCATATAATTGGATAATTTTTTTGAATTCTTCAGACGTAAATTGTCGTCCATTATCTGAGTGTATAGTCTCAGGTACACCAAATTGATGAAAAACTTCTCCTGTGAGAAATTTAACCACATTGGACGCTGTTGCATCTCTCATTGCTTTCAAAAACACGAATTTGGTCAAATGATCCATAGCTATGAAGATATTTTCCTAGAAAATCAATGTATATTTTCTGAAATGGTCTTACTGTTAATACTTCAGAACCAATTTCAGGCATTAGATTGACATTGGCAGGCTTAGTCTCTTTACAAATTATGCAGTTTTGTATATAGTTTCTGACTTGTATAATCATATTTGGCCAGTAATATTTAATTCTGAGGTGATGTAATGTTTTATTAATGCCGCCATGGGCTTTATCTTCTGGATTATGCGCTTCTCTTATTAATGCATCCGTCAGATTACTAGGTATCCATAATTTCCATTGAAATTCATCTAAATTCTCTAACTCTGTGCTCATATTTGTTCTCTTATATACCATTCCATTCACAATTTTGAAATCTGGTAGTTTACTTTGATTTTTTTATTGATTCTATCAGTTCTAGATATTCTTCGGAATCGAATTCCACTGTATAAAACCCTAGTATATTTTGTTTATCTACCACTAACCTCGATAAAGTATCGGCTACAACATTCTCAGAACCTTTTCTATGTTCTATTTCAAAATCATATGATTGTAGTTTCAATGCCCATCTTGCTAGTCTTCCACTTAAGACTTTTAATGACATAAGCCACTTCAAACTAGCATGATCAGTTATCACTGTGAATGGCATTAACTCTACATACTGTCCAAATCGTTTAATTGCCATTACAGCTGCATAACATTCTTTTTCAGTGACACTGTAGTTCATTTGAGCTTGGTTTAGTTTCTGAGAGAAGAACGAAATTGGTCTTTCGCTATCTTCCTCGTCCTTTTGAAACAATACCGCACCTATGTGTCGCATTGAATATAAAATCTTTTTTTGAAGTTTGGGTGAGCTAGGACTGGTGCTGTTGTTAGCAATTGCTTAAGTTGATTGAAACTATATATAGCCTCTTCTGTCATGTGGAATTTCGTCCCTTTCCTAATCAAATTTGTTAGAGGAGCTGTGAGCATCGAAAAATTTTGGATGAAACGGCGATACCATCCCGCTGTGCCTATAAAGCTCCTTATCTCTCTGATTGATTTTGGTATTGGTATATTCCTTATTGCCTCAATCTTGATTGGATCAGTTTTCATGCAACCTCCTCCTACTATGAATCCTAAGTATTGAATTTGTTTAAAGCAGAACTTTGATTTTTTTAAACCTATTGTAAGATTAGCCATTTTGAGACATTCGGATACTTTTCTTAATAATTTTAGATGATCATCAAAGTTCGAAGAAATAACTAGTAGATCATCTAGATACACAAATACATTAGATTTTAATTTTTGAGGAATCACTTTGTCCATGAGTCTACACAGCATTTGTGCAGTTGCACAAACCAAAGGGCATTACTACATATTGGTACAACGGACAATTGTTTCTGTTGTTCCAACGTGAGCTCGTGTTTATCAACATTGTCTACATTCAGGGGAAAATTATGTACCAACACTTCTGGTTCAATGGCATCTATATTTGGAATTCTTTCCAGAAATTTATCCCTAAATATACTTCCTGTGTTAAATCTGGAACTAAATAAAAATCTACATTACCAAATTTGACCTTATATTAAAAAAGTTTTTCCAATTACATTATATTCCTTTCCACCTGCTGTTTTAACTTCAGCCAGAATTGGATTTACTTGTATATTTAATCCATTAACTAATTGTAAACAATTTTTACCTAATATACTAATTGACGCTCCAATATCGAGTAATCCTTTTAAACTAATTTCTCCTATTTCTCCTAGTCGCACAACATTTTCGGACGGACTGATTAATGTTCATAAATAAATTTCTTTTGTTCTTAAACCTATTCCTAGTTCTCCTAACTTTAATTAATTTTCCTATCTCTGGTTCGGATTCAAATATCTTCTTTCTTATTCTCATACAATTCTTAAATCTTTCCTCATATGTATTACTAACATTGTCCTTCCATTTGCTATCTACATTCCCCTTTATTCTTCTTAAAATTTTAATTTTATTCACCCCTGTTTCCTTATTTTCAGTCTGAGTTCCTATACTGTTGAATCCCCGGTTGACGTTTGAGTCGAGCGTGATTCGACTGGTTTCCTCACGCTCCTCTGAAAGTTTTCCGAGCATTTGGGACACGTAGTAGTCACTACTCCAGTTAAACCACACTTATAACAGAATAAATTCCTTTGCATGTATGGACATTCCTTAAATAAGTGACCAGGTAAGTGGCAATTCCAGCATACGCTGTTATCTATTTTGTTAATTTTCGGTTTGTTTCTAGGATATTTCTTCCTGCTTATCTTCAACTATTTCCTCTACTTGCCTTCTCTGTCCATATCTCATTTGCGGTTGCATTGACGATCCTATTTCTCTTCTTCCATAATTTTTCTCTATTTCTTTACACTCATCCCTGAGATGTTCTACAGTAAAAATCTGCATAGGGTAAACTATCTGGGATATATTCTGTCTGATGTTCCTCTTAATAATCCTGATTACTTCATATTCGGGTAATGTAAATGAAAATACGTATCAAAATACGTTTACGCTCCTCTAAATCGCGCATGAACTCGTATTCGCTACGATTCGAGCCATATTGCACCCTTAAGGCTTTCTTTAGATCCTCCCAGTTTTCTATGGTCTTTTGTTGAACTAGCAGCCAGTACCAATCCTTAGCATCACCTTTTAGTAACTTATGAAATTCACCACATAATTCCCTCCATGGGCAAGCATGATATTTTTCTAAATGCTCAATTCGGAATATGAAATCTTCAAAATTGAGTTTGTCCGTGTTTCCATCGAAACTTACGTCCCATTTGTAGACTCGAGCATATATGTCATGTGAATATCTTTCAGGATCAGTATTTACATTTGTTGTAGCATTTGTAAATTCCTGATTTCGCAAGCTATTACCACAAACATTGATACTGTCATCAGACATTTGAGGAAAGTCTAATCTCCTTTGAGGGGGATGGACATTCTCATTCTTTTTCTTTTCCGGGGCTCTTGTGAGATAATTTATAGAAGGTGCAGTGTCTTCACTACCTAAATAATTTATGCCTTCAGAAGATTTTTCCTTTATACTAATTTTTTTCATCTCTCTTATCATTTCAGCAAAACCCTCCGTAAGCTATCACCACATAATTCCCTCCATGGGCAAGCATGATATTTTTCTAAATGCTCAATTCGGAATATGAAATCTTCAAAATTGAGTTTGTCCGTGTTTCCATCGAAACTTACGTCCCATTTGTCGACTCGAGCATATATGTTATGTGAATATCTTTCAGGATCAGTATTTACATTTGTTGTAGCATTTGTAAATTCCTGATTTCGCAAGCTATTACCACAAACATTGATACTGTCATCAGACATTTGAGGAAAGTCTAATCTCCTTTGAGGGGGATGGACATTCTCATTCTTTTTCTTTTCCGGGGCTCTTGTGAGATAATTTATAGAAGGTGCAGTGTCTTCACTACCTAAAGAATTTATGCCTTTAGAAGATTTTTCCTTTATACTATTTTTTTTCATCTCTCTTATCATTTCAGCAAAACCCTCCTGTAAGCTATCCTGAATTCTCCTATCTAATCGAGTTTCTAGTTCGTCCCTGTATTCCTTATTCGTCTCAATAATGAGTTCACGGATTAAACCTGCATATGCTCTTGGACTATGTCCTACAGAGATTCCCTTCTGCAATTGTGGAATTGGTGGCGGTGGCATATTATAATTTACTGGTGGTCTAGGATTATTTAGCTTTGGATTTGCTCCTGCTGATTGGCCTGAATTTACTTTACCAGTTTCTGAATGGGTTGCTATGTGAGTATCGGGAGTTCTAATTGTTTCGGACATATCTATAATGTTACCTACTTCTGCGTTTTCAGTTCTTGAAGGAGTTCTTTGAATGGGCATTGTGAATTCAAATCTTTTCTAATCTTAATTTATAAAATTCTTTATATTACTAAATAGATATTAGACAAACATCAAACACAACAATAGACTCACAAATTTTTGACATGATTTAATTTATAACTATGAATACTTAAATCTAAATCTACAGATAACACATAAAAGTTACAATATTTTCACAACGTTTAAGGCACAATTACATATAATTTCAAAAGTTTTACAAAACAATAAACTAAAGTTATAACACTTCCAAAAACATATATTTTAAAATGTTACAAAACACATATAACATATAAAATTACAGCTGAAGTAAAAGTATTTATGGTGGTAGATGTTGCAATGTTGAATATGTTAATGACGATTTCCTATAAAATGTGGTGTTCTAGAATGATCCTAATCAGATTGAAATTTGCAACTAAATCTTAAATTTTAGAATTTAGGACATATTTCAATTTACTTAACAAAGTTCTCGGTACATAATGCAAATTATCTCCTTGAGATTAGGACATTTGTACGGTGAGAACAAAACAAAAACTATAAACAAATCGCAACTAATTATCTTACTTTTCATTAGGACGAGTTTGTTTAATATTCTATATCATTAAAGTTCTCCTATCTAACTTGTTCATCATTTGCAATCTAACTACATTCTTATTGTTAGGACAATGACAAACATATCATGTTAAGAAATACGCAAACTAACTCTATCTCAAGGTTAGGACGATTTCCGTTTAACATGCTAACGTTACTCGTTTCCGTCTTACTTTTGGTGAGCAAAGATGCCGCCTCTGCTAGCTCAATCTCCGGCGTAGGATCTCAACCCGAATCTACATCACTTACGGCTCTTCACAAAAAAAAAAAAAAATACCTATAAATAACAACATTTCTCACTATCTTCATTCCTATTGAACACACATATAAACAATGGGTTTAGATGTTAATCCCATCCTCGTCGCCCACCCTACCTTGGTCATTGTAGTCATTCATGACCCCTTTCATTATTGCACACATTCTCAACAACTCACCATATTCCACAACTCATACACCTTCGGCCACTGTTTCCTGTAATAATTAAACTTTAAAGAGACATATTGTAACGAATATTCTTTTCAAAAATCACATTTATTACATTTACTTAAACAATAAACATAAATAATTACTTAAAAATAAATATTGTACATATTTTTGTTTTTCAATTGCTAGCAAAAAAGGTCTTTATAAATTATAATAAAATTATTATTGTCAATTTTCTAATCTTATGAATATTTTCTCTTTCTATCTTTTTTTTTTTTTCTTGTTTTAAATAATATTCGCTAATAGCGATTTTAATTAATCGCACGGTCTTTTAACCTTAATTTGAAATTTACTCTTGTAATTTAAAATCAAATATTGTTGAAATTTTCCTTGTTTATCGTCTTACAAATGTCACTTGTCGTGAGTGCAAAAGACAGAAAATTTCCAACAATATATATTGGTTTTTCATTTATCGAGAAACAATAATATTGTGGTTTTTCTTAAACTTTACTTTTCTTGTTAATTAAAAAAAAAAAAATGAATAAAACTTATCTAAGCGGAAATAAAACTTAATCTATATGGAAATAAAAAAATTAAAAACTTAACGAAACAGATAAACTTAATCTAAACAATAACAAAAAAAATTGGCCTACACAAGGATCACTAAAATAAATTTCTTAATGAGTTTCACTTTATACTCAAATATTCGTTTTATTTTTACTATTTTTCTGACTAGTATCCCTAAAGGAGCTCCCTTTAGGGATACTACTCAGCCTAGTATACTTAATTCTTAATTTTCTTCTCAATGATTTTCATTTATTTGGTATTCTTTTAGTTAATCCCTTTACAACATAAAAAAACAAAATTAATCAACAAATTTCTTAATAACTAAAAGACTAATCTTATCCTAAACAAATATGTAACTTAACCTAGCCTAACTAACAGGTGGCGCAAAAGTAATCCTCCTATCAGAAAATGCTATAAATTTTGCCGATTATTGGTCAAATAAATAGTCAGCAATATTCCGCGTTCTGGAGCAGTGTAGCGTAACATTGTTTATTAACGTGTATTTCGCATGTGTTTACTACACAAATGTCAAAACAGAACTGACATTAGGGGCCTCGCAAATTTATATCATTTTCTGATAGGAGGATTACTTTTGCGCCACCTTGTAGTATTACCCTAATGCCTTTTTTTGCTATAAAATTATTTTCCTTTCCTTTTATTTATGTGTAAATTAATGAGACTAGCTTTCTGTTTGAGTGTTTATTCAAGACTGCCAAAACTAAAAATAACAATGCTTTGATAATTAAATAATTGCAATAAACAAAACCCGCAAGCATCGGATTACGTCTGGTATTTGATGGGAGAATGCTGACGTTGCATTTCTCACAGGCGTGTGTGCTTGAAAACAAAACAATGTAATCAACCACTGCACAGTAGTTCCGCCCATAGGCCAAAAATCAAAAAAACGATCACAAAATATTTAGACAAAAAAAAAATTGTCTCTTAAATGTCCAATCTTCTTAATGGCAAACCGGTTTTTGCTGGAAATCTAACGGGGCTTTTTAAAAATAAAATTAAAAACATGAGCGCATGTTCATTTGGAAATCGCAGCTGAACGCTGGAAGTTGTCGAAACGGTCACTGATGATTCGGTTGAAAATTTAGTATTAATCGGAAAATGGGGATTTGATGGAAGTGCAGGTCATAGCGAATACAAGCAAACATTTTCTAATAATGATATGGAGGACAAGAGCTTATTTGCTACATCCTACGTACCTCTCCAGCTAATTTTAAAAATCTGACCATAAAATAATTTGGAAAAACCCCCGGCCTTCGTCAACACGTTACTGCAGGCCAGTTCGATTTCAGTTTAAAAAAGAGACAACCAAACTAGCTATCGAAGAAGAAAAATATTTTAAAGAGAAAATAAACCTTCTAAAGCCGACAGAACTATTTATTCATAATTGAAAGATATACGCTGAGCATAGTTTACAACTGACTATGGTGGATGGAAAAGTATGCAATGCCTTAAGTGAGTCATCCTCTGCCAAATGTTACATACAGCTGCGGTCAAAATAATACCACCACGACATTCATATTGTTATATAATAATATTACGTAAAAACTGTTAAATTAATGTTTGTTGCTTATGTATAAATATATACTTAATTCATATAGATGGGATTTTACCCAGTATTTACCCATATATCGGGTAAATACCAGGTATATTTATTTTTTTAATCTTTTTTTGGGTATTTATAAAATGATTTTAATATCAAAATATTTTCAAAAACTGAATGTCAATCAAACCTAAAAATATTTTTATTCTTATTAGAAACTAAAAAACATTAAAAAAGGCGAATTAAATTTGTAATTCCGCGAGAAGATATGTGTTTATTGTGCTAGTAGTTGTAAAATGCAACAAATTTACATATGTAAATAGTTTTTTTGGTTTAATATGGGAAGATCAAGAAATGAAAAAATATGGAAACATTTTTCTACAAGTGCCAGTGATTCAAAGTCTGTAATTTATAAATATTGTGAGACAATTTATTAATGGCCAAATATAAATAAAATGTCCAAACATTTAATAAATTGTCTAAAATGCCCTAGTATGGCCAAAAAGAAAATTGGTAAAACAACCGAATCAGTTTTAACTGAGAAATATCTCCTTCTACCTGATGGAAAAGCATATGCGCGTCCACTGAACTGAGCAGGGTAGCTGTTCGTATTTTGAAAGCTCCCTGCATATCAGCTACAACAGAACGTTCATTCAGCACACAAAGTATTATTCATTCCAAGAAACGCAATAGGTTAACTGCCGATAATGCTGGAAAAGTCTGTTTTATATCACATAATTGGAATCTCTTCAATAAAGATACAAAGCCGAAAAACCATTGTATCAAAATTTTTCCAGATAAGGACGATATCAGTTCTTCCGAATCATCCACTTCTACTGGAATAATCCATTCTTCACCGACACCTCATACTATTTTTGATTATTTCCCAAGTGAAACTAATATTGAAAGTTTCAGCGACAGTGAATAACAAGTCTTCAGGCCTTTATTTTGCAACTACTATGCACAATTTTTTCATTATAAAATTAAATTTAAAAAAAATCATTCTCTTACCATCCAATGTTTTTCTGCTCCACATAATCTTCAAGATAGTTTTTACCCACATTTTAGTAAACACCCGTTTATACCCAATTTTCCCATTTTACCGGGTATTTACCAATTGGATTTTTACCCATTTTCCATCTATATTAATTCAATAAACTTTCAAACATTAAAAATAATTTTAAAAACTAGATGCAAATTTTAAAGAAAAACTACATAATATATAAATACCTAAGAAATTCATCAGTCAAAAAAATAGCACCAATATAGAAATCGATTAAAATAAACAAAAACAAGTAAGAGTACTATATTCGGCCGTGCCGAATCTTAAATACCCTCCACCTAAATATGATGAGAGATGTAGAAGTTACATTGGGATAAACACTTTAATATCCATATTCAATATTTGTTATTATGAGGATTAAGACAATGTTATCGAAATACTACTAAATAAATATATGGAATAATATAACAATTGTAAGAAAGACTAGTTTAAGCAAAAGATACTTTAACTGCAGATTCTTACCATTTTGAATAGAGTTTGTCATTTATTCATATTATAACGTATGACATTTAACAATTTATATATGTACCTAATAATTGGTTATCATTATCCCATTGGATCAACATTATCCTTATTCACCACAAGTGAAGAAAAAGAATATAAACAAGTAAGAGTACTATATTCGGCCGTGCCGAATCTTAAATACCCTCCACCTAAATATGATGAGAGATGTAGAAGTTACATTGGGATAAACACTTTAATATCCATATTCAATATTTGTTATTATGAGGATTATGACAATGTTATCGAAATACTACTAAATAAATATATGGAATAATATAACAATTGTAAGAAAGACTAGTTTAAGCAAAAGATACTTTAACTGCAGATTCTTACCATTTTGAATAGAGTTTGTCATTTATTCATATTATAACGTATGACATTTAACAATTTATATATGTACCTAATAATTGGTTATCATTATCCCATTGGATCAACATTATCCTTATTCACCACAAGTGAAGAAAAAGAATATAAAAAAGGGTATACAAATATATTTATTTTCCGGATATGTGTCTTATATATAATTATGAACCCATAGTCAAAAATTCCAGCAGTATGATTTCTGTCTACTTGTAACTAATTTCTGTTGAATTTTTGATCGATATCAATGTTTATATGCGTTAATGTATTTTTGGATTGTGGAACTATTATGGAAACTATGACCTATTATGAGTCAATCGCAATAAAATAGTTTAACGTGATTTCAATGTATTTTAATTGAATTTCATCTTAACAGTAGTTTTATGGGTATTATAGTTATTACCGAAAGTGGAACTTATATGAGGGCTGTTGCCAATTATGGACCGATATTCATAAATTTCAGTAGTATGATTTTTGGATTCAAATTTTGGTTCAACATATTGGAGCTGACATATTATGGGACTATCGCCATATAATACTCTAACGTGATTTCAAAGTATTTGAGGACTATTTTTGTAAAATTTATAAATAAAAAAATTAATAAAACTTAATTTAAACAACGCTATTAACAAGTGTGGACCTTATATGACAACTATATCGAATTATGACCGATATTTAAAAAATCTTGTAATATGATTCTTGAATACAAATTACTGATCGGTGTACACTTTTGGTTCAGTACAAATATTTTTTTTGGATATTTGTGTAGGTTAATGGAAAACACCAGAAGTGGTACTTATATGGAGGCTATGACCAATTATTGGCCGATCATCATAAAATTTCGTACAATGATTTTTACATATATTGTAATTTTTGAATTCGAATTTCAACTTGATGACTATATTTGTAAGAAATTTTTGAGAGTTTTAGTGATTTTCGGGAGTGGACCTTATATGGAGCTATGGTCAAATATGGACCGATATTCACAAACTACAGTAGTATGATTACTAGATACAAATTACTCATCTGTGTATAATTTTATTTTGATATCGATATGTTATAGATATTTATACAGGTTAATGTGTTTTTCGGAAGTGGTCCTTATATGGGAGCTATGACCAATTATGGGCCAAACTTCATAAAATTTGGTACAGTTGTTCCTATGTATATGAGTTTTATGTATGTCGAATTTTAGCATTATTAAGATATTTATAAGAGATTTGTGAGTACTTAACTGATTTTCAGAAATGGACCTTAAATTGGAGCTTCGGTCAAATATGGACCGATATTCACAAAATCTTGCAGTATGACTTCCATATATAAATTACGGATCTGTGTAAAATTTTGGTTTGATATTGATATTATTTAGATATTTATGCAGGTTAATGTGTTGTTCCGATGAGGTCCTTATATGAGAGCTATAAACAAATATGAACCGATCTTCATAGAATTCGGTGCAGCGACTTTTGTATATATGGAGATTATTTGTGTCGAATTTCAATTCAATAGCGATATTTATAAGGTATTTATGCATGTTTAAGTGATTTTCGGAAGTGAACTTTATATGGGGGCTATGATCAAATATGGGCCGATCCACGAAAAATTCAGTCTTGTGATTTATCTTAGCACGAGACTTATTTTTGCTGAATTTTGTATGGATACTGCAATTCTGTAGGCATTTATAGACTATAGCACCATATTTCGGGAAGAAATTTGTATGGGGGCTACGAGAAATTATGGACCGATTCTTTCCATTTTCAACAAAATTTGTTCTTTTATCATATAAATAATGAATGCAAAATTTCATGGTGTTCTCTGCAATGAATTTACCAAAAGTCACAAAAATCATGTGAAAATTATAAAAATTTTTGGAGGTTGTCTTACATTTTGATCCATAACCCTGGTTCTACCAATTCGATTTTGCTGATTTTCAATACCAAACTGCTTAGAAAAATTATAAACATTTTGGTATACATTTCATTAATTTTACTTATGTATTTTGGACGTGAGAGTGTTTTACACAGACAGACAGACAGACAGACGGACAGACGGACAGACGGACAGACAGACGGACATTGCTCAATCGACTTAGAATTTCATAAGGATCAATAATATATATACTTTGTTGGGTCTCAGATGAATATTTCTCAATGTTACACACGGAATGACAAACGTATATATACCCTCTTTCACCACTTGTGGTGGTGGAGGGTATAAAAAGGGTATACAAATATATTTATTTTCCGGATATGTGTCTTATATATAATTATGAACCCATAGTCAAAAATTCCAGCAGTATGATTTCTGTCTACTTGTAACTAATTTCTGTTGAATTTTTGATCGATATCAATGTTTATATGCGTTAATGTATTTTTGGATTGTGGAACTATTATGGAAACTATGACCTATTATGAGTCAATCGCAATAAAATAGTTTAACGTGATTTCAATGTATTTTAATTGAATTTCATCTTAACAGTAGTTTTATGGGTATTATAGTTATTACCGAAAGTGGAACTTATATGAGGGCTGTTGCCAATTATGGACCGATATTCATAAATTTCAGTAGTATGATTTTTGGATTCAAATTTTGGTTCAACATATTGGAGCTGACATATTATGGGACTATCGCCATATAATACTCTAACGTGATTTCAAAGTATTTGAGGACTATTTTTGTAAAATTTATAAATAAAAAAATTAATAAAACTTAATTTAAACAACGCTATTAACAAGTGTGGACCTTATATGACAACTATATCGAATTATGACCGATATTTAAAAAATCTTGTAATATGATTCTTGAATACAAATTACTGATCGGTGTACACTTTTGGTTCAGTACAAATATTTTTTTTGGATATTTGTGTAGGTTAATGGAAAACACCAGAAGTGGTACTTATATGGAGGCTATGACCAATTATTGGCCGATCATCATAAAATTTCGTACAATGATTTTTACATATATTGTAATTTTTGAATTCGAATTTCAACTTGATGACTATATTTGTAAGAAATTTTTGAGAGTTTTAGTGATTTTCGGGAGTGGACCTTATATGGAGCTATGGTCAAATATGGACCGATATTCACAAACTACAGTAGTATGATTACTAGATACAAATTACTCATCTGTGTATAATTTTATTTTGATATCGATATGTTATAGATATTTATACAGGTTAATGTGTTTTTCGGAAGTGGTCCTTATATGGGAGCTATGACCAATTATGGGCCAAACTTCATAAAATTTGGTACAGTTGTTCCTATGTATATGAGTTTTATGTATGTCGAATTTTAGCATTATTAAGATATTTATAAGAGATTTGTGAGTACTTAACTGATTTTCAGAAATGGACCTTAAATTGGAGCTTCGGTCAAATATGGACCGATATTCACAAAATCTTGCAGTATGACTTCCATATATAAATTACGGATCTGTGTAAAATTTTGGTTTGATATTGATATTATTTAGATATTTATGCAGGTTAATGTGTTGTTCCGATGAGGTCCTTATATGAGAGCTATAAACAAATATGAACCGATCTTCATAGAATTCGGTGCAGCGACTTTTGTATATATGGAGATTATTTGTGTCGAATTTCAATTCAATAGCGATATTTATAAGGTATTTATGCATGTTTAAGTGATTTTCGGAAGTGAACTTTATATGGGGGCTATGATCAAATATGGGCCGATCCACGAAAAATTCAGTCTTGTGATTTATCTTAGCACGAGACTTATTTTTGCTGAATTTTGTATGGATACTGCAATTCTGTAGGCATTTATAGACTATAGCACCATATTTCGGGAAGAAATTTGTATGGGGGCTACGAGAAATTATGGACCGATTCTTTCCATTTTCAACAAAATTTGTTCTTTTATCATATAAATAATGAATGCAAAATTTCATGGTGTTCTCTGCAATGAATTTACCAAAAGTCACAAAAATCATGTGAAAATTATAAAAATTTTTGGAGGTTGTCTTACATTTTGATCCATAACCCTGGTTCTACCAATTCGATTTTGCTGATTTTCAATACCAAACTGCTTAGAAAAATTATAAACATTTTGGTATACATTTCATTAATTTTACTTATGTATTTTGGACGTGAGAGTGTTTTACACAGACAGACAGACAGACAGACGGACAGACAGACGGACATTGCTCAATCGACTTAGAATTTCATAAGGATCAATAATATATATACTTTGTTGGGTCTCAGATGAATATTTCTCAATGTTACACACGGAATGACAAACGTATATATACCCTCTTTCACCACTTGTGGTGGTGGAGGGTATAAAAAAATTAATAAAACTTAATTTAAACAACGCTATTAACAAGTGTGGACCTTATATGACAACTATATCGAATTATGACCGATATTTAAAAAATCTTGTAATATGATTCTTGAATACAAATTACTGATCGGTGTACACTTTTGGTTCAGTACAAATATTTTTTTTGGATATTTGTGTAGGTTAATGGAAAACACCAGAAGTGGTACTTATATGGAGGCTATGACCAATTATTGGCCGATCATCATAAAATTTCGTACAATGATTTTTACATATATTGTAATTTTTGAATTCGAATTTCAACTTGATGACTATATTTGTAAGAAATTTTTGAGAGTTTTAGTGATTTTCGGGAGTGGACCTTATATGGAGCTATGGTCAAATATGGACCGATATTCACAAACTACAGTAGTATGATTACTAGATACAAATTACTCATCTGTGTATAATTTTATTTTGATATCGATATGTTATAGATATTTATACAGGTTAATGTGTTTTTCGGAAGTGGTCCTTATATGGGAGCTATGACCAATTATGGGCCAAACTTCATAAAATTTGGTACAGTTGTTCCTATGTATATGAGTTTTATGTATGTCGAATTTTAGCATTATTAAGATATTTATAAGAGATTTGTGAGTACTTAACTGATTTTCAGAAATGGACCTTAAATTGGAGCTTCGGTCAAATATGGACCGATATTCACAAAATCTTGCAGTATGACTTCCATATATAAATTACGGATCTGTGTAAAATTTTGGTTTGATATTGATATTATTTAGATATTTATGCAGGTTAATGTGTTGTTCCGATGAGGTCCTTATATGAGAGCTATAAACAAATATGAACCGATCTTCATAGAATTCGGTGCAGCGACTTTTGTATATATGGAGATTATTTGTGTCGAATTTCAATTCAATAGCGATATTTATAAGGTATTTATGCATGTTTAAGTGATTTTCGGAAGTGAACTTTATATGGGGGCTATGATCAAATATGGGCCGATCCACGAAAAATTCAGTCTTGTGATTTATCTTAGCACGAGACTTATTTTTGCTGAATTTTGTATGGATACTGCAATTCTGTAGGCATTTATAGACTATAGCACCATATTTCGGGAAGAAATTTGTATGGGGGCTACGAGAAATTATGGACCGATTCTTTCCATTTTCAACAAAATTTGTTCTTTTATCATATAAATAATGAATGCAAAATTTCATGGTGTTCTCTGCAATGAATTTACCAAAAGTCACAAAAATCATGTGAAAATTATAAAAATTTTTGGAGGTTGTCTTACATTTTGATCCATAACCCTGGTTCTACCAATTCGATTTTGCTGATTTTCAATACCAAACTGCTTAGAAAAATTATAAACATTTTGGTATACATTTCATTAATTTTACTTATGTATTTTGGACGTGAGAGTGTTTTACACAGACAGACAGACAGACAGACGGACAGACGGACAGACGGACAGACGGACAGACAGACGGACATTGCTCAATCGACTTAGAATTTCATAAGGATCAATAATATATATACTTTGTTGGGTCTCAGATGAATATTTCTCAATGTTACACACGGAATGACAAACGTATATATACCCTCTTTCACCACTTGTGGTGGTGGAGGGTATAATAACCAGGACAAAATTTAATTTAGTAACAATTATTATGGTTTATAACGTTCTTTACACGTTATTATTAAAATTAAAATATTGCTGTCTTTTATTTTTGTATTTTTTGGCAAAAAAAGGCCTACCGATAAAGATTCTAAAATTTTGAAATTTTTGTATCGAACTTGTACGCCAAATATATTTTTTCATTCCCCAAAGTACATTCTTGAATTTTTTTGGTTTCCTTTTACCCTTTTTGTGACTCTTGGCCATCTATTTTTAATAAAATTCCGTTTGGGGATGTCACATCATTTGCCACGACATTGACCTTTTAGCTTGAAACCCAAATTTATATCAATTTATCATTCCAGAGATCATTCCTAAGGTCATAATTTTTTTGATTTATATCTGAGTATGATTTTATCAAGCATTTGATCATATAAGATTGAATTATTTATTCCACATATTCAATATATTCTTCGAATCTTATAGTTGGAAAACCACGATCAAACTATAATTTTAAAATCTGTGTGTATTATTCATCTTATCTTACATTTTGGTTGAAATTGGATTCAGAGGACATTCTATAGAAGTCTGATATCAAACAATATTATTTGTTTAATTATTTGACCAAAAAGTGTATTGGTACTTGAATGTTGATGAATGGGAATGCGACTTTTGAAATTTTACCTTTAATAAATGATGTTATATTGTTATTGTTGAAACTTTTCTAGGATTTAAATAATTTAAATTTTGTTCTCGCAATGGTCAGCGAATAACTGCAACAATAGTCGTCACTTTTGACCACCGTAGAGGACGTAAAGGCCTGATATTTCAAAACGTTGTGCCAAGAGTTTTATAATTAAAAGCGATACGCGGTTTCGCAACCTAAAATTTATATTTTTATTTGAACGCATTGTTTTTTAATACCATTTCTAAATATCTATAAATATTTTTATTCTGAATTCAGCTAATTTCTATGTTCAGAAATCATAAATTTTTTTGTTATTAAAATTATAAAATATATTTTTTTTTAATTTTACTCAATTCGATATAAAAAGATTCAAATTATAATTTAATGGCGAATTTTTAAAACAAAAACATAAATATTTTATATTTTTCGACAATTTCTTACGATGGTGCTATTATTTTGACTGCACAAAATCTGGGTATTTTTCAAAAATACAATATAATTGATTGAAAGGGTAATATTTCTTAAAGAAAACTTTACTCATAGAAGAAATAGAGATTAATTAACGATTTTATAATATATTTAATTAAAATTATTTTAGAAATAAAAATATTTCCCATATTAATTGGTTTAAGGTTCTGTGGTGCTATTATTTTAACCGGCACTGTATGTGGTGCAAATCTAACAGAACTGAATGATTTGGTCAAATGTTTAAACAAAGTCGTAAACAAAAAATATTTCGAATTTGGTCTATCTCCACTTCATGCAAAAATACGGTTCTTTGAATACTTCTTACATCTTTCTTATAAGTCCGTCATCAAAACGTGGCAGGTTAGAGATCCTGAACACAAATTAAAGGTATTGGAAGTTGCTAGAAAATTTTTTTCTAATCCAAGATTGGCTTCAGAAATTACAGGGGTTAATGAAAATCTGATCCATCGTTGTGTCACTTTACTTCAAGCTATGGCACACAGTGGGGGGTCTGAAAAAAAAGTGGAAATAAATCTGTAACTTCTAAACGAATAGCTCGATTTTAATAAAATTTCCCATGGCTATAGAGGAGGTGTTGATAGGTTTAATTTTTGAATTTGGGCTTAAACAAACAAGGGGGGGCCGAGCCACAATGCCCCAAAGTGGGGCACCTCGGGTATATCAAAAATTAAAAACGATGCCAAATTTTTGTTTGCGATCCGATTTGAAAGATTTTTATATATATGGAATGTACTAGACGAGATCTACAAAAAACATTGCTTTAGCCATACATTATCTCTTATAGTTTACGAGTTATTCGCATTTGAAAAGTAAAATTTTATTTTTTTTGCCTACCTTGGTCTGCTATTTTGCTAATAACGGATCCAATTCTTTCCCGATTTTCTTGAAGTGTCTTTTTTTGAATTAACAATAAATATGTTAATAATCTTAAGAAAGAAATGTTAAAAAATATCTACTGAGTCAAAAGTTATGTGCATTCAAACTTAAAAAAAATAAAAAAGTCGTTTTTCCGCCATTTTTTTTTTTTCGAAAAAAGTAACTCTCTTATTAATTTTAAATTATACAGAAAATGAGAAAAAGATAAATAATGTGTTTATATTTTTCTGAGAGGTAACATTTCGGGAAATATTATAAAAGCAAAATAATATCAGAATTTGTATTATTGCGTGGTCCAGAGCCCTCCGAAGTAGACCTATTTTTTATGAAAATTTGAACTTTAGACAACATATTCTAAAATCGCACAGCTGCTTTAAAAAAATTAAGACCTGTTTTGTATGTCCCAATATGTTCTTCAATATTCTGCAAAGGGATTTCATAGCCCCGAGCTTGGTACCTTCAATAGATTCAAAAATCAGAAAAATCACAATTTTGGGATTTTTTAAAAGTTTTTTGGGAATTGTGGGATTGTCAAAAACAATTCACTAATTTCTTTTTCACTTTTGTATTTCGATCAAAAGTTTCTATATAAATCTAAAGTTTCATTAAAAACCATTCATAAACAAAATTTTTATTGCATTTTAAATATTGAAATTTTCCAGAAAAATCAGCTACCATTTTTTATTCCCATATTTTTGAATAAAGTCTTCTATCATTTTTTTAATTTTTAAAAATTTTTTATATTTTTGAAAATAGGACATAATTTCCTACACATTGATATATAATATGTATATCTTTTCTTTTCCACTAGTCAAATTTATGGATTCAAAATCAACAACATACAGAAAATTATAAAATCTTGCCGTTTTGTAATATATTTTTTGCACTGCCTTGCCGACTTTTGCATAACCAAACACCGCACAGTGGGGGATCTGAAAAAAAAGTGGAAATAAATCTGTAACTTCTAAACGAATAGCTCGATTTTAATAAAATTTCCCATGGGTATAGGGGAGGTGTTGATAAGTTTAAGTTTTGAATTTGGGCTTAAGCAACCAAGGGGGAGTCGAGCCACAAAGCCCCAAAGTGGGGCACCTCGGGTATATCAAAAATTAAAAATGATGCCAAATTTTTGTTTGTGATCCGATTTGAAAGATTTTTATATATATGGAATGCACTAGACGGGATCTACATAAAACATTGTTTTAGCCATATATTATCTCTTATAGTTTACGAGTTATTCGCATTTGAAAAGTAAAATTTGATTTTTTTTGCCTACCTTGGTCTTCTATTTTGCTAATAACGGATCCAATTCTTTCCCGATTTTCTTAAAATGTCTTTTTTTGAGTTAACAACAAATTTATTAATAATCTTAAGAAAGAAATGTTAAAAAATATCTACTGAGTCAAAAGTTATGTGCATTCAAACTTAAAAAAAATAAAAAAGTCGTTTTTCCGCCATTTTTTTTCGAAAAAAGTAACTACATTAATTTTAAATTATACAGAAAATGAGAAAAAGATAAATAATGTGTTTATATTTTTCTGAAAGGTAACATTTTGGGAAATATTATAGAAGCAAAATAATATCAAAATTTGTATTATTGCGTGTTCCAGAGCCTTCCGAAGTAGACCTATTTTTTATGAAAATTTCAACTTTAGACAACATATTCTAAAATCGCATAGCAGCTTTCAAAAAATTAAGACCTGTTTTGTATGTCCCAATATGTTCTTCAATATTGCGCAAAGGGATTTCATAGCACCCAGCTTGGTGCCTTCAATAGATTCAAAAATCAAAAAAATCACAATTTTGGGATTTTTTAAAAGTTTTTTCGGAATTGTGGGATTGTCAAAAACAATTCACTAATTTCTTTTTCACTTTTGTATTTCGATCAAAAGTTTCTATATAAGTCTAAAGTTTCATTAAAAACGATTCATAAACAAAATTTTTATTGCATTTTAAATATTGAAATTTTCCAGAAAAATCAGCTACCATTTTTTATTCCCATATTTTTGAATAAAGTCTTCTATCATTTTTTTAATTTTTAAAAATTTTTTATATTTTTGAAAATAGGACATAATTTCCTACACGTTGATATATAATACGTATGTATATCTTTTCTTTTCCACTAGTCAAATTTATGGAATCAAAATCAACAATATACAGAAAATTATAAAATCTTGCCGTTTTGTAATATATTTTATGCACTGCCTTGCCGACTTTTGCATAACCAAACACCGGAGAACACTATAAGATGAAGCTAATTACTGTGAGTTATGGGTTTTGAAGCCATTAATGAGACTAGTGGTGCAAATTTCATATTGTTAACAATTAGTCATACATATCATATTGCTTAAAAATTTTAGGCCTACTTATATTTGAAATATATATACAGTGCACTCGCGGTAACGTAAACAGCGTCTAACGTGAACACCGCCTAACGTGAACAAGCATTTGTTTACATTGACTACTCTGTAACGTGAACAAAATCATAAAGCTCTATAACGTGAACAATTTCTTTTTTCACTGCACTTGTTTTCTAAGCATGTAGACAACACTTAAATACGTACATTAAATTCGATTTTTAAAGTTTAGAGAATCCTTTTATATAATCCCCTAAATTCATTTTTTAATGGCAACGTATGAGTAATTTTATTTCAATGTATATTTTTTCGTGATCTTGTTTTATTTTGTAGTGCATTTTAATCAATAATTTGTGTTTAATATTTTAATAATGGAAATAATAATAAAAGAATTTCACGTTCAAGCGTGTAAAACACAGGTTTATATTATAAAATTTTATTTTTTCCATTAAATTCGACAATCGCTAACGTGAACTATTTCACTAACATGAACTCCCTTGGTTTTAATTAGTTCACGTTACCGCGAGTGCACTGTATATTTTCATTTGCCTTGTGTGGCATTTTTATACCCTCCACCACCACAAGTGGTGAAAGAGGGTATATATACGTTTGTCATTCCGTGTGTAACATTGAGAAATATTCATCTGAGACCCATCAAAGTATATATATTATTGATCCTTATGAAATTCTAAGTCGATTGAGCAATGCCCGTCTGTCCGTCTGTCTGTCTGTCTGTCTGTCTGTGTAAAACACTCTCACGTCCAAAATACATAAGCAAAATTAATGAAATGTATTCCAAAATTTTTATAATTTTTCTAAGCAGTTTGGTATTGAAAATCAGCAAAATCGAATTGGTAGAACCAAGTCTATGGATCAAAATGTAAGACAACCTCCAAAAATTTTGATAATTTTCACATGATTTTTTGTGATTTTGGTTAAATTCATTGCAGAGAATACCATGAAATTTTGCACTCATTATTTATATGATAAAAGGAAAAATTCTGTTAAAAATGGAAAGAATCGGTCCATAATTTCTCGTAGCCCCCATACAAATATCTTCCCGAAATATGGTGCTATGGTATATAAATGTCCATGGATTTGCAGTATCCACACAAAATTCAGCACAACTAAGTTTCGTGCAAACAGAAATCGTGAGACCAATTTTTTTTTTGGATCGGCACTATTTGACTATAGACCCCATATAAAGTTTACTTCCGAAAATCATTTAAATACACTTAAGTATCTTATATATATCGGTATCAGGTTGAAATTCAACTTGAATAATTCCCATGCACATGAAAATCGCTGTAGGGAATTTCATGAAGATCGGCACATAATTGGTTATAGCTCCCATATAAGGACCACTTCTAAAAACCACATTAATTTTCATAAATATCTGAAAAATATCGTTATCGAATTAAAATTTTACACAGATCGGTAGTATTAATTCACAAATGATACTACTAGATTGTGTGAATATCGGTTCATATTTGAGCATAGCTCCCATATAAGGTCCATTTCCGAAAATTACTTAAATACTAATAACTCTTTTATAAAAGCTTCTATCTTGTTTAAATTTCAAACAAATATTTCCATTATATACGAAAATCGATGTGTTGAATTTTGTGAAGATCGGCCGATAATTGGTCATAGCTCCCATATAAGGACCACTTCCGAAAAACACATTAACCTCTGTAAATATTTTAAATATATGGATATGGAACTAAAATTGTATACCGATCAATATATTGTATCCAAAAATTATACTACTGGGTTTTGTGAATATCGGTCCATATTTGACCATAGCACCCATATTAGCTCGATGTCTGATAATCACAATAATACCCATAAAATTCTTATAAATAATGTTATGGACAAAACTATCAAGCAAAATAGGCCTCAAGTACATAGAAATCGCTTTAAAATATTTAATTATATCTTCCAAATAAGTCGCACATCCGAAAAATACATTAACGCATATATACAATCATATCGGTAAAAAATGTAACAGATATAAGTTTCAAGTTGGTTTGATGACTATGGGTTCTTGATTATATATAGAAGGCTCACATCCGGAAAATTCATTAGAACAGAACAAAAATATACTTTTGAAGTTTGACTAAATATATTTGTTTACCCTTTTTTATACTTATTTACTTCACTTGTGGTGAATAAGTAAATATTGAGCCAATCGGTAATGTTAACCAATTATTAAGTATATAAATTGTTAAATAGTACATTTTATTCCTATTATAAAAGTATAGACTCTGTTGGAAACGGTAGGAATATGTAGTTATTTCAATTATAAATTGCTGAAATAGATAACATTTTTATAAATTTGAAATAAAATATCTTCTGCGTAAACTAGTTTTTCTAACAATATATAAAATACTACTATACAACTATGTTTTAAATAAACTTTTATTTTGTTTAAAAAAAAGTGTTTTTATTGAAGAAAGTACATAATTTGTATGTAGTCCAAAATGTGTATTATATCATGATTCATATATAATCCATAAAGTGGCTTAAAAAGAAATTCGGTTATAGTCCTAATTCGCTCATAGTCCACAAAAATTGTGCAACTGTATTTGTAGACTATAAGCGAAAACTACTGTATTACATTACCATTCTACCATTCTTCATAATCGGAGCTAAGTCCCAATAACAAACACTGAATATGGATATTAGAGTGTTTATACCAATGTAATTTCTATAATTTTCATCTAATTTAGGTGGAGGGTATTTAAGATTCGGCATAGCCGAATATAGCACTCTAACTTGTTTATACTCTTTTACTTCACTTCTGGTGAATAAGGAAAATGTTGAGCCAATCGGTAATGTTAACCAATTATTAAATATATAAATTGTTAAATAGTACATTTTATTCCTATTATAAAATTATAGACTCTGTTGGAAACGGTAGGAATATGTAGTTATTTCAATTATAAATTGCTGAATTAGATAACATTTTTATACATTTGAAATAAAATATCTCCTGCGAAACTAGATTTTCTAACAATATATAAAATACTATTATATTTGAAATAAACTTTTATTTTGTTAGATAAAGTGAAGAAAGTGCATAATTTGTATATAGTCTAAAATGTGTATTATATCATGATTCATATATAATCCATAAAGTGGCTTAAAAAGAAATTCGGTTATAGTCCTAATTCGCTCATAGTTCACAAAAATTGTGCATCTGAATTTGTAGACTATAAGCGAAAACAACTGTATTACATTACCATTCTACCATTCTTCATAATCGGAGCTAAGTCCCAATAACAAACACTGAATATGGATATTAGAGTGTTTGCTAATGTAATTTCTATAATTTTCATCTAATTTAGGTGGAGGGTATTTAAGATTCGGCATAGCCGAATATAGCACTCTAACTTGTTTCTAATATAAATCTCAATTTTGTTGCGAGTCTTATATCATTTATAGATGTACAATCCCACATTTTGAGTTGATCAGGCCCAATATGAGAAGCATCTTTATCTTTCTCTTTTTTCTGCGTCTCTTTTTTCTTCATTCCTCTTGTTATCACCAGTGTCTTTTTGACTGTTTCATATATTTTTAAAGGTATAATTTCTTTAAGTAAATTAGAATTTATTTCTATCCTGGATAGTGCATCTGCATTTGTGTTGTTAATTCATTTCTTGTAAATTATTTGGAAATCGTAGTCAGATAATTCCAAACGAATTCTTGTCAGTTTTGAGCTAGGATTTTTATGCGTTTTTATGAACGGCTTGCAAGTGATATTGGTCTGTCTTCCCCAATTTCACCTTGTGACAATACGGCTCCTAATGCAGAATCTGATGCATATGTTGTTAAGATAAAAGGTTTATCAAAATTCGGATATTGTAAAACTGGTGGACTTATTAGTTTTATCTTAAGAGTTTCAAATGATGTTTGACATGTCCAATCGAATTTTTGACCCTTTTTAATAATTTGTTTAAATTATTAGCTATGTCAGCAATATTTTTAATAAATCTTCTGTAGTAATTAGTAATCTTCAGGATAATTAGTTACTGCTTCAAATTTTTCAGGATCTGGTTTTATGCCATTTGGAGTTATTAGGTGACCAAGATATATTACTTCTGGTTTTAAAAAACAACATTTATCTGCATTAAGTTTCAAATTATACTTTTGTAGTCGATGAAGCACTTTTACCAAATTTGAATTATGGTGTTTCAAGCTACATCCAAAAACGATAATATCATCCACGTAAAGAAATGCTTCTGAGTCTAACCCAGACAAAGCAATGGTTAGCATACGCTGAAAACTATTTGATGATATTTTTAATCCAAATGGTAATCTGGTGTATTGGTAATGACCATTTGGTGTAGAAAAAGCTGTATATGGTCGAGATTGTTTTTCCAGCTCAATCTGATCAAATGAACTTGTCATGTCCAATGTTGAAAAATATTAGGCTCTACTCAATTTGTCTAAGACATCTTCAATCCGTGTTAAAGGAAATTTATCGTTTACTATTTTATAATTTAGCTTCCTAAAGTCAACCACTAATCTCCATTTCTTCAGATCAGCCTGACCTTTTTTCGGAACTAATAGTAATGATGCATTATATGGACTAATTGATGGTTTTATTATATTACTTTCCAACAATTTCTCAACTTGTGTATTTATCTCATCCATATTGGGTTGTGGCAAACGGTAATTTTTAATGTATACCGGACTATTATCATGAAGATTTATATTTTGTTTATAAAAGTTGTTAGTTGTTAAGTTTTCATCATCCATACGGAATACAGATTGATATTTATACAATATGTGTAGAAGTTCCCGTTTATAAGCATCTTCTAAATCATCTAGTTTCAAACGATCCAGTAGTCTATTAAATCTGTCTTCTGCGTTTTCGTCTTCATGAGGATTCATGTTAATAGAACATACATCATAATTACGTAGTGGAGCAGTTTGAATTTTCAAATTCTTCACTATTATGGGTTTATCTGTAACATTTAGTAATTTAATATGTTGATTTCCTTCTTTGGGCACGATTGCATTCGCAAGTATAAACCATTAGTAATTTACATATCTATTTTGTACTACAATCTTGAAAGGTATTATAATTTCACTTCTTTGTGGTATTCTTAAGTAATTAACAGAAAATACATTATCATGTATAGGCATTGTTATTGTCTCATTGTGGATAGTAAATGATAATATATACGTATCATAATCTATATTACATTTATATTTAGAGAGAAAATCTCTACCAAGAATTCCATATGTACTTATTGGAAAATCATTTGGTACTAGTTGTATTTTATGTTGAATTTCATTATTCTCGATTTTAATTTTTATATTTGCTGAACCTATTGATTTAATGACTTCTTTCGAGATTCCAGTTAAGTTACAATAATCATCTGGATCCTCATCATAATGACATACATAATCTTCCTTACACAAGGATACGTCAGTTCAAGTATCTATCATGAATGTTAAAGGATTATTTGTATACAAAACGTTAAGTTTTACGTAATTTTTGAGGTTAGATGATATATTATAAATTTTTGTTGTAATTACATGTTTTCTTCCGGAGATTCCTGATGTATGGTCTCCGGGCTCAGGTAGTTTCCCTGATCCTCAATATGGTTTACGTTACGATTCCTATTAGATCTATAGTAGCTCCTGTTGTTAGAATTTACATTAGTTCTTTGGTTTCGATTTCTGTAGTTGGAATTGTCATTTCCGTTGTTTGAGTTGTTGTTATTAGTATTAGAATTTGACAAACACATATTGTTGAAGTGATTCAGTTTTTTTACATCTGTAGCATTCCTTGCCTTCTGCTGGACATTTATAGCCATGTGTTTTTCCGAATTTCCTACATGTGAAATAATTTTGAAAAAATACTTGTCTTTGTTTTGACCTTGATGTAGCATTTTCGGCTATTTCCAATGCATCCACGAATGTCTTGACCCTACTACCATCAATGGTTGACACTATTTGTTGATCTGAAAGTCCATTTATAAACGCATTATAAGCTATTTTTGCGTTAGAGTTTATAATAGGAATCCTACTCATTTAATTCGGATAATAAATTTTCAATCTTAGTGGCAAAACCAATTCTTTACTAATTTGTATGCACCTTTCAAGGCATTTATTAATTCGTCTATAGTTCTTGGTATTGAAATTTGCTTTATTCTATTTTGTACTTTTGAATCTAACCTTGAATTGAATATGAAATTAAAAAATGAATTCTGCTTTTCTACTGGTTAGTCTGTGTTACAATTTCCAAATTTTTTATGAAATTTGTCAATTCATCTTTCCCGAGAAAATTGGAACCAATTTAATTACTGCTGTCAATTCATTGATTTCCATATTTGCCATTATTATCGCCTTTCCTTTGTCAATGTTAGTTTTCTTATTGGAGTGTTGCTCGTTTTACTGTTTTTACAATTTTTTATACCCTTCTCACGAAGGTGAATGGTATAAACAATTGTAAAAACAGTAAAACGATTGCTGTGACAAAAAACAAAAAGTTTATAAGCAAATAGCGGTTATTTGTTTATAAAATGCTGGGGTTAAAAAAGCTGGAAAAAAAAAAAAAAAAAAAAAACTGGACAAAGATCCTTTAGAGGATTGTAAAAAAATTTTAAAATCTTTACAAGATTCCTCTAAATTTGTTCGTATACTCAAAGAAAAGCTGCAACTTAAAAATAAGAACGCATAACATTAATTCAATAGTTTTCAATATAATAGAAAAATTATATTGAAATATGTTAAATCAATCATTTTCAACATTACTAGACTTTTGTTAATGTTTCTTATTATACCCTCCACCACCACAAGTGGTGAAAGAGGGTATATATACGTTTGTCATTCCGTGTGTAACATTGAGAAATATTCATCTGAGACCCAACAAAGTATATATATTATTGATCCTTATGAAATTCTAAGTCGATTGAGCAATGTCCGTCTGTCTGTCCGTCTGTCCGTCTGTCTGTCTGTCTGTCTGTGTAAAACACTCTCACGTCCAAAATACATAAGCAAAATTAATGAAATGCATACCAAAATGTTTATAATTTTTCTAAGCAGTTTGGTATTGAAAATCAGCAAAATCGAATTGGTAGAACCAGGGTTATGGATCAAAATGGAAGACAACCTCCAAAAATGTTGATCATTTTCACATGTTTTTTTCTGATTTTTGGTAAATCCATTGCAGAGAATATCATGAAATTTTGCACACATTATTTATATGATAAAAGGCCAAATTCTGTTGAAAGTGGATAGAATCGGTCCATAATTTCTTGTAGCCCCCATACAAATTTCTTCCCGAAATATGGTGCTATAGTCTATAAATGCCTACAGAATTGCAGTATCCATACAAAATTCAGCAAAAATAAGTTTCGTCCTAAGAGAAATCACAAGACTGAATTTTTCGTGGATCGGCCCATATTTGATCAAAGCCCTCATATAAAGTTCACTTCCGAAAATCACTTAAACATGAATAAATACCTTATAAATATGGATATTGAGTTGAAATTCGACACAAATAATCTCCATATATACAAAAGTCGCTGCACCGAATTCTATGAAGATCGGTTCATATTTGTTTATAGCTCTCATATAAGGACCTCATCCGAACAACACAATAACCTGCATAAATATCTAAAAAATATCAATATCAAACCAAAATTTTACACAGATCCGTAATTTATATATGGAAGTCATACTGCAGGATTTTGTGAATATCGGTCCATATTTGACCGTAGCTCAAATTTAAGGTCCATTTCCGAAAATCAGTTAAGTACTCACAAATCTCTTATAAATATCTTAAAAAATGAAATTCGACATACATAAAACTCATATACATAGCAACAACTGTACCAAATTTTATGAAGTTTGGCCCATAATTGGTCATAGCTCCCATATAAGGACCACTTCCAAAAACACATTAACCTGTATAAATATCTAAAACATATCGATATCAAAATAAAATTATACACAGATGAGTAATTTGTATCTAGTAATCATAGTTTGTGAATATCGGTCCATATTTGACCGTAGCTCCATATAAGGTCCACTCCCGAAAATCACTAAAACCCTCATAAATTTCTTACAAATATAGTCATCAAGTTAAAATTCGAATCCAAAAATTACAATATATGTAATAATCATTGTACGAAATTTTATGATGATCGGCCAATAATTGGTCATACCCTGCATATAAGTACCACTTCTGGAAAACACATTAACCTACACAAATATCCAAAAAAATATTTGTACTGAACCAAAATTGTACACCGATCAGTAATTTGTATTCAAGAATCATATTACAAGATATTTTAAATATCGGTCCATAATTCAATATAGTTGTCATATAAGGTCCACACTTGTTAATACCGTTGTTTAAATTAAGTTTTATTAATTTTTTTATTTATAAATTTAACAAAAATAGCCCTCAAATACTTTGAAATTATGTTACAGTATTATATGGCGATAGTCCCATAATAGGTCAGCTCCAATATGTTGAACCAAAATTTGAATCCAAAAATCATACTACTGAATTTTATGAATATCCGTCCATAATTGGCAACAGCCCTCATATAAGTTCCACTTTCGGTAATAACTATAATACCCATAAAACTCTTGTAAAGACGAAACTCAATTAAAATACATAGAAATCACGTTAAACTATTTTATGGCGATTGACTCATAATAGGTCATAGTTTCCATATTAGTTCCACAACCCAAAAATACATTAACGCATATAAACATTGATATCGATCAAAAATTCAACAGAAATTAGTTACAAGTAGACAGAAATCATACTGCTGGAATTTTTGACTATGGGTTCATAATTATATATAAGACACATATCCGGAAAATTCGTTAATCGCGAATATATATTAAAATTTTGTGATATAACTCATTTCCATATGAAAAATTTTGAATTTTGTCTAAATATATTTGTATACCCTTATTTATATTCTTTTTCTTCACTTGTGGTGAATAAGGATAATGTTGATCCAATGGGATAATGATAACCAATTATTAGGTACATATATAAATTGTTAAATGTCATACGTTATAATATGAATAAATGACAAACTCTATTCAAAATGGTAAGAATCTGCAGTTAAAGTATATTCTGCTTAAACTAGTCTTTCTTACAATTGTTATATTATTTCATATATTTATTTAATACTAGCTTGACCCGGTGTGATTCGCTACCCATGTCGTAGTCTATGTTGGAAATTTCAATAAAATCGTTTCGGCCGTTTAGTATTTATTGAACTAAAGGTACCAATTTTACCAAACAAACAAACAAACAAACAAACAAACAAACAAACAAACAAACAAACAAACAAACAAACAAACAAACAAACAAACAAACAAACAAACAAACAAACAAACAAACAAACAAACAAACAAACAAACAAACAAACAAACAAACAAACAAACAAACAAACAAACAAACAAACAAACAAACAAACAAACAAACAAACAAACAAACAAACAAACAAACAAACAAACAAACAAACAAACAAACAAACAAACAAACAAACAAACAAACAAACAAACAAACAAACAAACAAACAAACAAACAAACAAACAAACAAACAAACAAACAAACAAACAAACAAACAAACAAACAAACAAACAAACAAACAAACAAACAAACAAACAAACAAACAAACAAACAAACAAACAAACAAACAAACAAACAAACAAACAAACAAACAAACAAACTTACAAAGACATTTATATATTTATATAGATATAGATAGATTATTTCGATAACATTGTCTTAATCCTCATAATAACAAATATAGAATATGGATATTAAAGTGTTTATGCCAATGTAACTTCTACACCTCTCATCATATTTACGTGGAGGGTATTTAAGATTCGGCACGGCCGAATATAGTACTCTTACTTGTTGATTGTAAGTTGTTTTTCTCTGGGTGTATTAACATTTCAGCTCTAATCAGGTCGAATTACATTTGGTTTTTTTCTTTAGTAAATGAATTATTTTAAAAATTTAAACCCATAGAGCTGAAACTCTGCTGTCAAAGACCTAACTCAGTTGTCAAAAACCTAAGTGGTGGGAATGTATTAGTAAAAAAAAATATGTGAAAACAAAAACAACACTTGTATGTGTGATTATTTAGACAAATTTTTTTGTTTGAGTTTTTTTCTAGTTTCCGCTCTATGCGTATTTCTCTATGGTTTAAATAATACATTTTTATACATAGAAAACATAAAATATTCAATATAGTATATATATCTTTAAAATTTGTAATTTTTAGTAGTCCATTATATTTTTTTCAAAACTTTAAAAATTATTATCTCACATGAGATTTATTAATTTTAGTCCCACATTTTAAAAACCGTTTAACCGAGTTATGCAACATTTCATGTTAACTGGTTCGCAAAAAAAACGAAATTTCGAGGATAAACCAGTTTATCGATTAACCGTTTATAAATACTAAGTAAAACCCTTGAAAAAATAAAACATACAACTTTTCTTAAATTCTCGAATTCATTCCTTTCACCTTTTGTAAAAAATAGGACCATATCATTTGACAAATCTTTTGGCATTTGTAATCGATATGAATATAGTTTATCGTTACCTATTTCTTCAGATATTTGAAGTTTTTGTAAATCATCCTAAGAAAATAAGGATTTTTTTAAATTTAAAATTGCAATTTTTTTAAAAAGTCGTAACGATTTTCTAAATAGCTGACCGCTGTTCTTAAAAAGTCTTTCGCTTCAGTCTTAAAAGTATTTTGTTCATTAAGCTCTCTGGCAATATACTCGCAATGTACTGACAATGAAATATTATTAGCAAAAGGTAAATTGTCAGTATAGACGATTGTAAGAAAACAATTTCATTATCAGACAATTGTCAAACAATAAATTTATCTGCCAACAAAAATTGTCAGTTCACACGGTTGTCAGATTGTTGTATGGCAAAAGTTACCAGATCTCTTGTTAGACATTGTCAGAAGAAAATTCAAATCACTTGACAGAAAATTTTAATTGTCATCTGTGTGTATTTATAAAAAAGTGGGCAATTTAAAGTATTATTATGGAACAGAAAAAGCCATTTCAACTATTTTAACTACATATTTATTAGAAGGTAGCGAGAATGAAGACAAAATAGCAAAATATCGTTGCAAAGTTTGGGTAAAGGATTGGGTTCTTCGCCGTCAGCAGGAGGGATTCTATGCTAAATTGCTCATCCACCTACAAACTGACGAGCCGGAGTTGTATCATAATTTTTTGCGAATGAACTCCGAACAATTTGATCATCTTCTAAGTTTAGTAACTCCCCATATTCAAAAGAAAGATACCAACGTGCGCAAGAACATTTCAGCAGCTGAACGACTAGTGTTAACCCTACGTTACTTCATTCTTAGTAGCATAAAACGAATTTAAATTAATTTCTAGACACCAAAAGAAGCAGATGCTTGGGAAGCCATTGCTGACAAGTTTAATGTATTGTGGCAATTTCCTAACTGTATACGTGCAGTGGACGGAAAGCATGTTGTAATGGATGCACCAGCCAATTCTGGCTGAATTTTTCCAAATTGCAATTAAAAGAGATGCGGAGATTTGTCCATTTTCCTTTACAGTCGTTGAAACTTATTTGGATGATATCTACGACCTCTTGCCATAAACTATATTTAGGAAGTTTGTACTCAGCACAACCAGCATTCCATAAACTCCGCCGTGCCTCAACTTCCTCGATAAGTTTTAAAATATTCTCGTGTGTCCACGCGAATTCCACGTTTTTGCGATATGATTTTTGTTTTGGCCTTGATTTAGCGCCTTCAGAGCCTGTTGGCAACTGGATATATAAAGGCTTAAAACTTCAATAAATGTCGGAAGTTTCGTGAAATAAAATCTCACTATCCATTTTTGTTTAAATTGTTTAACATTTGCTTCACTTTTGTTTATTTTAAATACATATGCACAGTGTTCCCAATAGAAATAATATATCTGACAATGATGCCGTGTGTACGTAGCTTTAGGAGAAATTATTTTCAAAATGCTGTTAACTTTGCTGCCATAAAATTTGTCATTCTACATTTAACGCTATTCATAAGTATGGTCATAATATCGTGCAACTCTTAAACTGTACAAGTGTCATTCTCAAGATCTAAAATAGTTGTATGAAATTCCTATTATGTTTTGCACCAAATGTAAATATGCTTCCGATAATCCTTCACTTTACATTCTTCTTCTGTATTGCCATCATTACAGAAATTCCATATTCCATACTTTTTGCATAAGTTAGAAAGTAATTAATATGTAAGTAAATTTTAAGTAACAATTAATGTGCATATTTTTGTCGAAAATTTCTATTCAGCTGAACAAATTAAATTTTAGCCTGAAATTGGAGAAGCATCAAAAAAGCAGGACAATCCAGCCACGTCCAGCCCGGATGACAACCCTATCTACAAAACATATGCTCTAATTGCTCTAAAACTGTATTTGTGTTGGTGAGCGAAAGAGAGCTCCACTGAGAGAAAAGTTTAGTGAACTAAATAAAAGATGTTAATATTTAAAACGCTTTATTTGTTAACAATAATCAAGTCAACAATATTAATCAAATTCTCTGGCGACATATTGTCATAGCTCATTAATTGAGAGTTCGATATTAATAATTTTCGATAAATGTGTAAAATATTTTTTTTTTTTTTTTTGTTTATTTTATTACGTCGTTTTGATTAAAATCATTTCAAATCTGAAAAAAATTGTTCACAGAAGTAAATTGAGGTGAAAACCAGACAACACTTTAGTGATATTTTAAAGTTCTAAATATATTAAACAATCCAAATATTTCTTTCAGTGATCATGAACAAAAATTTAAAAAAAATTAAAATAGTAATATACCCGCTTTGCATGTTCATTCGTCGCTGTCTCAGTGAAAGAGAATAAGAATCAGTGTTGCCAGGGGTAGCTTGGAAAAAGTTACAACTTTTCTAATTAAAAGTTACATTTTTACATAAAAAGTTACATTTACGAATTCTTCCCAAATAAATACTATATATAATAAGGTTTAATAACATATAACTAACAACAATAATTTTTTCCGTATTAAACCGGTTACTATAATCAGAGTCCGAATTACAGCATTCGATATCTAGTAAAACTGATCGTAGTTATCTTATTTGAGATTATGGCATTCGATATCGAGCAAGAAATATAGTAAATATTATTATAATTTCGATATAGAAACCTTTTTTCGATACGATAGCTCATTCGATCACGAATGCGGTAATTCGGCCCGAGCTTTATATAAGTTTTAGTTGACTAAATATTATCTACACAACATTCATTAAATTGTAAACTTAATCCCGGTATTCTCCAGCACATAAATCAGGGACTCATGGTAGAGCATAATATTATTTAAATTAGGAAATTGATTTAATAAATCTATTAAATCAATTCTCCGGGACATTAGTATGGTTTTCAAACATTTCTGAGCGAAAATATTGCTATAAAGCTGTGTGTTGCTCTAGATTCCTATAAAGCTGTGTGTTGCTGTACTTGTTATTTTGAAATTTATATAACCTTTTGGAGTTTCAACAAAAATATACCGCGATGTTTCCCATCATGTCCTCAATTGAATTTTTCTAACTTTTAGCATGACTACTAGGAGTATGAAATGACAGCTACATTAATGACATACGATATTTTCAACAGACTTCTTCAAGTGTCTAAAAACAGAGTTATGTGATCCAGAAATACAATTTTTTTATCTGACGAAATATTCCAAATGCACAATATTGAATTACTAAGATCTTTCGCATTTCCAGAGTTTGTCTCAAAATGATCTTGACTTAGGTGGTAATAATTTACAAATAAGTCACACTATTGTTTAATAGAAACATTCGTGGCATGATATGCATTTAAAGTACTAAAAATGTGTACTCTACTTTTTCAGGGCTGAAAAGTTACGAAAATACGGTCCAAAAAAGGAAAATTATACATGTTACCTAGAGGGTCGAAAAGTTACGAAAAATGTAACAAATGTAACCAAACGGCATCACTGATAAGAATATGTGTGTGGTTAGCTTGCCCAATTGTGATATGAAATGGGCACTAATGATTTAGTTGCTTGATGTTGTTGCGCATGTTTTTTTTAGACATACATGCACACAAATTAAATTTCTCTATTTGCCTCCCAACGCTCTAATTGCCAAAAACGTCAGAAGACATACACATTAGGGTGGGTCGATTTGTAAGGCCAACATCGATTATTCGATAGCTTCGATGGGCCGATCGAATATTTATAAATATTTAAGGTATATTAAAAAAAATTATATATTTTTTTTTACCTACTAAAAAAACCTTAAAAATAAAAGTTGAGAAAAAGTCAATTATTATGCGTATGTGCAGATATTTGTAACGACCAAAAATATTAGTCTAAAACCCATATTCAAGTATACCGATCGACCCAAAATCACTTTCTGAGTCATTTAAACTATGTCCGTTCGTCTGGCTTGCAGGTCGCAATTTTGAAGATATTTCAATAAAATTTGGTACATACAATTATATATATGGAAATCATGTCACCTTATTTTATGATGATCGGTCCATAATTAGTAATAGCTTTAAATAATTTCAATACATACATAAATAACATGACCAAATTTCGATCGGTCCATAGTTAGCCATAGCTTTAATATAAGGCACTCTTCCGAAAATCATTCACGAAAATAAATTATTGAAATTTTAAAAGAAAAATGATTTTGCTCATTTACTTAGTGTAGGGCGGGCTTGACCGACCATACTTTCTTACTTGTTTTGATATGTAGTAGTGGAAATTTTATTTTCTCATGCCAAAAGCTATCAAAAAATCTATTACACAATATCGATAGCCACCCTAATGCACATGGATTAAACATTTCTCTTCTGATTTAACCTAAACCTGTTTAGTACACACTGTATCTCTTAAACACCTCGCCATTAAACTTCGACTGTCAGCCATTCAATGTCAGCATTGTAAAAGGGGACATACACAAAGTTTCATATGGATCACACGGTATGTCAGTGACTTCCACAACTGTTCATAAAAATACAACATTTTTCTCTTTTTTGAATTATAAATATTTGTAGGAACTTAAAAATTTTATTCATTGTGTTTTGAAATTATTACATCTTAAATAATAAAATAAATAATAAAAAAATTAACTAAACAACATTTGCTTCAAAGTGTATTTTATGAACACTTTTGAACCTTGAACATAAATGTATATTTTAAAGGATATTTTAATATTTAATATGGCCACCTTTGGCTTTTATGACAAGCTGCATCCTTTTTGGCATACTATTATTTAAATTTGTTAAAATAGATGATTCTATTTTGCTCTATTCCTCATTAACCGCCGCCCATAGCTCTTCAAGATTTTGTGGCACTGGATTTCTCATAATTTTTTGTTTTTTCAAAATATTCCACAAATTTTCGATCGAATTTAAATACAGGGATTGTGGGGGCCAATCTAACCACTTAAAATTATGATCCTTAAGCCATTTCATGGTCATCATGGCATTATGTTTCGGGTCATTATCCTGCATAAATACCGTATCGCCTGGTTCACAACCAAAAACTTCCAGACTAGGCAAGTATGAGTCCCTTAAAATGTCTGTATAATGCTCTGCTTGCATTATACCTTTTATTTGCCTAAGTATACCTAATTTTTCACCCTGAAAACAACCCCATAACATTAGGGATCCTCCACCATAATTTAATGTATTTTGAATATTATTTTTGGGTCATACCAGGACCAAATGCGACCGTCGGAACATAATCTATTTATTTTTGTTTCGTTGGACCATGTTACAATTTTCCACTGCTCTGGAGTCCAATTGACATGATATTTTGCAAACGTTAAATGATTAGCCCTGTGTTTTGCTGATAAAAGCGGCTTCTTAATTTTGGTTTTAGCCTTCTTACCGCATTCCTTATACGTACAGTTTAATGGGATACGTTTATTTGAAGGGGCTCCCTAATTTCCTTATTGGCCTGTAGAGCGTTATCAACAGCTCCTGATACGACAAGGCGTCTCACCAATCTCTTCGTGTGGCAATTCAATTTTTGTTTTCGCCCACCATTATTTTTTTTTTTTTTTTGTAAAAACGCCAAGTTTTTTATTTACTTTCAAATTATATAAAAATAAAAAAGTTCGAATAATTACCAAAATTAAAATATTATATTTTTTATTCTTTTGCAAATAATAAATATTTGCCTTTCAAAAAATGTTGGCACCACTGCCTTCATATTGTTAGCATTTTTGTCTGCATATGATAACAGCTGTTTTAGCTGTCACTTAACGTTGCGGACAGAATTCTGTTTTCAACAGATTCATCCGCAACAGAACGGCAACATTACAGAAAAACTAACGACATATACAACTTCCCATAAGCTAAAAACAAAACAGCTGATCCGTTACGGAACGGAACGTACAAACTAATTAGGCCTTTAATCAAAAAAACATAAGTAACGGAACCATAGCAGTGTTGTATTTGTCAGCGCTGGTAAATATAATTAATTAGGTCCCTAACTAACAAAAATATGCAACTTAAAAACTAATCATTCATGAGAAATTTATAAGGGGAAAACATTAAAAACACTAAATTTTTGTGAACAGTTGTGGAAGTCACTGTATATGTTTACATGTTGAAAAATTTTCCAAATCTAAATTAATCAAACTATTTGATTTGGACTTCTATACACTTTTTATTTTTAAAATCTATGAGTTTATTTGATATTTCAAGAATTTTTGTTTTGTAAAAAATCAGTCAGTTTTTAAATTGAATATAAATAAGAATATTATTTTTCAATAAAGCTATAAAAAGAAGCGGTAAAGTAATTTGATTCACATACCGGTTACATAGAATCAGTTACCTTACTAGGTACCTACTTAACCCTTTTTGTAATTTAATTGCAATTTTCTATGTATGCAGTATTCCTTGGCACTTGAAACATTCTGAGAACTCCTAACTTTTTGTTATATTTATTTTTTATAATGGACATATTTGTGTCTCGACTTGGGATGGAGTGGTAAATCATTTTATATTTTACACCCTTAACAGGGTGACAGGGCACCCGGGTACCACATACAAATTATATGGAAAATATTACGTATACGCTCACAACACAATACTGAGTAGTGTTTCTACAGGCTGAATTTATTTCAGTACTGTGTATATAAATGGGAATCCCCATTTATTGAATTGACATTAAGCTAAACTTAAACATTTTTTTAGCATTTCGTAGTATGGAGCATTTGTATATATTCCGCAATAATATGTAACTACATAGGTTCTGTATGTGGTCCCCGGGCCGGTTAGCCTGTTAAATGTGTTTTTTGTCACACACATAAGGGTTAATCAGCTACATAACATTTTAACATTTAACATATTATTTGTGTGCATGTATGAGTATGCTGTCAAGCAACTGAATGAAATATTTATATTTTTTACGCTCTTGTTGTGTGTTTTGTTTTCAATAGTGTTGTGTAAGTGTAAATTCACGAAAATCTTCGTAATCTAAACAATATGAACGCGCATCACTGATCTAGATCAATGGTGCGCAGCCCATAGCACAATTGTGCAAAATCAAATCACACGTATTCTTATGCTCTTACAATTTAGAAGCCATTGTCCACTCAACAAGACAACTATAAAAGCGCATGAGCACGGGTGTATGACTTTTTCTTTATTTTTTCAGTTTTTGTATTTGTTTGTTTGTGGGTGCACTGAACAAAATAAAGAATTGAATGTGTTGGTGAGAGTAAGTGTATTGGTGAGAGAATTAACTTTTGCTCACCTCTGATCTAGATCCACTAAAAAGGCATTTTTGGAAATTCGAACGCTAAAACTCTATATCTCCAGTTTGGAAATTCGTTTCTCTAGGTGGCCAAGACGGGTAAAAATAGTCCAGTTGAACCCTTCGTTAACTTTTATATCTCCTTAATTGATAAGCATAGAAATACAATTTTTAATTCATTGGACCAGGCACAATAGTGTGAAATCTTGTTGGTACGTTTTTTGAAATTCGAATTTTCAAGAAACATTTTTTTAATAAAATTACCAAGAATTATTATTTTCTAATTACACTTTTTACTGATAATTAATATGAACATTTTCGAAAATAATTTCCACACGATGAAAAAAGAGCCGAAAAAATGGGTGAAACGGCACATTTAATATTATTTATTAAAATTAACAATAATAATAAAAAATATGAAATATCCTTCCAACAACACACACAAAAATCCACAAGATGCTATTCGGAACTCAAGTACTAAGGCACTTTTTAGAAATTTCTGCTATTCTATTTTAAGTACTTTTATTTTAATTTCATCAATAAAATTGTTTTGCCTCCTTTGAGACCTGAACCCAGGTTGTTCGGCTACAGTTCAATAGACTAAACCCCTACCCCCATATTCATAAACAGTTTTAAAATTTATCAAAGGCTTATAAAACAAAATTTCCATACAAAATTTGAATATAAACCTTTGATAAATTTAAAAAAATTGTTTATGAATAAGGTCATGTTTAAAATACTAATTTTTCTTTCAAACATAATGTTTGACCTAACTCACCATTAGTGGAATTCAATTAGTGTTAAAAATAGCAACCTTAATTTAGTTATTAACAAGTAACAGAGCTAAATTCGGCTGTGCCGAATCTTATATACCCTTCACCTAAGTATAAATATTTACATACATTGCCTTTACCCATGCAAAACTCTTCATATAGCAACAACAACAAGAAAAAATCGTAATATCATATCAGATGCAATTGCAAATCATCCGATATTCATATTCACACATTGCGTTCACACTGATAACTAACCAAATAAACACAACAATTATTTTGCACAATTGTATGTTGAAAAAATAACAACAAACAACAACAAAAATAAACGAAATTATGCATGCGTGTGTTTGATTTATAATTCTTATTCATTTCATCTCAAGGCGAATTTATATGCATATATATAAATTCGCCTTTTTTGATCTCATTCCACATTGTAGAACAGAGGTCCGCAAAAGTAAATTCTCTCACCAACATTCAATTCTTTATTTTGTTCAGTGCACCTACAAATAAACAAATACAAAAACTTAAAAAATAAATAAAAAGTCATACACCCGTGCTCATGCGCTTTGGTAGTTGTATCGTTGAGTGGACTACGACTACTAAATTGTAAGAGCATAAAGGCTGGGTTAGCCGACCGTTGTAATGTAATGTAACCGTAATGTTGACTTAACGTAACACTTTAGTGCGATTATAGAACATTAAAAACGTGTTTTTGACATAAACAAACAATAGCCGGAACTATATTTGTTGTATAAACATTCATTGGCCTGTACCAATAAAATCAATTCGTTCATTTTAATAAAGACAAACTTAATAAGTTTTGTTTAATTTAAAGTTTCTCTTTAATAATTCGCGCTTGTCGCTGATTGAAATTGTCAAAATTGAAACAGCTGTTTGAAAGTGTTATCAACACAATTGTTTTAAATACTCTTTAAGCGATTTTATAATTTTTTTCTGCGATTTAAAAAAAAAATTATTAAATTTTGTTTGGTAATAGTACATACATATAAACCGTATTTATTTACACATAATGTATTCATAATAATTGTCCATTAGGAGACAATTATAAATATTGGCCCATAATCATACTCATAAATAAAGTATATTTTAAGAAAAATAAAGTCGTCTTTACTTAAGAGTGGACTATAGGTCTACCATAGACAAAAAGTCAAAAATGTTTAAGTTACAAGATATTGGCAGAGAATATTGAACCAATAAAATTAGTACCAAAATAGAATAAATTTGATATTAATCTTTCCCTTTCTATTTTTCCACTGTTTTTTTTTTCTTTAGTTTCCCGGTTACATTTGTTGTTTGTCACCTTTTGTTTTGTTTTTTTAAATTTTCTAAGTCAGCTGTTCAGCGATGCCACTTGTCTATATTTTGTTGTATACTGTATGAAAACATTTTCTACATTTGAGGTGACACCCAGTTAAAGTCGGTTCAATTTAAAACATACTTTAATTTTGACTATAGTTAGAAAATAATAAACAGCGGGTTTTTATTTTAAAGTTGTTTTTAAAAAGAACCGACTTTATTGTTTGACTATGATTATGGGCCATTATTTATTACCTTGTCATACAGACTTTATTAAAGGTCCGATAACTTAAAAATTAATTAATATTGTATTGTACCTTATACTAAGGGGCATTATTATAACTTGCCTTTATGTTCGTAATAGTAAAAGTTGACTTTAAGGGTACCTTTTTATATTGCTTAAAGTTAACTTTTACTATTTCGAACATAAAGGCAAGTTGTAATAATGACCCTTAGTATAGTTAATTTGTGTATACAAAATATTAATTTAATATTTTGAAACTTGATTACTTTCGCCGATTATTAGTATACATTTTATAAATGCTTGTATGAATTAATTTGTATAATAAGTAAATATTACCATACATTAAACGGTTTTGTTTTTTATTTATGTACATAGAACACTGCAAATATGATTAAACGTTCTGAGCAAAATAAGTATTTTTTATACAAGACTTAAAATCAACAAGTTGACAACACCGTTAGTAAATGTCACGTAGAAACGTAAAGAAATTCTGTTTTTAACAGGTTCAGACGTTACAGTTACGTTACATTTTGTCACTATAACTGCTTTATCTACTTTACACACAATAGAAACGATCTGTTCCGTTCCTTAACCACAAAGTATACAGAGGTGTCAAATTTGACGTTTCAAAAACTCAAAATCAGATGATAGGGCAGTTCTCTTAAAAAAGGATAGCAAATATTTTGTACTACAATATCAGTGATGTGTTAAAGCAAAACGCTATATACAACGCGAATATGGTAGACAAAGTAATGTAATCAAAACAAACAAATAACCAAAACAAAACAATGAAAAGGGCAGTTTATAAAGAAAGAGACGAATAGAAAACGAGATTATTTTCTGTCTCGTGACACCTCTGTATACTCTGTGCCTTAACGGAACGGAACAGCTGATCGGTCGGCTAATCCACCCTTAAGAATACGTGTGATTTGATTTTGCAAAATTGTGCTATGGCTGCGCACCAACAATAACATTCTACAATGTAGAATGTTGTTGTCAAAGCATGCAATAAATTGTCTTTTTAGATGAAATTTTCAGAGGTTGTCTCGGATTTTTGCTCATATCTCCGTTATCTATGGCCGGATTTTGCTGATTTTAAATAGCAAACTTCTCGAAAGCATGTCTGACAGAATTATTGAAGATTTGGATCCCGAAGATAACTGGGGTCTTCAGAAAATTGATTTTAACAGACAGACATGGCTTAATCGACTCTGCTATCTATAAGGATCCAGAATATATACACTTTATAGGGTCGGAAAATTACATTATGGAAATTACAAACGGAATGACAAATGAAAATATATACCCTTCTCACGAAGGTGAAGGGTATAAAAAAAGTACAAGGTGAAGGGTATAATGTAGATTTTTTATGGAACACTAGTTGCTGGCGAGGTTTTCGTCTAGCTCGTTAGTTTTCTTAGGAGATTCCAACCCGTTCCTCACCAATCTCGATCCTTAACAAGATAACAAAAACAATAAAATACAAGAACAAACTGAACCTACATTAAATTCTACCACACACAACATACTTCAGATACAGATGTTAATCTCTGTTCATGCCCTCCCAACCTTGTCGCAATGCTATCCCCTAAGTTTCCCAGCGATTCAAACTCCATTCCCACTTACCTGTCAATCAATTCCATTTAACTTTAATTATTTAAGCCCATATCATTTTTATATTCGATTTCTCAAAATACATAAAACATTATTTATAGAATGAATTTTTGAAACTAAAACAAAACTAAATTCTATACACTTAATATTAATACAAATAATAATAACAATATAAAACAAGTAAGAAAGTATGGTCGGTCAAGTCCGACCAGATAATACCCTACACTAAGTAAATGAGCAAAAACATTTTTCTTTCAAAATTTCAATAATTTATGTTCGTGAGCGATTTTCGGAAGTGGGCCTTATATGGGAGCTATGACAAATTATGGACCGATCACCACGAAATTTGGTCACGTGATTAATGTTTATATGAAAGTTATTTATGTTGAATTTTATGTGTATACCAACATTTGTAGGAGATTTATGCTCGTTGAAGTGATTATCGGAAGCAGGCCTTATATGGGAGCTATGACTAAATATGGACCGATCATAATAAAATTTGGTGACATGAATTCCCTATATATAAAACTTATTTGGACAAAAACTTGTGTAGATACCTATATAAATTAAACATTTGTGACGGATAAAATCCACTTTCGGGAGGACATTTGTATGGGGGCTAGGTCAAATAATGGACCGATTTCAGCCAGTTTCAATAGAAAGTGATTCTAAGTCGATCGGTATACTTTAAGGTGGGTGTTAGACTAATATTACGGTAGGGTATAAAAAACTAAAAATAAATTTTACAATAAATATAATTTTGGTAGCTCAATTATTTTTATGCTAGATATGAATTTTATCTTTTTTACTCATATATATGGGGAATTTCACGTCAACTTTTGAAATCGATGTCTTCCGATCGGCACCAATGTTAGTTCTATTGGATAGTAATTCGGATACAATTTTTCAACAAGATCGGTCAAGAACTCTCTGAGTTATAGGAGGTCAAATTTTGACATTTTGGCCAAACAGGTGTTTTTTCTTATGCATATAACTTATTACCTATTGTTCTTAGCAAAATGTTTCTCAAATAGTTTAGATAGCTATTTATGCAATCTTTGGAAAAAAAAAATAAAAAAAATAAATAAAATATTTTTGACTTTTTTTAAAAAAATAAAAAAATGGACCCATTTTTTAATTTTTTTTTTTGCTCAGAAGAAAGCTTATGTGTTTTCCTTTAACACCTTTCTTGTCGCTTAGTGGGATGCGAGTGGGATATCTATCAAAAAAATGTTTTGTAACTCAAGACATAAAATTTTTTCAAAATGGACCCTTTTTTTATTTATTTATTTTTTTTCTCAAAAGAAAGCTTAGGTCTTTTCCTTTAAAACCTTTTTGGTCGCTTAGTGGGATGCGAGTGAGATATCTATCAAAAAAAATATTTTGTAACTCAAGATATAAAATTTTTGACTTTTTTTGCAAAATCAAAAACTTTGTTGACTTTTTTTAAAAAAATGGACCCATTTTTAAGTTTTTTTTTTTTGCTCAGAAGAAAGTTTATGTGTTTTCCTTTAACGCCTTTTTTGTCGCTTAGTGGGATGCGAGTGGGATATCTATCAAAAAAATTGTTTTGTAACTCAAGACATAAAATTTTTTACTTTTTTTTTGCAAAATCAAAAATTATTTTGACTTTTTTTTCCAAAATGGACCCTTTTTTGATTATTTTTGTTTTCTCAAAAGAAAGCATAGATAGGTCTTTTCCTTTATAACCTTTTTGGTCGCTTAGCGGGTTTTTAAATTGATTTTTTCCATATTTGTGTGTAAGTGTTTCTAAAAACTTAAAAATAAAAACCACCACAACTGACCGATAATAGCCACTGGAGGGGTGCAATGTAAGGCCGACCGCTATTAATTTTCCACCCCCAAAATTTGTCTGAGTTTTGTATCTTGCGGCTTTTTTAGTCAATCCTATAGGTAGTTTTCAGCGCAATAATTTATATTCGTGTTTGATTTTTGGAAGTGGGGGTTATATGGAAGCTATGTCAAATTATGGACCGATCACCATGAAATTAGGTGGTGTGATTAATGTCTATATGAAAGTTATTTATGTTGCATTTTATGTGTATACCAAAATTTTTAGGAGATTTATGCTCGTTAAAGTGATTATCGGAAGCAGGCCTTATATGGGAGCTATGACTAATTATGGAGGGATCATAATAAAATTTGGTGACATGAATTCCGTATATATAAAACTTATTTGGAGAAAAACTTGTGTAGACCTATATAAATTAAACATTTGTGACCGATAAAGTCCACTTTTGTATGAGGTCATTTGTATGGGGGCTAGGTGAAATAATGGACCGATTTCAGCCAGTTTCAATAGGCTTGGACCTTGGGTCGAACAAATGATATGTACTAAATTTTATCGAAATATCTTCAAAATTGCGACCTGTACTCTGCGCACAAGGTTTACATGTACAACCAGCCAGCCGGACGGACGGACGGACGGACATCGTTTAATAGACTCAGAAAGTGATTCTGAGTCGATCGGTATACTTTAAGGTGGGTGCTAGACTAATATTTTTGGGCGTTACAAACATCTGCACAAATCCAATATACCCTCGCCACTATGGTGGTGTAGGGTATAAAAAGTGATTTTTATTCCTGAGGTTAACATATTATGGGTATTACAGTATCGAGGCTATGAAATTTTAGTTAGGTATGTTACCTACCATCGGAAAGGCTAATGTGTCTAGTCTCTCTGCGTAAGTTTAATTTTTAAGGTTTACACACAAATATGAAAAAAATCAAAATAGTGCATATGCAAAAAATTTAAAAACCTTTGTTTTGAGTTACAAAACATTTATTTTGATAGATATCCCACTCGCATCCCACTAAGCGACAAAAAAAGGTGTTAAAGGAAAACACATAAGCTTTCTTCTAAGCAAAAAAAAAAACTTAATAATGGGTCCATTTTTTTAAAAAAAGTCAACAAAGTTTTTGATTTTGCAAAAAAAGTCAACAATTTTATATCTTGAGTTACAAAATATATTTTTTGATAGATATCCCACTCGCATCCCACTAAGCGACCATATAGATCGCTTAGGAAAAGACCTAAGCTTTCTTAAAAAAAAATAAAAAAAGGGCCCATTTTGAAAAAAAAGCCAAAAAAGTTTTTGATTGAAAAAAAAGCCAAAAAATATTTTATTAATTTTTTTAATTTTTTTTCCAAAGATTGCATAATAGCTATGAAAACTATTTGGGACACATTTTGCTAAGAACAATAGGTAATAAGTTATATGGATAAGAAAAATCACCTGTTTGGCCAAAATGTCAAATTTTGACCTCCTATAACTCAGAGAGTTCTTGATCCATCTTGTTGAAAAATTGTGTCCGAATTACTATCCAATAGAACTAAAATTGGTGCAAATTTCATCCCGATCGGAAGACATCGATTTCAAAAGTTGGTTCACTTGACGTCAAATGCCTCATATACAAAAAAGAAAACAAATTTATTTATAGACAAGAAATCATACAATATGTCAAAACAAATTGTAAGGGTGTAGTGTATGCATAATGTAGAGTACAAATGCATACTCTTATGTAGTTCAAGTACATGCATACAATGTATTGGGTTGAACTAAATTGTTACAGATTATTACTTTGAACCAACCGTATTTTTATACCCTCCACCACCACAAGTGGTGAAAGAGGGTATATATACGTTTGTCATTCCGTGTGTAACATTGAGAAATATTCATCTGAGACCCAACAAAGTATATATATTATTGATCCTTATGAAATTCTAAGTCGATTGAGCAATGTCCGTCTGTCTGTCCGTCTGTCCGTCTGTCTGTCTGTCTGTCTGTGTAAAACACTCTCACGCCCAAAATACATAAGCAAAAGTAATGAAATATATACCAAAATGTTTATAATTTTTCTAAGCAGTTTGGTATTGAAAATCAGCAAAATCGAGTAAGTAGAACCAGGGTTATGGATTAAAATGTAAGACAACCTCCAAAAATTTAGATCATTTTCACATGTTTTTTTCTGATTTTTGGTAAATCCATTCCAGAAAATACCATGAAATTTTGCACACATTATTTATATGATAAAAGGACAAATTCTGTTGAAAATGGAAAGAATCGGTCCATAGTTTCTCGTAGCCCCCATACAAATTTCTTCCCGAAATATGCTGCTATGGTATGTAAATGCCCATAGAATTGCAGTATCCATACAAAATTCAGCACAACTAAGTTTCGTGAAAACAGAAATTGCGACACCAATTTTTTTTTGGATCGGGCACTTTTTGACCATAGCCCCCATATAAAGTTTACTTCCGAAAATCATTTAAATACACTTAAGTATCTTATATATATCGGTATCAGGTTGAAATTCAACTTGAATAATTCCCATGCACATGAAAATCGCTGTAGGGAATTTCATGAAGATCGGCACATAATTGGTTATAGCTCCCATATAAGGACCACTTCTAAAAACCACATTAATTTTCATAAATATCTGAAAAATATCGTTATCGAATTAAAATTTTACACAGATCGGTAGTATTAATTCACAAATGATACTACTAGATTGTGTGAATATCGGTTCATATTTGAGCATAGCTCCCATATAAGGTCCATTTCCGAAAATTACTTAAATACTAATAACTCTTTTATAAAAGCTTCTATCTTGTTTAAATTTCAAACAAATATTTCCATTATATACGAAAATCGATGTGTTGAATTTTGTGAAGATCGGCCGATAATTGGTCATAGCTCCCATATAAGGACCACTTCCGAAAAACACATTAACCTCTGTAAATATTTTAAATATATGGATATGGAACTAAAATTGTATACCGATCAATATATTGTATCCAAAAATTATACTACTGGGTTTTGTGAATATCGGTCCATATTTGACCATAGCACCCATATTAGCTCGATGTCTGATAATCACAATAATACCCATAAAATTCTTATAAATAATGTTATGGACAAAACTATCAAGCAAAATAGGCCTCAAGTACATAGAAATCGCTTTAAAATATTTAATTATATCTTCCAAATAAGTCGCACATCCGAAAAATACATTAACGCATATATACAATCATATCGGTAAAAAATGTAACAGATATAAGTTTCAAGTTGGTTTGATGACTATGGGTTCTTGATTATATATAGAAGGCTCACATCCGGAAAATTCATTAGAACAGAACAAAAATATACTTTTGAAGTTTGACTAAATATATTTGTTTACCCTTTTTTATACTTATTTACTTCACTTGTGGTGAATAAGTAAATATTGAGCCAATCGGTAATGTTAACCAATTATTAAGTATATAAATTGTTAAATAGTACATTTTATTCCTATTATAAAAGTATAGACTCTGTTGGAAACGGTAGGAATATGTAGTTATTTCAATTATAAATTGCTGAAATAGATAACATTTTTATAAATTTGAAATAAAATATCTTCTGCGTAAACTAGTTTTTCTAACAATATATAAAATACTACTATACAACTATGTTTTAAATAAACTTTTATTTTGTTTAAAAAAAAGTGTTTTTATTGAAGAAAGTACATAATTTGTATGTAGTCCAAAATGTGTATTATATCATGATTCATATATAATCCATAAAGTGGCTTAAAAAGAAATTCGGTTATAGTCCTAATTCGCTCATAGTCCACAAAAATTGTGCAACTGTATTTGTAGACTATAAGCGAAAACTACTGTATTACATTACCATTCTACCATTCTTCATAATCGGAGCTAAGTCCCAATAACAAACACTGAATATGGATATTAGAGTGTTTATACCAATGTAATTTCTATAATTTTCATCTAATTTAGGTGGAGGGTATTTAAGATTCGGCATAGCCGAATATAGCACTCTAACTTGTTTTTTTTTCATTGTGTGAGTTGTTGTTTTTGTAGTAACACTTTCAGTTTCATAAGTGTGTCACCATTGTATACTGATCTAAGTGATAGGAATGCAGAACATGTGCCATCAAGAATTCTTTTGGTGTATGTTTAATGCAAGTACAACAAAATACATTGAGTGCATTTTTATTCTAATTGTTTTGAGTAGAGTTTAAGTTATTGAGTGAATTTAGAAAGTTACTCATAGAATTAGTAAAAATAATAGTATATATATAAGAACAAGATTTAAATAAAGATGTTATTATTATTTTTTATCACTGAACTAAAACAACGAGTTCTTTTTTTATTACAATATAAGTTTGTCATTCCGTTTGTAATTTCCACAATATAATTTTCCCACCCTATAAAGTATATATATTCTGGATCCTTATAGATAGCGGAGTCGATTAAGCCATGTCCGTCTGTCTGTCTGTTGAAATCAAATTTCTGAAGACTCCAGATATCTTCGGGATCCAAAACTTCAATAATACTGTCAGAGATGCTTTCGAGAAGTTTCATATTTAAAATCAGCCAAATCCTTCCATAAATACCGGAGATATGAGCAAAAATCCGAGACAACCTCTGAAAATTTTATCAAAAAAAGAAAATTTATTGCATGCTTTGACAAAAAGCATTTTGGTTTTTGGTGTTTCGTTTCGTTTGGCATTGTTGTTTTATACCCTTCAACTTCGTGAGAAGTGTATATATAAGACATTACATTTGTAACTTCTACAATATAATCTGTCAGCAATTAAATGAAAAAATTTTAAAAGTTGTATTGATATATATATAGGATGCTATACGCTGAAAGTGGGCAATTAATGCATCCACAAAAAAGATGATGGGTATATAAGATTCGGCATAGCCGAATATAGCACTCTTACTTGTTAGATAATAAATCTAGCAGACATTTCAAGAGAAAATACTACTTTTCACTTAAAAAAATGTTCAATTAAAAAATCTTTTGTTTTGAATTTTTTTATGGAAAAAATTTAATATAATTTGTTTTTATTTTTTCAATTAATGACAATAAAACCTTAATTAAAAAAATGGAAAAAAATGTAATACAATTTGTTTTTTATTTTCCCAGATAATAAAAATAAAACAAAATTTGCTTGGATTTCGTTCGTTTTGTTTTTGTTTATTGCTTGAATAGTACTAATGAGTTATCAACAATGCTTTAATCATAGAGATAACCCTAAGGGAACTTACATTGTTTTCAAAAATAATGAATGATAAGTAGTTGAATGTCTCCAACAACTATGTATGTATATTTGTGCATACTAATATACATACATATAGTTTTAAACACATATTTGAAAGATTTTTTAAAAACACTCATGTGAGCAAGTAGTGAACAATGTACATACATACATAGATCATGCGCGGATCCAGAGGAGGTGAAATAGGAATTCCCCCCCCCCCCAAAACCGAAAAAATTACATTTTTTCGGTTTTGGGGGGGAAGAAGAAGAAAAACAGTAAAATGTAGAACAAATCATGATTTTGTTCCCCCAAATGGTTGACCTGGATCCCCGCCTGGCGTAGATAAATAAACATAGATCGGAAAGATCTATGTTTACTCAGTTGTCGAAAACTTAAGTGGTGAGAATGTATTAGTAAAAAAAACTATGTGAAAACAAAAAAAACACTCGTATATGTAATTATTTTGAGTAATTTTTCGGTTTCAGTGTTTTTTCTAGTTTCCGCTCTATGTTTATTTCTATGAGAATTTAATTCAAACCATGAACAGTTTCATGGCGAATATGCAAAATATGTAAATAAATAAAAAATAAATTCTCTAAGAATTTGTTTTTGGAATGCTAACGGCCTTAGCCAACATAAGAATGAAGTACAACAATTTCTCTAGCTTCAGGAAATTGATGTACTACTCGTATCTGAAACACACTTTACCCTAAAGAACTGTTTCAGAATTAACGGATATTACACTTATGACACAAAATATCCAAGTGGTAGAGCATGTGGCGGAACAGCTATATTAGTGAGAAAAGATATCAGGCATTTCCCAATGCCAGAATATAAAATGGACCACATCCAGGCCACATCTATAAATATACCTGATGGCAGAGTTACAATATCTTCAATATATTGTCCTCCTAGGTATAATGTTAATCGAGAGCAGTTTCTCGAATATTTTAGGACTCTAGGTCCAATATTTATAGCAGCTGGTGATTACAATGCAAAACATACATTTTGGGGCTCTCGCCTTGTTACTCCTAGAGGGAGGCAACTGTTAGAAGCAATATCGTCTAACAGACTAGATACAATATCTAGTGGCCAACCTACTTATTGGCCTACAGACCTCAATAAGATTCCAGATCTAATTGAATTCGCTGTAATCAAGAATATAAAACGAGAATTTTCAGTGATCCCTTCGCTGGACCTCTCGTCAGACCACTCACCTACAGTTTTAACGTTATTAGAAGTTCCAAGTAAATTGGAAAACTATTACTCTTGTTTCCCTAACAAGAAAACGAACTAGTTAAAGTATAAAATGTATGTTAGCTCACACTTGCCACAGAACATCTCATTGAAAAATGAATATGAAATACAATCCGCTATCGATATATTTACAGATATTTTAACAAACGGCGTTAAAGTGTCTACGCCCCCAGTCACCTTGGGGAATTACGGACATTCAAAATGTCCTTGATACATTGAGTCTCTTATCAGAAGAGAACACTCAGACGTCAAGGGCAACAATCGCGATCTCCGAGCGTAAAGTCTAAACTAAATCAATGCCAAAGAAGACTTCACGTAGCCTTAAAGATTAATAATTAATAAAAAAAAAACAGAATATAGTCTCTGGAAAGCTGTGAAAAATATACAATGCCTTATTGTGTATGAGTCACCCATACGCCTTCAGAACGGAGAATGGGCAAAAAATACTTCAGAAAAAATCGAAGCATTTGCCAATCAGTTGGAGAATGTATTTACCCCAAATAATACGAATTCATATATTAGTGATAATGTCATAAATAATGTGGTGCCAGCCTCAATAAAATTCCGGTTCTCTACCGTGAAGACGACAATCAAAGGTCTTAAGGCTGGAAAATCACCTTCCACGATGATAAGTAATCTGCCCAACTCAGCACTGAGAATTATTTTGTTTATATTTAACTCAATACTACGTATTGGATAATTCAATTCAATTTATTTTTCATAATCTGTAAGCCTGTAAGGCCAAAATGATTACATAGTATTAAAATTTTTAATGGCACAAAATTTTTATATTTTTTTTTAAATTTAATTAATAATTAATAATAACTAATTTTTTAGATATGGATAGATTCCCTAAATAATAAAAAAATATCAAACCATTATCAACAATAATATATGTGTTTCTTTAACTATTCGATGTGCAGTTTTCAATCAGAATTTATATAAATTTACAAAAAAATGATGTAATAAATGTGAAATTAACATATTCTTGAACTCATTAATGGAATGGGCAAAATGTCTCTCTATAATAGAATAGTATGTTATAATAGAATTTCATATTTTGCAAATATTTACAACTAATGATCTTTTCATAATAAGAGAATTAAATCGGGGACAAATCAAGGATCGTGATCTAGATGAGCTTCCAAAAAGAAATCGGGATGTTATATAGCTTGGTGACCCACATTTAATTGCCTTATAGAAAAATAGCATTAACCTTAACTTAACGAAATCTCTAAAAGTGCAACCCAAGAAATCCTTAACATATACTGTTACGTGTTCCCACACCCGTAATCCATACACGTATCTTACAATCCTATTAAAGTGTTTTCTCATACGGTCTAAATTTAGTTCACTAGTACATGAATATAATTCCAATCCATATAAAATAATGGGCATAAGTGTCGCATGAGCTAATAGCTTCCTAATTTCCAAAGGTAAATAACATTGCGTATTGTATAGCCTACGTAGCTATATAATCAAAAGTTAGTTGATCGTCTATATAAATACCTAACGTTTTGAAATAACAAACATAATCTATTTCCCGATTACATACAGTTAACCTAGGCACATTAACGCCATTACCATTAAATATCATTGCCCTTGACTTTGATACATTTAGCGCAATGAAATTTTCCTTACACCAGTCCTCAACCCTATTTAATGTAGCGTGTATTTCACCAAGGGAGCTAATAATATCATCCCTGTTAACCGAAAATAATAATTGTAAATCATCCGCATATAGAAAACTAAATGATCTACCGATATGGTCAAAAATATCATTAGCATAACAACAGAATAGTATTGGGCCTAGTATGGAACCCTGTGAAACTCCTCTAACCATTTTTTTACACAGTGACACACTTCGCTCAAACTGAACGTACTGACTCCTATCAAATAGTAAAGATGAAACCAAAGTACAAGCTGATTTTGTAAAATGAAACTGGGAATATAATTTGTTCAATAGAACCTGGTGACATACAGACTCAAATGCTCTACTTAAATCTAAGCTCAACAATATAACACTAAACTTGTTATCAACTCTTTGTCTAATTTCCTCAATAATATTTGCCATTAAGGTGGTGATGTTATGATGTCTTCTAAACCCTGATTGGAATTCTGAAATGGTTTGCTGATATTGCACACTTTCCACTAATTGTTCATATCGTTCGAGCAAATTGATAAAATACTAATTGGTCTAAAATCAGAATCACTCTTCGGATTCTTAATTTTAGGTGTAGGGATTATTTTCGCATTTTTCCAACAATTCGGATATGTTGATGAGGTCAAAATATTATTATATATATGCACAATACATCCCGATATCATAGGGTAAATTAATTTTAAAATTTAGACGATACACCATCTGGTCCAATAGCTTGCGATTTAATTCTATTCATAGCATTATAAACATCAATTTCATCCACTCTGTTAAATGAGAAACCATTAGGGTTTGAAACATATTCTACATTTTGATATGATAAGGATGGCAAATTGCTAACAGGAGGCATTGAAAAATACTCATTACAACTCTCAACGTCAGTTGAATGAGTTTGTACCCTATCTTCACCAACGAGTGCGATTTTCTTCATTTCATTCCATAGACGTTTATCCGAAAATAAATTTTGAAAAAATAATCTCCTCTGCTTCCTTATAATAGATTTTGTCCTATTTCTGTATTTACAGTATACTGTCCATCTTTCATTGCATTTATTTTCCAAATATGCTCTGTACATTATGTTCCTTTGTTCCTGAGCTTCAACAATTATAGGTAACTTCATCCAATCTATTTTCCCTTTCGTCTTAATAGGTTTCACCGGATTATGTTTGTCATACAATGATAATATAATTTGATTCAGACTGTCAACTTGATCATTTACATCTGTTCTATTAAATATTCCACTAAGTCTAGGATATTAAAATCATCTCTACAGGCTTCAAAATTAAAGTCTGAGTTAGAAATCAAAAAGTAGTCAATAAGCTTGGTTGTATTCCAACCATTAGTAAAATGAGTTGGTAGGTTGTTATGAACAATATCCAAACCCATTCTTCGACATGGAACTCTTATTCTTTCTCCCTCCTCAAATAGATCAATATTAAAGTCTCCCATATAAATTACATTGTCATATCTACCAGAATATTCTGCAAGAATCTCTTCACAACATGATATAATCCCATAAGGCAAATAAATGACTCCAATTAATATTTTGCCAATCGTTTCAGTGATAATTTCAACAAAAATGCATTCTGCTACTCCCTCATTCATGCTAACACCCACCCATCTAGATCTTAATCTATTACTCACGTAAATACAAACCCCACCACCTTTTCGAAAAGACCTGTCGCACCTATACAAGTAATAACCATTTAAAGAAACAGCATTATTTGATATGTAATCATTAAGCCAAGACTCCGAGACCCCAATCACATCAAATGTCCCATCATTAAAAATAACCTTTATTTCATCAAGTTTCGCAGAATTCCTTGGTGCAATACTCTGAGCATTCATATGTACTATATTAAGGTTACCTAAACTCAAATTCAGATTCTTTATTTCATTAATATTGATAATGGGACCTAAATTATCATTCATTAATAAAAAAAGGGAAACCATCCATATCCATATATAAACTAACCTATTATATTTATTACTATAATCCATTAAATACAACTTTTGACAACATTATAATATGAATTACTTGCTGACTTATAAAATTATTTATTAAGGATATTAGAAAATAAAGATTTTATCAAATGGAAATTCATACTGTAGAAAAACAAAAATAAAAAAAAGTTAAGTGAACAGAGAATTGGAAACTCTGTAAATGTGAGAAATTATTTAATAAAATAATAAAATTTAATTTTATGAACACATTATTTTAGTGCAATAATTATCACAATTAATAATCATATAGATAGATGAAAATAACTATGCTAATTTAGTGGTAAAAAATTTAAAAAAACAAATAGTTATAAGTATAATTGCGAACTATTATGTGTAAAAGATTAATTAATACTCATAAATATTACAATTCCACATAAGTTTTACAAGTGCTTTTTTTAGCTTTAACATAATAAAATAGCAGAATGATGCGCTTTAATAATATATAGATCTCTTAATTTTTAAAAGCTTTCAAAGAAACCATCTGTGTATATTAGGATTTGTTGTTTTTTATATTTGCTACAGTCCAAAAGTTTGACATAAAATGTGCTTTTAAGACCAATATCTTATCTTAGTTACTCATAGATTCTATATTAATACAGTTATAATAATAATAAAAAAAGAAAGAAAGAATAATATAGAACAAAATAATAATTTTTTAAATGCAAAAATATATTTGTAAAGTAGAAAATAAAATATAATAGAAAAGTAAAGCAAAAAAGAAAAATATATTGTTTAAAAATATGTATAATCTGGATTAATAGTTGGTGTTTTTATCAGCATTAGTGGTGAGTAAAACTTCAGTAAACATTTTCAGCAATTCTTCTCGTTTTACATCTTTGTTTGAACCATCTGTAAGGGTAATGTTCGCTACGGGGACATTTAAGATTTTGACACGAAATTTGGTAATAAGTCCACTTTCTACACATACAGTGGTGGCCATGAGGTTAGCACATTAGCTACTTGCTATTTTTAAACGCAAATATTTCCTATATTTCTTAATTTTTTTATGATATCTTTTGCATGCGTGTTACTTGTCCTTCTAATATCACGTCCCATTATGTCGAGCATTATTCCTTTATATATATTTTGCGTTTTTCTATCCAGAATAGAATAACCTCAAAAAAACACTGGACAGTATTTTAGCACAAAATAAAAAAGTTTATTCATATTAAAAAAGTAACAAAACAAAAAAACTTATTTCACTAAAAACTTAGTACTTAGTTGGATACCCTTTATTTTTGATCACAGCTGCTAGTCTCCTTGGCATACTTTCTACAAGGGCCATACAGCGATCCACTGAAATATCATTCCAAGCTTTTTCTACCTCTTTCCATAAATCGGCCAAATTTTTAGGCTTTTCTCTTATTACATGCTGCTCCACATCATTCCAAAGGTTCTCAATAGGATTGAGATCCGGAGATTGGGCTGGCCATTTTAACACATCGATATTGTTCGATTCCAAGCAACACCTCACTAAGCGTGAGGTGTGTTTTGGATCATTATCTTGCATAAATCGCCACCTAAGTGGCATGTTGTCCTCTGCATAAGGTATCATTGTATTTAGAAGTATATTCTGGTATACATACTGGTCCATACGAGTATCAATCTTTTTTATAGGACCAACACCATACCCAGAAAATGCTGCCCACACCATCACATTACCCCCACCGTGTTTTATTGTTTTACTGGTGTACTTTGGATTATGTTGCATGTTCGGAGGACGCCATACATACCTCTTACCATCCGATCCGAATCTACAAAATTTAGATTCATCACTCCAAAGGACATTTTTCCAAAAAATTAACGGCTTTTCCAAATGCTCACGAGCAAAGGACAACCGAGCTTGTATGTTCTTTTTTGAAACATGTGGCTTATGCTGAGAAATGCATCCACGTAAATTTTTTTCATTAAGTCTTCTTCTTATCGTTCTGCTGGACACGTTGATACCATATTTTCCTGAAATTTCTCTCTGGATTACGGTGGAGCTCTTAAATGGATCTTCGGCAGAGGCTCTGTATATTAAAGAGTCCTCTTTACGTGAAGTTTTTCTGGGCCGAGGAGCCTGAGTAACATTTTTAGATGTTTTATATTTCTGAATATGTCTTAATGCATTATAAACCATCTTCCTGGAGCATTCCAAAGTATAAGCAATCTCACTTATACTTGTTCCTCTCGAGTTCATTTGTTGAATAATCTTTCGTTGTTCCTCTGTACACCACTTTTTTTTAGCCATATCTAAATAATGTTTATAAAGTCAGTTTGTCTTCCTCATTGATTAAATAATACCTAAACTTACCAATTAATATTTATACCCTCAAAAAACTTTTAAAAAATTGAATTATACTTATATGTGCTAAAATTGTGTCCAGCTTATTTTACATATTACTGCACTAAAATGCAAATTTGAAAGAGAATAGCGATAGAATGCAAAAAAAAAAGTAACGGGACTTATTGATCACACCATAAACAACACTAATTACCAAAAACTTTAGTTTATAATTGCAATGAAATGAAATAATTTGCTTTAGAAAACAGCAAGTATGAAGTGTGCTAACCTCATGGCCACCACTGTATATTGAAGATTTTCGGCCATAGGAGGCAAATTATCATTAACATATACTCTAGCCTCTTCATCTACATTATCTTCAATAAGTTGCTTTAGCAAAAGATTTTTATGCGCAAAATACTTGGTCATCAATTCATCTTTTTTCCTGACAGAATTAAATTTAATGAGTGCCACTTTTTTATTACGAGTTCACATACATAGGGTAATGCAGTTTAAATCTAAATCTACTCCCAAAACCTGAGCCATTTTTTCAATAACTGGGTATAACTGATCATTCGATAGTTTTGAGGGAAGTCTATTAATTAAAATGTCACTCCGATTTAACTGTTTGTGCAGAAAGTTGTTTTCAGTGATTAGCTTTACTATTTTTAAATTCGTAGATTCCTCAAGATTTTCCACTCTTTTTACACAATTTTGCAAGTCTGTTTCAATGGTTCCTAACTTGGACAACACTTCGTTAGATAAAATATTTGTAATTTCTTGTAATTTAGTTTCCAGACTGTCCATTTTTGTTGTAAATACTTGAGTATTAACTTGATTTCCATCATTGCTAATTGGAACATTTAAACATCGTGCACATCTGTAGATTAAAATACCATTAACTTTCTTTATTGTCTCAACCATTGTAAGGGTCATATTAGGAATAGCATCAGCAGCACATTTTATATGAAACCTTTTTTCACATAGTGAACAAATTATATTGCTTCGAGCACAATCTTGTTTACATGCAAAGCACTCCATTTTAATACTTTTTAATATTGACAGATCAGAAAACAAACAAAAATTTAACAGATCAAAAATACAATGATGTTACAACCAATCTTTGTATAGTAATTATTGCATTATATTTTGACATTTAGATTTACTATAACTGGGATGTTTTATATATAATTTATGAAAACAATTCAAAGAAATGACAATTGTCTGTTTAGTTCCACATTCAGCAAATACAATTAAGAGAATTGTTCTCTTTAATAACACGTTTTTTCTTTTATTTTTTTTATTAACTTTTATTGCAAGTCAAATTTATTTTTATTTTATATCACTTTACAACAGAGCTAGGCATTTCCTATGCACGCGTGCTTTTTTAAATTTACAACAACGTACTCACACGTATTAAAAACTCATTCAGTCTCGTTTGAGCGTTCATTGAAGAAGGTTGTGTTGTCGCATGTTTCTTGCTTTTGTACATGATGATTACTAATGCAGGGATGGAAAACTTAATATTTTTTAACATCAACGTATGGTGTACGTTTTTAGAATTATAAACTTCCCAAAAGAAATGCTTTCTTAAATCGATATAAGTAAAGAAGTCTAACAGAAATTTTAAATTTAAAAATATTATTTTAAATAAAATACCACCATTTCAAAATTAAAATTTCCATGCCTGTGTTGTAGAGAATATGAGTGTATAAATTTTTCTCTTTTCTTATTTTTCGCTCTTACAACAACTGACCAATCGCATGTCTTGCCGGGCTCTGCTTTACAATAAATTAACACTATTTGCTCTTCATCTGTTTATTCTTTTTCACTTATTGTTTATGCTTGATAACAGTAGGAAATTTTATTTAACATTTATTCTTAGTAAAAAAACAACTTTTCTAAGAGCAGCAAATAAGTACGGCTATTCACGTGCCATTGTATAACTATTCCCATCCTCATGGAAAATATCTGAGATAGTTATGATACCAAAACCGCGAAAAGATGTCGCTCAAGTGACATCAGCCTTATAGTACACCTTGACGAAAATTGCATTATTCCTGACCATCAATTTGGTTTCAGAAGGGAGCATAGTACTATCGAACAGGTACATCGGATAACTACTCTTATTCGAAAAACCTTCGAGAGCAAGCAGTATTGCTCCGCATTATTTATTGACATATCTCAAGCCTTCGATAAAGTCTGGCACAATGGACTAATACACAAAATCATTAGATTACTACCTGCGAATGTACAAAAACTGCTTAAAAATTACATACAAGAAAGATCTTTCCAAATCAGATCAAAAGATGTGATCTCTTCACGTCGAAAAATATCCGCTGGTGTACCACAGGGAAGTATTTTAGGGCCGTTCCTATATATTTTATATACTGCAGATATGCCTACGAGCGCACTGACTCACACATCTACATTTACGCTTTTTTAAGTACACATGAAAACCCCGCAATAACTTCGGCACAACTCCAGTCTCACATCGGCGATTTGGAAAAATGGTTGGACAAATGGAAAATTAAAGTCAATGCAACAAAATGTACTCACGTTACATTTACTCTAAGACGAGAAAGTTGTCCTTCCATACAGATAAATAATATCAAAATTCCAGATATCTCGGTATCAATCTTGATCGTCGTTTAACATGGACCCACCATATTGAAGCCAATGTTACACAAGTAAAATTAAAGTCAGTTCAATTGCACTCGCTAATTGGCCCACGGTCTGCTCTAGACTTGGAATACAAACTACTTTTGTACAAAACAGTTATAAAACCAATATGCCTTTACGGCATTCAGCTATGGGGAAGAGCCTCCTCATCTAACGTTGATAAATTGCAAAGAAGCAGTCAGCACTGTTAAGGAAAATAACAGGTGCACCATGGTACATTCGCAATAGTAATATCCATAGGGATCTCAATGTCCCCATAATACGCGAGGAGATCAAACTCCTCGCTGTCATTTGAGGGTCACAGACGACTGAGGCGATTGGAAACACTGGATCTGGCCAGATAAACATTTTAACGAGCACTCATGTTGGACATTGCAGCCGCAATAACAACTTTAGTTTTAGTTTAGGTTAAGATTTTAATACTTATTGTCAATTTCTAAAAAGAAAGATTCAATAAAGAAAATAGATAAATAAAAAAATGTTTATTTCTCTATGATTATATGTATGTATGTATGTATATACAATAGCTGTGTTCATTTGCAATTGTAACAAAGTGTTAATTTAAAAAAATACTCAAAAATCGTAGTTACTTTAAAAGTAACAATAACGGATAATTTTACTGTCATAAATTTTAATGAAAAACAATTATTGATATAAGTATTTTTTGTTATGTGGGATTTGCAGCTATTTTGCATACATGTAGGAATGTATCAATAATATGCCCTAAAATAATGGATTTGCTTTGGATGCGTTTATTTTATTCTTTAATAGTTAAAACTAACTGATGCAAAATTTTAATAAAAGTTGTGCGATCGGGTATCATATCAGTTTACGCATATCTTACCTGCATTTATGTGTGGATAAGAATTACACAGAATTTACACAGATTTTTCTTCCTAAAAAGTTGGTAAACAATCGGGCCAATTCCATTTGGTGTTGTCGATTGAAAACAAAATAAAAAAGACAGTTAAGCATTACCATTTACGTTATCGACATTTATCGAAAATAATAATTTTTGGAAGGCCATTGCAGAAAATGTAAATCCGTTTGGACCGCCAGTCCTTGACGGAGATGGTTAGCACAAAGTAAAGCAAAATTAGCAGAATGAAGAATGAAGAATGAAAGGTTTACATTCATTGCTAGTATTTACAATCATGGCATTTATGCTGAAGAAGCCTTCTCTGTTTTAGTACAGGGTCCAATTATTTTAATATGGTTTCCGTCTACACATCATATGATTCCAGGAAAACCAGTTCGTTCATAAAAAAATCGGTTGCACTCGATTGTGGTATTCATCGTAAACTTCCAATAACATTTTACTGACCAACGCGCGTCATAGAGTGTCCAAAAAACCGGCAAATTCAAAAAAGCGGTTTCCGGTTTAACCGAAAACAGTGTTTTATAAAAAAACCGGTTTCGGTTTTCTCATTATAAAAAAAAGGTTTCGGTTTTGTCATTCTAAAAACCGGTGAAAAATGCTATTTTAAATTCATAGACAATTTTGTTAAAGCAAAAAGTATTATATGTTTAATTTAAAAAATAAATGATTTTAATTTCATTCATTTTCTTTCATATAAACTATCAATTTGATTTCTAATTTACATAGTTCAAATTTAATCGTTATTGTTTTGTCACCCTATTTCAGTTTTTGTGGAAGCTAAAAAGATATATGTTAAGAATTGTGTACTAAGTTCCAAAATGTGTCAAATGCAGACATTTTCTAAAAAATAAATGAATATTTTTAAAAATGTTATCAAATAAGCTTTACAAAGTATTTCGTTAAAACCGGTTAACCGTCTCAAAAAAACCGGTTTGTCAAAAAACCGATAAGTTAAAGAAAACCGAAACCGGTCGGTTTTACAAAGATGAGAAAACCGGTTAACCGATTTTCGGTTTTGGATACTCTAGCGCGTCAATACCAACGCGCGAAAAAACGCAGCGTAATTGCCAGTTTATTGTTGGCATAATTGCAGACTTTCGCATGTTGAATTTTAGTTTTGGACGAATTTGTTTCAGGACGCATTAAAATGAAGTTTTATTCTGAATGTATTCACAAATCTTAATAAATATATACAATTATAGTATCTTCGGGTATTGTGGACTATGCGTCCAATTTGGACCAGTGTCTTTTTTCTGAAACTATTGAAGGTAAGTTAACACAGCTATTTCGTGCATTTTACAGTTTGTTTGAAACGACAATTGCACATGTGCTTTCATGAGTAATTGATATGATTGCTTTTTATTCTTGTATTGAAATGGATGCGCGTGGTCAACATTTTTTTTGGTCCAAGTAAAAAACAAAATTTGGTACAGTTACATAGTAGAATTTAATGTTTGGTTGTTTTATATAGTTAAAATTTACACGTATTTTTGCATATATTTGGTAAGTATTTATGCACATTTAGATTAGTAATTAAAAATAATTTTTCCACTGCAACACAAGTTCGTGTAATGTGGACCACTTTTTTTTTGTCATTCATTCATTCATTCTCTGTTTATTAACAACTTTGAAATTTTTTTACATTGTTTACATTAAGGGTACTCATTTAAACGCTTAAGTTTCCATTTGTGCAATTGTGCAAATTTGCGCGACTTGTTTCATGCAATTTTATACAGAAAATGTCTATTTGATAAAAACGTAAAACAAAAATAAATTCAACAAATGCTTACAAAAAAATTATACAATATTGGCCATAACTAAAGAACCCCCTCAATGTTTTTTTTTCATATCATAATTTGTTCGATAAAAAAGGTTTTTTTGGTTTGTTAAGGTTTGTTAATGTTCGTATTGTGTTCATTTAGGAAAGGATAATTGTATGAACAACTAATTTAAAATGATAAAACATACAAAAACACAAAACGTGACGGACAAAACAAAAGCACCCCCTTATAAGCTACTGCATATTTGCAATCTCAGTTAACGTCACTCACAACGGATGCATTTAAAAATTCCAGAAGATAAAAATAAAGGAAGACGTAGTCTGTATAATTTAAGTTCTATACTGTTTATTGTAAAAAAACAATGGATGGCAAGAATCAAGTACTCCAGTGAATTTAAAATCAAATTTATTGAATACTTTAAGCCGGGCTTATCACAGCATGAACATTCATGCTAGTCAAGTAAGAACAAGTTTAAGATTATGCGTTAGCGAAAGAACAATCCGTAGAAGAGTAGTAGAAGCACGATTATTCAGCTGATGACCAGCAAAAAAACCATTTATATCAGCTAAGAACAAGAAAGCTAGACTGAAGTTTGCTAAAGCCCATATCGACTGGAGTGTCCAAAAATGGAAGACAGTACTGTTCTCTGACGAATCCAAATACAAATTAAAAAGTTCCTATGGAATAAGGCGTATACGCAGACGAAAAGTAGAAAGACTCAATCCCAAGTATTTCAAAGGAACAATAAAACATGGGGGGCAAAGTAATGGTCTGGGGTTGCTTTTCTGGTCAAGGAATTGGGCCAATTCATTAAGTTAATGGGATTATGTATCGGTTCATGTACCGTGATATATTGAAAGATGTAATGGTGCCTTATGCCAGTAAAGAAATGCCACTTATAGGAAGGTTGCAACAGGATAACGATCCTAAGCACACCTCAAAATTTTGTAAGACTTCATTGGAGCAATAAGATTCAAGTTCTTCATTGGCCTGCTCAATCTCCTGATCTCAATCCTATTGAGAACGTGTGGGAGATTGACTATATGAAAATAAATCGTAAAAATTGTAGAAATAAGGATCAGCAATTTTCACGATTAATTTCTAGGCGTTATCATAGCCTGGGAAGGAATATCGCAAGACACCATAAAAAAACTTAACATCTTCTATGCCTAAGAGATGTGCTTGTGTCATCCAAAACAAAGGATTTGCAACAAAATATAAATTAAAACAATTTTTATATTATATCCATGAAAGGGTGCTTTAGTTTTGTCGGCTTTCTTTTCCAGCTTTAAATATCTTTTGATTTAATGTTACCTCTTATAGAAAGGTTAACTTTAAAAGTATTTGTTTATCGATAGCAAATATATTAACAATTGAAAATGATACATAATACAAATTTAAAACTGTTTATACAAAAAAATATAATATGAAAAAAAAATCACTGAGTGGGTGCTTTAGTTATGGCCAATACTGTATAAATTTAAATTCTAAAACTTTCTAATGAAACTGAAATCTTTGGAACAAACAATGGTAAACATAGTTTGGAAGATTTTGCTTATGTTCTAGGTGTTGGTTAATATTTCCATACACAATGCCATTCAATCCAACTATTCTGTTTCAAAGTCACACAATTTTCATATGTACAAAATATTTTTAAACCAAAGTAAGGAGTACTTTTTATTATATTAAATTATTTTACTTATTGTATGTACATAATAGTTGGCTGACAGGCTTCTGAGTAAAGAAAGAATCAAGAACATAGGGCATAATGATATGGAGGTAACAGAAACTATTATTGAAATTTCTATAATAATGAAATGTAAGCAGGAAATTAAACACACATGATCCTGGCTGAGTTAGAATATAAAAAAAGGGACTTGCAGGTACTTTTTCGAACTAGTAGTAATTAATAGGATAATTAATGTTACTATTTCCTTTCTGTAAAGGTACTTTTTGAATATTTTATAATAAAAAACCTTAAAATTAGGCACAAATGATTCTCAATGAGTTAGAATTCACAAAAGGTGATTATAGTGGTACCTTTCTTTGTATTTTCTATAATAATGGACACAGAAATATAAAATTAGGCAATCATGATGCTGAGTAGGAATACAAAATGTGTGTCTTTATGGTACTGTATTTATTCTAATAATACGTTTAGAATGATCTACGCCAACTGAAGCAATTATTGTAATACAATAGCAGTATTCACAATGTAATATACTTTTATGCTATTGTGCTCTTTTACTACATTACCAGGCCAAGTACTTTACATTGTTAATACCGCTAATTTAAAAAATTTAAACAATTATTAAGATATTGTTACGTTTTTACCTTTAAAAAACGGGGTTTATTTCCTATAAATAAACCGGATACTTTTGATTGCAAATAAAAGCAGTTTTAGTAGTTTAAAATTGTAACAACTCTTTATTTATTTACAATGTACAATGTGCCTTTATATACGTTTATAAATTCGAAGAAATACACACACTTTATAATGTACAATTATACACTGGCAATGCAGTCGATGTCGTTACTTAACGATGCTTCAAATTAGACTGATTTGTGGTGTTCTCACGGCCAATTTATATACACTTTATTACCATCTAGAAAGCTCTATTTCTACAATGATCTTAAAACTAGAATATTCGAATTCTAGAGCTTTCAATGTTAGGCATTAATCATTTAGTGTTGCCATACTTACAAACAATGCTTAACTCAAAGCTTTTATTCAATGTTGTATGTTCTATAGCAATGTTAATAATACCCACACATTTGTTAAAGGTTGAGAAGTACTGCTGTTGAGAGGCATTATACAACTTTAAACCAGCCGCTAAAACAGTTATATTTAAATTCAAGTACAATTTTGTAACAATATTTTTACCGATTTGTTTTTAGAGATATTGGATGAAAAAGTTTGTTTTTCATTTCTATTAAAAATAGATTAAACGTGAAACCCGAAGAATAATTGTGGGTTTCGGTTTTAGGCCTTGAAAACCGCGGTTTCGGTTTCGGTAAAACAGAACTGGAAACTCTACCTCATATACTAGTCCACAGTACTCTCAACTTTTTTTAAATGCTGTTTTTTAGGTTCCTTACAATATTTTCTCCTTTGACGCAAACAATTTTCAACTACAAAATTACCCTACTAGAAAAAGTCTGCGTGCAAACAAATCTAGTTAAGATAATGTATAAAACAACGCATCAAAAACTCATAAAATTTCAAGCTTAATTTTTATGAACAAATATATTTTCATCATTCAAAACAAATTATTATTAAAAGAAAATTCAAGTTATATACTATTTGATTACAAAATCCAATACAATTATAGTAAATAACTTGAAAGAAAAGGTCTGCGTACAAAAGTGTATCCACCATTTAAAGATCATTATTTTTCAAGGTTGGCAACCGAAACGAATAACGGTATCGGTAACGGTATCGGTATTAATTTTATTTTTATTTCGGTATCGGTATCGGTAACGGTATTTAAATTATATCGGTATCGGTATACCGGTATAAAACTAATATATCGGTATTTATACCGGTATAAAAATTAAGTACATCAAACCTAACAAAAACTTATAAAAAATCGAAATATATGAAAGAGCTACAAAAAAATACAATATGTCAAAACAACAGGTACTTTGTTTTTGTTAAAAGATAATTGAATTGTCAAAGTTGCCTGTTGTTGTTTTTGCTTGAATTGACAATCCAATCATCTATACAAGTGAACAAAATAATCAGCTGTTCTTCTGAGGTCACCTGCTATAAATTCGCCTTGGTATGTAAGTAAACAACTAAGACAGAGTTGCATTAGTTGAACATCAAGCAGGGATGGACAAGGCTCAAATACTATTTTCTACTAGCAGCAAAGTTGTTAAATTATGTAATTTTAACAATTTTGCAAAATTTAATTATAATGCCGGTATGATATCAGTATTGAAACTTGTATGATACCGGTATTGATTTGCAATTGATACCGGTATAATAAAGGTATTGATACCGTTATGATAACGGTATTGTACCGGTATGATACCGGTATTAAGGGAAACGGTATTTGAATACCGGTATTTTACCGAAATAATTATTTCGGTATCGGTATCAATACCGGTACTCAATTTTAAACGGTATTTAATCGGTATCGGTATTAATAACGGTATCGGTTGCCAACCTTGTTATTTTTAGATATATTTTTCGATCCAACAAATCCCATAATGCTCAGTGAATTGAGATCCGGAGACTGGAACTAGAACGCAACCAAAACTTTACAATATCCGCTGTATGTTTGGCATCGTTTTCTTGTTGGAATAAATAACTGTTCCCAAGACCAAGTTTCGCTGCTCTTTGCTATAAGTTTGCCTTTAAAATGTCTAGGTGCTCTCTTGTCCATTGTGGATTCAATAAACTGCATATTACCTTGCTCACTAGCCACCATACATCAAAAAATAATTCGACTACTTTTAAATATTACTTTTGATTATTATTGATTATTTCCAAAGTCATTTTGTCCTTTTTATTAACAAATGTAGTCACGAACACTTTTCTTTACATGAAATTCAATCTTAATTTAATTTTATGGCGTTTAATAAAAAAAAATAATTAAATTTTGTATTTAATTAATTTTCTAAATCATTTAAAAAAAAAAAATCAAAAATGTATTGAAATTTTTTATCATAAACAAATATTTTAAGAATTATGAACTACAAAACATCATAAAAAAAAGTTAGAGCAGTATATTCGGCTGTGCCGAATCTTAAATACCCTCCACCTAAATTTGATGAGAATTATAGAAATTACATTTGTAAAAACACTTTAATATCCATATTCCCTTAAGCATAGAATACAGATAGTGCATTCACGTTGTCAACATTTTATTGTTCTGCGCATGTACGTCACAGTAGTAAATAAACAAAAACACAATCACACGAACTCATCTATTTAATATTTAATAACTAATACAAAATTGTTTATTATTTATTATTAAACCCTTTTTACTAAATTTGGTAGATTTTGTAACAATTTTACTTTAATATTTTTGCATTAATATAATTATTAAGCAGTTTCCTAGCAACTTTTTTAACCCCATTGATTTAAGTTCCAATAAAACACAAATTCAAATGTTAATATGTATATTTATTTCATAAAATACAAGATTTATTAAATATTTATAGTAGGTATATTGTAGTTTTGAATATAAAATTAAAGTATTAATATAAATTTTAATTTAAAGTCTTGTGCCATTTTCTATTTGATAATTTATCGGTTATTTCACGATTTAAAATTCTTATTTTAAAATAGATTTGGGCACGGAAGAATAATTTTTTAATTTTGTCACTGCACTTTATGTGCTTACACTTTTAGACTTTGATCATCCACATCCAAGGAGGAAATTTCCAATGTTTGCTCTTCTGGCGGCAGATTTTCTAATACATAAGTATTTTCAATATCATATGTATTTCCAGCAGATTTTTGAGTTGGCCAAGTTCACCAAGCAAACCCTTTAAATATATATCGAAACTTTAAAAAATACATATACTTTTCATTCTTAATTACTTACCCATTTCATACTGTAGATTGTTGGCAAAATCTTCTTTTTTAAAATGATCCATGCAAACAAAATAATTGTCTGCATTAAACTTCTTGCGGCCGCAGAAGCTAATCCACTTCTTTTAAAGCGTTACATTTGTTGGAAAACGGCATTGCAGTTCACAACAGCACACTTCCGTTATCGGACTTAGCTCCGATTATGAGGAATGTTACAACGTTATATAATGTTAGAACAACTAGTTTACGCAGAAGTTATTTCATTTCAAATGTATAAAAATGTTATCTAATTCAGTAATTTATAATTTTTTTATTGATATCAATTTTAATAAACGCTTTATGTATTTTTCAGATGTGGGACTTACAGTGCCGGTCAAAATAATAGCACCATAGAACCATAAAGCAATTAACATGGAAAATATTTGAATTTTAATTAGATAACTTATAAAATCGTTAATTATTCTCTACTAGCTTGACCCGGTGCGCTTCGCTACCCCTGTCGATGTAAAAATCGGTTCAGCCGTTTAGTAATTATATTTTCCCCCCTTTTATACCTTTTTGGTCCAAGTATTGAAAAAAGTTATAGCCTATTGAGGCTTCCAAGTAAGGATCTATCTACGTTCCAAATTTCAATAAAATCGGTTCAGCCGTTTAGGCGTGATGCTCAAACAAACAAACAAACAAACAAACAAACAAATAAACAAACAAACTTACAAAGACATTTATATATTTATATAGATATAGATTTCTTCTATGAATAAAGTTTTCCTTGAGAAATATTTACCTTTCAATCAATTATATGGTATTTTTGAGAAATACTCAGATTTTCGGCAGTCAAAATAATAGCACCATTGTAAGAAATTGCCGAAAAAATATAGAATATTTATGTTTCCGTTTTAAAAAATCGTCATAAAATTATAATTTGAATCTTTTTATATCGAATTGAGTAAAATTTAAAAAAAATATTTTCTATTTTTTTACTTAGTAACAGAAAAGTGGTGTATGTGAGCACTAGGTTAAAAATGTATGATTTCTGAACATAGAAATTAGCTGAATTCAGATTAAAAATATTTATAGATATTTAGAAATGGTATTAAAAAACATTCCGTTCAAATAAAAATATAAATTTAGGTTGCGAAACTGTTTCTCGCTTTTAATAATATAACTCTTAGAACACCGTTTCGAAAATCAGGCCTTTATGTTCACTACAGTGGTCAAAAGTGACGACTAGTGTTGCAGTTATTCGCTGACCATTACGAGAATAAAATTTAAATTATTTAAATCCTAGAATAGTTTCACCAATAACAATATAACATCCTCTATTGAAGGTAAAATTTCCGAAGTCGCATTACCATTCTTCAGCATTCAAGTACCAAAAAACTTTTTGGTCGAATAATTAAACAAATTATATTGTTTGATATCAGACTTCTATAGAATGTCCTCTGAATCCAATTTCAACCAAAATGTAAGATAAGATGAATAAAACACACAGATTTTAAAATTATAGTTTGATCGTGGTTTTCCTACTAACATTCGAAGAATATATTGAGTATGTAGAATAAATAATTCAATTTTATATGATCAAATGCTTGATCAAATCATATTCACATATAAATCAAAGGAATTATGACCTTTGGAATGATATCTGGAATGATAAATTGATATAAATTTGGGTTTCAAGCTATAAAGTCAATGTCGTGGAACAGGATGCGATATCCCCAAACGGAATTTTATTAAAAATAGATGACCTAGAGTCACAAAAAGGTTAAAATGAAACAAAAAACATTTAAGAATGTATTTTGAGGAATGCAAAAATATATTTGGCATACAAGTTCGATACAAAAATTGCCAAATTTTAGAATCTTTAGGCGGTGGTCGGTCTCTTTTTTGCAAAAAAAATACGAAAACAAAAGACAGCAATATTTTACTTTTAATAATAGCGTGTTAAGAACGTTACAACCCATAATAATTCTTACTAAATTCAATTCTGTCCTGGTTAATTTTTGTTTATTTTAATCAATTTCTATATTGGTGCTATTTTTTTGACTGATGAATTTCACAGGTATTTATACACACATGGACAAAAGTAATCGTCATGTCACTTATTTTTCGTTCGATGAACTACCACGTCCAGTAAAATGTCTGAAAAAATGAATCATAAATTGTCCTTCATTTTACGACATATTTATTTAATTTTAGTAAAAACCAAATTTGCAAAATGTTTATATACTAATAAATAAATAGCTAAAATCAAAAATCCTCGTACCATACGCAGAACGCTGAATATGGATGGTTACAATGCCAGAGTTTGTCGAAAAAAACCATTAATAAGCAAGCTGAATCAAGAAAAGCGACTTTCTTTTGCTAAAGAATATTTAAATAAGAAAAACGAGTTTTGGGACAAAGTAATATTTTCCGATGAAAGCAAATTCTGTGTATATCGGTCAGATGGTGGCTCTTTGGTCTGGAGACGTGAAGGAACTGTTCTTCAAGATAAAAATATTCAAACTACAGTTAAACATGGGGGTGCTGGAGTAATGGTATGGGGCTGTATGTCTTCTGGTGGGGTCGGTGAACTTGTGTTTATAGAAAATATAATGGAAAAACATGTCTATTTAAATATTTTAAAACAAAATTTGGCAAAAAGCGCACGTAAACTGGGCATTGAATCAGATTATTATTTCCAGCAAGATAATGATCCGAAACATACTGCGCATATAGTTCGCTTGTGAATCTTATACAATACCCCTCACACCTTAAAAACGCTTCCTCAGTCACCGGACCTTAATCCGATTGAACACTTATGGGACCATTTAGACAAACGAATAAGAGAACACCATATAACATCGAAGAATAGACTAAAAGAAGTGCTAAAAGAAGAATGGGTAAAAATTGCACCAGATGTTACAAACAAATTAGTACATTCAATGGAAAACCGTTTACGAGAAGTGATTAAATCGAAAAGAAAGCAAACAAGATATTAACTCTAATGTTTTTTATGCATAACTGCAATTGACGAACACTTTTGTCCCCATGAAGTGCAACTATTTTTTGTTTTTAGTTATTTTTAATCGCCATGAATATTTTTTTTTAAGTTTTTGTTCAATTAAAATGAAATAAATGTGCTCTAAAATCATTCCCAGTTCTTAAATTTTATGTTCGAATTTCTTTCTGCACGTGGCGGACCTCCAAACATAAAATATGTTAGGTGACGATCACTTTTGTCCATGTGTGTATATTATGTAGTTTTTCTTTAAAATTTGCATATAATTTTGAAAATTATTTTTAATGTTTAAAAAATTATTAACAGTTTTTACGTAATTTTATTATATAACAATATGAATGTTGTGGTGCTATTATTTTGACCGCAGCTGTATATGGGAGATATGACCTATTAAGGGACGATCGTAGTTAAATATTTTAACGTTAACGTTGACGTCAATAACGTTATTTACAAAAGTTTTTTTTGGGTATTATAGTGATTATCGGAAATGGGGCTTGACAAGTTATAAATCGATATTCTGTAAATCCATTAGTATTTTAACTTGACTGAGCTATTAATAAGAGATTTTATTAATAAGTCATTTTGGGAAGTGGACCTTATATGGGAGTTATGGTAAAATATTGGCCGATCCACAAAGGATTTAGTAACTATTTTTTACTGAATTTTGTATGGATACTACAATTCTGTAGGCATTTATAGACTATAGAACCATATTTCGGGATGAAATTTGTATGGGGGCTAGGAGATCTAATGGATTGATTTTTAAAAATATGTGAAAATTATAATTTTTTTTTAGGTTGTCTCACATTTTGTTTCATAACTCTGGTTGTACTGTAGCAATTTTGCTTATTTTCAATACCAAACTGCTAAGGACAACAACAAACATTTGTTTTGCAATTCTGCCAGTTTTGGTTGTCTATTTTTCCAAATCAACATAAATATTTTCTATTTATTTGTAATATAATTGCTCTATTTATAATGATAATTGCTCTATTTATAGTGAACAAATTCTAAACAAATGAAACAGAATTAGATGTATGTGTCTTGCACTCTCGCTATAGAGTTCCCGGTTCGAGTAGGCGGCCTGTGTTTTATATATATTTATTATACCTATATAAGTTTGTCATTCCGTGTGTAACACTGAGAAATACTCATCTAAGACCCAACAAAATATATATATTAAGTATTGATCGAAATGAAATTTTAAGTCGGTTGTGCTAATAGACAACGGAACATTTACTCACTCATTGAGACATTTTACCTAGTCATTTCATTGAATTGACTCATTCGTTTCATTGAGAATTGAAACGAATAATGAAAGGAATAAAGTAAAACAAAAACAAACAGTTGGATAAAAAATAAATATCTGTGATGAGACGAACGGGAGAATAATAGAAAATATTTATGTTGATTTGGAATAATTAATAAAATATAATGAACCGTCACAAACTATAGGTCTAAAATAAAATTCTATGTATTAAAAACTAAATCAAATGTTTAGTACCCGTTTATATATTACTTATTTTAACGAAAATAATATATTTTTAATTGATATGTAAACTTAAGATTTTAATTCAAAAAGCACACCTGTGTTTATATAAGTCTCATCAGCAATGACCGTCGATTTTTCCAATTCGTAATGGATACATTTTTCATCGCAAGTAATGATTCGGTGCAAAAAATATTTTCATTTATAGCGTTCAAGCATTATTTCGGACATGCAAAATCGTCTTTCAAGGTCTCCCGGCTTCAATTCCTATGGTACCAAATTGCCCAGCTTTCGTATGAATCTTTCTCCCCACAACCGTTTTGCTCTTGTTGTATTTTACAATAATCTTCATGTATTATTGGCACAAATTCTTGGTCTTCAAACTTTTTTGGCTGGCCTGGGAGATCTTAATAACCACTTCTGAACCACACAAACCGATGGAACACAATCACCATAAGCTTTGGTAAGCAATCGTTGTGCTTCAGCGGCATTTTTACAAAGTTCGACATATAAGTTATTAAAAACAGAAACCGGATTCAAAAGATACGCCATTGTAAATCCCGCGTTTTTATGTCATATACCCTATAATTTGTAAAAAAAAACAGAAAATCTTCCTTTGAAAAAAGACGAAATACGCAAGATAGGATTAGCTTTTAGGAGTGTAGTTTCTTGGGGAAAGCTTCTTAGAATTTTCCGTAAATTGCTTTTCTGCTATACGAATTTTCGTGAAAAAAATTTACAAACCCTAATATATCCATTTCTCTACAAGTTTTTACTGGGTTGCTAAAAAAATCAAATTTTTTGGATTTTGACTATAATTGGCCCTAACAACAAATTTACCCTAAATGTGTTTTATGGACTGTTTCCATATGGATACACATTTAGGTTATGGTAAAGAAAAATGCTAGTATATTATGTTTTTTTATATTTGAGCTTTAATTTATTTCAGTAGTTTTAATACCTAAAATTATTTTTTTTACAATACAAGCAAACACTGCAAATATTTATATAAACAAACTAAAAATTGTAAACCTATAATTCATATAACTACTATAAATAAAGAGAAAAATAACATATACCCAAGGAAAATTTTACAAAATCAGTTCTACTAAAACCTTTTCACAAACGCTTCCAATTTTGGTTCACAGCAACCAGTTTCAGAACCGGTTCTTTGCAACCGGTGAGGGTATAATCGGTTCTACGAAAGGTTCTGTTAGAACAGATTTAAATTATTTTTTTACATGTATATAATCTAAAAAGAAAGGTCGAAAATAAAGTATATTTTAAGAGAAATAAAGTCATCTTTACTTAAGTGTGGACTTTAGGTCTACCATAGACAAGTTAAAGTATACTTCTGACATTAAAGTCGACTGTAAATATAAAACAAGCTGAAGTTGTTTTTAACTCATTTAACAACAGCATCAGGTGTTCTTCGCCATGTAAAAAACTTCGACAAAAAGTAAAAAATGTTTAAGTTACAAGATATTGGCAGAGAATATTGAATCAATAAAATTAGTACCAAAATAGAATAAATTTGATATTAATCTTTCCTTTTTCTATTTTTCGACTGTTTTTTTTCTTTAGTTTCCCGGTTACATTTGTTGTTTGTCACCTTTTGTTTTGTTTTTTTATACCCTCCACCACCACAAGTGGTGAAAGAGGGTATATATACGTTTGTCATTCCGTGTGTAACATTGAGAAATATTCATCTGAGACCCAACAAAGTATATATATTATTGATCCTTATGAAATTCTAAGTCGATTGAGCAATGTCCGTCTGTCTGTCCGTCTGTCCGTCTGTCTGTCTGTCTGTCTGTGTAAAACACTCTCACGCCCAAAATACATAAGCAAAAGTAATGAAATATATACCAAAATGTTTATAATTTTTCTAAGCAGTTTGGTATTGAAAATCAGCAAAATCGAGTAAGTAGAACCAGGGTTATGGATTAAAATGTAAGACAACCTCCAAAAATTTAGATCATTTTCACATGTTTTTTTCTGATTTTTGGTAAATCCATTCCAGAAAATACCATGAAATTTTGCACACATTATTTATATGATAAAAGGACAAATTCTGTTGAAAATGGAAAGAATCGGTCCATAGTTTCTCGTAGCCCCCATACAAATTTCTTCCCGAAATATGCTGCTATGGTATGTAAATGCCCATAGAATTGCAGTATCCATACAAAATTCAGCACAACTAAGTTTCGTGAAAACAGAAATTGCGACACCAATTTTTTTTTGGATCGGGCACTTTTTGACCATAGCCCCCATATAAAGTTTACTTCCGAAAATCATTTAAATACACTTAAGTATCTTATATATATCGGTATCAGGTTGAAATTCAACTTGAATAATTCCCATGCACATGAAAATCGCTGTAGGGAATTTCATGAAGATCGGCACATAATTGGTTATAGCTCCCATATAAGGACCACTTCTAAAAACCACATTAATTTTCATAAATATCTGAAAAATATCGTTATCGAATTAAAATTTTACACAGATCGGTAGTATTAATTCACAAATGATACTACTAGATTGTGTGAATATCGGTTCATATTTGAGCATAGCTCCCATATAAGGTCCATTTCCGAAAATTACTTAAATACTAATAACTCTTTTATAAAAGCTTCTATCTTGTTTAAATTTCAAACAAATATTTCCATTATATACGAAAATCGATGTGTTGAATTTTGTGAAGATCGGCCGATAATTGGTCATAGCTCCCATATAAGGACCACTTCCGAAAAACACATTAACCTCTGTAAATATTTTAAATATATGGATATGGAACTAAAATTGTATACCGATCAATATATTGTATCCAAAAATTATACTACTGGGTTTTGTGAATATCGGTCCATATTTGACCATAGCACCCATATTAGCTCGATGTCTGATAATCACAATAATACCCATAAAATTCTTATAAATAATGTTATGGACAAAACTATCAAGCAAAATAGGCCTCAAGTACATAGAAATCGCTTTAAAATATTTAATTATATCTTCCAAATAAGTCGCACATCCGAAAAATACATTAACGCATATATACAATCATATCGGTAAAAAATGTAACAGATATAAGTTTCAAGTTGGTTTGATGACTATGGGTTCTTGATTATATATAGAAGGCTCACATCCGGAAAATTCATTAGAACAGAACAAAAATATACTTTTGAAGTTTGACTAAATATATTTGTTTACCCTTTTTTATACTTATTTACTTCACTTGTGGTGAATAAGTAAATATTGAGCCAATCGGTAATGTTAACCAATTATTAAGTATATAAATTGTTAAATAGTACATTTTATTCCTATTATAAAAGTATAGACTCTGTTGGAAACGGTAGGAATATGTAGTTATTTCAATTATAAATTGCTGAAATAGATAACATTTTTATAAATTTGAAATAAAATATCTTCTGCGTAAACTAGTTTTTCTAACAATATATAAAATACTACTATACAACTATGTTTTAAATAAACTTTTATTTTGTTTAAAAAAAAGTGTTTTTATTGAAGAAAGTACATAATTTGTATGTAGTCCAAAATGTGTATTATATCATGATTCATATATAATCCATAAAGTGGCTTAAAAAGAAATTCGGTTATAGTCCTAATTCGCTCATAGTCCACAAAAATTGTGCAACTGTATTTGTAGACTATAAGCGAAAACTACTGTATTACATTACCATTCTACCATTCTTCATAATCGGAGCTAAGTCCCAATAACAAACACTGAATATGGATATTAGAGTGTTTATACCAATGTAATTTCTATAATTTTCATCTAATTTAGGTGGAGGGTATTTAAGATTCGGCATAGCCGAATATAGCACTCTAACTTGTTTTTTTTAAATTTTCTATGTCAGCTGTTCAGCGATGCCACTTGTCTATATTTTGTTGTATACTGTATGAAAACATTTTCTACATTTGAGGTGACACCCAGTTAAAGTCGGTTCAATTTAAAACATACTTTAATTTTGACTATAGTTAGAAAATAATAAACAGCGGGTTTTTATTTTAAAGTAGTTTTTAAAAAGAACCGACATTATTGTTTGACTATTATTATGGGCCAAAGTTTTCTGAAAAGTACTCCAAAAAATATTCTACAGGTAATTTTGTATTTTTCTTGAGGTATGTTTCAGATAAAGAAGTCTCTGAATTTGACCATGAAGCTTTTTTCCGCCGAAAATGTTCAACCTTTCTAAGTGGAACCTGTGGAGTTTGAAAAATTTTTGGACTTTTTCAACTGTATTACTCTCTACTATCTACTATTATCAACATCAATAACCCTATCACCTTCATCATTATTATCAACATCAATATCTTGTATGTTGATTTCATACGGACCTTTTCTAGAAAGTTCTTCTAATAAAAAGTTATTATTGTTATCGAAAGCATCAAATAAATTGTTTATAACTTTAGATTTTTCGATTCTTTCAAGTCAGAAACATCAGAATCGACAAAATTGGCTAAAATCTTTTAAACTTCAGAGTATTTTATTTTTCTTGTCATTTTCTTAATTAAATTGAAATGGTATTTACGGATTTTGTTATATCTGTATCATTTACAACCACAACTTGCGTTTGCATCCATATGGATACATACAATGTTTAAAAAATCCACACAGCTTTGTTTTTGTTTAAAACAAAAAACTATTGATGCAAAATGTTAATAAACATTTTTCTTTATGTAGGATGTGTTTTTTCTTTAAATCATGGTCACATATATATGTTATTTGTAGAACAAAAAAAAACTTTTTTCCAAAAAATAAAAGAAATAAAAAACGTTTAAATGCTATATTTTTCTCAGTTTTGTAAAAATCTAAAAGTTTTTTATTAAAAATGATTCATAAGATCTTAAAAAACAACAATAAGTCGACATCTAAATCAATTCTTTGCCGTGGAGTTTGTCAGATGCCTCCAAAGGCATATGGATACAATATAGCTAAAGGGATATACACATTAGGGTGGCCCTTAATAAACGAAAGATGGATTTTTGCCATTCTCACCCTCCAGTTTGGTGAACATTGGTAAAAAATCATTCTGACAAAATTTTAGGTAAATCGGTTGGGGTTAAGAAGTGGCGCAAGCCCTCTGTAGTTTTGAGATGCATTTACAAAGGGAAAAACTGCATTTTTTTTCAGTTTTACAATTAGAATTTCCAAGTATTGAAAAATTTGACTTTTGACCTTCTACGTTTCTAGGTTCTACGTTTTCCAATTTTAGTAAAACTTTCAGAGTATATTTAGAATTATTTGGACTATGATATTCTAAATAGGCTTTATTTAAAGTTCATAACGGTAAGGAAATAAAGCTCATTCGCCAAAAAATGGTCAAATTATTGTTTTTCTCAAAAATTTCCAAATTTAAATCGCAGGTACGATCATCTCCCAATGAGATGATCCAAAAATTCTGAAATTTGCTTGACAAAATTTTTAAAAGTTTGAAAGTGGAGTTTTGAAACTGCCGTTAAAAAAATTTTATTTTTTTTTTTGGTCATACCTGCGAATAGGTTAACGGTATCTTACGAAGACAAAAACTCATATACATAAATTTTTAATTTTTATTTTAATATTTATCAAAATATGTTCATTTTGTTCCTAAATTTCCTGTTCTAGTTGCCTGAGACACGTTAATGGTTTGGTGAATTTTTAATAACTTTAACATTTTGTTTACCAATTTGTGTTGTTTATGTCTCATTAGAACGACAATTACGTACACATTTTTTAATGGCAAAATTTTTACAAAACCTGAAAAAAAAAATGATTTTTTTCCCTTTGTAAATGCATCTCAAAACTTCAGGATGATTTTATTAGCAATGTTTAGCAAACTAGGGGGTGAGAATAGCAAAAATCCAACTTTCGTTTAATAAGGGCAACCCTAATATACATACTAATGTATGTAAGTACTAGGGATGCTAAACGGGACTGAGTTTTACAAATCCCGGGAATCGGGATTTTAGAAATGTAAATCCCGGGATTTTTCGGGACTTCGGTATTTTAGTTAAACGTCAAAAAACATAAAATTCAGCAATAAAAACAATTTGTTTTCGTTAATATATTTAAGCAAAAATATAACGAAGGAAAAACTAATGCATTGAATTAAAATAAATTTGACAAAAAAGATATTTCATATTTATACCCGTATTCTAACAGTGAGAAAACCATAACAAAACTGAAAATTTTATAACTTTTGTATTGAGTACATATGCTAAGATCATAGTAAAAGGATTTTTAGGAAAGCGTACCTTACAATTACTATGAAACTAATAGTGTAAAAATTGGTAAGGCAATTTAAAAGTTATTTACAATTGAAACCGCACATTTTTTGTCGAAAATGTTTGTTTCCTACCTATTAATATTAAACATAAAATATAAAAGTTTTGTTTTATTTTATAACAAAAAATTTCCGTCTGTCTATCTGTTTAAAACAAGATAGTGCACAAACGAAAGGAGCCAGTTGGCAAAAATTATTCATAAATACTCTCTGTTAATAAGGTTTGTTTGGAATTGAAAATGGTCCATGATTGCCCCTAGTCCCATACAATTGTCCCCCGGAATAATGTTTGGTTTTTGTCATTCTAAAAAGATGTTTAACCAGTTTTATAATAAATTTTTATTCAATATGAAAAAGATATATTTAAATGTATTTGTATATGGGGCATTTCATGTCAAGTGAACCAACTTTTTAAATCGATGTCTTCCAATTGGGATGATGCACCATTTATTAAATTATTTTACAGGTTAGAGGCTTTTTTTTTTGCTAGGATCGTGGTCCTTAGGACATTTGTATCTATCTATTTTCCATCACTTTTAAATTTTGATGGAAATCTTCTCCTTGTTCTTCGCAATACGATATAAGATTTTCAGGAGACTTGTGTAAATGCAGAAAAAGTTTTTCTGTACTCAAACTTGGAAAACTTCTTGAAAGAAATGCAAAACATATTCTAGTTTTATCTGATGCCTTCACATACTTCTCCAAAAGTCCCAGTCTTTCTTAATCTAATCGTCATGTTTCTTTTTTATATGAAAAATTTTCGGTTTTGGGAGGAGTCAATTCCTATTTCACCTCCTCTGGATCCGCATCTGATATATATTGACCACGATCCAGTACCGCGATATTTATTGAACATGTATCATGCAGTATTGATGGATCGCAGAATAGCCTAATATTCTGATATCCAGATCGTGATTCAAATATCACATAAGTATATATTGAACATGTTGCAGTGCCCTCAGATTGTTACAGGTTTTCTAAACTTTTTGACTGTATATTCACCACTTTTTCGCGATGAGGACATAATGTTAAAATAAATTTATTTGTAGAATAAACATATAAGATTACGAAACGGCCACACGAATTTACTTATGACAGCCAATATTTCGGTCAATATTTTTATATATGTTGTCAAAGTTTTTCAAAAATATTTAAAATAGAAAAGAGTTTCTGTTTGAAAATTGCCAATTGGAAACCTTACACTAGCTATATTACTACTTGTAGAACTTTCATTTGGGCAATTCCATGTCATCGTACGTGACATTTGTACGCCTATAGAGTGGAATAGATTTTGCAAAAAGAAGAGTATCTGAAAAATAATTTGGTATTTATGTTCCATTCAGAGAGTACTATATTTTAAAAAAATAATATGTTCTTTCGAAACATTGTTGTCCAAAATATCGAGCGAAATAAGGGTATATCGTACGTGACCTAAAACGGAAGTCATTTGGAGGTACATGTAGAAATATGCGAAAATTTGCGAATCGTGAGAGGCATTCGGTTTTCTTTTAATTTCTTACACTAAACCAAATATTTTCCCTTTAAAATCCGTCATATTTAAATAAAAACAATCTTTGGATGATTTTATAATAAACACAATTTAATATCGTACGTGACATACCGTACGTGACAGATTTTTCTCTTATAGTAAAACAATGTATATTCTGTAAATATATCTATACAAAAACTAAAAAAATGAATAGCAAATATATATTCGGTTCTAATAAACAATTTCATAATAGCAAAAAACAATCAGAGTCAAATTCATTTCACACTATATGCTAATTGAGAGCTTAGTTTTGACCGCAATTTTAGCCCAAACCACGCCAATTAAATTAAAAAATTAAATATGGTCAGTTTAAACTATTATTTTTGCCAATAAAATGTTGAAATAAGCTCTAAATACTGACACATAGTAATATTTTAGTGTTTTCTCCTATTCAAATCATCTTGAAAAAAAGTTTCAAGGGTTTTTGGGTTTTCAGTCGTGGTAGTAATTTTCGTGGAATTGGCCATTTGCATTATATTTCACCAGCATATTCAGTTATAAACAATAGTCAGATATTCGTCTTATGGTTTTGAAAATAAATTTGAGAAAAATAAAATCTTCTAAAATATACCACTTCGATGACCACATATAATGCTGAATGTGGCCGTTCGTGTTTTCGTTCTCACCAAGGCGAATTTATACAAGGTGGAGTCAGTCAATCAGCTGATAACTTTTTTTTCGCTTTTTGGTTCTAACAGTTGTCAAAGCTTTTGTTTATATTGAAATATCTACATATTCTAAGCTTATTAACAAAATATTTATGTTTTACATAAATAAGTAAAGCCCTCACTATTCAGTTATCTACACTATATTAAGTTTTAATACATATATGTTTAATTTAAAATTTTTGTTTTTTGACATTTGTTAAGACCAATTGTTGTTTTTGTATAACTGCAACGGTACGTCAACAATAAAAACATGGTTATCAAAAAAATAAATATGACAACCCGGATTATTTAAAAAATAAAGTAAAATTACGATATTAAAATTTCAGATTTTTGTTTTGTGATTTGTTAATCAAAATTTTATAAAAAAAAAAAAACTAAATATTATATTTGAAAAAAATGAGTTTCTTGCATATTTGTTTCTCCTTTTATATGTATGTGTTTAGATTTATTGTGTTTTGCAACTAACTTCGCTGTCAAAATCGGATTTTCCAATTGCAAGGCGTTGCCGCCGCGTTGTTTCGGTATGCAGCATACAAATTGTATGGTCATGAGAATTTTTGACAACCGCTTTCCGCTCTAATTTAGTTATGCATGTTAGTGGTTAGAGCATTTGACTAGAATATGAGTTCAACAGCGCTCTCTGATAAATTTATTTTTTATTTTTTTCTCAAATGCAGTAGAATTGTATTTAATAGAATTGTATTTAAAGTGTTATTCAGAGTGTGCCAATCGACCACCTGCAATGACATCACCATGATATATTCACCAGTCATAAACATCCAGCGTGGGTTGAAAATTCACTTGTAGTTGCTCTCAGTGGCTAACTAATTCGACGTGGCGGAACTAGTTCTATGAACTCCAGAGTCATTCTGAAAGCCCTTTTTTACCATCGTTTTTAACAATACATTACGTACAGTATCACAGCTTAAATATAAATACCTATATAGATCCAAATCTTATGTTTATTTTATGAAAGTTTCCAAAAGGTTATGACATTCATTCAGTGTTTCAGATTGAGACCTGAATAAAAATTACGTGTAATCGGCATCGGGAAGTCTTAAAGACCAAATTTGAATTGCGGTACATTCTTCATGGCCATACCAGTTGTAACATTTCTGTTTAGGACTGCCGAACGTTTATTGAATCTCGTTTTCCAGATCAGTTAATAGTATATACTAAAAGAATGATAAATTAAGTGTTAAGTTTCTATATGTGTACTCATAATATGTTTAAGATACAAACATAAGATGTTAACTTTTAATAATATATTGTTATCGCCATTTGTAGAATGCTTTTGCATTAGTGTTTATTGTTGGTGTTTGTTTAAGCTATTATGTTTTTACCAGTAAAGTCTGAGTGTCGCTCGATAGTTTTATATATTTGTATAATATTTTTAGCTTTTCTAAAGCAATCAACAAAAATTTCTTTGTAGCACATTAAAACTAAAACCGATTAAAATTAAATATTTTTCCCAAAAATAACTTAATTCTAATATGATTACGTTGGATCATAATATGATTTCAGTGGGTCATAATATGATAACTTTGGGGCATATTATAATCGCTTTGGATCGTAATATAATTACTTAAAAACATATTATGATCATGTATGACAATGATATTACGACTATATTTGCTCATAATTTTACGATACTAATAATATTCATAATATGTTTCGACTACAATCATTATGTTTACCACAATCGTGTTTATTCTCTGCATGTTTGTGTTAGAATCATTAAAGATCTATAAAATCTTCAAATTTAACTTACACAATTTTTTATTTACAAGTGTTGCTCGAACATTTTTTGTTGTTGTGTATACAAATGTTTTCATATAGAATATTAAAACTCTGTAAAGCTGATAAAAATATCAAGCAAACGAACAAAACAAATATTAATTTTATAATAAATGAATTGACATTTAACAGCATCAAATGATTGGGCTTTATTGTAAGTGATATGCATGTGTATTAGGGAGAATCCGTTTGAGGAGACCAATCAAAGATGTCGATATTCCCAAGTCAAAATGTTGCTTTGTTTAAGCATACGCCGCCTGCTAGACAGAAGCACAAAATTGACCTTTCCACATTTTCTAATATTTGTTTGATATATAATAATCTCCTTTCCCCAATAATAAAATATACTCAAAAAATATTCTAAAATTCTTTGTTTTAAATCGCGTCGCATTTTCGACTATAAGTCATTTTTTGACACATTTCCTGTTACTTATTTTGTATTTTTATAATATTTTTCCTTATTTTTATAGTTTTAACCCCATTAACACAATGTATAGTTATGTTTCAATCTAAACTCAAAGTGACAGTTTTCATATAAAAATAATTTTTACCGACAGTAAGTTAACACAACCAGACTTTGTGGTAATGGGTGTTAGTATTTATTGTCACTAAATTTATTCGAGGTTATTGTATTAGCCATATGTGTGAAAAGAAAATAACTTTTCTTTAATTTTTTCAATGACATTTTTCTCTCTTAATGTTCTATGGACCAATTCTTTATATACAGTAACAAAAATCTAAAAAAATGTGTTCTGAAAATTTTTAATAAGTCGTATTAGAGTTAAAAAAGTGTAAATGGACCTTACAATAGCTACAATATATTTCTATTTGTATAACCAACTAGTTCGCTGTGGCTACTAAAGTGGAGGTTAAATGGTTATAATTTGCACTACATTTCGCCAGCATATTCAATACTAAACAATATTCGCCTAAATTTTTTGAAAATAAAGTCGAGAAAAATAAATATATATACCAATTCGATGACCACATGTAATGATGTTAAAAATTGAGACTAGACTCACATTAAATTTTTAATAACAAATATGGAGCAGCAGTATTTGACTAGAAAATGAGAGTTTATTTGCTTAACCACGCACTCTGAAAAAATATTTTTTTCTTTTTCTCAAATACAGTGGTATTACTACTATTGAATTTAATGTAAAGTGTTATGCAGAGTGTGCCAATCGACCACCTGCAATGACATCCTCATGTTGAATTCCCCAGTCTTTAATGTAGGTTGAAAATGCACTAGTAGTTGTTCTTAGTGGCTAAGTAATTGGAAATTTGCGGAATTAGTAATTAAAATGTTTCTATTTCTATATTTAATAATTTCTAAAAAAGTAGCATAAAAACGAAACCGGTCGGTTCTAATTAGTTTTTGGAAACTTTAAAAAGGCAATGGGGTGACGTTGAGATCATAATAAATTTCAAAATGATCCAATATTTCTTTAAAAAAAATTATTTTGTTAAGAAGTTTGTCGCTATTTTATATTTAATAACAGTTATACTTAATTTAATTTTTCAATATTGCATACATCAAAATGGAATACTGATTAAGAAAATATAAATTTAGAAACTTTTCCATATTTTTTTTTAAGCAATTGTATATTTTCTTTTGATGTTGACTCTAACAATTTACATACACAAAAAATAATATTTATACGTTTTCGCATTTGCTAAACTGACATTCGCAACTCCCTGTTTAATATTATTTCACAAAAATATATCAATTGGATCCACCTATTTACCCTGAAAATAGAAACGTTCATCAGTCCACGAAATAACTGGAGATCTTTAAGTAAATTAAACTTTAATTTGATATGAAAACATCGAGACCTTTATTTTGGGGCCACCCTAATTTCAAACACATATTAATATCATCTTAAGCTATCGCCACTATTTTTTTTTTTTTTTAATAAATCTGTATAAGAATGATTTTATATGTATATTTAAAAGTAATATTATTAGTAACACCATGGACGCCATTCAAAACGGTTGGTTTAGTGAAATTCAAAACGAGTTGTGGCCAGGACAATGCTTTTCTTTAAAAGTTAAGGAAGTCCTTCATCAGGAAAAGTCAAAATATCAAGATATAAAAATCATTGAAACGTAAGAAATAATTATATTGTATAACCATTTGTAAAAACCAATGGCCCATTATTATAGTAACAAATAAAAAATATTTTAAAAGAATTAAACTCGATATTACTTAAGAGTCTATCATAGACAAGTTAAAGTATACATCAAGTCTACTCTAAATATAAAACTAGTTGTAGCTGTTTTTAACAAGTGTGCCAAGATAGCAACGATATTTAGCAACGCCGGAAATAAAAATAAAAAATTTAATGGGAATTTAGAAAAACGAAAATTAAATTTCCATGGAACGTGGGCAGTGCCACGGGCACAGCTATATGGCAGATGGTATTATACATACCATAAATTAAAAAAAGCTAACCGTGCAAGCAATTGGTGGTCCCATTCCTGATAAAATTGAGTTTCTCCAGAGTGGTTAGAAAAATAGAATTTAATGTACCATGGAACGTGGCCAGTGCCACGATGTTGCCTATAGTAGAGATGTCAGTATACATGGTATAGATTAATAATAGCTTTCCGTGCAAAAAATCGGAAGACCCATTTCAGAGAAAATTGAGTTCCTCCAAATTGGTCACAAAAAAATTAAATTTAGTATTCCACGTGGCCAGTGCCACGAGGTTACCTATAGTAGAGATGGCAGTATACAGGGTATAGATTAAAAAACAATTTCCGTGCAAAAACACGGACAACCCAATTCAGAGAAAATTGAGTTCCTCCACATAATTACAATTTGTAACAAAAACATTGTTGAAAGTAATAAAAAACTCAATGTTGTGCTTTTAGTAGTTTTAAAGGGCACCATACACTATCAAAATGCTTGATGTCACTTTCGTGTACGTGTAATTTGATGCTTTGATGTACACTTGATTGATGACTCGTCAATCAGCATTTTATTTTTGATTTTGTTGTGTTAACACCAATAGCGGGAATTATAATCCATTTTTATTTTCACTAAAAGTGTATTTAAAAATGTCTATATCGGATGAAAATTTAATTGCAAAAATAAAAAACAAAAAACAAAAATAATAAAAGAAATATATAATAAAAAAAATTATTGTCTTCATCCGACACACTTATCAACCTCACGCATTGAAATATGTATTTTTGTAAATGCCTTCGTGATTGATGAGAAGCGTGCAAAAAATCAAAATGTTTTTGATTTTCCATCAAGCGTTGTCGGTGTCACACATACAAACACATTTTCACATGCTTGATGAGTATTTATGATATTATGATCATGTATGACAATGATATTACGACTATATTTGCTCATAATTTTACGATACTAATAATATTCATAATATGTTTCGACTACAATCATAAATCTTATCATTATGTTTACCACAATCTTGTTTATTCTCTGCATGTATGTGTTAGAATCATTAAAGATCTATAAAATCTTCAAATTTAACTTACACAATTTTTTATTTACAAGTGTTGCTCGTACATTTTTTGTTGTTGTGTATACAAATGTTTTCATATAGAATATTAAAACTCAGTAAAGCTGATAAAAATATCAAGCAAACGAACAAAACTAATATTAATTTTATAATAAATGAATTGACATTTAACATCATCAAATGATTAAGCTTTATTGCAAATGATATGCACGTATATTAGGGAGAATCCACTTGAGGAGATCAATAAAAGATGTCGATATTTCCAAGTCAAAATATTGCTTTGTTTAACTTTTTCACATTTTCTAATATATGTTTGATATATAATAACCTCCTTTCCAAAATAATAAAATATACAAACACAATTTTCTAAAATTCTTTGTTTTAAATCGCGTCGCATTTGCGACTATAAGTCGTTTTTTGACACATTTCCTGTTACTTATTTTGTATTTTTATAACATTTTTCCTTATTTAATTTGAAAGTAAATTTTTAATTAGGCTTAAGTTCATTTATTATAATTTTTAGACAATTGGCAATTGCATTTTGGAATGCATTTTCTACCCTGCCAAGGGCGTCATCATCAATCCATCTATTTAACTTACTATTATTAGGAAATAGAATATGGGAAGCCGTTCCCATATTCTATTTCCTAATAATAGTAAGTTAAATAGATGGAATTTACAATAGACCTTGACAATAAAGATTGTTGATGACACCCTTGGCAGGGTAAAAATGCATTCCAATATGCCAATTGTCTAAAAATTGTAGTATTAAGTGATATTCTTTGAATTATTACAATGAACTTAAGCCTAATTAAAAATTTACTTTCAAATTATATAAAATAAAAAGTTCAAATAATTACGAAAAAATCTAAAATTTTTCCTTATTTTTATAGTTTTTACTCAATTATTTGATTTACCCTCATAATCACAATGTATAGTAAGTTAACTCAACCAGACTTTGTGGTGATGGGTGTTAGTATTTATTGTCACTAAATTTATTCGAGGTTATTGTATTACCCATATGTGTAAAAAGAAAGTAACTTTTCTTTAATTTTTTCAATGACATTTTTCTCTCTTACCGTTCTATGGACCAATTCATTATATACAGCAACAAAAATCTAAAAAAAATGTGTTCTCAAAATTTTTAATAATTCGTATTAGAGTTAAAAAAGTGTAAACAATGCAATATATTTTTATTTGTACAACAAACTATTTCGCTATGGCTACTAAAGTGGAAGTTAAATGGTTATAATTTGCATTACATTTTGCCAGCATATTCGTCTTAATTTTTTGATAATAAAGTCGAGAAAATTAAATATATATACCAATTCGATGACCACATTTAATGTTGACTGATAATGCTCAAAATTGAGACTAGACTCACATTCAATTTTTAATAACAAATTTAGAGCAGCAGTATTTGACTAGAAAATTAGAGTTTATTTGCTTAACCCCGCACTCTGAAAAACTATTTTTTTTCTTTTTCCTAAAATGCAGTGGAATTACTACTATTTAATTTAATGTAAAGTGTTATGCAGAGTGTGCCAATCGACCACCTGCAATGACATCCCTGTGTGAGCCTGTAAGCTTTTTTACAGGCTATTATTTGAAATAAAACAAAAATCTTTATTTCTTTTCAAACTTATTTATTATACTGATGATATGCAACTAAAATATATAAAAACCAAAATTATTGTTTAAAGTAGAAACCAAAAGCGAGAAAACAACTTCATAATTAAGATTATTAACATCATTTTCAAGCTTGCACCGTTACAATTATGAATATAAATAATTTGTTCAATGTTTTTTGTTGTAAAATATTAATAAGCAATTAGCTTCAAAAGTACGTAGAAGAATACACATATCAATATACACATCGACAAACAACTCGACGAATATATCTTTCCCTGGGACCACATCCACTATACGACCCAATTGCTATTTTAAAGGTGGATTATTTTCCTCTTTGACGAGAACCCTAGTTCCATTAGTGAGGTTAGCATTTGGAGAATTCCATTTTGACCGCTCTTGCAATATTGTTAAATATGCACTACTACACTTCTTCCAAAATACTTGCTGCATGTAGCACACTCTTTGCCAACGGTTTAAGTACTTTATATTTGGCCGCGAATTGAGCTGAAACATTTTAAAGCTGCTTAAAATGAAGACGTCGGCAAATCCGGCACCAACTCTAAATGTGTTGCCTTTGTGCAAAAGCAAATAAAGATGCATGCGTAGCATTTCGATGGAGGCCGACTTCTTATTTCAGACTTGTTGTAAAATGGGCCACAAAAATCTATACCCATTGTATAAAATACTTTATTTGGCTGCACATGATCCGCTGGTAAACTACACATTATATGGTGAGCGATTTTAGGTTTTAAGCGAAAAGATTTTATACATTTGCTAATGATTGAACTTTCTGTTTTTCTACCCCCAATGGGCCAATATTGCTATTGTTGAATGTTAGCTAGCAAACACTGTGGTGCAGCATGTAATAGTTTTTGATGATAATACAAAATTACAGCGTTGGTAACGGGATGGTGTTTCGGCAAAATTATTGGGTGTCGAGCTTCGAAATTTAAAAATGAGTATTGCAGCCGGCCACCATCTCTAATCAAACCTTCCGAATCCACAAAGGGCGTTAAATAATGTAATTTACTAGATGGAGCTACATTTTCATTTCTTTGTAAGACTTTATATTCGTTTGCAAAATGTATTAATTGTATATCAGCGATAGGCATTTTAATACTACCAAACTTTGTAAATTTGTCATTGTGTGAGTTATTTATTGCGCTCTGCTACTCTCTATGCACTGAGCGAAATGGATGTAAAAGTTTGAAGTGGTATTTGTTGAATAAAAAGTGTACGTGAAGTTATTTATTTATTTTCTTTCACTGTAGCCGAGAGAAAAACAAAAACAATAGCTGAAAAAACAAGCAAAAACCCGCAACACAACCTACCTGTATCAAAGCTCATACGAGACTGATTGGTTTTAACTTTTTATACAATGTGTGTGCTTGCGTACGTGTGAAAACAAAGAGAAGAGAGCTCATTTGAGAGCTCAATGCCTTTCGCGGTTGTATATTACGAATCAAAATATGAGTACCCATTTTTTTTTCTTGTGGTGTCAACTCTCCATGGCATTTAATGGCCTTTTTTGAATTTAAAAATCTTGAGGCATACGCAAAAATTTGTTGAATTTTAGGAAAAGAATTGTGATATTTGCAATTTAACGAAAAATCCGTGGCAAATGATGCGATTAAAATGACTCGACGACGCTCAGGAAGTTCCGCTAGAAAATTTATTGTCTTTGGCCAAAATGCTGCTTCTTTACGTAAAAAATCTGGACCTTCTTTCCAAATATTCGAATTAAGAAGCTCCTCTGGAGAAGCCCCTCTTGATAAAATATCCGCAGGGTTTAATGCGGTTGGAACGTGATGCCACAACATATTATTAGTTAAATTTTGTATACGACTTACTCTGTTAGCAACAAAAACATTAAAGTTGGCAGACTCTTCCCGTAACCAAGATAAAACAACCATTGAGTCAGACCAGCAATGGTATTCGTATTTGTTTTTGAGTGTATTTTCAATTCCATTTAAAAGCTCTGCCAACAGCAATGCAGCAGAAAACTCAAGCTTAGGAGCAGTGAGAACCTTTAATGGTGCTACTCTTGATTTTGAACACAATAAATTGACTTTAATTTCTCCACATGATTCCGATTTCACATAAATGCAGGCACTGTATGCGGATAGACTGGCATCGCAAAATTCGTGTATTTGAACAGCGGAATCTGGAATGGAAACAAATCGAGGATATATAAATTTGTGTACTAGGGAAAATGTTGATACAAATTGTTTCCAATTTGTATATAAGTTTTGAGGCAGGCTTTCATCCCAGTCCAGTTTGCACTTCCACAAATTTTGCATAAAAATCTTTGCTTTAGTAATATCTGGTCCAATTAGCCCCAAAGGGTCGTAAAAACGTACAATCGCACAGTGGGGCAGAATCAAAATTTTTTGGAAATAAATCTGGCATTTCTAAACGGCTGGTCCGACCGGGATAAAATTTTCAATTTATAAGCATTTGAAAATTTAAATTTTAAAATTTTGCCATACCTTGGTCCGCTTTTTTTTAAATATAGGACTTATTTTTGTTACATTTTTGAATCTAATTAAGATATTGACTTAAAATTTTTTTGTATGACCAAAAATTAACTTGTCTAAACAAAAAAAAAAAAATGTGGATCAAATGGTTCCTAATATTTGCAATCCTATCAAAATTCTGATACAAATTTTAGTTTTATAAGCTCAATAAATATGTAATAAAATCTTTATTTATTGACAAAACTCCATGAAATTTTCAACGTTTCTTAAATTTGTCATTCTAAATAATATAGTGTAAAAAACCTTGTCAAAAGGTCAAAGGACATCCCGCAATTCGTAAAAATTGGAGCGAAAATCCCAAAAATGGTATTTTTTACAATTTTGCCCATGGGCTCCACATTTCCTTCAGGGCTGGGAAAATACTTTAGGAATAAATAGGGATCACATCAAGGTTTCCAAAGCTGCTTTCCGTTTTCTGATCCCAGCTTTGGGATTTTAGAACATGTGGCCCAAAGTTGAAATTTTGATAAAAAATAAGGCAAATTCCGAAGGGCGTACGGCCGACATATTCGAAAAACAAGACAAGACTTTTATACCAAAATTCTCTCCGTAAAGATACCTTACGGAAACACATAAAAATATTATATGTTTTTAAATACATTTTTTTTTAATAAAAAAAAGTTAAGTCACCTTTTCGTCCAAAAAACTGCAAAAATTTACTATTTTTTGAATTTTTAAATTGAAAATCGTTTATTTTTGGATCCATAATTGATATTGTCCTGAAATCTTTTGTATGTTGTTGGTAATTTAGTTGTCTAACTAACAAACGGTCCAAAAGTAAGCCCTATATTTAAAAAAAGCGGACCAATATATGGCAAAATTTTAAAATCTTTGAAATCGGAAAGGAAACAAAGAAATGGCACGTGTTTAAAAATTTTACATGTCGAAGGTATCCTAATTTGAGCCCCCATAGCGCCGCCCCTGGATCATTTGTAGGGTCCATTTTAATAACTTAAACTCGAATACTCCTTGGTTACGCCCATGTCAAATTTTATCCCGGTTGGACCAGCCGTTTAGAAATGCCAGATCTATTTCCAAAAAAATTTTGATTCTGAACCACTGTGAATCGGCGATAGAACAGTTCGCTTTGAAATAGGTTTAATATCTACAACATGAGAAAGTGAAATCCCATGAAAGTTCTAAAGTTTTAGTAATGTCGGTACCATCTTGTATTTTTAGAAATTTTTCACGATCAGAAAACAGTATATCTTTTATGACAGATACATCATTTGCGAATATCGAAATTTCCTCGTTTTAGCAGCTTAGTTACTTGATCTCGAATTTCAATAACATCCTCAACAGAATTTCCACCGGATATCAAGTCATCGACGTAAAAGTCTTGTCTCACAATATTAGCGTCAATAGGAGTTGATGCATTGAACGAATAGCAAGGAATGCAGCAGGCTTAGTGCCGTATGTGATAGTATCTAATTTGTAAATTTGTATATTTTCATCGGGGCTATTTCTCCAAAGTACGCACTGAAGAAAATTATCTGGGTGTGAAACACGAACACAGCGGTACATTTTGCAAATGTCTCCGCTTAAAGCTATTTTAAAGAAACGAAATGTATTAAACAATTTAAGTTGTATTGTTGGTCCCGAGTAAAGAGTGTCGTTAAGTGGTAGGCCTAAAGTTGTTTTGGCGGAGCCGTCGAACACAACTCTTAGCTTTGTTGTTGTGCTATCTTATTTGTGTTTGCAATGGTGGGGAAGAAAATTGACTTTAAGTTGCTTGGGTATGGTTGAAACCAGAGACATATGTGTTAAATCAGCGTACTCATTCATAAAGGCTGTGTACCGTTTCTTAATATCTGGATGCTTATTGAATTTATTCACAAGGGCTAAAAAACGTCTGCGAGCAAATACGTGTGAATCTTCAAGTTCGTGAACATTCAGTTTTTTGGGTAGATAATAGAATATTCGCCAGATTCGAGTCTAATTATTGAAAATGATGCTCACAAAATTCATCATCTGTTGAAAGTTTTGAATTATTTTCGTAGTTATTTTCAATCTCCGAAAAGCTTTTGACAACATCAACTAATAGTTAATTTTTTATTTCATGGGCATCTGTATATACTGTTGCTAACGAAAAAGAATTTGATAGACTGGCACCACCACCAGAAACTACCCATCCATGTCGAGTTTTTTGTAGTACTGGCAAGCTATTTCCAAATCGAAGTTGACCTAAGCTCATGAGGTCAAAAAACAAGCTAGCTCCAATTAAAATGTCTATACGGCCACGTTTATAAAAATCTGGATCCGCCAATTTTATATTATCATGTATTTTGAGCTGATTTACGTCGAATTTTGTATTTGGTTGATATTCAGTATTGTGGGTATAACAACAGCAACAGGAAATTGAGACACATGATTGCTTAACCTTTAACTGTAACTGCAAAACGACTGTAATAAAATTCAGCTGCGATGCAGAATCAAAAATTGCTCGACAAGGCATAAAGACGCCAAATTTGTTTTTTTACTAAAATTATGGCTGTAGCTAAAAACACCTTATTAACATTTGACGTTTGCATGGCTTCAGGTGTAACATTGGACGCTAAAGATGAAACGGGAGTCGATTGAATTTGTGATGATACTGGATCTACATGTTTTCTTGAGACTCGTTCTGGAGTATGTGTGGACCCTCAGACTTATGTACACTGTTATTGTTCATATGAAGCAATGAATGATGTTTCATTGAACAATAACGACAGTTTCCAGATTTACATTTCCATAGCCAGTGGCCCTTTCTCAAACAATTAAGATATAGATTTAAACTTTTAGCTTCTTTAAAACGTAATAAGGGCGAAAGATTTGCAAAGCGAGAGCAATTAGTAACGTAATGGTCTTTCGCATCACAAAAATTACATATTGGAGATTTGTCTTTTTTGTTACCATAGAACTTTCAACATTTGCAAGCATAGGACATCTGCGTTCGAGAAATGATGCCATAGACGGCCACGATGGCAACTGCTCACTTTGCAACCCCTTTCCCATTTTTTTTGGGATTATGAATCAAGCTTTGAGTTAACTATATATATTAAAAGGCCATCGCAATTTGTTCCCGAGTACAAATTGTTTCAAGAGCTCTCATATGAACATTGAGCTTATCGTTTAATTGCCATAGACTTGATGCTGAATTCTTATCGACACCAATCATTCCATAAATCTCCTTAATGTGTGCCTGAAAATTTATTAATTTGTTATCAAAATGATTCTTTAATAATTGAATACCCTTATCATTATTAGAGTCGGTAGGATCTAAAGAAGATATGGTATCCAGAGCAGCTCCCATTAATCACGTACGCAAATGCTGGAACTTCTCTATTTTGCTGAAGTCCAATGTTGTAAACATTGCGAAAAAGTCAGGCCATTCTGTGAACCACTAAACTGAGGTATTTTCTACTCGGGCAGTCTAATTTTGCGAACATTCATGGATTCATCCAACAAAAACGGACGAATAGTAGAGGAGTGAGGCGTAGATCGGGAGTAACCACTGGCATTAGTTTTCCGCTTTATTCTTGCCTTAACTTCGAAATATGATGTTTAAACGTATGTTAAAGGTGATATTGACACCTTCACATTTTTCTTCCAAAATCGAAATAGCTTGTTCGAAGTGGGAATGCAGATTTTCAATGTAGTCAAGGCGCACAGAGAGATCGACGTCATCCAAGCTATTTAACTCATCTGCAGTTAAGCGAGTATTAAGATCAGCTAATCGACGATACTGTAGTTGAATATTTCGAGACATCATTGCCCCCATTTCCTGAAGTCGATCGATTTTTATCAGGCATGGTGTATTATATCGAAAACAAAAATGTTGAATTTGGTTAAAAATCCGAATTGATTTAAACCACAACTATTTGAATCATCTCTAATGTTTGAGCCTGTAAGCTTTTTTACAGGCTATTATTTGAAATAAAACAAAAATCTTTATTTCTTTTCAAACTTATTTACTATACTGATGATATGCAACTAAAATATATAAAAACCAAAATTATTGTTTAAAGTAGAAACCAAAAGCGACAAAACAACTTCATTATTAAGATTATTAACATCTGTTGGAGGAGATCACTTTTTGTCACTGACTCATCACTGTTTATGAGTTATGTTCTCAGTCTCTTTGTTTGGTCGTTGGTACCTACCATAAAGAAATAAACACAGATGGCGACATGGCTCTCTTAAAAAAATTCTCTTAGGCTCAGTGACGTCAACATTGACTAAAACTGATTGTATTATATAAAAATTGTATGTGATATATAATGGAAAAGTCAATAATTATGTTTAAAAGCTATTTATGTTTAATAAAATGAAATGTTTTTAGGTTTTATGTTATTAGACATATTTTACTTGATTAATTTTCAATATTTTTTTATATTTTCTTTTTCTTGATGTCGCACTATCTCTGAGGTCTTCATTAAGTTTTCTTATTTTTAAGTACATTCTTGAACAGTGTAATTGGTAAAAAAAATACCGATTTAATTATTTTTTGTAATGTACAAATTCTTCAAGCCAAAAATTAAAAAAAAAATCATAATTTTGGTTTCGCTGCCCATTCGCTTACCCATTTCGAATTGTAAATTGTTATATAAGGATCTGATGGAAACTTAAAAAAATTTATTGCACACGATTTTGATGTTTTATTATTATTATTGCTATTTGTGACATTTTAATTTTTAATTAATTTTTTTTTATTTAGTTTTCACTATTTGTTTTGAAATTTCATATAAAAAGTAATTATTTTACATTCAAAACATAAGAAAACAATCAGTGTTGACGTCACGAATAAAGAGTAAAAGAGTACACTAAAATAACGGTATCGTCGATGTCGCAATCTTGTTTATTTCATTCATGGGTACCTACTACCATTAGTGTTGTTGTTGTTAATATTGCATCTCATAGTAAGTGCATATTAATATATGGTTGTTAGTGTAAATTTTCTTATTACTCTTTCGTGTACTTCATGCATTGTTATTTATTTAAATATAAGTAAGCTAATGCATGTAATGTTTTTGTTATTATATATAACGGACCACTTTTTATTTATATTTTTGTAAATTCTTTAGTGGACCAAAATATTTTTGTTAATTGTAAGTATAGTTAGAATCGAATCTGCAAATAAGCAGCATCTTAGAAAAACACTCTCGCGTATTTTTGTTAACCTATTACTTTTAGTAATAGGTAATTTTTTAATAAGCAATTAGCTTCAAAAATGCGTAGAAGAATACACATATCAATATACACTTCGACAAACATATTAAAAAACGCAGTCGAAAACAAGATTTGCTCTTCTGCTTCTGTCGCTGCGTTTGGTACAGTGGTTACAACGAACATGTTAATGTGGGTTGAAAATTCACTAGTAGTTGTTCTTATTGGCTTAGTAATTGTAAATTTGCGGAATTAGTAATTAAAATGTTTCTATATTTAATAATATATTAACAAGTAGCATAAAAACGAAACCGGTCGATTCTAATTAGTTTTTGGAAACTTTAAAATGGCAATGGAGTAACGTTGAGATGATAATAAATTTCAAAATGATCCAATATTTCTTTAAAAAAAATTATTTTGTTAAGAAGTTTGTCGAAATTTTATATTTAATAACAGTTATACTTAAATTCATTTTTCAATATTGCATACATCAAAATGGAATACTGAAGAAGAAAATATAAATTTAGAAACTTTTCCATAGCAAAATTGTAGTTTTTGAAGTTCTTTTTTTGTATTTTAAGCGATTATAAGCATACAATTTTACATATACATTTTTAATTTTGTTTAAGCAATTGTATATTTTCTTTTGATGTTGACTCTATGCATTAAACACATTGAAGACAGCATGCTACACGACTACACGAACTCAAATCCTGCTGGATGCTGTTATAGTGGTGTGGCAGCTACTGAATTATTTTAAAGACGGCAGGTACAAAGCGAACAGCTGATTTATAATTCAGTGGTGTCACTTAATTGATTTTTGTTTTTACTTAAAAAAAAAATAACTGCACAAAATTTCAAAGTAATTTAGATTAAAACAATTATTTTGAGTAAAAATATATATATGGTTATAATTAAATATGTACCTGTTATTAATTTATTTCAATATGGTTATCAGAAACTTGTCCCAATTATGTAAAAAAATATACATTTTTTTGATCTAAATTTTTTATTATATTAGCAACACTATTCTGTTTTGTAGTTCACAAAAATAGAAATTAGCCTAATGCATTAAACACATTAAAGACAGCAGAATACCAACTACAATCTGTCAAAAATAAAATACGTTTATATGAAGACTATTCTTTTCACGACAGCACAGCTACACGGCCACTCGATTACTTTTACCGCTGCAGCCGTATTAGGCTAATTTCTATTTATGTCAACTACAAAACAGAATAGTGTTGCTAATATAATGAACAAACCAAAACATAACCTTAAAATAAACTAATGATTAAAAAAATTGCAATAACTTTGATATTTACAGAAAAAAATTACCAAATTTATACAAGACGATGGGCATCATATCTGGGAACGGGCACGATAAGTGGACAGTCATAGGAATCGAATGGCATATAAAGAATTTTTGGAAAAACTTGAACTTTGGGGGTAGGCCCATTCAAACTTTGATGTCAAAAGCATTTTTCATTAAAAATTTTAAATTAGAAAATAAATTGCCAAAATTTTATAGGACGTTGGGAACGGGCACGATAAGTGGACAGTCATAGGAATCGAATGGCATATAAAGAATTTTTGGGAAAATCATTTCAGTTTAGTTTTCGTCCAAATGAACATTTTTATCATAGACTATAATAGACCCGAATCAGCTGTTTTTAGCAATATGGCGGATGCAAACAAAAAACAAAAATTTACGAAAAATTAACAAAATAAAGTGTATAATAACCCACGGAAGATTTGAAAGAGGGACAAACATATAAATTTATTTTTCTATCTCTTTTGCACCTTAGGTAAACATTTTATAGTATATAAAAAAATTGTATACATGCACATTTTTAGGCGTCGGTGGCCATTTGTGAAAAATCTTTAAAATATACCCCCCATCTTTTTTAATGGTGGGTATAAAAACAAACAAAAGTCCAATCCATTTTTATATACACCACTGTTTACTAGATATTAATATGACTGATAGGGTCAATTATTGACAAAGCTCTCCTAGTTTTGCCATATCTTTGGTATTTTGTATTACATTCTCCACAGTAATATAGTAATCAGGGACAGGTTAACCATTTTCTTCCAATAATCTATCGGTCTAATAGGAGCTATCATGGATGCTAGAATCCTTGCATGGTAAAGTTGAAGTCTTTCTTGAACGACCTGATATTGAGGAAATAAATGTTTTTATTATTATTTAAATTTTTTTACAATTTTTCTTTTCTTTATTTTTCTTTACAATTTCTATTCACATACAATTTTTCCAATGTTTATGTTTACTTTTTTTTACTACGCGTTAATAAAACAATCATATATCTCGTCCCACACACTCATCGATTTTTTACTACATTTTATATTTTCTCCCTTAATGGCGGAATTGAAAAAATTTTAAAAAAATGTATACAAAACCATACGGTTCGAAATAACTTTTTCGACAGCTGTCAATGGTCTCTTATCTGTAATAATCTGTGATTTTTATATTAGTTAATGAAAATTCCCTAACTTCCGAAATAGTTTTAAAAATCACAAACATTTTAATTTTTTATATTTGAAAGTAGGGCGAAAAATTTAAAAAATAATTTAGGCATTTATTTCTAGATTTCAGGTATTGGATTCCAGATATCATCAAATGTGGTGGTCACTGGATCATTTTGAACTAGTGGGTAATTTGTAAAATTAGCAATATATTGTCGATTGAAACGATTTGGAAAAATAACTATTTCATTTTTTTTATTACGTACATAATTATTTTGATTTCAGATAACGCTTTAAAATTTAATTTTCTATTTTTTAAAATTCTAAATAGACGTTTTTTGTTTAACTTAAACAATTTAACTTTATATTTCTTGTGTTTTATACTTCTAGGGAATCTTATGGAACTTGTCTCTTATTAGATGGAATAATTCAATGCACTTCCAAAGATGAATTTTCATATCAAGAAATGATATCATTTTTACCTCTTTGCTGTCACCCTAACCCAAAGAAGGTGCTAATCGTGGGAGGAGGTGATGGGGGTGTTGCTCGTGAAGTTGTAAAACATCCACTTGTAGAAGAAGTTCATCAAATTGAAATAGATGATCGTGTGGTTGAACTGTCAAAAAAGTTTTTACCAAATATGTCTAGTGGATTTAATAATCCAAAGCTTTTTTTGACAATTGGTGACGGATTTGAGTATATGAAAAATCACAAAAATGAATTTGATGTTATAATTACGGATAGTTCTGATCCAATTGGACCAGCTGTAAATTTATTTAACGAAAGTTACTACATGCTTATGAAAACTGCATTACGTGATGGTGGCGTTGTATGTTCACAGGGAGGAAGCTTTTGGTTAGATTCCGAATATGTAAAAAAAACAATTAACAATTGTCGTTTACACTTTCCAAATGTGTCATACGCTGTGACTTCAATACCATCTTATCCCTGTGGGCATATTGGATTTGTAATTGGCTGCTTAGATGGAAATCGTTGTTTGGAAACTCCTTTACATACTTTTTCGTCTGCTGAAATCGATCAAATGAAAATGAAATATTATACAAGCTCTATACATTCTGCTTCATTTGTTCTTCCAAGGTGGATCCAGAAATGTTTTAATGAAAATATATAAATAAAGATTTTTAATACATATGAGATGAAAATTTGTTTTCAATATTTTTAAACTGAAATTTTTTTTTTGTTACAATAATATGTCCTAGTGAGGTGAGTTTTTGCTAATTTTACTATTTTTTATGCTGCAAAACTACGTATTAATGCAAATTAAATATGTATCAAGTATTGAAAATATTTTAAACAAAAATACATTTTGACAATCAGTTTAATTTTGTGTTATAGATAATGTAACCCTGATAATAATAGAAAGTATTGTAGTGTAAACCCCATTTAAAAGATATTAATAACGTATTTTAAAAATTGAATTTTGTATCTAAGAGAAGGCAAGGCTCCATAGAATTTTATGAGTTGTTGACAGTCACTTTCGGATTTGACAGTGCAACATATTTAACTATAACCAGTGATGTTAACCGTACAGTAATTACCATATTGTACGGTACGAACGGTAGTCAGGTAATTTCTACATTTGCACGGTAATTTAAAAAAGTTTAAATTTTTAAGCGTTAGACCCCAACAGTTTTATTTTCATAATGTGTCTAGACATGATATATGTTCGTTGTAACCACTGTGCCAAACGCAGCGACAGAAGCAGCAGAGCAAATCTTGTTTTCGACTGCGTTTTTTAATATATTTGTCGATTCTTCTACGCACTTAGTTTACGACTGCATATCAATATGTTTGTCGATGTGTATATTGATATGTGTATTCTTCTACGCACTTTACAATAAAAAAACATTGAACAAATTATTAATATTCATAATTGTTACGCTGCAAGCTTGATAATGATGTTAATAATCTTCATTACGAAGTTGTTTTGTCGCTTTTGGTTTATACTTTACATCGCGAGAATAGCTGACTTTTAATTTTGAAATTGCCTTTATCGTTAAATTGTCAAAATTTCTTATTTGTTTACAATTGTTAGTTGTCATTAAATTATAATTTTAGTTTTTAGTTTGTGAATGTTTTGTTTTTGCACAATAATATATAAAAAATTATTAATTTATCACTAAAAAATTAAAGTATTATTGAATAAATCAATTTCTTTAGCTCAGTTTTAATTTTAATTTGTTTTTACTGTTAATAACTTTTTGTGTTGGCGGTCTTTGACCTGTCGCACATCATTAATACTTAAAAATTACATTGAAACATACAGAAACTTGGATTATATGCAGTACAAGGTTGTCGAAAATGAAACAATTTTTTCAATGACACGTAAAATTCATAGGTTAGTTATTTATTGGTAATAATTTTGATCTAGTACAGGCGGCCTTTGGCCGAGTTATATGGTGGTATGGTAGTTCTTTTTACTTATAGCAACATCCAAATATCGAAATTTTACAGCACCATGTGAATTATATAAAGTACAAGTTGTTTAATGGTTTTTCAGCTAAACTATTGCAAATTACAAAATATTCATTATGTCTAAAATAAAGTATTTGTTTACAATTTGTGTTTATTATCAGCTGATTTATCACATCTTCTGATCTACATGATTTGTCCAATAAACAATCTAATTATCATTACTTTTTTGTCCAGAGACGTTCAAAGTTGTCCTAAGTGAATGCGTTTGAAATGACCGTATTATATATGCTACCTTCTATCGCTTCATTCTTTTAAAATACTCTTGTAATGACACTATAATGATTTTTTATAGAATTGGATGATATAAGTGATATATATGCAAATAACAAAAATTTTGGAAATTAAAAAAATAAATTTAATACTATAAATTGTCCAAAAATATTTATTTTTTCCAACTTCTATGGCTTGTATCTATTGATCTCCAAATACCTCTAACCCGAGACTAATATCAAATTAAAGCCTAAAGTCTCAGCTAACGATTTATTAAAATTTCAGCTGCCAAGTTTTGCCCCCTTTCGGTATAAAAAAACTAAAACAAGTTAGCAAAATTTCTTTCACAAGCATTTTTTTTTTTTGCATGAAATATATGAAAAAACATTAAAATTTTTGAAAGCTTCTGAAAAGTAAGTATATCCTTTTTATATAAGTATTTGGTGTTGTTAAAAACCTTAGGACTTGAAGATAGATGTTTTAGTGAAATGAAATAATTTTATGAATTTTTTAATATAGTGATTTTCCATAATGAGAAATATAAAATTTGAATTTATGTAAAATTTTAACGTTTAAAGATATATGATATCTTCTGATATCAGAATTTGGAACTAATGCAGATTAATTCAATAGCGTTGTAATTTTTGACATTTTTTATTACACCGAAAATCCTAAAACGGGTAAAATGTGTTCCAAAAAAACATAGTTTTTTTTAGAAAAGTGGCTTTATTTAAAAAAAAAAAAAAAAAAAAAATTGTGAGTACTTAACATATGAGCAATTCCACGAGAATGACTACCACGACTGAAAACCCAAAAACCCTTGAAACTTTTTTTCAAGATGATTTGAATAGGAGAAAACACTATAATATTACTATGTGTCAGTATTTAAAGCTTATTAGAACATTTTATTGGCAAAAATAATAGTTTAAACTGACTTTATTTAATTTTTTTATTTAATTGGCGTGTTTTATGCTAAAATTGCGGTTAAAACTAAGCTCCCAATTAGCATATAGTGTGAAATGAATTTGACTCTGATTGTTTATTTGCTATTATAAAATTGTTTATTGAAACCGAATGTATATTTTCTATTCATTTTTTTAGTTTTTATATACATATATTTACAGAATATATATTGTTTTATTATAAGAGAAAAATCTGTCACGTACGGTATTATTATAAAATCATCCAATGATTGTTTTTATTTAAATATGTCGTATAGTATAAGAAATTAAAAGAAAACATAACGCCTCTCACGATTCGCAAATTTTCGCATATTTCTACATGTACCTCAAAATGACTTCCGTTTTATGTCACGTACGATATACCCTTATTTCGCTCGATATTTTGGATAACAATGTTTTGAAAGAACTTATTATTTTTTAAAATATAGCACCCTCTGAATGAAACATACAGACAAAATTATTTTTTAGATACTCTTATTTTTGGAAAATCTATTCCACTCTATAGGCGTACAAATGTCACGTACGATGACATGGAATTGCCCATATAGAGTTATTCAAATATGGAGCTTCCTCGAGGATCGGTGCTTTGCCTTTTTAGAATTTTTTACTAAAACCAAAATTCTTTTTAAAAAATTGGCCAAGTTTGGATAGCTCTGGTCCGCTTAAGTGAGCCAAGTTTTACTTTACACGCTTTTGCGGTAAGTTCTCTTTTTCGGATCATATACAAGTTTTATACAGTCCCGAAGAAAATTGTTTTCTACAAATGCCCCTTTTTACATGTTCCGTGTAACTTTTTATAGGGACGAGATATCTGTTAACAAGTTGTTTTTATTTTATTGTTAACTATAAGAGATACCCTACATATTTAAGCGTATTTTTTATAGATCTTCTCAAGGACTATTTATATTAAAGAATTTCAGCTTTATCGGGTCATAAATGGATTTTTGGCGATTTTTTAAAAAATGTGAGACCCGAGGCTGAACAACTGTAAATCAAGATTTTGTAACAATATCTCCAATAGTTCCAATAATTCAGTATCTCAATTATTTCCAAAAAAAAGATTTAATTTTAGATTTTAGGTTCAAAATCGTGAGGTAAAGTCTGGAGAAAATGAACTGCTTTCACAAAACCTTAATACTACCGTAAAACATGGCGGTGGGTCTTTGATGATGTGGGGATGTAGTTTAGCTGCAGCACCTGGCAATAAGGGTATAGGGTCGACAGCTCCAACCACCAGCAGAGCGGTGGTATCCCGTCCACTGAGGACAAGGTGATATGTAGTGAAAATACATAAGTACATGTGTGTACAGCTACAATTACATTAGGTCACTAACTTCAAGCAATTATTCATACAACTTAATAAGCTTTTCTTTTGATTAAAATAACACCGAACAAATGAAACTAGTGACATAATTGTTACTAGCTTCTATTACTTATATTACTCAATTAATATGACACGTATTTTTATTTAGTAATAATACTTAGAATGTAAGAATAAAATTATAAAAAGAATATAATTAATAAAAATAAAGTTAGTTCAAGCGAAGCTATGAATAAAACAAAATCGCGAATCTTTATTTTTATATCATGGCGACCGAGACAGGACTGGAAAAAAAAACATATTATAAACAGGAGACAATTTTGAAAAATACTCTGTGCTTAAGAACTATTAAAACAAAAATGTATAACGCAAAAAGTGTAAAGACGCATATAAACTAAACCAACTCAAACACAAATCTAAGTAAATAACAACAAGAAACAACATGACATGGTGGAAAAAATTTTATCAACAATACCATTTCTAGTTGCCGGGTATGAAGTTGGTAAATCCACAGAAGAACAAAGTGATAATAAAGAAATAGTTGAAATATTACGTAAAATACCAGTAAAAAATTAACAAAACACTAACAAAACTGATCAGATGAACTTTATCGAAATTTGTGCAAAAAAATTAATATGTAGCATTAAAAATCCGCAATAACCACGACACTCCGCAACAAATCTATATAAATATATAAATGTCTTTGTAAGTTTGTTTGTTTGTTTATTGTTTGTTTGTTTGTTTGTTTGTTTGTTTGTTTGTTTGTTTGTTTGTTTGTTTGTTTGTTTGTTTGTTTGTTTGTTTGTTTGTTTGTTTGTTTGTTTGTTTGTTTGTTTGTTTGTTTGTTTGTTTGTTTGTTTGTTTGTTTGTTTGTTTGTTTGTTTGTTTGTTTGTTTGTTTGTTTGTTTGTTTGTTTGTTTGTTTTTTTGTTTGTTTGTTTGTTTGTTTGTTTGTTTGTTTGTTTGTTTGTTTGTTTGTTTGTTTGTTTGTTTGTTTGTTTGTTTGTCAATAGGCTATAACTTTTTTCAATACTTGGACCAGAAAGATGTAAACAGGGGGAAAACCGGTAAAATTGGTACCTTTAGTTCATAAACAATAAATACTAAACGGCCGAAACGATTTTATTGAAATTTCAAACATAGACTACGACAGGGGTAGCGAAGTGCATCTGGTCAAGCTAGTATAAAATAATATCAACAACACCAGCTGTAACAAATACAACATCTACAATCTCATCAACATTAACACGACAATGGAAATTCAGCAGTAAAAACAACAACATCTACAAGCTCTTCAAAGTTAGCACAACAGGCAATATAAATTCAGCAACTTCGAATATCATATCAAACAAAAAAAATTAAATAAGTATATATAAGTAAGTCGATATAAGTAACAAGTAAGAGTACTATATTCGGCCGTGCCGAATCTTAAATACCCTCCACCTAAATATGATGAGAGATGTAGAAGTTACATTGGCATAAACACTTTAATCCACTTTAATCCATATTCAATATTTGTTATTATGAGGATTAAGACAATGTTATCGAAATACTATTAAATAAATATATGAAACTAGCTGAACCGGCAAACGTTGTCCTGCCATACAAATTATAGCTAGTGAATATTTTGGTTGTTAAATAAAAAATAACGAATGTATTCTAAGTGAATTGGCATTTTAGGTATTTTTGATGCTAAATGAAGAGAAATACAAACAAAATTATTCAAAAATATTTAAAAAAAATGGGTGGATATGGACATCTTAATGGCCTAGCGGTATGAAATGTACTTTACGACCTATTCTCGTACCTACCAAAAACATATAAAAAATTCATAAAGATATTGCTCATACAAAATACTAAAATCTGGGCTAAAAAATGGGTGTGTGAGGGTCGGTTGATGAAAATTTGTGATTATAGGTAATTTTAAATGCCAAATAAAATAAAATGCGAATAAAAAGTGTTTGGCAAACAAATTGTAAATACAAATTCTGGATAGGGACACCCTCATGACCTAGCGGTATGAAATATACTTTACGACCTATTATCATAGCTCCCAAATATACACACAAAATTTCATATAAATCGGTTTAGTCGTTTCGGAGGAGTTCAAACACAAACATTGTGACACGAGATTTTTATATATAGAGATAATATAGCAATTGTAAGAAAGACTAGTTTAAGCAGAAGATACTTTAACTGGAGATTCTTACCATTTTGAATAGAGTTTGTCATTTATTCATATTATAACGTATGACATTAAACAATTTATATATGTACCTAATAATTGGTTATCATTATTCGATTGGATCAACATTATCCTTATTCACCACAAGTGAAGAAAAATAATATAAAAAAAAGTATACAAATATATTTAGACAAAATTCAAAATTTTGCATATGGTAATGAGTTATATCACAAAATTTTAATATATATTCGCGATTAATGAATTTTTCGGATATGTGTCTTATATATAATTATGAATCCATAGTCAAAAATTCCAGCAGTATGATTTCTGTCTACTTGTAACTAATTTCTGTTGAATTTTTGATCGATATCAATACATTGTGAATACCGCTAATGTTTATATGCGTTAATGTATTTTTGGGTTGTGGAACTAATTGGAAGTTATGACCTATTATGAGTCAATCATCATAAAATAGTTTAACGTGATTTCTACGTATTTTAATTGAATTTCATCTTTACAAGAGTTTTATGGGTATTATAGTTATTACGGAAAGTGGAACTTATATGAGGGCTGTTGCCAATTATGGACCGATATTCAGTAGTATGATTTTTGGATTCAAATTTTGGTTCAACATATTGGAGCTGACCTATTATGGGACTATCGCCATATAATACTGTAACGTGATTTCAAAGTATTTGAGGGCTATTTTTGTAAAATTTATAAACAAAAAAATTAATAAAACTTAATTTAAACAACGCTATTAACAAGTGTGGACCTTATATGACAACTATATCGAATTATGGACCGATATTTAAAAAATCTTGTAATATGATTCTTGAATACAAATTACTGATCGGTGTACAATTTTGGTTCAGTACAAACATTTTTTTTTGTATATTTGTGTAGGTTAATGTGTTTTCCAGAAGTGGTACTTATATGGAGGCTATGAACAATTATTGGCCGATCATCATAAAATTTCGTACAATGATTTTTACATATATTGTAATTTTTGGATTTGAATTTCAACTTGATGACTATATTTGTAAGAAATTTATGAGGGAGTGGACCTTATATGGAGCTATGGTCAAATATGGACCGATATTCACAAACTACAGTAGTATGATTTCTAGATACTCATCTGTGTATAATTTTATTTTGATACCGATATGTTTTAGATATTTATACAGGTGTTTTTCGGAAGTGCTATGTATATGAGTTTTATGTATGTCGAATTTTAGAATTATTAAGCTATTTGTAAGAGATTTGTGAGTACTTAACTGATTTTCGGAAATGGACCTTAAATTGGAGCTACGGTCAAATATGGACCGATATTCACAAAATCCTGCAGTATGACTTCCATATATAAATTACGGATCTGTGTAAAATTTTGGTTTGATATTGATATTTTTTAGATATTTATGCAGGTTAATGTGTTGTTCGGATGAGGTCCTTATATGAGAGCTATAAAAAAAAAATGATGTGAAAATTATAAAATTTTTTGGAGGTTGTCTTACATTTTGATCCATTACCCTGGTTCTACCAATTCGATTTTGCTGACCAAACTGCTTAGAAAAATTTTAAACATTTTGGTATACATTTCATTAATTTTGCTTATGTATTTTGGACGTGAGAGTGTTTTACACAGACAGACAGACAGACGGACATTGCTCAATCGACTTAGAATTTCATAAGGATCAATAATATATATAATTTGTTGACAAACTTATATATACCCTGTTTCACCACTTGTGGTGGTGGAGGGTATAAAAATGATAATAAGTAAATAAATAAGTTGAAGTATTTTTATAATTATGCAATGGGAAAGCGTTATTAGTAGTTTGGAATCCTTAGAATGTAAATTTAAACAGTCTTATAAATGACTCAACCAAAATTGACCTCACAATTTTAATAGAAACATTTAACAGTATTAGGGAAATATTACACAGACAATATGACAATATTCAATATTAAAGCAAATTGTAAGGGTTAGTTGGCAAAACTTTCACTTCCATGGCCAGCGTTCTTGCAAACAGTTTCCAGTTGAAATGCAATTAATAATAGTTTTATATCGATTGGGTTCTAGTGTAGAAGGCGCATCATTAAGCAAAATTGCAAGTTTATTTGGAATTGGTGATGGTGGAACTCTTCAGGTAATTGGTAACAAATTTTGTTATTAAAATTGTGCTAATTCTAAATTATTCTAATATAGAAAATAACTTATCGAATTTTTAAAGCGTTACTGGAGCTTAAAAACCAATTTCTATACTGGCCAGAAGCATTAGAACGAAAAAATATAGTTGCAAATACTTTCCACGAATTACCCCACTGTATTGGGTACGTAGATGGGACTGAAATCAAGTTGGCAGAGAAACCGTTAGATGATCCCGAATCAGTGTTGCCAATTTAGCCTTTTTCTGGATAAATTTAGCCCTTTTCAAACTTTTTTAGCCTCAAAAAAATCAATTTAGCCCTTAACCCTTTTTTTTTAGCCTTTTTTATTTTCATTTAGCCATTTTTATGGCTAAACTAAAACTTTTCGGTCGGTCACACACGGCAAATATTTACTCAAAAAAGCGTAATCACTTATTTTAGTACAAATTTGTTTGACTTTGTTTACTCTTACAATTGTTTTGTAAGATCAAACAGCATCAAATAAAATAAAACTGAATATTTGCTTTGAATTGTCCAAAGTAAAATGAGTTTTTCTCAATAAATATAAGAATTAAAATATATTTTATTTAGTGGTTACGTCTTTTTCGTCAAATATTTGCCATGTGTGACCCTACCTTTAGACTCATAAATATAAGCAGGAAAAATGAAAACGACTACAAAAATTCAAACAAAAATTTAAATTAAAATGACATAAATAATATAGAGAATATTAGCGTTATTTGAAGAAAAATTGTTTATATTAAAAAATATGTACGGGCGGGTCCGGGCGTTTATAAAAGTATATATAGGATTCAAGAGACTTTCAACTTTATCTGGGCGATGTATTTTTTTATCCTTAAAAGTTACTTTCCTCTAAAATTAAATTTTGACGTAAATATAGTGTTTTAAAAATATTTTATAACACCTAACACAGGTCATGTATTTAAAGACTATAATCCAACCAATTTAGAAAAAAAATTCACTCCATTATCGATAAGAGTTTAGCTATGATCATTTATATCTGATCAACTATTAAAAATTAACTCTTTTCTAAAATTAATTTAAATATTTATGATTACCAGCATGCCACACTCGTAATTTCAAATATTTTGACCTACCTTTGGCTACCTTTGTTTTGATATGTTTACTAGCTAATGGCAAAATTTATGTTTTGACCAATGAAAATCAATTCTGTCCGACGACGTGTATAATTTTTAGAATATTTGTTTCTGCATTACTTGAGAGGCATATTATCAAAATACTATCCATCGATTTCGAAGTTATCACAAAGGATTACTTTGAAGTTTGGCTTTCATATAAAAAATTTGAGCTTTTGCAGGCCAGGTGATAAGTACGAGATTTTGAAAATATCGGCATATGATATAAGTGTGGCCAAGAATAAGAAAAAATATTCTTATTTTCTTCCATTTGAACGTTTGTTATATTCATAAATTTGTCTATTCGGAATAACCTAATGTAACATACTAAGAGCCATTATACCAACTTGTCTTTATGTTCGTAATAGTAAAAGGTAACTTTAAGCAGTAGAAGAAGGTAGATTTAAAGTTACCTTTTACTATTACGAATATAAAGGCAAGTTGTAATAATGGCCCTAAGTTGTTTTTTGTGTAAAATGTATGTGTTCTTTAATTTTTAAATTTTAGCCTTTTTTTTCTAAGTATTTAGCCCTTTTTGTTCACCAAGAATTGGCAACACTGTCCCGAATCCTATTTCTCTCGAAAACATATATATGGGGCATTTCACGTCAAGTGAACCAACTTTTGAAATCAATGTCTTCCGATCGGGATGAAATTTGCACCAATGTTAGTTCTATTGGATAGTAATTCGGACACAATTTTTCAACAAGATCGGTCAAGAACTCTCTGAGTTAGATGAGGTCAAAATTTGACATTTTGGCCAAACAGGTGTTTTTTTCTTATCCATGTAACTTATTACCTATTGTTCTTAGCAAAATGTGTCCCAAATAGTTTAGATAGCTATTTATGCAATCTTTGGGAAAAAAAATTAAAAAAAATAAATAAAATATTTTTGACTTTTTTTTAAAAAAATCAAAAACATTTTTGACTTTTTTTTCAAAATAAGCCCTTTTTATTTATTTTTTTTTAAGAAAGATTAGGTCTTTTCCTAAGCGACCTATATGGTCGCTTAGTAGGATGCGAGTGGGATATCTATCAAAATAAATGTTTTGTAACCCAAGACAACGGTTTTTAAATTTTTAGCATATGCACTATTTTGATTTTTTTTCATATTTGTGTGTAAACCTTAAAAATTAAACTTACGCAGAGAAACTAGACACATTAGCCTTTCCGATGGTAGGTAACATACCTAACTAAAATTTCATAGCCTCGATACTGTAATACCCCTAATATGTTAACCTCAGGAATAAAAATCACTTTTTATACCCTACACCATCATAGTGGCGAGGGTATATTGGATTTGTGCAGATGTTTGTTACGCCCAAAAATATTAGTCTAGCACCCACCTTAAAGTATACCGATCGACTCAGAATCACTGAGTCGATTAAACGATGTCCGTCCGTCCGTCTGGCTGGCTGGTTGTCCATGTAAACCTTGAGCGCAGAGTACAGGTCGTAATTTTGAAGATATTTCGATAAAATTTGGTACATATAATTTGTTCGGCCCAAGGACCAAGCCTATTGAAAGTGGCTGAAATCGGTCCATTATTTCACCTAGCCCCCATACAAATGTCCTCATACAAAAGTGGACTTTATCGGTCACAAATGTTTAATTTATATAGGTCTACACAAGTTTTTCTCCAAATAAGTTTTATATATACGGAATTCATGTCACCAAATTTTATTATGATCCGTCCATAATTAGTCATAGCTCCCATATAAGGCCTGCTTCCGATAATCACTTTAACGAGCATAAATCTCCTTAAAATGTTGGTATACACATAAAATGCAACACAAATAACTTTCATATAGACATTAATCACACCACCTGATTTCATGGTGATCGGTCCATAATTTGACATAGCTTCCATATAAGGCCCACTTCCAAAAATCAATCACGAATATAAATTATTGCGCTGAAAACTACCAAAAGGATTGACTAAAAAAGCCGCAAGATACAAAACTCAGACAAATTTTGGGGTGGAAAATTAATAGCGGTCGGCCTTACGTTGCACCCCTCCAGTGGCTATTATCGGTCAGTTGTTGTGGTTGTTATTTTTAAGGTTTTAGAAACACTTACACAAAAATATGAATTTATAGTGCGTATAAATTAACTGGCACTGTAGTAACACCCTTTAGAACAAACTCATCGGAACTCAATTTAAAAGAACGCACTGATTTCAACAAAACTCTAAGCCGTTATCGTATTAGAATTGAGCATTGCTTTGGTTTGATGAAAGAAAGATTTAGTAGCCTGAAGGAGCTAAAAATTCAAATAAAAAACAAATCTTCTGTCAAACATGCTTGTCACTGGATTTTGGTTTGCGCCATACTGCACAACATTTTATTGGAGCAAAAAGAAGCAGTGGATTTCACTTTACCAACTGAAAATGGGTATGATTTTGAAGTAGCAAATGATAATGAAGAACCTGGAAATCACTCTACAGTCGAGGGAGAATATTTGTCGAATAACAACAAATATGTAGACACAATAAACGAGTTCCGATAAAAGTAAATACACGAAAAATAAGTACAATAAATAAAATGTAGTACAATTACTATGTGCACTTCATGTGGTACCACGAGTATTTGTGATGATTTCCAATATTATTCATATTGAAAAACATACATATTTAAAATAAATGCTTAACTCTTTAAATGTGATTTGTTTATTAATATTATTTTTTGTTGTAAATAAAAGAAAAATATATTCATTTTTAAAGTTTTTTTTTTTTTTTTTTTTTTTTTTTTTACATATTTTATTTATTGTATCTTCACAAAATAATGTGAACTATCAATAATTTGTTCAAATCTTAAATCTAAATATTATTTTTTTATTTACGTCCCACCACAGTTGGACGAAAAATTTTGTTTAATTTATAGATCCTATCATTAGCGCAGGTCTGTTGGATACCTTCTTCTTAGTCGGATGTAGCCATTACTTCCCATTAATGTTCGTGCAAGTGGGTTTGGGTGAACTTCTAACTTTTTAAAATATGACTCCGCTTGTTTTTTTATTTCATTTTTCACCAGGGAGACACCTAGGTCCTTATGAATGTTAATATTTCTCACATACCAAGGCGCTGCTGTTATCATTCGTAATATTTTATTTTGGAATCTTTGAATTTTTTCAATATTAGAAGCTGAGGCCGTGCCCCATAATTGAATTCCATAGCACCATATGGGTTTTATTATTGAGCTGTACAGCAAAAGTTTGCAATCTAATCTCAATCTCGAGTTTTTACCAATTAGCCAGTAAATTTGTAGTAATTTTAACTTCATTTGAGTCAATTTCGTATCTATATGCTTTTTCCAGGTAAGACGTCGGTCTAGATGCAGACCTAGATATTTAACTTCAGTTTGTTGAGGTATTATATGATTATTTATTAGGATTGGAGGGCACGATTCTCTACGCAATGTGAATGTAAGATGTATACATTTTTGCTCGTTTACTTTTATTCTCCATTGTTTTAACCACCTTTCTATGTCGAGTATATGGTCTTGTAACAGTACAGATGCTTCTTGGGGGTTTTCATGAATGGCTAGTATAGCTGTGTCATCAGCAAAAGTAGATATGTGGGTTCGACTGTTTGTAGGCATATCACAAGTATATAGCAAATATAGGAAGGGACCCAGTATACTTCCTTGGGGTACGCCTGCTTCAATAGGCTGTGGTGAACTTATGAAGTGAGGTAAAAAAATTTTTTTTTTGCTATTTATTATAAAGAAATATTTCAGAAACTATGTAAAACATAACATTATTTTATTAATTAGTTAAAAATATTAGATTTAATTTTTACTCATTATTATTTAATATTAGAGAATACCGTGAATTATAAAAATAACTTGTATTTGGCATCACTAATAAAAAGAATTGAAATTCAGCATAAACGTTATTTTTTCTTTGTGAGACTGAACTGAACGTTGTACATGTGAGTACTTCGTTCAGTTTAGTTATCGCAACGTACTCTACATGAAAGATCTCTGTACTTTCAAATAAGAAAGAAAGTGGTACATGCATTTGCAAGCACCGAACCAAGGCGAATTCATACAAGGTGGTGGCAGTTCTACAAAAACAACAATTGGTCTTAACAAATGTCAAAAAACAAAAATTAAAAATTAAACAAATATGTATTAAAACTTAATATAGTGTAGATAATTGAATAGTGAGGGCTTCACTTATTTATGTAAAAAATAAATATTTTGTTAATAAGCTTAGAATATGTAGATATTTAAATATAAACAAAAGCTTTGACAACTGTTAGAACCAAAAAGCGAAAAAAAAGTTATCAGCTGATTGACTGACTCCACCTTGTATAAATTCGCCTTGCACCGAACATAGTCGAATAACAACAAATAGTTTCTCGATGATTTTGTTGTACTCAAAAAAAGAGTACTCTTTTTTAGTGACACTTCGAATAAGAGTATTTGTTTCGCAAGTGCACGTGTACTACGCACATACATATAGTGTTGTGCAGACCTCTAATTGTAACCATTATTTTCTATACCACTACATTGTGTATAAATAATAGTAAACAAAAAACAGGTGATTCATCAAATGCACAACAAAACTGCTTAAGTTTGCGAGTCTAAAATGTCGCGCAAACTTATCAGAGTTGTGCAAAAGAATTTCCATACAATTTTTGACAGTTCGTTTGCGAGAGTGTAAAAATGCACAGATTGCACAGTTTGCGAGGCTTTTAAGCGTTTACATGAGGGCTCTTAATATAAAAAATCGTTGACACGGACGATAGCGAACAGGAAGACCTTGAGAAAGATATAGATATACAAATAAACACAATGATACGTACTGAGGACGAAGTTATTGATAAGACAACAAAAATTGTCCCACATTTGACGTTGGCGAACTTCAGAGTTTTTTAGATGCTTTAACACTTATTTAAAAGATAAAGGACACACATGAAGGGGTAGCCGTAGGAGCAATAAAGACGAAATTAAAATGACAGGCGAGGAATCTATTGCTGAGAAATTAATAAAGCAAAATGTCACTAAAGCTATTTCCCGAAACGCTGCAAGTGATGAGGTAAAACTCATCATGAAAACAGAAAACTTTACTTCTCTGAATGAAGTTGTCTGCAAATTCATAGAAGCTAGGCTTCCACTACAAACTCTTCGGTGTTCTACTTTAAGCGCCGTGGTTCTACTAATCCAAGCGGTGGAAATAGTGGATTCAATATGAAGAAAGTTGGAGTTTTAGAGACTTGAGAGATTATGGGGAATGGACTGTATGAAATGTGTAATTACAGCAATCTAATGGGAAAAACACCAAATTTCTCATAAATTATATAATTTCTCAGTACCATGAGAAATTATACGAGGGTTGTGTGCAATAAATAGGTTTAAATAGAAAATTAATTAGTTTTAGGGTAGACAATTGTGGGTATGTATAGTTAGTGTGTTTAAGAGTGAATGTGTGTGTGTATGTGAGCTCACCTTGTGTGTATGTTGTATGAGATGTGTGTGGTTTAAATTAAATAAACACAAGTACTTTTATCTTTTCAATTTTAAGTTTACAATTTTATTAAGTTTATTTTAGCAAATTCAAGTTGATTTATAACTTTAGATTATAAGTTTTATTTTAGCAATTTTAATTTTATATAACTCAAATGCTTTTAAATTAGGTTTTTAGAATTTTAAATTGTAAGTTTTTTTTAGCAAATTTTAGGTTTTTATATAACTCAAATGATTTTAAATTAGGTTAAGATTTTAGATTATAAGTTTTAAGTAGCAAATTGTAGATTTTAATAATAATAAAGCGCTCAGGCTGAGGTTTTAATAAGAAGTGATTTTAGGCAATTTTATGCATATAAGGAAACTTAGGTTTATACAAATATAATGTATGTGTATAAATTCGAACATAGTGTTATTCACAATAGTAGTTCGTTACAATTACTTAAGTATAACAGTTTTTGTGTTTAGATCATATTACAAATTTCAGTTATTTTTAAACATTTTTTTCATTTATAATTACACATTTTTTGAAATAAAATAAGTAAAAAAAAAAAATTAGTATAATTTTTTGGTATAAAATCGTTCGATTCTATACATTCCGGCCAAAGGAAACCTGTGGCTTAGCGCATAACACATTTGCTAAGGAGCGTATAGCTTCCGATATCGCGCGTTGATCAGGTGCCGCTGGATGATGTTGGTTTTTAGATGATTTTTGTTTTTTAGATGAGTGTTGTGCAGGACGTCTGTACTCTGCACTGCTGTATTGAAGTCTGCCTTTAATGCCTGGATGTAGCATTGTGTGGTGGTGACCGCCACATTTTTTGCATGCATCTCTCGATGAACAGGTTCTTAACTCGTGGCTCCTTGCCAGAGAGTTAATGCAGTATTTGTATTTGTTGACAACATAGTTTCTTCTTTGAACATCCATCTTTAAAAAGCGCCTACAGAATCGGATGGAGTGGTACTGCTTGCACAATTTGAACTCGTAAACTTCAGGATTACGTCTGGATTAGTGACGGCTTCTTAGATGATGTCTTGGTCTGTAAATGAATTGAAAGTAAAAAGAGAAATAGAACAAAGGAAATGAATTAGTGGATGGTTTAGTCTCATTTGAGTATCAATGTAAAGTGTTAATGTATATAGTTAGCTACAAGAGAAAATGAGAGTGAGAATAAGAGTAAGTGTGAGTTTTAATTATCATTAATTAGTGGCAAATAACAAAGCTTTACAATGGGTCTTTTTATTATTCCAGTGGCAGTTCCAATATCAGCAATTCTAACATTATAATCCACACCAGTATGTGTATTTTCAATTCTTCCGAGTCGACATTCGGATGGTGGTAGTAAGTCATCCATGATGACTACAAGATCGCCCGATTTCAAATTAGTAGATTCGTTTTTCCATTTATATCTTTTATGTAGAGATTTGAGATAATCTTCTTTCCATCGAATTGCTAATTGATGGTGAACTGCTTTGAGTCTTTCCCAACGATTAATGAGTCCAATTTTTTGGTCGTGTGGCTGTGGGAAACTCACAATGGAAGCACCTCTTAAAAAGTGACCAGTACCCCGTTTCTGTAACTATTTGTGAGAAGTTCTCACATCGAGAAGTGTGAAACAAAAAGTTCCATCGTTTCTCGATTTGGGAGAAAAAAGTGTTTCTGTAACTTAAAGTGAGAAGAGCCAGCACTAATTACGTTTTTATTGGAAATTTCCAATCAAGCTGTCAAAAACATAAAGAAGAAAATAAAAATAAACAAATCAATTTATATATATAAAAAAAAAAAAATTAAAAAGTAAAATTATAATTATTTTAAAAAATAAATAATTTAATAGTGATCAGAAATGTATACTAATTTATTAATAGAGGCAGAGCAACATGATCGTAGAAATATGTTGCGAATTTATCGCCAAAATTTAGGAATACAACTGATCCATTACTATTCCGAAGCAACGTTTTAAAGACCTCTATAGGTTAAGCAAGGAAAATAATTAACATTAATTTAAGTTTTAATTAAAAATAAAATCTTACCTTTTATTTATCTTTTGTATTCATGCTGTATTTTTTTAAAAAATTTGTTTTCGTATCGTTTTTAAAAAGTCTATGCCGGAATGGGATTGAGAGATTGCATCGATCTGGTGGTAAGGGTGCCATTATTTGGGTACATGGCTTTTGTTTGTAAATAATACATGTTTTACAATGACGTATGATTTTCTTAACACGAGACTTTAATCTTGAAATATAGTATTCAATTTGCACCATTCGACATATTTGATTACATTCACCGTGAGCGAGAAATGAATGTAAATGTTCTAGGTAGAGTTGACAAAATCTCGAATTTCCTGGTAATATGATTGGGTAACGTTCGTTATATGTTAGCGATGAGTTTGAGAGACGGCCATTTACTCGTAAAATGCCTTTTGTGTCAAGAATAGGATTGAGAGTTTTCAAAGAGCTTTTATTAGAGATTGGCAGAGAGTTTGAGATATCTTTAAATTCTGCCTGATAGTGATTTCTTTGAGCTAATGTTATTAATCAAATTTTTATGAAATTAACTTCATTTTGGGTAAGATCAATTTGAGAATGAGAAAATTGGGATCTAAATTTGTTGAGGCTATTATGGAAAAATCAAAATATATATGATAAAATTCTAAGAGCTTTGTGATATGAAGAAAATGCATTTAATATATCATTGTCTTTGATAGAAATTTGTAGACATTGAACTTTTTTATCGATTTCTGGATTGTGTAATGGGGTTTTTTTTGGCCACAAGAGATTGTTTGAGAGTTCAATGGGTTTACAACCACGAGTACCGAGATCTGCTGGGTTATCGTGTGTACGAACGTGGCGCCAAGTTGCATTGGGAAGAGAGCTATGAATTTGGGATGTTCTATTGGCAACATAAGTTTCCCAAGACCATGGGGGTTTAGACAGCCATCCTATGACGATTAATGAGTCTGTCCACAAATATATATCACATTGACCAAATTTCATGGAGTTTGTAATATATTTAACCAATTTAGCTAACAAAACAGCCCCACAGAGTTCCAATCTAGGTAGACATATTGTTTGTATAGGAGCCACTTTACTTTTAGCTACAATCAAATTGGAAAATACGACTTGAGACGAAGTTTGACATCTTAAATAAACTGCAGCGCAATATGCTCCTTTTGATGCATCTGCAAAGCCGTGGATTTGAATGACATCCTTTGGAGTATATTGTAGCCATCTGGGTATGTTTATTTTATCAATGTGAGAAAGATCTGTTATGAGTTTGTTCCATTTGTCTAAAATCTCAGAGCTGACATTGTCATCCCACTGTAGACCTTCTAGCCACAACTGCTGCATCAACAGTTTAGCTCTTATTACTATGGGCGTTATCCAACCTGCTGGATCAAAGATGGTCGCTATGCCAGACAAAATTTTCCGTTTAGTTATGCCTTGAACGTGTGATATTGGTGAGAAAGTGTAGCTGAAAGAGTCGGTTAGAGCATTCCATTTGATACCTAATGTTTTGGTGGAGTTAGTTTCATGAAATCTAAGTAAATCAGAATCGTATAAATTTTCACTCGGAATATGGGTCAGTAATTGAGGATCGTTTGCTGTTATCTTCTTTAGTATAAAACCAGCAGATTTAAGAGTTTGTAATAGTTGGGATTGTGATTCTGTAGCCTCTTCCAATGTGTGTCCTCCGGATAATATGTCATCTACATATGTCTCATGACGCAATATGTCAGCAGCTTTAGGGTAGTTTTCTTTAGAGTCTTCAGTTAGTTGATGTAGAGTACGAATTGCAAGAAAAGGGGCACAATTGACTCCGAAAGTTACTGTTTTAAGCTGATAATCTTTAATTGGGTTAGTGTCATCTTTTTGATATGTTATGCGTTGAAACTTTCTATCATCAGGGTGAATTAATATCTGGCGATACATTTTCTGTATATCACCGCTAAAGACATATTTGTAGATTCGCCAATTAAGAATTACACTCATTAAATTAGCCTGTAATGTGGGTCCAGTGTATAATACATCGTTCAGTGAAAATTCGATTTGGTTCTGCGAGATGCATTAAAAACCACTCTTACTTTTGTAGTTTTATGTTCTGGGCGAACTACAGCGTGGTGGGGTAAATAGAATGAGAAATATCTGTTATCTGACATGATTTCCCAGTAAGAAGTTGGTTCCATATGATCAAGTAACAAATATTCATCAAGAACATTATTGTACTCTTTTAGGAGTTCAGGGGTTTTAGATAGCGTTTGATTTATGCGAGAGTATTGAACAAGAGCTAAAACTCGAGATGAGCCGAGAAATTTAGAGGTAGGACATTCTTTTTTAAATGGAAGCCTTACAATATATCTTCCATTTTCATCTCTTGTAGTTGTCTGTTTGTAAAACTTTTCGCAATACTGATCATCGTCTGAGATTAATGGTTCCGATGATAACTCCTCTTGTTCCCAAAATTTTCTTAACATATCATTCAGGGACGAGTTTTCTGAAGGAATAACAGTTGTAGTGAATGTATGTACTGTGTTATTTTTAATAGGACCACTGAGAACCCATCCAAAGATAGTATTATAAGCTGACGCTTGACCACATATGTTCTTTCTGATTCCATCAATATTTATAAAGTGTTCTGAGTCATTTCCCAGAATAAGATCTATTTGAGACGAATGATTAAAATTGGGATCTGCAAGATCAAGACAAGAAAGTTGTGTAGAGTTAGGCAATTCAAAAGAAATTGAAGGAATTCGTTTGGTTAGTTTTGAAAGAATAATAGCGTTTACGGTAAACTTAAAATTGGAACGTGTAGCAAACAAAGTAATGTTGCATTCCTTATTTGCAGATTGTACTTGACCGCCTATTCCAACAATTTCGACTTGAGATTTTTGATAGGGTAGTTTAAGTAAGTTCCTAACTCTCTCAGAAAAAAATGTTCGCTGGGAACCAGGGTCTATTAGAGCTCTTATAGTGAATAATTCACCCATATGCTCTATATATACTAAAGCAGTACGTAATAATATGTACTCGTTATTTGAAGAAAAATTAGCTTGAACTTGAAGGTTGATTGCTTCCATTTTCAGTTTTCCTACTAGCTGATGATTTATTTTCCCTTTGATTTGAATAATTTTTCAATTCTCTAGGCATTTCATCGTTCTGTAAATGTGTGGACGATTCCCGAGGTTTTGGTAAATGTAGTAAAGTATGGTGACCAGATTTGCAAATGAAACATGTGTTTTTACTAGAACATTTCGATTTTATGTGAGCAGACGAGAGACAATTATTACAAATCTTATTTTGGAAAATATAATCTATTCTTTGTTGTACTGTATATTTTCGGAATTTACCACAAGTTCTCAGATGATGAATTTCATTACAAAGCCTACATGTGTAATTAAGTTTCTCCTGAGAAGAATAAGATTGTATGTTTCTATGAGGGAGGGCAGCAAGGGTAAATCTTTCTTTTGTTGTTCTTATTGATGAAATACTTTCAACTACTTCGTACCTGTTTATAAGAAATTCATCCATTTGAGCCCAAGTTGGCATTTCTCTCTTTGTTTTGAACGATTGTTCCCAGAGCTCTAATGTGTCATCGGGTAATTTCGTTGAAACTAAGTAGATTAGAATTGGGTCCCATCCATCTACTTTTACGTTCAAAGCTTTGAGAGCTGTTAGGCAGTCAGTGACTGTAGAATGAATTCTTCTTCCTGTCGCTAGATCCGAAGACAGTGAATCTAACTGTCTTCGGATCTAGCGACAGGAATGTTAAATAGAACTTTTAATTTGTTATCTATTAAAACTCCTTGTTATCGAAACGAGACTTAAGAGCATTCCATGCATGTTCAAAGTTTTCGTCACATAGTGTGTAACGTTTAACGATGGCGCCGGCACTACTACTTGTTTTCAGTCTCAAGTAAAATAGTTTCTGGGCACGTGGAATTTCATCGTTTTCAATACAAGCGGTAGTGAAAAGGCCGCGAAATGCGGGCCAATCTTCATAGCCACCGGAAAAGGTGTCTATATCGCATGGAGGGAGTTTTATGAATGAAGTTCTACTTCTCGTAGTAAGCATCTGAGGAAGGAGACTTGAGCGAGACACTTTTGAGGTTTGAGGTTCGCATGCTCTTGAAAGTTTAAGTAGATCCAATATGTGGGATCTACATGTGTAATAAGGTTCAGAACTAGCATTAAAATTAATCTTCGCGTTTTCCTTATAATCTGAACTGTTTTCAGTTATTGGGGATAACATGAGGTTCTCGTAAGAGATTTGCAATTTCTGCCATCTATTTTCGAGATCTTGTAATTTGTTTCCAATACCGAGTCAGTTTGATCTTCAATGTCACATTTGCCAAAATTTGTGCAGAAAGATATTAAGTGATCGCAATCAAATATAAATTTTTCATGTTTAATAGATGTATGGTTTTCAGGTGTGTTTTCAACAGATTTTGATTTTTGGGCAAATATGTTAGAAGTAGGAAAAAGATTTTATGTAGTAGTATAAGAGACAAATATGCTCTTGAAAGTGGAATATACAATAATATAGTATTGTGTATGAAATCTAGGTATTATAAATATTATAAGAGTGTGAAAGTGTTTCACAATTACACTAGAAATGTAATTAAAAAGATAATATTTATAGAGAAAAGGAGATTTATTCCACTTTTGAGAGGTTGAGCTTGAACACAATCTGGATTGAAAATTATATATGTATACAAAACTGAACGAAAACCAATTTGTAATTGAGAGATCAAATTTGTAATATATTCATCGTTTTTATAACCATATATTCTGTAATTCGAAAGTTTTTTTTTTTTTTTACAAGAAAAAAAAGAACTTTTAATTTTGGGGACGTAAGTTGTAGGCTGTGACCACAACAAATATTAGGAAACGCAATCCACGTATTACTTTAAAGGACTAAAATTCCGAGAGGTTAATTGCACGTGATGTTATTTAATTGATATACTTTCAAAATAACAACATTTTTAAATAAATTTATTTTGAAATAAGTTTGATGTAATTTTTTGTATAATAAATTCAGAATTGATATAAAATGTTTAAATTATTGAATAGTGAAATGAAATTTATTAAATATTTGTTATTTTTTGTGTTGTGTTACCTTTTTTCTGTCAACTTTGTTTAAGGTAGTTAAAGATGTTTTTTGTTTGTTTATTTGCTTTAAACTTTTTTCTTTTAAATTTATTTATTCTTGTTTTATTTAATTTATTTATAGCTTGTATTTTGATTTCTTAGCAAGTTGCGATATTATTTTGTTACGATTTTGTACGTTTTTTGTTTTGTGCTTTTGACAGTTATTGTTTTGTTTTGATTATTTTCAATTTTTTAATATTGTTTTACACTATTGTTTGTTGTTTGTTTTACTTTTTAAATTTCTTTAATTTTGTTTTACACTGTTATTATGCTGTCTCACTCGTTTGTTTTACTTTGTTCAATTTCTTTAATTTTGTTTGCACTTTTATTATGTTGTTTCACTTTTTTGTTTTACTTTGTTGATCATTCGTTGTTCTAGTGTTGCCATATAATAAAAAATGCTGATAATTTTGAACAAATTTTTGTATTTTCTTTTGCATTATTTATTATAGTAAACGAAAATTAGATATTTTATTCTATTTATTATTGAAATTTATTTAACCTGTGTTATTTTTGATTTGTATTATTTGCCAATTTAATTTATTTATTTGTTCACTTTGTGTATATTGGTAATTTTTTCTTTGTTTAAATTTTTTCCACACACTGTAAATCTTTTGTTAAGAAATACACCAAATAGAAAACAACTAATTATATTTTTATTTTGCTTTAAAAAAAAAAATAGTTTTCTTTTTGTACTTATTATATGTAAATCACTTGTGTATGTATATAATAACGGTCTAATTCATAATAAAACCTTATTGTAGATTTAAAACACAAATTTGTTAACAAACACTTTAGCTTTATAAACCTTTAATAAAGGTATTTTATTCATAAACGTTTGTTAAAGCCACAATAAGTAATGTACTGTTTTTTGTCTAATCTGGCAATGCTTCTCAGTTATTTCCCCTTTTTCGTTGTTAGTGTTGCTTGCAATTAGAATAAATTATTCGTTAATTCTCTTTTTTTAATTGTTTGTTTTTAGTATTAATACATTTTTGAAGAAATTTTGCACTCATTATTTATATGATAAAAGGAAAAATTCTGTTAAAAATGGAAAGAATCGGTCCATAATTTCTCGTAGCCCCCATACAAATATCTTCCCGAAATATGGTGCTATGGTATATAAATGCCCATGGAATTGCAGTATCCACACAAAATTCAGTACAACTAAGTTTCGTGCAAACAGAAATCGTGAGACCAATTTTTTTTTTTGGATCGGCACTATTTGACTATAGCCCCCATATAAAGTTTACTTCCGAAAATCATTTAAATACACTTAAATATCTTATATATATTGGTATTAGGTTGAAATTCGACTTGCATAATCCCAATGCACATGAAAATCGCTGTAGGGAATTTCATGAAGATCGGCCCATAATTGGTTGTAGCTCCCATATAAGGACCACTTCCAAAAAACACATTAATTTTCATAAATATCTGAAAAATATCGTTATCGAGTTAAAATTTTACAGAGATTGGTACTATGAATTCACAAATGGTACTACTAGATTGTGTGAATATCGGTCCATATTTGACCATAGCTCCCATATAAGGTCCATTTCCGAAAATTACTTAAATACTAATAAATCTCTTATAAAAAATTCTATCTGGTTAAAATTTCAAATAAATATTTCCCATATATACGAAAATCGATGTGTTGAATTTTATGAAGATCGGCCGATAATTGGTCATAGCTCCCATATAAGGACCACTTCCGAAAAACACATTAACCTCTATAAATATTTTAAATATATGGATATCGAACTGAAATTGTATACAGATCAATAGATTGTATCCAAACATTATACTACTGGGATTTGTGGATATCGGTCCATATTTGACCATAGCACCCATTTTAGCTCCATTTCCGATAATCACAATAATACACATAAAACACTTGTTAATAATGTTATGGAGAAAAATATCAAGCAAAAATACATTAACGCATATATACACTCATATCGGTAAAAAATGTAACAGATAAAAGTCTGAAGTAGATTTAGTGACTATGGGTTCATAATTATATATATAAGGCTCACATCCGGAAAATTCATTAGAACAGAACAAAAATATACTTTTGAAGTTTGACTAAATGTATTTGTTTACCCTGGTTTAAACTATTTTACTTTACTTTTGGTGAATAAGGAAATTGTTGAGCCAATCGGTAATGTTAACCAATTATTAAGTATATATATTGTTCAATAGTACATTTTATTCCTATTATAAAATTATAGACTCTGTTGGAAATGGTAGGAATATGTAGTAATTTCAATTAGAAATTGCTCAATTAGTTAACATTTTTATGTATTTGAAATAAAACATCTTGTGTAAACTAGTTTTTCTAACAATATATAAAATACTACTATATTTTAATTTAAAAAAGTGGTTTTATTGAAGAAAGTACATAATTTGTATACAATACAAAATGTGTTTGATATCAGGATGCATCTATAATCCATAAAGTGGCTTAAAAATAAATTCGGTTATAGACCTAATTCGCTTATAGTCCACAAAAATTTGTAGACTATAAGCCAAAACTACTGTATTACATTAACATTCTACCAATCTTCATAATCGGAGCTAAGTCCCAATAACAAACACTGAATATGGATACTAGAGTGTTTATACCAATGTAATTTTTATAATTTTCATCTAATTTAGGTGGAGGGTATTTAAGATTCGGCATAGCCGAATATAGCACTCTAACTTGTTTGTTTCTAAGTTTCACTTGTTGTAACTGTTTTTTCCTTAATTTTTTGTTTGTTGATTTCGGTTTTTCTGGAACTTTTATTTTTTTGGTTTCACACACTTTTTGATGTATTTTATTATTTCAACACTGTTTTCTTTTATTTAATCACTTTTTCTTTATTGTATATATTTAAGTTTTTTGAAAATCACTTTTTTTTTTGTTTTTAATTAGTTTTAAATAGAGTTTTTCTTTTTAAATTTTGTCTACCGCAGCGAACTTGCTTTTTATGTTTGTTTGATCTTTTTACTTGTTCTTTCTTATGCTTGTTGTATACATGTAATTTTAATATAGGTTTTGTCAATTACCTCATTCTTGTGTTGGAAACTTCAAATGGGGAAGAGTGATGTCAACTGGATCTTGTTTTAGCGATGAAGAACCATGAAGAAAGTTGGAGTTTTAGCGACTTGAGAGATTATGGGGAATGGACTGTATGAGATGTGTAATTACAGCAATCTAATGGGAAAACACCAATTTTCTCATAAATTATATAATTTCTCAGTACCATGAGAAATTATACGAGGGATGTGTGCAATAAATAGGTTTAAATAGAAAATTAATTAGTTTTAGGGTAGATAATTGTGGGTATGTATAATTAGTGTGTTTAAGAGTGAATGTGTGTGTGTATGTGAGCTCACCTTGTGTGTATGTTGTATGAGATGTGTGTGGTTTAAATCAAATAAGTACAAGTACTTTTATCTTTTCAATTTTAAGTTTACAATTTTATTAAGTTTAAGTTTTTTTAAGAAGTAATTTTAGGCAATTTTATGCATATAAGGAAACTAAGGTTTATACAAATATAATGTATGTGTATAAATTCGAACATAGTGTTATTCACAATAGTAGTTCGTTACAATTACTTAAGTATAACAGTTTTTGTGTTTAGATCTGTCTGTCTGTCTGTCTGTCTGTCCGTCTGTCTGTTGAAATCAATTTTCTGAAGACCCCAGTTATCTTCGGGATCCAAATCTTCAATAATTCTGTCAGACATGCTTTCGAGAATTTTGCTATTTAAAATCAGCAAAATCCGTCCATAAATAACGGAGATATGAGCAAAAATCCGAGACAACCTCTAAAAATTTCATCAAAAAAAGACAATTTATTGCATGCTTTGACAAAAAAACAACAAAGCGTTTGTGTGGATGTGTGTTGGTTATTTCTTTGCGTATTTTTTATTTTGGGTATATATAAAGAGAGAGTTCATCTCTATATACGTAAACACCACACACACCCAACAACAACATTCTACAACAATGGTGCGCAGACCATAGCACAATTGTGCAAAATCAAATCACACATATTCTTAAGGCCTAATTAGTTTGTACGTTCCGTTCCGTAACGGATCAGCTGTTTTGTTTTTAGCTTATGGGAAGTTGTATATGTCGTTAGTTTTTCTGTAATGTTGCCGTTCTGTTGCGGATGAATCTGTTGAAAACAGAATTCTGTCCGCAACGTTAAGTGACAGCTACAACAGCTGTTATCATATGCAGACAAAAATGCTAACAATATGAAAGCAGTGGTGCCAACATTTTTTGAAAGGCAAATATTTATTATTTGAAAAAGAATAAAAAAATATAATATTTTCAAAAAAACATTGAACATTTTATAAAATATATGTAAATTTGTACTGATGTATGTAAAAAATTTAGTTTAAATTCAATCTTGCAAATGAAATCATTCTAAAAATCTTCACAATAATATGTTGACGGTCTAAATACAACAAACACTAAAAATAGTAACAAAATCATCAAGTTGGTTTTTTGGTTTTTATTTCAACAGCTGATACGTTCTTACGGAAAAACTAACTACAAAATGACAGGCTACAGAACGGCACAGAACAGAAACGTTACAGAACGCAAAGACTAATGGAGCCTTTATGCTCTTACAATTTAGTAGTGGTTGTCCACTCAACGAGGCAACTACAAAAGCGCATGAGTATGGGTGTATGACTTTGTCTTTATTTTTTCAGTTTTTGTATTTGTTTGTTTGTAGGTGCACTGAATAAAATAAAGAATTGAATGTGTTGGTGAGAGAATTTACTTTTGCGCACCTCTGTTCTACAATGGGGAATGAATAAGAATTATAAATCAAACACACGCATGCATAATTTCGTTTATTTTAATTTTTGTTGTTATTTTTTCAACAAGGCGAATTTATAGAAGGTGACGACAGAACTACAACATGTACAAAAACAACAGGTACTTTGTTTTTGTTTAAAGATAAGTGAACTGTCAAAGTTGCCAATTGTTGTTTTTGCTTTTGGGTTTGTTGTATTTTTCGCCACAACAAACACAAGTGAATTGACAGTTCACTTGTCTAAACAACTGAATATAAAAAATAATCAGCTGTTCTTCTGAGGTCACCTTCTATAGATTCGCCTTGATTGTGCAAAATAATTGTTGTGTTTATTTGGTTAGTTATCAGTGAGCACTGAACGTGTGAATATGATTGTCGGATGTTTTGATATGATTTTTTGATATAATATTATGATTTTTTCTTGTTGTTGTTGATATAAGAAGAGTTTTGCATGGGTAAAGGCAATGTACGTAAATATGTATACTTAGGTGAAGGGTATATAAGATTCGGCACAGCCGAATTTAGCTCTGTTACTTGTTTGAAATAAAATAAGTAAAAAAAAATTAGTATAATTTTTTGGTATAAAATCGTTCGATTTTATACACAATAATTACCGCGGACGTGGCCATGGTTGGCATCAGAATAACAATTTTAATTATAATAATAACAATAACTTTAATAATGGGAGACGCGGAATTGAAAATAATAACTATAGAAATCAAACAAACCGTTCACAAAATAGAGGATGTATAAGACTGACACAGGAAACTTTATTCAAATTTGACTATCCGTTTAGATGTTACAGATTTATTTTCAGCGTTTTAGGTAAAAATAAATATCAAAAATGGATTTCTCGACCCCAAAAACATTAAGATATCTTAACTTTCTAGGATAATTAAAATAAATAAGCATTATTTTATCAAATTTTTAATGATTTTTTCTTGTTAGACAGCGTTCCAAAATAATCAACTTCTAATGCGTATAAAAAAAATCTAGAGCTGAACAAAAAAAGCCTTGAGGGTTTTGTTATGAAAAACGCCACCTTCCATTTGCTTTTGGTTTCATCCCATTCCGATTTTGGTTCTTGCACTGTGTTATTAACTGTGCTATATCTATAGAACTATCATAAGTATGCACACTAAATTTGCTGTGGGTAACTCTAAAAATAAACTACACGTTCCACCCCATATAAATTAATTATTAATTCTCCTATATAGAACTACATCAGTGAGACACACTAAATTTCAAAAACTTAAAAATAAAAATATGCTAAAGGACTCAATTAATATTCATAATCAACCCTTTGACGACCACAGGGACACCGGTGTCCCAACACAAAAATATTGAATAACTAAATAATGAAGAAAATAAAGGGTTCCATTTTGATTTTAATTAGTTCGTAAAGGTGTTTCTTATTAATGTGTTTATATTAAAACTGCATTTATTTTTTATTGTCTTTGAAAATTGACAGTTTAATGTTACTGTTCAAAAATTGTTCAAAAATTTGTCTTATGGTTGTGAAAGGGTTAAGCTAAATTGCCTGCTATCGGGTGAATTCGTATTAACCATAAGAAAAAACTTCGAATTAATCACAAAAAAACTTTTAAACAGGGATATATAAGCTGTAAATTTCCTTCCAGAACAATTTGTCTTAATTTTCTGATCTTATATCTTTTTATGTTTAACTGATTAAATTATATCTTTAAACACATAGCTATACTTTCAATATTCTTAAATATAATAAAAATCTTAACTTAACCTATTTATTCAATGACGGTTCTTAATCGAATGCATTTTCTTTCTGTTTTTAAGAATTGAGCTTAGTCTCCTTTAATTTCTCGAATTGTCAGTGTAAATACACCTATCTTATTCACTCATTCAGAAAATCCACTCATTAAATTCCATTAGAATTATCTATTTCATTCATTCATAAAATCTAATTATAAAAAAAACTAACGGAACATTTACTCACTCATTGAGACATTTTACCTACTCATTTCATTGAATTGACTCATTCGTTTCATTGAGAATCAATTGGAATTGAAACGAATAATGTAAAACAAAAACAAACGGTTGGATAAAAAATAAATATCAGTGATGAGAAGAACGGGAGAGTAATAGAAAATATTTATGTTGATTTGGAATAATTAATAAAATAAAATGAACCGTCTCACGTGATGCCACAACATATTATTAGTAAAATTTTGCATACGACTTACTCTGTTAGCAACAAAAACATTAAAGTTGGCAGACTCTTCCCGTAACCAAGATAAAACAACCATTGAGTCAGACCAGCAATGGTATTCGTATTTGTTTTGAGTGCAATGCAGCAGAAAACTCAAGCTTAGGAGCAGTGAGAACCTTTAATGGTGCTACTCTTGATTTTGAACACAATAAATTGACTTTAATTTCTCCACATGATTCCGATCTCACATAAATGCAGGCACTGTATGCGGATAGACTGGCATCGCAAAATTCGTGTATTTGAACAGCGGAATCTGGAATGGAAACAAATCGAGGATATATAAATTTGTGTACTAGGGAAAATGTTGATACAAATTGCTTCCAATTTGTATATAAGTTTTGAGGCAGGCTTTCATCCCAGTCCAGTTTGCACTTCCAAAAATTTTGCATAAAAATCTTTGCTTTAGTAATAACTGGTCCAGTTAGCCCCAAAGGGTCGTAGAAACGTACAATCGACGATAGAACAGTTCGCTTTGTAATAAGTTTAATATCTACAACATGAGAAAGTGTAAATCCCATGAAAGTCCTAAAGTTTTAGTAATGTTGGTACCATCTTGTATTTTTAGAAATTTTTCACGATCAGATCTTTTATGACAGATACATCATTTGAGCATCATTTGCGAATATCGAAATTTCCTCGTTTTAGAAGCTTAGTTTCTTGATCCCGAATTTCAATAACTTCCTCAACAGAATTTCCACCGGATATCAAGTCATCGACGTAAAAGTCTTGTCTCACAATATTAGCGTCAATAGGAAGAGTTTTTTCTTCATCCATAGTGAGTTGATGCATTGAACGAATAGCAAGGAATGCAGCAGGCTTAGTACCATATGTGATAGTATCTAATTTGTAAATTTTTATATTTTCATCGGGGCTATTTCTCCAAAGTACGCACTGAAGAAAATTATCTGGGTGTGAAACACGAACACAGCGGTACATTTTGCAAATGTCTCTGCTTAAAGCTATTTTAAAGAAACGAAATAGAAGTAATGTATTAAACAATTTAGGTTGTATTGTTGGTCCCGAGTAAAGAGTGTGGTTAAGTGATAGGCCTGTAGTTGTTTAGGCGGAGCCGTCGAACACAACTCTTAGCTTTGTTGTTGTGCTATCTTCTTTGTGTTTGCAATGGTGGGGAAGAAAATTGACTTTAAGTTGCTTGGGTATGGTTGAAACCAGAGACATATGTGTTAAATCAGCGTACTCATTCATAAAGGCTGTGTACCGTTTCTTAATATCTGGATGCTTATTCAATTTATTCTCAAGGGCTAAAAAACGTCTACGAGCAAATACGTGTGAATCTCCAACTTCGTGAACATTCATTTTTTTTGGATAGATAATAGAATATTCGCCAGATTCGAGTCTAGATATATTTTCTTGAAAATGATGCTCACAATATTTTATAAGAAACCAACAAATTGATGTAATACTGGTTTCTGAAACCCATTTGACGATCAGAAGTTCATTTCAAATAAATGGATATGTAATATATGATATTCCGTGTGGAGTGTTGAAGACGGGGCCATCTTCCAAGAGAAATGGTACACTGCTAGCATGTACCAATGACCGCTGAGCTCTATTGCTAAAATTAGCAATTGCGTCCCTAGGGGAATTGTGGCCCGGCGCGAAACTGGACGTGATCCCGGTAAGCGAGATACCTCGTCGACCAAGATCAGTCGCAGTTATTCCGGCGGAACCACATGAACCTGAGGAGTTTCTGGCATACATCCAGAGCGGTAATCCTAATCTACCAACCCACAACTGGAAGGTGGTTAAGGTTTCTGCTCCTGAAGGTGCGCACAGAAAGGTGGTCGTAGTTCTTAACAAGAAATCCTTGGCGCCACTACGAGAGAGGCAAAGTAAGATATACTACGGTTTCGATAATATCAAGCTGCGCATCTATCGTGGTGACGACAAGCTCGACCCCGAAACTTCCGGGGTTACACCGGAAGCTCCGCAGGATATGGACTGCAATAACAAACAGGATGACCCCGCTAGGTCTGAGGACAAAATGGAGACCCAATCACACTCTAGTATGGTTGGGGAACTATTCTGCACTCTGGGCGATGTGGAGGATGAAGATTTTCTTTTGGAGTCAGACCCAGAAGACGTTGACGTTACGGTCATATACGATCCAGACCATGGTGAAGGTGATCCAAGTGAACCTTCACCACACTAAAGTAGCTTCTGCTGCCTTGCTCCTCCACATTGCTAAACATGGGGAGGAGATTGCGTTGGTCCAGGAGCCGTGGATTCACAATGGCGAAATACGTGGACTCAACGCCAAAGAGTACAAACTTTTGTACATAAGACGCACAGGTAAAATAAGATTTTGTATTTTGGCTAAGAACCATCTTAATATCTTCATTCTTCCTGATTATAGCGATGAAGATACAGTAATTGTTGCTTGGGAGACACGTGCAGGAACGACCAGGTTAAACCCCCAACAAACAACCTGGTATCAAATATGACGCGTGCTGCTAACCAGGCCAGAATTCCGGTGATAATCGGAGCTGATGCAAACGCTCACCACACAAACTGGGGTAGCTCAGGCGTAAGCGAACGAGGTGACTACATTCTAGACTTCATATTAGACTCTAATCTGGTAGTTGCCAATCAGAATTCAGAACCTATTTTTGTGGTAGAAAATAGGCATCAAGTTCTGGACATCACGCTTGTTAGTGCAAGCCACTCGCAACTCATTAGGAATTGGAAGGTTTCAGATGATTTGTCTCTCTCGGATCATAGATATCGGACATTCATGATAGAATTTGTAGATGAAAAGGAAAAGCCTTTTCTAACCAGGAGGAAAACTAAATGGGATGCTCATGGGCTGATCCTTTATGGTTTATTTCCCTCACTTCCTTTAATAAGTAACACTAGGGATATTGAAAGCGCTGTGGAAAAGCTCACACTCTCTCTAGGTGAGGCCACAAGACGCTCGTGCATTCCCTCTGCACGCAGAGGAAAGGTAAGACCCCCATGGTGGTCTTTAGATATAGCGAACACTAGACGTAGTTGTCGCAAACTATTCAACAGAGGGAAAAGATCAGGCAACTGGTCAATGCACAAGTCAATGTTGAACAAATTAAAGAATCAGGTTAGAAGCGCGAAACGTAAGTCCTGGAGGGATTTCTGTAGCGTAGAAAGTTCTTCTGAGACCAATCGTATGCGCAAGATCCTGTCAAAAACACCAACTGTTCAGGGTTACATTCAGAAACAGGATGGTAGGTGGACTACTGATGGAGGTGAGACACTAGAAGTACTCATGGACACTCATTTTCCGGGGAATCTGCCACTAGATATGGCTAGTGAATCCCAACCGAATAATCGGACAACTCCGTCAATTATAATTGAAGAACATATGATAAAATAGGCCATACGGAGTTTTGACTCTTACAAGTCTCCGGGCCCGGATGGCATAATACCCGCTGATCTTTTTTTTTTTTTTTTTATATAATTCAATTTTTATTTGCAATCTATTTTAAAATATTAAGCAAATTTAATAATAAGTTAAAAATAACAGAAGTTATAAATCCTCAATAGGAAAAATAACTATATATATAAAATAGTAGAGATAAATTACTAAATACATAAGTTTTTAAACAAAATGATATTAAAAATATAATATATATGTACGAATAATTTCTAATTAATACATTAATTATGTTAATATAACAATTATGTATGTATATATATTCTTTTTTCTTAACTATTGCCTAAACGGTAGATCTAGAACATGATGTCTTTTCAGCCTTCTAATTTCATCTGTTTCATCAAGTAAACTAATTGCCAAAGGATTTATGTGATTACTTAGTCTTTGGACATATCTCTCACTAAAGTGGTTAATTTCATCTTTAATATAAGTAATTTTTAAATCCTTATGCAATGATTTGTTGGTAACAAACCAAGGAGCGTTTGTGATAGCCCTAAGCGTCTTTGACTGAAATCTTTGAAGGATTTCAACATTGGAATTACTCGTTGTACCCCAAAGTTGAATACCATAAGTCCAAATTGGTTTTAGGATGGTTTTATACAAGATGATTTTGTTTTCAAATAACAGTTGTGATTTTGGACCAATTAGCCAGTACATTTTTTAAAATTTTATTTCGATTTGTTTTCTCTTATTTTTTATATGATTTTTCCATGTTAATCGTTTGTCAAGATGTAAGCCGAGGTAGTTTATAGAATCATTATGAGGAATAGTTATATTATTTAAGTTTACATCTGGACATTGTCCACGTCTTAAAGTAAAAGTTATATGAGATGACTTTTGAGGATTCACCGTAATGTTCCACGAATTTAGCCAATTTTGTAAGATATCAAGTTGTTGTTGTATTAAATAAGATGCTTCCGCTGGTGATTCGCTCGATGCTAAAAACGCTGTATCGTCTGCGTACGTTGCAATTGTGACTTCATTTGATGTTGGCATATCCGAAGTAAATATAGTATACAAGACCGGCCCAAGGACGCTATCTTGGGGTATTCCAGCGTTAATATTGCATATATTTGATAATTTTGAACCAATTTTCACATAAAAAGTGCGTTTTTCTAGGTACGACTTAAGCAAAAGGTAATAGGGTGCAGGAAGAATAGTTTTAAGTTTATACAAAAGGCCTTTATGCCAGACTTTATCAAACGCTTGCTGAATATCTAAAAAAACTGCAGAACAGTATTTTTTGTGTTCAAATGTATCAGTAATTACATTGACAATTCGATGTATTTGCTCTGGAGTTCCATGATTATGTCGAAATCCGAACTGGTAATCTGGAATAATGTTATTGTTTTCCAATATTGGAAGCATTCTGCGAAGAAAAACCCGTTCAAATATCTTTGAGAATGTTACTAATAAACTAATAGGCCTATATGATGAAATACAGTTTTCAGGTTTGTTTGGAATGTTTGCTCTAAATGATTTGCAAATGCAAAGGCTTTTTGTTCGTCTGATTTACACCATAATCCATTCGCGTTTTTGATGGCAATGTTTCTTTTTGCTGGTCTTTTCAAATATTTAGTTGCTTTCCAAATACTATGTTCGTTTTTGGTATTATCTGCACTTAAATTGCGCAAATAATTATCAAATTGATAATTTTTATATTCAGAAATTCGTTGTTTGAGTATTGAAGTAGCCCGATTTAGATTAGTTTTATCAAGAGGATTTCTACTTTGGTGCCATATTCTACGTAGCCTTCTTTTATTTCTAATGAGCTCTCTAATTTCTGCAGATATTTGAACATGATTACCAGAAAATGTTCTACGTTGAGGAGGTGTAGACAATATCGTCGACTCATGAATTAAGTTAGTAAACATTTCCACAGCATTTTCCAATTCAATAACATCTTTTATTGACAGTTTGAAATCAATGTTTTTCTCAATCCAATAAGCAAATGAATTAACATCGGTTTTATTCGTAAAAATTTTTGGTTTTTTAGATACAAGTTCTAATACAGTATTATAGTTAATAATAATAGGAGGGTGATCAGAGCTTAAATCATCAACATTCATTATATCTAACTTGTTGTTTGGTATAACACTGTATACTGCAAAATCTAAAAGGTCGGGTATTTTGTTAACATCAGTTGGCCAGTATGTAGGACTGCCTCCTGATAAGGTGCGATTATTATGCTTGGTAATGCATTTATATAATTCACGACCTTTTGGGTTTGCTAGCCTTGATCCCCACCATTTGTGTTTAGCGTTGTAATCTCCTGCTACTATAAAACGAGGTCTGAGATTCAAAAAGAAGTTTTCATACTCTTGGCATGTTACATGATGTCTTGGGGGGCAATAAATTGAGTATATACATACATAATTATTATTACATTTAACTTTAATACCTGCAGCTTGAATGAAAGGTTTACGTATTGCGTCTAAAACATGAAAATCAATTGTTGATAAAATTACTCTCATTATTTGAATTTTGTTTAAGGATTTCAGAGTATGATATTTTTGATCCTAAATTATTTGAACTGAAGCCCCGATTTTGTTGAGACGAATTAATTTCAGGATATTCATTTTGATTATTGGGGTTATTTCGAAATTGAGTCCGAACTTGATTTGAATGAAAAGATGTTCTTTTTTGAAGAATAGATTGATAGACTTGGCAACCTTTATAATTTGCCGTGTGATTTTGTAGACAATGAATGCATCGAGGAGGTTGCTCAGCGTTTTTCGAACATTCGGCTGTTGGGTGATCTAATCCACACTTAACACACACAAATGGTTTTTTACAATACGATTTAGTATGACCATATTGTTGACAACGATGACATTGTACGATATCGTTAGTTTTACGTGGCGGTTCAACCTTGACTACGGCGTTATTCAAGTATCGCAACTCATAAATTTCCTTATTATTTGGAGTCGGATGCAAATCAATATAAAACATGGATAATGGTTGTTTCGTAACCCTACTTATAACATTTACAACATTCCTGACTTTGTGTCCTAGTAGAATGAGTTCTGCCTTTATATCCTCAACTGGAGTTGTGTAGTAAATACCTTTGAGTACTACCCTATATGAACGCTCGTTTTTGATTTGATATGTATGGAAATTTATGTTTTTGGTATCTAAGTATTTAATAAGTTTTCTATAAGAATCAATTGTCTTAATAAATAGTTTAACTTGTCCATCTCTTAACGATTTATAATGAAAATCAGAACTTGGAATAACACTCGAAAAACTAATAATCATTTTATTAATTTCAGTCACACAAGGAATGAAAATATTAGGTGGCTTTGGGGTTCCTTCTCCCAATTTTTCTGGTTGTTTATCGTCATCATTATCATCAGTACTAAGGGCTGCATATTTGTTGTTGGTTGACGTGGTTGGTTTATCAATAATTTTTGTTTTTTTGTTAATATTTGTATTTATTGGGGCTTTTTTACGTTTGCTTGAGTTCATAACTTGCCAGTTCATAACACTGGTATCACTATCACTGCTTTCTTCACAGTTCTCGCTACCTGCACTCATGCTTGGTTAACATACGCACTATTGCACAGTAATTGTTGTTATAAATTCTTTAATGTTTTTGTTTTAAAATATTCAAAATATTTTAATGTTTTTTGCACAGTAATTGTTGTTATAAATTCTTTAATGTTTTTGTTTTAAAATATTCAAAATATTTTTGATATGTTAGTTGTTTTGATTTTTCAAACTTATTTTTTTTATTTTGCACAATGTATACTGCAGTAATTACGTCTGCACTTGTTCACAGTATAAACGCGACTTCGTATCAGTAGAATACCCGCTGATCTACAGAATAATATAGATCTAGTCACTCCTTGGCTGATAAATATTTATCATGCATGTCTTGTATGGTCGTACATACCAAAACGGTGGACCGAATGTACGGTGACATTCATTCCGAAAGGAGGGAAAGTGTCACACACTAAAGCAAAAGATTTCAGACCAATAAGTCTATCATCATTTTGGCTGAATACCCTTGAAAGAATCATAGACACCCACATATGAGCGTCTTCTATCCGATAATGCAAAATACTTAGGAGTTATTCTGGATAGTAAACTATCCTGGAAACCCAATACCCTTTCAAGGACGTCGAAAGCTTTGACGGCTATGTATGTCTGTAAGAAAGCGATAGGTACGCAATGGGGTATTAGACCCCAATTCGTTAACTGGATATGTGATACGGTTATTAAGCCGACACTATTCTATGTAGTTTCTGTCTGGTGGAAGGCATTGGACAATGGCTCAATTTACATGCTATTCGAGAGGGTTATGAGAAGAATGGCAATCCTGATAACAGGAGCTCTAAGAACGACCGCAACAAAGTCGCTCTTTACTATATTGAACTGGATCCCCGTGGATCTAATGGCAAGACAAATGGCATTTACCTCTGTCTTTATGGTAACGCGATTGGGGCGTGGAAACATGCTCCATACGGTCACGACAGCATAATAGGTAGCATCCACACTCTTCTGAATAATATCGATTATTGCCCTTCTTGGCGAGAAACTTCGGTTTCTCAATTCCATATAACAGGGAAGCAATGGACGGACCTTTACTTGAAGCAACGGGTCTCTCAGTCTATACAGACGGTTCTATTAAAGGAGATCGAGTTGGCGCAGGTGTCTACATTCGGGAACTCGACATTAGGATATTTTTTAGACTTCCAAATGAATGTAGCATAATCAGGCTGAAGTATCAGCCATCAAAAGGGCGGCTAACTGGCTCAGTTATAACAAGATATCAGGCAGGGATATTCGTATATATACTGACAGTCAGGCCGCGATAAAATCTATAACAGGTGTATACACAACATCTAATTTGGTTCAGGAATGCCGAGCATCCTTAAACAGGATGGCGAGCCATTCAACAGTCGTACTCGAGTGAGTACGGGGACACGGAGATACTACAGGCAACTGCGTTGCTGATGATTTGGCGAAAAAAAGCGCCATGTTACCAGATGGAAACATAGACTTCCTATGTGGAATTCCGCTATCCAAGTGCAAGTTACAAATTAGTAATTTCTACTATAAGCTCGCTCAGACAAGATGGGGTTGTGAACCCACGCAACATATCTTCTTGGCTTGTCACGCTCACAATTGCGTGGTGTAGTGGCGGTCATTACCGGACACTGCACTTTTGGCAACCACGCGAGGAGACTTGGCTTACCCTACAACGACTTCTGTAGAAGTTGTCAAAACGAGGAGGAGGATGAAACCATTTTTCAACTTCTTTGTCACAGTCCGACATTAGGTGATCTACGCTTACGGTTTCTGGGACACCGTTCCATAAATAGTCTCGAATATGAGGCTAGAGGGTATCAACGCCTTTATAAGGAGTAGTAATTGGTTAATAGGACCAGATATGGGAACCTCTCGAGGGAAACCTAATAACCACTATCTTATTGATATGCAACTGTTGTAAATCTCCTTCTCTCTTCTTTGAACATCTTCTTAACTACTCAATCTTCCACTTCTTTCTTTTCATTTCTATCTGCCCCTCTTTCTTTCTAACTTCTAATTTCAGGTAACACAAAGGGAGCATTTCTTGGACCCACGTGAGCTGTTCTTCTACTTTCCAAACTCGCGGCTGCCTGGAAACCTAACCTAATATATGATACCAAATATCCCAAAGGTAGAGCATGCGGAGGCTCGGCAATTTTAATAAAAGCTCGAATCAAACACTACTTAATGCTTGATCTTTGCGAAGATTATTTTCAAGCTACTACAATCTGTCTTGAAGATTTTCATCAAAACTTAGTGATTTCATCGATATACTCACCCCCTAGATTTTCAATTACAGAAAGTCAATATAATAGATTTTTTTAATTACTAGGCCCCCGTTTCCTGGCTGCTGACGATTATAATGTTAAGCACACATTCTTGGAATCAATGAATTGATATATTCGTCTGATATGCCAACTAACAATCGCACTCATACATCAACATTTGCTGATGATACTGCTATTCTAAGCATTCAAGAAAACCCTGAAGAAGCCTCTTGTTACTTACAAAATCACATATTTGAATTAGAAAAATGGTTAAAACAATGGAAAATTAAAGTCAACGAGCAAAAATTTACATTGCGAAGAGAATCATGCCCCCCTATTCATATCAATAACCAAACAATAATCCAACAATCGGATGTTAAATACCTCGGAGTACATCTCGATCGTCGTCTTACATGGAAAAGTCATATAGATGCAAAGTTGACTCAAATAAATTGAAATCAATTCAAATTAATTGGCTCATTGGCAGAAACTCTACGCTTAGTTTAGATTGCAAACTTCTACTTTATAACATTATCATAAAACCGATATGGTGTTATGGCATACAGCTATGGGGCACGTCCTCAGCGTCAAATGTAGAAAAGATCCAAAGACGCCAAAACAAGTTTTTAAGAATGATCACAGTTGCCCCCTGTTATATCAAAAACGCGAATATACACAAAGATCTAAACGTGCCTCTTGTAAAAACTGAGATCACGAAAAATATTTAAAAAAAAACTTGAAATTCACCCAAACCCACTGGCCCGCAACATATTAGATAACCGTGGCCACACTCGATTAAGAAGGAGGGACACAGCAGACCTAAGACTAGAAGGAAGAATGCCTATTTAATCAAAGCAACAATCAATAAACAATTTTTCGTCCGGCACTGGCTGGACTATTAAATTATAATTATTAGATATAAGATTTGAAATACTAGTTATTAGTTCATTAAATAATGAAGAAACAATAAATAAAAAAATAAAATTGAAAACAAAAAATCTGATACACGTTGTGTATATGTTGATGAGCCAAGGTACAACTATTTCTTAATTCTACTGAAGATCAGCAGGAATAATACCATCCGGCCCTGGGAATTTAAACGGGAAGCTTTTGATAGCCCACTGAATTCTTTCCCTTTCCGGAACAGAGTTATCACGCGGAGCAACGGAATCAGCAGCCCCATTCACAGTTTCATCATCGACTGGGAGGCAGCCTGGGAAATGAGTGTCCATTAGGACCTCAATTGTTTCTTTACTGTTCAGAGTCCATCTTCCACATGGTTTCTGTATATAACTTGGTACAACCAGAGAGGTTGATTGAATTTTATGTAATCGGTTAGTCTCAGATTATTCTTCCACGCTGCTACAGAAGTCCTCCAGGATTTCCTTTTCGCATTCCTCGTAAGGTTCTTGAAGTGATTCAATGAGGACTCATTTGCCTTGTTAACAGCACTACGGATAGCATCATTTGGCAGATGCTCCCCATAATCGTGCGCCATATAGCTGGAAATCAGCCACAACAGACTTCCTTCATTGGTTTCCCATGAGACTGAAACAGTATCTTCATTGCTGTAATCGGACAGAATGAAGATATTCAAAGAGCTTTTAGCCAATATACAGGATCTAATTTTACCTGCGCCTTTAGCGTAGTAGAGCTTGTAGGCCTTCAGACAAAGTCCACAGATACGGTCCTGATGGACCCAGGGTTCCTGGACCATGACTAGCTCCTCCCCGTTCTTGACAATTCGGAGGAGCAGTGCAGCAGATGCTGCCTTAGAGTGGTCACCATGCTCAATTTTTACAACGGTGACGTCCTCATCCTCCTGGTCGGAATTCAGGAGGGCGTCTTCGTCCACCGCCTCGTTCATGCGTTCAAAGAAGGTACCAACCAGTTCTGAGACCGAGTTGGTATCTTCATTGTCAATTGGAACTGCGGCGTCATTGCATTCCATGCCCTCTTACGAGAGCATGGGTTTTACATCTTCTGAGAAGGTATCGTTTTTGTTGTCGCTACGGTAGATCTCCTCCGGGCTGGTTGGCTCAGCTGGAATTTTAGCTATGGATCTAGGTTTTCAGGGTATCTCGCTCACCAATACCACCTCAAGCCTAGATCCCGGCTATACTTCACCCAACGATGCGATGCCAGTCTTTAGTAGCAACGCTGAGCGTTCATCTACACAAGACATAAGTTTGACGTGACCCTGGTACCAACCAGAATCTGCTAGTAATTTTATTGTCAAGTATGTAACACATACGTATGTACATATTTAATTATAGTAAAAATATTTTATATTATTTATATTTTATTATTATACAGTGTCAACTATGTTAAATACACAAGCTTATGATAATCCACTAACAACACCTAGTGAGAGTTTTAATGTATTTAACACTGAAAATACCGTAATGGAAGATAATGGTACAACAAGAGGTGCTATACCTAAGGTTGGAAATAAGATAAGTAAAACTAAGTCCCCAATTCAAACAGGTATGCTTAGATATATAAGAATTAATAAGCGAAATTTGAGTCCCCAGAAAAGTTTGCCTTCTGAAAAAAGCAGAAAATTACTGATAACCCTTTGAAAAGTAATCGTTTTGCTCTCTTGAGTGAGGATGATTTTAATCATCAAAAACATGATGATTAATCTATCCGAAAACCGTTAAGACCACCACCAATATTCCTTCGTGAAACTTGCTCCAATACCTTAGTAAAATCATTTATTGAACTCATGGTAAAAATAATTTTCATATTGTTCCAATAAGAAAAGGAGGTGTGCAAGAGACAAAAATAGTTGTATACACTGAGGATTGTTATAGAAAAATCTCTCAACACCTAAATGACAGTAAGAAAAATGTGTATACATATCAACTCAAAAGTAGCAAAGGCTTGATAGTAGTCATAAAAGGTATAGAGTCCAGTGTAGATACAAACGAAATCAAGGAGGCCCTGGAAGAATTGGGCTATCAGACAAATAATGTAGTCAATATCTTTAATAGAGACAAGGTTCCTCAGCCAATGTTTAGGGTTGAGTTAGAGCCTGATGTTGGGAAATTAAAGAGAAATGAAACTCACCCTATATACTCTCTAAGATATTTGTTGAATCGTGGAGTTAATATAGAGGAACCTCTTAAGCGAAATCGTCCAGTTCAGTGTAGTAATTGTCAGGAATTTGGACATACACGAAATTATTGTACCCTACGCACTGTATGTGTTGCCTGCACTCTTCGTCACAATGTGATATAGTTAAGAATGGTCTCAGTAGAAAATGTGGTAACTGCGGTGGAGATCATTCCGCTAATTACCGCGGATGCCCGGTCTACAAGGAGTTATTAAAAAGATTAAGAGAGAGGCGAAAGCTATTGAGAGGTGAAACAGTTGAACCAACACCTACAAATTCGGAATCTACATCTAGACCACTAAGTAGTTTTTTCAAATAAAAATATAAATGCGGCTCATCCAATATTACAGCAAAATGACCAAGGAGCTACAATTAATGCTGGAGCCAGCTCATATGCCAGTATTTTAAGATCGGGTTATCAAAAGCCCAGTGTCCCCCAAAATGTGGGAGGGTGGAAAACCTTATGCAAGCACTTACTGAGAATATTTCCTCTCTTAATCAAAATATGACTAACTTCATGGCATCCATGCAAACCACAATACAAGAGCTTCTGAGAGAACAGAACCAAATGATTCAAATTCTATTAACAAGAAAATTAATTTTTTAAAAATATGTTTCTGGAATGCAAATGGTTTAAACCAGCACAAATTGGAAATTTCCCATTTTATGTTAAATAAAAGCATCGATGTGATGTTAATTTCGGAAACACATCTTACAAATAGATATAACTTTAATATATCAGGTTACTCATTCTATTACACAAACCATCCGGATAGTAAGGCACATGGCGGCACCGGTATCATAATTAGAAGCCGATTGAGACACTATGCCCTAGATGCGTTTTCAAAGGATTATATGCAAGCAACATCTATTCGCCTAGAATACCCAGCTGGAGAATTAACTCTGAGCTCTATATATTGCCCACCACGTTTTTCGATGACCAAGGAAAAATTTGAAGAATTCTTTATAACACTAGAAGATCGGTTTCTGGCATGTGGAGACTACAATGCCAAACACACATATTGAGGTTCGCGATTGGTGAATCCCAGAGGTAGACAGATGTATAAAGCTCTAGTTGATCGCAAAAATTTCTTAGATTTCGTGTCCCCTGGACACCCAACTTATTGGCCAACTGATCCTAGAAAAATTCCTGATCTAATAGACTTCGCCATATGTAGAAATATTAGTCGAAATACAGTATCCACAGAAATATCCTATGATCTATCTTCTGACCATTCTCCTGTAATTATTACTTATTGCGAGAGACCCAACAACCCAAGATTTCCTAAGAACTCTTTGTGTTTTAAGACAAATTGGATAAAATATAAGAAATATATCAGCAGTCATATCCACACAAATCATAATTTACAGTGTGAGGAAGACATAAATAAAACCGTCAATGACTTCATGTCATTGATGATTTCGGCTCTGGAACACTCTAGGTGCCAAATCCCTCCAAAAACTAATACGCCTATTTCAAATCTGGATATTGAAAGACTTTTTCTCGAAAAGAGAAAACTCAGAAGAGAATGGCAACATAATAGATCACCTGCTGCAAAGCAGAGGCATAAACGAAAATTATATTAAAAGTTTGACGAGCACAAAATAAACAAATTTCTCTCTTTGGCAGGCAACGAGGATCATTAAGCCACCGGTAGAGGCATAAAGCGCTTTAAGAAAAGCTGACGGAACCTGGGCACGAAGTGCTATAGAAAAAGCAACAGTATTTGCTGAACATTTAAGTGAAGTATTTCAACCTAATTCCACGGCAAATGAGTTCGAGCTCGAAGAATTTCCGGTTTCAACAATGGCTAATGCAGCCCAATTCGATATTGGCCCTGAGGATGTTAATAGAGTAATTAAAAATAAATTGAACTTGAAAAAATCACCGGGATATGATTTAATAACTCCATCATTGATTAAGAACCTACCAAATGTGGCAATAATTGTGCTTTCTTAATTGTTTAATGCGATCTTGAAACTTGGAATTTATCCAAAAAATTTAAAAATTTCTCAAATAATAATGATAACGAAACCGGGTAAAGATTTAACCCTGCCATCTTCTTATAGACCTATTAGCCTACTCCCTTGTTTGTCGAAGCTGTTCGAGAAAATATTCCAGGAAAAGATCATACCTTTTTTGAATGATGGAAATATTATCCCAGTACACCAATTTGGTTTCCGTGAACATCATGGCACCATTGAACAAGTCAATCGTTTAACTGGAGAGATTAGAAAATCTTTTGAATTAAAGAAATATTGTTCTGCCGTCTTTCTAGATGTTGCCCAAGCTTTTGACAAGGTATTTCTAGTACATAAAATAAAATGTTTACTACCACTATGTACTCATAAATTGCTGGAGTCTTATCTATCGAATAGACTTTTCAGAGTTAAGTTCAATGATTATGTGACGAGAGAATACAAGATTAGAGCTGGCGTTCCATAGGGAAGTGTACTAGGACCTACGTTATATTTGATTTACACCTCTGACTTGCCTACGTGCGATAAATTAACAATCTCTGCATTTGCGGATGATACCGCCATTATTAGTTCACACGAAAACCCACTCATAGCATCTAGTCAACTGCAAAATTATCTCCTACGTGTGGAGACATTGTTGAAAAACTGGCGAATAAAGGTGAATGAGCTGAAAAGTAAACATGTTACGTTCGCTCTAAGGAGAGGAAATTGCCCACCTGTCACACTCAACAACGTTAATATACCGCAGTCTGATTATGTCACCTACCTTGGTATTCATCTTGATAGACGGCTTACTTGGCGCCGTCACATAGAAACCAAGAGACTTCACATGAAGCTAAAAGCCTCTAGCTTTCATTGGTTAATCAGTGATCAATCAAAATTAAGCCTTGAATATAAAGTCATCCTGTATAAGACCGTTTTAAAACCAATTTGGACGTATGGAATTTAATTATGGGGAATGGCTAGCAACACCAGTATTGATCTTATACAGAGGGCCCAATCTAAAATTCTTAGGACCATGACGGGAGCACCATGGTATATAAGAAATGAAAACATCCACAGGGACTTAGATGTGACATTGGTAAAGGAAGAGTTCAAGAAAGTCCGTGAGAAATATATTGTTAAGCTGCAAAACCATCCCAATACGCTTGCAAGACAACTTGTGCAGATCCAACCCCGATCCAGGCTCCGTAGAGCTGATCTACCACCCCGCTAAGATGAGTGCCAGTTAACCATGAAGGCTCTCTTGTTGGAGAGCAACTATTTTTAATTTTAGTTATAAGATTTAAATACTTATTGTTAGGCCTATAAAAGGCAGATTCAATAAACTAATAAAAGAGTTTATAAAAAAAAAAAAATTCCTGTTCTCACATTCACCATTCACCATTCACCATATTTTTGGAAGCATAATTACAACAATATTTATATTAAATAAAGTTTCTAAAATTATATAATTAAGGTTAAAAAAATCACTTGCAAACATTTATTATTTGAAATGCTGAGGAAATTACAAAATATTGTTGTAATTGTGCTTCCAAAAATACGGTTAATGGTGAAAATGAGAACAGGAATATTCCTGAATATCTATATTTGATTCATTCAGTACGTACTGTATATATTAAAATTATACTAACGAAATTATTGAAATGAGTTATCCTTTTGGCCTATTATAATATTTGAAATTAAAAATATAATGTTTTTGATTTAATATTTATTCATATTACATTATTAGTATATTATAATAATACATATATAATAATATACAGTGTTGGAAAAAATAATAGAAACGAAAGCATTTTTTTCCAATTTTGTAAGTATATTAGTCAAGTTTAGTTTTGTTAAAAAAAATTTATATGCAGTTTTGTTTATCAGACATACAGCATAAGAAAAAACATAATCAATCCTCTTTTCATTAACATTTTAATACACTATATGACTAACAATGTAAAGAGTCAATATTTTTGCTGGAAAAAATAATAGAAACGCGTAAACGGATTAAATTTTTAGAGGCAAATCTTTTTATTTTTTGTTAAAAAATTATTTTATTTTAATATTTAGAGGCACTACCTTTGTTTTTCACAACTTCATTGCATCTGCGACACATAGAATCAACCAATTTTTTTGAAAAAGTCCTTGTCAATGAAAAACCACTCTTCCTGGTTTTTTTCCCACAATTAGTCCTTATTTTTCCGACTGATGCCCTCCAGCTTCCTCTTGAGCACTCCCCAAAGGTGTTCTATTGGTTTAAGGTCCGATTGCTGGGAAGGCCATTCCATAAGAGGTACTTTGTAAACAGCAAACCAATCTTTTGCCAATTTTGAAGAGTGGTTCGGATCACTGTCCAGCTGAAACTTCCATCTCAAGGACATCTCTTCCTCAGCAATTGGAAGGATTATGCTTTGCAATATATTTACGTAGTCCGGGGCTCATATTTTGTTCTTTATCCAAAATATTGAACAAACACCAGAAGAAGAGAAACAACCCCATAACATGATGGATCCACCGTCGTGTTTTACGGTCTTTTTGGTGTATTTTGGATCATATGCCTTATTCTGTGGGTGCCTAACATAATGTTTCCCATGGGATCCAAACAAATTTATCTATGTTTCGTCTGACCACAGCTCAAGAAGACCGTCAAACACAGCGGTGGATTCATCATGATATGGGGGTGTTTCTCTTCTTCTGGTGTTTGTTCAATATTTTGGATAAAGAACAAAATATGAGCCCCGGACTACGTAAATATATTGTAAAGCATAATCCTTCCATTTGCTGATGAAGAGATGTCCTTGAGATGGGAGTTTCAGCAGAACAGTGCTCCGAACCACACTTCAAAATTGACAAAGGATTGGTTTGCTGTCCACAAAGTACCTCTTATGGAATGGCCTTCACAGTCACCGAACCTTAAACCAATAGAACACCTTTGGGGAGTGCTCAAGAGGAAGCTGGAGGGCATCAGTCGGAAAAATAAGGACGAATTGTGGGAAAAAAACCAGGAAAAGTGATTTTCCATTGACAAGGACGTTTTCAAAAAAATTGGTTGATTCCAATTAAATATTAAAATAAAATAATTTTTTAACAAAAAATAAAAAGATGTACCTTTAAAAATTGAATCCGTTTACGCGTTTCTATTATTTTTTCCAGCAAAAATATTGACTCTTTACATTGTTAGTCATATAGTGTATTAAAATGTTAATGAAAAGAGGATTGATTATGTTTTTTCTTATGCTGTATGTCTGATAAACAAAACTGCATATAAATTTTTTTTAACAAAACTAAACTTGACTAATATACTTACAAAATTGGAAAAAAATGCTTTCGTTTCTATTATTTTTTCCAACACTGTATAATATCTGAAGACATAAAATTGGGGAGAGGCGAAGTTCGCCGGGTCCGCTAGGTAGGTAGTAAAGATACACACAAAAAAAGTTCAATTGATAATCAGTTCACATTTCAAATATATAATAATGTCAGTTTACATTGATAGGAATTTTGTAATCGTTGTAATCGATAATTTTATTATCCTTAGAGTTATCAAACCGGGTTTAGAATTATTTGAAAACTCTGTTTTTCAAATTTTGTAGTTTTTTTAACCGGTTTTTACAAAAGTACGTGTTTCGAGTTGTTCGACAAACCGGATTTTTGTCTCGAATTACTCGATAAAATCGAATATTTTTCTTTTTATTTATTCTCAGATTCAACTTCAACTATACTTAAGTGAACGTGTGTTTTCTGTTTGAAATGTATCCTTGTGTCCTCTTCTTGAAATGTTATTTTAAACAAGTAAGAGTACTATATTCGGCCGTGCCGAATCTTAAATACCCTCCACGTAAATATGATGAGAGGTGTAGAAGTTACATTGGCATAAACACTTTAATATCCATATTCTATATTTGTTATTATGAGGATTAAGACAATGTTATCGAAATAATCTATCTATATCTATATAAATATATAAATGTCTTTGTAAGTTTGTTTGTTTGTTTGTTTGTTTGTTTGTTTGTTTGTTTGTTTGTTTGTTTGTTTGTTTGTTTGTTTGTTTGTTTGTTTGTTTGTTTGTTTGTTTGTTTGTTTGTTTGTTTGTTTGTTTGTTTGTTTGTTTGTTTGTTTGTTTGTTTGTTTGTTTGTTTGTTTGTTTGTTTGTTTGTTTGTTTGTTTGTTTGTTTGTTTGTTTGTTTGTTTGTTTGTTTGTTTGTTTGTTTGTTTGTTTGTTTGTTTGTTTGTTTGTTTGTTTGTTTGTTTGTTTGTTTGTTTGTTTGTTTGTTTGTTTGTTTGTTTGTTTGTTTGTTTGTTTGTTTGTTTGTTTGTTTGTTTGTTTGTTTGTTTGTTTGTTTGTTTGTTTGTTTGTTTGTTTGTTTGTTTGTTTGTTTGTTTGTTTGTTTGTTTGTTTGTTTGTTTGTTTGTTTGTTTGGTAAAATTGGTACCTTTAGTTCAATAAATACTAAACGGCCGAAACGATTTTATTGAAATTTCCAACATAGACTACGACATGGGTAGCGAATCACACCGGGTCAAGCTAGTATTAAATAAATATATGAAATAATATAACAATTGTAAGAAAGACTAGTTTAAGCAGAATATACTTTAACTGCAGATTCTTACCATTTTGAATAGAGTTTGTCATTTATTCATATTATAACGTATGACATTTAACAATTTATATATGTACCTAATAATTGGTTATCATTATCCCATTGGATCAACATTATCCTTATTCACCACAAGTGAAGAAAAAGAATATAAATAAGGGTATACAAATATATTTAGACAAAATTCAAAATTTTTCATATGGAAATGAGTTATATCACAAAATTTTAATATATATTCGCGATTAACGAATTTTCCGGATATGTGTCTTATATATAATTATGAACCCATAGTCAAAAATTCCAGCAGTATGATTTCTGTCTACTTGTAACTAATTTCTGTTGAATTTTTGATCGATATCAATGTTTATATGCGTTAATGTATTTTTGGGTTGTGGAACTAATATGGAAACTATGACCTATTATGAGTCAATCGCCATAAAATAGTTTAACGTGATTTCTATGTATTTTAATTGAGTTTCGTCTTTACAAGAGTTTTATGGGTATTATAGTTATTACCGAAAGTGGAACTTATATGAGGGCTGTTGCCAATTATGGACGGATATTCATAAAATTCAGTAGTATGATTTTTGGATTCAAATTTTGGTTCAACATATTGGAGCTGACCTATTATGGGACTATCGCCATATAATACTGTAACATAATTTCAAAGTATTTGAGGGCTATTTTTGTTAAATTTATAAATAAAAAAATTAATAAAACTTAATTTAAACAACGGTATTAACAAGTGTGGACCTTATATGACAACTATATTGAATTATGGACCGATATTTAAAATATCTTGTAATATGATTCTTGAATACAAATTACTGATCGGTGTACAATTTTGGTTCAGTACAAATATTTTTTTGGATATTTGTGTAGGTTAATGTGTTTTCCAGAAGTGGTACTTATATGCAGGGTATGACCAATTATTGGCCGATCATCATAAAATTTCGTACAATGATTATTACATATATTGTAATTTTTGGATTCGAATTTTAACTTGATGACTATATTTGTAAGAAATTTATGAGGGTTTTAGTGATTTTCGGGAGTGGACCTTATATGGAGCTACGGTCAAATATGGACCGATATTCACAAACTATGATTACTAGATACAAATTACTCATCTGTGTATAATTTTATTTTGATATCGATATGTTTTAGATATTTATACAGGTTAATGTGTTTTTGGAAGTGGTCCTTATATGGGAGCTATGACCAATTATGGGCCAAACTTCATAAAATTTGGTACAGTTGTTGCTATGTATATGAGTTTTATGTATGTCGAATTTCATTTTTTAAGATATTTATAAGAGATTTGTGAGTACTTAACTGATTTTCGGAAATGGACCTTAAATTTGAGCTACGGTCAAATATGGACCGATATTCACAAAATCCTGCAGTATGACTTCCATATATAAATTACGGATCTGTGTAAAATTTTGGTTTGATATTGATATTTTTTAGATATTTATGCAGGTTATTGTGTTGTTCGGATGAGGTCCTTATATGAGAGCTATAAACAAATATGAACCGATCTTCATAGAATTCGGTGCAGCGACTTTTGTATATATGGAGATTATTTGTGTCGAATTTCAACTCAATATCCATATTTATAAGGTATTTATTCATGTTTAAGTGATTTTCGGAAGTGAACTTTATATGAGGGCTTTGATCAAATATGGGCCGATCCACGAAAAATTCAGTCTTGTGATTTCTCTTAGGACGAAACTTATTTTTGCTGAATTTTGTATGGATACTGCAATTCTGTAGGCATTTATAGACTATAGCACCATATTTCGGGAAGAAATTTGTATGGGGGCTACAAGAAATTATGGACCGATTCTATCCACTTTCAACAGAATTTGGCCTTTTATCATATAAATAATGTGTGCAAAATTTCATGATATTCTCTGCAATGGATTTACCAAAAATCAGAAAAAAACATGTGAAAATGATCAACATTTTTGGAGGTTGTCTTCCATTTTGATCCATAACCCTGGTTCTACCAATTCGATTTTGCTGATTTTCAATACCAAACTGCTTAGAAAAATTATAAACATTTTGGTATGCATTTCATTAATTTTGCTTATGTATTTTGGAAGTGAGAGTGTTTTACACAGACAGACAGACAGACAGACGGACAGACGGACAGACAGACGGACATTGCTCAATCGACTTAGAATTTCATAAGGATCAATAATATATATACTTTGTTGGGTCTCAGATGAATATTTCTCAATGTTACACACGGAATGACAAACGTATATATACCCTCTTTCACCACTTGTGGTGGTGGAGGGTATAAAAATATAACTTGTCGTTATTGGATTTTTTGAACATTTGACGTTCAGGCCGTGCCCCATACCATGTTTTTTAGTAACATTTCTACCAAATGATTAAATTTGACTATCAGGTATCATACGAATGTTTAACACAGTTAAAAAAATACAGTTATAACCAGCGTTGCCACAGTATCAATTAGTATAACTAAATTTCTAAAAGTTACTAAATAATAAAACATGACATAACCATTACCAGTAATACATGCAATGAATCTCAAGAGTTTTTGGATTTAGATTTTTGAAAATAACTTCAAAATTGTATGATGCTACAATATAAACAAATATTATATTTTATGAATAAACCCTTTTTCAAAAGTGCATCTAAAAATTGCAAAATTGAAAACAAATATTGACTTACTATGTAGTAAAAAAAGGACATAATTAACTTTGAAATAAATATTAAATCAATTAAATTCGACATCAGCTTCATATGATACAAATATTTAAAGATACATAACACATATTCATTTTTTTTAATTTTTAAAAAATTAAAATCGTAAATAATTGAATGTTTAAAAATTAAAAAAAATAAACATGACATGTTCAAATGAGTCTCTTTCTACCGAATATGGTGAACGTCGAAAGCTAAAAGGTGAATTTGTATGAGATGGAATTAATAATATATGTAGTTACTTTTATCTAAATAAAATGTGTTACTCAAAATATTTTTTGAGATAACAAACTTGTTTGTTTATCATTGAAAAACGAACGTTTTTTAATGTTAATAATAAAATTAAATAATTTGTTTTTTCTATTCTGTATATAAATTGATTCGCAATGATAAATATATAGAATAAATATATATATTATTATATATACATAATAAATTTGTAGTGTATGGGTTGGTGTGTCTGTCAAACATCTGTTTGTTCATTGAACAAACAGAAAACAAAATAAACACAAAGAAACAAGGTGGCCAGATTGCCGGCGGCGCTGGTATGCTCGCGTTTGCCTGGCTTGGAACTCGCCGGAGGGGGTGGTCCTTGCCAGCAATCCGTATCGAAAACACACACTATCACAAAAATCATACCAGCAAAAGTATATTTAAGTTAAAGGGGCTCAAAGTAGTTTCTCTTGTTTTTTTATTTCCCTGCGTACTTATCTACCGAACAATTTCCTCTCCTGGCTGATGTTGTTGCCAGGAGATAACCCACCCACTCGGGATTGAATCCCGCCATGACATCCGATCGTAAGAATGTCCCAAACTTTCCCCGCAAACAATACCTTCCTTACTTACCGCCGCGTTTACTGAATTTTAGTAAATCATTGTAAAATAAAACTTGAAAAGTAGCAATTTCATTTAAACATTATAAAAGTTTCGGTTTATTAATAAAGAATGAAGTTATATAAACAAAAATGAATTATTAACAAAATTTACTTTAGATATAAAAAGGTAAAAAAAAATTTTGCTTTTCGTTGAAAATTTCAAATTTTACTTTTAATTTTAGCTTTAAGATTCAGTTATAAAAATTTAGTTTTAAGATTTTAGTTTTAAATTTTTTCAGATTTTAGTTTCAAATTTTAATTTAAGATTTTAGTTTTAAATTTTAATTTAAGATTTTAGTTTTAAATTTTAATTTTAATTTAATAAAATTTCCTCTAATAATAATAATTCATAATGTATCCCCTTGAATCTAGCGTTACTGCTTTCCCGCTCTATTCCCTGGCGGCCAACAAATTTTGCAGAAGAATCTCCCGGGTGAGGATAGGGTAGATGGATATTTCCTGTCAGTAACGTGTCTAAATGTCTAAGTGGTCCGAGGTACTATTAATATTTAGAATTCTTTAATTCCTTTTATTTATTTATATATATTTATTTATAAAATTTTTTTTTGTATAGGAGAATTACCTATATAAGATTTAGGAAAATCTTGGGTTAATTAACCTCGCGACTCACTGTTCCCTAGGCCAGAGCTCTAACCTAACTCGCGCACGCGTGGTTAAGGTTCACACGCGGGATGGACTTTGCGATACTTAAGATTTCCTATTTTTTTATATAAATATCTCACTAATCACTTTTTTTTTTTATTTTATAAATATTTCCTTTTTTTTTTTTATTATTTTCTTAAAGAAAAGGAACCGAATTGAACGTCCGTCTATATGTCCCGGTGTATTTATTGTACTTTGTCGGAATATAACCAAATATACCCTAGCACCCCAGGCGTGGTGGTGCTAATGCTGCTGTTCCCACGATGGATGGAGTCCTGTTGAAGTGGCTGGCGGTTTCTTAGTTTTTTTTTTTTTCTTTAGTTTTAAAATCATTTAGTTTCAAGATCATTTAGTTTCAAGATCATTTAGTTTCAAGATCATTTAGTTTTAAGATCCTTTAGTTTTAAGATTATTTATGAATTCTTTTTAAACTTCCAAATAAAAAAATTTACTTCAAAAATATAAAAATTATTAAATAAATTTGCGCCACGAACTCCACCTTCTTCCTTCTTTGGCCAGTACGATTGAAAAAGAACGAATTTCACTATTTTTCCTCCCTCGAAACCTATCTTTTTTTAGGAAAATGGCCGAGATTTTTATTTCAGCTATCTAAATTACATATTCTGTTCATTTGTTATTGTTTACAATCTTTCCAATTGTCAAAACAAAAAAAAAAAAATACTTCAAAACAAAACCCTTTTGTCATCATCAATTCATTATTAGCTCTTCTTCTTTTTTCTAGTAGCTTTTGTCTACAGGGTGCACACTACAAATTATTATTGAAAAACAAAAAATACATTATAATATTTATATGCCAAAAATAACATACATTGTTTGCGTTTACTGATAAGTGTATAACACACTTAGCAATAACAGCAACTATTAGCATCAATTGCAGAAATGTCAATTGTGCTATAGCACAACCAAAGAAATGTGAATTGTTGCTATAGAAAATTGCCAGCACAACAAAATAAAACGAATGGCGTGCTTTATTAGTTTGGCAAAAACGAACATATATTTTGGTGGATGTGCAATGGATTGTGTCCGCTACTAAAAATTGCATACAAGTGTTGCAATTTTAATAGTAATACGAACGAACAGTATGAATATTTACAGTAGTTGATTGTGATAAAATGAGATAATTTCATATATATTGCATAGTCAAATTTAAGAAAAATGTTGCTAGAGCTGAATATCGAAACCTTGGTTTAAACTATGTATATTATCACACAAAAAAACAATTATATTTGCTAACTTAATTCTAGTATCACTGTTTGCCCTTTCAAATTTTAATATCTTTCGAATGATATGTCTCTATTGGCTTACGCTGCAGTGTCTCGAGCTCATATATATTATTACCTATGGGTTAAACCACTCTACACTTGACAAATTTTTTACAAAATTTTGCTTAAAATATTATTCCTGTGGAAAACTTCCTGACCAGGTATGAATTTGGCAATACGTGCGCCTCTATTACACCTTTCCGCACTTCTCTTTTGTGCTTTTTGCATATTTTGTTTTATTGTCTCACGTATCATTTCCATTTTGTCGTTTTGATTAATTTATGATATTTTATGGTCGCTTAACGATTGCAATTTTCTTCCTAGTTTGTAATCTGCGCCACTAATGTACATAGGTAACCAAAAAGAGCAAAAAATGGAGTTACCCCGGTATCTGTATGAAGTGATGTTCTCAACGCACATTCGATTTCAGACAGATACAGATACTCTGAGGTGAATACACAGCAGTTTTCATGTGCTGTATTTTATAAGTTTTAAGCAAATTTTCAAAACTTTTGGCTACAAATTGACTACCATTGACTACTACTATGAATCACCTCAGGTACTCCGAATTTGTGAAATATTTCATGCACAAGGAAATTAATTACATTATTTGTTGTGGCTTCTCTCATTGCCTTAAGGAACATAAATTTTGAAAAATGGTCCACTACGATAAAAATATAGCAGTTACCCTTTTTGGAACGAGGATATTTGCCCATGAAGTCAATATACAGTTTTTGAAACGGCCTTTCAGTAACTACTGGGTTCCCTATTTCTGGCCTTAGATTTATGTTACATGGCTTTGTTTTTTTACAAATCTGACAATGCGTTACAAAGTTTCTAACTTGCGTTACCATTTTTGGCCAATAAAAACTACGTCTTAATCTCTTAAGGTTTTTTGCCACGCCTCCGTGAGATGCTGTCACCGAAGAGTGATCGTTTTCTATAAGTGCTCGTGTGATCATAGCTGGGATCCACAGTTTCCAAGACGACTTTTCTCCAAGTTGATTAAAACCTGTCTTTTTATATATTAAACCATTTTCAATCCTTAAATCTGGCAATTTTTGTATATTTTCTTGAATTTCTGTAACTAAATCTAAGTATTCATTACTTGTAAATTCGTTTGTTTCAATTCCTAATAATTCAGTCATGTTGATCTCATCTACATTCGGCAATCTGGACAACATGTCTGCAACGATATTTTCAGAGCCTTTCCTGTGTTCAATTTCGAAATCAAACGCTTGTAGTTTTAGTGACCATCTAGCTAGCCTACCTGTCAGGTCTTTCAATGACATTAACCATTTCAGGCTGGCGTGGTCGGTTACAATGGTAAAAGGCATCACTTCGACATATTGCCTGAACTTCTGGACATCCATTACCGCAGCATAACACTCTTTTTCTGTCACGCTGTAGTTTCTCTGACAAGAATTAAGTTTTTGAGAATAGAATGCAATTGGATGCTCTTCGTTTTCTCCGCTAATTTGCGAAGTACTGGGTCTGAAGTCAAAGCTTTTTTCAGATTCTCAAATGATTCTATAGCCTTTGGTGTCATTTCAAATTTCCTGAAGTTTTTTAAGGTATCTGTTAGTGGTGCAGATAATACTGAGAAGTTTCTAATGAACCTGCGATACCACCCCGCAGTACACAAAAAACTTCGTACTTCCCTCATTGTCTTAGGTATTTTGATTTCTTTTATAGCCTTAACTTTGTCGGGATCTGTTTTCAACATACCTCCACCTACAATAAAACCAAGATATTTTAACTGATGAAAACAAAATTGAGATTTTTTTAAACCAATTGTCAAATTTGCTTTCCTTAGGCAATCGCCCACTTCCTCTAGCAGTTTTAGATGCTTGTCGAAATCGTCTGAAATAATTAGTAAATCATCTAGATAGATAAATACGTTGCCCTTTAAAGTCTGCGGAATCACCTTGTCCATTAATCTACACAATCGTTGGGCCGCGTTGCAGAGACCAAAGGGCATCACCCGAAATTGATATAATGGTCTCCCTGCAACTGTGAAAGCTATATAAGGTATACTTTCTGGCTTCAGCTCGATCTGCCAAAATGCGAATTTCAAATCGACGCCACTAATGAAATACGTTTCATCGATCCTACTTAAAATGCCATCAATATTTTGTAATGGATATGCATCCTTAACGGTCAACTTATTTAATTTCCGTGCATCTAAACAAAATCTATTCTTATCTGGTTTCCGTACGATAGTGGTCCTATTGCTTCAGGGACTATCACTTAATTCTATTACATTTAGATCTAACATTTTGTATATTTCTTTATATGTGATTTCTTGAACAGCAGGTGAGATCGGATAATAGCGATCCTTTACTGATTCAGCTTCATCTACTAATTAAATCACATGCCTTTCTAAACTTGTTTTACCTAACCCCCTTTCTTCAAAAGTATCAAATTTTCTTATTACCTCATTCAACCTCTCTTTTCTTTCGCTGTCTAATTCATGAGGACACATTTTATAGTTATCCTTATCTTTTACGAAATCTTCTAATACTTTATCTAAAACAATTTCATTAACACCTATAATATCTGGAGCTAAACTAAATTTACGCCAAAAGTCTATTCCTAAATAGAGGTTTTGTTTCAAATCAGGTCAAAGATACAAAAGTAGATTATTCTCTTGACCTTTATACTTAATGGATACGTTTACTTTGCCGAATATTCGATGGTGTTGACCACTGGCAGTCTTCACATCCGAGAATATTGGTATTATTATTAATTCTAATTCATCTACTATCTCTCTACATCCCTTTCCTAATAAACTAACGGAAGCTCCACTATCTAATAAACCTGACATAACTTTTCCTTCAAAATCTACATCTACGAAAACTCTATTATCCTTATTGGTATCTACTCTAGTTACAGCATTTTTCTCACTTCCTTTCTTTCTTTATTTTTCCTTCTAATTTTCAAAATTCTTTTAGATCAATGATGCCCAAGCCCTATACTCTTGGTGCTCATTTGTTTTTGTAAATGCTCTTAGCTATAGGCTGTGTGTTTCTATACTCAATAGAACACTCAGGCACTAGCAAGGCGAATTTATACAAGGTGGAGTCAGTCAATCAGCTGATAACTTTTTTTTTCGTTTTTTGGTTCTAACTGTTGTCAAAGCATTTGTTTATATTTAAACATCTACATATTCTAAGCTTATTAACAAAATATTTATAAGCCCTCACTATTCAATTATCTACACTATATTAATTTTTAATACATATTTGTTAAATTTTTCATTTTTGTTTTTTGACATTTGTTAAGACCAATTGTTGTTTTTGTAGAACTGCCACCACCTTGTATGAATTCGCCTTGGGCACTAGCAATACGAAATACACAAACAACTTTGGTTGGTTTTTTTGTCGTTCTTCAATGTACACACGGAAGTGGAAAACAACAATACTTTCGTATGCTTTGCTGGTAAACAACGACGATAGCCATCATCCAAGGCGAATTTATACAAGGTGGAGTCAGTCAATCAGCTGATAACTTTTTTTTTCGCTTTTTGGTTCTAACAGTTGTCAAAGCTTGTGTTTATATTTAAATATCTACATATTCTAAGCTTATTAACAAAGTACTTATTTTTTACATAAATAAGTAAAGCCCTCACTATTCAATTATCAACACTATATTAAGTTTTAATACATATTTGTTTGATTTTTCATTTTTGTTTTTTGACATTTGTTAAGACCAATTGTTGTTTTTGTAGAACTGCCACCACCTTGTATAAATTCGCCTTGGCCATCATTAATGTAGATTTTGTTTTTGTTTATTGTATGATATCGTTTAACAAAGTGTGTTGTGAAAAGCACTTGGAAAAAAATTGTGTTAGTTTTAAATTTCAAACTTATATTATTCACAGAAAAATTATTGTATGATCAATCGCAATTTACTTTCACATAATTGAAAACGTTTTTGTGATTTCTTTGGATTTGCAAAATAAATGGGAAAATGATTTTTTTTTTTACTTATAATTTTAAAGATGAAGCACAATGTTTAATATGCTTTCAAATAATTGGAACTAACCCTAAATTTAATATTGAAAGGCATTTTAAGACATTTTATGCAGATTACGTATAGCAGGTGGATCAAGAGAACAATTAGTTGCGGACTTTAAGAAGTCTTTTTTGGTTCAGGATGCGCTCCGAATCTTGGAGTACATTAAAAGTTATAGTGAGGAAATAAATATGCAACGTCTTAATTTTCAGTCAAATGACACTTTTACCGGACCTCTAAAAGCATCCTATTTTGTAAGCTTAAGAATTGCTCAGAACTTTAAACCGTTATCTGATGGCATTTTTATTAAAAAAGTTTGCAAGGAAATGCTGTCATGTTCCTTTGTCACGAAACACAGTGACCCAAGAATCGAAGAAATTAGCAAGTACGTGGGCTCGCTTTTAAAAAAGAAATTCGAGTTATGTACATACTTCTCTCTTGCATTGGATGAATCATGCGATACTTCTGACATAAGTCAACTAATATTAGCCGTCAGAATAGTTGACAATATTTTAATGTAAATGAGAAAATTTTTGCACTGATTCCGCTCCATCGAAATACGAGAGGTATTGACATTTTTGATGCGGTAAATGAAAGGTTGGAAATAAAAACCGAATCAGCTAGATTAACAGCCATATGTACTGATGGTGCTCCCGCAATGCTTGGCAAAAAGGACGGCTTTATTGGGAAGTTGATTAAAAATGGTATAAAGGTTCCTTCGTTCCACTGTGTGATTCACCAAGAGTCATTGTGTGCTAAATGGACAAATTGTGTTCACACAATTAATGTTGTGGTAAAAATAGTGAACAAAATTAGAGGTGAACACAATTCGTTAACTCATCGTAAATTTAAGAAATTCCTTGAGGAATGCGAAAATCAGTACGGAGATCTACTTATGTTCACTGAGGTGAGATGGCTAAATAGAGGAAAATGCCTTGAACGTTTTTTTGAAGTGCGAAAGGAAGTTGTTAAGTTTATAGAATTGGAATTAAAAAAGTTTGAGCTTTTAGAAGAAATTAAATCTCAATCGTTTAACATAGACTTAGCATTTTTAACGGACTTAACAGCTCACCTAAATTACCTTAATATATCCCTTCAAGGCAAAAACAAATCTGTATTTGACTTGGTTGATCCTTATGAAATTCTAAGTCGATTGAGCAATGTCCGTCTGTCTGTCTGTGTAAAACACTCTCACGTCCAAAATACATAAGCAAAATTAAAGAAATGTATACCAAAATGTTTATAATTTTTCTAAGCAGTTTGGTATTGAAAATCAGCAAAATCGAATTGGTAGAACCAGGGTTATGGATAAAAATGTCAGACAACCTCCAAAAATTTTGAAAGAGAATACCATGAAATTTTGCACTCATTATTTATATGATAAAAGGAAAAATTCTGTTAAAAATGGAAAGAATCGGTCCATAATTTCTCGTAGCCCCCATACAAATATCTTCCCGAAATATGGTGCTATGGTATATAAATGCCCATTGAATTGCAGTATCCTTACAAAATTCAGCACGACTAAGTTTCGTGCAAGCAGAAATCGCGAGACCAATTTTTTTTTTGGATTGGTCATTATTTGACTATAGCCCCCATATAAAGTTTACCTCAGAAAATCACTTAAATACACTTAAATATCTTATATATATCGCTATCAGGTTGAAATTCGACTTGCATAATTCTCATGCACATGAAAATCGATGTGTTGAGTTTTATGAAGATCGGCCCATAATTGGTTATAGCTCCCATATAAGGACCACTTCCAAAAAACACATTAATTTTCATAAATATCTGAAAAATATCGTTATCGAATTAAAATTTTACAGAGATCGGTAGTATTAATTCATAAATGATACTACTAGATTCTGTGAATATCGGTTCATATTTGACCATAGCTCCCATATAAGGTCCATTTCCGAAAATTACTTAAATACTAATAAATCTCTTATAAAAGCTTCTATCTGCTTAAAATTTCAAATAAATATTTCCCATATATACGAAAATTGATGTGTTGAATTTTATAAAGATCGGCCGATAATTGGTCATAGCTCCCATATAAGGACCACTGCCGAAAAACACATTAACCTCTAAAAATATTTTAAATATATGGATATCGAACTAAAATTGTATACAGATCAATATATTGTATCCAAACATTATACTACTGGGTTTTGTGAATATCGGTCCATATTTGACCATAGCACCCATATTAGCTCCATTTCCGATAATCACAATAATACCCATAAAACTCTTGTAAATAATGTTATGGAGAAAAATATCAAGCAAAATAGGCCTCAAATACATAGAAATCACGTTAAAATATTTAATTACATCTTCCAAATAAGTCGCACATCCGAAAAATACATTAACGCATGTATACACTCATATTGGTAAAAAATGTATCAGATACAAGTCTCAAGTAGATTTGGTGACTATGGTTTCATAATTATATATATAAGACTCAGATACGGAAAATTCATTAGAATAGAACAAAAATATACTTTTGAAGTTTGACTAAATATATTTGTTTACCCTTTTTTATGCTATTTTACTTCACTTGTGGTGAATAAGAAAAATGTTGAACCAATCTGTAATGTTAACCAATTATAAAGTATATAAATTGTTAAATAGTACATTTTATTCCTATTATAAAATTATAGACTCTGTTGGAAATGGTAGGAATATGTATTATAAATTATAGAATTAGATAACATTTTTATACACTTGAAATAAAATATATTCTGCGTAAACTAGTTTTTCTAACAATATATAAAATACTATTATACTACTATATTTTAAACAAACTTTAATTTTGTTTAAAAAAAGTGGTAAGTGTGGAAAGTACATAAATTGTATATAGTCCAAAATGTGTATTATATCAGGATTCATCTATAATCCATAAATATGCTTGAAAAGAATTTCAAAAGAATTGTGCAACTGTATTTGTAGACTATAAGCGAAAATTACTGTATTACATTAACATTCTACCAATCTTCATAATCGGAGCTAAGTCCCAATAACAAACACTGAATATGTTTATTAGAGTGTTTATAACAATGTAATTACTATAATTTTCATCTAATTTAGGTGGAGGGTATTTAAGATTCGGCATAGCCGAGTATAGCACTCTAACTTGTTTTTACTCCAATGACATGTAGCATATCCAATCAATAGCCTGAGCTACAAATGGAGCTATGTGATCTGCAATGCGACTCTGAACTTCAAATGTCTAATTTGAGTGGCATTGATTTTTGGAAATCTATAAAACCAAATAAATACCCTTTACTTCATAAGGAAATTTTAAGTTTGTATTCCATGTTTGGTAGTACGTATATATGTGAAAGTGCATTTATAAGCACTAACCTTTTTTTGCATTTCATATAATTTTTACAAAAAATGCAAATCAAAATTTTTTTGCAGTGTACGTATGTAAAATAAATATATGAAATATTTTTTTCTTTTTTCTTTGTATGTGTTTGTTGTTGGAGTCTGGTTCTTTATGTTCTTTGATTTTAAATAAAAACACCTTTGAATTAATTTTAATTTTCTATTTATTTAAATTCAATATTTATTTTAATTTGTTTGTGTTTGTTTCTATTTATTTAAATTCACTTTTTATGTTTTTTAATTTTACAAATTTGTTTTTGTTTAATTAGATTTTGCTCACTTTGATTTTGTTTTGTTTAAAGTTGCACTGTTTTGTTCAACTGATGAAACTAGAGTGATCTGTGTTACAAAATATGTCAATGCTAGTTAGCAAGTAAAATATACATAATAAAAAGAGAGCAATGTATAAGCAATAATAGGTATACAAGAAAGAACCGTTAAATGTTGTATAGGGTGTTTCATCAGGTAGTGTTAATGTTGAACATTCCGGCCCCCATGACTTGGTGATATTTACCACAGGTTTTGAATGGGTCCTGTAAATAGATATCCCAAAGCAGACTTTTCGGCCACAACTTGACCTACTTCTATTGAAATGGCACCATCTCGACGTATTGATGAATAGATGTCACTTCCTATTTCAATTTCCACTATGGTGTTGGATTGAGGATCAATATCTGCCAATGAATTTGCTGGAAAATCTTCAGTCGGGTCAATGTTAATGGGTCCAGAATATGGTTTTCTTGGAAGTTCATCTGTTATGAGCGCAGTTACTTTACCAGACCACTTGTTTTTGTCGTTGTACGATTTCATCTCAATTACAGCAAACTCATGAGAATATTTCAATATGGTGTTTATTTTGTATTTTTTGACAAATGATTTTGAAATTTTGGTTACTGTGGAAGATCTGTTCACGATAGTTCTAGTGCTGATCCATGTGTTGTTGTGTTCGCCAGTAATCTTCACAGATGCTGTTGGAATAAAAACCACATTCCAATTGAAAAAGGGTGTTTCTGGGTCTGCTCGTCGTGACGGTTGTGAGTCCGCTCGGCTTGATGGTTGTGGGTCGGCTCGGCTCGGCTTGATGGTTGTGTTATTTGTGTTGCATTATGTAGCAATGTGTTGTGACTTCTCTTGCAGATATGGCACCCGTGGTCGCTTTTGCATTCTTGTGTTTTGTGGGATCGTGCAAGACAATTCAAACAATATTTTTTAACGACCATGAGTTCGTATCGCTCGGTTGGTGAGTAGCTTAAGAACTTTTTGCAAGTGCGAATAGGATGGTCCTTTAAACAAAAGCCGCATGAAAATTGCCAGTATTCGGGTCTTTGTGATTGTTGGGATGCCATACCTGTAAATACAAATGTTAGAACAATATCAATGTATGTAAATATTTAAGTTGTAAATTAATTTGTGAACAAAACCACAATTTTTGTAATTGGCCTTGTTATGACCCCATTTTTTGTTTTGATGTCGACAACTCTACAGTTCTGGTCAGTTCCAAGGTAAGTTTTAATGATTCGGCCCATTTGCCATTCATTGGGCGGCAAATTGTTGTTTCTTATGACAACCAGATCGTTGACTTTAACGTTGTCCCTCATAGTCTTCCATTTATATCTGCGATGGAGTTCAGCTAGATACTCGGACTTCCATCTTTGGCATAATGAGTGGTAGATGACTTTTAGGCGTTTCCAGCGGTTGATGAGAGTCAGGTTTTCGCTGCTTACATCAGGTTCGGCTGGGGTCAATAATGGACTACCAATAAGGAAGTGTCCAGGGGTCAATGGGTTAAGGTCAATTGGGTCATCGCTAGCAGGACTTAAGGGTCTAGAATTTAGGCACGATTCTATACGAGTAAGAATTGTAGATAGCTCTTCAAAGGTGAATTTCATGTTTGGTATCATCTTTTTGAGGTGAGTTTTGAATGACTTTACACCGGCTTCCCAAAGCCCGCCCATGTGTGGGGCTCCTGGGGGAATAAACTTCCAGTCGATATTCTGATGGCTAAAGTGATGGGTTACTTGATTCTGAAGAGTTTTTATGAAGTCCAGACGATCTTTTCTGATGAGTTCTGCTGCTCCGACGAAATTTTTCCCATTGTCTGAGTAAATAAGTGCGGGACATCCACGTCTTCCAATGAAGCGGGAAAATGCGGCTAGGAACGATTGAGTCGATAAATCACTTGATACTTCAAGATGTACGGCTTTTGTGGCGAAGCATACAAATATGCAAATGTACCCTTTGGTGATAAGACAAGCTCGGCCTGTGAAATTTTTGATATCAAAGGGTCCTGCGTAGTCTACTCCGGTTGTAGCAAAGGGTCTTGATAGAGTTGTGCGTTCTGGTGGTAATGAAGCCATGATTTGATTTTGTGTGTGTTTTTTGTACAAAACACAGGTTTTGCAGTTATGAATTACGCTTTTTACCAGAGGTTTCAATCTGAATATCCAATATTCTGTGCGTAGGACTCTAGTCATAAGTTGATTACCTCCATGTAGGGTAATTTTATGTGTAAATTCAACTAGCAGTCGTGACAGCTTTGAATTATGCGGTAGCAATACTGGATAGCGTTCATTGTACGTTAACGCTGGTGATTGAGCGAGTCTACCATTGGCTCTTATAATGCCATTGCGATCCATGAATGGATTTAGTGTTAAAAGACTGCTATTTGGTGAGATTTTCTGCCTAAGTTTTAAATTCTTGTGCTCATCTAAGAAATGGTTTTGTTGAGTCCATTTGATGAGTCTATTTTTGACGGAATCTATTTATTCTCGTGTGATTTCTGCTGAAGATACGCGAAGATGAGTTCGGTTATTTCCTGTATTTCTCCAGAATCGCATGACATATGCAAATACTCGATAAGCGCGTGATTGCTCTGAGAAGCGATTCAATAGTTCTTCGGGAGTTGTGGTGGTAAATGCTTTTACAATTTTAGTTTCTAAGTTGGTGTCACCTGTTTGTGTTGGTATCGGCCATTGTTTTTTATGCAATTTTAGCCAGGAGGGTCCAAACCACCATAGGCTGTGGTTTTCTAATTCTTGGGGAGTACATCCTCGGCTTGCTACATCTGCTGGGTTTTCCTTGGACTCGATATGTTGCCAATTTTGATTTCCATCCTTATCTAGGATTTCTGAGACACGATTTCCTACGAAAGTGTTCCATGAGCAAGGGGGTTTATTTAACCAGGACAGCACGATTGTTGAGTCGGTCCAATAATATGTGTTGATATTATGAAGTTGAAGATTTGGTATAATTCCTGCGGCGAGATTTGCTAATAGCACGGATCCACAAAGTTCTAAGCGGGGTAGAGAAATTTGCTTAATGGGAGCTACACGTGTCTTTGAAGCCAGTAGAAATGTAAACACTGAGTTTTCTGATTCTATTCGGACATAAAGGGTCGCTGAATACGCTTTTTCTGAAGCGTCACTGAAGCCGTGAATCTCCACATTACAATTCGGGCTAAATTGGATCCAACGGGGAATTCTCAATGTATTTATTTTGGGACAGTTTTTTATGAACTTTTGCCACCTGAGACAAGTCAAAGGTTTTAATATGTCATCCCAGTCGACTTTGTCTAACCAAATCTGTTGCATAATTAGTTTTGCATCTACTATTATTGGGGCTATCCATCCACAAGGGTCAAAGAATTTGGCAATTGTAGATAAAACTTCTCTTTTTGTGTAGTTTTCTTTTAATTCAACATATGGTGCGGTGAATGTAAATGAGTCTGACGAAATGTTCCAATTGATTCCAAGAGTTTTAGTTTCGGTGTTTTCGGACAATTTTAACCAATCGAGATGTAGTAGTGTCTCATTTGGTAGGTCTTGTATAACTCGTGGGTCATTTGAGGTCCATTTCATCAGGTCAAATCCAGCGGATTTTAAAACTGTTGTAAGTTCTTTTCTTGATTTGATGGCGTCGTTTAATGTGTGTCCACCTGCTAAAACATCATCCACGTACATGTTTTGTTGTAGAGTTTTTGATGCCAGAGGGTGTGTTGATTTTACATCTTCAGCTTGTTGAAGTAGGGTTCTAATGGGCAAAAACGGGGTGCAGTTGACTCCAAACGTCACTGTCAGGAGTTCAAAATCCTCAATAGGATCGTTTTCTGATTTTCTAAATAATATCCTTTGATATTTTGTTTGAGTAGGGTCAATGAGTATCTGTCGATACATTTTTGTGATATCTGCATTGTACACAAAACGGAAGAATCTCCACTTCAGTATGAGGAGTACTAAGTCCTGTTGAAGTATGGGTCCTGGGTACAAAATGTCGTTCAAACTCTTCTTGTTTGAAGATGGGCTCGAGGCGTTGAAAACTACTCTAAGTTTCGTTGTCAGCCTTTCGGGCTTTATTACTGCGTGATGCGGCAGGTAATAATTTGGGTTTGTGTTGATTTCCAGGGGAGAAACTTTCCTCATATGTCCTAACTCGATGTACTCAGCAATTACTTGGTCGTATTGTTTTTTGAGTTCGGGTTTCTGGCTAAGCATGCGCTCCATTCTTAAGAACTGGGCCATCGCTATGTTTCTCGAAGTTCCAATTTCTTCGCTATTTTTGAAGGGTAGGGTAACTATATACCTTCCTGTGTTGTTTCTTCGTGTCGTCGACATGAAGTTGTTCTCGCAAAATGTGTCCTCATCTGTCCTCAAAACCTGTTTTGGAGTTTCCTCCACCTCCCAAAAGCGTGTGAGGATTCGGTCAAGGGACGCAGTGTTGACTAGTGACACTGTAGTTCTAGATTTTGTTGTTGTTGATATTGGTCCCCCCACAATCCAGCCAAAAACAGTTTTTTGTGCCAAAAGGGATCCAATAGACCGCATCGGTGTGTCCATGCAATATATAGAGGGGCCCAGGTCTAGGCCTATAAGCAGGTCGATGGGTCTGCTTTGATTGAATTGAGGATCTGCTAGTTCTAATTTAGCAGTATCATTGAAATGTTGCATATCTAAAGTCTGGGGTGGTAAATTAGAAGGAAGTGTCTTCAGGACTAGTGCCCAAACTTCTAATTTAAACTGTGAATCCACCTTAGAGCAAATATTGAATAAACAGGCTTTTGTTGATGTTTCTGAAACTGTTTGGCTCAAGCCTGTGACATGAACTAAATTACGCTTGGTGGGTAAATTTAGTCGATTTTTCAACTTTTCCGACTTAAAAGTTGATTGTGAACCAGGGTCGATGATTGCTCTTGCCTGATACCTTTCGCCTCTAGTTTCGATCTGTACGATTGCAGTGAATAACAATGTTTCTCTGTCGTTGGAAGATTGGTTGAACTTTTTGCTCTCTTGTAGGGTCAAGGTTGTGAGATTTGGAATGGAAACGTTTGAAGCTGATGTGGACTATATGTTGGGGTTTTGTGCTGCTGAGCTTGTACTTGGACGTGTCGCATCACAATTTTGCACTGTGGATTGGGTTTCTGATCCCTTATGTAATAAAGTGTTGTGTCTTTGATTACATAATCTACAACTATATTTACTTTTACAGTCCCTGACACTGTGGTCAACAGAGAGGCAATTGTAACATGAATTTGTAACTCTTACAGTGTGAATTCTGTCATTAATATTTTGTTCGAGAAACTTGGGACAAGACCACAAGTGGTGAGACTCTTTACAATGTTGGCATGTGTAATTTGAGTCATTTCTCTGAGCCCTATTTGAATTAAAATGGTTTTTATTCTTAGACCCGGACTCTTGGGTCGTATTTGTTTGGAAAGTGTGAACTCTTTTTGGCTTAGTGAATGGTTTCGAATTATCTTTTCTGTGCTGATTGAACTTCATATTTGATTGTGTGATGGCCGCTATGGATTCTAAAGTCTTTGTATTATGAGTCAAGAATGTGTTGAATTGTTCCCAGGTTGGAACTTTTGTAATTTCTTGAAGTGAGTTTTCAAATTCCTTTAAAGGAGTCCGAGGGAGCTTTGTTGAGCAAAGATAAACCAGAAAAGGATCCCATGTGCCAGTTTCTACACCTAAAGCATTTAATGCTTGAATACAACCATTAACTGTTCGTTGTAGTTTTTGAATTGATGGGCCTGAGTCTTCGGCAACATTCGGAAGGTCAAATAGAATTTTCAATTGTTCGTTGACTTGAATTCGATTGTTCTCGTATTGAGCTACAAGATTTTTCCAGGCTATGTCGAAACCTTCGTTGGTCAATGGGGCATTTGAAACTATTTTTCTAGCATCTCCTTCAGTCTTTTGTATTAGATGAAAAAGTTTTTCAATTTTACTAAGTCTAGAATTGTTTATGTATAACGCGGTAAAAAGTTCGCGGAAAGTAGGCCATGTCACAAAATCTCCATAAAAAGTGTCCGTATCACATGGTGGTAACCGCACAAAAGAAATGTCATTATTTTCAAGTGATGGATTTTTGACAGCAGAAATTCGCTCTTCCTTGCTTGGATTTGATAGTGCTTCAATTTCCGCATTGATTGACCCTAAGCATGTTTTGTATGCAGAAAGACTTTTTTTGTAACGATCGCGAAGCTTATTTTTATCGATGGGTTTTTCTTTGGAATCTTCTTTTGTATCCCTACACTCTTCATATGCCCTTTTTACTTGTGACCATAGAGAATCCAGTTCGACCCGAAGCACTTCAAGGGAGTGTATATTGTTCTCGACCCGCTCTTTGAATAATCTATCTCAAAATCCAAAAGGTCGTTTGTACAATTTACAAATTTATCGAGCGCCATTGTTTATTTATTTGTTAAAAAAACCGATCAAAATAAGGGTTAAATTGAGTCAAAAAAGTCCCTGCTAGCGATTTTACAACAAGATTTATCAAATATAATAATTTCAATATTAATAATTAATTTTGATTCCCCAGTTATTTATTTTGTTTCCCCAGTTGATTATCAAAAGAAGTGTGGGTGGTAACCCTTTTTTCTTACTTCTTATTTACAGCGACAAACAATTGTAAGAACGAATACACACACAAAAGAGTTTGTGTTTCTCTTTAATTTATTTGATTTGTGTACTTACTTGTTGTTGTTGGGTCTTCTTTATTTGAGTCGCTGTTTTGCAATTTGGGTCTCTTGCTATTAATTGTGTCTCTTGTTGTAATTCTGTGTCTCTTTTGTTCAGCCACTGCACTGATGTTTTATATTTGTTGTTGCCAAAAAGAATTTTGTGAACCGTTATGAATTTTTGTGTCTATAATATTTTGTTCAAATTTATTGTTTTTAGATTTTTTGTATTTGTAAAATATATACACTGCACTTCACTTTATGCACTTCACTACACTTTATCTGGTTCGAAGTGACCAAATGTTTGTTGTTGGAGGTGGTTCTTTATGTTCTTTGATTTTAAATAAAAACACCTTTGAATTAATTTTAATTTTCTATTTATTTAAATTCAATATTTATTTTAATTTGTTTATGTTTGTTTCTATTTATTTAAATTCACTTTTTATGTTTTTTAATTTTACAAATTTGTTTTTGTTTAATTAGATTTTGTTCACTTTGATTTTGTTTTTTGTTTTGTTTAAAGTTGCACTGTTTTGTTCAACTGATGAAACTAGAGTGATCTGTGTTACAAAATATGTCAATGCTACTGGCCTACCTAAATAAAAGCGTAAGGCGGAACGTTTCTTTACGCTTAGCTTTAACGCTGAAATGTCATACCTAAATAAAAGCGCCAACGCTACGTCAAACAATAAAAACAAGGTTATCAAAAAAATTAATATAACAACCCGGATTATTTAAAAAATAAAGTACATTGCAGTATTGGTGTTTCTGATTTTTGTTTCGTGATTTATAAACTAAAATTTTATCAAAGAAACTAAATATCAAAGTTTAAAAAATGTGTTTCTTGCATATTTGTTTCTCCTTTTGTATGTATGTGTTTACATTTGTTGTGTTTTGCAACTAACTTCACTATTAAACGCGCTGTCAAAATCGGATTTTCCAATTGCAAAGCGTTGCCGTCGCGTTATTTCGGTATGCTGCATACAAATTGTATGGGCATGAGAATTTTTGACAAGTAAAAAACGCCTTACGCTCCAATTTAGGTATGCGTGCTAGTTAGCAAGTAAAATATACATAACTAGCTTGACCCGGTGCGCTTCGCTACCCCTGTCGTAGTCTATGTTGGAAATTTCAATAAAATCGTTTCGGCCGTTTAGTAATTATTGTTTAAAAACAAAAGGTACCAATTTTACCCGTTTTTCCCTCTTTTTATCCCTTTCTGGTCCAAGTGTTGAAAAAATTTATAGCCTATTGACGCTTCCAAGTAAGGGTCTATCTACGTTCCAAATTTCAATAAAATCGGTTCAGCCGTTTAGGCGTGATGCTCAAACAAACAAACAAACAAACAAACAAACAAACAAATAAACAAACAAACTTACAAAGACATTTATATATGTATATAGATAACAAGTAAGAGTACTATATTCGGCCGTGCCGAATCTTAAATACCCTCCACCTAAATATGATGAGAGATGTAGAAGTTACATTGGGATAAACACTTTAATATCCATATTCAATATTTGTTATTATGAGGATTAAGACAATGTTATCGAAATACTACTAAATAAATATATGGAATAATATAACAATTGTAAGAAAGACTAGTTTAAGCAAAAGATACTTTAACTGCAGATTCTTACCATTTTGAATAGAGTTTGTCATTTATTCATATTATAACGTATGACATTTAACAATTTATATATGTACCTAATAATTGGTTATCATTATCCCATTGGATCAACATTATCCTTATTCACCACAAGTGAAGAAAAAGAATATAAAAAAGGGTATACAAATATATTTATTTTCCGGATATGTGTCTTATATATAATTATGAACCCATAGTCAAAAATTCCAGCAGTATGATTTCTGTCTACTTGTAACTAATTTCTGTTGAATTTTTGATCGATATCAATGTTTATATGCGTTAATGTATTTTTGGATTGTGGAACTATTATGGAAACTATGACCTATTATGAGTCAATCGCAATAAAATAGTTTAACGTGATTTCAATGTATTTTAATTGAATTTCATCTTTACAGTAGTTTTATGGGTATTATAGTTATTACCGAAAGTGGAACTTATATGAGGGCTGTTGCCAATTATGGACCGATATTCATAAATTTCAGTAGTATGATTTTTGGATTCAAATTTTGGTTCAACATATTGGAGCTGACATATTATGGGACTATCGCCATATAATACTCTAACGTGATTTCAAAGTATTTGAGGACTATTTTTGTAAAATTTATAAATAAAAAAATTAATAAAACTTAATTTAAACAACGCTATTAACAAGTGTGGACCTTATATGACAACTATATCGAATTATGACCGATATTTAAAAAATCTTGTAATATGATTCTTGAATACAAATTACTGATCGGTGTACACTTTTGGTTCAGTACAAATATTTTTTTTGGATATTTGTGTAGGTTAATGGAAAACACCAGAAGTGGTACTTATATGGAGGCTATGACCAATTATTGGCCGATCATCATAAAATTTCGTACAATGATTTTTACATATATTGTAATTTTTGAATTCGAATTTCAACTTGATGACTATATTTGTAAGAAATTTTTGAGAGTTTTAGTGATTTTCGGGAGTGGACCTTATATGGAGCTATGGTCAAATATGGACCGATATTCACAAACTACAGTAGTATGATTACTAGATACAAATTACTCATCTGTGTATAATTTTATTTTGATATCGATATGTTATAGATATTTATACAGGTTAATGTGTTTTTCGGAAGTGGTCCTTATATGGGAGCTATGACCAATTATGGGCCAAACTTCATAAAATTTGGTACAGTTGTTCCTATGTATATGAGTTTTATGTATGTCGAATTTTAGCATTATTAAGATATTTATAAGAGATTTGTGAGTACTTAACTGATTTTCAGAAATGGACCTTAAATTGGAGCTTCGGTCAAATATGGACCGATATTCACAAAATCTTGCAGTATGACTTCCATATATAAATTACGGATCTGTGTAAAATTTTGGTTTGATATTGATATTATTTAGATATTTATGCAGGTTAATGTGTTGTTCCGATGAGGTCCTTATATGAGAGCTATAAACAAATATGAACCGATCTTCATAGAATTCGGTTCAGCGACTTTTGTATATATGGAGATTATTTGTGTCGAATTTCAATTCAATAGCGATATTTATAAGGTATTTATGCATGTTTAAGTGATTTTCGGAAGTGAACTTTATATGGGGGCTATGATCAAATATGGGCCGATCCACGAAAAATTCAGTCTTGTGATTTATCTTAGCACGAGACTTATTTTTGCTGAATTTTGTATGGATACTGCAATTCTGTAGGCATTTATAGACTATAGCACCATATTTCGGGAAGAAATTTGTATGGGGGCTACGAGAAATTATGGACCGATTCTTTCCATTTTCAACAAAATTTGTTCTTTTATCATATAAATAATGAATGCAAAATTTCATGGTGTTCTCTGCAATGAATTTACCAAAAGTCACAAAAATCATGTGAAAATTATAAAAATTTTTGGAGGTTGTCTTACATTTTGATCCATAACCCTGGTTCTACCAATTCGATTTTGCTGATTTTCAATACCAAACTGCTTAGAAAAATTATAAACATTTTGGTATACATTTCATTAATTTTACTTATGTATTTTGGACGTGAGAGTGTTTTACACAGACAGACAGACAGACAGACGGACAGACGGACAGACGGACAGACGGACAGACGGACAGACAGACGGACATTGCTCAATCGACTTAGAATTTCATAAGGATCAATAATATATATACTTTGTTGGGTCTCAGATGAATATTTCTCAATGTTACACACGGAATGACAAACGTATATATACCCTCTTTCACCACTTGTGGTGGTGGAGGGTATAAAAAGAGAACAATGTATAAGCAATAATAGGTATACAAGAAAGAACCGTTAAATGTTGTATAGGGTGTTTCATCAGGTAGTGTTAATGTTGAACAGTATGTGTTGGTTTTTACAACAAAAAATATTGAATAAAAATAACTTTTTCTTTAAATGTATTGGTGTTTGCTCTTCCATAAGGAACTTGTGGGCACCCCTGTTTTATATATATTCCTTTGTTGATTTCCCGTGTTAAATAATTGAGCCCTAATATATTCATAATATTTCTTTCTAATATCTAATGGTACTTTGTGTCTGTTTTCTGGCATGTAATTCGCAATAATTTCTAAATTTGTTGAATCTAATTTGTCTTTGTTTTCTTTTCCAATATCTAGTTTTCCTTCGAGGGTTCTTGGAAGGACGCAGCTCCCCTGTCATCACCACACCCCGTTTCTGGTTTCCCTGAAAATTTGTACAATTTGGTATTATTACATTTGCTCTCCCGCACCGATAGCAAAATAATGTCCTTTCCATTGAGGGACACTCCCTTAACATATGGCCTGATGCATGACAATTCTAACATGTGAGTGCCGGATTTTGTTGATGCATAAACATCGCAGATACTTCTACTAAATCTTTGGATGAGTTTCCCTCCCCATCTACAAATTCATCATGGTCAACATATACCTCATTCAATGGTCAATTGATCTTGGTGGAGGCTGTATATTTCTGGTGTCTCTGCGGGGAAAATTTCGTTCGGCCTCATTACATTCTATTCGCAGTTGTTCCACAGACGACACTGCAATTGGGTATATAATTCTACCTGCGCTCTCTTTAACATTACGTTTCAGAATCTTTATCATGTCGAATTCTGGTATAGCTTGAGTAAGCCTTGCCCGAATTCGACTCATCACATGAAAGAATTGGTCTATGCTCTCAATTACATTTTGTTTTCGTTCTACTAGATCGCGCATCGTTTCAAAATTGGATCTAGTAGTTTGGTACTGACTGCTTTAATCCCTGCCATTTTACCCCGAAATGTGTCTGGACAAACACCCAATACCAATCCTTGGCTGGACCAGATAATAGGAGATGGAAATCTCTTTCCAATTCTTCTATTGGTATATCGTATTGAGCCTGAAGACACTCAATATGAAATATAAAGTCTTCTAAACTCATGCGTAAGTTGTTACCATCAAAATTTAAACCCCACTTATCAATTCTTATCCACATTCTAGGTGAGAAATCTCTTTGCATAGGCGCATTTGAGACTGGTGGTACATTATTAAGATTATAATTACCGAACGGATAACCTGTGGGTGTTGCATTTCTATCACAATTTGCCCTAAATGGTAAGTTTTCATTATTATTTCCACAAAAATTATTATGTATCTGATTTCCTGTTGTTTGGGGAATTTGATTTTGGTTGCCGTTTTCACGGGACACATATTGACTGTGTACAGTTTGAGCTGGTGGCTGTGGCACAGACATGACACTAATAGGTGTTCCATTTTTGAACAAAGCTTCATCCACTACTAAATCTCTTACTTCCGGTGTAATTTCTTCGCTCACAACACTACTGTTAGCGGAAGTGATACGTGCATCGGTTTCTTGTGGTGCTCTGTTAGAAGTGTTAGTTTTAGATACAATAGTCCTAGAAAGATTTGTGATTTGATCATCATTTAACCCAATATTATGTTCGGTCATTTTTAGATTAGTACTTTTAACTCTACGTTGTTTTGGAGATAAGGGAATTAAATTTCTACTAGTATCAAATTCGACCTTCCGTTTCCTGTTACTTGATTGAGTTCTAGTCTCTCTACTCTTTACACTTATCAAAATTCACTATAAATGTTCAAGTTTTACAAAAAAATCTTGACTATATAGAAAAATCACTTGCTGGTAGAATTTGAATAAAGGTATAAAAAAATTTAGGTAATTTAAAGTTGAATAACTAAAAATGTTGACTATGTTTTAAATAAAATAAATGAAAAATCTAATAAATAATATATCTAAATAAATAACGAAAAGTAAATAATAAATACAACAAAAAAAATTAAATAATCTTAGTTCTAAGATTATAATTGTTCATTTGAACAAAGCTGGCAGTAGAAAAAAACACACTAAAGAATTTAACTTAGACTACTTTCTTACTAGCTTTAACTAATTTTCAACCCGTCCGGTAATTTAATACTAGACAAAGCTGTTGACTCATTGAAGGCAGAAAGCAAAGTGACTTTATTCATAAAATTCAGCCTGCTTATATACTATTTTGAAACACAGTTGCAAGATCATACAAATATTATGCAGAGTTGTATTTATATGAATTCAGTTAAATTTAAAATTAGAGTTGAAAACTAAAAATTAATATAAACAATAAATGAAATAATAAAATAATAAATGAAATAACAAAATAATAGATAAAATAAAAAATGAACTGCTTCAGACTCCCCCTTTGATGCTGAAAGCGTCCCGATGAAGCATCAAAACTCACTTTATCTTCGAAGTCTGCCTCTAGTTCGCATTCTCTGTACTGGCTGAATAGGTTGATCTGTTGACCTCACTACATTTGTTAGGGCAGAAGCATGAGAGGTGAAATAGTTACGTTCTGCATCAGATAAAAGTCTGCTTCTGTACTCGATGTGATGTTCATCTTGATCCTCCCCCTGGAAGAAAACTGCCCATAGAGCATAACCACAGGCATCTGTTTCCAAAATGAATGGCTCTTCAAATATAATACTATTTTGAACTAACACATTATTCAGCTCCTCCTTTTGTTCGGCAGTAAGACCAATACCATCAGAGTCTTTAAGAATTTGTATATCCATCGAAAACAACGGTGTAAAGTAATCACCCGTTCCATCAACTTTGCGAGTTTTGGATGGAGGTTTGTATACAGTGGAAGAGTTTAGATAGGTCCGTTCTTCATGAGGATTCATTGTCTTGAATAGCGACTGTATGTACTGTGGGGATCCATTTTCGACATCTTGTGTGTGTTGTTGAGATGGTAAAATCCTAGCCATTATTTTTCCTCAACAAGTTTTTGTGACGCGTTCGAGTCATCTTGATTCTCAAATGAAGGCGTTCTTTACCCAGAACAGATACATTTTCCTTCATTGTATCCGTTTTTGGTGTTCCGAGAATTGGTGACAGTACTTTTTTGTCCTCCATGAATTCAATGAATGCTGAAACCTCTTTTAAAACCTTTTTGCATGGGGATGACTCTTGAGTAATTTGCATTGAACAAATTATTGTTTCCACGGGTTTTGTAAAGGTGTACTTTAATCTAGGTTGATCCACAAAATACCAACAGTTTTGAGCCATATTAAGAACAATACCAGCTTGTTCGAGAGAAATCGGCACCGAGTAACGTTCTGTTCCCCGTGGCGTTTGGAAGGCATATAAACCTTATTTTACGTACTCTGCTGGCAATGAGTATATCGCAAATAGTTGACAAAACCTTGTTTGTTGACACGGAACCATCGGCAAAAGTAACTTCTGCACGTACTTCTTCAAAATGATGCAGGTTGATGCAGCTGGGTTTCCACTACAAGTAGGACAGTTTGACCTATATACCCCAGGTGCACCACACCCATAGCAAGAAAACATTGGCTTCTTAACGAGCTCCTATTTTTCTGGTTGATTTTGATGATTAGCAAGAACATCCAGGTTTAGTTGTGGTTCTTGTTGATGACTTCGTTGTTCGTCATGCTTTTTCCTCTTAAAGCACATTTCCATAGAATGTCCCTTAAGTCGGCAAAAACTGCAGCGTTTAGAGTTCGGGAATTCTTTTCCATCGTCAGTAGATGTAATTGATTTGGCCTCCAGAAGAAACATTTCTGCATCACGGCTGGCTGAAATCAATTCTTCAAATGTTGTGACAGCTTCACGGCGAACACGATTTCTTATATTTATGTTAAGAAGACCATACAACATATTCATTTGAATGTTTTTACTTGGGGCATCTTTAAGTTGCGAAATCAGAAGTCTCTTCTTGCACACAAAGCTATCAGGCGGTTCTGCTGTAAGCTGTTTAGTCTCAAAAAATGCAGCATATATGCGCCAGTCGGGTAGAGGAGGCGTGAACGTCTTCCGAATAAGGTCTGTAGCTTGCTTGAAAGTTGATATGGCGTCCCTTACACCAATCCACCAAGATGCAGCATAATCATCCAAAAGCAAAGGCATCCCACGTAAAGCATCGACATCGGAAATCTTTTCAATGTCCTTAAAAACACCTATTGCCGATAAAAACTCCTCGACAGCAGCTGGCTCCCTTTGCCCTTTAAAACGGGCAGTGCAATGGGAAAAAAAACCTCCTCTAGAGTTTACAGCCAGGATCTGTTGAAATTGTTCATCCGAAAAGGTTGCCATCTTTTTTGTGTTGTTGTTGATTTGTTCAAAATCTGTTGCGTTTTCTTCCTCTTCTCTGTTTTCTGGTGTAGCCTCTTCCAGGGCAACTATGTTGTCTTTTTCGTCAGAAGTGGTTTCCGAACCCACTAAGTTGGGCGCCAATAAAATAATATTATTCCTAAGATTATAAATTTTGTTCATTTGATGAACAAGTAAAACACACTGTTTAAATCAAAAACTACTTTTCCTTATGAACTTCAAAAAATTTCTATTCGTCCGGTAACTTAATGCTGAACAGAGATAGTCATTGGTTGAAGGCAGAAATCAAAGTGACTTTATTCATAAAATTCAGCCTGCTTACGTACTATTTTGATACACAGTTGCAAAATAAAAGTAGTATAAAAAAGTTTAACAAAACAAATGAAGTTTGACAACAATACAAAATATATCCGTTAATTCAAATATCACTAGTAAAATTTGACAACAATGCAAGATCATACAAATATTATGCAGAGTTGTATTTATATGAATTCAGTTAAATTTAAAATTAGAGTTGAAAACTAAAAATTAATATAAACAATAAATGAAATAATAAAATAATAAATGAAATAACAAAATAATAGATAAAATAATAAATGAACTGCTTCAAATTTATAAACATACAGAATAAATATAACATTATAAAAATAAGCTACTAAATAGAAAAAATACAATACTCTACATAAAATTAAGATAGGATTTTAAAATATTATATAAACAAAAAAAAATTTACGATTTTATAACAAAGAAAATTTAGGGATTGTTGAACAGCAGCGGTACGACGGTATTTTCATTTTGATTCTTGCATTGAAAGCTATTTTGGCATTCCTGTAATTCACATTAACTTAATTGAAATTTAACATAAACATCTTTGTACACTTACTTTCCAATCATAGTGTTTGTTGGCGGACAGATTAAAATGACTGCTAACACAACGGACCTTAAGCCTAAGGCTCAAGCGGATGTCGCTTTTCATTTTCACTGTTTAGCACACAAAGATTCAGACAGAAACTAACATTTTGAACGTAAACAAAATTCAGGTTCAGGTGAACAATTAGGATTACAATTGCCTTGATCCTAAGGTCTTTCCATTCCCTGTTTGAATTGGTCATATTTTTCCTTGCAACTAGATATAATAATAATGTCGTACAACTGACCTTCTCGATCACCAATCAAAAAGCGGCTACGACTGTTCTTATTTTATCACATTACAAAGTAGAACATGTTGATCTATTATGACACAAATCTATTATTCTATTGTCCAGTGCTTTTACACTAACTCAATTTCCTTAAAATTCCGATTGGGCGCCATTTCTGTTACGAAACTGTTTGTTCCTTTGCCCAAGTTTACCCTTCCAGCTCTGAGTCGTCACCTCAAGGGGCGTTCTCAACCCTTTATTTGGCCCAGGTTGCAACAAGAAAAAAATTTTGACAAATGAAACATACAACACAGAACTTACATGCAGCAATGCCATTAATAGAGAGGTAGATATTAATCTCTAATTTTACTCAGACATTATTTTCATTTTATCTTAATTCAATATCCATTTTATTATAACTCAAAATTCCTAAATTACTTAAACTAAAAACATAAATTATATTACTTATTTTGTTATTTTCTACCGTTATTTGTTTTTTTTTTTTCTTGATTTTTTTTTTATTTTTTTTAATCTATATCATAAAAATATATATATACTATTTTAAATTGCTTTTTTTCAGAACTCAAATTATTATCATGTATCCTCACTACCGGATGTTCGCTTCAAAAAAAACTTGCCTACGCCTGAAAGAGCTCTCTAAGGACGCACTAATTTCATACACTTTGTATGTTTCCTTTTTTGTTAATATTTTCAAATTATAATTTCCGCCTAATTTGAGTGCCTACTGTACGTTACATATATTTTCCTTTAACCTATTTTCTTTTTATACCCTCCACCACCACAAGTGGTGAAAGAGGGTATATATACGTTTGTCATTCCGTGTGTAACATTGAGAAATATTCATCTGAGACCCAACAAAGTATATATATTATTGATCCTTATGAAATTCTAAGTCGATTGAGCAATGTCCGTCTGTCTGTCCGTCTGTCTGTCTGTGTAAAACACTCTCACGTCCAAAATACATAACCAAAATTAATGAAATGCATACCAAAATGTTTATAATTTTTCTAAGCAGTTTGGTATTGCACAGAAAAAAGTTTCAACATAAATAGTATAATTTGATTTCATTGATTTCAATTCATAACATTTATAAATAATTTCTTAAATAGTATGAGGCTTGAAAAAAAATATTTCAATTTTTATTTATATTTTTATGTTGTTTGAAAATATTTTAAATTTTCTTGGAAAATTTTTATGTTTTTTATGATTTTCAGCTACAAAATGAGAAAATATGCGCGAAGTTACTGCATTTTGAAATACTTTAATATTAATGGATTCTAAATTATGTAAAATTATATTTTTTTACGTTTCAGACTTTTTTGATTCGTCTTGAATAATTGGTAATATAGGGCTATTTTACAAATGTATTTGAACTAAGCCATTAGGTAGTGCAATTGTAATGCAATTTATTATAAAATATTAAGAAATTTCTGCAAAAAAAGCAAAAAAAAATCCTTCATGTACAATTTTATAATATTTATGAACATGTTCTTATTCTGAATGAAAAAAGTTTGGGAAAAAAAAGTCATGTTCGATTAATAATATTTACTACAAAATTCATTCCAATTATGAATTTCTTTTTTCTGTGTGAAAATCAGCAAAATCGAATTGGTAGAACCGGGGCTATGGATCAAAATGTAAGACAACCTCCAAAAATGTTGATAATTTTCACATGATTTTTTGTGACTTTGGGTAAATTCATTGCAGAGAATACCATGAAATTTTGCACTTATTATATATATGATAAAAGGAAAAATTCTGTTAAAAATGGAAAGAATCGGTCCATAATTTCTCGTAGCCCCCATACAAATTTCTTCCCGAAATATGTTGCTATGGTATATAAATTCCCATAGAATTACAGTATCCATACAAAATTCAGCACAAGTATGTTTCGTGATAACAGAAATCGCGAGACAAATTTTTTTTTGGATCGGGCACTATTTGACCCTAGCCCCCATATAAAGTTTACTTCCGAAAATCATTAAAATACACTTAAATATCGCTATCAGGTTGAAATTCAACTTACATAATCCCCATGCAAAATCGCTGTAGGGAATTTCATGAAGATCGGCCCATAATTGGTTATAGCTCCCATATAAGGACCCACTTCTAAAAACCACATTAATTTTCATAAAAATCTGAAAAATATCGTTATCGAATAAAAATTTTACACAGATCGGTAGTATTAATTCACAAATGATACTACTAGATTGTGTGAATATCGGTTCATATTCATACCCTTTTTTATACTCATTTACTTCACTTGTGGTGAATGAGGAAATATTGAGCCAATCGGTAATGTTAACCAATTATTAAGTATATAAATTGTTAAATAGTACATTTTATTCCTATAATAAAATTATAGACTCTGTTGGATATGGTAGGAATATGTAGTTATTTCAATTATAAATTGCTAAACTAGATAACATTTTTATACATTTGAAATAAAATATCTTCTGCGTAAACTAGTTTTTCTAACAATATATGAAATACTACTTACTGTACTACTATATTTTAAATAAACTTTTATTTTGTTTAAAAAAAGTGTTTTTATTGAGGAAAATGCATAATTTGTATATAATCCAAAATGTGTATTATATCAGTATTCCTATATAATCCATAAAGTGGCTTAAAAAGAAATTCGGTTATAGTCCTAATTCGCTCATAGTCCGCAAAAATTGTGCAACTGTATTTGTAGACTATAAGCGAAAACTACTGTATTACATTACCATTCTACCAATCTTCATAATCGGAGCTAAGTCCCAATAACAAACACTGAATATGGATATTAGAGTGTTTGTGCTAATGTCATTTCTATAATTTTCATCTAATTTAGGTGGAGGGTATTTAAGATTCGGCATAGCCGAATATAGCACTCTAACTTGTTTCTTATATATCTAACACAAAACAAACAAAATCAAACGACACTCACGATGGACACAAATTTTTCACAATATCACCACTTAAATATAACTTAAAATTAATGATAATTCATAAATAGATAAATAAATAAAATTGAATAATATACATACTTATATATTTTTTTTTTTTTTTGCTTCTTTATATTATTGATTTGTTTTATTAATTTCAATACCTTGAGATTCACCAAGCAGCTTGATCATTCTGTTGTTATGTTGCGGCTCTATTTTCAGATCTTGTCCTGGAATTATTTTGCCTTATCTTCTGGCAACTACCTCGGTTTTACGAGCTGATACAAAAAATAGGATTTCCCCAGGCTACGTGCTTGCTAGTCCTGGGCACAGGTCATTCCTTCTGACGCTTTTTGGCAACCTCAAAGAAACACAACTAATACCCACAAACACCTTATTATTGTTATTCTATCATAATTTTTTGAATATTCATGAACAAATTATCACATTTGAAATCTAATCTATAACGTACATATTTATTAATGTTTGTACTTATTTCAAAACATTTTTATTCTCTTTCGGTTCACAATAGAATGTTTTCCAATTCATTACAAAAAATATCTATTTCTTTCTTTTCTTTTGTAAAGTTTGTTCATGAATATAGAAATAACTAGCACATTTTTACTCAAACAAAACTTACTTTTGAATCTCTTGTATTTAGTTTCACTATCCTTAACAAGGATTTTCTTAAATATTTTTCTTTCTTCTCCCACTTTGGGTTTAAATCTTTACATTTTCTTTTTACTGATAAAATTTAATTTTATATTTTTAGATTTTTTTAAGTAGACTTTTATTCCGCAATTTACTTTGTAATATAAGTTTATTGGCCTTGAAGGCTTTTAATTCTCAGCTATTAATTCTCTATCTCTCAAGTTTTTCCCTTTTATACCCTTTTCAACCTTATGTACTGTCAAGATTTTGCCGGTTAAATTTTGCCGCTAATTTTATATATATATATATATTTCACACAAGTTTCTGCCTTCATAAATAATATCTTGTTCATATATGTATTAATTTTCCCGCGGAATATTTTGTCTTTATTTTGTTTATTGTATGGTATTTTAAACTACCTTCCCGCTTAATCTTATACATATTAATATTTAATTCCAAAATATAACACAAACTACCTACAATTCACGCGGTTAATTCCTTGGACACAACATAAAAACTCCGTCAAATGAAATATATTTATTATTTGGTGATCGTTATCAATTTTCGCATTTCCTATCCTTGAATTACCAGGGTGTCAGCAAAAATAGCTGCATATATCCTTTCATTCATTATTTTCTTAAATTTTAAATTCAATATTTTTACGCTTAGCCGTTATGAATGAAAAATACAACCCTGCTACTTTACACATTTTATTATAATCTCACCACTACGAGTACTATGCCTATTTAACACAGCTCAAACACACATTCTTTTTTAACAACAGCTGATATAATTACATTTTGATAGGAGTTGGTAAGTTGCATACATTATTAACTAATGTTTCTTCCTTTTTTATCTTTCAGGAATATTTCTACAACTTGTGGACAGAACATGGTAAATAAGTATCGTTCCATACTTTCATTGAACATTATATTAATATATATTTTTCTCTATTTTCAGCTAAAACAACCATTAAATACACAAAAGATAACGACTAAAAAAAACAATAGAATTTTAAATCCACTATGAAGAGGTCTGGAGTAGTGGCTCCTTACTAATAGTGGCCCTTCATTAAATCCACTAGGAAGAGGTCTGGAGTGCTGGCTCCTACCTAATACTGGCCCTTCCTGTATAATACAAAAATTATGGGCAAAAAATGAGGCATTTAAGATTTAGGCCTTTTCCCAATGACAGATCGCCAACCTCCCCACGCAAATTTTTTTTCATTCAGGTGCGGGTTTTGGTTCATTTTACCACCCATTGGCAGTAGCGTTTGCAAAATTATCATTTGAAACAAAGCCGCAAGAAAAATCTGTTTGTGTTTTTGAAATTTTTTTTTTAATTTTTCTTTACTTTAATCTAAAATCATCTAAAAAACCCCACTGTGTACTAATATTTGCTCATAATTTCGTTATGGTCCTGAAAGGGTTAAAACAGCTTCACAGCGTCTTTTCATGGAGTTTACAAGTTTTTAGTATCTTTCATTCGGTATTTGCTTCCAGGATTCTATAAAAATTCCCCAAAATGGAGGAAAATATTTCAGTTTATTGGTTACACATTGGTCATGTGATGGTGACAAATTTTTTCATAATTATTATGGACAAAATTTTAGTTTTACTTATATTTTAGTTTGGGTGCAGGAAAATTCTTATAAAAATTTATTTGTTATTTGTAAATATTAGTTTAGTTGGCATTGATTTTATTAGTTTTGAAATATCAAAATTTTGTAAAATGTTCATGATACGTAAAAATCATTTGAATTGAAAGCACATAGAAGTGTAAATTAATTTCCCGGAAAATTGTGAATATTGGAATTTGGAATTTACCTGTAATGTAATATTATTTGAATGTATATTTTCTGGTAATCTCGTTTTGTAATGCATTTTAATCAATCTTTTTTGTTTTATATTTTAACAATGAAAATAATAATAAATGAATTTCACATTCAAGCGCGTAAAACACAGGTTTATATTATAAAATTTTATATTTTTTCCATGTAATCGGACAATCGCTAACGTGAACAATTTCACTAACATGAACTCCCTTGGTTTTAATTAGTTCACGTTACCGCGAGTGCACTGTAATTATTATTCATTTCATTAATTTGTTTTATTTTCCATTTTATATTGCATTAAATTTCATACTGTTGTCACAGTAATTTGTTATCATTTTTGTTCATAATAACCACTGTAACTTATTTTGGTAATGACCCGTTAGTTTTTATTATTCGTTTCTCACTTCAATTCTTGTAACTAGCATGTTCTTGTTGTTCTTAAAAATGCAATTTATTTATTTTGGAGACTTATTGCATGTATGTTGTTTTTGCATACTTTAATGTAAAAACAAGTTCAGTAGTACATTGGAAGTGAGAAACAAATAATAATGCAACAACAACAGTGTAGCCCTTATTTACATGATCAATTGTTAGGCTTAAGAACATTAATTTTAAATGAAGAAAACGTCGTAATTGAAGGGAGATGCCCTTTTTATTATGTCGGTACCACGATCGCAATTTCGTTTCGTTGATAATCACTGCCCAACAACCTTTTAGCAACCTATAGACAACAATTCGACATATACAAAATTGCTCTATATCGTTGCCGGTGAAGAAAAAGCTCTTCATCGCAGATTCTGCCGGTCCGAAATACATACTTTTCGTTGAAGTATTGTTGTGAAGTGGTTAAATTAAAAAAAACTGTGGTACAAAAAAAAAAATTGAAAAGACAATTTTATTAAAATAAAAACTTTTGTGAAGAATACAGAGACAGTGCATTTAAAAACATTTTGGAATAAATTGTAAGCTCTTTAAAAACTAAATTTTTCAAAAAAATAAACATATTTTAGTGACATTAATTGATATTAAAACTAACCAAAAATAAATTAAAATAAATAAAAAATGACTCAAAATTTTACCGCTTATCGTTATATAAAAAAATACATAAACTAATGTTTTCTGTACACCAATATTTTTGTCGCTCGCAATATTGCGGTACACATATAAAATAAATATATGTACAAAGCGTTGTATATAAACTTTTTTAGCGTAAAATTATTGGCGTCGGTTACAGTGCTGATCAACAAATTGTGTCTCCATTTTGTGAATTCTTCTTGGACTTTTGTAGCTCACCTAACCCAACTTTTTGAAACTTTCGAAATGACTTTGGAGGAGGTTAAGCAACAACGGGCTAATACAAAGAAAATTAAAACCCTCATCAAAAATTAAGTTTAAACCAATGGTAGGGGTGAATGTAGGAAACTTTCATCAGCCGAGTTGAAGTGCCGTTTGGGAATTTTGGAGTCATATTTTAAGCAGATACTGACGTATCAAACCCAAATTGAAAAATATGACCCAGATGACAATAGTAGTCCCGAAATTGAAGATCTACAATTTGTTTCCCTGTTAACAACCATAAACTGCCTCCAAGGTCAAGCACTGGAAACGGTCAGGGCTTTCCAGATTACGAATGAAAATTACCCGAAGGCTCTGGAAAGGCGGAAAACGGGTTACGATAATAGCTCACTGATTTTTATGGAAAATATTACCACTCTATTTGAAGTTCCAGCCATGTACAAATATGATTGTGCACAGTTACGAAGTCTCGTTGATAATGTTTCTGCTCTTTATGGCTCCCTTTTGTCTCTAGGCTCACATAGTGACATTGCTAATTCGATGCTGATCTATATGGTTTTGGAAAAAGTTGATGATGAAACAAAAATAAAATGGAAAGACCCTTTGGATTTTACTAAACTGCCATCATGGAATGAATGCTCCAAGGTTCTTGAAAAGCATTGCCAATTTTTGGAATCGGTTGACACCAGCCATACAAATGTGGCCCCGAAAGCCTGACAAAAGCCATCAATCTGGTAAGTCCAAATATAAAAGTTCAAAAACTGGCTATTCTTTTTCGGTTTCGAAACGTGTTTGTGCTCTATGCTCAAAGACTGACCACACAATTACTCGTTGCCCTCGCTTCAAAGATATGGATGTCGGTCAACGTTTTGAAAATGTCAAACGACTAGGGCTTTGTCTTAATTGTTTGTAAAAAGGGCATCAAGTTAACAGCTGTTCTTCTACTTTCAAGTGCAAATCTTGTTCTCGCTTGTGTCATAGTTTGCTTCATCGGTCTCAGCCAGCTTCTAGGCCCTCGTCCCCGACTGCTGAACCATCTACTTCTCGTGCTGCCTTGAATGACTCTCATGCCTCGGTCCATACTCATATGGAAAAATCCTCGCCGGAACAGGTGACGCTACCGGTCACTATCAATTGCTCTCAATTGAATCTTATTACCGCTAAATTTTCTCCAAAATTACACTTGCCTCGTAGAAAACAAACTACAGCAGTCGCTAGCAGTGGTAATACTCATAGTAAAACTAAATGTCAACAAATGTGAAATCTCGAGTTATTGATTTTGAAGTGTCCCTTTCATTTTGTGTCACACCTCATATTTCTTATCAACCTGATACTGAGTTAGATGTCTCAACCTGGAATTTGTCCCCAAATACTCAGCTTGCAGATGAAAACTTTTTCAAATCAAAACGAATTGACTTACTCATTGGTACAGAAACTTTCTTTGATATTTTGTCAGTTGGTCAAATTAAACTTGTCCTAATATGCAAAATTACAGAAAACACTATTTGGATGGATTGTAGCAGGTCGTTATTTTTCAAACCAATCCAACGATGCTGGCCCTTTTTGTATGCTCTCGATAGAAGAGGAGGTTGATTTAAAATAACAACGATTGTGGGAAATCGAGGAAATTCAATCTTGCTCAAATGCTTTGACTCCAGAACAATCTGATTGTGAATAGTTTTTCAACAATACTGTCCATCGTGAATCTTCTGGTAGAATTGTTGTTAAATTGCCCTTCAAAGATTCAGCAGACAATTTAGGTCTCTCACGAAATATGGCTCCTAAAAGATTTGGGTCTCAGGAGAGACGATTTGCTCGTGACAGCAATCTCAAAACCCAATATGTGACTTTTATGAAAGAGTATGAAGATTGTGGACATATGAGTCTTGTTCGTAGTTCCCGCTTAGATGAGCCTCATTATTTCATCCCCCACCATTGTGTTTTCAAACCTAATAGTACTTCAGCAAAACTAAGGGTTGTCTTCGATGCGTCCTGTCCGTCATCATCTCAAAGGTCTCTCAATGATATTCTTATGGTTGGTCCAACGATTCAAGATGAGCTTTACAAAATTTTACTACGTTTTCGCCTTCATATATTAATTCTGGACTTTCCAGATGACAGTTTATCGACGTTTAGTTAAACAAATGAATTTAAATAAACAAAATTATAACAAAAATTAATTAAACATTTATGTTAAAGTTTATGTAAAAACATAAGCTCATAGAACAACAATTTTTATTTCACCTGTACAATTTCTCTAAATAAAACAATTTATAACATATACATAAATTTATTCAGCATTAAAACCATTCATAGCAATCTTTAAGTATTCGTTGCTTTTGGGAGTGTTAGTTTACTTTAATACATGGCAAGCAATGCATGCATCGTTTTTCGTTGCACTCCATTTTATGAATAATGTCATGCATTGCTTTACAAAAATTATGTTTATTGTCAACAAAAGGCAAATTTTTTGTGAATGCATTCAAAAGCACAAAATTGAGCATTCAATCCGTTCTCTGGTATAGATGCTGTTTCTACTTTCGTGTTAAAACTTATTCAGGAAATGTCTCTGTTCGAAAAAAAAAAAAAAATCTTTGCCAAAAATTTAACTATGTGGCGCACAACTTTTGGCTAATTTATACTCTAAAGTCAAAAATCTTTTCGCAATACCAAATCTTGAAGTATTTGTATGGACGGATTCTCAAATAGTTCTTCACTGGTTAAAGCAACATTCTTCTACATTATTCGTTTTTGTTGGCAACAGAGTATCGGAAATTCAGGAAATACTGGCTGTATTTGGCGTTATGTTCCAACGCATTTTAATCCTGCAGATATCGTGTCTCGTGGTTCAACTGTAGAAGGACTCACTTCATCTATCTGGTTTAATGGAACTTCATTTATCATTCTCGATTTGCTTAAAAGAAAGCTTAGGTCCATTCCTTAAAGTGACTTTTGGTAGCTTAGTGGGATGCGAGTGGGATATCTATCAAAATAAATATTTTTTAACTCAAGACATACAATTTTTGAGTTTTCTTTTGCTGAATCTAATTTTTTTTTTCAAAATGGGCCGTTTTTAAATTTTTTTTTTTTTTTTTTGCTCAAATGAAAGCTTAGGTCTTTAAGACCTTTTTGGTCTATTAAAGGGATTCGAGTGGGATATATATCAAAATAAGTTTTTAACACCAAAATTGTATGTCTTGATTTACAAAATAAATAAAATATATCCCACTCATATCCCACTAAGAGAAAAAAAAGCTCTTAAAGGAATAGAAAGCTTTCATTTGAGCGAAAAAAAAATCTAAAAAAAGGGCCCATTTTGAAAAAAAAAATTCAGCAGTTTATGATTTTGCAATTTCACTTGCTACAGAAGGTAGCAACTTGTCTGTTTTATTAGATGCACTGTTATTTTTTTTACAAAAGACATGAGTTCGCCATTACTAAATCCAATAAGTGGTTAAATAATATCGTCAATGAGATCTACACCTCCCATTGGAAGGACGTTCGATTTCAATATCCTTTTTTTGAGCTTTGTCATAACTCTTTACTGGGATTTTGGGAATTACCGCCGAGTTTATGGCCAATTGTTTGGCCATGAGATCAGTCGGTAGCCAGTGCAACATAACGAACAGAGCACGAGATGGAGTGCTTCGTTGCGCAAATGTAATCATTAGTGCAGAGATTCGCAGGATGTTCTCAATCATCCCACATTATGGTGGATTTGCTTAGAGCCTTCCACCATACTAGTGCCCCATACATTGCAACGTGGTTTTGTCGTCGGCTGAGGCAACTTAGTCGTGTCCAGGGCTTACTTACGGGTCCACAAACCTTAAGTAACAAGACGATTATTTTGTACCTTTTTAGGGTTTAATTAAAAATAGTTCTTTATTGAAAACTTTCTTAATTTTAGATACAATCAATATATATTAAATAAATTACGATGGAACAGCTACGTTGATTCAGTCGGGTTAATATCGGCTACTATTAAGATTCGGTTTATGTTCAGGATCGGGCTGTGTAATCGGGATCGCTGTTAGTAGTTCTGGTTTAGATTCAGGATCGGCTTAACGCAGGTTCGGGTAGTATAATCGGGATCGTTGCTAACAGGTTCGGGTTTATATCAGGATCGGCTTAACGCAGGTTCGGGTTGAATAATCGGGATCAGTGCTAACAGGTTCGGGTTTATATCAGGATCGGCTTAACGCAGGTTCGGGTTGAATAATCGGGATCGTTGCTAACAGGTTCGGGTTTATATCAGGATCCGCTTAACGCAGGTTCCGCATTCAGGTTCGGGTGCTTTTGATCGGGATGGTTTTTAGAATACTACAATGTTTAATTCTTAGCGTCTAAAATTCTAAATAATACAATGATTGCTTATGCTACGAGAACAGGCAGCCGAAGCCACTGTGAGAACAGACAACCGAAGTCACTGTGAGAACAGGCAGTCGAAACCACTGTGAGAACAGACAGCCGAAGTCACTGTGAGAACAGACAACCGAAGTCACTGTGAGAACAGACAGTCGAAACCACTGTGAGAACAGACAGCCGAAGCCACTGTGAGAACAGACAACCGAAATCACTGTGAGAACAGACAGTCGAAACCACTGTGAGGTAATTTATTTAATACTTAACCAAAGGTCTCGTATTGCTTCAAAAATATACAACTGGTTTTACTTTCGTAAAGTCTGTCGGCTCTTCAATTATAATAATACAATATCCGAGACTTGTATAGCGCATTCGTGTCTTGTGTGAACCGCCCCGACTGTAACTCAACCTTGCTTACTTATAGTTATTTTCATCTAAACTGTTTGAGAATTATATTATTAAATTTTCTGTTGTGAGCGCAACATGAACGAACTGTTTGTTGTGCGTGTGTATGTTTGTGTTTCTTCTATAGTGTTGTGGGAGACAGTGGCGTGTTCATGTAAATGTATAGTGTTGAGGGAGACAGTGGCGTGTTATAAAAATATTAAAAATAATGAAAATTAAATATGTACATGAAATTGAAATCTTAGTTGCTATTTCCGTGTTACATCCCCCTCCTTCTTCGGAGAGCGATGCTCTAATCGGTTGTTTGTTTTATTTTTGGGCGAGTTTTTGGTCCGAAGACCCGCACTACCTATAAGGTAATATTAACCTTCCGAATGGAAGGCTCGGCCCTTAACTTAAAACTATTCTATAGCTTATGATTGGTATATAAAAACTTAAATTATTGCTGTTCTACAGCTTTATAATAAAAAACAAAAATTTAACTTAAAAATTGCTAAACAAACTTAAAATACCGCTGGTCTACAGCTTTATTTATATATAAGAACAAAAATAATATTAGTCACTGTTCTACAGTTTTTTTTTTTATATATATATTCTTAAAATCTATTCTTTGACCATCTCCACGACTCTGTTGTATCCTTGGCTACGGATCCGAGCAAATTTTCGGCTTAGTAGGGTTACCGTAATTGGAGGTAACGAAGTACGATTTACTACGTACTGTTGGTGTTTAGAATACTTCTTCGGCTGGTAAATTTTTACTCCCTCAAATACCTGCTCCTCGGTGAACCTCTGTCTCTTTGGAGTCATTGGCTTCGGCGGGGTTGATTTCACACTAGCCGAAGGGGTTTTCCTTTCGGGTCCTGATTTAAGGGCTGCTTTTGAAGTAGTTGGTAACTCTTCATTGACTGTAGCGGAATTGTTTCCACTGGTCATAGGGCTGATCTTCGGGGAAGAGATCGTTGGGTCTATAGTCAATATTTGTTTTTTGTCCTTGAGAGCAGTATGCACTATTGGCGCAGATGACACTTTTATTGGAGGTGTTCTAATTACGGCCGAAGTGTTCGTCGGTATGATAGGAGATGGACTTTCCATTCGCGTTGTATTGTGGGCGAATCTTACACGACGAGGTAAGGGGGCCAAATAGGCTAAGGGTTGTGGTGGTTGAGAGTGGGTCGGGGGTGGTTGGATTTGTATATTGGAGATGATTCGAGGTCTAGCATCGGGTGGTGGTACAAAAGCAGACTGTTTCTCTGCCTTTACTGCCAGAGGGCGAGTTATTTTCTTGGGATTGGTGCGCTTTCTTTCCATGTTTATTACTCGCTGGCAAGCTTGCGACTAGAGCTTAATGTTAGAATTTGTCTACTTATATAGGATTTTGTTTTATAAAGTGGGAATTATTAAATTTATTTTGTTCAATCAGTCAACTCTACAATCAAGTGATGTTATTATTAGGGCAGTTTTTGTTTTTCTTAATTTTGGTGTTCAGTTCTCTTCACATAAGGTTTCAAATCTTGGATGTTTACAATTTTAATGGGCCAGAAAACTTTTCTGCTAATTTTTGCGCGAACTTGTCGGCCGCGGATGATAAATAGCGTTCCTTTTTCCACACCATTTCACCGTTCTTTGGCTTCCAAGGTCGCCTTCGTAGATTATAGTAATTAGCCTGTCGTGCACTACCTTCTTTTTTCCGTCTGGCTACTTCTTTCCAAAATTCTGTTATGTTCCTTTCTAACCGCTTCTCGGTAGGACAAATGTGTTCTTGTCTTAGCTGATTGGGACAATTTGGATTTTTGCCGTACACGATCTCTGCTGGGGTGACGGTGGATGTTTCGTTAGTGGCGGTATTAATTGCGAAAGCAATTTCTGGCAACCTTATGTCCCAGTGGCGATGATCCGAGCCAGTTTGTTGTGCAATCATCGTTTTTACCGTGCGGTTCGTTCTTTCTGTCGGGTTTTCATGTGGAGCATAGGGTGCTGTTGTACAGTGTTGGATACCGGAGTTGGCTAACAGGTCTTGTACGGCCCGACTTATAAATTGTACACCATTGTCGGAGAGGAATACTCTAGGGCACCCGAATCGGAAAATAATGCGTTCTCGTAGAGCTTTTACAACATCCTTTGCAAGCGCCTGTCGCGTCGGAATTAGCTCGACCCATTTACTGAACAAATCTATTAATACTAGTAGGGCTGTGTGACCGTTAGTAGAGCGTGGCAAAGGACCAATGAAGTCAGCCGCAACGATTTCCCAAGGTCCACTGCATTGCATTGTGTTCATAGACCCAGCAGTTTTTCTTTGTTCGGGCTTGTAACGAGCACACACCTCACAAGATCGTACATATTGCACAACATCCCTATACAAACCAGGCCAGTAATAGTTTTCTTGGACTCGTTTTACTGTTTTATAAATGCCGAAGTGTCCTGCCTCTGGAGAGTCGTGATTTTCCTTTAGGACACGTCTACGATCTTCTGTTGGCACACACATCTTCCATTCAGGTTTAGAATCCATGGCTGACTTGCGTGGTATGTGTTTAAAGAGTTGGTTCTGAATAACTAGAAAATCTGGGTATTTCTGTCCATTTGTTACGACAGCCTTCGATATTCTATTATACCAGTCTACAGGCCATGAGGGTGTCTACTTCTGTGGTTGGTGGTAGAGGTGCTCGGGACAATGCGTCGGCCACCACATTTAGGCTCCCTCTTCTGTATTCGATACTAAAATCGTACTGTTGGAGTTCTAAGGCCCACCTGGCTAGGCGTCCAGAAGGATTTTGTAATAAATGTAACCACTTCAACGAATGGTGATCGGTGATGACCGTAAAGTGGTAACCTTCCAGGTACGGTCTCATTTTACGTATTCCGTATAGTATCGCAAGGCATTCTTGTTCTGTCGTGGAGTATTTCTTTTCGAGTTCGGTTAAGGTTCGGCTGGCATAAGCGATAACTGACTCTGCACCGGAGTGACGTTGAAAGAGTACGACTCCTAAACCATCATGACTAGCATCCGTTTGAAGGAAGAAGGGATGTTCAAATTTTGGCCAGCCGAGAACAGGAGCACGAGTGAGTGTATCCTTTAGATTTTCAAAAGCTTCTTCTTGTTCTGGTCCCCAATGCCACCTTTTGTTTTTCTTTAACAATTGATTCAACGGTGCAACTAACTTGGAGAAGTTTTGGACGAAACGACGATACCACGAGGCCACGCCTAGGACTCGTCGTAATTCTTTTAAGTTGGTAGGTGCAGGTAAATCCTTAATTGCTCTCACCTTCTCGGGGTCGGTGCAAATGCCATCTGGAGTAACAACATGTCCTAAATAACGTATACTTGTACGTACGAACTCACATTTGTCAAAATTAATCACCATCTCTGCATCTTGTAAGCGGGTGAGTACCTTTTCTAATGTTTGTAGATGTTCCCTGAAGGTACGGCCAAGCACGATTATGTCGTCAAGGTAGACGAATACGAGTGGATATAGATCAGAGCCGATGATGGAATCTAAGGAACGCTGAAATGTAGCTGGTGCTGAGTGTAGGCCGAATGGCATGACCTTCCATTGGAATAATCCTCGTCCGGGGACGGTGAAGGCTGTATACGGTTTTGACGCTAGTGTGAGAGGAATTTGCCAGTACCCGTTTTTGAGATCTAGCGATGATATGAATTTTGCTTCTCGTAATTGGTCTAATATTGAGTTAATTTGTGGTAGAGGGTAAGCATCGGGCACTGTGGCTGCATTCAGCTGTCGGTAGTCAATGCACATTCTCCACCCTCCTTGTTTCTTCCGTGCGAGGACAATCGGCGAACTATAAGGGCTTCGTAACGGCTCAATACGATCCTCGGCTAGAAGTTTATCTACTTCGTCGTTAATGATTTCCATCATAGCGGGGTTTCTTGGCATATACCTCTGCTTGATTGGGTTTCGATGACGTAGGCGAATCTCGTGTGTAGCTACCGTACATAATCCTTTTACCATACCGAACTTGGATTTGCTGGTCTCCAACAGAGCAGCTAGTTCGTCGTTTTCTTCACTGGACAGAAAGTCGCGACTGGTCAACATGTGAAGAGGTTCGGCCTCGTCCGATACACTGGACCTCGTAAGAACTTCACCATTTAAACGTAGCTCAAAGTTCAATGCACTCAAGAAATCAATGCCGAGTATCATTGGCTCGGCCAAGGTAGAGATAACCGATGCACGTAATCGTATTGTATTTTCTTTATATGTTACCTCTATTGAAAATACGTCAAGATAAGTTGCGAGTGATTGATCGGCCAGTTGTACCATACCTTGAGCACTAACAGGGTTGATTTTCATTCTAGCCAAATGCTGCTTCAGAGGTTCTCCGATGTAGGTACGGGATGCCCCGGTATCGATGAGTGCTTGTACGATTCGCCCGCTTACCGTAACGGATATATAATAGCGGCCATCGTTTTTAGAATTGGGTGTAACTGAGCTATGGGATCGGCTATTTCGGCATTGACATAGACGAGAGAGTATGCCGTCGAGACCACAGTATGAACAGAACAGTCTGTGTGGGAGCCTACAATTCATTCGTTTATGACCGGTTCTTTTGCATCTCCAACATCTCGTAGATCGGTTGTAGGCTGACTCGACTACCATGTGCGAAGTCTGTGGGCGTCCTTCGCGTCTCAGCGCTTCGAATTCATCCGTAAGAGATATAAACTCGTCTAGGTTCATGAAATCGTTGCGGCGAACATAGTGTCTGTATTCAGTTCGTAAACCGTCGTAAATCCTGTCCAAGTGATTCTGCCTCCGAAGTTGTGGATGCTGTCGTGACATGGTAAGCATCGTAAGTATGTAATCCTTTGCTCGTTCACGTCCATTTTGCTTACGATTATAGAAGTTTTGCTCAAGCTGTGAGAGATAGCGAGTGGGAAGGAAGAATTTTTCTATCTCCTGCCTAAAGGATGACCATGTGGTGATAGTATCTCGTTTGACTCGGTACCATTTGAGAGCATTACCGTGTAGCACACTTAATATTGATGGAAGTAAACGATCGTATGGTATATGATAGCTTTCGGCTAATTCTTCAAACCGTTCAATGAATTCCATAAGATCGGTTTCTCCTGAATACGACAAATTCCATCTCTGAATAGATGTCATGATCTCCGTATCGGAAAGGTCGTACTTCGGTGGTACTGGTAGAGATACGACTTCTTCGCTTACTATACACTTCTCGGCAGATTTTATTTCTTTCTCCAATTCTAGAAGTAAATTTTCGGTCGAAGCTCTCATCCGTTTGGAACGAAGGTGCAGCGCTTGGCTGGTTGATGGGTTATCGTGTTTGCTATTCTCGTAATGTTGGCCAGATTCCTCCTCGTTGGCGTTTGTTTCTTTTTTTCCGCATTGCGTCTTGGAACCTGGTCCCTGCTCGGGCGCCATTTTGCAACGTGGTTTTGTCGTCGGCTGAGGCAACTTAGTCGTGTCCAGGGCTTACTTACGGGTCCACAAACCTTAAGTAACAAGACGATTATTTTGTACCTTTTTAGGGTTTAATTAAAAATAGTTCTTTATTGAAAACTTTCTTAATTTTAGATACAATCAATATATATTAAATAAATTACGATGGAATAGCTACGTTGATTCAGTCGGGTTAATATCGGCTACTATTAAGATTCGGTTTATGTTCAGGATCGGGCTGTGTAATCGGGACCGCTGTTAGTAGTTCTGGTTTAGATTCAGGATCGGCTTAACGCAGGTTCGGGTAGTATAATCGGGATCGTTGCTAACAGGTTCGGGTTTATATCAGGATCGGCTTAACGCAGGTTCGGGTTGAATAATCGGGATCAGTGCTAACAGGTTCGGGTTTATATCAGGATCGGCTTAACGTAGGTTCGGGTTGAATAATCGGGATCGTTGCTAACAGGTTCGGGTTTATATCAGGATCCGCTTAACGCAGGTTCCGCATTCAGGTTCGGGTGCTTTTGATCGGGATGGTTTTGAGAATACTACAATGTTTAATTCTTAGCGTCTAAAATTCTAAATAATACAATGATTGCCTATGCTACGAGAACAGGCAGCCGAAGCCACTGTGAGAACAGACAACCGAAGTCACTGTGAGAACAGACAACCGAAGTCACTGTGAGAACAGACAGTCGAAACCACTGTGAGAACAGACAGCCGAAGCCACTGTGAGAACAGACAACCGAAATCACTGTGAGAACAGACAGTCGAAACCACTGTGAGGTAATTTATTCAATACTTAACCAAAGGTCTCGTATTGCTTCAAAAATATACAACAGGTTTTACTTTCGTAAAGTCTGTCGGCTCTTCAATTATAATAATACAATATCCGAGACTTGTATAGCGCATTCGTGTCTTGTGTGAACCGCCCCGACTGTAACTCAACCTTGCTTACTTATAGTTATTTTCATCTAAACTGTTTGAGAATTATATTATTAAATTTTCTGTTGTGAGCGCAACATGAACGAACTGTTTGTTGTGCGTGTGTATGTTTGTGTTTCTTCTATAGTGTTGTGGGAGACAGTGGCGTGTTCATGTAAATGTATAGTGTTGAGGGAGACAGTGGCGTGTTATAAAAATATTAAAAATAATGAAAATTAAATATGTACATGAAATTGAAATCTTAGTTGCTATTTCCGTGTTACAACATTAGTATGGGCTTTACTACTAAGTCAAAAAGCCATTTCGCATTCCTAGGGCTTATTCCCCAGGGTTTCCTAATGGCCCGTCTACAGGCAGAAATAGCGGTAGCCTGGATTTTCGGGCTCCATGATAGGTTAGAGTCTAGAATAATTCCTAGATACTTAGCACTATCCAAGAGCTTAAGTTCCACTCCGTTAATGCGTGGTAATGGGAACGTGGGATATTGTACCTTGAAAAAAGCACAAGCTCCGTTTTCGCAGGATTCACACTAAGTCCACTAGCAGTGCTACACTGGCTTAATGTTCTAAGTGAAGTTTGTAGGCAATGTGATAATGTGTCAAGATGTTTCCCAGAAACAACTACGCAGCATCATCAGCATATGCAACAGTTTTCGACTTCAAGGAGTCTAATTTCATGAGCAAGATTCCACAAGAGTGGCGATTCGGTGCCACGGTTCGCTAATCTAAAGATAGTAGCAGTCCCCATAGAAGAAATGATAACTCTATTGGTCAGAAGTTTACCTATGAAGCAGATATTAGACTGATCTATATCAATGGTGTCCATTTCATAGTGCTTTCGCGCTGACTAACAACACACATATTCTTATTCTCTCTTGTTTAGTAGTCACTGAGAAAGCGACGAATGCACACGCTAAGCGGGTATATTGCTATTTTTAATTTTTCTTAGATTTTTTTGCATGACCACTGAAAGAAATATTTGGATTGCTTAATATATTTAGAACTTTAAAAACATGGTCTTTAAGTTTTGTCTGGTTTTTTACTTCTGCGAAAAATTGTTTCAGGTTTGAAATAATTTTATTCAAAACAACTTAATAAAATAGCATAAGAAAATCTTACGAAAATATTAATTTTGTATTCCCGAATAACCTTTTAATGATAAATTTGCAAGTGCCCGTCCATCAAGACTAAACTGGCAACTCGCTTTATATTGATTTTCTTGCGAAAACAATAAAATTTTTCCTTTACTCACACACTACAGTTTGTGTCGGCAAGAAACCAACCAATTGTAGTAGAGAATGTAAGAAAAGATAAAATCACTGTTTATTGTTGGTGTTTTGTTTAAGCTTTGATATTTTTACAAATAAAGCTTGAGTGTCTGTAATTCTCATTCACTCTATAGTTTTATTTGTATAATATCTTTAGTTTTTCTAAAGCCTTTTGGGAAAAGGTTTCCTGATGATCTGGCCTAAGCATCCAGTGAAATGCGCATATGAACTAGCTTATCCCCCAACAATAAATTTCAGTGAATTTATCAATAAAATTGGGAATTTAGCATAAGAAAATCTTACTAAAACAAAATATTTTACATTTTTTAAATATTTAAAAATTTGTCGAAAATGATTAATATCGAAATGTCAATTAATGAGCTATGATAATATGTATCAGACTATTTGATTGAGATTGTTGGCTTGATTATTATTAACAAATAAAGCCTTAAAATTATAGAAATCTTTTATTTAGTTCACTAAACTTTTTTTCGGTGGAGCTTTCTTTTGTTCACCAACACAAATACAGTTTTAGCTTTGGGCATCTCTGATCTATATCCAGGTCACCTAGAACCGAAAGAATCGTTTCTGGCGTCACGTTGTTAAAGGCTCCTTCGATATCCAAGAAGGCCATCAATGCATATTATTTGTGCTAAAGTGATTTCTCTACAAATCCCACAAGCGAATGAAGAGCAGTCTCAACAGATCTGCCCTTCATGTAAGCATGCTGAGACAAATAAAGTCGGTCAGATGCACATCAATTAATCTTAACATGGTCTTTAAGAGGAAGGACGATATACTAATAGGTCTAGTATGAGAAGCCTTTCCTCCCTTAGGGTTGAAGGCTACATCTGTTCACCAAAACAAAGATGGGATTCAAGAGGAACTTTACCAACATTTTTATTTAATTTGTCTATGACTGGACGGACTTTAAAACTTCTATCATAATTTTTGTCAGTTGTAGTCAGATTTGTGATTTGAAATGAATTTAATTAATGTTGCTAACCATCACTCTTCTTTCTTTTTATTTGTGTTTGTATAGAAAAAAAGGATATTCAATAAAATATAAGAATATATTTGTGTCAAAATCTGCATTTATTTGACAACTCCAAAGCACCTTCGGATGCCCTGCTCCTCTGTATGTCTGAGAGAGGGGAGGAGCTCGCACTCATCCAAGAACCCTGGATCCATCGTATGTATAGTAGCCAACAATAATCTCAATATCTTCATTCTTTCTGATTACATCGATGAAGATACTGTGGTAGCGGCCTGAGAAACTGGTGTAGGTACTATACTAGTAATATCCAGCTATATGAACACAGCGAACCACCACCGAACACCAAGGTCCGCGACATTATTGAAAGGGCGAGAGTAGAGAATTTGCTGGTCATTATTGGAGCTGATGCCAATGCACATCATGTTGTATGGGACAGCTCGGATACCAACGTGAGGGGTGTGTCAATTTTCGAATTCATTCTTTGCAACAATCTTTGTGGTTACTAACAGAAGGGAGGTTCTTGATTTAACGGTAGTTAGTTTTAGGCAATCAGATCTTATCAAAGAATGATGGGTATCGAACGACTGTTCATTCTCTGATCATATGTACATAGACTTTGTTATTGAAGTTCGTGAAAAGGGGGGCTATGCCCATCCGTAAGAGGAGAAGGACTGACTGGGTTGAGCAGCATTCTATTCTCTTCCTTCTCCCCGATCATTAGGGATCGTAAGGATATCGATATTCCGGTCAACAAATTGACTAATGCGTTCGACAGAGCTATTTCAGATCCACGCAGATCTAGTATCTGCAGAGGTAGGAAAAAACCACCTTGGTGGACTTCCGAGATCGCGAGCACTCGTAGAGAGTGTCGCAAACTTTTGAGGCAAAAAGACTGGACAACTGGTCTGTTTACAAATCCTCTGTGAATAAATTAAAGAACCTGGTAAGGAACGCAAATCCTGGAGGTCCTTTTGTAGCGGCGTGGAAGGGTCGTCTGAGACGAGCTGCTTGCGCAGGATCTTCGGCCGCTGGCCCGAGTTACAGACATATACAGCTGGACTACTAGCGGGAAAGGAACACTAGAGGTATTGATGGACGCTCACTTCCCTTGCAGCGTCCCCCTATTCGAGGGTCACACTGCGGAACTTGAAGTCTCAATTCTCATAAACGAGGAAAGACTAAAATGGGGCCTGCGCAGCTTTGACCCATACAACTCTCCAGGTCCTGATGGCATCATTACGGCTGATCTGCAACGGAATGAGGATTTAATCATACTTCGTCCTACTTAGCTGGGTCATATATTCTGGAGTCCTGGACGAGAAGTACTGTAGCCTTCATCCCTAAGGGAGGAAAGGCATAGACATAGTCAATACTGGTTTAGCAACAACCTTTGTGGTTACTAACAGAAGGGTGTCCCCCTATTCGAGGGTCACACTGCGGAACTTTCTGCTGAGCCTTTTGAAGTCTCAATTCTCATAAACGAGGAAATACTGAAACGGGCCCTGCGCAGCTGCAACGGAGTGAGGATTTAATCATACTTCGTCCTACTTAGCTTGGTCATATATTCTGGAGTCCTGGACCAGATGTACTGTAGCCTTCATCCCTAACGGAGGAAAGGCTTCTCATACTAGACCTATTAGTATATCGTCCTTCCTCTTAAAGACCATGTTAAGATTAATTGATGTGCATCTGACCGACTTTATTTGTCTCAGCATGCTTACATGAAGGGCAGATCTGTTGAGACTGCTCTTCATTCGCTTGTGGGATTTGTAGAGAAATCACTTTAGCACAAATAATATGCATTGATGGCCTTCTTGGATATCGAAGGGGCCTTTAACAACGTGACGCCAGAAACGATTCTTTCGGTTCTAGGTGACCTGGATATAGATCAGAGATGCCCAAAGCTAAAACTGTATTTGTGTTGGTGAACGAAAGAAAGCTCCACCGAAAAAAAGTTTAGTGAACTAAATAAAAGATTTCTATAATTTTAAGGCTTTATTTCTTAATAATAACCAATAATCATTAATTGACATTTCGATATTAATCATTTTCGAAAAATTTTTAAATATTAAAAAAATGTAAAATATTTTGTTTTAGTAAGATTTTCTTATGCTAAATTCCCAATTTTATTGATAAATTCACTGAAATTTATTGTTGGGGGATAAGCTAGTTCATATGCGCATTTCACTGGATGCTTAGGCCAGATCATCAGGAAACCTTTTCCCAAAAGGCTTTAGAAAAACTAAAGATATTATACAAATAAAACTATAGAGTGAATGAGAATTACAGACACTCAAGCTTTATTTGTAAAAATATCAAAGCTTAAACAAAACACCAACAATAAACAGTGATTTTATATTTTCTTACATTCTCTACTACAATTGGTTGGTTTCTTGCCGACACAAACTGTAGTGTGTGAGTAAAGGAAAAATTTTATTGTTTTCGCAAGAAAATCAATATAAAGCGAGTTGCCAGTTTAGTCTTGATGCACGGGCACTTGCAAATTTATCATTAAAAGGTTATTCGGGAATACAAAATTAATATTTTCGTAAGATTTTCTTATGCTATTTTATTTTGAATAAAATCATTTCAAACCTGAAACAATTTTTCACAGAAGTAAAAAACCAGACAAAACTTAAAGACCATGTTTTTAAAGTTCTAAATATATTAACCAATCCAAATATTTCTTTCAGTGGTCATGCAAAAAAATCTAAGAAAAATTAAAAATAGCAATATACCCGCTTAGCGTGTGCATTCGTCGCTTTCTCAGTGACTACTAAACAAGAGAGAATAAGAATATGTGTGTTGTTAGTCAGCGCGAAAGCACTATGAAATGGACACCATTGATATAGATCAGTCTAATATCTGCTTCATAGGTAAACTTCTGACCAATAGAGTTATCATTTCTTCTATGGGGACTGCTACTATCTTTAGATTAGCGATCCGAGGCACTCCACAGGGAGGAGTTTTATCGCCACTCTTGTGGAATCTTGCCATTAATGTACTACTCATGAAATTAGACTCCATGAAGTGCAAAACTGTTGCATATGCTGATGATGTTGCTAGTTGTTTTTGGGAAACATCTGGACACATTATCACATTGCCTACAAACTTCACTTAGAATATTAAGCCAGTGGAGCACTGCTAGTGGACTTGGTGTGAATACTGCGAAAACGGAGCTTGTGCTTTTTTCAAGGTACAATATCCCCTGTTCCCATTACCACACATTAACGGAGTGGAACAAGGTGGCTACCGATATTTCTGCCTGTAGACGGGCCATTGGGAAAACCTGGGGAATAAACCCTAGGAATGCGAAATGGCTTCTTGACATGGTAGTAAAGCCCATACTAATGTATGGGGCACTAGTATAGTGGAAGGCTCTAAGCAAATCCACCATAATGTGGGATGATTGAGAACACCCTGCGAATCTCTGCACTAATGATTACGGGTGCGCAACGAAGCACTCCATCTCGTGCTCTGTTCGTTATGTCGAACTGGCTACCGGTTGATCTCATGTCCAAAAAATTGGTCATAAAGTCGGCGGTAAGGCTTAACACTGGTACCGGTCATGCCCCTTTTTTTGCGTAACGTAACTTATCTCCCTGACAACATTGACTATTGCACCCCCCCCTCACCCTTTACCGACAGGCGTTTCTCTGTATCGTTGATGGGCGAGTTACCTTCCTCTAGGAACACGTTTTTCATCTATACAGATGGCTCCAAGTCTGCGGTTGGGGTGGGTGGTTGCTTTTATAACCCCCATTTCCAGAAGGGGGTGTCTTTCAGGCTACAATATCAATGTAGTGTAATTTCAGCGATCAAAAGGGATGAATTAATATAAGTTATTTGGTGTGAATATCCGAATCTGTAATGACAGTAAACCTGCTATCAAATCCCTATATGGTGTTTACTTGACATCCAGATTGGTATATGAATGCCGGGTATCTCTTAACGAGATGGCGAGACATTCTAACCTTGTGTTATTCTGGGTGCCGGGCCCCGGCTCTGGTGTACCTGACAATGCTATTGCGGATGAACTGGCCAAAAGAGGCTCACGTCAACAAGTTGAAGAGATCGATCTTTTGGTCTGTTTACCGCTACCCTGTTGTAAATCACTCTTACAGCGTAAATTATTTGAGTCTGCTCATCTCATATGGTCTAACTGCTCGATATCGAGGCTCACTGCTTGATTGGTGCGCATGCTAGAAGACTGAACACTCCAACAACGACTTATATAGAAGTTGCCAAGATGAAGACGGGGAGGAGACGATTGAACATCTCATTTGTCTTTGCCCTGTTCTATCGGGGGCTCGTACTGCGACAACAGGTAGTCCTTTTTTGGATGGCCTAGCGGATCTATTCACTGTGGATGTCAGGATTATAGATTCGTTCATTCGTGCGTCAGGTTGGTTCGGCACTGAATCCATTTCAGACATGTGAAGGACCTCTTGAGGACCTTAGCATGATCCTTAGGGTATCTCATTTACTGGTAAATACTGGCTGCCTTTATAACCTAACTTTGGCCCAATTAAATTTTTTTCGATCAGTCTAATGTATACCTTTACAAAAACACTTTCAACGCTAATGGGATATAGCTTTTTTTAAACTAATTCAAATTGATTTTTATTGCAGCTTAATCACAATACGTTTCGATACAATACAATCCTAACTAAAAAATCGGAAATACAAAAAAAGTTTATCTTATATCATTTTTATTTCCTTTTTTGATGTCAACAGTGTATTATAAAATGCAAGCATATGATAATAAAATTGTTCTTCTCTCCATCGCCTTCGTATTTCATTATTATACACGCCAATCAATCCGATACTTCATCTAATCCTGAATATTTGTTTGAAGATTGCACAGCCTAGAAAATAAAAATGTATTAGTCTTTTAGGTAAAATTTACTAATCAACAATAAAAAAAATCGAATTCACAGACGAATTATAAAGTCATCAAGAGTTTACTATACACATCTTACAAAGTTTGTGTAATAAATCACTGTTTACTTTAATAATCGTTTGTGAATAAAGGGATTTTATTCTATAATATAATGTAAATGTACAGAACAAGAGTGTTGACATATAAATTTTGATGCTACATGTTTACTATGAACTGGAAGTTATTTCTGGTACCATGTCCTTTAACATCCTAAGATTGAATCGTGTTATGAAGATTGTACGTTATGTTTATAAAGTCCGAAAGCGTATGCATATTTCTGAATATGTAAGAATATTTTCAGGTTGTTCGTTTAGGGACTTCATAACACTTCGGAATTTATTGATGTCTACAGAGTGATAAAAAGTGCACTGAATTTTATTTTTCTCGCTCCACTAGAAATCCTCAGGTTGTAATACCTAGAATACGGAGTACATTATTTGAGAAATATTTTGTAGCTCGATGTTGCAATCAATTGGCTTTTGAACTTCGCATATTTTCTCATACGAATAATGTTTTTCATCTGAAAATGCGACATTTTTGGGCTTTTGAATATAGTCCATATATTTTTGACTATGGAATATGTATAAGATATTTTGGTCCAAAGCACACTGGTCGATCCCATTGGCCAAAAATCAAAGTGAAAAGTTTGTCACCAAATATGTCATCATTATTTTTTATAAAAACAAGGTTTTAATATTTATAGTTGGTTTTCTTTTATTCCAACTGTACTCTTCAAAAGTAAGAGTAAGTTGACAGTTGGTTTTTGCAATGTGAAGAAATGGAAAATTAAGTGAAACTTTAAATTAATTAAAACCGTATAAAAATCAAAACGAATATTGAGTTGAAAGGTATTAACTTAATTTTAAAATAATTACAATGTGTTTAGCTTGTTGTGTATTTTTTATAAAATTAATATTTGCCCAGTGCCATTGGTAGTGTTCGTTCGTCCATTTATATATTTCAATTTCAACTAGAGTTTTAGTTGTGTTTCCCCTGAAATCTCCAATGGGATTTTTTTGGTTTATTAGTTAATATTCCAAGATTCTAAAATTGGAAATATCAGCTGCCCCGTTTTGCCCCTCTTTGAGTTATCTCCCACAGATCAAAGCGGTCTCGTTGTTTTTAATGTCCAACTTTGAATTTTTGATGGGTATTTTGTTAATTTATGTTCGCGTTGCTCTGCTATTGTTATGTATGTAATGAAATGTGTTTGTTTTTTTCATTTCCACGGACTTTTAATATTTTTACTTTATTAATTTGATCCTTTTATACCCTCCACCACCACAAGTGGTGAAAGAGGGTATATATACGTTTGTCATTCCGTGTGTAACATTGAGAAATATTCATCTGAGACCCAACAAAGTATATATATTATTGATCCTTATGAAATTCTAAGTCGATTGAGCAATGTCCGTCTGTCTGTCCGTCCGTCTGTCTGTCTGTCTGTGTAAAACACTCTCACGTCCAAAATACATAACCAAAATTAATGAAATGCATACCAAAATGTTTATAATTTTTCTAAGCAGTTTGGTATTGAAAATCAGCAAAATCGAATTGGTAGAACCGGGGCTATGGATCAAAATGTAAGACAACCTCCAAAAATGTTGATAATTTTCACATGATTTTTTGTGACTTTGGGTAAATTCATTGCAGAGAATACCATGAAATTTTGCACTTATTATATATATGATAAAAGGAAAAATTCTGTTAAAAATGGAAAGAATCGGTCCATAATTTCTCGTAGCCCCCATACAAATTTCTTCCCGAAATATGTTGCTATGGTATATAAATTCCCATAGAATTACAGTATCCATACAAAATTCAGCACAAGTATGTTTCGTGCAAACAGAAATCGCGAGACAAATTTTTTTTTGGATCGGGCACTATTTGACCCTAGCCCCCATATAAAGTTTACTTCCGAAAATCATTAAAATACACTTAAATATCTTATAAATATCGCTATCAGGTTGAAATTCAACTTACATAATCCCCATGCAAAATCGCTGTAGGGAATTTCATGAAGATCGGCCCATAATTGGTTATAGCTCCCATATAAGGACCCACTTCTAAAAACCACATTAATTTTCATAAAAATCTGAAAAATATCGTTATCGAATAAAAATTTTACACAGATCGGTAGTATTAATTCACAAATGATACTACTAGATTGTGTGAATATCGGTTCATATTCATACCCTTTTTTATACTCATTTACTTCACTTGTGGTGAATGAGGAAATATTGAGCCAATCGGTAATGTTAACCAATTATTAAGTATATAAATTGTTAAATAGTACATTTTATTCCTATAATAAAATTATAGACTCTGTTGGATATGGTAGGAATATGTAGTTATTTCAATTATAAATTGCTAAACTAGATAACATTTTTATACATTTGAAATAAAATATCTTCTGCGTAAACTAGTTTTTCTAACAATATATGAAATACTACTTACTGTACTACTATATTTTAAATAAACTTTTATTTTGTTTAAAAAAAGTGTTTTTATTGAGGAAAATGCATAATTTGTATATAATCCAAAATGTGTATTATATCAGTATTCCTATATAATCCATAAAGTGGCTTAAAAAGAAATTCGGTTATAGTCCTAATTCGCTCATAGTCCGCAAAAATTGTGCAACTGTATTTGTAGACTATAAGCGAAAACTACTGTATTACATTACCATTCTACCAATCTTCATAATCGGAGCTAAGTCCCAATAACAAACACTGAATATGGATATTAGAGTGTTTGTGCTAATGTCATTTCTATAATTTTCATCTAATTTAGGTGGAGGGTATTTAAGATTCGGCATAGCCGAATATAGCACTCTAACTTGTTTATGAATTGTTTTTGCAATAGTCACATCTTATAATTGCAAACTTTCGCGATCATTTTTGATATTTGTTGTCTAGAAATAGGTCCAAATGTTGAAAAAGGATATCGTAAAAAACTATATAAAAATGAAGAAAGACGACTAAATTTGAAAAAAAATGTTGGCAAAACTGCAATCGTAATAGGAGTCGATTTTATTAAACTCACAAACATCTGACTTGAATCAAGATCGAGGATGTCCTAGAATAAGATTTGGAGAGTATTCAAGCAGGACTAAGTAAGGCAAATCATTCCTTTAAATACAAACGGACGTCCCTAACAAAAATTTTAATTTAATTGTGATTGCATATAATGTTTTTCATAAATTTGGTATCAAATAAGTATTTTGAGTCTTTTGTTAGTTACGTCCGTTTGCACCTAAGGTTACTATATTTACATAAGTAGGTACTGCGGAATTCAATTATAACGAGAATATTGAAATTTGCCATAATTGTACTATAAAAAAATTGCGCTATGTTCAATTACTCCCATTTTTTTTAAATAATTTAAAATTTATTTTTATTCTTTTCTGGAATTAAGCAATTAAAAAAATATAAACAACAATGTCGCACAGTGAGGCCAAATCCCCCTTTGTGCTGCAAAAACAATTTGTTGTTGGTTTGTGTTCACTCTTAGCGAACCGAAGAGAGCAAAAATCAACATCCCAGCAGTTCTAGGAGACAGTCCCGAGCTAGTGATTTTACCCATAATTTAGGGTGGGAACTAGTTACTTTCATAGCTACGTGGCTAGTTATTTTAACATGTACATGTCCTAAGTAGGGAGTCAATTGACCCTTTTTAACTACAGTGAGACTATCTAATAGCTGCTAATAAGTAGTCATAGCATTAGATTGACATATTGGTTAAACAAAAAACAAAGAAATCTAACTACAATTCTGAAAATTTTCCTACAAATATGTGGTAATAAAATGAATTAATTAAATAAACCAATAACTTCTTTCAGTGTACTAAAATACGATTAACAAATTTCCCTTTTGTAAAAACTACCTGTTTACTGCTGGCCAAGGATATACTAATCGATCGATTGCTGGCAGAGAGAAGTCATCTTGTAGGGACATGCCGAAGAAGAATCGCATATTCAATACTAATTAGCAAACACGAAACAATTTTTTAATTTTTAAAGCCGATTTAATGTTTTAATCACGAAATTTTCCAGATCAACTGACAAATCATTTTAAACATTTCTAATACAGTTATTAGTGACGTGACAATTCCTATTTGCCTTTATAATTTTCTTGCTTTCATTTTTAAAATACTATTACATAACATAGTGCCAATCTGGGCTAAGTCCCAATAACAAACATTGAATATGGATATAAAAGTGTTTATACCAATGTTATTTCTATAATTCTCATCATATTTAAGTGAATAGTATTTAAGATTCACCATAGTCAAACATAGTACTCTACAAGAATTATAAACTAAAGATTACGCCTTGCGCATGATTTACCGTTAGATGACGAAGCTGCTACCTTTTAAGGGTTGACACATTTGTTTCGTATATAAAAATACTATTTCTAGTGAAAAATGTATGTGTAATTGAGAGTTGGCAACCTTGCATTCAAAAATACATTGACAGTTTCCAAAAAATATTGTAACAGATTTCGAAAAATACAACGAATTTTGTTTTAATTTTAATGCAAATATGTTAAGTGAAGTAATCTAAGAAAGCCCAAATATCAAGAAAACCAAAAAGAAATGTTTCATAAAGAATATAAACATGAAGTCTGCAGTGGGCAAGTGCAAGCAAAGTAATAGCAAAAAACATTGAGAAATTGTGAAAAAATTTAAATTGTGTGTTTTTAATTAAATTGTTAGCGCCACAGTCTAATCGCTACTATGTATTACTAGTTATCGATTATCGTTATTATTGTTTAGTTTTTACTTATCCCCATTCGCAAAATTTTGGATTGCATTTTTATATTTCCACGCGGTATTGTAATGAATTCATTTTTAAATCGTATAAAAGCCATTTTTTATTATAAAATATATATATATCGTGTTTGTAATATCACAAAGAAGTTTAGCTCTTGGTTTCCATATGAAAAAGTTAGTATTTATTTAAATTTAAGTTGATTAATTCTATAAAAATAACTTTGTTAATAATGTGAATTTCAGGAATTTTAACGTAAAAGTATAAGAAATGAATAACTGAATTTGTTCTTAAAAATTCTTGTGCTTTTCGTTGATAATCTACATTTGGATACAAAGAGCTTGGGCGCTTCACCTAACATTTTTAAAATTCTTTTTCTGGCGTATATAATTTTCGTAATAAATTCCCTAATTGAATAAACCCGAAGAAAACCATTTGGCCAAAACTACCGTAAGTCCTAACAAAATGGATCCTTCTTCTGCTTTCCTACAGGGTCAACCACCAGATCATCACCAAGTAAGTGAATCAACATCGAATTCTTCAGCAAACTGCCATATATGCAACAAGCCATCCGACGACATCAACGCCATAAAGTGCTTCAAATGCAGTTCTATATTTCATTTCGTTTGTGCAAACATCGACAATACCCAGCAACATCTCACATGGCTTTGTAAAAGTTGTTCTAAGCAGCTGTCTCCGTTCGTAGCGGTTCATCAGTTTCATCACATTCCCGCAGACAAGCTTTAGAGCAATGATGCCCAAGCCCTATACTCTTGGTGCTCATTTGTTTTTGTAAATGCTCTTTGCTATAGGCTGTGTGTTTCTATATTCAATAGAACACTCAGGCACTAGTAATATGAAATACACAAACAACTTTGTCTTGTTGGTTTTTTTGTCGTTCTTCAATGTACACACACAAGTGGAAAACAACAACACTTTCGTATGCTTTGCTGGTAAACATTGACGACAGCGATCATCAATGTAGATTTTGTTTCTGTTTATCGTATGGTATTGTTTCAAAAAGTGTGTATTTTTTCTTTATTGTTTGTATGTTTTGGTTTTTACAACAAAAAAAATTGCATAAAAATTAGTTTTTCTTTAAATGTATTGGTGTTTGCTCTTCCATAAGGAACTTTTGGGCACCTCCGCTTTAGAGCTTCAACGCTTACAAGAAGAGACGCAACTCGAAAGGGAATTCATTAGAAAAAAATATCAAATTCTCGAGCGGGCAGAGGATGACTCTGACGATGCACAAACAGTAAATAACTCTGTACATGAATGGTTAAACAACCAACCTAATCCAGTTCTACTTCTATACAAGAACCAATAAATTTAAATACGACCACTGAAGAATCTCAACATACGTATAATGAAAGACCCTATCTATTTTGCATTTTCTCATCAAACTTTATCCGCAAATATACCAAACTCATCTAACCCACAAGCAACACGTCAAAATGTAAGTACAAACCTTGTTTACACAACAACAACTCAACCCGCTAGTACAACAACGACATTCAACAAAAACACAGCATATTTTATTAATAACACAGCGAGTAATTTTTAACATTCTACTAATGCCGATATAAATAACAATACAAATTTTGAAAAACACACAATAACATCGAATCCACCTCACTTTAGTAAGATCGATCCAACGTTTAACATGCCCCCACCGTCTACAACACAAACAGCACCTCCACCTAATTTTGCTAATACGGATCCAACACTTTCCACGTATCCATCGTTTACTTGCCGGCCAAGCACAAACGGTGACCGAAGACTTATGCAGCAACTAATAAATGCACCTAAAGAACTGCCAATATTTACTGGGGTGCCCGAAGAGTGGCCTTTATTCAGTTCTACATACGATTGGTGTATCTCAGTTTGCGGTTTAACCGACGCAGAAAATCTGGTCCGGCTTCAAAAGGCACTACGTGGAGAAGCATTACGCTCTGTCCAGCATATATTAATTCATCCTTATGGCGTATCATGTGCCATATCAACTCTTAAATTACTTTACGGCCAACCAGAAAAAATACTAAACTCCCTGGAAAACAAAATAAAATCATTGCCCACACTTAACACAAATAAATTGAATACAATTACCTCATTTGCCGTGGAAGTAAGAGGTCTTGAGAGAGCTTGTGGATTGCTCGACGAACTTAATAATTCGTCTTTATTACAAAAATTGGTTATGAAAATGCCATCATACTTTCAGCTGTACTGGGGTGAGCAAAAAACAAAATTGCAAAAAAAGTAAACAAAAGATAAGTTTGACAGATTTCGCCAATTGGATTTTTGAAGTCGGCGTATCAGCAAGCAGCATAAATATAGAGACCGACAGTCACACATCGACTTCAACAGAACAGAGTGCACGTAGAACTAGAAATTCATATGTTAACGCACACGAATTAAAAAGCTAAATAAACTACGTGGTATGTTTTGACAACTGTAGCAGTGTTGAAAAGTGTGAGAAATTCTTGACTGCGGATAGAAACGAAAAATGGAACATAATAAGAAAGCATAATCTATGCAAACAGTGTTTAAAACGTCACAATGGTATTTGTAACAGCAAACTCGTGTGCTCGAAACAGGGGTGTCACAAAATATTGAGTGGGAGATTTCCACACCTTAGGGGTTTGCCTATAGACAATTTTAAAAATGCTATCCCAAATTTACTTTTAGGCCTAAATAATTCAAAATTATGTGTACCAACACGAGTCAGGGAGGGAAATAAACATGAGCCTGTTGCTGTATGCACACGTCTTGTTTGGCTTTTATGTGGCAATACAGGTATTGAGCAAGAAGCTCCTAATCAATATAATTTCCATTGCTGCGAATGTGAGCGGGAAGATGATAAAACTCTTAAGGTACGGTCACACACGGCAAATATTTACTCAAAAAAGCGTAACCACTTTTTTTAGTACAAACATGTTTTACGTTGTTTACTCTTACAAGTGTTTTGTAAGATCAAACAGCATCAAATAAAATAAAACAGAATATTTGCTTTGAATTGTCCTAAGTAAAAGAAGTTTTTGACAATAAATATAAGAATTAAATATATATTTTATTTAGTGGTTACGTCATTTTCGTCAAATATTTGTCATGTGTGACCCTACCTTTAGTAGTTTACTTAAAAAGTTTTACTCAATTGATATGATTGGCATAAGTAATTCCACGCAAGTGCTTGGTAAAGATGACCAAAGAGCAATGAATATATTGGAAAACTATACTAGGCAAAGAAGCGACGGTCACTATGAGGTAGCTTTGTTGTGACGATATGATAATATTACACTGCCACAAAGTTACACTATGGCAAAGAAAAGACTAATTTGTCTCGAAAAAACTTTGAGAAATAATAAAGATTTGTTTGAAAATATATAAGCAAGGTAGATGTTAGTGAAATGAATAACTACAATGTATGGTATTAACCAATATTTCGAGTATTCAACAAAAATAAACCCAAAAAAACTAGACTAGTGTGGGACGCTGTCGCGAAAGCAAACGGTATTTCTCTAAACTCTATGCTATCATCAAAGGCCCAGATTTGCTCTCTTCTCTTCCATCCATCCTTTTTCGATTTCGCCAACGAAATGTCGCAGTGTATGGTGATAAAGAACAGAAGTTCCACCAAATTTATATACGAAATGAAGATTGCCATGCACAACGTTTCTTATGGCGTAGCTGCGACCAAACAAAAGAACCTGAGGTGTATGAATGTTATGATATTTGGTGCCTCATGTGCACCTTGTATTTCGCAATATGTGAAAAATTTAAATGCGTCAAAGTTTGAAACCGAATATCCATTAGCAGCAGATGCTATAAAATATAACCACTATGTGGACGATTTTCTTGCCTCAACAGACACTCCTGAAGAAACCACTAAATTAGCATAGCAGGTGCGGTTCATCCATAGTCAAGGTGGGTTTAATATCCGCAATTGGTGTTCAAATAATCATAATGTTTTGAAAGCACTAAATTCTGATATATCTTCAAGTAATATCTGTATTAATATGGGAATCGGTTCAGAAACAAAAAAAATTTCTTGGCGTGTTTTGGATTCCAGCAGATGACATCATTACATTTAAGCTTTCACCAACTATTTTAAATAGTGCACTTTTTCTTGGAAATAAAGAACCAACCAAACGTGAAGTTTTGAAAATATTGATGAGCATATATGATCCTCTAGGACTTGTGGGAAATTTTCTCATGTATTTGAAAATCATTCTGCAAGAAATTTGAAGAAGTGGTGTCGAGTGGGACGAACCAATTTTAACGGAACAACAGATAAAATGGAAAAATTGGCTATCTTTTTCTAACGTATGCTGTAGCGTACTTTAGAATTACAGATGGTGTCAATTTGGTTATAATTCAATGGAACATTAATGAATTTATAAACAATTATACAAATTTGGAATTTTCAATAAAAAAAACACAATCCACATATCACTTGTCTTCAAGCTACTGATATTAAAAACACAGATACTCCATTATTACCAAAACAATATACTGGATATTTTCACAATTTTTATAATTCAACACGTCAAGGCTTCTTATTTATAAAACTTTCCACATATATTTATTCCAAATTCCATCTCATCAGTAACAATTTCATTGATCGCAAAAATTAATATCCAAATATCAAAATTTCAGGTGGAAAAAAACATATCAGATTTAGAATTATTAATTCCATCCAATGAAAATTTCATTATGGCAGGATTTTTTAATGCATGGAACGTTTCTATACTAAATGACGGATCCCCTACTCATTTTTCGATACACCATACCCTTACTTACACCGATTCACATTTTGCTCAACATTACTACTACCTAACCTAACTTGGGAAGTTGTAAATGACCTACACAACAGTGATAATTTCAAAATACGAACTTGTTATTCAAGCAATGTAAGACCTGCAACACCGCAATCTATAACAAAAACGCGATTTAAATATAACCAGGCAAGAATATAAAAATTGTAAAACAAAATTAATAGAAAAAATAAAAATAACAACCAATACAAACAAAGAAGCAGCTACAATTCAAAAGGTCATTCGTTCAGATAGTAATTATCTATACCTCGACCATACAAAAATCCCGCACGTAAAAAATACGGCCCATGGTGGAGCCAGGATCTAAATATATTACAAAAAGACAAGCAAGATGCCTCGAAACTCTTCAGAAATAGTATGACAATTCCCAATCTTATCGATTACAAAAAGAAAAATGCAAAACTCAACGAACTAAAGAAATTATCAAAAGCTTCGAAAACTTTACAAAAAATCTAAATCCGTAATCTTCATTAAAAAATATATGGACTGGAATACGCACATTAACTGGAAACTATGAATTTAAAATTATAAGAGTTAAGAATACAACAACCAAAAATTCGACAAAAACCATCAAATGTTTTAGTGAATATTTGTCAAACATATGAAAGATTTATAATTTTTCTAATGCATACAAATTACAACTTAACAATGTATTAAATTTAAATGTTAATCATGAACCAATTGGACCAGCAAACTTTCTAGAAAACCCCATTAACCTAATTGAATTTAATAGCAGCCTTAACACCACAACAGGATCTTCACCATGGTTCGATGGTATAACTTATAATTTAATTAAGTAAGAACAGCTCAATAGCACTCAAAGAGAAAATTCTGATCCTATATAATATTTTTGAAACTTGAGTTATACCTCAAATATACAAAACTGCGATAATAGTGCCAATAAAAAGAAACCTAATAAAAATACAACGGATATCAGCATTTATCGCCCAATCACTCTTTTATCATGTTTGGGAAAGCTACTTGAAAAAATTATATCAAAACGGCTATTATGGTATCTACGGCTCTGAAAATCTCTCCCAATCAAGTCGGTTCCAAAACCGGCTCTGGAACAATGGATGCGCTATTATATATAGACCGTATGATATGCAAAAACCTCTCTACAAAAAACCACCTATCAATTTTATCAGTCGATTTTGAAAAGGCCTTTGACCGAGTGGGAATACATCTTGTTTTAAATAAACTTAATGCTTGGAAAACTGGATCCAAGACTTTTATCTATATAAAGTCATTCCTAACAAATATAAAATTAAGAGTTAAGGTTAACAATATTATATCCAACACAGAATCTATATACAGTGACATACCTCAAGGTTCTCTATGACACTCTTTCTAATTGTGTTTGAAAACCTTAACGAAATCACAAACAAACAAATGATTCAATATTGCATATATGCTGACGATCTTTACTTAAGAAGTCAACAGAAATCGATTACAGACATTGAAAAAGAATTTGAAAAATCTTTGAAAGAAATTGAAACCTGGTCATAATGTCAACATATTTATATCTGCAAAAAGCACAATAGTAATGAGGCAAAAATTTTAGTTCAAAATTATCGGATAAAGAATACTACCAATCTTAAGATTTTGGGACTTATCGACAACAAAAAGACATTTAAAAATCACTGTGATTACTTAAAGACTAACCTTCAAAAAATGCTAAATGTAATAAAATACCTCTCATGTCAAAAAAGCCAAATTCATACAATTAGTTTAGTTAACGTCACTAAATTAATAATATGATCCAAAATAGATTAGGGTTTAACGATATATGGTAAATGTGCAAGAACAAATATACAAAAAGTAAAAACAATTTATAATTCATCTATAAGAAGCAGTCTAAGAGCATTTAGGACAACGTCTATTAAATATCTAATCGTTGAAGGAAGAATACTGAATATCGAATATAAAATGTAACTTAATTACAACAAGTAAGAGTGCTATATTCGGCTATGCCGAATCTTATATACCCTTCACCTTTGTTGTGAATGTATTAATTGCCAATTTTCAGCGTATAGCATCCTAAATATATCAAGAAAACGTTTAAAAATTTTACATTTAATTGCTGACGAACATATTATATTGTAGAAGTTACAAACGAAATAACAATCTTAGAGCATAAAAACAACAACGCCAAACGAAACGAAACACAAAAAAAAAACAAAATACGCAAAGCAATGAAGCCAACACACATCCAAACATATGTACGTTTTGTTGGTTTTTTGTCAAAGCATGCAATAAATTGTCTTTTTAGATGAAATTTCCAGAGGTTGTCTCGGATTTTGGCTCATTCTCCATTATTTATGGACGGGTTTTGCTGACTTTAAATAGGAAACTTCTCGAAAGCATGTCTGACAAGATTATTGAAGATTTGGATCCCGAAGATATCTGGGGTCTTCAGAAAATTGATTTCAACAGACGGACATGGCTTAATCGACTCGGCTATCTATAAGGATCCAGAATATATATACTTTATAGGATCGGAAAATTATATTGTGGAAATTAAAAACGGAATGACAAATTTATATATACACTTCTGACGAAGGTGAAGGGTATACAAATATATCAACCTAACCATTTACTAACTTACTAAAATAACGACAAACCGAATTAAAAAATTAAATCAACTCTTGGCGATCTATGGTATATTTGTAAATCTTTGAATTGTACGAAATTAAGATCAACAAAAAAAATATTTTCATAGACTAAACACAAAAAAGAAATCACATGAGACTTAATATATATATAAGGATATATCAAATCAATGGGTAATAGAAAACTGGAAGATAATTTTTACAGATGGTTCCAAAACAGCACATGGTACGTATTTGCAGAAGAAGACGGTACTCTAATAAATCACGGTATTTTAACTGAACCAGCATCTATTTTAGACGCCGAAGCTCAAGCTATATATGAATGTTTACTATTAAGTAAAAGAAATGATGAAAAAAATAATAATAGCTACAGATTGTCAAAGTTTTTTCCAATCCCTTCAAAATACAAAAGCAAAAAATTAAGAAATAAAAAGTATACAACGAAATATACTTGAATTTGCTGACAAAATCAAAAAAAAAAAAAAAAAAAACACTATTAAAAACAGAAATTAATTTGAAAAGCAAAAGGCAATGGAAGGAATACACTCATCCTTATAAAGAAATTAACCCTACCCGTAACCCAGTGATTCTTCCAATCAATACCAACACTCAAAGAACATATTGTACACCAGATTACGACTAGGCCATACACATCTTACCCACAATTACTTAATTGAGAAATCTCCTCAACCGATTTTCAATTCTTGCCAATTACCACTTACTACAAAACATATCCTAAATGATTGCAACATATTAAGATATATACAGTGTTGGAAAAAATAATAGAAACTACAGCTTTTTTTCAAATTTTTAAGTATATTAGTCAAGTTTGGTTTTTTTAAATAATATTTATATGCAGTTTTGTTTATCAGACATACAACATAAGAAAAATTGTAATAAAAATTAATAAAGTGCAGTACAAAATAAACGATTAAAGTGACTTCACTATAGGTTACTAAAGTGACTATTGACTTAATGCTATGTTACATGGGATATCAGTATCCCAGGAAAAATAAAAGTTAACTGTATGAGAATTATATCAACACAATTTGTATAAAACCAGTTTGAACGAATTACTCACAAAACGTTTAAAAGGACAACACTCCACTGTATATAAGGGACACATTAACTACTTGTTTAACTGCTGAGTTTTTACCATACAAAGTGTGTATGTGTGTGGGTGGGTTTTTTTTTTTTTTAAATACTAGCATAAACTGGTGAACTATAATTCAAATGGTCAAAAGGCTTAAACACTGAAAGCCAAAATTTAAATAACTAAGTTAATAATACATCACCTACAGGACATCAAGAGGATGTTGAAGCTCTTTTTATACATCATGAAACTGCTACAGTTTTGCCTACACATTCAACAAGAGGGAGAATTATTTAACATTAGAGCTCTTCTTTGGTCGCTGGATCAGAGAACATTTTTATTACATCTCGTATTCAACAAATCCTATTATTGCCATTAGAAGCAAACAATTTTCGAATGGCAGGGCTTGGGGGAGCTATAATTGGAAGCTCAAAAGGAAAATGTAGCATTACGTTGAAATCAACATTATCAGATTTTACAATAACAATGAAAGTGATAGTAGTTCCAAATTTATCTCAACTTTTACCATCAAAAAGTTTAAAAATTCGAAATTTTGAGGAGGTACAATGCTTAAATCATGCAGATCCCCAATTCTTTAAACCGTCTACAATAGACATGATTATTGGAAGTGACTATTTACCCTTTATCAACCGAACAGGGGTAAAGTCAAATTTATTAACTAATTTTGAGACCAGAGAGTCTCATTTTGGATGGTACATCTCAGGTTCTGTATCCGATATTGAAGAAGTTGATAGAGATATTTCAATATCAGAAGCAAATAAATACAATCAGGGGCCGAATTACCGCATTCGTGATCGAATAAACTATCGTATCGAAAAATAATTTCGATATCGTAATTATAACAAAATGTACTAAATTTCATGCTCGATATCGAATGCCGTAATCCCAAATAAGAAAATTACGATCGATTTTACTCGATATCGAATGCGGTAATTCGGCCCCAGATTGTATGTAATACGTTATGTAATACGTCTTCCCTTTAAAGAAGAATGGAAAAATCTATTGACAAAATTTCAAATTTAAAAGAGCAATATCAACTAGTTCCTCAAGAATATATTGAACTAAATCATATGGAACCGATAGTTCATAGCGAATCGCACGATGAAAAACAATTTTCTCTTTATTTACCGCACCATGCAGTTTATTTACCCGAGAGCAAAACAACAAAAATGCGTGTGGTATTTAATGCATAAAATAAACTGAAAGTGGATTCTCCTTAAATGATGTACTTCATCAAGGTCCTACTTTACAATCCGATTTGGCGAAATTACAAATATGTATTCACAAGGAATGTACCGCCAGATATTGGTGCATGAAGAAGATCGTAAATACCAACGAATTTTATATTGCAACAAAGATAATAAAGTTGTTAAGCCGTATCAATTAAAAACTGTTACGTTTGTAATGAATTGTGCTCCATTTTTAGCAATTCAGACTATATTGCAATTAAGCTATGATTGCAAATATATATTTCCTAAAGCGTCAACTATTTTGAAGGAAAAAGTTTACGACGACGATATACTGTCAGGAGGACATTCGATTGAAGAAGCAAAACTAAAACAAACCCAAATAAAAGAGGCTTTAAATTCAACTCGTTTCGCCTTGAAAAAATTGATAGCTAATCATAGTATTCTACTTGAAAACTTCTTGATAACTCTAGCAATATTAAAACCTTGGGGATTTCCTGGAATGCGCTATCGGACTCATTTTATTATAACGTAGAGCAGATGGAAATATTACCATCATATACTAAACGACAGATTTAAAGTCCAATAATTTTAATGCAACAGCTGTGGCAATGTAAATCTGATTGGGACAAAGCTATTCCATCAAATTTATCAGAAAAATGGAAATAATTCATTAAAAACTTACCTCAGATTTCGAACTTGAGGATTCCGAGGTGGATTAAATTTGCCCCGCAGTACCAGATTCAAATGCATGGATTTTGTGATTCATCAGAAATGGCCTATTGCTGTACCATTTACATGAGAACTACGTCTCCAACGGTTGAAATCTTCTGCAATTTGCTAGCAGCAAAGTAGCACCTATCAAAAAGATAACTATTCCTAAGCTTGAATTATGCGGAGCTTTATTACTCGCAATATTGGTTAAACACTTTAGAATAAACGCAGGTCCCCCATGAACTATTTATCTAGGCTGGCTTCAGAAAACGCCTAATACTTTAAAACATTTGTTGCAAACAGAATTGCTAAAATCATCAATATTATCAACAATAATCATTAGAAACATATGAAAAGTGAAGACAACCCCGCAGACATTGGCACTCTTGGATGTTCCCCTTAAAACCTCATCGAAAGCAATATATGATGGGATGAGCCCTCTTGGCTTACTCAACCAGTAGAAGACCTAGCTAGAGAAGCGCACATTTGATCCAATTGATTTGGAAACAAAAAGGACAACAAACTTTCACTTAAAAGCCACATTAGAAGATAAAAGGTCCCTAGAAGAGACTAAAATATTCGATATTTTAAATGATTTCTCGTCATTTGCCCGAGCACTAAGAGTAAGTAGTAATCAGAGATGTACATGAGTTGATTCCCTTTTTTTTCTATATGAATGAAATCACTGCATTTGTTGTGTTTTCAATCATCAACATGTGCTAATTATATTGCTTGCAGTGCAGTGTTTTCAGACAATGGTCGACATTTTCTGGGTGCAAGCTTGAAACGTCTTAAAAATCATAACACCTTCCTCAAAGCAGTTTAAAAATCCCTAATTAAAGAGTAAAGCACTCATTGGTTCGCAAGGTCATTTATTGTTCCATATGCGACCCACAGGGGCGGGTTTTGGGAAGCGGCAGTTAAAAGCATGAAATCTCACCTTAACCCTTAGACATACACATAGGTCTGGCCAGACTTTTTTGGATTTGTTTTGCAATTGATGATTTTTTTGTGTAAATTTATTGATATGACGATTGACGATTTTTTTTTTAAATTACTAACATGTTGACGGTTTTCAAACTTATCATAGAAATTTAAATAAATATATAACAGAGTTTTTCGAAATTTAGGTAAAAGACAAGATTTCTCGATGTACAATTAATATTGATATGGTATTGAGTATTTAGAGAATAGTATGAAAATTGCTCCCTAAGATTTAAAAACTGTGTTTTTTCCACTGTTTTTCAACAATTTTCTAAATAAGTCAGTAGTTTGGAATCTGTAAAATAGAAATACTTTTTATAATATATTATTATTATTTGCATATATGTGTTCATGATTACTGCTTTGTAAAATATATACATTAATTGGCATAAATTGGCTTTTTATATTACTATGAATAAAAGTTAAATAAAAATACTTCTATACCACCTTTGTTAAAAAGTTGCATATGGGTATTTACAGACGGCAATACTGTTTCCAAATTTAAAATATTAATTTGTCAAGAAATTAGTTTGAAAAATATATTTCCTGGTTACACGGTACACAGTGGGGGATCTGAAAAAAAAAGTGGAAATAAATCTGTAACTTCTAAACGAATGGCTCGAATCGTTTGAAATGAATCGTTTTTAATGAAACTTTAGACTTATATAGAAACTTTTGATCGAAATACAAAAGTGAAGAAGAAATTAGTGAATTGTTTTTGACAATCCCACAATTCCCAAAAAACTTTTAAAAAATCCCAAAATTGTGATTTTTCTGATTTTTGAATCTATTGAAGGCACCAAGCTCGGGGCTATGAAATCCCTTTGCACAATATTGAAGAACATATTGGGACATACAAAACAGGTCTTAATTTTTTGAAAGCAGCTATGCGATTTTAGAATATGTTGTCTAAAGTTGAAATTTTCATAAAAAATATGTCTAATTCGGAAGGCTCTGGACCATGCAATAATACAAATTTTTATATTATTTTGCTTTTATATTTCCAGAAATGTTACCTTTCAGAAAAATATAAACACATTATTTATCTTTTTCTCATTTTCTGTATAATTTAAAATTAATGTAGTTACTTTTTTCGAAAAAAAAAAATGGCGGAAAAACGACTTTTTTATTTTTTTTAAATTTGAATGCACATAACTTTTGACTCAGTAAATATTTTGTAACATTTCTTTCTTAAGATTATTAACAAATTTGTTGTTAATTCAAAAAAAGACACTTCAAGAAAATCGGGAAAGAATTGGATCCGTTATTAGCAAAATAGCAGACCAAGGTAGGCAAAAAAAATAAAATTTTACTTTTCAAATTCGAATAACTCGTAAACTATAAGAGATAATATATGGCTAAAGCAATGTTTTTTGTAGATCCATATATATAAAAATCTTTCAAATCGGATCGCAAACAAAAATTTGGCATCATTTTTAATTTTTGATATACCCGAGGTGCCCCACTTTGGGGCATTGTGGCTCGGCCCCCCTTGGTTGTTTAAGCCCAAATTCAAAACTTAAACTTACCAACACCTCCTCTATAGCCGTGGGAAATTTTATTAAAATCGAGCTATTCGTTTAGAAATTACAGATTTATTTCCACTTTTTTTTCAGATCCCCCACTGTGCGGTAGTAATCAATATATTATTTCGTTAATTATTGATGTTTTCTGCAAATTTTATTTATTTTTTATATTTTCTTCACATTTATTGTTCACTAAATTTTTATAAAGTATTATTCATAATTAATTTTTAAATTTATTACAACGTTGTAAAACTAATTTTGCAATGAAATTCTTTTTTATAAACCTTTTATAAAATTAAAAATTGATTACTAATAAGGGGGATAATATTTAAAGATGGAATTATTGTTCCCATTAATGTAAATTAAGTTAGTGAAACCAATTTTTGTTTTTTCAAATATTTGCAGAGACAATCGAATTTTAGTATTAAGTATTAGCGAAAAAAGAAAACTTTAACGAAAATATAATTCAAAGAATAATTTTCCTCTAAAATGTGTAACGAATTATACAAAACTGGAAAATATGCTGTTAAACATCCAAACAAGGATAAAAGTTAAAATGTACAACTTTTCAGTCGATAATGCTGAAGTTACAATCAATGGGTATGAAAATTAAGATTTGTTATATTTTCAAGCATTCTTCCAAAATCATTAACTTTGTTATTGGCTAAATTCCATTGTGGGTTAATCGTCAAATCGGGCTTTGGTGTAGACGCTATCAATATCAGTACTGAGTTAGTTAAAAACACATATCCTTTGCCAAATGTTTGGTGCAATGTAGATTAATCAATCAACTTGTGCTCTGGTGAATATTATACATATATCGGTCGAACAGGTAGTTGAAGTCGTCAAGTCGTTGATCTGAAGTTGATGTGTTGCAGTGTCATTATGTTATAAACATAAATCCTTTGTCAAATACTTTAGCGATGAAGAATGTTCAACGTTCATCAATAAGTTGAATAACATATAACACCTTCTATCAATTCAAAATACCAAGAATAATCAAGAGTTATCCTAATGTAATCCAATTGTTATAGTATTTAAAGAAATTCTAATGTGATTTTGCTTAAAAAATTTATGAATACCGATCGTAAATCAAAAAAATAATTTGTATTATTTGAAAATCTAATACATTTTTTGTTTAAACGATGAAATTTTATTATGCCACGTACTTTTTGAACTAATATTAATACCCCGTATTATCGTCAGAAAATAAAATAATAAAGATACATACACTTTGATGAACGTTCTTTAGACTTTTTTAATATTTTTGGCAAAAAGGTCAAAGAAATTAATTATCAAACTCTGGTTTATAGTTTACGAATTTATCAGCTAACATTAAACGTATTTTTACCGAAATAAATATAAAAAAAAATTGTGTCATAGTTTTATGAAGACAAGACTTAAGTTGTACTGCTGAAGATGACCACGACTTCTTCTTACTGGACCTTTGGCTGCTATGCATTGTGGACTATTTGATACCCAATCGGCTACAGCTTGCTGACAACCGACCCAATAAATCCATTGTTTTACTTATGCTAGGGTTTTCGTTACGCCAAGGTGACTACCACTGGGACCGTCATGGAACTCATTCATTACTTTAATTATTTTAAAGGCAGGCACCACAATTAGATTTGTCACGGTTTTACCGTATGCACTCTCCCATATTCGGTATAAGCAACCATTTAACAACTGTAGACTATTCCATAGAACCCAATACGATTTCATTAGTGGACTTTCGGCTGATATTTCATTGCGGGCTGGCCTTCTACCTTCTTCTTTTGCCGTTATTTTCTTTGCCAGTACGGGGTAATTTCATTGCGCCTCAGACCAATCTTCGCTGGAATCTATATGTATTAGTCGAACATCGCTGACACTTTCTTTTATCTTAGCTTTTGTGAAATGCTTGCATTCTACGTTGCATGGGTGTGTTGAGAGCGCATCCGCATTGCCATGTATTCCACCTTTTCTGTCCTCAATGCCTAAATTATACGACTGCAGACGATCAATCCAACGAGCTAGTTGGCCTTCAGGTTCTTTAAATTGCAGCATCCACCTAAGGGCAAATTTGAAGTGTTGGCCATACAGATACTTACGTGTAACGCAGTAGTTTCTTTCAGGCTTCGAAAGCGTTCGGCTGAAGTATCCAATGACTCTTTCAGTGCCATCGACTACTTGTGCTTCACTCCATTGGAATGGTTGCGACTTCTTAGTCAGCTCGAGTAAGTTTTCGGCTACACTGGCGAAATTCGGGACAAACCAATTTGTTACAGCTAGAGTGTCCAGAGTATCGTATATCCTTGGTAGTGGATAGCTGTCGTTCTTGGCCATCTTTTGTCTTAACTATGACCACGGGCGAGCTCCAAAGTCTAGAATATGGTTCGATTACTCCTTTTCGCTCCATTCCGTTTACCAGCTCCTTTATTTCACTACGTTTTGCTAGAGGAATACTTCTAGGCGCCTGCTTTATTGATCGCGCATCCCCAGTATCTACCTGATGTTTTACAATTGACGTTCTTCTTTGGTTTTGACTTTTTAATGCGAAGACGGATGCATGTTACCTCAGAAGCTGTTTGGCTTTATTTTTATCTGGTGATGATAGTTCTTTTACCCATTTACCCAAATATTCCGCTAGTAGCTCGAGTTCTTTGGTGGATTTATTGACAGGCTTTTCCTCACAATTGATTACTGCCTCTGCGGAAGCACATTCACCTAATTCGGAATTTGGCCTTACGACTTTTTCATAGCTGAACAAGTTAAGTACTCTTTCGGGAACTATTCTGTCGTTGCAGGATTTGACGAGGGCTTCTGCTGTTATAAGGTCACGTCCCACAAACTAAGCGTGCTATGGCTTAATTAGTTAGCGCGTTTGATCATTAAGCATGATATGGTATTTGCGGCCTGGATTCAATTCCCAGCCCCTGTCAATCAACAACATCAGTTTATAATAATTATTAGTATACTAATAACTAATATTTAACACAGCGCCCTTCTTCGGTGGTATAACATTAAAACGCCACCGAAGTAAAATAAATAAAGGTTGTTGGCTTGAATAATGCGCCATCTCACTACCAGAGGCGCTGCAACCTGCACTAATAACAAACATAACACGCAATTACAGAGTTGTCAATAAAAGCCTTTCTCCTCCTTTCACCATATTTCCTTATACAATATATCCCCTTTTTAAAGAAAGTAACACAATTAATATATAGGCATATTAATTGCATGAGCGTTACTTCTCTTTAAACAAAAATAAAAATCTGTTGTACTCACAATCTCCGTCCACACGGTCCCATACCAAAGCCACTGACAGCGGATGCGACTTTTGATGTTTAAGAGTAACTAACTTTCTTACTTGAGCTTTGCTTTCATATCCGACGTCCAGAGGTATTTCGACATATCGCCAAATCATAACTTTTTTTCCCATATCCAATGTAATGCCGTAACTAATCATGAAGTATGTTCCAATGATTACTTCGTCCACAATATCGGCAACAATAAATACATGATTGACGCTAATGTTGGCAACGGTTACTTTTACATTTGCTTTACCATGGACAGTGCCAGGCTCTCCAGTAGTAGCGGTGGGTAAACTTTCTCCGCATAGTGGTTCAATTGTTTCTTTACTAAGTAAGGTCTGATGATAGACTGCCACGCTCCTGTGTCTGTAGAAAAAATGTGCTTCTGACCGTTGAGGTATCCACTAGCCGTAAAATTGCTATTTTTATGTTCGTTTTAGTTTAATGGTGACTCTTGTGTTGATTGGTGACAATCAAAGGTCTGCCGTCAAACTGATTCAAATGTTATTAAACAGTATCTGGAGAACTTGTCCGTTGATAGAAAACCTGATTCATTTAGAAGGAATGGTCCACATGATGTTTCTTAAATAGAGAGCATTTCAAAAGAGCTCCCAACACATCCGGTAGGAAAGCAGTCCGGTTAGCTCAATACTCGGACTAATTGGTACGAAAGTTAAAGCCAATGCTGGTTCAAAAACATACAAGGCTCAAATAGTTCCTGACAGGAACTTTAGAGGCATAATTTAGAGGCCTAAGACAGAGCATGAAAATTGAAGTTAAATTTTATACAGAAAATATTCCTGCTGCATAATGGATGACGAAACGTACGTATCGAAAATTTTTCCCAGCTTCCGGGTCAATATTTTGATGTTAATGGTGCTCTAGGGAATGTTATAGAAATACAAATTTTCTCATAAAGTTCTTGGCATGGCAAGCAATATGCAGTTGCGGCAAAAGAAGCCAAACATTTGTTCAAAGGACTCTTTAAATACCGAAAGTTACATCAAGGAATGTTTACAAAAGAGGATACTTCCATTCATAAGACTTCTTAATATGTCCACTTATATTTGGCCTGTTTGGCATCCTGTCACTATGTTAAGCAAGGTCTTGAGTGGTTCAAGAACAATAATGTGTTATTTGTACCAAGAGAGGCAAATCCTCCAAACTGCCTAGGACTAAGGCCAGTGGAGAGATATTGGGCTCCTGTTATTATTGAAGAGCACAAGCAAGGTGTTTAAAAGTGTGGTAGGTTTTAAACGGAGATGCACTACCTGTTAGAACAAAGTGACATAAAGCTTAATAAAAACCATAATGGAAGGGTTTCGGGAAAATATTCACAAATTCATCACTATTAAATAATGTTTTTGGTAAATTGTAATAATAATTTCAATCAAATAAAAAAAAAATAAAAACTGTAAATTTAATGGTTTAATTTTTATTAACATATATGTAAGTTAAGAATTTTTCGATCTCAGTCATTATATACCGGCTGATCCAAATAAATTTGACTTTTTTTATTAGTAATCAATCAAAGTAATCGAAACTTTAAATAATTTGACATGTTTTTAATAAGACGAATTGGTAATGATTTAAAACATTTATAAACAGGAACATTCTAACTGCAATGATTTCTCCTATGAAATTAAAATGTTACGGGCGGTTGCAATCATTAAGTAAGACTAGGGATATTGAAAGCGCTGTGGAAAAGCTCACACCTTCTCTCAGTGAGGTCGCAAGACGCACGTGCATTCCCACTGCGCGCAGAGGAAAGGTAAGACCTCCATGGTAGTCGAACACTAAGCGTAGTTGTCGTAAACTATTCAACGAGGCGAAAAGTTCACGCAACTGGTCAATGTAAAAGTCTTCGTTGGACAAATTTAAGAATCAGGTTAGAAGCGCAAAACGTATGTCCTGGAGGAATTTCTCCAGCGGCGTCGAAAGTTCCTCTGAGACCAATCGTCTGTGCAAGTTCCTGTCGAAAACAGCAACTGTTCAGGGTTACATTCAGAAACAAGATGGTATGTGGACAACTGATGGATGTGAGACACTAGAAGTACTCATGGACACTCATTTTCCGGGGAACTTGCCACTAAATATGGCTAGTGCATCCCAACCGAACAATCAGACAACAACAATCAGACAACTCCGTCAATTACAATTGACGAACATATGATAAAATGGGTCATACGGGGTTTTGACTCTAATAAGTCTCCGTTACCGGATGGCATAATACTCGCTGATCAAGGATCATTCCAAGACGCTCGTATGTGAATGTCTATGATTCTTTCAAAGGTTTTCAGCAAAAATTATAATAGACTTATCGGTCTGAAATCTTTTGCTTTTGTGTGTGACGTTTTCCCTCCTTTCGGAATGAATGTCACAGTACATTCGGTCCACCGTTTTGGTATGTACGACCATACAAGACATGCATGATAAATCAGCCAAGGAGTGACTAGATCTATATTATCTCCTCTCAACACGCCTACATGAAGGGCAAATCTGTTGAGACAGCACTTCACTCCTTAGTGGGATATATTGAGAAATTCCTTGAATTAGGTAATTTCTCATTAGTGGCCTTTCTGGATATAGAAAGAGCCTTCAATAATGTAGAATCTGCAACTATAGTTTCAGCTCTACAAGACCTTGGTCTTGACCAATCTACTGTAAGGTTCATCATGAACCTTCTAAGATACAGGATCAATGGTTCCGAAAAGAGAACGGCGGTGATCACGAGAATGGCCACTAGGGGTACGCCTCAAAGAGGCGTCTTATCATCACTCCTGTGGAATCTGGCCATAAATTGTCTACTCAGGAAATTGGATCTCATGGGTTATAAAACTGTCGCCTACGCGGATGACTTCGCAGTGGCAGTCTCTGGGATCCACTTGGGCACTATCGGATAATTAATGGAGTTTTTGTCTGGTGGAAGGCATTAGACAATGGCTCAATTTACATGCTATTCGATAGAATTATGAGAAGAATGGAAATTCTGATAACAGGAGCTCTAAGAACGACCGCAACAAAGTCGCTCCTATTGTATTGAACTGGATCCCTGTGGATCTAATGGCAAGAAAAATGGGATTTGCCTCCGCCTTTAGGCTAAACGCGATTGGGGCGTGGAAACATGCTCCATACGTTTACGCCAGCATAATAGGTAGTATTCAGACTCTTCCGGATGATATCGATTATCTGGGCCCTGCTTGGCGAGAAATGTCGGTTTCTCAATTCCTTATAATACGGAAGCAATGGACAGACCTTTACTTGACACAACGGGTTGGCGTAGGTGTCTACATTCGGGAATTCGACATTAGGTTATCTTTTAGACTTCCAAATGAATGTAGCGTAATTCAGGCTGAAATATCAGCCATAAAAATGGCGGCCAACTGGCTCAGTTATAACAATATATCAGACAGAGAAATTCGTATATATACTGACAGTCAAGCCACAATAAAATCTATAGCAGGTGTATACACAACATCTAATTTGGTCCAGGAATGCCGGGCACCCTTAAACAGGATGGCGAGACATTCAATAGTCGTACTCAAGTGGGTACGGGGACACGGAGATATTACAGCCAACTGTGTCGCTGATGATTTGGCGAAAAAAGGCGCCATATTACCCGACGGAAACATAGATTTCTTATGTGGGATAACGTTATCCAAATGCAAGCTACAAATTAGTAATTTCTACTATGAGCTCGCTCAGACAAGATTGGGTTGTGAACCCACATGCACTATAACCAGAATGATATGGCCCCGACTGAATCGTGGTCGAACAACTTATCTTCTAGGCTTGTCACGCTCACAATTGGGTGGCGTAGTTTCGGTCATTACCGGACACTGCACTTTTGGCAACCACGCAAGGAGACTTGGCTTGGCCTACAACGACTTCTGCAGAAGTTGTCAAAACTTCATCTTCTTTGTCACTGAGATCTACGCTTACGGTTTCTGGGACACCGTTCCATAAATAGTATTTCTGAGCTCTCGAATATGAGACTTGAGGGCATTAATGCCTTTATAAGAATACAGTAATTGGTTGAAAAGACCAGACATAGGAATCTCTCTAGAGTAACCTAATAACCACTATCTTATTGATACGAATTTTTTTGGAAATCTCCTTCTCTCTTTCTTCGAACATCTTCTTCTTAACTTTTCAATCTTCCCCTTCTTTCTTTTCATTTCTATCTGCCCCTCTTTCTTTCTAACTTTCTACTTTCAGGTAACACAAATGAACCATTGTTTGGACCAACGTGAACTGTTCTTCAATTCTTCAATTTCGCGGCAGCCGGGAAACCTAACCTAACCTTGTCCTTTTTTTACGGCTGATATTCAAAACTTCTTAAATTGTATTACGTCAATAGTTAGCGATGATACATCTATTCTAAGCTCAGAGGAACTCGCTGCTAATGTAATCTCTATTTTTAAAAATGCTTATGGTAAAACCAGAAAAAATAAAAGCAAATATAATTTAGTAAAAAACGCATTGAAGCACAAGGTATTGCGGTCAAATCATTTCAATCAGGAGCCTGATAATACCCTGTGCATGGGAAAAGGGTAGAGTTATCCCAATCCTCGAACCAAGGAAGAATACGACTGAGGGACAATCATACATGGCATTTTAATCATCATGAAATCATGTATGTAATATTCCATAAATTTCAAATTATTTACTGACACAAAATGCATTATAAATAAACTCTGCTAACTCTCTGCTAAACCTAATCGGTCTGTTTAGCAGAGAGTATTATCAGGCTCCTGACTGAAAAGATTTGACCGCAATACCTTGTGCTTCAATGCGTTTTTTACTAAAATATATTTGCTTTTATTTTTTTTATTGCATATCGTTGTGTGCGATGTATACATATAACATTTTTTTTAATCATTCGTTGCAATTCTCTGCGCCCTATATAACATAAATATACTTACATGCTCGCTCTGATTATGCGTGTTATTATAAGTTTGTCGGTCTATTTTTACTTCACGTTTGTTTTTAATTACATCCTTTCGCTTTCCGTCTCTATTCTTTTGACAATCGGATCTGAAAAAAAATTAAATTTTAATTGATTTATGTATACTTATATATACAAACTATCGAAAAAGATAAAAATGTGTTAATTTCTTAAAAGATACAAGAATGCAACACCGAAAAAAGCTGAATAATTTATTTTATATAATTAAAAATCTATAATTTTTCTTGTTATAGATAATAGACACGTTAAAAAAATACAAAAGTATAAGTTGTAACATTTTAACGTACTAAATTACAAAGTGACAAAATAATGAAGTATAAATACTTGGGAAGTGATACTAGTTGTCTGGTAGGTTTGTCGAGTACAACAAGAACCGTTTTTTGAAGAATTGACAAACATTTTGTTTTCGCGAATTTTATTGCATTCGCAAGCACGAATTTGACCTACTATCATTATTTTATACATTTAAAATGCGATACCACCACAACATAACCAGGAAAGAATAATGTACTTGATAAAACATTCTTCTTCAACCAAGTTTCAGTAATTCCTATAACAAATTAATTCATCTTCATAGTTTATGACCAAAATTCAAATTATTTCGATACTGATGAAGTTGATGTCATCAAAGATCATTTTAACAAAATCAATAATTCACAAAAAAAAATAAAAAAAATTTGCAAAAATAAAAAATAATTAATCAATAAATATAATGCTGGGACTATATGATCACATTATGATGCGGATAAATGAGAATGCGAAGATATTAATTTAATGGGTACCATCTCATATTGGTATATGTGGAAACGAAAGTGCAGACGTGGCAGCGAAGAATGCACACAATTTAACACGTGTAACCGAAACTCCATGTATACCAAGCGTAATTTACAACCAATATCGAGCTTTATACAGGCAACTTCATCCTTCTCTTTTAAGACCTAAATATAATATTGACATGACAAGAAGCGATTGCATTATGCTAGGTCGTCTGTGAGTTGGCAAGACTAAATTCAACACTCAACACTATTATGAAAACACATCCCCGCAAAAATGTGCTTTCTGCGACACTATTCTTACTATCTCGCATATCTTTACGGAATGTGAAAACTCCAAAATTGATGGGACCCTGGATGATATCATTGACTGCACCACAAACATGAATCTTTCATCTATAAGAAGAAGTCTTCAAAGACATAATATTCAGGATGTGTGAATGGATCCATTATCCATGATTTTATATATATGTACATATATCGTTTTTTTTGTCACGTTAAATCTTTAAATTTAGTTGTATATATTTAAATTTTTTTTATTTTATTTTTCGCTTAATGTTTATTTTATATTTATTTTTTGATCTTTGATTTATTTAATGTCAATCTACACTTATACGTTTGCTTTTTAATTTTTCTTTATTATTATTTTAAATTACTTCCTTCATGGGGTATGTTTCCCCATGATACAAGAATATTTGGAGCATGTAATTCCCTATGAAATAATTTTTAAATTGAAATTTAAAATTTTTTTGGTCATCTATCAATATTCTTTTTTTTTATATATGTCTCACATACATATGTATTTACATTTTAAGTTAGATTTATCATTTACTTTCTGCACATATTACATTCTTTTTTTTGTGCGCATATGGTCTAGTAACCCGGCGCCATCCTGTTATATTTTATAAATTTATTTATAAAGTATATTGTAAATAAATAAATAATGCTGGGTATACACGATACTATTTTTCGTACTAATCGTAGTATGAGTAGAAGTACGGTTTTGTGATAGACGTTACTACAAATCGTACTACTGCAATTCCGAACCCGCAATACAAATCATACTTTCTTTTTCTTTCACTAGGCGGTTTTTGGACTCTCCTCTCTTAACTATCTAAACATACTTATTGAAGGGAATCGCTATGGACCTCATGGTCTCCGAGAGGAAGTACACATAGTTTACACCCCTTCCTAACCTAACCTAACATAAATGCCTTAATATATTGCTCATTAATGATACATAATATTGTTGCCAAAGAACACGCATCTCAGCAGAACAGCTGACAATTGTCGATGTTGTATGCAACACAAAAATAGTACACGATACAATTTTTCGTACTAATCGTAGTATGAGTAGAGGTACGGTTTTGTGATAGACGTTACTACAAATCGTACTACTTCCTTCGAAAAAAAAATTAAAAATAAAAAAAATATCACAAAATAACTGACATATATGAATAAATCGTTGAAGAAATACATTTCGTAGTACAGCAGCATGATACACGATACTAATTATCGTACCTAACGAAGCTCCGCCCTCAAAAAATCAAAATTTTTTGATTTTCATACTTTGTTAGTACGACATGATACACGTTACTAATTTCATACTTATATGATTTATCGAACGACTTATTGTAATGTATATACCTAGCATAAAATGTATCACTTAACATTTGCTAACCAAAACTTGTGAGATCATTATTTAAATGAAATGTTAAAAAAAAAATATATAGTTAAGAAAAATATAATAATACAAATATATTTAATACTGCCAGTTTTTTAAGGACATATTCGACCCAAAACATTCCTCTTCAGCATTTGAAAACATTCCTCAATGTTATGAGTTAACAAGAAAAACTTTTCAATTTGATTCCCTTAGCAGAGCATTGTTTTTTTACGTATTTATGCTAAAAGTCAATTTAATTTCACTTACCCTTCACTCTTATCTTGATATTTTTTCCGATTATCTTTGACGTTATCGCGGCGTATATCTGAAAAATAAATATTAAAAATTACTTTTAAGCAATTAGGATGTATTAGGAAGAATTTACAAATTTATAATATAAACTTTATATCAATATGTATTTATATTAAGGGTACAACTTTTTCCCTTTTTTGGAGTTAGTATGTTCGAATAGGATATTGAAAAAAACATGAAGTTCAGATACTATTGTTTTTAGAGTAAAACGCGTGTGTTCATGTTGAGTGTTACAAAAGAACTAAAAAATGATTCTCTCATCTAACTTGCTAATATACATTATACTGAAACAACCGTTACTTTAATAGTGATGTTAAAACCAAATGGTTATTCTATTTACAACACTTTCCCTGAATAAACATTTAATTAAACCAATATTAAAATAAATCAATTCAAAAATATGGAAATCAATCAAAAATATACATAAATCAAAAATCGCATAAACATAAAATAAAAATAGTTATACAATACCAAAGTGGGTTATAAAATTTCGATATACATCGCTGTAAAGATGTCAGTCATAGTCTTAGTATCCAAATATTCGAGTCTGACTTCTCCATTATCCAATTTTTCGCGTATAAACTTTATTCGGATGTCAACATGCTTGTTCTTGATGAATATGAGCTGATCTGTGCAATTTGAATAGCGCTTTTGTTGTCACTATATAATTTAATTGATTGTGGAGGATTTTTAACTAAATCCCGTTCAAGTCGTTGAAGCCATATACATTCTTGAATCGGTGATACTCAGCCATAAATTCAGCCTCAATTGAAGAGAGTGCCACCGTACGTTGTCTTTAAGAACCCAAAGATACTGCTGCGCCATACATATTGAATATATAACTAGTGGTAGAGCGTCGATCATCAATGCTTCCAGCCCAATCGGCATCACAGTAACCAGTGAGTCCTTCGGATTTGTTGTTGTAGACTATACCCTTATCAATGGTGCCCTTTAGGTACCTCATTACACGCTTTACTGCCGACCAATGTGCCTTTCCTGGATTGTTGTTAAAACGACTGAGCATATTCACAATATAGCAAATATCTGGTCTTGTATTTTGAGCTGCGTATAGTAAGCAACCAACAGCTTCCATATAAGGAACATTTTTCATTTCCTCTTTCTCCTTCTATTATCGAAATTCGCATACCCAGGACTGAAGAAGCTTCTCCCAAATCATTCATCCGAAAATATTTGGACGTCTCATCCTTAAGTTTGTTCCTCATGTTGATATTGTTGGAAAATACTAACAAAGCATCAATATAAAGTATAGAAACTGATCGGTTCGCTCCTTTTTAGGCCAAATTTAAGTAGTATACTATTTAAAGTTGTGTTCCAAACACGAGCCTTCTTCAATTGACAAACACATTTCATCATCCATTTGCATTTTATTGCCCTCCTTTCAGAAGAAGGATTAGCTAATGCCCATGTCTAATGTAAGGCTAATGAATTCATTTCATCATCCAATGCTGCACGCCACTGTTAAGCTTCTTTAGAGTTCAAGGCATCTTCGACTGTAACAGGATCTCCTGACACACCAGATTTGGCGGCGCGCCGCTCTGAACGAATAGCAGCGAAAAGCGCGTTCGACTGCAATTCCGAACCCGCAATAAAAATATTACTTTCTTTTTCTTTCACTAGGCGGTTTTTGGACTCTTCTCTCTTAACTATCTAAACATACTTATTGAAGGGAATCGCAACCTAACATAAATGCCTTTATATATTGCTCATTAATGATACATAATATTGTTGCCAAAGAACACGCATCTCAGCCGAACAGCTGACAATTGTCGATGTTGTATGCAACACAAAAATAGTAGTCGTTCGGTTTTGTCGAGAATCGTTTAGCTAACAACAAATGCTTACTTCAGCCGACAGCGAATATCGTTATAAATTTTACTGAATGGCAAATTTCATAAATTTTCGTTATATTTATTATAACGATACGATTATCGTTATAAAAGTTAGTGAATCGGACTACTGCTGCAAATTTATCATAAATAGTTATTACGGGAATACAACATTTACATTTTGGTTAGATTTTGTTTTCATGTAGTGAATTATATTTAATTAATAACAAATATTATAAAATAATAAAAAATAATTATTTCAAATTCGATACTATGTCGAAAGTTATGTGCTTTTATTCAACGTTAGAGTGTCAAAAAAAACGGCAAATTCAAAAAAAAAAAACGGTTTCCGATTTAACTGAAATACATATACATATGGGCAAGTCCCAGAAACAGTCCACCAAAAAACAAATTTTGAAATTAAGCAGACATGATATTTTTTTATTGTAATATTAGGCTAGATATGTATATTATATTTTATATATAAACAAAATGTATTTCGATGGTCATTAATACAAAAATTATTACCAAATTTAACACTACCTCAGTATCTTAATATTATCCAAAAAATTTTAAATTTTTTATGTGTTCATATCATTACTTAAGTGATAATGAAGGTTCCATCGAAAGCTATATTTTTGATCATTCAATTATCTTCAATGTTGGCAAAAATTTGTTTGTTTACTTTTTTGGAATGGTTCAAATTAGGTATGAAATATCAGGTCCATGCGATGTAACGTGCGTCACGAAAAACAAGTTTTTTTTTACTTTGTGAGTAAAATATTTTTTTTTTCAAGTCGTCTATAATTTTAAATCAATTGTATATGGTGATTTTAAGCAAAAAAAATAAAATTCGACAATTTGAAACAAATTTTTTTTTGGAAATTCAATTCTGTAACGTGCGTCACTATATTGAATTATCGGTGTTTTCCAAGTTAAAAAAATTAAGCTGTTGAAAAAATGAAGACGTGTGCAGAGCGTGCTCGAAATTATCGCAAAAAAATACAATCAGATAAAAGTTTAAAACAAAAAGAACGGTTAAAAAATGCGAAAAGGATGAAAATTTATAGGCAAAATCTTAAAGAAAAACTTTAAAATAATATATCGTTATCAAAAATACTAAAGGCTGACACCCGAAAGCGTGTGGAAATTTACAGAAAGAAAATAAAGCAACAAGAGCAACCAATAATATCGTTAGACGGTGCATATAAGTAACAAAGTTCAATTAGCTTTTCCAAAAGACATTAAAAAAAGAAAGAAAATTGTTGAAATGCTTACAGAAATATACTTGAAAGAGGAAGATAAGGCTCTAACAAAATTTACGGTTGACGAAGATATTAAATTGATTCATGAGTTTTACAATAATGATGACATCTCAATGGAAACTGCCGGCAGAAAATCCACACTTATATCAAAATCAAATAACCTTCCAATATCCAAAAGGTTCATGGTTATTACAGTTAAATAAGCTTATGAATTGTTCAAAACAACTTTTCCAGAAAAAATAATTTCACGTACTAAATTTCATAACAACCGACCAAGACACGTAAAATTATCTAGTAAACTTCCACATAACATGTGTGTTTGCCAGTATCATGCAAATTTTTAATTTTTATTAGAAGCTTTGTTGCTCATTTTTCCTAACTTCCCATCTAGCTTTGGCAACTTTTTAAAAGCAGTGTGTTGTGATGAAGCCAATGAAGTTTGTATGACTAATGAATGTAACAAGTGCATTAAAGATGTAACAGATGGTCTTATCCCTTTAAAAGATGTTAATCAGCTGGAACATCTAACTGAATGGAAGCAATGGAGATTAGTCGATAAGCGCATTCTCCTTAGTAATACGAGGGGACCAACAACTGATTTGATTAATGAATTGGAATCTCAGTTACCTTCCTTCAAACTACACTGTTATGTAAAAAGAACTCAACAAAAATATGATGTTTATTGCTTCCTGAAGGTAATTGTTAAGGAACTTAAACAAAAACATCCTATTTCTAAGTTGTCCATATTTTCTGATATTCAGTCAATTTAAAAACAAATTTATTTTGAGTAGTATACCGTATTTTATAGCAGAATTTGATGTGATTCACTTTGAATGAAATTTTTTCGCAACTTCCCACGGAAAAGGTGCAGTAGACAGAATAGGAGCTGTTGTGAAGGGAAAAATTTGGCAGCTCAAAATGTTATTCTCAACGCCTTTTTTAAATTAGCAAAAATGAATATAAATGGAATTTATATTTCATATGTTTCCAGTAGTTATATAAATAATACAACTGGTTTTCTTTCCGAGGTATGGGCTAACGTAAAGAGTATTCCTGGAATTAAAAGCAATTATTTTATGAAAATATGATCGAAATGGCTCTAACGGCGGGTTCAAAAAAACAAAAAATTAATTTGTAAACAAATTTATAATATTGTATTAATCAACAAATTAATTTTTAAACATACATCTTTTCTTATAAAAAGTTAATAAAAACCAAAATATATTATTTTGTTCAAACGAATATAATTGTGTCTATTTTCAAGGTACTGGATAAAATGTAACGTGCGTGCGTCACAAAATGTTCTCGGCAAATAATTTATATTAGAAATCCCTTTCATTCATCTTTCTTTTAGGAATAAAATTTTGTGAGCTTTATTATGCAAAATTCGCTAAAATTACGAAAAAAAAACACTTCAACTTTCAAAGTTACTTCCATTTTTTGTAACGTGCGTCACAAAACTTTGCGATCAATTATTTCGCAACAACTGGCAATTAAAAGGTAATATCTTATGCCATTTAGAATTGCACTTAAATCTCCCTATAGCGAATAGTATACGTTGGAGGTATCTTATTTGAAAAACCAAAATTTTTTCATATTTTAATATGAAAATGTGTACGAATGAAACGTTTGTCACGCAGGATTTGCCCATATGTATGTATGTATGTATGTATGTATGTATGTATGTATGTATGTATGTATGTATGTATGTATGTATGTATGTATGTATGTATGTATGTATGTATGTATGTATGTATGTATGTATGTATGTATGTATGTATGTATGTATGTATGTATGTATGTATGTATGTATGTATGTATGTATGTATGTATGTATGTATGTATGTATGTATGTATGTATGTATGTATGTATGTATGTATGTATGTATGTATGTACCTTATTAGAAGGGTATATATAAGTTTGACATTCCGTTTGTAATTTCCACAATATAACTTTCCGACTCTATAAAGTATATATATTCTGGATCCTTATAGATCAATTTTCTGAAGACCCCAGATATCTTCGGGATCCAAATCTTCAATAATTCTGTCAGACATTCTTTCGAGAAGTTTCCTATTTAAAATCAGCAAAATCCGTCCATAAATAACGGAGATATGAGCAAAAATCCGAGACAACCTCTATTTTTGGCATATTTTTTATCTATATCTCGATTACTAAGTCATAAATATAGACAATATGGATATCTAATGATAGATATATCAAAGTCCATTGCAACGATGTATATAAGTAATGGGCCAAAATCGGGAAAAAATTATTTTTTAACCCGAATTCTTTTTCACAAAAAACATTTTTTTGTCATTATTTTTTTTCACTAATAAATTAAAAAAAAACATATTTTTAAAAATTAAAAAAATTGGAAAAAACGTTTAAAAAACAATTTCGAAAAAAAATTAAAAAAAAATTTTTTTTTTTAATTTTATTTCAAAGTATAATTTGGTGAAGGGTATATAAGATTCGACACAGCCGAATATAGCTGTCTTACTTGTTTTTTAATTAATTTGAGTGTTCTTCATGTAGAATTATTGTTTTAAATTTGTTTTCTTATTTACATTCTTATACATATCTATCTAAATGTGTCTAAATATGTGAATTGGGTGACAATTGTGTTTTTCTTTCTTATTTATTAATACTTATATTGTTTTTTTTTTAATCTTTTAATATTGTTTTTAATTTTACAGTAGAGTTAACTGAATTATATTGTACTAGCTTGACCCGGTGCGCTTCGCTACCCCTGTCGATGTAAAAATCGGTTCAGCCGTTTAGTAATTATTGTTTAAAAACTAAAGGTACCAATTTTACCCGTTTTTCCCCCTTTTTATCCCTTTCTGGTCCAAGTATTGAAAAAAATTATAGCCTATTGACGCTTCCAAGTAAGGATCTATCTACGTTCCAAATTTCAATAAAATCGGTTCAGCCGTTTAGGCGTGATGCTCAAACAAACAAACAAACTAGCTGAACTGGCAAACGTTGTCCTGCCATACAAATTATTTCTAGTGAATATTTTGGTTGTTAAATAAAAAATAAATAAAAAATAACGAATGTATTCTAAGTGAATTTGGCATTTTAGGTATTTTTGATGTCAAATGAAGAGAAATACAAACAATATTTTTTTGGCGATAAATATTTTAAAAAAAATGTGTTGTATGTACTTTACAACCTATTCTCGTACCAACCAAAAATATGTAAAAAAATCATAAATAATGGTAAATATGTATTGATATTTGGATATTGCTCATACAAAATACTAAAATCTAGGCTAAAAAATAGGTGGGTGAGGGTCGGTTGTTGAAAATTTGGGATTATAGGTAATTTTGAATGTCAAATAAAAAAAATACGAATAAAAAGTTTTTGGTAAAAAAATTGTAAATACAAATTATGGATAGGGACACCCTCATGACCTAGCGGTATGAAATATACTTTACGACCTATTCTCATAGCTCCCAAATATACATACAAAATTTCACGAGATTTTTATATATAAGATTTAATTTTTAATTATTTTAAAGCATTTCAATATTGTTTAAAACTTTATTTAATATGTCTGCTCGAGATAATTTAGGATACGTTGCTAGAGATAATAATTTACTGCGATCTCAAGTATAAAATTTGAATCGTAACTTTAACGTAGATCATTTAAATTGTACGAGTCTTAATTTAAATCCAAACTCTGCAAAATTTACAGAGATTAAACGTCTATTGGATGGTGGTTTTCTGGATGTTTTCGGTTTGAGTGAGACTTGGTTGAGAGATATTTCTGGGTATGTGTGTCTTAGGAATGATCGCCCATGTGGAAGGGGCGGTGCACAGTGGATAATATAAGATGTATGCATCTCATAATTGATTTTTGCAAATATTTGAAATTAACAATAAAACAAGTTCTATGGTAAAGCTAAGATGTCTAGCAATAATTATTTGCAGAAATTATAGTTATGTCAACACCGATTTCGACTTTAAAGATTTGGGGAGTTAAAATTATACCATATTCAAGGGCGTATTTTTAATATTTATAATTATTTGTTTTATGATTGTTTTACCTTGTTGGAATGTTTAAATGTTTGGTTAAAAAGAAAAATTGTTAATAATTTTTTAATTACTTGTTTATACTATTTTTTTATTTGAACTATTTTTGTTAAAAGTTAATATATTTAATTATTTTATTTAGTAGCTTTTATTAGCCATTAATGGCCCCTAAGGCTTGGTTATATAAATTGAAGATAAATAAATAAAATATTTATTAAAAAAAAAAAAAAAAAAAAGGGTATCTTGTCCAGATTCTATTTTCGTTGTGAGTTTTGTATATATTGTTAGCAGATTTGGAATTTATTCACATAAAATATATAATGTTTTTTGGCTTACCTACGCAACTAGGATTTTAACTGTTGGTGCCGTTTGCCGCCGATCTAGTTTTAACATAGAAATAAAGTCTAACTTATTTAATAGATATATCAAAACTAGCTGCCTTTTCGTGCTAATAAACAAATGGCATGCAAAAATGTTGAGCAACTCAGAAATTTAAACAAATTATCAAGTTTTTTGATTTTAGTACCTTTTCATTGCTTATTTTGATTTTAGTTCTTCACAAAACAATGTTTTAATTTTTCTAATCGGATTAAAATTCTAATAGTTATCAAACTTTTCGAAAAAGTTTAATAACTTTTGCAAATATAAACCGATTTTAACAAGTAATGTCTCGTTTTTTCTATATAAAATTGTCTTAAAACAATGTGCGCAAAAAAATGTTTTCATAGCAAAAAATTAAAATAACTATTGTTGAATCTGAAAAATTACGAGAAGAAAAAGTCCTAGACTTTTTATAAATACTTAAATAATTTCATGAAATATACATTTTATGAAAAATTAATTCCTTGCCTCTCCATAATTGTTTAAAATTTTTAAATCGGTCTAGAAATGTGTGAATTAGAGGTACTAAAGTACTTCGGCCTACCCTAAAACAGTTTAAAAAAAAAATAAAAATATTGAGGGTGTTTCAAAATCTTTGAAAACTGGTTTAAACATTAAACTTCGAAAGCTTTTTTTTTAAGTATCATACATTTGCTAGCAATGAAATTTTATTTCAACTCTACTACAGCTGAGCATGTTTTTAAAAAAATGCAAACTTTGGCCCTTGTAAATATTGAGGCTTAAAAGTCAACGGGAAAAACTAAAAAAAAAATCAAAAATGTATATTTAACCGTTCATTACTTTTTTATTATGATTCGATTTTTATGATTCAAAAAACAAAATGGGTCGATTATGGATGGCAACCGAACTTAAGTTGCGTTGTCAGTTGCCTAAATGGTATTACAGATGGCAACTGACAGCATCATTTTCTGTTACCAAATGGCAACCAGAAATTTGTGGTTGCCGTCTAGCAACCCAACTGAAGTTCGGTTGCCATCCATAATCGACACATAAAAATTAAAGTCCCACCTATTGAACAAAAAAAAATCTTACAAAAATCCTCATCCATTAAAAAGTTACAGATTTTTTATCCGAAAATGACCAAAATTTTCCACGGTGGGGTTGCTCTTTATATTTCTAGGAATTTTGATTATAGGGTCGTATATATAGGTAGAAATTATGGTGTTGTTGAGTGTCTATTTATTGAAATTGTTTTTGGTGATTTAAAACTTTTAGTGGGGATTGTATATCTTCCTCATGGTGACTTTGTTTTATTTGAGAGTGAAATATCTGATATACTTGTTCGATATTCAAACATTCTAATTATGGGTGATTTCAATAATAATTTGTTCGATCCGATTTAGTCTTTGAGAGTTCGGGAAATTTGTAGTGGAATGAATCTTTCGCCTATTCATAATTCAATGCCTACGCATTTTGATGTTCGTCATAATTCAACTTCGTTATTGGACTATTTTTAGATTTGGTGGACAAATCTAATCAATTTCAGTGCCCTGGTATAACACGTCACACATTCATTCATTTTTGTCGCTTCAGATTATGCGACCGCTTACTAAACAATTTTATGAATTTTACGATTATGATGCTGTCAATATTTTATCTCTGGAAGCCTTGACGTGGAATTGTGATTGTTTGTTCGTGGAAAGAAAATAAAACAAAGTGATGAATTGTATGTTTTAAATAAATTTATTTTATTTATATTACCTTGTGTAGAATAACGTTGTGTATGTCACACTTAAAGGGCAATCAACGATAGAACTTAATTAAAAACTTAACATAAACAGTGGCGAACAATGTTGCAAAGGGGTACCGTTAACGGTTTTACTCGTTAGAATCTATAGAAATATCCCCACCCAAGGGTGTAAAATAGGGAGTATATTAGATCCTAACAAGTAATAAGAATTCAAGAAAAATACACGTATAAAAAAAATCTAAAATGAACATTGCCGGCCACCTTGCAACAACAAAGTATGTTGCAACAATTAGATTTAACTTAAAGGTAATACTAATAAAAGAAATTATAAATTAAATTAATATATATATATATATGTTTTTATTTATTCATTTTTATTTTTTATTTTTTCAAAATACAATTTGGTCATAGGACCAGACCAGACCAGCTGGTAAAAAAGTTCCCACAGAGCAAGATCTGTGGGATGTAGTTTTACGCAGACTACATACTGCACCCAAAATGGATATGGTTTTGATCAGACCATGAACTGATCCCCTTAAACAGGAGATTGGCCAGTAATGACCCAACCAAAAATGGTATATTGTGCCATTGGAAGTCCCGGGTTCGAATATATCCTGCCTTTCATAACTTGAGGAGCTACTTCGGGGCCAATTACGAGGGCGACCTTTCCCGAAACGTTAAAATTAGGATCTGCTAATTGCAGACCTTCAAAATGTCCCTTTACCGTATCCGAAACCGATTCTATGGGCGTATTTATGCCGTTCATTTGTCGGACTTTTACGGTCAAATCAATTATTTTCGACGAATCGTGAATGGAACTTATCCGAATACGACACATTTTGTCTTTGTCGACTGTAGAAACGGGCAGCTTTAGATTTGCAACTAAACTGGAGCAAATATAGCTCATGTTACAGCACAAATCTAAAGCCGCGCGTACAGGAATATTCCTGTTGGACAGAAGTAAAATAACCTTTGCAGTGGGCGACAAAGACACAATGTGACGTATTGACAGCGATGTAGAGGTAGTGCTAGGGGCGGAAGTAATACGATTTTCGGTTCGCGTAACGTTTTTGTTGGCATTATTTGAGGCATGAAGCATCGAATGATGTTTGCCTTTGCACTTTTTGCATCGACCCGAGCTCTTGCAATCGCGAGAAATATGCTGTGCCGAAAGGCACCGTGAACAATAATGGTGAAGAAGAACCATTCTTATTCTTTTCTCAAAGGTCATCTGTTTAAAAGCGCGACAGGATGACAATTGATGTTTACGATTACAAATTCTGCAATTCGCGATTACCCGCTGGATATCTTTAGTCGACGGATTCGAACCCGAGGCTTCAACGACACCTGACATTTCATCAGGATTTGACGGAGTTTGGGCTTCAGGAGCCGCTACCACTGTAGAATCAGAGGTATTAAGTATTATGGTATCTTCAGGAGCCGATCCCACAACAGGCGTTGAGGTACTTATATCCGTAGATATAGGTGCTACAGGAGCCGGTACCACAACGGAAGTTGGGGTCTCTTCCATATCGTCAGCAGTAGAGACGTCAGCCGTAGTTGTTGTTTTCAGGCCCTCAGTAGTCACTATGGCACTAAGCCCAGATTTAACGGCTGCCTGATCTACCTCCATTGCTTCCTCATAATCCTCTAGCAAAGCGTCCTCAAAGAAATTATTTAAAGAGACCATGATACTAGGAAACAATGAAAGTTAGCAAAATTTGAATATAAATGTTTAACTAGTCAGAACGACCAGTTTAGTGATTGGTCGCTTTACAACACCGTTTTCAGTACGTAAGTCCGCGACGCGTACGTGACTATCACTTCCCGGATAAGTTTTAACGACCCGACCTAATTTCCAGGAAGTCGGTGACAGTTGCTCGTTCCTAATGACTACTAAATCACCTATAGCGATGTCACGTTGTGGCCATTTCCACTTATATCTCTTATGTAAGTTCGCTAAATATTCCTCCTTCCATCGTCGACAGAAGTGATGTGTTAGTGCCTTGACTTTTCGATAACGATTTACCAAACTTAGAGGGGATTCGTAAATAGAAGGTTCCGGGGGAGCTAATATGGGCGAGCCAATCAAAAAATGGCCAGGAGTGAGAGCTACTGGCTCATTAGGATTGTCGCTCATGGGGCAAAGCGGCCTCGAATTAAGACAAGCTTCAATTCTCGCGAGGACCGTCGATAATTCCTCAAATGTGTATTTCACAGACTGGGCTTCTTTACGAAAATGAAGTTTAAAACTTCGAACTCCAGCTTCCCATAAGCCTCCCATATGAGGAGCACCGGCTGGAATAAATCGCCATGACAGTCCATTAATACCAAAAGTGGAACACATCCGAGCGCGACTTTCTAATAAAAATGTTTTAAAAGCCCTTTCTAACTCACGAGAGGCTCCAACAAAGTTTGTACCGTTATCGGAAAACATGGTAGTTGGACAACCTCGTCTCGATATAAATCGATTAAAAGCGGATAAGAATTTATCCGTTGATAAATCGGAACATACTTCCAAGTGAATGGCCTTTGTTGAAAAACAAACGAAAATACAGACGTATGCCTTCATAATTTGACACGACCTACTATTCAAATTCCTCATATCAAAAGGCCCAGCGAAATCAACACCAGTTGTTGTAAAGGGACGATTTAAATTAGTCCTTTCAGGCGGTAAGGCAGCCATTATCTGCGTACATGCGCGCTTACGGTCAATTATACAGCGCTTGCAACGATTTATAATCGTTCCAACCAATGTTTTGATTCTAGGGATCCAGTATTCAATCCTTAAGATTCGTAACATTAATTGATTTCCACCGTGGATAGAAATCAAATGGACAAATTCGGTTAAAAGTAGAGTGAAGCGACAAGTATATGGTAATAAAATAGGATGCCGTTCGGTATAAACCAATGATGGAGATTTAGCCAATCGACCGTTGAGTCTCATGACACCCTCATTATCAAGAAATGGGTTCAGGGTAAGAAGAGAACTTTTTGAAGAAAGTGGCCTTTTTTCTAAAAGGCATTTGTATTCCTCTGCGAAATTGACCTTCTGGGCAACAATGGCCAAACGTAATTTCACTTGTCTCATCTCCATCTGCGAAATATTAGTAGAATCATACGAGTTGCGATTCCTATACGCCGAATGCGTATTATGAAAAAATCTGAATACATAGGCTATTACCCTAATTGCTCGATCGAATGATGAAAACCTCTCCAAAACATCCTCAAAATTTATAAAAAACGAAGCATGCGACTTTACTGGCCGCGCTTCAAGGTCAGTATCTGGCAGGGAACGACTTTCCATATTCCAAACGGATTTAGACTCACGAAGCCAATGCGGTCCATGCCACCAAATAGTGCTATGATTCAAAACAGATGGCGCAACACCACGACTTCCTAAATCAGCAGGATTGTCCTCTGATTTCACGTGATGCCAATTATGTCTGCCAACAATTTCCTGGATTCTGCAAACTCTATTTGCAACAAATGTAGCCCAAGAACATGGATCTTTTCTTAACCAAGAAAGGACGATTGTAGAATCTGTCCAACAATATATTTGTTGCAGTGGAATATCAATTTCTCTCAAAACCGACTCTAGAAGATCAGCAGCCAAAACTGCACCACAAAGTTCAAGACGCGGTAAAGTAACCGATTTTATCGGAGCCACTTTTGTCTTACAAGTAAGCAAATTGGTAAAAATTTCGCCCTTTGGGGTCTCAACCCGAACATATATCACCCCCGCATATGCCTTTTCCGAGGCATCAGAAAAAACGTGAAGCTCCACTGAAGCGTCAGGTTCATAATGAACCCATCTAGGGATTTGTATATTATTCACTTCATGGTATGAAGCAACAAATTTCTCCCATTCAGCTTCCGTTGAACTTTTAAGGCAATCATCCCAATCCACCTGATCTTGCCAAACCTTCTGCATGATCATCTTTGCAACAACTATAACAGGACCTAACCAACCAACAGGATCAAATAACTTAGCTATTATGGACAGAACTTCCCTTTTCGTGTAGTTTGATCGCTTAGCAATAGGATCCACATTAAAATAAAAAGCATCGTAATGAGCATTCCACTGAAGACCGAGGGTCTTTGAGCTACTTGCCTCCACGAAACTTAAAAGTTTAGCATCAACCAAATGTTCAGAAGGAAATCCGGCCAAAATGGCCTTATCATTTGATGTCCATTTTCGAAGGTCAAACCCAGCGGATGACTATGCCGCTATAAGTTGATCACGAGCGATCAAAGCGGTTTCAACATCATGATTTCCAGTTAAAACGTCGTCAACGTACATATATTTACGAATAATTTGTGATGCAAGAGGGTATTTACTTTCAGAATCATCGGCCAATTGTAACAACGTACGTATGGCAAGATAAGGTGCACAATTGACGCCAAAGGTCACAGTTTGTAACTCATACTCCTTTATTTCTTCCGAAGGAAAATCGCGAAACAAAATACGCTGAAATGGAGTATGAGCCTCAGCAAGCCTTATCTGTCTATACATTTGCGTAATATCGCAGTTAAAAACAAATCTAAAAAATCGCCAACGTAAAATCAAAAGAACCAGATCTGTTTGTAATGTGGGTCCCACAAAAAGACAATCATTTAGACTATTTCCATTAGAAGTCTTGTTAGATGCATTGAAAACTACGCGTAATTTTGTAGTTTTCCTATCCAACTTTATCACTGGATGATGAGGTAGATAACAGGAGGAAGTTGAAGGCGAATCTTCACTTATCTTCCTCATATGACCCAAAACTAAATATTCTCTAACTACTTCATCATACATCTCCTTTATCTGCGGTTTCCTCAAGAGTGAAGCTTCATTCCTTAAAAACTGCGCCCTAACATTATGTTTAGAAGTACCTAGTGAAAGTTTCTCAGGAAATTCTGGTCGAAAAGGAAGTGAAACGATATATCGACCATCAGAGTCACGACGAGTGGTTCGCTTATAATTGTCCTCACACATTCGATCATAAGAGGACATAATCTTCCTCTTAGGGGGTTCTTCCAATTCCCAAAATCTTAGTAAGTTTCGATTCAAATTATCTTCTTCAGAAAACTCAACACGAGTGGTATATACTTGAACTGATGATTGAAGTACAGGGCCCGTGATGATCCAGCCAAAGATAGTTTTCTGAGCTAACAAACTTCCTAAAACGTTCCTATGAATCTCACTTAAAATCACCTGTGGATACAAATCTGCACCTAGAAGTAGATCAACGGGTCTGCAGTCGAAAAACTGTGAATCCGCTAATTGCAAATTTGGTACTTCCCTACGAAATTCATCCGATACAACAAATGATGGTAAATTACCCGAAATATTCGGTAAAACAAGTGCCGTAGTCCTTAAAATAATTGAAGTGTCCAAAGGAGAGCCTATTTCAATCGAACAAAGTTTTCTAGAAGTTGCTGAAATCGTTTGGTTTACACCCGAAATTTTGGCATTTGTCAAATGCGCAGAAATTTTCAAACGATTCTGCACCCGTTCAGAAATAAACGAAGTTTCCGAAGCAGGGTCAATGAGGGCTCGAGCTGGGTATGTCATACCTTGGTGACGTATATTCACCATTGCAGTCCCTAAAAGAACAGTCCGATTTTGTGACACGTGGAACACTTGTCGATTAGAAGGAGCTGAGGAGTTGATGCCGCTAGAAGTAGATGGTTGTGAGAGTTCAATTGGTCTAGAGTTGGTTTGTTGAGAAGTCCCAACAGTACCCGCACTCTTATTAGAAGTGGAAGCACTTCCAGTTGAAATATCCGAAGAGGGCACATCTCTATGCAGCATAGTATGATGCCTCTTATCACAAGCGGAACAACTATGAACACTCTTACAATTCTTTACTTCATGTGTCCTTGATAAACAATTGACACAACAATGAAATTTCTTTACTGTTGAAAACCTTTCCGATATTGAAAGATTTTTGAATCGCTTACAGTCTCGCAAGAAATGGCCTTGGTTCTTACAAAGAACACAATTAGTGGATGTCGAAGTAGTATAATGCGTCTTTACCTTTTGTATCGATGTCTTTGTTGTCTGTGGTGTCTCCCTAATATCCCGTAGGCACTCTAATGTTTGAATCCTCTCCGTTAGAAAGGCATCCAAATCTTTCCAAGCAGATAATGCAAATTTATCCCTTATACTTTGTTCCCATAAGGCAATGGTACAATCGGGAAGTCTTTGAACACAAATGAATACAATCATTGGGTCCCAATTATCTGTAGGCACTTTGTAAATCGACAACGATGAAAGACAACTATTTATACCTCTTTGTAAAGTTTTCAGACCCGTATAAGTCTCCTTATCCAAAGTAGGAAGACCAAAAAGTGTCTTAAGTTGGTTATTAACCAACATACGCGGATTCTCATACGCGGCCCTAAGACTACTCCATGCCATTTCAAAACCTAAATTCGATAGTGGATATTTAGAAACTATTTCTTTCGCATCGCCACTAGTTTTCCGTAAAAGATGACACAATCTTTCAATATTGCTAAGACGAGAACTATTAATATATAACGCAGTAAATAAATCTCTAAAAGTGGGCCAAGACAAATAGTCACCTTTAAAGGTATCTACGTCACAAGGCGGTAGTACCAAATTGTGATGAGATTCATCAGAAGTGTTTTGATTAACTACCGGTGAGTCACTTGACTTTTGAGTGGATTTGATGTTGTGTAGCCGTTCATTGATTTTCGACAAACATCCAATGAATGCATCATAAGTGGCGTGATATTTTGCCGTAGTTACATCAACATCATCAGGACTAACACTGTCCGAAATATTCAAATAGTCCAGACAATTCTCATAAGTCATTTTAAGTTTGTCCCATAAAAGTTTTAATTCACCGCCATGAAGCTCTAAAGTAAATAATGTGTGAATATCATCCCTCATGTCATTAAAATTCGCAACAAATCCGATAAGAGCATCAGAAGCTCGAATGAACCTATCAAGTGCTGAAACAGACATGTTTGTTCTTCTTCAATTACTCACAAAAAAAAATAAAATTAATTATATTGCGTATAATAAAAATTCAAAAAAAACTTCAATTATTAGAATAAAAATTTTATTCTATAACACAAATTTTAATTATTCCCGCAAAATTTAATAAAAATTAAATTAAAATCACTTTATTAATTTGAATCAATCGAAGTAGTCAAATCGACCGACCGTAGAGTGCAAGTTTGTAATGAAGAAGAAGACGACAAGCAAATAAACAACTTCAATGTGTATGAATATATTTGTATAAATACACAAAAAAAAAACACAAGAATGTTTTCAACACTTGATTGTATCAATAAATTTAAACGCAAATAATATTAATAAAAATAATAACTTAGTATACACGACGCGATCGAGTTATTAGTTTAGAAATAAAATTAAAAAAAAAATAATTTTATTATTACAAATTCTGTCCGTCCACGTAAACAAACGCACAGTCGATATTTTTGCACTAAAGAAAAAGGGCACAAAGCAAGTGTCAAAATTGTACTGTATAATAAAACTGATGTAAGTAATGGGATCAATCACAGTAACACAAAGTAATATCAATATGTAATTTATTTGTATGTGTGTATATTTTAAACACAATTGATACAATTATAAAATTCACTTTAATTTTCATCCACACTTTTAGCACTTTTTAAAAATGTATTTATTTACGCACCTTTTTTTTAAATAAAATTTCCCAAAATTTAAAATTGATGAAAAAGATTGTTGGTGGTGTCCAAAAAAATGGCGATCCTTGTGTAAAAGAAATAAATACAATTATTTGAAGTGCTCACAATGTTTTGCCAAAAAAATCCGGCTCGAGTGGACCAAATCTTTGTTCGTGGAAAGAAAATAAAACAAAGTGATGAATTGTATGTTTTAAATAAATTTATTTTATTTATATTACCTTGTGTAGAATAACGTTGTGTATGTCACACTTAAAGGGCAATCAACGATAGAACTTAATTAAAAACTTAACATAAACAGTGGCGAACAATGTTGCAAAGGGGTACCGTTAACGGTTTTACTCGTTAGAATCTATAGAAATATCCCCACCCAAGGGTGTAAAATAGGGAGTATATTAGATCCTAACAAGTAATAAGAATTCAAGAAAAATACACGTATAAAAAAAATCTAAAATGAACAGTGATTTTAGTGACATATATTTGACTGATAATGTTGATGAACAATTGACGATTTTGAATAGAAATTTGCAGTTTTTACATTTGGTTGTCCCTTTTAAACGGCGCACTGAGGCTCAGATCTCAATTTCATCGGTCCAACTTTCTGTTAACTCCGATATCAAAAATGTTAATGCCATTCAATAGTAAACACTCAATTGTGTGCGTGGTATGCTGTTAAAGTCAAATATTTTATGTCATTTTTTAAAAAATGTGATTTTTGTAAATTTTTTATCGATAATTAGATGATTTTTATACCCTCCACCACCACAAGTGGTGAAAGAGGGTATATATACGTTTGTCATTCCGTGTGTAACATTGAGAAATATTCATCTGAGACCCAACAAAGTATATATATTATTGATCCTTATGAAATTCTAAGTCGATTGAGCAATGTCCGTCTGTCTGTCCGTCTGTCTGTCTGTCTGTCTGTCTGTCTGTCTGTGTAAAACACTCTCACGTCCAAAATACATAACCAAAATTAATGAAATGCATACCAAAATGTTTATAATTTTTCTAAGCAGTTTGGTATTGAAAATCAGCAAAATCGAATTGGTAGAACCGGGGCTATGGATCAAAATGTAAGACAACCTCCAAAAATGTTGATAATTTTCACATGATTTTTTGTGACTTTGGGTAAATTCATTGCAGAGAATACCATGAAATTTTGCACTTATTATATATATGATAAAAGGAAAAATTCTGTTAAAAATGGAAAGAATCGGTCCATAATTTCTCGTAGCACCCATACAAATTTCTTCCCGAAATATGTTGCTATGGTATATAAATTCCCATAGAATTACAGTATCCATACAAAATTCAGCACAAGTATGTTTCGTGCAAACAGAAATCGCGAGACAAATTTTTTTTTGGATCGGGCACTATTTGACCCTAGCCCCCATATAAAGTTTACTTCCGAAAATCATTAAAATACACTTAAATATCGCTATCAGGTTGAAATTCAACTTACATAATCCCCATGCAAAATCGCTGTAGGGAATTTCATGAAGATCGGCCCATAATTGGTTATAGCTCCCATATAAGGACCCACTTCTAAAAACCACATTAATTTTCATAAAAATCTGAAAAATATCGTTATCGAATAAAAATTTTACACAGATCGGTAGTATTAATTCACAAATGATACTACTAGATTGTGTGAATATCGGTTCATATTCATACCCTTTTTTATACTAATTTACTTCACTTGTGGTGAATGAGGAAATATTGAGCCAATCGGTAATGTTAACCAATTATTAAGTATATAAATTGTTAAATAGTACATTTTATTCCTATAATAAAATTATAGACTCTGTTGGATATGGTAGGAATATGTAGTTATTTCAATTATAAATTGCTAAACTAGATAACATTTTTATACATTTGAAATAAAATATCTTCTGCGTAAACTAGTTTTTCTAACAATATATGAAATACTACTTACTATACTACTATATTTTAAATAAACTTTTATTTTGTTTAAAAAAAGTGTTTTTATTGAGGAAAATGCATAATTTGTATATAATCCAAAATGTGTATTATATCAGTATTCCTATATAATCCATAAGGTGGCTTAAAAAGAAATTCGGTTATAGTCCTAATTCGCTCATAGTCCGCAAAAATTGTGCAACTGTATTTGTAGATTATAAGCGAAAACTACTGTATTACATTACCATTCTACCAATATTCATAATCGGAGCTAAGTCCCAATAACAAACACTGAATATGGATATTAGAGTGTTTGTGCTAATGTCATTTCTATAATTTTCATCTAATTTAGGTGGAGGGTATTTAAGATTCGGCATAGCCGAATATAGCACTCTAACTTGTTTTTTGTAATGTTGGTAGGATAATAGTCTTTAAGAACCGTTTATACCTGTTGTGTTAATTAATTTTTTCTCAGGTACTATATTCTAGTCAAATCTGAATTTCAGTGGAATAAACGTGCTTAGGGTCAAAAGGGGTTAAAACAATTTTACTACCAAGAGCCCATATATACTTGTTCACCTGTTTGTTGAACACTTTTATCATTTGAATGAAATTACTCCCAATTTTTTTTATTTTACCTGTTCATATGACAAAAATATAAAGACACCAAGCAATATAAGTTGTGTTATGTTTTTTTAGTATACTATATAATTATTCTTTTATTACTTATTTTATTATTACTTTTTATTGAACTTATTTGTGCTATCTAGGATATTGTATAACGTAATGTAAGAATAGGATAAAAGCAAGCGGTATTCGAATATAAACCCAGTTGCTATAATATATCTAAGCAATAACAATCAAATTTTAAAATCTTTATAAAACATGGAGAGCTTCAGTTATCCGAAGAGTATTTTAAAAACCAAAAGCGGGAAGATGTTCCAAATTACTTTAAAAAAAAGCAAACTTATATCCATGCAGCACCGAAATAAAATTGGACTTGGAAAATAAAACTATGTATTTTGTCAAAAACTTAACAAAGTGCTACAATAAAATTGGATGGAGCAAACAAAGATTTTATACCATGTTTGAAAACTGGTTAAAGGGCGAACTTACTGTCCAGGTATCTTCAGAAAGTACAAACCAAAACAATCGTGGCAGACCAACAAAATCAGTCAACAACTGTAGCGATAGATCTAAAAGGCGGAAACTTAAGGATATTAATGAAGAACTCGGATGTGAAACTTTACAAGAAACTTTGCTATATCAATTTCGATCACAAAAGTCGACATCATTCAAAAAGTTTTTAACGCTAGTCCAGTAAGAACAAAACGGGTTTTTTAAAGTATTCCAACACCAAGCGGTGAAGAACAGTTCTCAAATGAAGAAGCATTATTTTTGGATCTGAAGTTAACAAAACAGCAATATAATCAGCTCAGATTACGTGCGATTGAAAAAGGCTCAAATCTCTATCCTTATATCATCATATAACTGCTGCTAAGAAGGATTGTTTGCCAACAGTGGACACTATTACAGAGAAAGGGGAATCCCGTTCCGGAAAACCCCGGGATTTACGAAATCCCGAAGCCCGGGATTTTTTAATTTTAAATCCTGGAATTTTCGGGATTTTCTAAATCCCGTTTTTTCATAAATAAAAATTGTAAATCGTAATTTTTGTGTGCATTTTTCATGCATTTTGACTTATACATGCCCGAATATCGCAAAGTGATGTTCAGCAAAGTTGTTAAGCTCAACTCCTGCTGCAACATAGTTCATAAAGGAATGCGGTATTTTCTTTGTTTTCCTTGAGTGGGTCCCTTGAAAATCAATTTTTCATAATTTTTTTCATAAGTTATCTAACAAAAATCAATTAAAATCCTGTTCAACAAAATCCTCGAACAAAATGAAAATATTTCGATTGCTCAAAGGCTAAAAGATAACAATAACGAAACCAAAATCGAATCTATATTCAAAATTTGAGGTAATGGGAAAGAATCCGCTGTTTTACCATAAAAAAATGAAAAAAGTAATAAAAATTTTAGAAAATTTTTACTTTAAAAAATCGTTTTTGTGTGTGAGGTTTTTATTCCAAAATGACCCGACATATTTTTTTTTGTAAATAACACAAAATTTGCCATCACATAGTGCTAGGTCCAAAATTTGGTTATAGCCCTAATGTACATTGTACATACGAACCCCGGGGTTTTTAAAAATCAGTCCCGATTATCATCTCTAATTACAACCCATCGAATTCGGCAGAGGTACTACTTCAAGATCTACTTAATCATACAGCTCAGCGCTTACTACTGTCATTTAAAAGAAATGATTTGAAGAAATATCAAATTAGAGATTGACGCTCAGACAATTGAAGTAAGCTACAAATTAGTGCTAACAATGATATATGGAAAAGTAGGACAGGCTTTGACTGACACAAAGGCTTCCTCCAGCTGCATTAAGTATATGTCAAACCACATCAAGCCACTTAAACCAAGTGCCGGAAAAATCATTAGATAATACTGATGCATATCAGTTTGGATTATCACCGCTAAATGATTTTTAGTATGGAACACATACTAAAAATCAGTTATGATTTGGATTTTGGACCTACAGGATCAATAAGAAACAACGACAGCAATAAGGAGTTAAAAAGTTTAAAAAAGAAACATGTTCAGGGCGAATTTCTCAAATATGAGTTGATAATAGATCAACCAAAATAAGGATCAGGTAATACGAATGATGAAACACAACAAGAAGGATCTTTTCAGATCCCGAAGGAGCATCTAAAAAAACAGGTGTTGATATAAATCTTATTTCAAGATTTAAAACAATTATCGATGTACTTGTGTACAAGGAACAAATTCATGCTAGAACATTTTGTAATTATGCGAAGGAAACTGCACGAATATATCCAACCAAATATCCATGGAGAAATATGTCTGCTGTTCACAAAATTCTTTATAATGGAGATCTATTAGAGGAAGCCCAGGAAAAAATAATTTTTTTCCCAAAAACAACCGATTCTAGTGGAACGGGTTCTTTAAAAAACGGTTTTAGTGGAACCTGTTATACAATTGATAAAGTGGAAACCTGTTCTCAAAATTATCCAGCGTATTATCCGATATCTTTTTTTTATAAGTAAAACTGATTCAAAAAACAAAAAATTCGCATTTTCGTACTAAATGCTATACAAAAATGAAATGTTCAACTTTAACCTTAAATTTATCAACAACTGCTGAACCGATTTTAATGGAATTAAAACTGGAGAAAAATTCAAGAAGATATCTGTCCATCAAAAAAAATTTCTAAAACATCTATATCGGTTCAAAAGTTACAGAATTTGGCCGATGAAAAACTATCCTGAGCCACTGTGCGACGTATACGTGGTCTTAATGATGAGTGGATTAATGCACCTGAAGTTAGTTATCAATTGTCAATTAGAGATCTTCCCTACAAATTTAAATGAGAGGACTGAAGCAAATTGGAGAATATTCTGTCGGTGTAGAAATAAGGCTAAGTCAGTTATTAGAAAACATAAGAGAGAGGCACATGGTGTGATTTTTGAGGATAAAGATAGTAAGACGATTTGGGCTATCTTGAATAGGAATGGATTAGTTGATGGAACTGACCATTATAATAGTGTGGATCCTAATAATTTAAATGATATTTTCTCCTGTAATCAGTCTGTGGATTTTGATAATGTTGTTGATTTTTCTAATATTCCATATTATGGTTTTTCTTTTCGTGTTGTAGATGTTTTTGAGATGTCAAGTGCTGTTGGTTATCATCGTTTTACACTCAAGTTTATTAGGCTGTTAATGCCAATTATTGGTAATCATATATTGCGATTAGTTAACACGATTTTAACTACTTCCACTTTTTAATTTTTATGGAAAATTGCGAAGATTATTCGTATAAGGAAAAATAGTGTTTTGGTTGGTTGTGATGAATTTAGACCGATATCAATTTTGCCAATATTGTTTAAGATGGTGGAACATTTGATGAAGATTCAACTTGTGAAACATATTAATGAAAATCATTTACTTCATGATTGTCTATCGGGTTTTAGGTGCAATAGGAGTACTACTTCCTTGCTTCTTGGTCTAACTGGCAACATTAGGAGTAATATTTCTAGCAAGGGTGTTTGTGTTTTGTTATCTTTGGACTTTGCCAAACGTAAAAATAAATAACAAATAAAACCTATATAAAATAGTCCATTGTATTGATTTAATGTAAGCAAAAAATTTATTCCATTCATGTACTTTTATGGCAGTTATGAAGAAATTTATATACAAGTGTTGAAAATACTGATGTTTGCACTTTTCTGACTTCCTATTTGAGTTTCATGGTCTTATTTTTCTCAGTTTTTATTTTAAATAATCTACAAAAACTCTTCTATTTAAAAATGTCCAAAGACTCTCAAATTATTTTTATTTTAAAAAAATTTAGATATTTTTTCACTTTAGAAAGTCTGGAACTGGAATCATCAGGGCGTGACAGTTGGATCATGGAACAGTTAAGAAAAACTTCCAGTTTATAGTAGTGTACCGCAGGGATCTGTGCTTCAATATGGTGTCAAGTAATATGTGTCTTCCATTTTCTTATGCAGATGATGTTCAGTTGTTGTTCAAGAGTGATGAAGAATTTCCTGGCGTTTTGCAAAATATGATTTATTTTACAGTTGGATTACTTTTTACTTGGGTTACTGATAATCGTCTATTTTTCAATACTGATAAGACTAAAGCAATGATATTCGGTAAAATTGGTATTTATAACTTTTCAGTTCAGTTTGGTGGCAAATTGATTGAGTTTGTTGATAGACTCAAGTGTCTTGGTGTAATTCTTTATAACAATTTGAGTTTTGAGTTTTGAAGGTCATGTCAATTCAGTTGTATCTAGGGTTAACTTTACTTTACGTAAATTATATAGCTTGGATTTGTTGATGTCTTTTCATGTTAAGAAAAGAGTTGTTCATGCATTGATAATGCCAATATTTTTATATCCCTTATAGGTATTTTCTGGTACCTTTAGCTATGTCATGAAGAAACTTAGATTAGCTTTTAACAGGGTTATTAGGTACCCATATTCCCTTAGAATGTGTCAGCATGTTTCGTCGTATGTTTTAAAGATATTGGGTTTTTAATTTATGGAATTCATAATGTTTAGAAATTTGTTACATTTTTACAAATCATATCAGTTACAGACTCCAGGATATTTAATTGATTTGTTTAAATTCTGCAGACTTACTAGGAATATTCAGCTTAAAATTCCAAGACTGACCTCCATATTGGAACGTTCAGATTGCCAATCTCTTTAAGAATGTTTGATTTGTCTACTGATGCATATAGAAGGAAACTATTTCAAGAACTCTCTCGTAATAGTTTGTTGCTATAGGTATAGTTGAGGTGTCACATGTTTTTATGGGATTTCTTTTTGTTATAGCTTACTGCCATTTTTGCATAGAATGTACATTTAATTTGGAGGTGCTGTATTGATATTTTTGTTAGCCTTAATTTTATCTGGTTTATCAACAGAATTGGATAAAATTGTTAAAAATCTTGATGCTTGTAATTTAATGATTTGTAATAGTGTCCTGAATTCTTATTCTTTATAGTACATTAATAATTAACTAAAATTTTGGGATATATGATGAGACGTGGTAATACATTTTGACATTGTGTAGATGCTGGATTTCTTTGTTGGAGTATTTGTGGGTACTGGTATTGTGGTGCATGAATAGTCATTTGTTATCTTTAATTGCACTCTGACATTTGGTTCTGGATTTAAACTCCAATTGTTTACTATTAGAGTGAGCTGAGAGGTTGTTACGTATATATTTCTGATTCTTATTGCTTTTTCTTTATTGTTAAACAGATGATTTTCATTGCTTGAAACATTTTTTTATATCAATAAAGGCAGATAACATGTCATTGGTATCTATTGCACATAAGAGTTTTTATCGTTTGGTTTGTGGAAATTTCATTCATGTTTTTTCAAACGCAGATTGATTATAGAGAGGGAATGGTCTTCTACCCCATTATTAAGTTTTTGATACACTAATCTTAATATTGTTCTTTTCTTTGCTCATAGTCATGTGTCAATTGCTTTGTTTTCTTGAAATTTATTTGGCTTGTTTTCTTTTCCGTCAGGTTGTCATTCAGTTATTTTTGCTCCTAATATGTTGATATATTCGGAAGATACTGACTCTAATTTAGCAATGACAAAATATTGGTTATCATTGGTCCTCTTATGCTTTTTGACTACTATCAAACGTGGTTCTCTATGGGGTAATTTATATAAACATTGTAAATGGATTTTTATATGATTTTCTGCATTTTTAGTCATTGTCATGTTAGTTTATTTCCATTCCGTTGTTGTGGATTTTATGAGACTGGCTTAACTGCGTTATGTTTGGGAATTCTTGAAGTTTTGTTTATTAAGCTGTCGTTGTGTATTGAGTTGTGTTTGATTAACATGTTGCACTAGAGCATTTGGTTGGCACCATCATCGTTGTCAACTATTTTTAACCAAAACGCGCCGTCCATACTGTCAAAACGCGCTAAAAAGCGCTGAAAATTACATTTACATACAAAATCAATAAAAATAATATTAAATTCAACTATTTGGTTTTTTAATTCTATAACAAATAGTAGATTTTACATTAAAATATTATTTTTAAGTTAAATATTTCAGTTACATTTTTGAAATTTTAAATTAAGTTTAGGGTTGCTAGAAGAAATTTTTAAAAATTCCCTGAAAATGACTGACTGAATAGGCCAAGGAATCGTAGACGTGTATTTCTTTATTGTTTCACTGGCATAATTTTAAATTTTTAAAATGTTTTTCCATTTTTTCAAATCAAAAACAAAATAAGGAAAAAACGCGCTGGTTTAGCGCCTTTTTCAAAAAAAGCGCTAAGAAGTAAAAATGCGACTTTTGGGTTATCAAAAAGAGCTAAATCTAGCGCGAAAAGCGCTAAATTGGCAACGCTGGGCACCATAATAATATATACGTTTAGAGTTTTATTTGCGGATAGTGTGTAGATATTGACCCACCATTGTAAATGCTTCCCTACGCATTATCGCATAATGGTATTAGATGTAGATCGAAAAAAGGTACCTAAAAGTGATGTTATATCAAGTAGTTATATGTATCTATTGACAAGTAAGAAACTTGTTACCATTTCAAGGTTCATGCAGTTTTTTAAGGGGCGTAATAAAAAAAACACAATTTCCCAAAAATTTTAAATGAGCAAAAAAGTACCTTTAGTTTACGCGATATATGCATTTCAAAAATAAAATTTCAGCTATTTTAGTGTTGGATTTTTATTTTCAAGAAATTTATAAGTGTTCTCAAAAAAGAATTATTTAAGAAAATACTGATTCAAAAGTTATGTGCATTTAAATTAAAAAAAAGTATTTTTTTTTTTAAAAAAGTAATTATTTATTGGGCATATGACATAAAAATGAGAAATTTTTTAATTTTTTTTTTAAGATTTGCACAATATAAATTTATTCAGTCTTCGACTATCTCTTGCGTCGAGGGGTTGTTTCCATAAACTTTCCTAAATGTTACAATTATTTAATTTTTTGCTTACATTTTAAAAACAAAGTTATGGCAACTCTCTATATATGTCAAAATGTATAAACAACTCTGAAAGATATTGTTAAGTTAATTTTTCGATTCCTTTTTGTACTTTTATGCTGAATTAAATAAACAAATGTATATCCTTTATTGAATAAGAAACCGACTTTTATTTAATAATACTACATGGTGGCAGCAGTAAAAAATAAACTATTTGGAAACAAAAGCAAATGAGGATTAAGTCAAAGGAAAAAATACAAATAGAAAATGGCAACGGGAGGAGCAGCGAATGCAACACAGGTGGTCATGATGTCATCGAATATGAAGCCTCCGGGGGAATTTAACTTCCAACAATCTGAAAAGTGGCCGGTCTGGCGTAAAAGAATTGAAAGATATGCAACATTATCCAAGTTAGACAGTAATGGTAATGAACAAGAGAAGATCAACACATGCTTGTATTGCATGGGTAAGAGGAGTGAGGAGGTACTTTTACAAATTAATAGTCAACCAAAGACACTAAAAGAACTGCTTGTGGCATTCGACAACTACTTCTTACCACAAAAGAATATTATATTTGAACGGTTTAAATTTAACACTCGAGTTCAGCAGCCAGTAGAAGAATTTATAACAGACTTGCATGCGCTTGCCGAAAATTGAGAATTTCAGAATTTGAAGGATGAAATGATTAGAGATCGCATTGTTGTGGGCATGCAGAACGTAAAGGTTAGCGAACCACTACAACTAAAGAATGAAGTTGCTGTTGATTGTACAAGACAAGCTGAAATGCAATCTAAGCAGACAAAAGTAATTCGAGAGGAGAAAGTAGTGAACATTGTTCGAGGAAGTAAAGAGGAGAGGCCAGCAAAATGTGGATATTGTGGTTATGGTGCTCACGATCGTCTGCAGAGCCCTGCCCGTAAAGCAATGTGTCATAACTGCAGGGGTATTGAACATTACAAGAGAGTATGTAGGAAAAATGTATTTAGTAGTGGTAATAATAATAAAATGGGAAACAATGTAAAATATTCTAATAATAATAATAATAGGAATCATACTGTTGCACTTTGTGGGAGTAATCGTAATGTTGAGTTAGGAAAGCCTGACATTGACGTTGATGACCAAGATGAATATTTTTTAGGAAGTGTCTCCGGTATAAGGGATGATGGTAAATCCTTTTATGTGAAGTGTTTCGCAAATGAATTTAATGAAGAAATAACATTTTTGGTGGATACTGGTGCGGATTTTTTACCCTCGGATTCTGTATTTGTTTCGGGAATAATACGAAAGGAAATGAAGAGGCAAAATCATCAAAAGTGCTGAATGAAACATTCTCAGAATCGTAGGCAGTATTGAATTGACTTTAAAGTATGAGGATGAAATTCACAAATATACTTGTTATTTAGTACACGATTTGAAAGTTCCATTGTTGGGTATAAACGCTATACGCCGGCTAAAAGTATTATTTCCGCCGGGAAAATACTTTACGGTAACTGAAAATAACAAATACGAAGGAATGTTACAACAATTTCCTAATCTTTTCAAGGAAATAGGCGAATTTCGAGGTGATGTTGGAATAAAACTTAAACTTTGTACAATCGGTACCAAGAAATGTTGCAGTGCCACTTTTACCGAGACTTAAGAATGAATTGGATCGTTTAAACAGAAAATTATAGAACCTATGAAAGAGGTCACGGAATGGGTAAGCCCTAAACCTAACAATGAGATACGTCTATGTGTTGACTATACACAATTGAACAAAGCAGTAATGCGTCCATATTTTCCTATCGAAAAAGTTGAGATGAAACTGGCTAGAATTAAGAAGGCAAAGTATTTTTCAAAGATTGGTTGTAATAAGGGGTTTTTATCAAATTAAGCTTCCTGAAGAGTGCCAACATTTAACCTGTTTTATATGTTCCTTTGGCAGATTTGTGTTTAAACGATTACCCTTCGGAATTTCATGTTCTCCTGAGTACTTTGTGACAAAATTTAGTCAAATATTAACAGGAATTGAAAATTTATTAATGCACATTGATGATATACTTATATTTGGGGATACGAAGGAGTCACATGATAAAACGTTAATGATAGTATTGGAACGTTTGTCTCAAGAGAGAATTACCATTAACGGAAATAAATCGGTGTTTGGTGTTGAAAAGGTTACATACCCGGGATATGTGTTGTAAAGAATGGCGTATCAGTAGATCCTGAAAGGGTGGAGTGGATTATAAAATTTTCAAAACCAACGTGTAAAGTTGAAGTCCAAAGATTCTTAGGAATGATAAATTACCTTGCAAGGTTAATAGAAATGGGATCTTCTGTACTTGAACCACTAAACTCATTAGTGGGAAGCAGTGAATGGTCAGCAATACAAGATAAATCATTTAATGAAATTAAGGAACTTATTTCCAATTCTCCTACATTATCGTTTTTGATCCAGAGAAGCAAATCGTAATCAGTTCTGATGCATCGAGCTACGGACTAGGAGCATGTCTTATGCAAATATATGGAATTTCTAATAAGAGACAACTCGTGGGATATGGGCAATTCCATGTCATCGTACGTGACATTTCTACGCCTATAGAGTGGAATAGATTTTGCACAAATAAGAGTATCTGAAAAATAATTTGGTCTTCATATTCCATTCAGAGGGTACTACAAAAAATAATAAGTCCTTTCGAAACATTGTTGTCCAAAGTATAGAGCGAAATAAGGGTATATCGTACGTGACAAAAAACGGAAGTAATTTTGAGGTACATGTAGAAATATGCGATAATTTGCGAATCGGAGAGGCGTTTCTTTTAGTTTCTTACAATAAACCAAATATTTAAATAAAAATAATATTTGGATGATTTTATAATAAATAAATTTTCTCATAGTAAAATAATATATATTCTGTAAATATATGTATACAAAAAATAAAAAAATAAATAGAAAATATATATTCGGTTTCAATACACAATTTGATAAGAGCAAAAACAATCAGAGTCAAATTCATTTCATACTACATGCTAATTGGGAGCTTAGTTTTCGCCGCAATTTAACCTAAAACATACCAATTAAATTAAAAAATTAAATATAGTCACTTTAAACTATTATTTTTGTACTTCAAATGTTGTAATAAGCTCTAAATACTTTCACATAGTAACATTTTAGTGTTTCATCTTGAAAAAAAGTGTCAAGGGATTTTGTTTTTTAGTCGTGGTAGTCATTATCGTGGAATTGCCCATATACATCAAGGAGTATGACGGATACTGAAAGGAAGTACTTCCAGATTGAACGTAAAGCTTAGCTTTGGTGTGGGCAGCGGATAAATTTTCAGAATACATTAATGGTGTAAATGTTTTATTTGAGACAGATCACAAGCCTTTAGTTCAACTCCTTCAGACGAAACCAATTGACACTTTAAGCCTGAGGATACAAAGATTTATAATGCGTCTTAAGCGATATACGTATGAAATTGTGTATATTCCAGGAAAGGAGCTAATTATAGCGGATGCGTTATCCAGAATCTCTTTGAATATTGAAGGAAAATCACAGGAACTGGAATATGAAATTGAAATGTATGTTAAATTTATTTCTGGGTGTTTTCCAGTAAAAGACTACTACTTAGAGAAAATAAGAACTGCTCAAAGCAATGATACGATTCTACAAAAGTTACGCCATCGAGAAATCAAATACCAGAGATTATGGTTCCGTGTTACCAATATAGAAATGATATATCTGTTGTGGAAGATCTGGTATTGCATGGTAATAGGATAATAATACATATTGAGTTACAACAGGAAATTTTGAAATTTATTCACATGGGACATCAGGGTCTGACTAAATGCCGACGTAGGGCTCAAGCAAGTGTTTGGTGGTTAGGTTTATCTAGCCAATGGGGGAAATTAATTAAGAACTGTAATATTTGTATAGAATATCGCGCTAATCCCAAGGAACCATATTTTAAGGACAAGATTCCTTAGATAGTTACCGATTATTATTCACGATATTTTGAAATTTATAGATTGGGATCATAAACCGATCTGATGGTAATTGAAAGGTTTAAAATGTACTTCGCTACATTTGGAATTTGCTCCGTCTTACGAACGGACAATGGTACCCAATTTGACTCCTATAATTTTAGGAAATTCTGTGAAAATTATTACATTACCCACAATTCGAATAGCCTTTATTTTAGACAGTCAAATGGGGCAATAGAAATCTCTCCTGTACAAAAATAAAGCTAACTATTATGAAGCTTTGCTTAGTTACAGATCTACACCCTTGGAAAACGGATTTTCACCAGAGGAACTTATGATGGGCAGTAAAATTAAAACACATTTACCAGTATTGCCGAAATTATTTAACGTAGACAACCAGAAAGTTGTGGAACGTGAAGAGAAAATTAGAGAGAAATGAAACTAATTACAACAAGAGACACAAATCTAAAGAACTAAAAGAAGGGGAAGGAGTTTGGATAACAAATCTAAAGAGCTATGGCATCATCATGGAGAAATTAGAATATCCGCTTATTTGTTAAAGACGGACAAAGGCACATACCGAAGATATCGTTGGCATCAGATACCTGCTAGGATGGAACAATATCAAGATTACGATTACTCGGGTGAAATTAATTTTGATGATGGGACTAATATTAGGGATTCTGACTCTCCATATATGTCAAAATGTATAAACAACTCTGAAAGATATTGTTAAGTTAATTTTTCGATAAGACACACGTGCTTCTGTTAAATTCCTTTTTGTACTTTTATGCTGAATTAAATAAACAAATGTATATCCTTTATTGAATAAGGAACCGACTTTTATTTAATAATACTACACAGTGTACACAAAAAGTTTTCTCCCATATGGTTTTTAACTAAAATACCATCATAGTATAGAGATCATGTCAGGTCCACCCAATTTGGGGGACAACCGCTTCACAATATTAGCGGATGCCCCCGCGCGAAAAAAACGCCTAAACCAGAATATACTCGATGAATTTCCTGATCTCCCGGTTGTCCAAAAACCCGATACAAAGTGATTTCAGCCACATCTGGAGATAAAACTCTACAACAATACTCCTGTTTTTCGATAAACCGCACTTTAAAATTTATCTTCTCAGATATTAGTTTTGTATCCGAACTAAGATATGGTAATCTCCTTCTTCTAATTGGTAACAAACCAAACGCCGAAAATCTTATTTCTACATAAAATCTTCCTGGAAAGTGCACTATTAAATGTCAATACCATTCAAATTTAAATTTCTCCAAAGGAACTATATATGCACCTTATTTGATTAATATTCCCGAAACAGAAATTATCAATGAGTTAAAACCTCAGGGGGTAGTTGATATATACAAATACCAAAGAAAAAACCAAGAAGGCAAAATGGTCCCGTGCGGAGTTATGCTTTAAACTTTCGACAAGTACTTCACACCAGATATTTCAATGCACAAAGTTATAATTAGACAATTCTTGCCCAACCCAATGCTTTGCAAAAATTGTCCTTATGCTTGGACATACTCTTAAATGGTGCAAAAATACCACAAAATGTGAAAACTGTGCTATACCCCCTCATATACCTGCTGAGTGTACGCGAACTTTATGCGTTAACTGTTCTGAAGAACACTCTTCTTCTGCTAAAGAATGCAAAATGTTCAAACAACAAAAAGAAATTTTAAAAATAAGAACTATAGAAAAATGCTCTTTAGTCCCCATCCATACTGTGAAACATTTGCTGCAAAACATTTGAGTTTGTCGATGAAAGGGGAAAGAGGAATGGAAAAGGGTACTCTGTTTCATGTACATGAAACTTTTGTTGAGTATGTCATTCACATTTATTCGTTCATATTCGTTCTGTACAGAAATGTCGAAAACTGAACAGCAAAAACTTCATTGTGTGGACACGAATGCAGTTTCAAAAGAGAATTTAAAAATGTTTTGCAGCAAATGTTTCACAGTGTGGACCGGGACTTAAAGATCGCAAAAGAAAAAAATCAAGCACAAACGTTGACTAAAGGTATGGTCGCACATGACAAATATTTGACGAAAAAGACGTAACCACTAAATAAAATACATTTGCATTCTTTTAATTATTTCCAAAACGTATCATATTTTGGATGATTCAAAACAAATATTTAGTTTTATTTTATTTGATGCTGTTTGATCTTACAAAACACTCGTAAGAGTAAAAAACGTCGAACAAATTTGTGCTAAAAAAAGTGGTTACGCTTTTTTGAGTAAACATTTGCCGTGTGAACCTACCTTAAGCCCCTAGAACAGTCGTACGCTGAAATCACAAACAACAAAAATAAAAGTATTAATAAAACAACAAATGAAGCACCAAATGCAGAAAAAAACATATTTAAATAAAACAACAACTTTACGTCCTACAAACAACTCAAAAAACTCCAAGAATATTACTGAAACATCTATTATTACAAAAACAATTTCAGCAGATTCCAAAACACAAAAACCTACAAGTAACGCAAAACCAATATCAACAGTATTAATAGGTTCAATGACTAATAGGGGGGTCACACGGTATGTATTGCATGAGTTTTGTGACATGTATTGGGATATTTTTCCACATGTAAACATGTACATACCGTGTGATCCATATGAAACTTTGTGTATGTAAAATACATATGTATACCTTATAACATTTTTTGCAATTAGAGCATGTTCTATTTTCGTGTGTTTAACAGTATGAATTTTGAAATACAACACTGTATAAGTGCAAAATAAAAAAACACAAAACAAAACAAAAGAGTAGAGAAAAATCATAACAAAATAAGTATCATTGCATTAAATTTATTTATTGTGATTTCAAAATGTTTTAAATAGATATATAGTTAAAAACTACAAACATATAAACTAATAGAGGTTATATCACATTCAATTACATATGTACGTGTGAACGTGGAAATTATGAATCATATGTATAACGTGAATTTTGACATACACATGGAATTCCATATGTAACGAATACATGTCCCAATACATATGGAATACATGCCGTGTGACCAAAAGAAACACTCAACTTATCACAAAAAAAGAACTTAAATTTCCCCAAACAAACAACAAATCACAATAATCCCTCTTATAATGAACATGTAGAAATAGTGTTTATTAATGAAGAATAATATTTTTATTTCTAAATAATAATGGATTTAAAAATCATTCAGTGGAATAGCAACGGTTTTATTAATAATTATCATGAGTTCTCCACTATCAGTAGTTCTCTTTATAATCGCTTTTAATCAACTTAGCATACTAATATCCAAACAAAAATATGTTGAACATTCTATTTATGCGGACGATGCTGTATTATTTACCAAACACAATAGCAACAAGTTAGAGTGCTATATTCGGCTATGCCGAATCTTAAATACCCTCCACCTAAATTAGATGAAAATTATAGAAATTACATTGGTATAAACACTCTAATATCCATATTCAGTGTTTGTTATTGGGACTTAGCTCCGATTATGAAGAATGGTAGAATGGTAATGTAATACAGTAGTTTTCGCTTATAGTCTACAAATACAGTTGCACAATTTATGTGGACTATGAGCGAATTAGGACTATAACCGAATTTCTTTTTAAGCCACTTTATGGATTATATATGAATCATGATATAATACACATTTTGGACTATATACAAATTATGTACTTTCTTCAATAAAAACACTTTTTTTAAACAAAATAAAAGTTTATTTAAAACATAGTTGTATAGTAGTATTTTATATATTGTTAGAAAAACTAGTTTACTTAGAAGATATTTTATTTCAAATGTATAAAAATGTTATCTACTTCAGCAATTTATAATTGAAATAACTACATATTCCTACCGTTTCCAACAGATTCTATACTTTTATAATAGGAATAAAATGTACTATTTAACAACTTATATACTTAATAATTGGTTAACATTACCGATTGGCTCAACATTTTTATTATTCACCACAAGTGAATTAAAAGAGTATAAAAAAGGGTAAACAAATATATTTAGTAAAACTTCAAAAGTATATTTTTGTTCTGTCCTAATGAATTTTCCGGATGTGAGCCTTCTATATATAATCAAGAACCCATAGTCACCAAATCAACTTGAAACTTATATCTGTTACATTTTTACCGATATGAGTGTATATATGCGTTAATGTATTTTTCGGATGTGCGACTTATTTGGAAGATATAATTAAATATTTTAAAGCGATTTCTATGAATTTGAGGCCTATTTTGCTTGATAGTTTTGTCCATAACATTATTTATAAGAATTTTATGGGTATTATTGTGATTATCAGACATCGAGCTAATATGGGTGCTATGGTCAAATATGGACCGATATTCACAAAACCCAGTAGTATAATTTTTGGATACAATATATTGATCGGTATACAATTTTAGTTCGATATCCATATATTTAAAATATTTACAGAGGTTAATGTGTTTTTCGGAAGTGGCCCTTATATGGGAGCTATGACCAATTATCGGCCGATCTTCACAAAATTCAACACATCGATTTTCGTATATAATGGAAATATTTGTTTGAAATTTAAAGTAGATAGAAGCTTTTTTAAGAGATTTATTAGTATTTAAGTAATTTTCGGAAATGGACCTTATATGGGAGCTATGGTCAAATATGAACCGATTTTCACACAATCTAGTAGTTTCATTTGTGAATTAATACAACCGATCTGTGTAAAATTTTAATTCGATAACGATATTTTTCAGATATTTATGAAAATTAATGTGGTTTTTAGAAGTGGTCCTTATATGGGAGCTATAACCAATTATGGGCCGATCTTCATGAAATTCCCTACAGCGATTTTCATGTGCATGGGAATTATTCAAGTTGAATTTCAACCTGATACCGATATATATAAGATATTTAAGTGTATTTAAATGATTTTCGGAAGTAAACTTTATATGGGGGCTATGGTCAAATAGTGCCCGATCCAAAAAAAAAAAAATGGTGTCGCAATTTCTGTTTTCACGAAACTTAGTTGTGCTTAATTTTGTATAGATACTGCAATTCTATGGGCATTTACGTACCATAGCACCATATTTCGGGAAGAAATTTGTATGGGGGCTACGAGATACTATGGACCGATTCTTTCCATTTTCAACAGAATTTGTCCTTTTATCAGATAAATAATGTGTGCAAAATTTCATGGTATTCTCTGGAATGGATTTGCCAAAAATCAGAAAAAAACATGTGAAAATTATCTAAATTTTTGGAGGTTGTCTTACATTTTAATCCATAACCCTGGTTCTACCAACTCGATTTTGCTGATTTTCAATACCAAACTGCTTAGAAAAATTATAAACATTTTGGTATATATTTCATTAATTTTGCTTATGTATTTTGGGCGTGAGAGTGTTTTACACAGACAGACAGACAGACGGACAGACGGACAGACAGACGGACATTGCTCAATCGACTTAGAATTTCATAAGGATCAATAATATATATACTTTGTTGGGTCTCAGATGAATATTTCTCAATGTTACACACGGAATGACAAACGTATATATACCCTCTTTCACCACTTGTGGTGGTGGAGGGTATAATAACATAGTAAAAGATGTTTGTAGCATGTTTGATGATTTTGTAGTAAATTGTTTGTATATTATACACAAGCAATATCATTTGTTTTTTCTGACCAAAAATATTAATATATTTCGGCAGCAAATGTTTTAAAAATGTAAAATTCTTATTTTGTCTTCTAGCTGGAACGTAAAATATTTTGTAAGGCAAAAAATTCTTGGAAAAACTGCGACAAATATTTCTACCATGAAGGTTGCGCATGGTTTATATTATTATGTAATAAAATTATTTAATAATTATGTAATTCTATTTCTCCTATATTAAATTTTAATGTCAGCTTGAATAGATTTAAACTAAACTTATTTATGTTGTACAATTAATTAATTAAATGTAAGTAATCTGTAAGAATTATCTGTAGATGAAATGAATAAATAAATAGTTTGTATATTTTCAGTATTTGTGCACAATATGAAAACGATTCATATTTATAGTTCGTTAGCACCAAATATTCGGCGTATATCCGAAATATATAAAATATTTTTATTTATTTTACTAGTTTGACCCGGGGCGCTTCGCTACACCTGTCGTAGTAAAAAAAATATGTAAGGATTCTATAAAAAAATAAATGAATATAATTAATCCCGGAATTTCTTGTTTGTGATTAATTGCATACCATGCCTTTGAATGTATAAAAAATATCATGCGATTTAAAAAAATATTGATACTTTTCTTAAGACTTTCGCTATAATTTCCTATGCTTTTATCGTGGGCTTCGGCCCATCCTATTTTAATTCAAACTCCTAAAAATTATATGAAAGCAATTTATAAAAAGTTAGAAGACTATACCTATAACAGTTGTTTAGATATTCGAAAAGAACTATTTACTTAACATGACCTTATACCATCCATTTGCAATACATCAAGGTACCAAAATAACTCATGCAAAGTATTGAGAAATGCATTATTAGAGTTCTCCAGATAATCGAAAGTAAATATTTACTTTGTATGGGATGGGGCATTACTATAAATATTATAATTCTCCAGATATTCAATTACAACAATTTTTTATATGAAAAGCCGATCTCACCAAGTCTCAGACAATATCCTAAAAATAAAAGAAAGTGATACACACTAAGTACTTTGTATGGAAGGGCTGTTCCTATCCCAGCCATTTTTAGCTTAACTCCGTACAGTGATGATAAATTAAATCATACAAAGTTTAAATACTTTTACGGTAACAGTTCTCTAAATATACGAATTAATTATTAACTTTCAAATGGTCGAATTCCGTCCATTTTCAGACAATTTATGTAAAATGATAAGTCAGCTTTTCGGACAAAGTTGCATGAATATTGTAATTATGGTTTCGAGAAATAACTTAGAAATAACTACAGTCTCGGCCATAACTAAAGCATCCCCTCAGTGAATTTTTTTCATACTACATTTTTTCTTTTAAAAACAAAGTTTTTTATGTATTATTTTCAATTGTATTATTTTCAATTGTATTATTTTCAATTGTTAATATATTTTCTATTGATAAACAAATACTTTTTAAGTTAATCTTTCTATAAGAGGTAACTTTAAATCAAAAAAAAAAAATTAAAAGCTAGAAAATAAAACGGACAAAACTAAAGCTCCCCTTCATGGATATATTATAATATTTTCTTTAATTTATATTTTGTTGGAAATACTTAGTTTTGGAAGACACAAGCACATCTCATAAGGTATGGTCACACATGACAAATATTTGACGAAAAAGACGTAACCACTAAATAAAATATATTTTAATTATTTTATTTATTTCAGAAATTCCTTTTTCTTAGGATAATTCAAAACAAATATTTAGTTTTATTTGATGCTATTTGATATTACAAAACACTTGCAAGAGTAAACAACGTCAAACAAATTTGTGCTAGAAAATGTGGTTATGCTTTTTTGAGTAAATATTAGCCATGTGTGACCGTACCTTTAGACAGAATATATTAAGTTTTTCATGGTGTCTTGCGATATTCCTTCCCAGGGTATAACAACGGCTTGAAATAAATCGTGAAAATTGCTGATCCTTATTTCTGCAATTTTCACTATTTATTTTCATATTAACAATCTCCCACAAGTTCGCAATAGGAATGAAATCGGGATATTGAGCAGGCCAATGAAGAAATTGAATAGTATTGCTCTGTAACCAAGTCTTACAAGACTTTTTAGGTGTGCTTAGGATCGTTATCCTGTTGGAACCTCCCTATAAGTAGCATCTCTTCACTGACATAAGACAACATTACATCTTGCAATATATCACGGTACATGAACCGATCCATAATCCCATTAACTTTATGAATTGGCCCAATTCCTTGATCAGAAAAGCAACCCCAGGTCATTACATTGCCCCCGTCCGTGTTTAATTGTTCTTTTGCAATACTTAGGATTCAGTCTTTCTACTTTTCGTCTGCGTACATGCCTTAATCCATCGGAACTTTTTAATTTGTATTTCGATTCGTAAGAGATCAGTACTGTCTTCCATTTTTGGATACTCCAGTTAATGTGGGCTTTGGCAAACTCCAGTCTAGCTTTCTTGTTCTTAGCTGATATAAACGGTTTTTTGCTGGTCGTCGGCTGAATAATCCTGCTTCTACTCCTCTTCTACGGATTGTTATTTCGCTATCGCATAATCTTAAACATGTTCTTACTTGACTAGCTGATGCTGTAGGATCTTTTTGTATTGCTCCTTTGATCAAGGAATCATCATATCGTGAGGTTTTAAGCGGGCGTCCTCCAGAATGACCCGGTGAAATACGACCATTCTGCAAAAACTTTGGAATCAGCCAAAAAATAACTGATCTGTTAAATATTTTTTATTTTTCAATAACTTCAATTTTAAATTCACTGGAGTACTTGTTCCTTGCCATCCATAGTTTTTTTACCGTATAAAATTTAAGTTATACAGACTACGCCTTCCTATATTTTTATATTTTGGAATTCTTAAATGCATCTGTGGTGAGTCCCGTTAACTGACATTGCAAATACGTAGAAAAATAGTAAAATTTTTAAACATCTTATAAGGGGGTGCTTTTATTTTGACCGTCGCGTTTTGTATTTTTTTTTTTATGTTTTATCATTTTAAATCAATTGTTCATAAAATTATCCTGTACTAAATGAACATTATTTGAACATTAACAATATAAGTTGATAAAATATATACAAAAAACATCCCAAAAAAATGCATCGAGGGGGTGCTTTAGTTATGGCCGATACTGTATTTACTTTGTTTTGTAGATGACTCATCCCCTGTTCCGATACCTCCCATGTTTGTTTAAAACGTATGCAGTAATAAGAAATTGAATCGTATAAAGTTTGAAGACTCACAATTATAGTTCTGGAGATATGCGAAAATACTTTGCATGGGAGACGCTTCGGCCGCTAAACTAATTTTCAGCCATACTATGTAAAACTATAAGAGAGATATTCGGACAAAGTTTGAAGTATACCGTAATTATAGTTCTAAAAATATTTAGAAATAACTATTTACTTTGTATTTGAGGTGACTCATCCCCAGTTCCGATCCATCCCAATTTTCGTTGAATTTCATGCAGTGATAAGAAATTTATTCATATGAAGTTTAAAAACTTTCACAATTGTAGTACTCCAGATATTCGAAAATAAGTATTTAAATTGTTTGATAGGTAACATGTCCACTAATACAATCCCGCCCATTTTTAGCCAAACTCCGTATAGTGATAATAAATTAATGTATTCAAAGTCTAAATACTTTTGCAATTATAGTTTTTCATATATTGGAAATAAACAATTTACATTGTATGGGAGCTGCCACGCACACTAATTCAATACCGCCCATGTAAAATTCTAAGAGTGCTGTTCGGATAAAGCTTGAAGATTTCCACAATTATAGCTCTCCAGATATTTGAAAACAATTATTTACTTTGAATCGGGGTTTCACACCCCCGCTCCGCTTCGTCCCGTTTTCGGTTAAATATTATACAGTGATAAGAAATCGATTCCTATGAAGTTTGAATATTGTCACAATTATAGTTGTGTTGATATTCGAAAATACCTATTTACTTTGCATGGGTGGTGCCACGCCCATTTGTACAATCTCATCAATTTTGAGGCAAGCAGTACACAATGGCACCGATTAAAATCTAGAGAAATTTTTCGAGTTTCACAATGATAGTTCACCAGATAATCCATAATAACTATTAACTTTGTATGAGAGGTGCCACGCCTACTTAAAATTTCAAAATAAAAATAATCTATTGATCGTTTCAAATATACAGGAATATACGGTAAATTTCAACAGGATAGCACCAGTGGTTTAGCCTCCTAAAAGGTACAAACAAATTAACAGACATAAATATGAATAAAAAACAAAATTCCTGATTTTACCCGTTTTTTGCCCCTTGAAGGTAGAAGTTTGAAAAGGTACTTTCTATATACATATTTTTGTGACTATAGTGAGCTAAATTAAACATGTTTTCCTTTTAAACCTATATTCAATGTTTAAAAACCAAAGGTACTTATTTTTCCCTTTATAGTCCAAGTAGTGAAAAAAGGTATACCTATTGATGCTTCTAAATAAAAATCTATCTATGTTCGAAATTTCAATAAAATCGGTTCAGCCGTTTAGTATTTATTGTTTTAGAACTAAAGGTACCAATTTTACCGGTTTTCCCCCTGTCCCTTGTCCAAGTATTGAAAAAAGTTATAGCCTATTAACGCTTCCAAGTAAGGATCTATCTGCGTTCCAAATTTCAATAAAATCGATGCTCAAACAAACAAACCAACAAATAAACAAACAAACTTACAAAGACATTAATATATTTATATGGATATATTTCGGATATACTCCAAATATTCTAAACTAAAATGTTAGTGAGACGTAGATCTCTTTATTTATAAAAAATAATTACCTAGTAGAAGATGCAAACGCACGTTTGCAATTATAATAATACCTAAATTATGGCTTATAAACAAACATAAATTGGAGGCAAATAACATTCAACACACCGTTAACGGTTTTCTCGCTAGAATATGTGTCAAAACTTCCACAAAAGTTTCATAAATATGGGAAGCAATGTCATATTCTAACTTTGATTAAAATAGTGCAATATAATTTATTTTAAACTAGTTGTTCGCAAAAAGAAACTAACAACAAATCTAACTTAAACATGGTGAAATATGCATATTAATTAAATAATAAAATGTTTACCTGTTCTTAAACTTTTCTTGTCTTGATTGTTGAAAGTTTCTTCGTTTGTACTTTGACGTCGCCAGTTTTGATCAAGACTTGTAACTTTTTCATTTTTTGCAATGCTTAATTCATTCAGATCATGTGTAGTTTTTATAACTTCTTTCCGTAAGTTGTCTTGGCGGCGGACGTCTTCTAGACGCTCTTCAATTTCTAAATCTCTTGCTGTAGTATCAACTGGCTTCGCCGATCCAAAAACTTTTTCCGTCGATGTACCAGTAAATTTTGGAGAATTATCATTAATTTTGGATTCTACATTGATTTGCAATTGTACATCGAGTTCTGGGAGTGGCAGTGTACGCGGCTTAAGCATTAGCTTTGGCCGTTCGGATGTATAATTCTTTTCTTCCTGACATACATCTCGATCTTTTTGATGAAATTGTTCAAGAGAAGACGATACATTGGAACCAGATGCATTTTTTAGACGCCATGAACCAGGTGAATTATAATCGTCAGATGTAGACTTTTGATCTCTATTGAAGCTCCGTTCAATGCCAAAGTTGTATGAGTCCCTCTTTTGATTACTATCGCGCCTCCAATTAGTTGAATCTCGTCCTTCTACATTACTACTCCCTGAATCATACCCTCTTCTCGACCCACGCTGTCTTGAATTTTGTTCATTCTCATTAGACAAGTCGATTCTGATTCTTCTGCCCTTAATTGTTGGGTCTGGTATACCTAAAGATTGTATTAAATCATCTCTGCTCTCAAACTCCACATAACCAAATCCTCGAACCCTGCCTGTTTCTCCGTCTTCTCGTGGAAGTCTTACCGACATAACATGATTTGCATTAAAATATTCATATATATCTTCTTCCTTAATATCAAATGGCAAATTAGTGACATAGGCAATAAATGGTGGTTTATGAGGTATAGAATTATCATCAAATATTCTGTTGGCACGTGGTGCTGTAGGAAGTTGGCAAACCACTGTATGAACTTTTCCTCCATCGTCACTGTCTTCCCCATCAACATTCCTTATATTTTTTGCCACCTGCGTTGTTCCTGCTGGAACATCACCATTCGACAAAAATGATTGTAACGATATAACGGTACCTTTATTTTTTTTCCCTTTTTTTCCTGAAAATGATAACACATATTATACATATTATTATTATTATTACATATGTTATTTATCGTTTCAAAACAAACGATCGATAGATATATAGATATACAGAAAATTAAGAAAGTGGAGGATCCTTCTGAAAGCGGGATGCAGCTGTATTTATCATATCTAGGGTTTTTATCCCGGGAATTCTCGGGACAAATTTCCCCGGAATTTTTCACTACTCGATTCACGGGATTTTTAGCTGGGAATCCCGGGACTTAAAATCTGACGAAACTAAAAAGAAAACAGGTTAGAACGCTATTTTTCTCCAAAAAAGGAGAACATTTTTTTATACATTCGCTAATATCTCGGCAACAATAGACCGCTTAAAAACAGTACATAAAATGAATTTCGCTTCGCAAGTTTTTTCCAAACTTCTGAATATGAAAAATTTCATAAAATTTTTTAGATATCACAAGGATAATAAAATAGCAAACAATTCGTATAACGCCTATAAAGAAGTGATGGTATAAATTGCACCAGAATGTGGACAAATTGGACAAACAAGTTTCTCACCGCCTAGCAGTAGTCCCTTAAAACAATTGTTACATAACATATTGTTAAGTTTTCACCTTTTCAAAACGTTTGTTTATTTCCTTTAAATAAACCGGATACTTTTGATTGCAAATAAAAACAGTTTTAGTAGTTTAAAATTGTAACAACTCTTTTTTATTTTAAATGTACAACAACAGATTAAATGGTCGCTATGTGTTTTAATACACACACGCTTATATAACACTTTAAAAACACACTGGTAATGTACAAGAATTCACTGGTAATACAGCACACTTTATGGCAGTTATTTGTCTTTACTTTACGATGCTTCAAATTAGACTGACTCTTGTGGTGTTCTCACGGCCAATTTATATAGACTGCATTACCATCTAGAAAGCTCTATTTCTACAATGATCTTAAAACTAGAATATTCGAATTCTAGAGCTTTCGATTTTAGTCATTAATCATTTAGTGTTGCTATACTTACAAATAATAAGCTATCGCTTATCCAATAAATATATGTTGGTAAGAATTACATAGCTTTATAATGAGTGTGTTTTGCAGACATAGTATTATGAAAATGCATAATCGAAAAATAAAGGTTCTGTTTTTTTCAAAACATGTTAGTTCTTGTCTATTAACCGTAGAACGAGCTTTGAAAAAAATTTATAATTCATTCTTTGATTCATTATTGATACCATAGATGACAACTAGATAAGTAACTGAGAGCCAAAAACCTATGTCTGTTGTCAGAAACCTAATTCATGAGAATGTATTGTATATATTTTGTTATTGTATCACCCGTATGTGTGAAAATAGAGTAATTTTTTACATTGATATTACTCTCTCCTTCCGTTCTATGCGTTTATTCTATGATTGATACATTCTTTAAATTAATAATAAAAAATATTAAAAAAAATGTTAGTCCTCGGACATCATCTTATGAAGCACTACAGTAAAATTCGTCTTTTGAATCTGAAACCACGGTTTTAGTAGAATATTTATTTCCGTGAGTAAAGATTTAATCACTCCAAAGTTAGTTGCAGCATTAGATAGGTATCAGTTAAGCATAAGAAATTCTGTGCTTGTTATTGAAGCAACTATTGATGCACTTGAACACAATAATGACAAATTTCCTATAAGTAAATCTTCAATTCAAAGAATTCGTACAATAAAAAGTAATTTCCAAAACGAGGTACATGATATTGTATGTCTACTTGGATGGCAAAATGTTGCCAGCATTAGATGCACGTAAATATAAAGAAGAACTCTTACCGATAGTTATTACTAGGGGGCGGATTTATATGCAAATGCATGTTTTTTTTGGAACGTCCAAATATCAAGTTGACTAATTATCTACCCGAATCATACATTTTGCTGTAAAATGGCATCGATTTATATTTTACTTCAAAATGCATATTTATACGCATATTATTTCAATTATTAATAAAACTATTATGTTTCATCGTCAATTTTAGTTTAAGCATCACCCTAGCTTAAACTAAAATTTATGTTTTTCACTTATCGTTCATTTAGTTTATAATCTAGGTTTAACTTAGCATCAAGCCAGCTGAACCTTAGTAAGAATACCCTTTTGTTCAAGTCGAAAAAAATCAAGAACCTTCGCCTGGGTGACGATCTTGTTGCGATGCGAGGGGTTAAGTACACTCTGTGGTCTAACTCTCCTCTGTGTATGTGCAGGTTCTTCTTGCACATTCACAAAGGGGGTGGCGACTTTAAAGGTGTATTATTAAGGTTACGCATCTTGTCAATATATTGGGGCGATAGTGTATTATATTGCTGTTGCGTCTAATATTAATATATCTTCTCGTGATATCCACAAGGGTGTGGCCTCGATGGCGTGAAAGGAGAATAACGGGAGGGATTTCCGGTTCGCAGTGGATCGTAAATCCCTAGAAACCTAGGATAAGTTAAGGGATGTTGTTAATTTTGGATTTGGCACTGTCAGGTTTCGGTACTCGAAACATGAGACTACTAAAGAGGCTGCTAGTGGTGCAGATAAACCTGCATCATGGTGAAGCGGCCTCAACCGAATTGACAACGTTTCTCACCCGATCCCAGACTGATGTGGCCCTGATCCAAGAACCTTGGATTAATCAAAATAAGGTTTGCGGAGTTGGTGGGTGTATACACGTTGTATATCCCGTCCACTCAATGCCTACTGTACTTCCAGGAACTCAATTGGAAAAAATTGGGTTTTGCGACCAAGTATGGTTAACTTGATCTAAACATCGGTTGTTTGACCTATTATTATGGTTGTACGGTGGGGTGGGAGGCAATGAGGAAACGTAGCTATAGGGTTATACTCAACAAAGCTCAAAAGTGTGCATGTCTGGGTATAACAGGTGCCATTGGCAGTACCCGCATGCGGCCTTGGATATAATCCTAAACCTACTACCCATTGAGAATTATGTTGAGAGTGCGGAAGCAAGGAACTTACTTAGGCTATTTGAGTCATCATTAGTAAGACCTTTGCGGTTAGGTCACACTAGGATACTGCGACCTTCAACTTCGGTGCATCACCCCCAGTAGAGTTCCCAGTAGGGATAATTGGGTAGGATCCGATCAACACGATCGGTGTCCAGTTTTTACTGACGGATCCAAGATGGACTCTGGTACAGGGGCCGGGGTTTATCTGGTCGGCAAGGATATCAAACGTTCATACAGACTCTCTCACGAGTGCAGCGTCTTCCAGGCAGAGATCTTCGCGATCTGGAATGTCATTTAATACATTACAGCTTAGTGGATGACTAGGAGAGCTCTCGAGTAGTTATTAATACACTACTCAATAAGATTCTGTTGGGTACCATGGCATTGTGATATACAGGGAAATGATATAGCAGATGAACTGGCCAGACATGGTTCGGATTAAGATCATGGTACTAGGGAACGGCGGGGTAAAACCTCCTATATGTCACTACTACAAACTAATATTTGAAAGATTTCGTGACTCCACCAACCAAACCTGGAACAGCAGGACGAACTGCAATCTCCATGGCCAAAACTGAATCCAAATGCAACCGAAACACTAAAAGAGTTGGATAGATATAGTCTCAGGATTCAAGTAGGAGTGATAACCTTTCATTGCTCAATTGGGGCCTTCAAAGGTAAATGGGATAACGGCACACAAGATTTCTGTAGGGTATGTGGGGATGTAGAGGAGCTAGAGACAGTAGAGCATATTATGTGCAACTGCCCTAGGCTACAGGGTCATAGATTTAACAAAACCTTTCTTATTCTTTCCCTATGCGGATTTGAACTCTTTTCTCTTTACATTCTCTCTTAACTATATATATAACTCTTGAAGGGAATCACAATGGTCCTTACGGTCTACGAGTGGAAGTGCACATAGTGCACACCCCTTCCAAACTAACTTTGTCTTTTTACAAAGTTAAAATTTACAACAAAAAAAAGTATTTATATGAACAATTTTGTGAAATGCATATCTGATTTGATGGTAATTGCAATCAAAGTGAAAAACACAATCATTGGTTAAAACCCGGCTAAATTTGTTTTATGTTTCACTTAACAGCTTGATAAGCTACGTTTAACCAACAAAAAAAAAACTAGCTCTTAGTTATAGAAATTGCATAAAATGTTGTCGACTAACTTCCTTCGACATCGTAAAACTGGCACTAAGTCTTCTTAATTTCTTTATCTGCAGTTGAAAATTATCATTTCAAAACATTTTGCTTCCAAAAATATTAAACATTCATTATTTGTATCAGTGATGGGATTTGAACATTTATATTTAGTGCCAAATTGATGTATCAATTGTGCCAAAATGGGTTTAATAGTGACAAAACTAATTTTCACAAAATAAACCGAATATGGATATTTTTTGACACAATTTGTTAAAAAGTAGTGGTAATTCAATTGAAACATACAGCATCATTTGATATTAAACTTATTTCCAAATGGCATAATGTGATTATGAAGGCCTCAGTCGTGGTTTTCACTAGAAGATTGGGGATTAAATTAAGTTTAAGCGAATGTTGTTTTTGGGTTGTCGATTATTTTTTTTTTTATTATTTGCTAGATAAAGTGTCCAATATTGGCGATTTAATCTGTGCAATAAATTCGAAAGTACAAATAGCTGATAAAAATGTGTGTAGGAAAACATAAAAAATGGATCATTCCAGTGCTAAGGAACACATATTTTATTCATATTTTACTCACTGTTTTGTAAACAAAATGTAACGTTTTCTGACGATAAGTGTGGCAATACTAAACTATAACAGAAAAACATCAAAGTTAACCCTCGTTAGATTATTTTTTTATTAACTAATCTAATTATTATTTGGCATTTGATTTTCAAGTACAAATCACGCCATAAATGATAATAATGTTTAAGGAATTCCTAAAGATGAAAATTATGATTTTGATCAAAATGGTCGGATTGATAAATTAGATTTTCCATATTGTAAGTTGTTTATTTATGCAAATTTTCCATTTTATGTGAATTCCACTCAAATCGCCTTAAAATGAATTTAACAAAAAATATGACTTTTTGTATATGTTGTTATAATACTTAACGACAAAATTTTGTCGTATGTATGTTTAATTTAATGACTCAATGTTGTTATCGGGCAAAGCTTCGTTATTTTTAAAATAAGATAATAAAACTTAAAAATTTTTAATATCCATTTCCGAAATTAATGCTCAAAACAATTTTTATTTCCTGGCATCTCTACCTCAAAATATAAACAACGTGTACATATTGCAAAAAAACAAAAGTTTGATTTGTGTAATTATTTTTATTTGGCAATGTCTGATCAAAAGAGAAGATTGCTCTGGGGCAATTGCCCTAAATTCAAGGTGCCTAAAACTTTTGACGGACCCAGCACAAATTGGAACAGATTTCATTTACTTTCTCAAGATGAAGAAGAAGCAGTTATAATTAAGGAAAAGATTCCGCCAATAATCGTGGATTCAGTCCACAACTTTTCGACTGTTATTGGATTAATTGGTGATACATATAAACGTATGTCCATTGGCACAAAAATATTATCTAACACGCAATCACTATACAATGTGATCAAAGAAAGAAAATTCCAATTTTATACGCATGAATTTTCATTCCAGCCTAGTGGAGGACTGTAGGAGAGCTCTCGAGGAGTTATTGGTACACTACTCAATAAGATTGTGTTGGGTGCCGGCCCACTGTGATATACAGGGAAATGAGGTAGCAGATGAACTGGCCAGACATGGTTCTGATCTAGATCATGATTTAATTTTCACCAGACACACAGTTCCATAAAAATTTTTACATTTTGATTTATTTAAATTTTCTTCTGTTTTTAATACCAAAAATTGTAACTCTGTTCCATAAATTAAATTCTACCACAGATAAAATTAAGTGTCAAAAATTAATAAAAAATATTTTTTTTCATTTGAGCAAAATTGGCGTGTTTCGGAAATAAAAGTGTCCTGTAAAGTATTAAAAAAATTTGCCAAGAATTGTGTAAAAGTGTTATAAAGCGGTTTGGTCTATATTTAGTCGGAAAATCAAAGTTAAAATTTCAAGTAGTTTGATGTGTTTAATTCTCTCACAAGTATGTCAAATTCACATATCACTAGAAAATTTAAATAAATAAAAATTAAACATTTTTATAGAACACTGTGTGTCTGGTGAAAATTAAAAAGGCACCAATACAGTCTCAAAACTATGTACTAATGCATTCTCACGACTTAGATTTTTGACAACAGACTTAGTTTTTCTCCCTCTCAGTAAAGCTCCTATGGACATATTATATGCCATATGGGGTAAAGGCTAATAACAAAGTATAACAAGTAGTCCGACTCTCTATTTTTTTAATTTAAGGAGTGAAATCGTAAAATTCTTAACACACGTTTTTCATTAAAACTTTCAACACCAGTATTATTATTATTATTTTTTTTTATACTTGCCTTTGTAATTCATTTGTCCAGAAAAAAGTGCGTACTGAAATTATTAAATATTTTCAACAAAACCCAACTTGGTCCTACAAGCTTGGGCCAAGCATTCAAAGGTCTGCCGTCAAACTGTTTCCAATGTTATAAAACAGTAACGGAAGAACAGTAACGAAAAGTTAAAGCTAATGCAGGATTAAAAACATACAGTCTCAAAAAGTTCCTGACAGGAACGCCGCTAAAATTTTTGAGGCCAAAAACAGAGCACGGATTTTTCGCAACTTCCTGGTCAAAAATTTTATGTTGCTGATGCTCGAGGGAATATTGAAGAAAAGTTTAGGACCCAAAAGCAGACAAAATTTCACAAAAGGTGCTTGGTATGACAAGCAATATGCAGTTGCGGCAAATGAAGCCAATCATTTGTTACAACAATAAATACCGAAATTTACATCAAGGAATGTTTACAAAAAAGGCTGCTTCCATTCATAAGACTTCATAATGTGTCCACTTATTTTTGGCCTGACTTGGCATCCTGTCACTATGATAAACAAGCCCTTGATTAGTACAAGAACAATAATGTGGTATTTGTACCAAGAAAGGCAAATCTTCAAACTGCCCGGAGCTAGGGCCAGTGGAGAGATATTGGGCTCTTGTTAAAAGAGAATTGAACAGCACAAACAAAGTCTGGTAGATTTTAAACGGAAATTTTAACTATAAATTGTGGAATAAATTAAGTTTAATACACGTAATTTCACTAACACATTATTTTATAATTAGTATCAACACATTTAGCAGTTTTTCTTTTTCGAAGCATGTCCATTTCGCACAAACTAAAAAATATTTTTTTTTATTAATTTTTACGTTTTATTTTGTTTGTGGTAGATTTTAAAATATAGAACAGAGTTTCAATTTATTGTATTGAAAATAGAATAAAATTGAAACAAATAAAAATTTAAACAGTTTTATAAAACTCTGTGTGTCTGGTTAAAAATTTTAATTTTTTAATTTTAACTTAAAATTAAATGTACATGTACATTTTTGTTACTAACACACATTTCGACTTAGGTACTTTTTCACTAACACATGTTTAGAGTTGGGTTCTTTGGCTCCTAAGTTCGGCAGTACCCAGTAGTCGGCATTTTTGAGTTAATAGCTTAATAAATAAAAATAACGATAATTTTATACAAAAGTGAGATTTAACATTAATTTAACATACACTTATTTATCTTTATGTAATGTTTAAATTTGGGTGAGATGAGTATTTTCATCTTTTTTTTCCTAATTCAGTGACCATCTTTCAACAGGTGCGGTATTGCCTGTTTTTTAAGACATTTTTTAGTGGCAAGGCCAACTAAAACAAGTTAGTAACCATATCAATTTAAGTAATATTTTTCCAAAGAGGTTTTAACAGATACATCTTTGTTTACATATTACATCCAATGTAAAAGTTTTCCCAAAACATATTTTTTGGTTATTTTAATTGATGTCGCCATTAGGAACAAATATGTCCATGATTTTAAATAGCCGTCTACAGGTAAATTGATAATTTTTTATTTTTATTTAATTATGTGATATTAAAGATATATAAATATAAAATTATTATATATTAATAACACTGGCTGCTAAGGTCATCGGCTAGGGTAATTTTTTATATTAAGCTGAAATTCTACAAATATGTTTATTATGAAATGAGTTTACCTAATAGTCGGCACAGTATTAATTAAGTAATTTTAGAACCGCCTAGTATAGGAGACCAAGCATACTGAATTCGGCAGCATATTTTTATTTAACTGTAGATCGTAAAACACAGTAATATTTTGAGATTCAGTAGGGATTATTTGTGCTAACATTTCCGAATTCCAAATATCCTGAAAAATTCTTAAAAATGCTCTATTCAAAATAAGAGAAGGTATTATGAAAATATGGACTTCCGCGTTCAACCATACAGGACAGATATACGGTCGTGCTTCTGAAGGTCCTATGAGTATGGTACCCCAAACAGTGTTATCTAATTCCGATGAAAGTGCGAAGGAAGAGCGGAATTCGGTTATCTTTCAGAATTCCATGTGAATGTAGTATTATTAAAGCCGAAATATCGGCTATTAAAAGGGCGGCTAACTGTCTCAATTATAACAAGATATCTGGCAGGGACATTCGTATATATACTGATAGTCAAGCCGCAATAAAATCTCTGACAGGTATGTGTACAACATCGAACATAGCCCAACAGTCGTACTCATGTGGGTATGTGGACACGGAGATACTTGGGCAACTTTGTTGCAGATGATCTGGCGAAAAAAGGCGCCATGATGCCTGACGGAGTCATAAACTTTCTATGCGGTATTCCTTTATCTAATTGCAAGCCGCAAATTAGTAATTTTTACATGTGTGTGAAGATGAATACTTATTTAACTAGCAAAGGCAAAAACCACATTTTTTACATTGCTCATGTTACAGTTAACATAGCACTGTTAATCACTAAATAGTCTTGATACTTGAATTATGATGCAAAAAATACGTCTGAAATATGTATCAAAAATTATTTCAGAAATATAAAAAATTAAAAATAAAAAATTAAAAAAAAAAAATTAAGAAAATGTTTTTTTAATAATAATGAAAAAAGACATTACTTACAGTAAAAAATTATATTCGTGCTTGAAAATATGAAAGTAAAATTTCTCATAAATGAGTTCTCTGAGCGATGTGCACAATGTGACCAAATCCTACAACCTCAAGGAATAGAACCTATTGGGGAATAAAGGTAAAGTATAGTGCTTTTGAACTGCATTAACTGTTTTTCCCAAATGTATTTGTGAAAAATTATATTCATCTTATAAAATGTGAAATAATACAATTCTTATATATGAGTTCTCTGAGGGATGTGTACACTGTGACCAAATCCCACTTCCTCAAGGAATAAAACCTCTTGGGGAATGAAGGTAATGAATAGTGCTTTTAAACAGCATTAACAGTTTTTCCCAATTGTATTTGTGAAAAATTATATTCATCTTAGAAATGTGATATAATACAAAATTCTCATATATGAGTATTCTGAGGGACACTGTGACCAAATCCTACTTCCTCAAGGAATAAAACCTAGTGGGGAATGAAGGAGAACTCATATATGAGAATTTTATATTATGAGCTCGCTCAGACATGATAGGGAGGTGAATCCACCTGTACGATTACCAGAATGATATGGCCCCGACTAAACGGAAGGCGGACAACATATGTTCTTGGCCTGACACGTTCACAATTAGCAATGTAGTCGCAATTGCCTACTCGCTATATGGTCGGGTTGCATTTGATGTAGGGTCGAGTACGCCTTTTAAATAAGCTTTGGTGGTAATTGTAGTTGAAATAAAAAAAAGTAATAAAGAGGTAATGGTATCTTAGAGAAACGGTAATCCAAACAGACTTATTTTTAATTCTCCCTATTAATTGTACCTCATAAATTATACCACGGTTGGAACATATTATAATGATGTTTGATTTTTATTATCAAAATTGTACTTCAATATACACTTATCTTTAAAATAATATAATAATTAACAAAAATACGCGTCTTTTCTTGAGTTCAGTCGTTTTGTAGAATATGTATTGTTGTGTTTATTGTAGGAACAAGTTTAACTTATTAAATACGCCATGGTCAGCCTTCATATATAAAATTTAGCTTGAATTTATTTCAATGGGTGAGAACTTTTCTTTTTTCGCCGCTAATAATTCACGAATGTTTTGTAAGATGGCGATTTCATTATTAAAAGTAGTGGTCAAATGGGTTTGCTTTTTGTACATAAATTTCAGATACATAGTACATAAAATATTAAAATATAAATGTCTCCTCCAAACTTTATCCGATTCGCAACTTTACACTTGCTTTCAAAAGTTATTGTAAGATAAAATATTTTCAAACTATCATAATTAAAATTCATGCGATAAACTCAGAATCTGATACACATTTTAGTAACCAATCATAACCACGTATACAGTTTAGCTTTGGCTATTTTATCACACACACAATTTTATCTTCAAGTCAAATGTATAAAAAGAATCTATTGGCAAGTAATTTAAAAGGCTTTTTGATTATCTTAAATAACAATATACTTATTTTCACAAACCTGATGAAGCCATGCTTTCTAATATAACCAGACAAAAATTACTTATAATAGTTTCAGAAATATTGTGCTGTTAAACTCTCGGGTACTAAATACTGTACCGATTACTCATAACCATAATGGCCAGATGAATTTTGAAGTAAAATTATCATGAACGTCAAAATTACTTTACTCGGGGTTACAAGTTACTGGCCTACCTAAATAAAAGCGTAAGGCGGAACGTTTTTTTCCGCTTAGCTTTAACGCTGAAATGTCATACCTAAATAAAAGCGGCAACGCTACGTCAAACAATAGAAACACGTTTATCAAAAATATATAACAACCCGGATTATTTAAACAATAAAGTACATTGCAGTATTGGTGTTTCTGATTTTTGTTTTGTGATTTGTAAACTAAAATTTTACCAAAAAAACTAAATATTAATGAGTTTCTTGCATATTTGTTTCTCCTTTTGTATGTATGTGTTTACATTTATTTTGTTTTGCAACTAACTTCACTATTAAACGCGCTGTCAAAATCAGATTTTCCAATTGCAAAGCATTGCCGCCGCGATATTTCGGTATGCTGCATACAAATTGTATGGGCATGAGAATTTTTGACAAGTAAAAAACGCCTTACGCTCCAATTTAGGTATGCGTGTTAATGTTCAAGCCGAATCTAATAAGGTGACAACAGCTGACTTTTACTTTTGAATTAGCCTTTATCGTTAAACAGTCAAAACTCATTATTTGTTTACAATTGTTAGCTGTCATTAATTTGTAATTATAGTTTTTGCACAATGATGTATAATTATTATTATCTTTATTGAATCCTTCATAAAATAAATAGTTAGAATGTTTTGAGGATTTACTTAAAAGTATTTTATTTTTATTTTATTTTTAACAACCTTGGCCATAACCGGTCACAAATTTCTACTTAAAAAAAGTTTACATTAAAAATATAAAAAGTTTGCTGCAATATAACTTCTGACTGAAAGTACTTAGAAAAATGTTCAATACATCAACAAATACGTATTTTTGTCCCCTATTCGGAAATCATTTCCATATTGGTGCTCAACGAATACTTTATTTTTTAGAACAAAAAAACTTTTGACTTATTTTTCTTCTTTTCAAAAGTTTTCTGCAATATAACTTCTGACTGAAAGTACTTAGAAAAATGTTCTGTACATCAATAAATAGGTATTTCTGTCCCCTATTCAGAAGTCATTTCCATATTGGTGCTCAACGAATATTTTAATTTTTAGGAAAAAAAAACAAAATTTACTTATTTTTTTTACTTTGCAAAAATTTGAAATTTGCACAATATTTCTGAAACTATTCAGAAAATGTTTCCATAATGGTGCTCAACGAATATTTTTGATTTTAGGAGCAAAAGTCTGCTACGAAGCAACAATGTAGATGATTAAATTGAAATTTGAATAACTCGTGGTATACTAAAATGGCGCAAGTGATAACCACGAAATCTGATTCTACGGTCATTTAGTAATTTATTCCAATTTTTAGAATTAAAATATCTTTTATATATATTTTAGTCATTCTTTTGTTTACATTTTTTTCTAATGTTTACATAAAAAGTACTTTTTTTGCAACTCTGTAAAATGTGAAAAAAACTATGAACAACAAGTGTGCTTTGATTTGGGTGTACAAAACAAAAATTTATATTGAATTGTGTGTTAACAAAGAATTTAAGTGCAATAACATAGAAGTTTTATTTTTTGAGGTATGTAATTGTATTATGAAAGATAGGAATGCAGTGAAAATATATTAAATAAGATTCTGGGCAAAGGATAGCGGGCAATAATATTTTATTGAATTTTTGTAATACGAATTCAAATGTATTCCTGCTGCTTGTAATAGGAGTCCAGAAAAATTAGTAACATAAAATTTTGTATGTAAAGTGGCTAAAAAAGGATAGATAATGCAACAACAAAATGTAACAACAGACAAGCAAAACAGCCAATGAATACAATATAATAAAAAATAACAGGATCTACAAAAAAAAATAGTATGTTGCATAAAAATGCAATGTAGATAGATAGATTACTTTTTCTGAATGAAATCTATCAAATTAAGTGTTTGTACACTCAAATGTATCCTTTCGTAAAATTTGTAACAGGAGAACAAACAAATAAATAAGCAGCATTGAAAATAATTGTGCATGAACAATTTGATGTGTAAAATATAAATGCAAAAAGGCACAGGCATGAGTACAACAGGAGCAAACGGAAATTAACTGTATAAAACTGCTGTATGTGTGTACATGTGTTCTGTAACTGCATAATGCAACAACAATTTACGCTAAAACCATAAACAAATCACATAAATAGGTTCAATGATGATCGTGAGTGTAGCAGGAGAAAAAAAGGATAAAGAGGAATGATAGACATTTAAGTAAGGTCCAGAATATATAATTATGCAATGAAGAACATTTTACTATATATACATACATAATTATGTATGACTTGTATTCTGAAAGATCGACTTTGTGTTTTTAAATGCACATTCATATGTATCCATTCGTAATATTTGTAACAGGAGAACAAAAAACCAAATAAGCAACAGAGAACAAATTATGCAACTAAGGTACAACAATTTTTTACATAGCCACGAGTGCAGTAGGAGAAAAAGGAAATACAAGAACAACTACTTATACACTCAAGTAATTGTGATATACAACTGTTGTATGTGTGTCCTCTAGCTGCAAAAAGTAAAAACAACTCGTGCAAAAAAAGAAACAAATGAATTGTAAAGGATTTTCTAGACATATGGATGAGTAGAGTAGGAACCGTTGCAATTAATTGCATTTTGTTGTTTTTTTACTGTTAATGTAGAAAATCAACAACAACTTGTGCAATCTCAAATGCAAATGAGTATAATTGGCTGAGCGTTTGTAACAGGAGTAAAATAATAAAGTATAGAATGCAGAAAAAAATATAACATTCTATTATAGAACAATTTATAATTTTTCAATTACCTGATGGAGGTTTGTAAACTTTTTTATTGTCCATAACTGTACGTATGTTTTTTAGACATGGGTCCACGGATGGGACTTTTTTCTTTCTTTCTCAATAATTAAACGCTTGATAAAAAGTAAATACACAAGAAGTATTCATCATTGCTAACTTTTGAACAAACTCAACAACAAAAAATATATATGTATGTACATGGAAAACAACTTCGCGCATAACGTACAAGTATTTTTGAGCTTTGATATTAATGTGACCGGCAAATAGAGTGCTCCAAGATTGTATGACCGATCAGGCTGCAGGCCGTCACTCCTTCTAGAATTGTTCTATGGATTGTTGAAATACGTTCTGAAAGATATTAGGATTTTAAGATGTCGTTAACTGGTGGTGGCGCACAGCTCAATAGTTTGGAGATGCATTTACTAAAATTTGTTCATTAAATAATTTTTTTTTTTTGAATTTCAATGTAAAAGAATCTCAATGTCAATGCAATTATTTATCGTTCAAACGAAATATAAAAGACAAAAAATTGGTTAAACATTTTAACATATTAACATATTTTGCGAAATTTTTACTTTAAATATTGTTAGGAATTTGCAAAAACGATTTGAATTATCCGGTCTGTAACTACTACCTGCAAACATTCATCATGTTTATAAACACGTCCATCAGTAGAAGCTTCTACTTATCAACAATGTTGATAGCATGCGGTTGATTAGCATTGTTTGTAAGTATGGCAGCACTGTATGTTTAAGCCGCTAACATTAACATCGAAAGCTCTAGAATTCGAATGTACTAGTATGTCCGTTAAGAGCATTGTAGAAGATTCCCGAGAGATGACAGTGTATAAATAGTGGCAGAGGCTGCAGTCGTGAGTTGAGTTTATCATTGGCGCTGTTAGAGTTAACATCAACTGTCTTGTGCATTTAATGTTGTACGTAATAGAATGTCTGTGCATTTCTGCGAATTGATAAACGTATATACAGACACTGAGGGACTATTTAATTCTGTTGTTGTTCTACATTCTAAATAAGTAAAGAGTTGTTACAATTTTAAACTACTAATACTGCTTTTATTTGCAATCAAAAGTATCCGGTTTATTTAAAGGAAATAAACCCACGTATTTAAAAGGTAAAAATGTAACAATATATACGTATTTACACGTATATGAGCTTTTGTCTTTTTTGAAACATAGAGGATATCTGAGGGAACAAAAAAGCATAATATATTTTATAGTACCTAGCCATGCCTACGATTTGAATTCTGCAAATTTCATAATTTTAAAACTGAGTTGCATAAAAATCTACCCAAAAATATAATATAATATTTTGCTTTATGTATTTCAATTATAAATTCCAAATATTGCAAAATTTTAACTTTGACCTTCACGATTTAAGGATTAGTTAGCATTGTTCGAATTTTAGAAAAGTTTGGGGATATATATTAAATTATTTGGACTATAAATATTCTAAAAAGGTTTTGTGTATTCGCCAAAATATTGGGAAACAATTATTTTTTTTTTTTTGAAATTCGCAGAATTCAAATCGCAGGTACGGATAAACTATGAGAGCATTCTTTGTGGAATGGAATAATAGCGTTGAAAGACATTACGATTTATTTACATTGAAATGCAAAAAAAATTATTTAATGGCAAACAAATTAAAAACATGAATGCCACAATATGAACTTTGTGTCTCCGGTGATTTTAATCCCCGTATTCCATTCTTAGCTGAATGGCATTTAAAAATCTTCTAGTTTTACATGACAAATTTCCAAAGAAATATACATATATGAATTACCAGTCCATGTATGAAATTCAAAAGATACACTCACTCAGCCAGCTTAAGTAGCGAACGACACAAGTAAATAATCGATCGCATATGTATCTAACAGGTGGCGCAAAAGTAATCCTCCTATCAGAAAATTCTCAAATAAATAGTCAGCAATATTCCGCGTTCTGGAGCAGTGTAGCGTAACATTGTTTATTAACGTGTATTTCGCATGTGTTTACTACACAAATGTCAAAACAGAACTAACATTAGGGGCCTCGCAAAATTTATAGCATTTTCTGATAGGAGGATTACTTTTGCGCCACCTTGTATTATTACTGACGAACACGGTTATAGTAAACCTAAACTGATTAAATATAAAAAGTGATTTTCGCACAATAACCGATTAAAAATAAAAGTTTTCGGTTAAATTTAAATACAATTTAGAACTAGTATTTATACTTGTTAGTTAAACCTACTTAAACAAGCTGTGAAATTAAACTCGAAATAACTGTAGACGAACTTTAGAACTAGATTTAAATCTTAAATTTTGTTATCATTGCCATACTTTAATTAGAATATTAAACTATAAATAATAATATTAAATTTTTTCTTATTGTTATATACAAAATGCAAAAAGTTTCCGTATATGCAGCTCTCTTAAACCTAGATAATAACGCAGATAATCTCTGATTGAATAAGTAAGAGTGTACATATAGTAAAATTTTCTTCATTGCATAATTATATATATTCTGGACCTTACTTAAATGTCTATCATTTCTCTTTATCCTTTTTATCTCCTGCTACACTCACGATCATCATTGAACCTATTTATGTGATTTGTTTATGGTTTTAGCGTAAATTGTTGTTGCATTATGCAGTTACAGAACACATGTACACACACAGTTAATTTCCTTTTGCTCCTGTTGTACTCATGCCTGTGCCTCTTTGCATTTATATTTTACACATCAAATTGTTCATGCACAATTATTTTCTATGCTGCTTATTTATTTGTTTGTTCAAATTTTACGAAAGGATACATTTGAGTGTACAAACACTTAATTTGATAGATTTCATTCAGAAAAAGTAATCTATCTATCTACATTGCATTTTTATGCAACATACTATTTTTTTTTGTAGATCCTGTTATTTTTTATTACATTGTATTCATTGGCTGTTTTGCTTGTCTGTTGTTACATTTTGTTGTTGCATTATCTATCCTCTTTTAGCCACTTTACATACGAAATTTTATGTTACTAATTTTTCTGGACTCCTATTACAAGCAGCAGGAATACATTTGAATTCGTATTACAAAAATCATTTAATCAAAAAATTCAATAAATTAATATCGCCCGCTATCCTTTGCCCAGAATCTTATTTAATATATTTTCACTGCATTCCTATCTTTCAATTGTATTATGACATACCTCAAAAAATAAAACTTCTATGTTATTGCACTTAAATTCTTTGTTAACACACAATCTATATATATAAAAGAGTAACGTTACTGACTGACTGACTGATTCATCATCGCACAGCCCAAACGACTGAAGCTAGAATCATGAAATTTTAACTGTGGGTTCCTCCCTCCCCAAAACGATCCGATAAGAAGGGATTTTTGGAAACTCGAATGTTTAGGGGGTAAAAAAGGGTAAAAACGGGTAAATTCGGTAACCTTATATCTTCAAAACTAATAAAGATACACAAAAACTTACAATATCATGTTACTCCATTTAAAAAATAAGCTGACAGGTGTCTGGTACTTTTTCAAAATTCGGACTTTTTAGGGGAGAAAACGGGTAAAAACTGAATTTTGGTACTTTTTTGGCACCATATGTATCTTTTAAACCCATAAACATAAACAAATTTAAAATCATATTCTTGACTTATAAAAAAATAACAAATATAAGTTTGGTACTTTTTGAAAATTCGAACCCTTAAGGGATAAAAATTGTGTTTATTTTTGGTACTTTTTTCATAAACTATGTTTTTCTACAAATTGATAAAGACATATAAATATTTTATTTTAAGCTCCCACCATGATACAGAAATTTATTTGGATACAATTTTAACACCACAATGGGGATAAAAAAGGTACCAAAAAGGGGGTAAAAACGGAAAAATACATTTTATTTAACATTTTCAGCCAATTTTGATAAATTTTTAACATTGGTTCCTGGATTCATGCAAAAATTAACTAACAGTGTGCTATTTGGAACTCGACTGACAAGATGTATATTTGTCCAAATCCGGGAAAAGAGTTTGGTACTTTTTATAAAACTTATTTTTCTTGAGCACATTAACACAGATTTTAATCGTTTGAGGCATGTCTTTAAGCATAAACAATTTTGGCAAAATGGAATATTTTTAAATTTCAAACTTGAGGGGTGTTCAAGGAGGAAAAGGGGATTTGGTACTTTTTTCCTAATGGTACTTTTTTTAATATTTTAAATTATTTCACTTATCGACATTAAAGTTAGCTGAAATGTACCTGAGTGAAGTTAGGAATAGGGGATAATATTTAGGTACCAAAAATGTTAGAACTGAACTATAGGTACTTTTTTTGTTGTTGTAATGGTACTTTTTGAATTTTCTTTAATAATGGGCCTAGAAACATGAAATTAAGCATATATGGTAATAAGTGAGTGAGACTGTTAGGGGGAGACTTTATCGCAGTTTTTCTTTATTAGAGTGGTACTTATGGTACTTTTTCTTTATTCTAATGGTACTTTTTGAAATTTCTATAATAATGGACCTAGAAACATGAAATTAAGCATATATAGTAATAAGTGAGTGAGAATTCTAGAGGGAGACTTTTTGGTACTTTTTCTTTATTCGAATGGTACTTTTTATAATTTCTTCACGAATGAACCTATAAACATGAAATAAAGGTTATATGGACCCGAATGCGTGGGAAACCACAAGTGGGGGCTTTTTGGTACTTTTTCTATATTCTAATGGTACTTTTTGATTTTTTTGTAATAATGGACATAGAAATACGAAATTAGGCATATATGGACCTAAGTGAGCAAAAATTCAATTGGATACTTCATGGTACCTATTCTTAATGCTAATGGTACTTCTTTGAATTTTCTATAGCAATGGACTTAAAAACATGAAATTAAGCATATATGGTCCTAAGTGAGTGAGAATTCTAGGGCGGACTTTTTGGTACTTTTTCTTTATTCGGATGGTACTTTTTGTAATTTCTTCACCAATGAACCTAGAAACATGAAATAAAGCTTATATGAAACCGAGTGAGTGGGAATCCACAATTGCCTGCCTTTTGGTACTTTTTCTTTATTCTAATAGTACTTTTTTGAATTTTCTATAACAATGGACTTAAAAACATGAAATTAAGCATATATGGTCCTGAGTGAGAATTCTATGGGGAAACTTTTTGGTACTTTCTCTTTAATCGAATGGTACTTTTTCGAATTTCTTCAACAATGAACCTAGAATCATGAAATAAAGCCTATATGGACCCGAGTGATTGTTAATCCACAAGTGGCTGCCTTTTTGGTACTTTTTCTATATTCTAATGGTACTTTTTGATTTTTTTGTAATAATGGACATAGAAACACGAAATTAAATGTATATGGTTCTAAGTTAGTGAGAATTCAAGCGGACATTTCATGGTACTTTTTCTTTATTCTAAAGGTACTTTTTGGAATTTTCTATAGCAATGGACTTAGAAACATGAAATTAAGCATATATGGTCCTAAGTGTGTGAGAATTCTAGAGGGAGACTTTTTGGTACTTTTTCTTTATTCGAATGGTATTTTTTGTAATTTCTTCACCAATGAACCTAGAAACAAGAAATAAAGCTTATATGGACCCGAATGAGTGGGAAACCAAAAGTGGTGGCTTTTTGGTACTTTTTCTATATTCTAATGGTACTTTTTGATTTTTTTGTAATAATGGACATAGAAATACGAAATTATGCGTATATGGTAATAAGTGAGTGAAAATTCAAGCGGACACTTCATGGTAATTTTTCTTTATTCTAATGGTACTTTTTTGACTTTTCTATAGCAATGGGCTTAGAAACATGAAATTAAGCATATATGGTTCTAAATGAATGAGAATTCTTGGGGGAGACTTTTTTGTACTTTTTCTTTAATCGAATGGTACTTTTTGTAATTTCTTCAACAATGAACCTATAAACATGACTTAAAGGTTATATGCACCCGAATGAGTGGAAAACCACAAGTGGGAGCTTTTTGGTACTTTTTCTATATTCTAATGGTCCTTTTTTAACTTTTCTATTGCAATGGACTTAGAAACATGAAATTAAACATATATGGTCCTAAGTGAGTGAGAATTCTAGGGGGAGACTTTTTGGTACCTTTTCTTTAATCGAATGGTACTTTTTGTAATTTCTTCAACAATGAACCTATAAACATGAAATAAAGTTTATATGGAACCGAGTGAGTGGGAAACCACAAGTGGGGGCTTTTTGGTACTTTTTCTATATTCTAATGGTACTTTTTGATTTTTTTGTAATAATGGACATAGAAGTACGAAAATTCAAGTGAAAATTCAAGCGGACACTTCATGGTACTTTTTCTTTATTCTAATCGTACTTTTTTTACTTTTCTATAGCAATGTACTTAGAAACATGGAATTAAGCATATATGGACTTTAGTGGTACATTTCTTTGGCATTTTCTATAAAAATGATCATGTGTGGGCATGTGGGTCTAAATGGTACTTTTTTATTATAATAATACGTTTCGAATGTGCTAGAAGCCACAATACAATGATTCAATAAACATGAATCTAGAGGCATGTTATCCTGAATTAGCATTAATTCACAAAGGGAGACTTAATAGTACTATTTCTTTCATCCAATTGGGGTGGCGAAGCGCACCGGGTTTAGTGCTAGTTCAATATAAATTTTTGTTTTGTACACCCAAATCAAAGCACACTTTTTGTTCATAGTTTTTTTCACATTTTACAGAGTTGCAAAAAAAGTACTTTTTATGTAAACATTAGAAAAAAATGTAAACAAAAGAATGACTAAAATATTGCTATATTTGTGGAAAGCTGGTCATTTTAAAAGATATTTTAATTCTAAAAATTGGAATAAATTACTAAATGACCGTAGAATCAGATTTCGTGGTTATCACTTGCGCCATTTTAGTATACCACGAGTTATTCAAATTTCAATTTAATCATCTACGTTGTTGCTTCGTAGCAGACTTTTGCTCCTAAATTTTCTGAATAGAGGACAAAAATACCTATTTACTGAGTAATTTCAGTAATTTCATTCAGAAGTAATACGTCAGCAAACTTTAGCAAAGTAAAAAAATAAGTAAATTTTGTTTTTTTTTTCCTAAAAATTAAATTAAAAATTCGTTGAGCACCAATATGGAAATGACTTCTGAATAGGGGACAGAAATACCTATTTATTGATGTACAGAACATTTTTCTAAGTACTTTCAGTCAGAAGTTATATTGTAGAAAACTTTTGAAAAGTAGAAAAATAAGTCAAAAGTTTTTTTGTTCTAAAAAATAAAGTATTCGTTGAGCACCAATATGGAAATAATTTCTGAATAGAAGATAAATTTTCCTATTTACTGATGTATAGATTATTTTCCTAAGTACTTTCAATCAGAAGTGATACGTCAGCAAACTTTTAAAAAGTAAAAAAATAAGTAAATTTTTTTTTTCTAAAAATTAAAATATTCGTTGACCACCAATACAGAAATGATCTCCGAACAGGGGACAAAAATACCTATTTATTGATGTATTGAACATTTTTCTAAGTACTTTCAGTCAGAAGTTATATTGCAGCAAACTTTTGAAAAATGAAAAAAATAAGTAAAAAGTTTTTTTTTCAAAAGTTTGCTGCAATATCACTTCTGACTGAAAGTACTTAGAAAAATGTTCAGTACATCAATAAACTGAAAGTACTTAGGAAAATGATCTATACATCAGTGAATAGAAATTTTTGTCCTCTATTCAGAAATTATTTCCATGTTGGTGCTCAACGAATATTTTATTTTTTAGAACAAGAAAACTTTTCACTTATTTTTCTAATTTTCAAAAGTTTTCTGTAATATAACTTCTGACTGAAAGTACTTAGAAAAATGTTCAGTGCATCAATAAATAGGTATTTTTGTTCCCTATTCGGAACTCATTTCCGTATTGGTGCTCAACGAATATTTTTATTTTTAGAAAAAAAAAAAAAAATTTACTTATTTTTTTACTTTTTAAAAGTTTGCTGACGTATCACTTCTGAATGAAAGAACTTGGAAAAATGATTGATACATCAGCAAATAGGTATTTTTGTCCTCTATTCAGAATTTTTTCCGTAGTTGTGCTCAACGAACAGTTTCGTTTTTAGAAGCAAAAGTCTGCTACGAAGCAACAGTATAAATGATTAAATTCAAATTTGAATAACATGTGGTCTGCTACAATGGCGCAAGTGACAACCACGAAATCTGATTCTACGGTTGGTTGTTTGGTTTACGTGGTAGTTCACTGCACGCGAACAATCAAGTAGAGTCGAAGGGACTCCGTTTTGACAAGACCACACCACTCGTCAGATGTAATGTCGTTTACATCGCAATTTATATAGAATGTATACAAAAAAAATGTCCAGTTTCCTAGACCCAACCTGTAGCTGAGAGATATCTCAGTAGGTCATTGAGTTTAGACCCAGCTAACTCACCAAGGTCGGTCAATATATGGTTGCCCAGGAATTTATGTCTCTTGACACTCAGGGCTGGGCATTCGCAGAGAAGGTGGAAAATTGTTTCCTCTTTTTCCCTATCCTTACAGCTACGACAATGGTCGTTAAAAGGGAGTCCCAGGCGATTTGCATGCTTGCCTAACGTCCAGTGCCCTGTTAATACTGCCAGCAACCTTGATATATCTTTTCTATTCCGAGTTATCAGTTGCATAGTTCGTTTTTCGTTAAAGGATGGCCACATCAACTTGGCTACCCTACATGTGTCTAAATTACGCCATCTATTCTCGGCCTTTGTAAGAAAGTGTCTGAAGATTATACCTTTAATAGTCCCCAGTGGAATTGCTACTGAGACCGCATTGGAGATATCTAAGGCAGATCCCATTCTGGCTAGTTCGTCTGCCTTTTCATTACCGTAGTGGTCTCTGTGCGCAGGGACCCAAACCAAAGTAATGTCAGATAGACGACCTAGCCTTGACAGAGAATTCTTACATTGCCTGACTAGTGAAGATGAAGATGTGTAGGCCTTCAGTGAAAGAAGTTCCGCCTGGCTGTCGACAAAAATACCTATATTGCCGCGAGTATTATGATCATGTAGTGTATTACAAGCTATCATGATTGCAAAGATTTCCGCCTGGAAAACACTACACTCATTTGGAAGACGATATGAGATACCTACCCCAAGTTCGTCACAGAAGACGCCAGAACCAACACCACAGCTCATTTTAGAACCATCAGTGTATATCCTGGTGTCATATTCGTATACGAGATTACCCCTATCCCACTCATTCCTGGAGGGAATTAAGACCTTGTATAGCCTATCAAGTTGCAGTCCACCATACAAGAGATCCATAAGTAAGAATTGGACGTACTATAGCCGTATACATCCATTTAACTATGCTGGGACTTAGTCCCCATTTTTTACCAAACATCTTACGACAGGTATAGTAGGCCACCGTTGCCTTCTTAACCCTATGTTGAGTATTCAGTTTCCATGATAATTTAGAGTCCAGTATAATACCTAGATATTTTGCATTATTTGAAAGGGGGATTTCACAGCTTTTCAACCGTGGAAGTTTGAAGCTTGGAATCTTGGTCTTTGTCGTGAAAAGTACAAGTTCTGTTTTGCTTGGATTCACCCCAAGACCACTTACCGTGGCCCAGTTATCGAGCAACCCTAAAGCAGTGGACATAATATCGCTGATCACATCCGGAAACAATCCTGATACGAGTATCACCACATCGTCCGCATAAGCGACAACTTTTATCCCTTTTCTGTCTAGATCAATGAGAATCGAGTTAATAACGATAAGCCATAGTAGTGGAGAGATTACCCCGCCCTGAGGTGTACCTCTACCAACTTGCTTGGACTTAACACTATTTCCAAGATTTGCTGTAACTATTCTTGATTTCAACATGGTTACTAACCAGTCATTGATATATTCTTCAACGTCTAGGTTATTAAGAGCTTGTTGAATTGCAAGAGTAGTAACATTATTGAAAGCACCCTCTATATCCAGGAAGGCTGCCATTGTGTATTGTTTAAATTCGAGAGATCTCTCTATAACTCTTACGACCTCGTGCAGAGCTGTCTCTGTAGAGCGACCCTTGAGGTAGGCGTGCTGACTATTAGATAGCCTTGTTGTGCCCTCTAGTCGATGCCTTATGTGGGCGTCAATGAGTCTTTCCAACGTTTTAAGCTGGAAAGATGAAAGACTAATTGGACGAAAGTCCTTTGCCTTCTCATGACTTCTTTTGCCAATTTTAGGAATAAAAACGACCTTAACCCTCCTCCAGTTAACCGGAACATGGTTGAGAGAGAGACAGAGCGTAAATATTCTATGAAGCCAGGGAATAATATGCCTTTTTGCACTTTGAAGCATCTTTGGCATTATACCATCCGGCCCAGGTGACTTGAATGGTGAGAAACTGTCAATCGCCCATGATATCCTCTCATAGGAGATGATGTTTCTATCGATGTTGGAAAAAGTTCTACCTTCACTCTCAATATTCGTAGCAACATCCTTGCAGCCTGGAAAATGAGTATTCAGCAGGATGTCAAGTGACTCTGCTGAGGATTCGGACCAGGAGTCATCCTTCCTTTTGATATAGGTAGGATTGGATTGCCCCTTGGCTTGAATTCTGCTGAGTCTTGCAGAGTCTTTTGTGTTATCTATAGATTCACAGAAGCTTCTCCATGAGTTTCTTTTTGCGACTACTATAGCCTTCTTGTAGACTTTTAATTGATCGCGATATGGCTGCCATAATTTACTATTATAGCTAATGTTAAAGGCCCTACGTGTTTCCCTACGTAGCTTAGATAGCTCCGAATTCCACCAAGGAGGGAAGCTTTTCTTAGCCTTAGTGACTGGACAGGAAACTTCGAAAGCTTTGACAACAGTTTTACTAAAGTTTTCCTCTATACTTTCAAGACCAGTGATCGAATCTTCAACAACTGGCATATTCTTAAGTTTGTGTCTGAGGATCCCATTAAATTTGAACCAATCAGTCCTTCTTGGGTTCCTAAATTGTATTTTCTCTGTCAAGTTCTGATGTCTAATATCGAAGAGAATCCAATTATGGTCAGAAAACGATCTTTTATTGGATACCCTCCACCTATCTACTGATACCTTAGACCTATCATTTATGAGTGTAATATCTAATACTTCCTCCCATCCATTATAGTTATCCGAACTTGGAAAGATGAATGTTGGCGTGTTACCAGAATTACATATACTTAGTTTATTCGAATTAATGAAATTAAGTAAAGACTCACCTCTTTCATTTATTTCACTGCTACCCCAGATTGAATGCCTAGCGTTGGCATCGCAGCCCAGGATAATGTCGTCCGATACCCCTACAGAGGACAGTAGAGCACTCACTTCGACTGGAGGAGCTGTCTTCTCATGTGCCATGTAGCTAGAGGCAATCGTGAGGCTTCTATTATACGGTAGCTCGACCTTTGCTACTGTAAGGTCCTCTGAGCTTAGCTGCGTACAAAGAAAAATGTTAATCGATTTTGTGGCATTTTTTTTGTACATATATTTTTAGTTTTCAATATTTGTTTTGATAATAATGTGTTGTTACTTTTACATTCAATTGATATCAATACAGTACTTTTTATCGTTATATCTTTGCACATTTTAACACACTTATATTTGATATATTTTGAGAGTCATGAGAATTTGCGAGCTTTTAGGTAAGTGAGAAATATACAATGGTTTACTTAATTGATTACGACTGACGATTTTTTGTTCTTTTTGGATTTACCTCATTTGAATAAGATCAAGAAGATCACGGAAAGTTGTAATTAAAGTTAAAAAAAATTATTTTTTTAAACTGAATACAAATTATCTTTTTTTATTAAAATAAACAATTTAATAAAAGTTCAATAAGAAACATAAATCTTGATATAGATTTATAATTTAAAATAGTTTTAATACGAAAAGAAGACAGTGAGATTGAGATAATGCCAAGTGTCATAATTAAGTGCATATATTATCATCAAAAAATATTTATCGACCAAAATGCATATTAAAAAGCAGCATTATATTCATAATTATCATTTTTTAAAATCATTACTAATAATGATCATTACACTAAAATAAATAATTATAAATTTAAATGACCTACAAACGTCATTAATAAAAACTGTATAATAATAAACTCTGAAATCGAATGAAATTCAGAATATGAAAAAAATAAAAATCGTCAAAGTTAGCGGTACTTTCTTAATATCATCATCATTACAAAATATTAAAAGTGAGAACAGAAGTGTAATTCCAACATCAATATAATACTCATCAATTGTGACGTCAGCAATATACAAGAGACATCAACCGATCACCAATTCGCTCTAAAGAGTTTCATCATTATTAATGATCATTAGTTAATATGTTAATTAAATGTTATAATATTTTAGCATTACTAACATTAAATATAATGAAATTGTTAGCTAAGTATGTTAAAGTTAAATGAATATTTTACAGTGCTAATTTTTTTTTATATGTAAGAGAAAATGAGTGTAAAATTTAAGAGATAAAAAAAAAAAAAAGAAGAAAACTGATTTTTAAATAATTAAATACCTCACTAATATAAAATATAATTATATAAATTTAATATATAGTTATTGTTAATAATAATTTTATTTTGAAATTTGAAATGTTAAAAGAATTACTAATCCTAGCATGTTTGAATTTACAATGTAAATTCTTTACAGAGCTTGTATTTTGGTTTAAAAACTGAATTAAAGTTCTTGTAAAGTTTTTTTTTTATGAAATAATACTAATTAAATCAATTGAAAATATTTGTTAGACAGATACACTAATTATCTTTTTTTTATTCCAATAGAACACATACGATTACGAATGAATTGAGCTCAAGACATCGTTGCCGTAACAAAAAGAAAAGCATCACAGTCTTTTGATTTATTTTATTTACAATCCTTTTTTTTTGAGGATAATAAACTGTAAGTTTGTGAAATTAAACATGCATTTGCTAACAAATAAGATAAACTTAATTATATACTAATATTACCTTAATATTTACAAAAATTTCAATATTGTACACAAGTACTGTCGAATTTAAACATATATATTTTTATTTTGATATAATTTATTTAAAGTCCTTTTTTTACAATTAGTTATTTAATGTTTAAGAGTTTATTTTTTAATAAATGAATTGTATTATAAAGCTAAAAATGCATTAGAAGTCATAATCGGAAATTGTGGGTTACAAGGTAATATGGATAAATAGATAATTTTGAGTGATACATTTTGGGAATGACTAAAAATTATTATGGACACAGGGTCATTTGACTGTGATGGGTGGGAACAATTTTAGTGTCTTTTGCGATGAAACCATCAATCGTATACTGAATACAAACAAACATATCTAATCTTTTTTAAACTTAATTTTAAAACTATATTTTGTGGAATGAAATTTTTAAAATATTCTGTTGCCTATGCAATTAGCTTTGATTTGGTCAAGAACCACCCCAAAACCGGCGAGCTTAGCCCTTTTCAAACATTCCACGCATGACCATATCATAAGCAACAACAACAAGCAATAATGACACAAGACCGGCAATTTGGTAACAGAGTTGGCGCCCAACGTGGGGCCTTCGGATAATACCGTAAAGTTTTTTGATATAAGTTAGTTTAGTCCACTACATTATTCTCTGAATTAATAGTGTAGCAAACTATATCCCCAATTTTTTTACATATCTGTCTGTCCTTAGAAACATGAAATTAAACATATATGGTCCTAAGTGAGTGAGAATTCTAGGGGGAGACTTTTTGGTACCTTTTCTTTAATCGAATGGTACTTTTTGTAATTTCTTCAACAATGAACCTATAAACATGAAATAAAGTTTATATGGAACCGAGTGAGTGGGAAACCACAAGTGGGGGCTTTTTGGTACTTTTTCTATATTCTAATGGTACTTTTTGATTTTTTTGTAATAATGGACATAGAAGTACGAAAATTCAAGTGAAAATTCAAGCGGACACTTCATGGTACTTTTTCTTTATTCTAATCGTACTTTTTTTACTTTTCTATAGCAATGTACTTAGAAACATGGAATTAAGCATATATGGACTTTAGTGGTACATTTCTTTGGCATTTTCTATAAAAATGATCATGTGTGGGCATGTGGGTCTAAATGGTACTTTTTTATTATAATAATACGTTTCGAATGTGCTAGAAGCCACAATACAATGATTCAATAAACATGAATCTAGAGGCATGTTATCCTGAATTAGCATTAATTCACAAAGGGAGACTTAATAGTACTATTTCTTTCATCCAATTGGGGTGGCGAAGCGCACCGGGTTTAGTGCTAGTTCAATATAAATTTTTGTTTTGTACACCCAAATCAAAGCACACTTTTTGTTCATAGTTTTTTTCACATTTTACAGAGTTGCAAAAAAAGTACTTTTTATGTAAACATTAGAAAAAAATGTAAACAAAAGAATGACTAAAATATTGCTATATTTGTGGAAAGCTGGTCATTTTAAAAGATATTTTAATTCTAAAAATTGGAATAAATTACTAAATGACCGTAGAATCAGATTTCGTGGTTATCACTTGCGCCATTTTAGTATACCACGAGTTATTCAAATTTCAATTTAATCATCTACGTTGTTGCTTCGTAGCAGACTTTTGCTCCTAAATTTTCTGAATAGAGGACAAAAATACCTATTTACTGAGTAATTTCAGTAATTTCATTCAGAAGTAATACGTCAGCAAACTTTAGCAAAGTAAAAAAATAAGTAAATTTTGTTTTTTTTTTCCTAAAAATTAAATTAAAAATTCGTTGAGCACCAATATGGAAATGACTTCTGAATAGGGGACAGAAATACCTATTTATTGATGTACAGAACATTTTTCTAAGTACTTTCAGTCAGAAGTTATATTGTAGAAAACTTTTGAAAAGTAGAAAAATAAGTCAAAAGTTTTTTTGTTCTAAAAAATAAAGTATTCGTTGAGCACCAATATGGAAATAATTTCTGAATAGAAGATAAATTTTCCTATTTACTGATGTATAGATTATTTTCCTAAGTACTTTCAATCAGAAGTGATACGTCAGCAAACTTTTAAAAAGTAAAAAAATAAGTAAATTTTTTTTTTCTAAAAATTAAAATATTCGTTGACCACCAATACAGAAATGATCTCCGAACAGGGGACAAAAATACCTATTTATTGATGTATTGAACATTTTTCTAAGTACTTTCAGTCAGAAGTTATATTGCAGCAAACTTTTGAAAAATGAAAAAAATAAGTAAAAAGTTTTTTTTTCAAAAGTTTGCTGCAATATCACTTCTGACTGAAAGTACTTAGAAAAATGTTCAGTACATCAATAAACTGAAAGTACTTAGGAAAATGATCTATACATCAGTGAATAGAAATTTTTGTCCTCTATTCAGAAATTATTTCCATGTTGGTGCTCAACGAATATTTTATTTTTTAGAACAAGAAAACTTTTCACTTATTTTTCTAATTTTCAAAAGTTTTCTGTAATATAACTTCTGACTGAAAGTACTTAGAAAAATGTTCAGTGCATCAAAAAATAGGTATTTTTGTTCCCTATTCGGAACTCATTTCCGTATTGGTGCTCAACGAATATTTTTATTTTTAGAAAAAAAAAAAAAAAATTTACTTATTTTTTTACTTTTTAAAAGTTTGCTGACGTATCACTTCTGAATGAAAGAACTTGGAAAAATGATTGATACATCAGCAAATAGGTATTTTTGTCCTCTATTCAGAATTTTTTCCGTAGTTGTGCTCAACGAACAGTTTCGTTTTTAGAAGCAAAAGTCTGCTACGAAGCAACAGTATAAATGATTAAATTCAAATTTGAATAACATGTGGTCTGCTACAATGGCGCAAGTGACAACCACGAAATCTGATTCTACGGTTGGTTGGTTGGTTTACGTGGTAGTTCACTGCACGCGAACAATCAAGTAGAGTCGAAGGGACTCCGTTTTGACAAGACCACACCACTCGTCAGATGTAATGTCGTTTACATCGCAATTTATATAGAATGTATACAAAAAAAATGTCCAGTTTCCTAGACCCAACCTGTAGCTGAGAGATATCTCAGTAGGTCATTGAGTTTAGACCCAGCTAACTCACCAAGGTCGGTCAATATATGGTTGCCCAGGAATTTATGTCTCTTGACACTCAGGGCTGGGCATTCGCAGAGAAGGTGGAAAATTGTTTCCTCTTTTTCCCTATCCTTACAGCTACGACAATGGTCGTTAAAAGGGAGTCCCAGGCGATTTGCATGCTTGCCTAACGTCCAGTGCCCTGTTAATACTGCCAGCAACCTTGATATATCTTTTCTATTCCGAGTTATCAGTTGCATAGTTCGTTTTTCGTTAAAGGATGGCCACATCAACTTGGCTACCCTACATGTGTCTAAATTACGCCATCTATTCTCGGCCTTTGTAAGAAAGTGTCTGAAGATTATACCTTTAATAGTCCCCAGTGGAATTGCTACTGAGACCGCATTGGAGATATCTAAGGCAGATCCCATTCTGGCTAGTTCGTCTGCCTTTTCATTACCGTAGTGGTCTCTGTGCGCAGGGACCCAAACCAAAGTAATGTCAGATAGACGACCTAGCCTTGACAGAGAATTCTTACATTGCCTGACTAGTGAAGATGAAGATGTGTAGGCCTTCAGTGAAAGAAGTTCCGCCTGGCTGTCGACAAAAATACCTATATTGCCGCGAGTATTATGATCATGTAGTGTATTACAAGCTATCATGATTGCAAAGATTTCCGCCTGGAAAACACTACACTCATTTGGAAGACGATATGAGATACCTACCCCAAGTTCGTCACAGAAGACGCCAGAACCAACACCACAGCTCATTTTAGAACCATCAGTGTATATCCTGGTGTCATATTCGTATACGAGATTACCCCTATCCCACTCATTCCTGGAGGGAATTAAGACCTTGTATAGCCTATCAAGTTGCAGTCCACCATACAAGAGATCCATAAGTAAGAATTGGACGTACTATAGCCGTATACATCCATTTAACTATGCTGGGACTTAGTCCCCATTTTTTACCAAACATCTTACGACAGGTATAGTAGGCCACCGTTGCCTTCTTAACCCTATGTTGAGTATTCAGTTTCCATGATAATTTAGAGTCCAGTATAATACCTAGATATTTTGCATTATTTGAAAGGGGGATTTCACAGCTTTTCAACCGTGGAAGTTTGAAGCTTGGAATCTTGGTCTTTGTCGTGAAAAGTACAAGTTCTGTTTTGCTTGGATTCACCCCAAGACCACTTACCGTGGCCCAGTTATCGAGCAACCCTAAAGCAGTGGACATAATATCGCTGATCACATCCGGAAACAATCCTGATACGAGTATCACCACATCGTCCGCATAAGCGACAACTTTTATCCCTTTTCTGTCTAGATCAATGAGAATCGAGTTAATAACGATAAGCCATAGTAGTGGAGAGATTACCCCGCCCTGAGGTGTACCTCTACCAACTTGCTTGGACTTAACACTATTTCCAAGATTTGCTGTAACTATTCTTGATTTCAACATGGTTACTAACCAGTCATTGATATATTCTTCAACGTCTAGGTTATTAAGAGCTTGTTGAATTGCAAGAGTAGTAACATTATTGAAAGCACCCTCTATATCCAGGAAGGCTGCCATTGTGTATTGTTTAAATTCGAGAGATCTCTCTATAACTCTTACGACCTCGTGCAGAGCTGTCTCTGTAGAGCGACCCTTGAGGTAGGCGTGCTGACTATTAGATAGCCTTGTTGTGCCCTCTAGTCGATGCCTTATGTGGGCGTCAATGAGTCTTTCCAACGTTTTAAGCTGGAAAGATGAAAGACTAATTGGACGAAAGTCCTTTGCCTTCTCATGACTTCTTTTGCCAATTTTAGGAATAAAAACGACCTTAACCCTCCTCCAGTTAACCGGAACATGGTTGAGAGAGAGACAGAGCGTAAATATTCTATGAAGCCAGGGAATAATATGCCTTTTTGCACTTTGAAGCATCTTTGGCATTATACCATCCGGCCCAGGTGACTTGAATGGTGAGAAACTGTCAATCGCCCATGATATCCTCTCATAGGAGATGATGTTTCTATCGATGTTGGAAAAAGTTCTACCTTCACTCTCAATATTCGTAGCAACATCCTTGCAGCCTGGAAAATGAGTATTCAGCAGGATGTCAAGTGACTCTGCTGAGGATTCGGACCAGGAGTCATCCTTCCTTTTGATATAGGTAGGATTGGATTGCCCCTTGGCTAGAATTCTGCTGAGTCTTGCAGAGTCTTTTGTGTTATCTATAGATTCACAGAAGCTTCTCCATGAGTTTCTTTTTGCGACTACTATAGCCTTCTTGTAGACTTTTAATTGATCGCGATATGGCTGCCATAATTTACTATTATAGCTAATGTTAAAGGCCCTACGTGTTTCCCTACGTAGCTTAGATAGCTCCGAATTCCACCAAGGAGGGAAGCTTTTCTTAGCCTTAGTGACTGGACAGGAAACTTCGAAAGCTTTGACAACAGTTTTACTAAAGTTTTCCTCTATACTTTCAAGACCAGTGATCGAATCTTCAACAACTGGCATATTCTTAAGTTTGTGTCTGAGGATCCCATTAAATTTGAACCAATCAGTCCTTCTTGGGTTCCTAAATTGTATTTTCTCTGTCAAGTTCTGATGTCTAATATCGAAGAGAATCCAATTATGGTCAGAAAACGATCTTTTATTGGATACCCTCCACCTATCTACTGATACCTTAGACCTATCATTTATGAGTGTAATATCTAATACTTCCTCCCATCCATTATAGTTATCCGAACTTGGAAAGATGAATGTTGGCGTGTTACCAGAATTACATATACTTAGTTTATTCGAATTAATGAAATTAAGTAAAGACTCACCTCTTTCATTTATTTCACTGCTACCCCAGATTGAATGCCTAGCGTTGGCATCGCAGCCCAGGATAATGTCGTCCGATACCCCTACAGAGGACAGTAGAGCACTCACTTCGACTGGAGGAGCTGTCTTCTCATGTGCCATGTAGCTAGAGGCAATCGTGAGGCTTCTATTATACGGTAGCTCGACCTTTGCTACTGTAAGGTCCTCTGAGCTTAGCTGCGTACAAAGAAAAATGTTAATCGATTTTGTGGCATTTTTTTTGTACATATATTTTTAGTTTTCAATATTTGTTTTGATAATAATGTGTTGTTACTTTTACATTCAATTGATATCAATACAGTACTTTTTATCGTTATATCTTTGCACATTTTAACACACTTATATTTGATATATTTTGAGAGTCATGAGAATTTGCGAGCTTTTAGGTAAGTGAGAAATATACAATGGTTTACTTAATTGATTACGACTGACGATTTTTTGTTCTTTTTGGATTTACCTCATTTGAATAAGATCAAGAAGATCACGGAAAGTTGTAATTAAAGTTAAAAAAAATTATTTTTTTAAACTGAATACAAATTATCTTTTTTTATTAAAATAAACAATATAATAAAAGTTCAATAAGAAACATAAATCTTGATATAGATTTATAATTTAAAATAGTTTTAATACGAAAAGAAGACAGTGAGATTGAGATAATGCCAAGTGTCATAATTAAGTGCATATATTATCATCAAAAAATATTTATCGACCAAAATGCATATTAAAAAGCAGCATTATATTCATAATTATCATTTTTTAAAATCATTACTAATAATGATCATTACACTAAAATAAATAATTATAAATTTAAATGACCTACAAACGTCATTAATAAAAACTGTATAATAATAAACTCTGAAATCGAATGAAATTCAGAATATGAAAAAAATAAAAATCGTCAAAGTTAGCGGTACTTTCTTAATATCATCATCATTACAAAATATTAAAAGTGAGAACAGAAGTGTAATTCCAACATCAATATAATACTCATCAATTGTGACGTCAGCAATATACAAGAGACATCAACCGATCACCAATTCGCTCTAAAGAGTTTCATCATTATTAATGATCATTAGTTAATATGTTAATTAAATGTTATAATATTTTAGCATTACTAACATTAAATATAATGAAATTGTTAGCTAAGTATGTTAAAGTTAAATGAATATTTTACAGTGCTAATTTTTTTTTATATGTAAGAGAAAATGAGTGTAAAATTTAAGAGATAAAAAAAAAAAAAGAAGAAAACTGATTTTTAAATAATTAAATACCTCACTAATATAAAATATAATTATATAAATTTAATATATAGTTATTGTTAATAATAATTTTATTTTGAAATTTGAAATGTTAAAAGAATTACTAATCCTAGCATGTTTGAATTTACAATGTAAATTCTTTACAGAGCTTGTATTTTGGTTTAAAAACTGAATTAAAGTTCTTGTAAAGTTTTTTTTTTATGAAATAATACTAATTAAATCAATTGAAAATATTTGTTAGACAGATACACTAATTATCTTTTTTTTATTCCAATAGAACACATACGATTACGAATGAATTGAGCTCAAGACATCGTTGCCGTAACAAAAAGAAAAGCATCACAGTCTTTTGATTTATTTTATTTACAATCCTTTTTTTTTGAGGATAATAAACTGTAAGTTTGTGAAATTAAACATGCATTCGCTAACAAATAAGATAAACTTAATTATATACTAATATTACCTTAATATTTACAAAAATTTCAATATTGTACACAAGTACTGTCGAATTTAAACATATATATTTTTATTTTGATATAATTTATTTAAAGTCATTTTTTTACAATTAGTTATTTAATGTTTAAGAGTTTATTTTTTAATAAATGAATTGTATTATAAAGCTAAAAATGCATTAGAAGTCATAATCGGAAATTGTGGGTTACAAGGTAATATGGATAAATAGATAATTTTGAGTGATACATTTTGGGAATGACTAAAAATTATTATGGACACAGGGTCATTTGACTGTGATGGGTGGGAACAATTTTAGTGTCTTTTGCGATGAAACCATCAATCGTATACTGAATACAAACAAACATATCTAATCTTTTTTAAACTTAATTTTAAAACTATATTTTGTGGAATGAAATTTTTAAAATATTCTGTTGCCTATGCAATTAGCTTTGATTTGGTCAAGAACCACCCCAAAACCGGCGAGCTTAGCCCTTTTCAAACATTCCACGCATGACCATATCATAAGCAACAACAACAAGCAATAATGACACAAGACCGGCAATTTGGTAACAGAGTTGGCGCCCAACGTGGGGCCTTCGGATAATACCGTAAAGTTTTTTGATATAAGTTAGTTTAGTCCACTACATTATTCTCTGAATTAATAGTGTAGCAAACTATATCCCCAATTTTTTTACATATCTGTCTGTCCTAATTGGGTTATGAATACTTAATTTAGCAGTGATAGATTGTACTTTATTCATAATAATCTGAGGTTAGCCCACGTAACAAACGGAATTTGTACGTTTGTCGACTTCAATTATTGAACCGATTTAGATTTATTTGTTTCAAGAGTAGCTTCAATAGAATGGTATTAGCTTTTATGTAAGTCATGACTAATTGTCTATTTTTGGAGATGATTGTCATTAGCGACATGAAGCTATTTTGAAATTACATACCTTTTATTTTTCAAATGTTGAAATAAGTTTGTTTGTATTCCTTTTATTTACATATTTATCTATATTACCTTAAAACGTAGTCCATTTTTTCCAATAGTTATAGCACAGAAAAGATTTTTGTGGAATATAATTTGTATAAAGTGTTATGTCGCTTAAGAGGCGTAAAACAAGAATCTTAGAGAAAAACGAAGAGATTTTAAGTGACAGTCAGATTGATTATACGTTCGACGAGGATATAGACAATCAGAATCCATTCGTCATACGTCCTAGAATAGATAGAAGTCCCATTGTCACTAGAAACAGAAGTAAGGCAAATAATAATACTACCGAAGTTCCTAATTTTGATATTAGTAAAATGACCGACAATTCTAATCAACAATCGGTAGCTGCGGCATTAACCGGCGCTACTAGTGCTGGAAATATGACAAATACTAGCGGGTTAGAAACAATGTTAGAGAGAGTTTTGACTTTGAATCATAATTCTTTTATGAATGAAATAAAAAGTTTAAAAAGAACTTTAGTTGACACTGTAAACAAAGGTCAAAATGATAATCTAAATGTTAATATTTCGGGGATTTCCCACGGTTCTCCCACAAATCATGGTAATAATTCTACACGTTCTGCTCCTAATATCCAGTCTAACCCTATCGGTATTTCAAGGAATATAGAACCAGTTAGAATTGATAAGTGGAACTTGCAATATGATGGTACTCAAGATATTCATGATTTTCTCTTTAAAGTAAACACCCTCCGTCGAAGATACAATTACACTGAGGATGTAGTTTTTTCAAGTTTTCATCTATTCTTAAAAGGAAAGGCAGAAACTTGGTTTTGGTTTTACCTAAAACAGAATCCTACTACAGACTTTCCAAGACTTATTGAGGCTATCATCAAGGAGTTTTCTAAAGTTGAAAACGATTGTGATAAAATCGTTAAGATGGTTGAACGTCGACAACTACCAAGAGAGAGTTTCGACGATTACTTTACAGAATTAGTAAATATGAATTCCCGATTAAACCAGCCAATGACCGATCAGAAAATGATAGAACTAATAAAAAAACAATGCTAGGGAATCATTAGGTTCTTTGTTGTTTTCTTGTGAACTTTATAGTCTAGAACATCTTCGCGAAGCGGCCCGAAGAGCCGAAGGGTATATAAGCCGCCAATATCAATTAAGACAACAGAAACGACTTGTATCTGAGATAGATTCACCCCAAAATTTCAATCCAAAAGATGATCAAGTAGAGGAGGTGGCAGGAATTAATTATCGTATGAATCAGAATAGGAAACCAATCGATACAACTAAATTTAAATGTTGGAATTGTGACCAGATAGGTCACTCCTTTTATGATTGCCCATCGGAGAAACGAAATCTATTTTGTTACCGATGTGGTGAGAAAAATGTAACAACGCCTCAATGTAAACATCAGTTGGGAAACCGACAAATGGACGAGAAGTAGAGGGTCCCTCGTTCCAACTTATTAATCCCTCGAACAGAGAACTGGAGGCAGAATTGATATCGGATAAGAAAAATTATATGGACGTTTTGAAAAATACAAATGATTATGGTAAATTTAAATATGTTGTTGGTCAGACAACACCAAAATTGTCTTTACATGAGAGGATTATTAGATATAATGATGCTAGAGCAAGAATTTTTGGGTGTAAAACTTCTAGCCGAATCGAGAAATGTAGGGAGAGATACAAAAAACGTAGAGAGTTTAGGAAAATTTTGGAATCAACAATTTTGAATGATGATGCAGACGTGAGGCCTTATGCTAGGATACTTTTAGGTTCAATAGAGGTTTATGGATTGCTGGATTCAGGTGCATCCATAAGTGTATTAGGAAATGGTTCAGGGGAACTTCTGGATAAACTTGGGCTTATTATGACGCAAATTAATAGTTCCTTACGTACAGCTGATGGCAATAGGCAGAATGTGATGGGTTATATTCAGATTCCGGTGACCTATAAGGGTTTGAGGAAAGATTTATTGTTTTATATATCACCGAATTTAAGGCAGAAAGTTTATTTAGGCGTTAACTTCTGGAAGGCATTTGATATTGCTCCGAATATTTTTATGTCTGAAATATCAACTAATTCGGCTGATATTGATGGAGATTCAGGGAGCAATGTTCTGCATAATTTGACAATTTTGGAAAAGGCAGAGCTGACAAGGGTGATATCTGAATTTCCGTCTTATGGAGAATTAGGTTTAGGAAGGACGAATATTGAGACCCATACCATAGACACGGGAGACTCACCACCTTTTAAAATTCGGCACTATCCACTTTCTCCACCTCGTCAGAAGGAAGCGTTCTTAGAACTGGACCGTATGTTGTCACTCGGAGTTATAGAAGAGAGTAACAGCCCCTACTGTAGCCCTATTGTCTTGGTCAGGAAGCCCGGAAAGAATCGACTCTGTCTCGACTCGCGGAAATTAAATGAATTGACAAAGAAAGACGCATATCCTCTTCCACACATTAATGGACTTTTGAGTCGACTACAGGATACTCATTTCATCTCTGGTATTGACCTAAAAGATGCATTTTGGCAAATACCATTAGATGAGAGTTCAAGAGAAAAAACGGCATTCGCAGTACCTGGAAGGCCATTGTATCAATATACAGTTATGCCTTTTGGGCTGTGCAACGCCGCACAAAGAATGAGCCGTTTGATGGATAAGGTTATTCCTAGCCAACTCCGGGAAAACGTGTTTATCTATTTAGATGACCTATTGGTTTGTACGTCTGATTTCAAAAGTCATATTAATGTGTTAAAAGTGGTTGCAAGTTGCTTAAGAAAAGCGGGACTTAATATAAATGTCGAGAAGAGTCGATTCTGCCAAAAAGAGATTAGGTACCTAGGGTATATTGTAGGGCAGGGAACTCTACGAACTGATCAAGCTAAGGTAAATGCTATTACCAATTTTCCACTCCCACGAACACCCAGGCAGATACGTCGATTCATTGGAATGACCGGATGGTATCGCCAATTTATTCCGAATTATGCGGAATTAGCGGCACCACTTACGGACTGCTTAAAAAAGTCGGACAAGTTTTTGATTACAACGAAGGCGGAAGCTGCTTTTGCTAGATTGAAAGAGGCCTTGACAACAGCTCCTGTACTGGTGCAACCTGATTTCAGCAAACCGTTCACAATACAGTGTGATGCATCGAGAGTAGGGGTGGGAGGAGTTTTAGTTCAAACAGACAATAACGGTCAGGAACACCCAATAGCCTATGTTTCACAGAAACTTAATAAATCACAAACCAATTATACAGTGACAGAGTTGGAATGTCTTGCCGCTATTGTCTGTTTGAAACGCTTCCGACCATATGTGGAAGGTTTGCCGTTCAAGATTGTAACGGATCACAGCAGTTTACGTTGGCTGATGTCACAAAAAGATTTGTCAGGGCGTCTCGGACGATGGAGTCTCAAATTGCAGTGTTTTGATTTCGAGGTAGAATATCGGAAAGGTTCGTTTAATGTAGTTCCTGATGCACTGTCTAGGGATATCGAAGTAGAGGAAGTAGTAGTCCCAGCCATATCATCAGAGGTGGACTTAAATTCTGAACATTTTTCATCTATAGAATATAATTCTCTCAAAGACAATATATTACAATATAAAGATAATTTTCCAGATACATGTATATCTGACGGTTTCGTTTATCAGAGGGTAAATTTTAGAAAAGGAGAGTTTGAAGAGGAGGAAACGTTATGGCGTTTATGGTTACCAACAGGGTTACGAGAAGGTATTATTGAAAATAACCACAATATTTCATCTTGCCACGGTGGACTCACAAAAACCTTAAATCGTATACGCCAAAAGTATTTTTGGCCAAAGATGACAAAGGACGTAAGTAATTTTATTTCCCGTTGCGATATTTGCAAAGGCACCAAGCCCACGAATCAAATTTTACGTCCACGTATGGGTCATCAAGTAAAAACAGATCGCCCCTTCCAACGAATCTATATGGATCTCTTGGGTCCATACCCACGGACGAAAAGGGGTAATACTATGGTTTTTGTTGCTATTGATCATTTTTCCAAATATCTATTTTTTAAACCTTTGATAAAGGCAACATCTACGGCAATTATATCATTTATCGAAGAAAACATTTTTCATTCATTTGGAGTGCCACAATACATCCATTCGGATAATGGCAAACAATTTGTTTCCAATCAAATGAATGAATTTCTGAAGGCTTACGGAATCACTCACGTGAAAACTGCTCTGTACTCTCCTCAAGCTAATGTTTCGGAGAGAACGAACAGAGAATTCTTAGTGAAATTAAGAATTTTGATCAAGGGTCAACAAGATCAATGGGACAAACATGTATCAAAAATCTCGAGCATTCTCAGGAGTGATTATCATGAGACACTCAAGTGTTCTCCCTATTTCAGTTTATTTGGATACAATATGGTTCATCACGGCAGTGTTTATCCATTATTAGATAAAATAGGTTTAGCACAAGGTAGCCAAGGTAACTGTATAGCGAACGATAATAGAATGGAATTATTACATGATAAAATTAGAGAAAACCTTGCAGTGGCACACAATAAAGCTGCGAAAACCTATAACTTCAGGTCTCGCGATATTGAGTTTAGAGAAGGTCAAGAGGTTTTCAGAAGGAATAGGGCCCAGAGCGAATTTAGCAAAGGCATTAATGCAAAACTATTACCCCCATATATAAAATGCAGAGTGCGTAAGAAAGTCGGATCTTCATTGTACCAACTAGAAACTTTGAATGGCAAATATATAGGATTATTCCATGCAAAGGATATTAAGCCATTTTAACTGAATTCTGATAGAAAATATTGGCCCGGCTAGTTAAGTGCTTCAGGGTGTGGTCGTGCCCCACGAGAAAAAAAATGTTTTCCTTATTTCCAACTCTCACAAGTTTGTTTGCAAAGAAGGTTTGTGGCATTTTTTTTGTACATATATTTTTAGTTTTCAATATTTGTTTTGATAATAATGTGTTGTTACTTTTACATTCAATTGATATCAATACAGTACTTTTTATCGTTATATCTTTGCACATTTTAACACACTTATATTTGATATATTTTGAGAGTCATGAGAATTTGCGAGCTTTTAGGTAAGTGAGAAATATACAATGGTTTACTTAATTGATTACGACTGACGATTTTTTGTTCTTTTTGGATTTACCTCATTTGAATAAGATCAAGAAGATCACGGAAAGTTGTAATTAAAGTTAAAAAAAATTATTTTTTTAAACTGAATACAAATTATCTTTTTTTATTAAAATAAACAATTTAATAAAAGTTCAATAAGAAACATAAATCTTGATATAGATTTATAATTTAAAATAGTTTTAATACGAAAAGAAGACAGTGAGATTGAGATAATGCCAAGTGTCATAATTAAGTGCATATATTATCATCAAAAAATATTTATCGACCAAAATGCATATTAAAAAGCAGCATTATATTCATAATTATCATTTTTTAAAATCATTACTAATAATGATCATTACACTAAAATAAATAATTATAAATTTAAATGACCTACAAACGTCATTAATAAAAACTGTATAATAATAAACTCTGAAATCGAATGAAATTCAGAATATGAAAAAAATAAAAATCGTCAAAGTTAGCGGTACTTTCTTAATATCATCATCATTACAAAATATTAAAAGTGAGAACAGAAGTGTAATTCCAACATCAATATAATACTCATCAATTGTGACGTCAGCAATATACAAGAGACATCAACCGATCACCAATTCGCTCTAAAGAGTTTCATCATTATTAATGATCATTAGTTAATATGTTAATTAAATGTTATAATATTTTAGCATTACTAACATTAAATATAATGAAATTGTTAGCTAAGTATGTTAAAGTTAAATGAATATTTTACAGTGCTAATTTTTTATATGTAAGAGAAAATGAGTGTAAAATTTAAGAGATAAAAAAAAAAAAAGAAGAAAACTGATTTTTAAATAATTAAATACCTCACTAATATAAAATATAATTATATAAATTTAATATATAGTTATTGTTAATAATAATTTTATTTTGAAATTTGAAATGTTAAAAGAATTACTAATCCTAGCATGTTTGAATTTACAATGTAAATTCTTTACAGAGCTTGTATTTTGGTTTAAAAACTGAATTAAAGTTCTTGTAAAGTTTTTTTTTTATGAAATAATACTAATTAAATCAATTGAAAATATTTGTTAGACAGATACACTAATTATCTTTTTTTTATTCCAATAGAACACATACGATTACGAATGAATTGAGCTCAAGACATCGTTGCCGTAACAAAAAGAAAAGCATCACAGTCTTTTGATTTATTTTATTTACAATCCTTTTTTTTTGAGGATAATAAACTGTAAGTTTGTGAAATTAAACATGCATTCGCTAACAAATAAGATAAACTTAATTATATACTAATATTACCTTAATATTTACAAAAATTTCAATATTGTACACAAGTACTGTCGAATTTAAACATATATATTTTTATTTTGATATAATTTATTTAAAGTCCTTTTTTTACAATTAGTTATTTAATGTTTAAGAGTTTATTTTTTAATAAATGAATTGTATTATAAAGCTAAAAATGCATTAGAAGTCATAATCGGAAATTGTGGGTTACAAGGTAATATGGATAAATAGATAATTTTGAGTGATACATTTTGGGAATGACTAAAAATTATTATGGACACAGGGTCATTTGACTGTGATGGGTGGGAACAATTTTAGTGTCTTTTGCGATGAAACCATCAATCGTATACTGAATACAAACAAACATATCTAATCTTTTTTAAACTTAATTTTAAAACTATATTTTGTGGAATGAAATTTTTAAAATATTCTGTTGCCTATGCAATTAGCTTTGATTTGGTCAAGAACCACCCCAAAACCGGCGAGCTTAGCCCTTTTCAAACATTCCACGCATGACCATATCATAAGCAACAACAACAAGCAATAATGACACAAGACCGGCAATTTGGTAACAATTTTTTGGCAATAATACATGATCTTGGCCTACCATTGTTTCTTGCATAGAGGATGTTATATGCTGAGGCCGGGAACCCCTTCACGTCCAAGTCTGAAGCCCAGGGTTCTTGCACCAGCCCAATGTCCAGGTCCTCTTCGGCTAAGAGTACCCGAAGGTTATCTGTAGCACATTTGGAGTGCTGCAGATTTATCTGCACTATCTTAAGTGCCATTGTTGTCTGTTGTGGGGGGTTCGGAGAGCTTCATCCCTGTGAGCAGAGAGTTTGCAGCTTCAACCTCATCCGCTTCACCGCTCCCCGTACCTGTGGGCCGAAACACTTTTACCTTAGCGTCCCTCACTCCGAAGAACAGCTTGAAACCCGCCTTCTCAAGCTCGACTGAGCCAGATTCAGTGATGGCGAGAATTAGGCAAGTGTGGCCATCGCCTTGCTCAACGCGGATGATGGACCAGTCATCCATGTGGATGTTGGGGTTCTGCAGCTTCAGACACTCCAACATCTTATGTGCATCGGTTGTCATCTTCGGTAACCAGATACGAGCACGCGGTCTCATAGGGATTTCTTGAGCCGGGATCAGTTTAAGGCTTAAACCTTCCCATGCACCACTGATCTTAGCGATGCATTTGCTAAGAAAGTCCTTTGAGAACTCGTCCAAGCATTTGATCACCCTGTAGCCCCGGTGAATTTCACCAGAGTCAAAACGAGGTGCCGTACCAGTCCTAATAGCGAACAAGTATTCCATCACGAGTTCGGTTAATTTGGACTCGATAGCACCCCATTCTGTTACCACAGGATTGATGATACCGTCTTTCTCTGTCGCCAGAGCCATTAACAAATGGTCTTTAACCACCTCGTTGAAGGGCCGCCTGGCGGATGTGGTCGTGGTTGATGTGGGTCCCGGAGTGGCTTTTTTGTCGGCAACCTTTCTCCTTTTGGGCGATTTTTCTCCCTCTGTCTGAGAGCGATTGCGCTTGGACCTCTCTATGTCTTCGGCTGCTGCCTTAGATGTGCTGGGTACGGAATCCATAACCTTTTGGTACTCATCTACCACAGCTTGGTATTTTACGCGATCTTCCTCATCACGTTCGTGTGGAGCGCCGCTGGCAGCATTCTTGTCAATCTTGTCAAGAATGAATAGTGCCTTGGCGTATCGGGATTTGAGGATGTCTTTCTGACTCTTCCTCTTTTTTCTTTTCTTCTTCAATTGGTCGCCAGCCTTGGCATCCGATTGAGAAGGAGCATTTGTCAAGTTCTTGGAGGGCAGTAGAGTGCTGTGACGGTCACCCACGCTGCCTGACATTTCGACCAAAGTCTCTTGACTAGAGGCTAGTAGGTCGTCTTCTGAAGATGATCCGAGATCACCGGTCTTCTTCAGGAGGTTGTTATTGTTGTTGTTGTTTTCGTTGTTGTTGTTAGAATTCATTTTTGGTCCCACGAGTAGGCACGTAAAGGGATGGACCATCCATGCAGTGACGGCGTACATGGACTGGACAGAAAATGATTACAACCGGCCCGTGTCCTAGCACCGGAGGGGAGCTGTTAGCGACTAATCATCTTTTACCACTAATTAGCCATTCAGGTTCTCGGCACTGCTACCAACCACGTTAACCTTACAAGTGGGGGAAGGGAAAAAAGGGGTAGAGAAGGGATAAAGAAGGGGAAGGGAAAAGAGAGGGGAGGATAACCTTTGGTCATGAAGGCTTTTGAGTTCGTTATCTCGAAAGTCGACCCTACATCAGCGGTATCCACAGCCAAGATAAAAACCACAGCCCACACTAAAGCCACCACATCGCGACAAGATTGTTATCCAGGTGGTGGGATTCTACGGTCATTCCGTAATTAATTTCATTTGTTAAAATTGAAATATCGTTTAAAATGATCAGATAACGAGTTCACAAATAAAGCAATATTTTTGTCATTCCTTTGTTTACGTTTTAATGACATGTGCTCACGCGTGTAAACAAAATACTACCTTTTTTTACAACTCTGAAAAAAGTTTGCCAAAACAAAAAAAAAAGTTGCTAAAAAGTTTGTTTTCTTCAGCTCGGTTAATTATTTTATTAAAAACTCGTTTTATAGGGCCCATACACAAGTGATCGTACCAGCTGATTGGCCACACAATTTTTGGTAAAAAATTAATTGCACAATCACTTGATGGCACATCAATGATGGAGTTTTGTATGAGCCCTATTACTCACATAAAAATCTCAAAGTTTACATTAAAGCGCATTTTTATTTTTGTTCAAATAGTGCTATCTACTTATTTTACTGCTAGAATCGAAAAAACATCAACTTGTAAAAACTGCTATCTAAACCTAAGTACTCTGTTCAAAATTTCATGCGAACTGCTGTCAAACTACATACATATAAAATATTTGGAATGAAATACATGCGAAATAATTTCGCAAAAGCAGTACTCTGTTCTTATTGTGGAAAACATATGAAATACATCTGGCAACCTTACTTTCCACACGAAATAACATAAGCAGCACTTATTTCGCACGAAATGAAAACCAACAGCTGATCATTTTTTGCATATAAATTTTTTCGCATGAAAAAACTAAAATTTTTCGCAAATATGAACAGAGTACTAGGCTTAACATATAAGCGCGAATATAAGGAATTAATAAAAACTTAACATATGTAGGATTTAGTCGTCGTTTTTAAATAACATTGTAAAATAAACTTTAGCTATTAATCTTAGATTTAACGAAAACAACAGTTTTTTTCGCTCTCCTGTAAAATGTTGATTTTCCTTGTAGCACTATTTGAATATAAACCCTCGATATGGCCTTCATTCAAACAGTTAATGCAAAGTTTCCGGGTTTTAACAAATAAAAATCTTCCTGCCTGCCTGATCCTTATTCAGAAACTTTCGACAATTAGTTAAAATATGATTTTCCGAACAAATCGGGTACGATTTTTCGGATGCGTGGGTTTGGCAAACTCTAACAGCTGTATTCCTTTTTCTCCAAATTTGTCTTTATTTGACCACCATTTCTTATATCAAACACAGTTTCCAAAGACTGAAAACGATCAGTGAGAGAGACCATTTAGGAATCTCCTTTTTATTTTAACATTTTGTTCCCATAATGACAAGGTAAGAACAATCAAATTTATGGAACAATGATATATAGAAAAATTGGGTTCCAAGTCGAAATATCTATGCAGTGTAAATTTAGGACAGAAACGCAATTATTTATATCCCATTGTAGCCTTTTTATATTTTTTGCAAATTCAGCATTAACAGGTACAAGATTAAATAGAATCTTTAGTTGGCTATTCACTAAAATTCTTTTGTTTTCATAAGCCTCAGTTAAATTATTGCATGCATTTGCAATTTCTTTTACAATTTCCAGTGATTCACCTGAAGTAAATTGTCGTGCATAATGGCAATTTCATATGATGGCTTGTTCTATTATTCACCACAGTAGCTGAAGATTCGCCAGATGCTTGCCCATATTGCTTTGAGGTAAGAATCGATTTATTAACAAAAGATTGCGTCAACTCACCCATTAGAGCAGCCACAGTAATGTAGGCCAATCTATATTCTATATAAAGCTGTTTTGCTTGATCACAATGATCATCAGAAACATGGGCTTACTTGTAATAAAAACATCATATGCAACTTTTACCTCCTCACATACAGATTTACCTATTATTTCTTCCTTCTGAAGGTCTACAGTAAATGAGTTCCTACTTTCCTGTGGCATTTCGTTGTAATCTTTCTCAAATTCGAGAAATAACTCTGCCACCATCTCTTAAAGTTTCACAATAAGTTTTACAAATCCTAAAACATTTTAGAGAAAAAACCAGAAACGTAAAATTAAACACTATTGTTTCACAAAAGTTCCAAAAATTATAGAAATTTCAAAAAACAAGAAATCTCAATATACCCTTCACCTAAGTATACATATTTACGTACATGGCCTTTACCCATGCAAAACTCTTCTTATATCAACAACAACAGGAAAAAATCATAATATTATATCAAAACATCCGACAATCATATTCACACGTTCAGTGCTGACTGATAACTAACCAAATAAACACAACAATTATTTTGCACAATTGTATGTTGAAAAAATAACAACAAAAATTAAAATAAACGAAATTATGAATGCGTGTGTTTGATTTATAATTCTTATTCATTCCACATTGTAGAACAGAGGTGCGCAAAAGTAAATTCTCTCACCAACACATTCAATTCTTTATTTTGTTTAGTGCACCTACAAACAAACAAATACAAAAACTGAAAAAATAAAGACAAAAGGCTCCATTAGTCTTTGCGTTCTGTAACGTTTCTGTTCTGTGGTGTTCTGTAGCCTGTCATTTTGTAGTTAGTTTTTCCGTAAGAGCGTATCAGCTGTTTTTGAAATAAAAACCAAAAAATCAACTTGGTGATTTTGTAACTATTTTTAGTGTTGTGAACATTTTTAGAATGATTTCATTTGCAAGATTTAATTTAAAGTAAATTTTTTACATACATCAGTACAAATTTATATATTTTATATATTGTTCAAAATATTTTTTACTAGCTTGACCCGGTGCGCTTCGCTACCCCTGTCGATGTAAAAATCGGTTCAGCCGTTTAGTAATTATTGTTTAAAAACTAAAGGTACCAATTTTACCCGTTTTTCCCCTTTTTATCCCTTTCTGGTCCAAGTATTGAAAAAATTTATAGCCTATTGACGCTTCCAAGTAAGGATCTATCTACGTTCCAAATTTCAATAAAATCGGTTCAGCCGTTTAGGCGTGATGCTCAAACAAACAAACAAACAAACAAACAAACAAACAAACAAACAAACAAACAAACTTACAAAGACATTTATATATTTATATAGATTCTTTTGGAAATAATAAATATTTGCCTTTCAAAAAATGTTGGCACCACTGTCTTCATATTGTTAGCATTTTTGTCTGCATATGATATCAGCTGTTTTAGCTGTCACTTAACATTGCGGACAGAATTCTGTTTTCAACAGATTCATCCGCAACAGAACCGCAACGCTACAGAAAAACTAACGACATATACAACTTCCCATAAGCTGAAAACAAAACAGCTGATCCGTTACGGAACGAAACGTACAAACTAATTAGGCCTAAAGTCATACACCCGTACTCATGCGCTTTTGTAGTTGCCTCGTTGTAAGAGCATAAGAATATGTGTGATTTGATTTTGCACAATTGTGCTATGGGCTGCGCAGCATTGTTGTAGAATGTTGTTGTTGGGTGTGTGTGGTGTTTACGTATAATAGAGATGCTCATATGAAAACTCATTATAAACAACTCTCTCTTTACATATACCCTTGCCTCTCATGGTGAAGGGTATAAAAACAAAAACAAAATACGCAAAGAAATAACCAACAGACATCCACACAAACGCTTTGTTGTTTTTTTGTCAAAGCATGCAATAAATTGTCTTTTTTTGATGAAATTTTCAGAGGTTGTCTCGGATTTTTGCTCATATCTCCGTTATTTATGGACGGATTTTGCTGATTTTAAATAGCAAAATTCTTGAAAGCATGTCTGACAGAATTATTGAAGATTTGGATCCCGAAGATAACTGGGGTCTTCAGAAAATTGATTTCAACAGACAGACGGACGGACAGACAGACAGACAGACAGACAGACAGACAGACAGACAGACAGACAGACAGACAGACAGACAGACAGGCGGACATGGCTTAATCGACTCCGCTATCTATAAGGATCCAGAATATATATACTTTATAGGGTCGGAAAATTATATTATGGAAATTACAAACGGAATGACAAATTTATATATACCCTTCTCACGAAGGTGAAGGGTATAAAAAGTAAAAAGTCTATAAAGCTTCACAGTAAGTCTTAATAATCCAAAAAAATGTAGTGAAAACACCAGAAACGTAAAACTATTCGTAATTTCTAAAAAAAAAAATCAATAATCGGGGACGAAAGTCTGAAAGAAACTTGTGTGTTTCTCCAAAAAGTTGCCAGAAACTCAAATAAATACTAGAAACAAAATTCCAATATTCCAATAACAAATCAAGCTAAACCTTAAAAATGTTCACAAAAAGATAAAAAAAATGTAGCGAAAAGGCAAAAACTTTCACATAAATACAAAAAAAATGTTAAAATATCAAAATTTCCAAAAAACTAATAAATGTATACAAAGCAAATGCCAAAAATATCAACCAGTTTCAACAAAATATTCAAAGTGGAAAAAAATCACGATGTTTTTTTAAATTAAAACAAAACTATTTAACAATGAAATTATCAATGGTTTGTTTAATTTTTTATTAAAAACGAAATCGAACAAGCCTTAAAAATGTTATGATTTAACACAAAAAAAAACTTATTGTTTCTGCAAATGAAACAAATGTTGTGAAACACAATCAATAAACTTTTGTATCGAATTCACCCTATGCAATCGCCTCAAAAATGTGATTAAACCTTGTCTTTAAGGAAATGGCACGCTGGTGTTTGCTGCGGCTGTAGCTCGCCGGAAATGGGGGGTTGTTTTTCCTTGGTTTTTTCACAATTATAAGTTCGTGCCAGATAGATGACTATGACAAAAGAGCAAAAGACCGGACAAGACAGTGTAGGGATCACCATACATTAAACGGACGGACATAATATGTTGTTAAGCACAATCAACAAATTCAACATGGCAGGACTAGAGTGCGCAGGATTAGGTGACATGTTCCTGGATAGGCTGCCCTCCCACTATGACATGTTTTAGTCATCCTCGACATCATTCTGGCCTACTGAATGATTGATTTTCTAAATGATGTCCCTAATATTAAACTCACCAAAAACTATATTTGACCAAGCTACATTTCAACCAAAAATAACAAAAATTAGCACATAATTTACAAATTATACAGGTTTATTAAAAAATTAAGGATTTGTAACATAATACATTAATAATTTAGTATTATAAAAATAATATAGTTTTATTCATGAAATACTAACAAATTTATAAATATTTAATAATATACGTATAATAATACAAAATTTTTAACAATAATACAAAATTTTATCAATAATACAATGTTAACAATTTATATGATGATATAAAATAACATTGAGAAACATTAATAAGAAAATAATTAAACAAAATACTAAAATATTAAATTCAGATGTTTTTTTTTATGTTATGGTTATTTTATTATTTGATTATCATTATATATTATTAATCATTATTATGTTATTAACCAGTTGACATCAAGACACAGAGTATACAGAGGTGTCACGAGACAGAAACTAATCTCGTTTTCTATTCGTCTCTTTCTTTATAAACTGCCTTTTTCATTGTTTTGTTTTGGTTATTTGTTTGTTTTGATTACATTACTTTGTCTACCATATTCGCGTTGTATATAGCGTTTTGCTTTAACACATCACTGATATTGTAGTACAAAATATTTGCTATCCTTTTTTAAGAGAACTGCCCTTTCATCTGATTTTGAGTTTTTGAAACGTCAAATTTGACACCTCTGTATACTTTGTGATCAAGATCTCATTGAATACGGTTGACTTTAATACTCTCGCTTGCTTTAATAAACTTTTGTAAAACACAAAACACTTGTTTTATTCTCTCATACATTTAAATTTTGTTCTTTGACGCTTTTACTTTTCGCGAATTTTATAAAATTATCGAAATTAAATAGTGTTAAACATGTCGTCCTCCTCGGGAGGAAATCCTTTTTCAATACTGGACCCGGATAAACAAAAAAGAACTCCATCACCAAAACGAAAAAAAAATAACAATAACAACCATCAAATTAACCTTAACAATACTATAGATTTCCCAAAAATAGCTGAAAAAAACAACAACTTTTCAAAACATCAGTGCCCAAAATTCATAGTCATAAAAAGTAAAATCTGTGACAAACCAATCCAATCATACAATATATTTCTTGTTTCAAAGGCCTTGGAGGGTATATCCAGCGAGCCACCCCAAAAAACTACTTTTACCAAAGACGGTAATTTGCTTATACTCACTAAAAATGAAACCCAAACAAACAAATTCCTAAAAACTACAAACTTACCTGGTGTTTGTCAAATTGAAACTTTTCTACATCCTACACTTAATATTATCAAAGGAGTGATTTTTGCACCAATCCTGAAAAATCTGAAGGAGAATGAAATTGTTGATGGTTTAAAAGATCAAGGTGTCATCGAATGCAAAAAAATAACAAAATTCATTGATAACAAAGTTACAAACACTTCCCTCCATATACTAAACTTTAATCTCTACAAATTACCAAATGAAATTAAAATAGGATTTTTAAATTGCAAACCCTATCCAATGTAAGAAATGTTTCAAATTAGGTCATACCAAAAAGTATTGTAATGGATTTCAAAACTTTGACATCTGTGCCGCAGTCATACATGATCCAACGCCATGCACAAAAATACAATGTATTAACTGCAATCACCCTCATCGCTCCACCAATAAAAACTGTCCAGCAATTAAAAAAAGACAAGAAATACTAAAAATAAAAACACTGAATAACTGCTCGTACAAAGAAGCTTCACAACAAATAAACACACATTCATACGACATTCCAACAGAGGACCTAAAAAAAGTTATTGAAGAAAGAAAAAATAAATTAAAAATAACAAATTCAAACATACCCGTTAACACAAATTCCTCAGCAGAATCAATTTTAACAAAAACAAACATCAGCACTGAAAAACATACTCAAATAGATTTAACAAAAACACAAGAAACACCAAAAAAACTCTTCATACAAATATTGATACAATTTTAAATCGTACTAATATCAAACCTACAACATCTACAAACCAACATCAAACTCAAGCACCAACTACATCAAACCAAAACAATAACAAAAAGACAACAATACTTACCAACAAATAAGCAACAAGTTAAAGATAAACCTTCGAGAGATAATTCATCCGAAAGATCTACTAATTTATCAAAGACAAGATCTTTACCTATGCAAACATCATTTAACCCATGTAAAATTACTGATAGGAGACCTGAATTAGACTCCTCACTCTCCGATATGGAGATGTAAATATATTATTTACCAAACAATATGGCTATTCAAATTCTACAGTGGAATATTAATGGTTTCTACAATAATCTACATGAATTACAAATTTTAATTCAAAACAATTCTCCTGATATAATAGCTCTTCAGGAAACCCACCACGGGTTTAATCCCATACATTTAAATGGATATAAAGCTTCGGTATCTAACTTTACATCCAACAAAAGTGGAGGCGCAGCTTTGTTTTTTAAAAACAATTTAAAACACAATATATCTTCAACGAGCAATTTTCATACGGCTGTTGACTTATTCTTAGGATTCAAACTAAAAGTTTATTCACTTTATTTAAATCCTTCAGAAAGATTACCTACTGCGGAATTAACAACATTATTCACAAACGATAGCACACGTACAATCATACTAGGAGATTTCAATTCGCATTCTTTGTTATGGGGTTCTCCTCACACCAATCAAAGAGGTCATTTTATAGAAAATTTGCTCACTAATTCCAATATTATATTGTTAAATGATGGTAGCCCTACTCATTTCTCTACAAGATCCACGTTCACACATATCGATCTCTCTTTTGTCACACCGGATTTATCACCACACATGCTATGGAAAGTAAATTCCAATCTACATGGTAGCGATCATTTCCCGATCCATATTACTTACCAACAACCAAATCGTCTACTTCCCAACTGTAATGCAAATGTAACACGCTTAAATATTGAAAAAGCTAATTGGCATAAATATAAAAATTATCTAGTAAATATTGCCACCAAAAATCTTTCCTCCAACATTAATAAAGAAGCTGCATGGTTACAAAGAACAATTAGATCTGCTGCTAACTTTTCCATACCAATTTTTAAAAATAAGAAACACAGATATACATACTGGTGGTAAGATGAACTCAAACGCTTACGTGAATCCAAGCAACGTCTATTTAATTATTTCAAACGGCATCCATCTATGGATAACCGACTAGCCTATAAAAAAGCTAATGCCCTCTTTAACCCATTTTTCGCCGACAGGTGATTTTAATTACCAGCACTTTTATTATTCATAACTGACAAATAAAAAGTTTTTTATTCAATATAATTTTATTTATCAATTATTTAGGGTCTTATTTATTTATTATATACACATTTTATTTCCTTACGTTATATATAGTTTAATATAGCGGCTTTTAGAAATTAGTAAATAAAGGTCATCAAATATATAGAAATAATTTAAACAAGATCCTATAAAATCTAACAACTATGTTTATATTTATAAAATTAAATCTTTACTTTTCTGTTTTGAGCCCTATTCACGATATTTAATGTACACGTATCATCTAAAATTGCATGATGAATATTGTGGTGATTATAGTAACCATTGGCGAAAAACGTATGTCTTTAATGTGGTATATGAACATACGTTTACAATGTAAACTTTACATATGTTTTGTCATCAAAAACAGAAGCAACCGAGACAAAATAACGGTTTGGACAATATATGCACAGTTCGATCGATGAGGCGCGCCACGGCGTTTGATTGGATTTTGGATATTGAATGGCTATCTATTCCACAATATGAAAACTATTGGAGCCAAAGCGTTCCAATTATGTAAAAGCCATGACAATTGAAGAACGGTGCCATTTTTTGGAAGGCATTCGGGCAAAATATATATAAGCAATAAGCCCATTTGTTTCGGCTTCAATTCGTGGGTGGCTTCATCAGATGGAAATATGATTTGCTGTATGCCTTATCCTAGTTCTCAGGAACTGTATAGCATAGAAATTGAACTCACGGAGCTCACGTAGTCTTGAGTTTGCTAAAAAAATGTCCAGCAGCCAAAAATTTAAGTATTTTGACAATGTAATATCAAACTACCGTATAAGTGTTATAGGCAAAATATTTTTTGGTGGACTATTTTTCTAATGCTGTAGACTAGCTGTTGTAAATGTCTGGAATTGCAAAAGCTACAGGATAAATGCAACTGGAATTTCGGTCAGAAATTGCTAGAGTTCATCTTTGCGAGAATACAGACGTGCAGAAAATGAAAGCAGAGTGGCCAAGAAAAAACCTCACAAAAGACATGCAACACACCATTCTAAAGCATGAATAAGGTTTAAAGAATATGATGCAAGCAATGCCAAAGCCACACTCTATTTATTGTGAAGTGGTACGTGCACTTACATACAAAATGTTTTAAAGTTTGTCATAAGTAATTTATATCATTAAAAAAAATGTTTTTTAGGTACCTTTAAGAAATGCCATCCTTGCATACATATTCCGCCGATGGTGACTATAATTACCACCAATTTTCTAAAAAACTAGAAAACCCACTGACTCCAAAGTTTGTAATTTTCTTAATTAGCATAAAAATAGGTTCAATATAAAATTTTAGGAAAATCGGTCAACGGGAACTTGGTGCGGCGAAAAATGGGTTAAGTATAAATGTAAACAAGCCAAGAGAGCTTCCTTTGCTGCTTTCACCGAACAAATTAATCCAATTTACCCTATTTCTAAAATTTGGTTCAATTTGCGTAAACTAAGTGGAGCTAATACAAATAATAAAATCCGGTATGTTGAACACAACAATGAAACTTTGTCAAATTCAATTGACATTGCAAACCTTTTTGCTAAAACTTGGTCTCACCAATCAAGTGATGTCAACTTCGAAAATGAATTTAAAAGCAGGAAACAAAACACCAATATCAACATTAACTATCAACTAAATAATTCATCAAAGATCTTAAAAGAAGGCATAACAATGTTTGAAATTAAAACAACTTTAAATACGTTAAAGGGCAAAACACCAGGCTTTGACAACATTGCATATCCATTGTTAAAGCAATTGCCTAACAAAACACTATCAATACTACTTGATCTATACAACTTAATTTTTAGAACTGGTTTAATTCCGCAAAGTTGGAAGACTGCCACAATAATCCCTATTATGAAACCCAACAAGGATATTACAAAAATTCAAGGATACAGGCCAATATCGCTTATACCTTGCGTATCGAAATTACTCGAAAAAATAGTGGCAACTAGACTAACATGGTTTCTTCTAAAAAATAAACTTCTTAGTATTCATCAAGTTGCTTTTAAACCAAATAAAGGAACTATTGATGCTTTAACTTATATTGACCATTTAACAGCTTCCGCGCTTACACATCATAGTCACATATCCATCATATCAGTTGATTTTGAAAAAGCTTTTGATCGCATTGGAATTCATTCGATTATTTCACAGCTCAAAGAATGGAAACTTGGAAAACAAATCATAAATTTTGTTTACACTTTTCTCTCTAATAGAAAGATAAAAGTTAAAGTAAACAATTGTTTTTCATCAACAAAAAATCTTTATAATGGTATTCCTCACGGGTCCCCATTATCTGTAATACTCTTTCAAATTGCCACTAATCAACTTAACAAAATTATATCTGATAATAAATTTTTTAAACATATTATATATGCGGATGATTTATACATAATATACAAACATAAGCTAAACTCGAATATTCAGCAGGAAATAAACAGATTATTCATTCCTATAAGTGAATGGTGCAACACAACTGGGGCAAAAATCTCATTCGATAAAACTAAATATTTACATATATGCAAAAAAAGATCATGTAATACTACCAATATTGTTATTCGAGGAAAGCAAATTAGTAAGACAGAATCATTAAAAATTCTTGGTTTAATTTTCAACAGCAGTTTTACCTGGTCTTCCCATTTAGATCATATTAAAAAAAGACTATCTAAACGAATCAATTTATTAAAATGTATAGCTGGTAAAATTAGTAACTCTCATCCCAATACATCAATAAATATTGTTCGCAGTATTATTTTGTCAACTATTGAATATGGTCTAACCATCTATGGAAAAGCCACAAATACACAATTAAGAAAAATTGCTCCAATTTATCACCAATCCATTAGAATTGCCCTTGGCGCTCTAAAAACTACTCCTATTAAGAATTTATTTGCTGAAGCCGGAATATCCACAATTAACCAAAGATATACAACGCTTACTACAAATTTAATAATAAAAATTATGTTTCCATCCGATCAACACCTTATCTGTCGATTATCAAATCTACTTTCACAACTCCCAATGCGTATTCCTTCAACGATCTACAACTCATTTAAATTTGCCTCCGATATTGGTCTGAACTTAAAACAGCAAAAAGCTTATACACCCACTGAACCACCATGGAAATTGAAAAAGGATAATTTTATTTCGTATTTTATGAACCTACCTAAAGAATCTACATCCAATTCTATATACATTTCACTTTTTAAAGAAATATCTTTAACATACAAAAATTGGAACTTCTTGTATACAGATGGATCAAAAACAGACTATTCTACAACATTTGCAGTAATAGATAAAACATTAAAAATAGAATTCCTTGCTAATTTAAGCCTTGAATGTTCAATTTTTACTGCAGAATTTTACCGCCATATATTACACCCTCAACAAATATAAAAATCTCCGCGGAAAATATATTATTTGTTCAGACTCAAAATCTGCAATAACTGCCACCCAAAACTTAAAAAACAAAAATACAACAATCTCAAAAATAAGAGATATCCTAATAAAATACCCCACTAAATTTAAAATAATGTGGATTCCGGGACACACTGGTATTAAAGGAAACACCTTAGCAGACGAAGCAGCAAAATTTGCTTCTTCTGCACCAATTTTTTCATATGCCTCATCAAATAAGTGTGATATCAAAAAAGTAATCTCAACATCCTTTAAAAATACCGAAATTGAAGAATGGGCCAACTACCAACACATATACAAAACATTTAACCCAGATAAAACTCCACCAATATTTCCGAATGAAGCAAAAAGAAGTGATCTTCAAAAATATATTAGATTAAGATTAGGACATACCCGCTTAACTGTACAACATTTATTTAATAACTCTAACCTAAACCATTGCCAACTTTGTAATACAATAACAATTCTTAACACAGAACATTTAATTTTCCACTGTACTTTTATAAAACAATCTCAGATACATCTTTTTGGTAAAATTTGCTTAGTTGATCTCCTAAAAAATGTAAATATAGATAATATAAAGAATGTAATCTTACTTTTAAAGCACTGTAATATATACAATCTTATTTAAAAAAATTTTAGGTCAAAAACCTTAGTTGTTAGTACCTATGTAAAAATTTTTTTTTGTATTCATAATTTATTATGATTATAAAGTTTAATAAATAAATATGTTATTAATTTTATAGTTAGTTTATTATTTATTTATCAAAGTAAAACATATATAGTTAGATTTATATATATAAAGTTATATTTTCTTTTATTATTATTAAGTATTTCATATGTTTTTTTTTTTTGTTTTTTTTTTTTTTTTTTTTTAAGTTTAAATTATTTCATCATTTAAGTATTTATTATGTTATTTATTTAATTACTTCATTTAATTTATTGATTAATTATGTTTATTTTCGATTATTTTTATTTTTTTTATTTTATTTATTTTTATTTATTTTATTTTTAAATATTTATTTTTTTTAATTTACTCAAATATTTATTTAGTTTATTTTATAGTTTTATTTAATTTTGTTCAAAAATTTATTTAATTTATTTTCAAATATTTATTTAATTTATTTTAAATATTTATTTAGTTTATTTTAAATATTTATTTAAAAATATATATTTTTTTTTAATCTTTATTTAAATATTTGATTCAAGATTTTTTTTTTTTACTGAACAAATTTATACAAACAAAACAAAATTTATAGAAATATGATAATCAAATTATGTTGTAAATTTGAAATTTTGAATCAAACATTTATATGAATTTAATTTGAAAACAATATATGTACGTTGATTAGAATATATTACTATAATTTATTAGAAATATGTACAATATATATATATATATATATATATATGTATATTATACATATATATTATTTAGAATATACATATATTTATATATATTGTTATTTTTTATCTTTATAAGTTTGTTTTTCTTTTCTTTTTTCTTTTTTTTTGGATTTATAAATTTTGTTATAAATTTATAAAAAATGTTTTATATGATTAGTTTTATAGGTTTATTTATATCAAATTAAAGTTATAATTGTTAAAGCTTAATGGTTAATTTGTTTGTTTTTTTTTTTTTTTTTTTTTTGAACTATTTTATATTTTTTTTTTTTTAGTTTCGAATATTTTAATTATTATAACTTTATAAAAATAGTAAGAAAAATAATATTAAAAGTAGTAAATAAATATATAAATGTTATAATTTTCCTTTTTTTTTTAGTATTTAATTTAATTTTTGTTTCTTATTAAATTTTATGCATATATATATATATAAATTTCTTTAGGATATACAAATTTGGACAACAATTAGTTACATTTAACACACAGTTTATTTAGGTCATGTGAAAGTCGAATGTCAATTAGAACACGTGTGACATGTGAAGGTCACCTTTCAATAACGGTCTAATTTTCTCATTGGTTTTGTAACGGTTTTTTTTTTTATATAAGATTAAATTTTAGATTTCGAGTTTTTTTTCTAGTTTTTAATTTGTACTTATCTTGCAAAAAAAAATGTATGCTGTTGGTGTTCCCCGTGCTGGTTTTGCTTTCGATATGTTGGTTGTTGTCCCTGATGCTATAATTTGATGTTATAGCGTGGTGATTTTCATATGGTTAGGGCTCACACTATTTTTTCTTTATCCCGTCTTCAAAACTTTAAAGCCAGATGGCTCTGTATGACTCCCTATTATAATGTATATAAACCATAAACCATTAAACAAAAGTGTTTATACATACATAACAAAAAGCTATTTTAAAGTTCTTACTAACATTCAATATCACAATGCATGGTTATGTTTTAACCTAAAGTTAAAGTGACAGTTTTAATAAATATAATTTTTTTAACTGACAAGAACTTGCGTTAATGGGGTTAAATGTTTAATTTTATACTTTAATAAATTAAGTAATTTTAATAAAATATAAAACATACATGAAGTAAAAAAAATTAAAAATAACTTTTATTTAATAAGGATTAACTTTATCAGTTTCCTTTATTATTCTTACCTTTTTTTGTACAAACACTGAATAAATAACTGGTAATGACAATAAATCTAATTATTTAACTTTAATTAAATTTTCTTAATAAAAAAACACAAATTATATGTATATACTATTGTGTCTAATGAGTCTGATGCTGTGAAGATTGCTGATCTTCGTCAAAATGACAAAAAGGCAAAGTCAATAATAATACGCCGTATCGCTGATGGGCAAGAAGGGCCATAAGAAACAGAATTGTTTTAAATGGAAGCGTGATCAATCAAATAAGAATGGTAATGCAGCTGAAACAGAAAATAACGCCATTAGTTTTGTTGCAGAAAAGGTTGGTTTAGGTTCATCCGTAAGTACTGTTATGAAATGGGTCCTAGATTCTGGAGCTAGTGACCATATGGCTAAAGATGAACATTTTTTTGAAAATCTGCAAGAACTCAATGATCCAGTTTTTATAAATGTTGCAAAGAATAAGGTGTGTATAAAAGCATCAATGATGGGTAATGTTAACGGAAGAGTTAACGTTAACGGAAAGTATATAAATTGTCAAATAAAGGATGTGTTATTATGTAAAGACCTTAAGTGTAACCTGTTTTCAATACGTCGATTGGAAGTAGATGGTTTCAAGACAGTTATAGAAAATGGAACTGTAAAAATCTATAAAGATGGAATTATGTGGTTACAACACACAAACAAATAATCGAGGCTATATTAACTAAGCTTGCATAGTTAATTTCTTTTTGTATGAAAATGAAAAACTAAGTTTTATTATCTATGCCAATAGGTAATTCAAACAATTCACTTTACCTAAAAACTATGTTAATATAACTATTGGAATTAGTAACATCTTCTTCGAAGTTGTTTGTTTATTTAATTGTCAATTGAAAATATTTTTGGTGCAAAAGGGTATGTATATATTAAATTAACCTTAAAAAATATAAAAATTTAAATAAATTCTATTTTTAGTAATATAATCAAACGGGAAAAATGTGGACGCATTAAAACTAGCGAAATTAAAATCTATTATTTCTTAGGATTCAAAAATATAATGTCAGTGGTCAGAGTGGTGGAGGTGGTTTTGATGTTTCCGGTGGCTAATCTATGGAATCATCGGGTAGTGAATCAAGTAAAAGTGTTATTCAACTTCAGCAGTGGCAAAACAACAATTAGAGTAAAGGCGTTCAAAACTTCAAATAAATTTGAAAACGGGAGAACCAATGAAACGTTTGGTGAAAAAAGTCCCAAAAAGAAATCAAAATTCCACAATACCACAACAGACATCGTCTCAAGCAGCTCACAATAAGCTCAACTCCCGTCAAATCAACCTACATGGCAAGCCTTCAACTTTTGAATTCATCAATAAAGTCAACGGATGAGTTAAAAATGATAGCAGCCCCGAAAGGTTAGAAAAACAAACAGATAATGTTGATTTAGCTGGTGTCTATCATCATGAGGTTTGTAATTATTTGGGACTAACCGGTATGTCGACGGCCAATGCGGTGGGGAATTTGCTCAAAGCGCTTGAGTTCAAGGGTCTGAGTGATTCAGAGGCGAATCACGTTCACAAAAGCATCTGTAAACAATTTGTATCCAATTTTATTTATATACACATAAAATTCATTTTGTAAATAAATTTGTTTAAATAAAATATAAATTGTTACTATAATTTGTAAATAAATTAATTTTATGTTACAATTGTTCCATAGTTAAATTATCAAAAATTAAACTATAAATTTACTTTGCTTTCATTGGTAAATTAAAAGGAATTTTAACAAAACATTTTAGTTGATTTTTCGAACATTGAAATTATCTAAAATTTTAGTCATATTAACTAAGAAACTTTGTAAATGCCATTCTACCCTTGCGCTTAGTTAAATTTATACTATATTCTTAGGAAATATAACCTATGGATTTTTTTTGTGTGAAGGTATGAGAAATGGTAATTTGTATGAATTTGATTTAAATTGCTCTAAGGGTGCTAACATAAGTTTGACAGCTCAGAAAAATCAACTCAATTTATGGCACCTTAGATTGGGCCACTTGAATTTTTCAGATATACAAAAGTTGTCATCCATGGTAGATAGTATTGATTCAATAAAGTCTGAAGACAAGTTGTTTTGCGAATCTTGTGTTTTTGGAAAGCAGTCAAGAAAGCCTTTCAAGTCTACTTCTAAACAAAAGTCAAGTCGTTGTTTGCAAGTAATTCATAGTGACGTCTGTGGTCCAATTACGCCAAATTCTTGGAATGGAAAACGATATATTCTTACGTTTATTGACGATTATTCCCATTTTACGGTAGTATATTTGTTGTCAAATAAGTCTGAAGTTTTTAAATATTTTAAAGAATTCAAATCCATGGCGGAAAGTATGCACAATTGCAAGATTTCTAACTTAAGGTGCGATAATGGTGGAGAATATTCGTCGTCAGAATTCAAGTCGTTTTGCAAATGTAATGGAATAACTATTCAATACACAATTCCGTACACACCAGAGCAGAATGGAACCGCAGAACGCATGAATAGGACGTTAATGGAAAAAGCGCGGTCAATGATATCCTATTCAGGTTTAACTAAACAGTTATGGTCAGAGGCAGTATGCTGTGCAAATTATCTTACAAAAAGGCAAAGTCAATAATAGATGACATATAATATCAAGCTTTTCTAATTTCGCCCCTGAAGCAACCAACTGTCTCACCAAACCATCAAACTTTTGGAAATGTGCTTCCAATTCTTCCGTTTCACCACATTTCATTGTATACGTCCTTCAGCCTTAATAACTTCAATTAGACTCAAACGTGTATATATTGATCACCATCCCCATCGTCAGTCTTCTTACCTTCGGGTTTTCGTCGGTTTCTTTTCAAATTTGTAAAGTCATTCGATTCATTGTTGAATCTTAAATACAACCCTTCTGACACTGCATTACCATGATGGTGTTAGTGCCCCCTATACGTCATGTGGAGAAAATTGGTCATATGTTTGTTTTATGGTAACTGAGTTGTCATCATTACCAGTGAATGGAAGAGGAAGAAAAATATTACAAAGAAAACAAATGGCAAGAAACAAAAACGATTTCTCTAAAAATGTTAAAGTAAATTTAAAAAAAAATTAAAATATAGTGTATGTGGGCAGCTGTCACAAAAACTATCAATATATAGACTTGCAAAGCAATATATACCATAATATATAACCGGCTATTGTAACAAGAAAAATTCCACAGCAGACCTCACAAGTACCCTACTCCCACAGCGATGGTAACGGGCTGTGGAGAGTCGAATGTTACTGTGACCCAGGCTAGTCAGGTGATCACACCGGGCCAGACTAGTCTGCATGCTACTGGTGTCGCAGGAGGTCAATCTGGTACACCCAGGTTGGCTGACTGTAAAAAATTTAGTGCAATAGGTGGTAGTGACCTAAGCGGCGAGGTACCTCCGGATTTCTCCCCAAGTACCTCCAAAGCCCAAGCAGTCCTGATGGCTAAACCCCCTGTCTCGGGTGTCTCTAAGGGGAAAGCGACCAAGTCGCCCCTCTTAAAGGTCTCCCATATGCCAATTGTGCGATCAGTTCTAGTGACGGAATCCTCCTTCTTGAAGACGCATCACCCCTGGCCAACCCCGGCTCTGAATCTAACCCCAGGCATAAAAACTCTGCTAGAAGGGCTGCTACCACTAGGCGATCCGCCTATCGCTTCATTGAGGCACTCGGCTCTAAAAAAGCCGAGGAACTCACTAAGGAGCAACAAGCTTCTCTCTCCTGGTCGAAAGCTCACATTGCTGGTCTTAAGACCGCTCCTCCTTCTGCTGAGTCGTCAGCGGGGCCTAAACGGCAGCGTTCAGAGGAGGATGCAGCGGCCAAGAGCCAGTAACTTGGTCCCAAAAGACCCAAAGCGGTGCAAAGGTCGTTAGCCAAGTCCTTTAGCGAGATTGTCAAAGACAACCTCGTTAGGGCGGTTATCGACCGGAGTGCCAATGACGGATCCATATCTCAATTGAATTGGGATGTGGTGAAGCAGAAACTGGTAGGGGTGTTCTGGAAAGTTCTCATAGAGAACCCAGGCACTCCTTCACAATGCGATGATGCTGCTTGGTACCAGGGTCACGTAAAATTGATGTCCTGTGTAGATGAACGCTCAGCGTTGCTACTCGGGACTGCTGTCGCATCATTGGGTGAGGTATGGCCGGGATCTAGGCTTGAGGTGGTATCTGTGAGTGAGATACCCCGAAAGCCTAGGTCCATAGCTAAAATACCAGCTGAGCCATCTAGCCCGGAGGAGATCTTGGAGATCCTTCAGTGCTGTAACCCACAGCTTCCGACTCACGATTGGAAAGTTGTGAAGGTTACGGACACTGAGGGATCTTCGAGAAAGGCGATCGTTATCCTGAATAAGGACTCTTTGGGGCCGCGTGTCTACCGTAGCGACAACAAAGGCGATACCTCCTCTGTAGATGATGTCAAACCCATGCTTTCGGAAGAAGGTATGGAAAGCAATGAAGCCGCCGGTCCAACCGACACTGAAGATACCAGCTCTGTCTCCGAACTGGTTGGTACCTTCTTTGAACGGATGGATGAGGCGGTTGACGAAGGCGCCCTCCTCAATTCTGATCAAGAGGACGCCGACGTCACCATTGTTAAAATGGAGCATGAAGGTGACACAAATCAACCTTCACCACTCTAAAGGGAGGAGCTAGTCATGGTCCAGGAACCTTGGATCCACCAGGATCGTATCTGTGGACTATGTTTGAAGGGCTATAAGCTCTACTACGCTAGAGGCACAAGTAAAATTAGATCCTGTATATTGGCTAAAAGCTCTTTGAATATCTTCATTCTGTCTGATTATAGCAATGAAGATACAGTAGCAGTCTCATGGGAAACCAATGAAGGCAGTGTGTTATGGCTGATATCCAGCTACATGGCGCATGACCACGGAGTGCATCCGCCAAATGATGTTGTCCGTAGTGCTGTGAAAAATGCGAATGAATCGAGGATACCTTTGGTTATCTGTGCTGACGCTAACTCGCACCACATTATATGAGGTAGCAGTGACACCAATACAAGAGGTGAGAGTCTTTTCAGTTTCATACTTAATAGTAGTTTGGAAGCAATAAATAGAAGTTCAGAACCTACCTTCATTGTTTCGAACAGAAGTGAGGTACTAGACTTAACACTTGTGAGTGCTGAGCACCACAGTATGATAAATAATTGGGCTGTCTCAAGCGACTGCTCTTTTTCTGACCACCAATATATTGATTTCAATATTGGTGTAACTTACAGGAATATTGATACCATTCTAAATAGGAAGAAGACCAATTGGGAGTTGCAAAGTGATGTACTCTCTCGGTCTTTACCAGACCCGCCCCCTATTGAAAGTAGGGAAGATATTGAGTTAGCAGTCGGGACACTTACAGCAGCGTTCCAATCCGCTACTAATTCGGCCTGTAAGCCAAATATTTGCAGGGGTAGGAACAAGCCTCCCTGGTGGAATCCTGAGATAGCACACGCCAGAAGGACGTGTCGTAAACTGCTCAACGAAGCAAAGAGGCTGGGTAACTGGTCGACATACAAGTCCTCTGTGAATCACTTTAAGAACCTTACAAGGAAAGCTTGGAGGGACTTCTGTAGCGGCGTTGAAGGATCCTCTGAGACTAACCGATTACGTAAAATTCTATCAACCTCACCGGTTGTGCCAAGCTATATTCAGAGACCCTGTGGTAGATGGACTCTGGATAGTAAGAAAACTCTTGAGGTCCTATTGGACACTCACTTCCCGGAGAGATATTCGGTTATAGAGTCATATGTGCCACCCCAGGTGGCATAAATGTTTCAAGAGTGGCCAATCGTGGTACCCCGCAGGGTGGTGTACTTTCTCCACTTCTGTGGAATTTGGCTATGAATACCCTGTTGGTCAGGATGGACAATATGTTGACGATGTTGCAGTACTGTTGACGATGTTGCAGTACTAATATCTGGTAAATTTGTATGGAGTCTGCATTAAGTACCCTGATTGAGTGGAGCATATCGAGTGGAGTTAGTGTGAACCCCCAAAAAACGGAACTGGTTCTCTTCACTAGGAGGTATAAGATCGATGACTTTAGACTACCTAGACTGAATGGAATCAGTCTTGAGATCAGGGATAATGCGAAATATCTTGGCATCATTCTGGATAAGAGACTGTCCTGGAATTTAAACATTCAGAACAGGATTAATAAGGCCTATGTGAAACTTAAAGTTTTGGAAAAAAAATCATATTTATAAGGTTTAAATAACAAATTTTTAATAATTAGCACCAGTTCCATCTGTTTAATTAACTATCATTTCATGTAAATATTTTTGACTCATGTAAATATTATATAATATTTTTGAAATATAAATTATATTCACAAAAATATGAAAATTTGACTTTGACCTCATGTCATTTGTAAACGGTGACCTACAATGATACAAAATTTTACTGGTGTAAAGCTCATGGTCCCCAGACTTGAAATATATAACCTTTTTTCTTCTCTACCTGAAATGGACTTTTTGCCAAAAAATGGGATCTCTGGCCTAGTGTGTGACGGCTCTAATAGGGGAAACAGGGTCGGTGGAGGTTTCTATATTGAAAACTTTGCGATTAAATCCTTATTTAGGCTACCTGACTTCAGTACTGCTCTTCAGGCGAAAATTACTGCCATTAAACGTGCATCCAACTGTCTGAGGTATTATCGTATATCTGGTGATATATGTATATTTACTGACAGCAAGGCTGCCGTTAACGGAATTGCGGGTGTCCTCACGACATCTAGATTAACCGAGGAATGCCGGGTATCCCTAAATGAGATAGCGAGACATTCTAGGATAACGCTTATATGGGTCCCTGGACACGATGGAAATCAGGGTAATTGTATAGCAGACGCTTTTGCCAAAAGGGGTGGGATGATGAATGATGAGGTAATCGACCCCTTTTCTGGTATTTCCCTTGTTAAATACAGGCTGTTCAACAGATACTATATGAGACTGCACAAAACAGGTGGACTAATGAACCTTCCTGTGCTATAGCGAGGTCGACCAGGCCCGTATATGATGCCAGCAGGACGAATCCACTTGTGGATTACCGTCGTGAGCAAATAAGGCTATTTGTCCCCTTTATTACAGGACATTGTTTAATTGGGACACACGCTAGAAGAATGGGCCTACGGTACAATGATTACTGTAGAAGATGCCGTAATGAGGAAGAGGAAGAGACTGCGTATCACCTTTTCTGCCAATCCCCGGCTCTGACAAACCTGAGGGAACGCATCCTAGGATCTCCATTCCTATCATGCTTGGATGAGCTATCAAGGATGAATCTTAGACGAATCTACTCTTTCATCCGGGAATCTGGCTGGTTTAATCTGGAGGCAACGGAAGTATTGTATATACCCTGCTGTCTACCCCTTGGGTATCACAATGGGATCAGATTTGAATGGACCCAAGTGAGCTGCCTGAGGAGCGGCTACCCATGGAACCTAACCTAACCTTGCCAAATTGAGAGCTGCCTAAATTCAAGGCCACTATGCCCGCTTTCAAATGATCCATTCTTTTGTGTACTTTGTAGCTTTTCAATTTTATTATTAATTTTCAAGTATTAAAAAAACGTAATAAAGCGATAAAATAAGAGTTATCCTCCGCGGTGCATTTTAAGGGTAAAATTTTTGTAAGTTTCATTAAATAAAATTGTATTTTAAAATTAATAGAAAATCAAATCGTTTCATTACTGAAATTCTCGAATAGTAACCAAACGGTATGGTGCCCTTTCCCTATGTCTCCACGTAGCAAATTTTATTGCTAAGAATGAGCAAAAACGTCGGCAGAACGATTGCTGATTGCCTTAGGTGGAGAAAACGTTCGTCACTAATACAAAATTTTCAATGCGAGAAGTTTGCTTAAATTTAGTGTTGAAGGATCTTTTCCACTAATTTCTTTGTTTTTTAACTTTTGGTACTTCAATAAATTAAATGTGTATGCAGTAACCACAATCAATCATAGGAAGAAGACATTTTTTCATAACCCTATGTCTCCACGTAGCAATATTTATTGCTGCAATTGTCAAATTTGATTGCTCCAATGAAATTTGCGAGTGTAGATGGCAAATTGTCATATGTGGCAATCCATTGCGCAATAATTGTTATACAGATTGCTTGAGCAATTATTGCTAAGCAATAAGCTGTCAGTTCAGTTGTCATTAATGTGAAATTTCACACATTTAATTTATTTAAGTACAAAAAGTAAAAAAAACAAAGAAATTAGTGGAAAAAATCCTTCAACAATAAATTTAAGCAAAATACCCATCAGTTTTTCATACAACTTCTCGCTTTGAAAATTTTGTATATGTGACGTACGTTTTCTCCACCTAAATCATTCAGCAATCGTTCTGCTGTTGTTCTGCCGACGTTTTTGGTTATTCTTAGCAATAAAAATTACTACGTGGAGACATACCTGGCGTTTACACATGCAAGTAACAGTTCAAAAACTCAACACATTGATACTTTTGCACTAACACAATCACACATGCGTGTGTAAATTTACACATGCATGAATGAGTGTTTTTCGAACTGTTACTTGCATGTGTAAAGGCTAGGTTAAGGTAAGCACAAGCAAAACCGTCGGCAGAACAACAGCACAGCGATTGGTGCAGAAAACGTTTCACAAACACAAAATTTTCATCACGATAAGATCTATGAAAAACAGGTGTATTTTGTGTTGAATGATGTTTCCACAATTTCTTTTCTTTTTTACTTTTGGTACTTAAATAAATTAAATGTGTATGAATCATAGAAAGAAGAAGTTTTACTTTAATGACAACTTAACTGACAGCTTATTGCTTAGCAATAATTGCTCAAGCAATCAGTATGGCAATGAATTGCTACATATGGCAATTGCCGTCTATACATCGCAAATTTTATGGACGCAATCAAATTTGACAATTGTGGTAATAAATATTGCTACGTGGAGAAATAGGCTAAAAGGTGACGTTTAGTAAATAAAAAACGCTAGATTTTATAGAAAAATCTCCGAATTGGCAACACAGGTACAGAGTACTCAATACTTCTACAACTCTGTCAATAGTTGCATATTTGTACTACTCTGAGTTGTTCTCCATCAAAATTTAGTAGAAATTTCGTGTTGTAATTTAAAAATGATATCGAGAGTAAAGCTACTTTATAAACCAATTTTACAGAACGCATCGATGAGATGTGGAAATAAAATTGATATGCAGTATAGGAACAGTCATGTGTAAGTAATGCATATTATGTAACATGCATATTGTATATCACAAAAATATAAAAGTGTAGTATACACTTATAAAAAATATGGAACAAATCAAGATCACAGTAACAGTTTATATTTTTATAATTTTTTATCTGGATATAAATCAAAGGACTTTAAACTCTGAGGTGTATCGAACACCGGCTTCGATAAAATCACTTTTTCTGTATATCAAAATTTTCTGAAGTACTGTCATTAAAATTCAAAAAGGAATTTTTGGTCCACAATATTAAACAATACCATATTATATATCACTAGCATATTACTCGCTACTTTGTTAGCGCATACTGTGATATTAAAGTAAAAGTATATCAATGTACAATTAAAAAATGTGTTATTTATGGAGCATGAAGCACCTTAATTTGCCAAATAATGTTTGTACATAATTATCAAAATATATATTTTCCTATTCCATCTGATTCCCATTTAATTTTTCAAGGTCCATTATTATAAAAAATTCCAAAAGTACCACTAAAATAAATGAAAAGTACCATAAACTCCCACTCCTGAATTCCTACACGCTCAGGTCCATAAAAACTTTATTTCATGTTCTTATGTTCATTGGTGAAGAAAATACAAAATGTACCATTCGAATAAAGAAAAGCTGGCTAAAGTTTCCACCTTGAATTCTCACTCACTTATGACCATATACGCTCATTTTCATGTTTCTAGGTCCATTATTATATAAAATTCAAAAAATACCATTCGAATAAAGAAAAAGTATGTCCTTGCTTTGAAGTCAAACTTACTAAGAACAGTATAATATAGAAAATTTAAAAAGTACCGTTAAATAAGGTGTGTTTATTCGAATTCTAACAAGTAAGAGAGCTATATTCAACTGTGCCGAGTCTTATATACCCTTCAACAAATTATACTTTAAAATAAAATTAAAAAATTCTTTTTTTTCATGTTTTTAAATATGTTTTTAAGTTTTTTCCAATTTTTTAAAAAAAAATTTTTAATTTAAATATTTTTTTTTAATTTATTAGTGAATACTTTTTTTGAACAAAATTCGGGTTAAAAAATATTTTTCCCGATTTTGCCCCATTGTAGGTCCAACTTGTAATGGGTAAGAACCTCACCTTTCTTGGTATGAAGGTAGTGGTTGTGATATAATGTGCCCAGTGGGCCACTTTTGGTAAGCAGAACTGGCGCTGTGGGATGAACCAAACGTAATGTTACGGTGCCCAAATTATATACATCGCTGCAATGGACTTTGAAATATTTATCATTAAATATCCATATTGTCTATATTTATGACTTAGTAATCGAGATATAGATAAAAAATAGGCCAAAAATAGAGGTTGTCTCGGGTTTTTGCTCATATCTCCGTTATTTATGGACGGATTTTGCTGATTTTAAATAGGAAACTTATCGAAAGCATGTCTGACAGAATTATTGAAGATTTGGATCCCGAAGATATCTGTGGTCTTCAGAAAATTGATTTCAACAGGCAGACAGACAGACAGACAGACAGACGGAAAGACGGACGGACGGACATGTCTAAATCGACTCCGCTATCTACAAGGATTCAGAATATTTATAATTTATAGGGTCGGAAAATTAGATTGTTGAAATTACAAACGGAATGACAAACTTATATATACCCTATTCCCGAAGGTGAAGGGTATAAAAAAATTAGCATTAGAAGAACAAAAAAGTACTTATAGTTCAGTTCTCACATGTTGGCACCTATGTATATATTATCCTCTATTCCTAACTCTAGTTGCACTTTGTAACATATCAGCTAACTTTAATATCGGTAAGTTAAATAATTTGAAGTTTGAAATTTAAATACTCCATTTTGCCAAAAATGTTTGTGCTACAGACATGTCTCAAACGATTAAAATTTGTGTTAATGCGCTCAAGAAAAAATATATTTTCAAAAAGTATCAAACTGTTTATCCCGATTTGGACCAATATTGGAGTTCCACATAGAACTCTGTTAGTTAATTTTTGTATGAATCCAGGAACCAATGTTAAAAATATTATCAAAATTGATTAAAAACTTTAAATAAAATGCCCCTTTTTGTGGTAAAATTTTATTAAAATCAATTTTCGTATCATTAGCCGTTTTCTCCCCTATAAAGTTTGAATTTCGAAAAAGTACTAAACACCTGTCAGCTTATTTTTTAAGTGGAGTAACATTCCATTTTGAAGTTTTTTTTTTATCTTAATTAGTTATGAAGATATAAAGTTACCGAATTTACCCCCTAAACATTCATATTTCCAAAAATCCCTTCTTAGTGAATCGTTTTGGGAAGGGAAGAAAAAAATTTCATGCTTCTAGCTTCAGTCGTTTGGGCTGTGCGATGATGAATTAGTCAGTCAGACAGTAACGTCATTTAAAAATTATAATAAAGAAAAGGCACCATAAAGGTTCTCCCTTGGATTCATATCCACTCAGGACCATATATGTTTAATTTAATGTTTCAAGTTCCATTACTACAAAAAATTCGAAAAGTGTCAATAGAAGGAGGAAAAATACCAATAAATCCACCTTTTGAAAATTCTAACAGGCTCATTAGAGTATCCAAAACCGAAACCTAAAACCTGTCAACCGGTTTTTTCATTTTTGTAAAACCGACCGATTTCGGTTTTCTTTAACTTTTCGGTTTTTTGACAAACCGGGTTTTTAAGACGGTTAACCGGTTATAACGAAATATGTACGTTGTAAAGGATATTTGTACATATTACATAAAAATATTTTGATAACATTTTTAGAAATATTCATTTATTTTTTAGAAAATTTCTGCATTTGACAAATTTTAGAAGTTTGTACACAATTCTTAACATATATCATGTTAGCGTCCACAAAACTGAAATAGGGTGGCAAAACAATAATGATTAAATTTTAATTATGTAAATTGGAACTCAAATTAATGGTTTATATGAAATTAAATGAATGGAATAAAAATCATTTATTTTTTAATTATTCATATAACACTTTTTGCCTTACCAAAAATTTAATATAAAACCGGTTAACCGGGTTTTAGAATGAGAAAACCGAAAGCGGTTTTTTTGAATTTGCCGTTTTTTTTGGACACTCTAACGCTCATACATACACAGAGAAAACAGATTCGTAATAGGAACCGAATTTGGTGACAATCGAATGATTTGCTTGCACACATAGAATTTATCGATTTTAGCAACAAAACCTTTGTCACCACTTCTAAAATTATGTAGCCACAACTGTAAAATTCGGTCACAAAGGCAGAATCATTCGACAGGCAACAAATTCGGTTGCAAATACGAATCTGTTTTTTCTGTTATGTGTCTATTTTCATGATTCTAATGCTATGTTCACACTTGGGATTTTAAGCGCGTTTAAGCAAAATTTTGATTAAGTTAATCAAAGCCGTTCGCATTACATTTGAAATGATTAAGTTGACAGTAAACTGATTAAGTTGACAAATAAAAAACAACAAACAAATTTATAATTCTTTAAAGCATTTAAAATGGAAAGAAATACTTTAATAAAGTTATCAGCAGATTATTTAAACCTATTAATGGTGGAATTGTGAACATTGATGGAATATTTAAGGTTGTTTATGAACAATTTATTTATCGGTAGTGCACTTGAAAGGTACGTTCATTGTGGACGATTCTACATCATAATCAGTTTGAGGTATGTTCAGGTGATTCTACGTGATTAATGAAATGATTAACTTATAATCATGTCAATTTGAAGTGATTAACAAATCACTTAAATGTATTGATAATCATCTCGTTTTTGAAGTGATTAGAGCTTAACCACGTTTGAGTTGATTAACTCTGCAAATGTGAACATAGCATAATTTTCATGTCCATTACTATAAATCTATTTAAAAAGTGCTATAATACCAAAGAAAAAGTACCATAAAACATTCACTTGACGATTCCCATTCGCTCGGAATCAGTACATAAAAGGTACAACTAAATTCTCATTTTATGATTTCTAACACGTTAAGGAAAATATGTGTATAATTTTATAATTCTAGGTACATTATTATGAAATATTTAAAAGGTATCATTAGAATATAGAAAAAGTACCAAAAGGCAGTCACTTGTGGATTTCCACTCATTCGGGTCCATACAAGCTTTATTTCATGTTTCTAGGTTTATTGATGAAGAATGGTACTTTTTGTATACCATTCGAATAAAGAAAAAGTACTAAAATGTCTCTTTCTATAATTCTCACTCACTTAGGACCATATATGCTTAATTTCATGTTTCTAAGTCCATTGATATTGAAAATTCAAAAAGTACATTAGAAGAACAAAAAGTACCTATAGTTCAGTTCTCACATTTTGGTACCTAAATATTATCTCCTATTACTAACTCTAACTTCACTCAGATACATATCAGCTAACTTTAATGTCGATAAGTGAAATAATTTAAAATATTAAAAATAGTACCATTAGGACAAAAGTACCAAATCCCCTTATCCTCCTTGAACACTCCTCAAGTTTGAAATTTAAAAATATTCCATTTTGCCAAAATTGTTTATGCTAAAGACATGTCTCAAACGATAAAAATCTGTGTTAATGTGCTCAAGAAAAATAAGTTTTAAAAAAAAGTACCAAACTGTTTACCCGGCTTTTAACAAATATACACCTTGGCAGTCGAGTTCCAAATAGCACTCTGTTAGTTAATTTTTGGATGAATCCAGGAACCAATGTTAAAAATATTATCAAAATTGTCATAAAATGTTAAATAAAATGTATTTTTCCGTTTTTTGGTACCATTTTTTATCCCCATTGCGGTGTTAAAATTTTAAAATATTCATATGTTATATCAATTTATAGAAAAACATATTTTATGAAAAAAGTACCAAAAATAAGCTCAATTTTTATCCTTTAAGGGTTTGAATTTCCAAAAAGTACCAAACTTATATTTGTTTTTTTTTCATAAGTAAAGAATACGATTTAAAATTAGTTTCTATGTTTATTGGTTTAAAAGATACATAGGGTGCCAAAAAGTACCAAAATACAGTTTTCACCGCTAAAAGGTTCGAATTTGGAAAAAGTACCAGACACCTGTCAGATTTTTTTTAAATGGAGTAACATGCTATTGTAAGTTTTTTTGTATCTTTATTAGTTTTGAAGATATAAGGTTACCAAAGTTACCCATTTTTAATTATGGTTGTAAAAACAATATGAAATGGTTTACTGAACTCTAGTTTATGGGCGGCAATCCAGATCATAAGGAAATGTTTATGAGAAATACAGTATTTTTGTCTAACATAACATTTGTTGGCATAAATTGACAACCGGCAAACCGGTGGGGTTAAAACATTATATTTGGCAAAACTCTATTCTATTGGCGCCACTCCTTCCTGCAGTCAAGGAAGTAGGTTTACGACACACCACATAATTTAAAACCCTTCCGCAGGTCCGAAGGTCGGATATAAAGACAAATATTTGGAAGAAGGAAAAAAAAAATCTTGAAATGGGTGATTTTGGAAAAAAAAGAATTTTTTCCGAGTTATGGGCCTCTGAAGTTGAAACTGAATTTTTTTTTATCATTTGATAGATTTTTTAATTACCTTTTAAAATTAGTTATTATTCGGAGGGTTTTTCAACTGTATGGTAAACCGAACACCGGCTTCGCCTAAAATTCTATGATAAGTCAAACACCGGGTTAGCATAAATAAATTTTAAACTCTATGGTAAGTCGAACACCGGCGTCGCATAAAATATATAGATCGATATATATCTGTACATTATAAAAATATAATTTAAAAATATATCCAATGATATTACGGTGGGTCGATTTAGCAATCGATATTGTGCCTCGATTTTACATACAACAATAAGCTGGAGGGTTTCAGTCCGAAAAACAAGGACGATTGCAAAAAAAAAATTGTTGATTCCATGAGTCGCAGATGCAATGAAGTTGTGAAAAACAAAGGTAGAGCAACAAAATATTAAAATAAAATAGTTTTTTAACAAAAAATAAAAAGATGTGCCTCCAAAAATCGATTCCTTTTACGCGTTTCTATTATTTTTTCCAATAAAAATATTGACTCTTTACATTGTTAGTCATATAATGTATTAAAATATAAATGAAAAGAGGAATGATTATGTTTTTTCTTATGATGTATGTCTGATAAACAAAACTACATATACATTTTTTTACAAACCTAAACTTGGCTAATATAATAACAAAATTTGAAAAAAAAAGCTCTCGTTTCTATTATTTTTTCCAACACTGTAGCTTTAACATTTGTATTTTTTAGTAGTCAGGAATCGATAACATGTAATAACTATAAATATGCAAAATATTTATAAAATATGTCCATTAAATCAAACATTTTTTAATAAAATATTTGGTAATTTTGAAATTTATTATCACCTCGACATTCTGATAAGAAACAGAAAATGTTCCAAGTCCCACAAAAGGACCTATAAAATGAAAACTCACTCCTTCTTAACTGTGATTATTTATCATTAAAGACCATACCAAATAAGTAATAAAACTGCATTAACATATTTCAAAAATATTTAAAATCAATGACATTTATTTATATTTTTTTAATGCATCATTTGTAAGATTTAGCCTAAACTTCTAGAGTTATACAAAATTTATTTTAATTTTTAACAGTTTCATTATTTGTAATTGATGAAAAAGTTTTTAAGTATACTCAATTCTTAAAATTTGTATATCACCAGCTTAGGTTTCAAATCATAAAATGTGTATACAATGAGTATAAAAATCCTTCAAAACATGAGATTTATTGATTTAAGTCCCAAATTTTAAAAACCGAAAATCAGCATTTCAAACCGGTTCGAAAAAAACCGAAATATCGAAGAAAAACCGGGTTTTCAGTTAACCAGTTCCGGTTTATAAACACTATATTTGACAGATATGTATATAGATTTTTCTATTGAAAATGCAAAAATTCGGCAGTTCTAAAAAAGTTTTGAAAAATCTTTTTAGTTTTTTGGCTATAATATCCATAACAGGGGCGAGGTTATCGGTACCCTTTACAAAATATTTAAGAATATATTGTGACATCTAAATTGGTTTACTATATTTTGACATCGACTATGCGATTTGATAATTTTGCCCTAAAGTTTAATTTTACATTAAAAATTACCTAGGGGATGAATTGGTCCCCTAGGTATCAAAATGTTTTTCATTTAAAAGATTTGACGTGTGTAACATTGAGAAATATTCATCTGAGACCCAACAAAGTATATACAGTGGTGGCTGGTAACAGAATTTTACAAAAGTGTTTTAAAAAAGGTTTAAAATTAAAAAAAATTATTCATGTGCTAGTAATATTTTTTTATTTTGCTTTAAAAATGAGAAAATGATATTTAATCCACAATTATTTACGTTGACAAGAAAAAAATATAAAAAAACTACTTATAGGCTGATATTTCATTGGCCAAAACATATGCAACTAATTGCTTCGGAAACATTTATGTCTATAAAACTTAATATATTTTGTGCCAAGTCCTTTGTGCGTGGAAAGAAAATAAAACAAAGTGATGAATTGTATATTTCAAATAAATTTATTTTATTTATATTACCTTGTGTAGAATTACGTTTTAGTGTGTCACACTTAAAGGACAATCAACGATTAAATCTTAATTAGAACTTAACATAAAAAGTGGCGAACAATGTTGCAAAAGGGGTACCGTTAACGGTTTTACTCGTTAGAATCTATAGAAATATCCCCACCCAAGGGTGTAAAATAGGCAGTATAATAGATCCTAACAAGTAATAAGAATTCAAGAAAAAATACAAATACATAAAAAAATTTAAACTGAACATTGCCGGCCACCATGCAACAACAAAGTATGTTGCAAGGCGAATCTAATAAGGTGACCTCACGAGCACAGCTGACTTTTATTTTTGAATTCGCCGGCATCGTTAAACTGTCTAAATTGCTTATTTGTTTACAATTGTTAGCTGTCATAAAATAATAATTTTAGTTTTTAGTTTGTGAAATTTTTGTTTTTGCACAATAATGAATTAAAATGATTAATTTGTCACTAGAAAATTAAAGAATTATTGAATAAATCAATTTAGCACAGTTTTAATTTGTTTTTACTGTTAATAACTTCTTGCGTGTATTGGCAGCCTTTGGCCGGACGCACATCTTTAATACTTAAAAATTTCATTGCTCATCTGATACTAAACCGAAATTATAACCCATTTCCCTTAATCGGAGGTCGGCATTGTCAGGACGTAATGATAATCGAAATTCTGCTCTACTAGTAAACATGCGATATGGCTCATTCGTTCCAAGACTGGTTAAATCATCTATGAGAACGCCAATATAACCCTCCATCCGACTTACAGTTAATTGTTGGGGTTCATTATTGTGATCAAACTGCTTCGTCTTGGCTGCAGCATTAGCACCGGTTATAATACCTTGAGCCGCCGCCTCTTCATATCCCGTTGCACCATTCAATTGTCCAGCAAAGTAAAGATTATTAACTGTCTTTGTTTCTAAACTTGTATATAGTTCTCTTGGATCTATAAAATCATATTCTACGCCATATCCGGGTTGCACAACTTTGGCATTCTCCAGTCCATGTATGGAATTAACAAGTTCAACTTGTTGTTCGTAAGGTAGGGTAAACCCTGCGGATAAATTAAATCACTATTGAAATCTTCTGGTTCCAACCATATTTGATGTTGCTTTTCACCAAATGGTAATACTTTTGATTCTATAGATGGACAATAACGAGGCCCGGTGACTTCTTCGGAAACATGACGATTCAAGTCTGTGTGGAGTGCCAGTTTTCATGTATTGTATTGGCAGCCTTTGGCCGGACGCAAATCTTTAATACTTAAAAATTTCATTGAAATATACAGAAGCTTGGATTGAATGCAGTACAAAGCTGTCGAAAATTAAAAACATCTTGCTAATGACACGTAAAATGCATAGGTTTTTTATTTATTGGCAATAACTTTGATCTTCTATAGGCGGCCTTTGGCCGGTGCACATACATACAAGAATTACATGGTAGTTTTTTATATTTAAAACAACATCCAAATATCGAAATTCTACAGCATCATGTGAATTATATGAAGTACAAGTTGTTCAATGACTCGCAAATGTAAAAGTGACTGGTTTTTCATCTAAACTATTACAAATTACAAAATATTAATTATTTTTAAAATAAAGTTTTTGTTTACAATTTGTATTTATTACCAGCTGATTTTGACATTTTGCCGATTTTTTTCCAATAACAAAAAGCATGTTGTTTTTGCCTTGTTGTATTTGTTGCCGTGGCGCTCTCACCTTATTAGATTCGCCTTGGTATGTTGCAACAATTATATTTAACTTAAAGGTAATACTAATAAAATAAATTATAAATTAAATTAATATATATATATGTTTTATATGTTTTTTTCAAATATAATTTGGTCATAGGACCAGACCAGCTGGTAAAAAGTTCCCATAGAGAAAGATCTGTGGGATGTACTATGGTTTTGATCAGACCATGAACTGGTCCCCTTAAACAGGAGATTGGCCAGTAATGACCCATTCAAAAACGGTATATTGTGCCATTGGAAGTCCCGGGTTAGAATATATCCTGCCTTTCATAACTTGAGGAGCTACTTCGGGGCCAATTACGATGGCGACCTTTCCCGAAACGTTAAAATTAGGATCTGCTAATTGCAGACCTTCAAAATGTCCCTTTACCGCATCCGAAACCGATTCTATGGGCGTATTTATGCCGTACTTTTACGGTCAAATCAATTATTTTCGACGAATCGTGAATGGAATTTATCCAAAAGTACATTTTGTCTTTGCCGACTGTAGAAACGGACAGCTTTAGATTTGCAACTAAACTGGAGCAAATATAGCTCATGTTACAGCACAAATCTAAAGCCGGAATATTCCTGTTGGACAAAAACAAAATAACCTTTGCAGTGTGACGTATTGACAGCGATGTAGAGGTAGTGCTAGGGACGGAAGGAATACGCATTATTTGAGGCATGAAGCATCGAATGATGTTTGCCTTTGCACTTTTTGCATCGACCCGAGCTCTTGCAATAGCGAGAAATATGCTGTGCCGAAAGGCACCGTGAACAATAATAGTGAAAAAGAACCATTCTTATTCTTTTCTCAAAGGTCATCTGTTTAAAAGCGCGACAGGATGACAATTGATGTTTACGATTACAAATTCTGTAATTCGCGACTACCCGCTGGATATTTCTAATCGACGGATTCGAAACCGGGGCTTCAACGAGACCTGACATTTCATCAGGATTTGACGGTGTTTGGACTTCAGGATCCGCTTCCACTGTAGAATCAGAGGTATTAGATATTATTGTATCTTCAGGAGCCGATCCCACAACAGGTACTTATATCCGTAGATATAGGTGCTACATGAGCCGGTACCACAACGGAAGTTGGGGTCTCTTTCATATCGTCAGCAGTAGAGACGTCAGCCGTAGTAGTTGTTTTCGGGACCTCAGTAGCCACTATGGCATTAAGCTCAAATTTAACGGCTACATGATCTACCTCCATTGCTTCCTCATAATCCTCTAGCAAAGCGTTCTCAAAGAAATTATTTAAAGAGACCATGATACTAGGAAACAATGAAAATTAGCAAAATTCGAATATAAATGTTTAACTAGTCAGAACGACCAGTTTAGTGATTGGTCGCTTTACAACACCGTTTTCAGTACGTAAGTCCGCGACGAGTACGTGACTATCACTTCCCGGATAAGTTTTAACGACTCGAACTAACTTCCAGGAAGTCGGTGACATTTGCTCGTTTCTAATGACTACTAAATCACCTATAGCGATGTCCCGTTGTGGCCATTTCCACTTATATCTCTTATGTAAGTTCGTAAAATATTCCTCCTTCCATCGTCGACAGAAGTGATGGGTCAGTGCTTTGACTTTTCGATAACGATTTACCAAACTTATAGGGGATTCGTAGATAGAAGGTTCCGGGGGAGCCAATCAAAAAATGGCCAGGAGTAAGAGCTACTGGCTCATTAGGATTGTCGCTCATGGGGCAAAGGGCCCTCGAATTAAGGCAAGCTTCAATTCTCGCGAGGACCGTCGATAATTCCTCAAATGTGTATTTCACAGACTGGGCTTCTTTACGAAAATGAAGTTTAAAACTTCGAACTCCAGCTTCCCATAAGCCTCCCATATGAGGAGAACCGGCTGGAATAAATCGCCATGACAGTCCGTTAATACCAAAAGTGGAACAAATCCGAGCGCGACTTTCTAATAAAAATATTTTAAAATCCCTTTCTAGCTCACGGGAGGCTCCAACAAAGTTTGTACCGTTATCGGAAAACATGGTAGTTGGACAAACTCGTCTCGATATAAATTGATTAAAAGCGGATAAGAATTTATCCGTTGATAAATCTGAACTTACTTCGAAGTGAATGAAAAACAAACGAAAAACAGACGTATGCCTTCAGAATTTGACTATTAAATTCTTCATATCAAAAGGCCCAGCGAAATCAACACCAGTTGTTGTAAAGGGACGATACAAATTAGTCCTTTCAGGCGGTAAGGCAGCCATTATCTGTACATGCGCGCTTACGGTCAATTATACAGCGCTTGCAACGATTTATAATCGTTCGAACCAATGTTTTGATTCTAGGGATCCAGTATTCAATCCTTAAGATTCGTAGCATTAATTGATTTCCACCGTGGATAGAAATCAAATGTACAAATTCAGTTAAAAGTAGAGTATATGGTAATAGAATAGGATGTCGTTCGGTATAAACCAATGATGGAAATTTAGCCAATCGACCGTTGAGTCTCATGACACCCTCATTATCAAGAAATGGGTTCAGGGTAAGAAGAGAACTTTTTGAAGAAAGTGGCCTTCGTTCTAAAAGGCATTTGTATTCCTCTGCGAAATTGACCTTCTTGGCAACAATGGCCAAACGTAATTTCACAAGTCTCATCTCCATCGAAATATTAGTAGAATCATACGAGTTGCGATTCCTATACGCCGAATGCGTATTATGAAAAAATCTGAATACATAGGCTATTACCCTAATCGCTCGATCGAATGATGAAAATCTCTCCAAAACATCTTCAAAATTTGTAAAAAACGAAGCATGCGACTTTACTGGCCGAGCTTCAAGGTCAGTATCTGGCAGGGAACGACTTCCCATATTTCAAACGGATTTACACTCACGAAGCCAATAGTGCTATGATTCAAAATAGAATGCGAAACACCACGACTTCCTAAATCAGCAGGATTGTCCTCTGATTTCACGTGATGCCAATTATGTCTGCCAACAATTTCCTGGATTCTGCAAACTCTATTTGCAACAAATGTAGCCCAAGAACTTGGATCCTTTCTTAACCAAGAAAGGACGATTGTAGAATCTGTCCAACAATATATTTGTTGCAGTGGAATATCAATTTCTCTCAAAACCGACTCTAGAAGATCAGCAGCCAAAACTGCACCGCAAAATTCAAGACGCGGTAAAGTAACCGATTTTATCGGAGCCACTTTTGTCTTACAAGTAAGCAAATTGGTAAAAATTTCGACCTTTGGGGTCTCAACCCGAACATATGTCACCCCCGCATATGCCTTTTCCGAGGCATCAGAAAAAACGTGAAGCTCCACTGAAGCGTCAGGTTCATAATGAACCCATCTAGAGATTTGTATATTATTCACTTCATGGTATGAAGCAACAAAACTTTAAGGCAATCATCCCAATCCACCTGATCTTGCCAAACTGCATGATCATCTTTGCAACCACTATAACAGGACCAAACCAACCAATAGGATCAAATAACTTAGCTATTATGGACAGAACTTCCCTTTTTGTGTAGTTTGATCGCTTAGCAATAGGATCCACATTAAAATAAGAAGCGTCGTAATGAGCATTCCACGGAAGACCGAGGGTCTTCGAGCTACTTGCCTCCACGAAACTTAAAAGTTTAGCATCAACCAAATGTTCAGAAGGATATCCGGCCAAAATGGCCTTATCATTTGATGTCCATTTTCGAAGGTCACGAGCAATCAAAGCGGTTTTAACATCATGATATTTCCAGTTAAAACGTCGTCAACGTACATATATTTACGAAGAATTTGTGATGCAAGAGGGTATTTACTTTCAGAATCATCGGCCAATTGTAACAAGGTACGATTGGCAAGATAAGGTGCACAATTGACGCCAAAGGTCACAGTTTGTAACTCATACTCCGTTATTTCTTCCGAAGGAAAATCGCGAAACAAAATACGCTGAAATGAAGTGTGAGCCTCAGCAAGCCTTATCTGTCTATACATTTGCGTAATTTCGCAGTTAAAAACAAATCTAAAAAATCACCAACGTACAATCAAAAGAACCAGATCTGTTTGTAATGTGGGTCCCACAAAAAGACAATCATTTAGAATATTCCCATTAGAAGTCTTGTTAGATGCATTGAAAACTACGCGCAATTTTGTAGTTTTCCTATCCAACTTTATCACTGGATTATGAGTAGATAACAGAAGGAAGTTGAAGACGAATCTTCACTTATCTTCCTCATATGACCCAAAACTAAATATTCCCTAACTACTTCATCATACATCTCCTTTATCTGCGGTTTCCTCAAGAGTGAAGCTTCATTCCTCAAAAACTGCGCCCTAACATTATGTTTAGAAGTACCTAGTGAAAGTTTCTCAGGAAATTCTGGTCGAAAAGGAAGTGAAACGATATATCGACCATCAGAGTCACGACGAGTGGTTCGCTTATAATTGTCCTCACACATTCGATCATAAGAGGACATAATCTTCCTCTTAAGGGGTTCCTTCAATTCCCAAAATCTAAGTAAGTTTCTGTTCAAATTATCTTCTTCAGAAAACTCAACACGAGTGGTATATACTTGAACTGATGATTGAAGTACAGAGCCCGTGATGATCCAGCCAAAGATCGTTTTCTGAGCTAACAAAGTTTCTAAAACGTTCCTATGAATCTCACTTAAAATCACCTGTGGATACAAATCTGCAATGATGGTAAATTAGCCGAAATATTCTGTAAAACAAGTGGCGTAGTCCTTAAAATAATTGAAGTGTCCAAAGGAGAGCCTATTTCAATCGAACAAAGTTTTCTAGAAGTTGCTGAAATCGTTTGGTTTACACCCGAAATGTTGGCATTCGTCAAATGCGCAGAAGTTTTCAAACGATTCTGCACCCGTTCAGAAATAAACGAAGTTTCCGAAGCAGGGTCAATGAGGTCTCGAGCTGGGTATGTCATACCTTGGTGACGTATATTCACCATTGCAGCTCCTGCGCTAAAAAAAAAATAAAAGAAATAAAAATCAAGAGAAACTGGGGCTTTTAGAACAACAAGTGAAACTGCAAAAAGAGTTATGCTTAGACTTGAAAAATAAATTGTCGGAATTAGAACGATATACCCGGTGAATGTGTGAGGCTAAAGAGGAGAAATTGCGCTTATATAAGGCGGAACTCAAAACCAAAGAAAAAATTGAACTCGAAGAGTTAATAAGAAGTCAAATGACTTAATTTGTTTTTCTTGCTTTAATTTATTTAATTACATTTAAATATATATATTAGAACTAAATGTTTATGTTTTAATAGACAAACTCAAAACTATCGATTTAAAATGGTTTAATTTATTTAATTACATTTAAATATTTATATTACAACTACTAAACTTAAAACTGATCTTAAAATATTAAATAAATTCCATAATTTTTTGTCGGATATTGGATGCGCTTATGTTGTCTTCATCAACATGGCCATGCGTAACTTCATCGCTTACGTCAATTTCAGGCCATTCTATATTAAAATGAACACAAATATTGTGTAGAGCAACGCAAACTGCTGTAATTTTTGCAGCAAACTCAGGGCTAGAGTGCAGTTGCCGGGCACCAAGTTTTTTTTTTTTTTTTTTAGACGTTTATTATAATATTGTTCTTGCCTTTAAATGTAGGCCTTACAATAAGTAATTTAAATCTTATAACTAAACAATTATTGTTCTCTCAGTGGAGAATCATATTTTGTATATTAGATAAGTCGTAAATCAGCTCTACGCAGCCTTGATCTGTCTTGAGTTACTGTAAGTAGTCTTGCGAGCGGGTTCGGATGGTGATGTAATTTTAACAAATAAGCTTCACGAGTTTTTCTAAATTCGTCCTTGACCAATGGCACATCTAAGTCTCTGTGGATGTTCTCATTTCTTATGTACCATGGAGCTCCCGTCATGGTTCTAAGAATTTTGGATTGTGCCCTCTGTATGAGATCTATACTGGTATTGCTTGCTGTTCCCCATAGTTGGATTCCGTATGTCCAGATTGGTTTTAAGACTGTCTTATATAGGATGACTTTGCAGTTAAGGCTTAATTTCGATTGATTTTGGATTAGCCAGTGTAAGTTAGAAGCTTTCAGTTTCATGTGGAGCCGCTTGGCTTCTATGTGCCGACGCCAAGTAAGACGTCTATCTAAATGAATGCCAAGGTATGTAACGTGATCAGACTGAGGGATGTTCACACCGTTCAGGGTCACTGGTGGACAACTTCCTCTCCTAAGTGAAAACGTTATGTGCTTGCTTTTGATTTCATTTACTTGTATTCTTCAATTTCTTAACCACGTCTCTACGTGCCTGAGATAATTATCAAGGTTTGTAGATGCTACATTTAAGTCCACATGAGAACTAAGAATTGCAGTGTCGTCTGCAAAGGTGGAAATGGTTAATTCTTCGGACTCGGGCAAATCAGAGGTGTATAATAGGTACAGAGTTGGTCCTAGAACACTTCCCTGGGGCACACCAGCATTGATCGCATAGTCGCTTGTCACATAATCGCCGTATTTTATCCTAAACAAGCGATCCGATAGGTAAGACTCTAATATTTTGTGTGTACTAAAAGGCAGTAGGCGTTTAATCTTGTGTATTAGACCTTTATGCCAAACCTTGTCAAAAGCCTGGGCAACATCTAGAAATATTGCCGAACAGTACTTTTTTAGTTCGAAAGATTTTCGTATCTCTCCAGTTAGGCGGTTAACTTGCTCAATTGTTCCGTGTTGCTTACGGAATCCGAATTGATGATCTGGGATAATGTTTTGGCTATTTAAGAATGTCAGAATTTTCCCTTGGATTATTCTCTCAAATAGTTTAGAAAAACAAGGCAATAAACTAATAGGTCTGTAGGATGATGCCAATGTCCAATCCTTTCCTGGCTTGGGTATCATTATAATTTGGGAGATTTTCCAATCATTCGGAAAAATTCCTAGAGACAAGATCGCATTGAATAATACTGTGAGCACAATAATCGCCACATCTGGTAGGTTTCCAATCATGGAAGGTGTAATTAAATCATAACCTGGAGATTTATTTAGTTTAAGATTGTCCTTTATGATCTTCTGAACATCTTCTATACTAACACTGATTCTCCGTTTCTATGCGAACGGGTAAATCCCCCAGTACAAAATTATTTGTTGGGGGTTTGGTTGGAAAACATTACTTAAATGTTCAGCGAAAACTACGGCTTTATCCTTTGCACTACGTGTCCAGGTACCGTCACATTTTCTTATCGGACTTTGACCCTCTACCGGTGGCTTAATGTTCTTAGCTGCTTTCCAAAGGGAGAAGTTTGTGTGCTTAGTACTGGTTAAACTTTCAATATAGTTTCGATTTCTGCGATCCTCTTCAGACTGAAGGGCTCGTTTTAGTTTTTTACTTGCAGTGGACAGCCTCTGCTTAGCAGCAGGAGATCTGTTATGTTGCCAATCTCTTCTACATCTCCTCTTTTCGAGGAGGAGTCTATTAATTTCTGCATTAGAAATACACATTTTAGGTTTAGGAGGAATGTGACACTTGGAGTGATCCAAGGCCGAAAAGATTAGAGACTTGAAGTCTCTGACAAAATTGTTGATATCTTCCTCACACTGTATGTTGTATTCAGTGTGGATATGGCTGCTGATGTATTTTCTATATTTCAACCAATCAGTCTTGAATAATGAGGTATGAGACGATTGATGTTGTCCGTAATAGTTTAGTATAACGGGAGAATGGTCAGAAGATAGTTCATATGATATTTCTGCAGTAATAGAGTTTCTATTTAAATTCTTTGATATGGCAAAATCTATTAGATCAGGGATTTTTCTAGGATCAGAAGGCCAATAAGTGGGCTGACCAGGTGATATAAAATCTAGGCAATTTTTACGATCAACTAGAGTCCTGTACAGCTGTCTGCCTTTTGGATTCATTAATCTGGAACCCCAATATGTATGCTTAGCGTTGTAGTCGCCACAAGCCAGGAAACGATCACCTAGTGTATTAAAAAATTCTTCAAAATGTTCCTTAGTCACAGAAAATCGTGGGGTGCAATATATTGAGCTTAGAGTTAAATCTCCAACTCCACATTCTAAGCGAATGGATGTTGCTTGCAAATAGTTTTTGGAGAATTTTTCTAGGGTATAATGTTTTATCCTATTTCTAATTAAAATGCCAGTACCACCGTGTGCCTTACCGTCAGGATGATTCGTGAGATGAAATATAAAACCTGGAATATTAAAATTATATCTATTTGTTAAATGAGTCTCCGAGATCAACAATACATCTATATTGTTTTCGTTGATAAAGTGTGACACCTCAGCTTTGTGCTGGTTCAAGCCATTTGAGTTTCAGAAACAAATTTTTTAAAAACTCATTTTCTTGTTAAGAGTATTTGTATCATTTGGTTCTGGGCTCTTAAAAGCTCTTGTATGGTATTTTGCATGGATGTCATGAAATTAGACAAGTTTTGATTAAGTGAGGTTATGTTACTTGCAAGAGTATTTAATACATTTTCTAACCCTCCCGAATTCTGGGGGACAATAGGTTGTTTATTTTCTGACTTCAAAATACTAGCATAGGATTCTGTTCCAGACTGAACTAGAACATCTTTATTATTTTTATTTGGAGTGGGAGCTCCAGAAATTGGCGGATAGGAACTGCAGTTCAGATTCACTGGTTCAACCAATTCGCCTCTTAACCCCTTTTTTTTATCTCTTAATCTTTTCAACAACGCTTTGTAAACTGGACATCCGCGATAATTAGCAGAATGATCGCCTCCACAGTTTCCGCATTTTCTATTGAGACCTTTCTTTATAATATCACATTCAGTTGAAGAATGCAGGTCTCCGCATGCTACACATACAGTTCGTAAAGTGCAATAGTTCTTTGTGTGCCCAAATTCCTGACAATTTCCGCATTGTACAGGATTATTGTGTTTAATAGGTTCCTCTACTGTTACCCTGCGATTTAACAAATACCGTAGGGAGTATATTGGATGAATTTCATTCCCTTTTAATTTTCTATCATCAGGCTCCAACTCAACTCTGAATAATGGTTGGGGAATTTTATCTCTAATTTTAGCCTAATTCTTCCAAGGCCTCCTTGATTTCGTTAGGCTCTACACTGGACTCTATACCTTTAAATACCACTATCAAGCCTTTACTGCTTTTCAGCTGATAGGTGTAAAAATTTTTTTTGTTAATGTTTAGATATTGAGAGACTTTTCTGTAATCGTCCTCAGTGTATATAACGATTTTAGTTTCTTGCACACCTCTTCTTATGGGAACAATGTGGAAATTATTTTTACCAATTAGGTCAATAAGTGTTTTCACTAAATCATTTGAACTGGGTTCGCGAAGGAATATTGGAGGTGGTTTAAATGATTTTCGGCTAGAATTATCATTACGGACCTGATCGTTATTTTCATCATCACTTAAGAGCGCATAACGATTTTTTAACACGGGATTGTCGTTCATTTTTTGCTTCTTTAATGAGCTTTCTACCTTTTGAGGGCTTAAATTTCTTTTATTTATACTTAAATATAGTAAACAGCGAAATATGTTTTTTAAAACCCCTATGCACCGCTCCACTACATTTCTTGTTCGGGAATGAATTTCATTAAAGTTACTTTCTGTTGAACCTTGATGCGCCAATCGGAATGGTGTTATCAGGTACGGCTCCAACGGATAACCTGCATCACATAGAAATTAACAAAAATTTAATTAGTTTTGATATCAAAATAAAAACAAATGTGTTTGCAAAAATGTATTTACCTAACAGCCATGTGTTTCTTTCTCCCTCTTTTTCCCAACATGCACGCCGTCCAGCAAAAAACCGCTTATATCTAAACGTAATTAAAATAAACTTTTGAAGTTTGCTAAGGAGCATTTAAATTGGTCAGAATACAATCCTAATTTAATATCATCTGCGATGAATCCTAAATTAATATCATCGGCAGTGATGGCATGTGTTATGTAAGACGGCCAGTTAGCAAGCGGCTTCAAGGGCGATACTGCAAAAAGACGGTGAAACATGTAGCAGGCAACGTAATGGTATGGGGTTGTTTTTCTGCTGTTGGAGTTGGCGCATTGCACAGAATTAATGGAATAAATGATAGATTAATAGATAGAGTAATGTTTGCACATGCAGAGGATAATATGCCGTTGCGATGGGGTATTCAGCACGATATCGACCCTAAGCACTCTTCAAAAGTTGTAAAATCGTGGTTAGCACAAGAAATAGTTTCTTTATTGGAATGGCCACCACAACCACCAGATCTAAACCCCATTTATAACCTTTGGGAAATCGTGAATCAAAGAATCGATCGCGAAAATTGCTCTAATTCAGATATTATATTTCAAAGATTGGTGGATGCTTGGAAAGCTATTCCTGCAAATGTTATTGCCAATTTGAAAGCTTCAATGCCTCGCCGATGTCAGGCCGTCATTGAAAATAAAGGATTTGCCACAGAATATTAAGTTTTATAGACATAAATGTTTCCGAAGCAATTAGTTGCATATGTTTTGGCCAATGAAATATCAGCCTATACGAAGTTTTTTTAATTTTTTTTTCTTTTCAATGTTAATAATTGGGGATTAAATTTCATTATCTCATTTTTAAACCAATAATAAAAAAATATTATTAGCATATGAATAATTTTTTTTTACTTTTAAAACTATTTTAAAACACTTTTGTAAAATTCTGTTACCAGTTGCATATGTGTAAAACACTCTCACGTCCAAAATACATAAGCGAAATTAATTAAATGTATACCAAAATGTTTATAATTTTTCTAAGCAGTTTGGTATTGAAAATCAGCAAAGTCGAATTGGTAGAACCAGGGTTATGGGTCAAAATATAAGACAACTTCCATACCATGAAATTTTGTACTCATTATTTATATGATAAAAGGACCAATTCTGTTGAAAATGGAAAGAATCGGTCCATAACTTCTCGTAGCCCCCATACAAATTTCTTCCCGAAATATAGATTTGCAGTATCCACACAAAATTCAGCACAACTAAGTTTCGTGCAAACAGAAATCGCGAGACCAATTTTTTTTTTTGGATCGGGAACTATTTGACCATAGCCCCCATATAAAGTTTACTTCCGAAAATCATTTAAATACACTTAAATATCTTATTATATATATTATATCTTGAAATTCAACTTGCATAATCCCCATGCACATGAAAATCGCTGTAGGGAATTTCATGAAGATCGGCCCACAATTGGTTATAGCTCTCATATAAGGACCACTTCCAAAAAACACATTAATTTTCATAAATATCTGAAAAATATCGTTATCGAATTAAAGTTTTACAGAGATCGGTAGTATTAATTCACAAATGATACTACTAGATTGTGTGAATATCGGTTCATATTTGACCATAGCTTCCATATAAGGTCCATTTCCGAAAATTACTTAAATACTAATAAATTTCTTATAAAAGCTTCTATCTGGTTAAAATTTCAAATAAATATTTCCCATATATACGAAAATTGATGTGTTGAATTTTATGAAGATCGGCCGATAATTGGTCATAGCTCCCATATAAGGCCCACTTCCGAAAAACACATTAACCTCTATAAATATTTTAAATATATGGATATCGAACTAAAATTGTATACAGATCAATATATTGTATCCAAACATTATACTACTGGGTTTTGTGAATATCGGTCCATATTTGACCATAGCACCCATATTAGCTCCATTTTCGATAATCACAATAATACCCATAAAACTCTTGTAAATAATGTTATGGAGAAAAATATCAAGCAAAATATGCCTCAAATAAATAGAAATCACGTTAAAATATTTAAATACTTATATCTTCCAAATAAGTCGCACATCCGAAAAATACATTAACGCATATATACACTCATATCGGTAAAAAATGTAACAGATATAAGCTTCAAGTAGATTTGGTGACTATGGGTTCATAATTATAAATATAAGGCTCACATCCGAAAAATTCATTAGAACAGAACAAAAATATAATTTTGAAGTTTCACTTTTTTTATACTCTTTTACTTCACTTGTGGTGAATAAGGAAAATGTTGAGCCAATCGGTAATGTTAACCAATTATTAAGTATATAAATTGTTAAATATGTAGTACGTTTTATTCCTATTATAAAATTATAGACTCTGTTGGAAATGGTAGGAATATTTAGTTATTTCAATTATAAATTGCTGAATTAGATAAAATTTTTATGCATTTGAAATAAAATATCTTCTGCGTAAACTAGTTTTTTCTAACAATATATAAAATACTACTATACTACTATATTTTAAATAAACTTTTATTTTGTTTAAAAGAAGTGGTTTTATTGAAGAAAGTACATAATTTGTATATAGTCCAAAATGTGTATTATATTAGGATTCATCTATAATCCATAAAGTGGCTTAAAAAGAAATTCGGTTATAGTACTTATTCGCTTATAGTCCACAAAAATTCTGCAACTGTATTTGTAGATTATAAGCGAAAACTACTACTGCATTACACTAACATTCTACCAATCATCATAATCGGAGCTAAGTCCCAGTAACAAACACTGAATATGGATATTAGAGTGTTTATACCAATGAGATTTCTATAATTTTTATCTAATTTAGGTGGAGGGTATTTAAGATTCGGCATAACCAAATATATCACTCTAACTTGTTTTATTTGACATATACATTTGTTGTTAGTCCAATATAATATACATACCAAATACAAAAGTGCGTGTGCAAAAAAAAAACCTACTTTTGTTTTTGTTTCAATGCATTTACTTTAATGAGAGAGAATAACACAAATCTTATGTAAGTAAATCAGCATAGACCCAAGGCGAATTTATACAAGGTGGAGTCAGTCAATCAGCTGATAACTTTTTTTTTTCGTTTTTTGGTTCTAACAGTTGTCAAAGCTTTTGTTTATATTTAAATATATACATATTCTAATCTTATTAACAAAATATTTATTTTTTACATAAATAAGTAAAGCCCTCACTATTCAATTATCTACACTATATTACGTTTTAATACATATTTGTTTAATTTTTAATTTTTGTTTTTTGACATTTGTTAAGACCAATTGTTGTTTTTGTAGAACTGCCACCACCTTGTATGAATTCGCCTTAACTCAAACATTCCTTTCAAGGCGAATTTATACAAGGTGGAGTCAGTCAATCAGCTGATAACTTCTTTTTTCGCTTTTTGGTTCTAACAGTTGTCAAAGCTTTTGTTTATATTTAAATATATACATATTCTAATCTTATTAACAAAATATTTATTTTTTACATAAATAAGTAAAGCCCTCACTATTCAATTATCTACACTATATTACGTTTTAATACATATTTATTTAATTTTTAATTTTTGTTTTTTGACATTTGTTAAGACCAATTGTTGTTTTTGTAGAACTGCCACCACCTTGTATGAATTCGCCTTCACTCAAACATTCCTTTCAAGGCGAATTTATACAAGGTGGAGTCAGTCAATCAGCTGATAACTTCTTTTTTCGCTTTTTGGTTCTAACAGTTGTCAAAGCTTTTGTTTATATTTAAATATATACATATTCTAATCTTATTAACAAAATATTTATTTTTTACATAAATAAGTAAAGCCCTCACTATTCAATTATCTACACTATATTACGTTTTAATACATATTTATTTAATTTTTAATTTTTGTTTTTTGACATTTGTTAAGACCAATTGTTGTTTTTGTAGAACTGCCACCACCTTGTATGAATTCGCCTTCACTCAAACATTCCTTTCAAGGCGAATTTATACAAGGTGGAGTCAGTCAATCAGCTGATAACTTCTTTTTTCGCTTTTTGGTTCTAACAGTTGTCAAAGCTTTTGTTTATATTTAAATATATACATATTCTAATCTTATTAACAAAATATTTATTTTTTACATAAATAAGTAAAGCCCTCACTATTCAATTATCTACACTATATTACGTTTTAATACATATTTATTTAATTTTTAATTTTTGTTTTTTGACATTTGTTAAGACCAATTGTTGTTTTTGTAGAACTGCCACCACCTTGTATGAATTCGCCTTGCATAGACCTGAATAAAACAGCGTAAGCTATCATGTGTATTGTTACACTAAATATGAAAAATTTCTTAGGTGTATACAAAATACAAATTATTTAAATTAAAGTTGTTCGCTAACATCTCCATGACAAAATATTTTTTGTGATATACTGTACTTACGTCACCTAAAATGCTAAATAAGGTAACAAAATTAAAAAAAAAAATTGTGGTTTCCAAATTACGGTTTTTCTTTTTTTTTATAATTTTGTTATTTTTGTTGCTACGTTGTTTTGAAATTTATATGACGATATGTATGTAATGAAACCTAAAACTATCTATTTTATCAGAGTTTCTTATCGAGTTGCACCTCCACCTCATTCAAAGGCCACTAAAATCGGTGCTGAACTTGTTGGAGCTGCTATGTGGTGGTGGGTTCTTTGGCATTTGTGGCATGAATATGAACATATCACTGTAAGTTTTTAAAATTATTTTATTCATATTTTCATATAATTTACAATATTAAAAATTGTATTACCCATTATTAAAATTAGTTGATTTTTTTAAATAATAAAAATTACAAAACAGTCATACAACTGGTCATTAGAGTGACAATCTGTTGTGTGGAAAACAAATTGTGTTCGAATTTGAAAGAGTGCCGGGTGGAATATTGTGACACTAGGTCTAAATGTTAAATGCTGAAAATTTGAGGCAAATCGGACAACGATTTCGGGACGCGCATCGAGGTCAAAAGTCAGATATATGCAAAATTTTACTATTTATATGAAATAAATTTGTCAAACTCCTTAACTTTCTGCATTATGTTACAGAAATATGTAGATCTATTTATATTAATGAAAATTACAGTAAAAAAACTGTTTTTGAGATTAAACCTGTATCTCCTTTGGGTCAAACTGACCCACAAACTGTATTATTGCTAAAATTCGGAAAAAATGCAAATTTTTCTGTTTTTGTAAAAATTTTGCTACAAAATAAATATTTTTGCAATCGAGTGCAAAATAACAAATTTTAGAATTTTTTGATCATCACATTGGGATTTATTGAGATCATAATCTATATAAATATATAAATGTCTTTGTAAGTTTGTTTGTTTATTTGTTTGTTTGTTTGTTTGTTTGTTTGTTTGTTTGTTTGTTTGTTTGTTTGAGCATCACGCCTAAACGGCTGAATCGATTTTATTGAAATTTGGAACGTAGAATAGGCTATAAATTTTTTCAATACTTGGACCAGAAAGGGGTAAACAGGGGGAAAAACGGTAAAATTGGTACCTTTAGTTTTTAAACAATAAATACTAAACGGCCGAAACGATTTTATTGAAATTTCCAACATAGACTACGACAGGGGTAGCGAAGCGCACCGGGTCAAGCTAGGAGAGAATAAAAATATGAAAAAATTATGTCAATATCTCTTACAATTTTCCGTACCTATTATTTAAATTTTGTGATTTTCGGGAAAAAATATTTTTTTGGCCATATTTTGGCCAATTTAAAATGATCTGAAATATAAGATCCTGTATAGGTTTTACTAAAAATTCGTAACAGTAAAATTCGCTCTCATTCGCCAAAATATTGCCAAAAAAATATTTTTTCCCGAAAAGCACATAATTTAAATCGTAGGTACGGAAAAACTGTAAGAGGTATTGACATAACTTTTTTATATTTCTATTCTCTATAATGATCTCAATAAATTCCAATGTGATGATCAAAAAATTTGGAAATTTGTTTGGCCGTACCTTCGAATAGGTTTAACGTATCCTACAAAGACAAAAACTCTTACAAAAGTAAATACGGATATATTTTAAGTAAAAATTAGCTTTTATTTTAATATTTCTTTAAATATGTTAAAAAATATGTAAGACACGTTAATGATCTGTGGAGTTTTTGATAACCTTAACATTTTTTTAACAAATTTTTGTCTTTTATATAACTTATGATTTTCATTTTAAACATAATGTCGAAACTTTTTCTTATCATGATTTTAAAAATATCAATTATCAATTTTTGACCGAAATTTTTTATAATATTGACTGGGATTCTATTTTTTACATGCCGTCTGTTAATGACCAGCTGTGCTTTTTGGAAACTAACCTCCTTCATATTTATGACCTTGTTGTCCCCATTAAAACAAGAATAACAAAGAACACTACTAGACCTTGGTTTACTATGTCTATTAAACTTTTAATTGAAAAAAGAGTTAGGGCTTACTCGCGTTGGAAACGATTTAAGACACCTGAGCTCAAAGAAGAATTTCGTAGAAATAGATTGGAAGTAAATCGTCTAATTAGAAAGGCAAAATCAGAATATTATGCTAGACGTATCAGTAACGCAGTTGATGGAAAAAGTAAATGGAAAACCATACGTGAAATTGGTATTGGGAAGACCAAAAATAATAACATTATTAGCAAATATAGTACAGATGAACTTAATGATGTTTTTACAAGAATACCAATTCCTACTATTGGACAGCACAACTATGATTTTGATAACAACCTGAACCGTAGTGACATTTTTGAATTTCGCTGTGTAAATGAAGCTGAGGTTTCACTAAATATCAGTTCCATTAAGTCTAATGCTATTGGCTATGATAACATCAGCCCAAAATTTCTTAAAATTTTACTTCCTCAGCTCCTGCCTTATATCACTCATATTTTTTAACACCATCCTCATGACTAGTGTCTTTCCAACTAACTGGAAACATGCGAAGATAATACCAGTTACTAAGTCTAACTCTGAGTTCAGGCCGATAGCTATTCTACCATTTCTGTCCAAAGTTCTTGAGAAAATATTACACAAACAGATAAGTGACCACTTAACTCAATATAATCTGCTCACCAGCAGGCAATTCGGTTTTCGACAGAAACACAGTTGCATCACAGCTTTAATAGATGTTACCGAAGAAATACGTTGTTCTATTGATGGTGGGAATTTAACACTATTGGTTCTGCTAGATCACTCGAAAGCTTTTGATTCTGTTGATCATTCATTACTTTGCTCAAAACTGTATCATCAATTCTCGTTCAGTGACACATCAGTATCATTAATCAAATCGTACCTTGAACAGCGTTCTCAATCTGTGTTCTTAAATGACACTTATTCTGGTGCTTTATCTGTTACCCGAGGAGTACCACGAGGTTCAATTCTGGGTCCACTTTTATTTTCTTTGTATGTTAATGACTTACCTAATAATGTATCCTATAGTAAAATTCATTTATATGCTGATGACGTACAGCTATACATCAACACATCGCTTAAAACTGTAAATGAAAATGTATGTAAGCTCAATTCTGATCTTGACAGCATTTATTGTTGGGCATCACAAAATGGTCTATGCCTGAACCCCCAAAAGTCAAAATGTTTAATAATCCGTAAAAAATCCTTAAAACAAAATATTAACGTTGACATTCGTATTAATAATGAAAAAATTGAAATCGTAACCTCAGCAAAGAATTTAGGCATTACATTTAATAGCACGCTCAGCTGGGATAATCTCGTTAATATTGTAGTAGGTAAAACGTACTCAATGCTTCGTACTATGTGGGCTACACACTTTTGCACTCCAGTGAACATTAGAACGTTAATTGCTAAAACTTATTTAATGCCAGTACTCCTTTATGGATGCGAAGTGTACGCTAACTGTGATTCCACTAGTAAGCGGAAGTTAAATACTCTTTTCAACAACATTGCCAGATATGTACTTGGTCTTCACACTCTTGATGGAATTGCAACTTTAAGTAAAAAACTTTACAACTTGACCTTTAATAATCTGGTCAACATCAGGACACTAATGCTTCTGCACAAAATCGTGTACACAAAAGTGCTGTCGTATTTATATAATCTAATCGGATAACTTTTGCTAGGTCCAATAGGGGGAATAAGGTTATACCTATGGCACACAGAAGTAAGATAACGGAATGGCAATTTTATTATAACGCAATCCATCTATGGAACAGACTTCCGAATAAAGCACAAACAAACAGCAACGTAAACACTTTTAAAACCGAAATAACAAAACATTTGAACAATTATGTAACGTAACTTCACTCTTTAAACAAAATATTATATTTACGATAAGTATTTTTGATGATTTGTATTTAATTTTCACTTTTGTTTACTTCTGTTATATTTTGTTTGTTGATTTTAAATTATTTTGATTTGTAACATTTTAAAATTTTTCACAATTCTTTTTAAATTTAAATTAATTAAATTGTATTAAATCATATTTTTATAACTTCTCCTAGTTCCACACTATAATTAAAAGATGTATGTCTTGTTGTATGGAAATACTGATAAATAAATAAATAAATAAATAAGAAATAAATATAGAATAAGAAATAAATAGAATTTTTTATATCTCATTAGAACGTCAATTACGTACACATTTCGATTATTTTGCACTCGATTGCAAAAATATTTATTTTGTAGCTAAATTTTTACAAAAACAGAAAAATTTGCATTTTTTCCGAATTTTAGCGATAATAGAGTTTTAATCTTAAAAAGAGATTTTTACTGTAATTTTCATTAATATAAATAAATCTACATATTTCGGTAACCTAGTGTCACAATATTCCACCCGGCACTCTTTGAAATCTAAAAAAAAAATCGGCTACTGGTCATTTTTTAAAATAATTCTATATTTTATTCATTGAAAACTTACTAGGTATTTATTATTTCCTACCATATTTCCAATTTTATTTCAGAAAATTAAAATTATATTTGAAAAATGTCCAATTAATTTCAGAATTTTCTAAATGTATTTCTAAAAACTTTCTATTAAACATATTTCAGAAATTTCTAATTCAAAAAAAAAAAAAAAAAATTGAAAAATACAAGAAATGTCTGAAATATAATTCGAATTTGTATGCCCTACACCGCCATAGTGAGGAGGGTATTATGCGTTTGTGCTGATGTTTGTAACGCCCACAAATATTTCGATCGACTCCGTCGTCTGGTCCGTCCGTCTGGCTGTCCATGTAAACCTTGTGCTCAAAGTACAGGTCGCAATTTTGAAGATGTTTCGATCAAATAGAATCTGAAATCGGTCCATAATTTCACATAGTCCCCATAGTCCCCATACGAATGTCCTCCCGAAATAGGATGATCGGTTCATAATTAGGCATATCTCCCATATAAGGCCCACTTTCGAAAATCACTTTAAGGAGCATAACTCTTTTAAATATGTTGGTATTCACATGGAATTCAACAGGAATAAGTTTCATATACACATAAATCACACGACCTCTAATTTTAATTCACAATTCATGTAATATAAGCCTTAAAATGCCCTAAATATCATACAGTAAAAATTTCTTAGTAAAAATATTGAAATTAAAAAAAAAAGAATTAATATTTTTATGGCGATCGGTCCATAATTGGTCATAACTCCTATATAATGCTCACTTCCTAAAATCACTTTAACTAGCATAAATCTCTTGAAAATGTTAGAATCCAAATATAATTTAACAAAAATAAGTTTCACATAGACATAAATCACACGGACTAATCTCATGGCGATCGGTCAAGCCCGATCATAAAATACCCTATACTATGGACTGAGATCGAATACATTAATAAAAATGAAACCACTAAACTTAAAGTTTTGATTTTTTTTTATTTGATTGAAATTATTATTACAATTTACAACAAAAAATATTTTAACAGTTCTAATCACTAGTAATGAAATTTTGAACCTTTTTCGGAAACCCTTCCATTAAGGTTTTTATAGTGCTTTATCTAAATCTACCACACATTTTGTGTGCTTTTCAATTCTCTTTTGACAAGAGCCCAATATCTCTCCAAGACCTTTCTTACCATAGTGACAGGATGCCAAATCAGGCCAAAAATAAGTGGACACATTATGAAGTCTTATGAATCGAAGCATCCTTTTTTGTAAAAATTCCTTGATGTAAATTTCGGTATATAGAGTCCTCTGTAACAAATGTTTGGCTTTTTTGCCACGACTGCATATTGTTTTCCATACCAAGATCTTTTTGGGAAATTTTGTCTGCTTTTGGGTCCTAAACTTTTCTTCAACATTCCCTCGAGCATCAACAACATAAAAATATTGACCGGAAATATCGAAAAATTCTTAACGCACGTTTTTCATCAAACTTTTAACCCAAGTATTATTTGATTTTTTTTTTATCAAGTTACCTTTGTAAAAAATGTCAGTTATTATGTTTAATGTCAATTATGTTCATTAGTTGTTAATCTGATTAAAATGAGTGACCACAAAGAAGTGCATACTAAAATTATTAAATATTTTAAACAAAACCCAACTTGGTCCTACAAAAAGTTGGCTGAACAATCAAAGGTCTGCCGTCAAACTGCTTCCCATGCTATTAAACAGTATCGGGAGAACTTGTCTGTTGATAGAAAACCTGGTTCATGTAAAGGAATGGTCCACATGTTGTTTCTAAAGCCAATAAATAGAAAGCATTATAAAAGAGCTCCCAACACATCCGGTAGAAAAGTTCAGTACTCGGACTATTTGGTACGAAAAGTTAAAGCCAATGCAAGTTGAAAATCATACAAAGCTCAAAAAGTTCCTGTCAGGAACTCTGGTACAAATTTAGAGGCCAAGCACGGAAGTTGAAGTCCATTTTTATACAAAAAATATACTTGCTGCATAATGGATTACGAAACCTACGTATGGAAAATTTTTCACAGCTTCCGGGTCAATATTTTTATATTGCTGATGCTCGAGGAAATGTTGAAGAAAAGTTTAGGACCCATAATCAGACAAAATTTCCCAAAAAGTTCTTGGTATGGCAACCTATATGCAGTTGCAGCCAAATAGCCAAATATTCGTTACAAATGGCTCTATAAATACCGAAATTTACACCGAGGAATGTTTGCTTCCATTCATAAGACTTCTTAATGTGTCCACCTATTTTTGGCATGATTTGGCATCCTGTCAGTATGGTAAGCAAGACCTTGAGTGGTAAAAGTTCAATAATGTGGTATTTGTACCAAGAGAGGCAAATCCTCGAAACTGCCTGGCAGTTCACATCTCATTCTCTAACCGAACGGTCGTGTTACTATTAAAGCGCATTAAAACTTACATACACAAATACAACCACAAATTGTTAAAACAATTGGATTTGTTATGTAGTTGACTACTTTGTTCTTTATTGAACTCGTGCTAATAGTAGACATTTGTACAAAAAAATAACAAACAAAAGTCAGCAAAGCTGAAATGACCCATGTGGCCAAGTCTTCGTCTTTAAATAGAAAACTTTTTTCAAAGAAAAATATGAAAAAACATATTTCAACAGGTTATATTAACCCTAAAATTCCAAGTACTTCAAGCAACAGGTATAGTCTTCTTGCTGATCGTAATGCTATGGACACTGCCGCCCCGGTGTCAAATATCATATAAGTCAAGGTACGAAAACCACCACCAATTGTAGCAGACGTCAACACACCTATCACGGAAATCCGAAAGCTGCTTGGAAACGAAGTAGATAAATAATGTGTTTATAAGCGGACCTCCATTGGTACGAAAATATTTACCCCTAATAATATATTTACCCCTAATAATGCCTGTAAACTAATTTTAAAAGAAAACCAAATAGAGTTTCACTCCTATAATTCTAAAGATAATAGGTTATATACCACTTTTTTACATGGCCTTCCTCGTATCGACGCTGAAGACATGAAAAAAGAATTGATAAGTTACAACTTATCTCCCTCCCTTGTAAATGAAATACAGCACCAACAATAATGCGGTATACAAAGTTCAGTTCTGCCGCAAAACCTCCAATCCTACCTCACTAAAACATGTGAGAACAATCGCCAATGTAATTATTACTTGGAAAAAATATAAACCAAAAAACTGTGAAAAGCCGACACAATGTTGGAAATGTTTAATGTATGGACACTGCGGAGAACACTGTCATCGTAGTACTGCATGTATGATATGCGCTGAACCGCATCATACGGATTCTTGCCCATTTAATGCAAGTGCAAAAAATATGGTAAAGACAGAACAGATCATGCTGCAAATGATATAAACTGTCCTTTTCGTTCACTTTACCTAGAGTAACACGTGAAACTACCAGGATCCAAAGGCAACAAGTGGATAACTCTTTTTAATTTAACGCTACTGAGTTTCCAACATTAGGCAACACAAACCAAAGTATCAGCAATAACAGAGTTAATAATAAAGTAAGCTTTGCAAGCCAAGTTAAAGATAGTTCTAACCTCTTTAGTATTGATGAACTTTTTGAAATATTTACTACTGCAATGGATGATTTGCAAAGATGCACATCGAAAGTGCAGCAAATTAAAGTAGTTATGTATATGGTAAAATATGTTCATGGATTATAATAACTATAACCAATTTAAAATACTTCACATGAATGTTAACGGGATTTCATGCTTTTCAAAAATAAAACAACTTGAGTTATTACTTGAAAGAGAAAAAATAAAAGTTGCTTCGTTAAACGAAACATTCCTAACGGAAAATCATAAACCTTTCCTAAAAAACTATTGGTTTTATAGAAATGACAGATCAGACGCTAGAGGAGGGGGCGTTGCTCTGCTAATCTATAAAACTATTAAACATAAGAACGTTAATATATGGAACACTAAGTCAATTGAGAATATTTATATAGAAATTATTATCAACAACCGACCTATTGTAATACCGTCTGCTTATTCAGCAATATGACACCATCTTCAAAGGAATTCATAGTTTTAACGCAAAACATTCATCATGGAATTGTGATGTGAATTACACTGCAGGGTCCATACTTAACAATTTACAGCAATCACATAACTTTTTCGTACATCACCCCAATAGCCCAACCTTATATCCGCATCAACGTAATCGTACTCCGTCCACTGTAGATATTATTATTAGCAATTCAACACTAAATATGGAATTAACAACACTGGATTACGAAATTCCGTCAGACCATCGTCCTGTAATTTGTACCATAAAAAGATCAAAAGCATCAATAATAGACCGCGATTATTTTGATTATAGTTCAACGAATTGGAATGGTTTTATGGACTACTAGCTTGACCCGGTGCGCTTCGCTACCCCCGTCGTAGTCTATGTTAGAAATTTCAATAAAATAATTTTCCCCCTGTTTACCCCTTTCTGGTCCAAGTATTGAAAAAAGTTATAGCCTATTGACGCTTCCAAGTAAGGATCTACATACGTTCCAAATTTCAATAAAATCGGTTCAGACGTTTAGGCGTGATGCTCAAACAAACAAACAAACAAACAAATAAACAAACAAACAAACAAACTTACAAAGACATTTATATATTTATATAGATATTGATAACAGAATAACACTACATACTGACGTATATAATTCTAAAGCCATTATTGATCAGGAAATGGGAAAGTTAATAAATATAATTTTAATTGTAAGGGATTCTTCAACACCTAAGATAACTCAAGAAAATAATTATGTATTGCCTGAAAAAATAATGAAATATATAAAGCTAAGGAGAAGCTATAAAAGAAAGAGTCAAAGATCCACTAATATAGATGAGATATATTTTTACAAACAGTATGCAAACTTCCTAAGTAAAATGATAGACAAAAATATTCACGAAGAACGTAACAGGAAATGGGAACATTTATTGTCTAAATTAAAACCAGGTGATAGGTCTTTTTGGAAATTAAGCAGAAGTCTGCGCGGAAAAGGTAAAAATACAATTCCACACATAAATGTTGGAAATACCAAAGTAACTTCAGATCATGGAAAAGCTGAAATACTAGCAAACACATTTTTCCAAGCTAATAAACTCACCATTAACAATAAACATTCAATAGACAATTTAGTTAACTCAACAGTTAATAACTTTAAATCTGAAAGCATTTGCTCGCAATCCGTGAACTTAACAACGTTCAATGAAGTGACAAGCATATTATCAACACTAAAAGTCTTGAAATCCCCTGGGTTTGATAACGTTCCCAACTTGCTACTAAAGAAACTTCCAATTAAAGCTTTGAAGTTACTTGTAATAATTTTCAACAGTTGCATAAGACTAAATTATTTCCCGAAAATGTTTAAAAATGCTAAAATAGTAGCCATATGCAAACCAAAAAACAACCCCAATAGTTATAGACCTATAAGCTTACTAAGCAATATAGGAAACATTTTTGAAAAAATGATCTTTGCTCGTCTTAATCAAGTAGAGACAAATACTAACTCAGTTGTTGCTAAAGAACAATTTAGATTTAGAAAAGAACACAGTACGACTCATCAAATAAACAGGATAAAGAACGAAATTCTATTCAAAAAAGAAAAATAAAAGATCTACTGGACTAATATTATTGGACGTTGAAAAAGCTTTTGACACCGTCTGGCATAACGGACTCATATATAAGCCCTTGGCTGCAAATATCCCTAAATATCTTTGCAAACTAATTGCGGACTTCATCGACTCTAGAACATTTACGGTTGCCATTAATAATGAAACTTCGTCAGCTAAAATTATTTCAGCAGGGTTGCCCCAAGGATCAGTTCTGTCGCCATTGCTCTATCCAATTTACACATCTGATTTTCAGGTCCCAAATAATTTCAAAATCGCATACTACGCTGATGACACAGCTTTAATTTTTTCAAGCAAACTTACAAGTGCATTGATGAAAAAGATGGAAAAAGGTTTTGTGAGTTGCATGAAATATCTTCAAAAATGGAAAATTAAGAGTCATCCAGACAATACGCAAGCAATAATTTTTCCATTTAATAAATCCCCTAAAAGACTGCCTAGACGCCAACTAGCTGTTGGAAACAACAAAATTAATATAGTAAACGAAGCTAAATATCTCGGCGTAGTTTTGGATAAAAAACTGATTCTTAATCGCAATATTAACGAAATGTGTTCAAAAGCAATCAAATCCTTTAGAGCTTTATGACCTTTACTAAACAGGCGTTCATATCTAAATCACAAAAACAAAAATCTTCTTTTTAAAACCGTTATCAGGCCGATATTAACATATGCTTGTCCTATTTGGAGCACTGCTGCAAAATGCCACTTAAAACGCTTACAAGTCATTCAGAACAAATGCCTTAAAATTATCAACAATAAACCCTGGTGGTACCCAACGTACCTCATCCATGAGGAAACAGGCTACGAAAAAGTTATAGATTTCATAAATAGATTAAAAAATAAAATAATAATAATTATGAGAAAAACGAAAGTTCTACTTATTTATTAATAAGAGAATGTAATGACTTAAACCAAAATTAGCTACAAATTATCAAACTGTAAAGGCTGTGCTTATATTAGACCATTTTAAATAATAGTCATACTATAATCACATGAACCTTTTCGAATAATGTTTGGACTATTTAACTATTCATATAAAGGTTTTTTTTTTACCCAGTTTTACCTTTAAAATCCTCAACTATGAAAATAAACTCTTTAAATTCTCTTGAGCAACTCAATCATTTGTTGTAATATCTATATGTAAAGATAAGATCTCATTTGTAAATATTTAGTTTTGTAAAATAATGTAAATAAAGGAAGACTTTTTAAATGAAAAAAAAAAAAAAATAACTGCCTGGAGCTACGGAGATGGATAACGTGTTCGAACAAAGTGACAGAAAGCGCTTTAAAACCTTAACGGAAGGGTTTCCGAAAAAGCTTCAAAATTGCATCACTAGTGATTAGAACTATAAAAATATATATATTTCTTTGTAAATTGTGATAATAATTTCAATCAAATAAAAAAGAAATCAAAACTGTAAGTTTAGTGGTTTAATTTTTATTAACATATATGTATGTTAAGAATTTTTTGATCTCAGTTCTTATTACCCACTATGGTGGTGTTGGCTATAAAAACTCCACTTAACTCCAAATAATAATCGAATATTAATAATGATTTCACAATGACATCAGTACATGTAACATGGTCAACAAATTAAAACTTCCTCTAGCGTTACAAAAACAGTGTTCCAGATGAGCATAAAATAGAAACAATGTTACGCGCCGGCTAATTCAGCTTCGAATAATAAAAATTAAAAGAAATTTCAACCGAATTCAAAAGTTGCTAATCGTACAAAATACTATGGTTAAGGGGCATGAAAAATGTTAACCCGCTAGCTCTAAAATATGTATTGAGATTTCTTCTTAACCCAGGCTTTGACGCGTAATCATATAACATACTCTCATACCCACAGAGTATGCAAAATTTAAAAAGAATTTGTATAAAATAATGATATTTAAAACAAACGATTCGATGGCTAGATGATACGCCATATAGGGTACATTGCCCCCCCCCAACTGACTGAGCAGGCGCCTCTGACAAATCTAATACCCTGAATGGAAGATCTGTCCCTATAATAATAGACACAATTTTTAATTAATACTTACATATTTCCTATAGTTATCTTTCCCATACTTAATAATTTAGTTTTGCATATTTACGTAAAAATTCAAATTAACAAACGTTTATTAAGAAAAAGAAATAAACAAAAATAGAGCTTAATAATATCATATGGTCGTTACTCTGAGAGAGATACGGACATACTAAAAATAATGAAATTATAATAATGTAATGAGGGGAAAAAAAGAAGTTATTTTCTTACTTATTTGCATACTAACTATAGGGACGAAAACGAATCGGACTGACAAAATATGAATGAATCAATAAGAAATTAATGAAAAGAAAATACTTAAAATTAAATCATAAAGAGAGAGAGAGAGAGTTATCACTAGGGGGCGGATTTATATGCAAATGCATGTTTTTTCTCGAACGTCAAAATACAATGTAGACTTATTATGTATCCGAATCGCATATTTTGCTGTAAAATGCCATCGATTTGTTAGTGCATATTTTTGCATATTTTATTGATAATGCATATTTTGTTATATTTTACTTCAAAATGCATATTTATATGCATATTATCCAAGTTTTAAATAAAAATATAATTTTTTGTCGTCAATGAGCAACATATTGTGTGAACAAAAAGTTTTTAGTCGAATTTGTTATAGAAATAGCATTAAATTTTATCGACTAACTTCATTCAACATCGAGAAACTGGTGTTAAGTTCTTCATTTCTCTATCAGCAATTGAAAATTATGATTTCAAAATATTTTACTTCAAAAAAGTTTAGAGTTTATTTTTAACTATCAAAAATTCATTAAATGTATCGAAAACATTCATATTTGTTTTCATTGCAATTTAAATTTATAAGAGATATCGTTATCGAAAGATTTTGTTATGTGAAGTTACAAAATCTTTCGACAGTCAATTCCCAGCAGTTCTAGCAGACTTTTTTGAACTAGTTATTATTTAGGGTGACAACTAGTTACATAACTAGCTACGTGACGTAAAAGGTAACCAACAGATTTCTCTCTGCGTTACAAATAACACATAAGTACATGTCAAATGACCCAAAATATATAAATTGGGGTCAGCCAAGTGATCAGACATTAGTCAGACATACTTGCTTAACTGCTGGGCTACTACGAGATGAAAATTAAGGTTGGGTGCTACTTTACAGCACAAGTTTAAACAAATATTCATGCCAGGATATTATAATTAATAAATCCATCGTTTCTCAGAAGAACAATTATACTTTTTTAAACTTTAACAATTTAATTCCTGGCATAATTTAAATAGTCCTAACTACTGGGAACACTGTTGTGTGTTTATTTGACATTACGCGATCCATAGTTAATTATTTTATGTTTCTGCACAAAAATACAAGTGCATATTTTTTAAATTTTTAGGTCATATTTTGATTTTTTTGAAGCATATTTTAGGCGCATATTTTCCAATAATAAATGCATGAAAATCCGCCCCTAGTTATCACTTACAAAAAAACAATGTTATTTCATTCCACTGATGATGGGCCCAGCACATAAAGAAATAAACACAGATGGCGACATCGCTCTCTTAAAAAAATTCTCTTAGGCTCAGTGACGTCAACATTGACTAAAACTGATTGTATTATATGAAAATTGTATGTGATTTATAATGGAAAAGTCAATAATTATGTTTAAAAGCTATTTATGTTTAATAAAATGAAATGTTTTTAGGTTTTATGTTATTAGACACATTATACTTTATTAATATTCAATATTTTTGCTATATTTAAGTTCAAGTCATTATTTTTTTATATTTTCTTTTTCTTGATGTCGTACTATCTCTGAGTTCTTCATTAAGTTTTCTTATTTTGAAGTACATTCTTGAACGAAAAAATAGAGTTTTTACTTTTTCATCACATTCGATGTGGTGAGCCTGTTCCAATAGAGATTTTATAACACTGTTATTGGTAATAAAATACCGATTTAACAATTTTTTGTAATGTACAAATTCACGATTTTGATTTTTTATTATTACTATTATTGGAATTTTTGACACCACACCACATTTTAATTTTTAATTAATTTTTTATTTATTTTTCACTATTTATTTTGAAATTTCATATAAAAAGTAAGTATTTTACATTAAAAACATAAGAAAACAATCATTGTTGACGTCACGAAAAAAGAGTAAAAGAGTACACTAAAATAACGGTATCGTCGATGTCGCAATCTTGTTTATTTCATTCATGGGCCCAGCAATCAATGAGTTGAGTTGTTCTTGTGATCTCAGCTACTCGCAAAAATTCTTGGTGTTTATGATACATATTTACATTTTTTTTAGTATAAAAAGCAAAATAAAATGTTTAGATATTTTTATACACTCGAAATGAAAAGTTAGTTAATTTAAATTTAATGAGTGCATAAATTAATAATTTATGCTTTTAACTAATGTTATATTAAATTAAATTTATGAAATCATAAACTAGAAGAAAATATATAATAATAATATTTAAGTTTACATTAAGTTTTAAGAAAATTTAAAATAGCGATGAAATGTAATGAAATAGTTTTGATTAATGAAATTTAGGTATAATTTTGAACAGTTTTTTTAAAATTCTATTTTCATGTTTTAGTTTAATTTCAATTTAATAAGATTTCAGAAATCAATTATTATTTCATTATATTTTAAGTACAATAATTTATATACCTCGTATATATCCTAATTTATTGAACGTTATTTTAAATTACCATTTCAACATATTTAAATTCGATAATTTCAGTTCAAAATATAATTCTTGTATTAAATGCTAATTTGGTAAAATAAATGATATTTGTGTTTTAAGACAGATTCTCAATTCAATACATAATTAGATTTAAACCATGTGCTTAAGAAAGACTATTATGTAAAATAACTTTAAGACTATTTTTTTATAGGTAAATTCTAGATTAAATTTTAAGCAATTTTAAGCAAATTGAAAGGTAAATTTTTATACAAATTTTTAGCAAATTTTATAGGCAAATTTTTAGATAATTTTTTGAAAAATTTATAGGCAATTTTTTTAAACAAATTTTAGGTAATTTCTGTAACAAATTTTTGACAATTTCTTTAACAAATTTTAGGTAATTTCTTAGACAAATTTATATTCAATGTTATATGCAAATTTTCGAAATAATTTTGGGAACAAATATAGATAAATTATAGATAAGATTTTGGAATAAGTTAATATGGTGTTTATATGGAATTTTTTTTTAAAAATTCAAAAGCAGCTGATGAAAATTTTTGGAATTTAAGCTTCTTTCCACGTGATAGAGTTTTGAATGACTGGGATGAAGTGTGTTTCACGTGGAAGGAAAATCTTATGTAGATATGAAGTTTGAAATATGAGGTCTCTGAGAGGCCTTATTCCTTAAAAATAGCGTTGCGCAAAACGCTCCCAAATGCAAGGATATATAGCTCCTTCTAAAGAAATTGTACACATTAGGTCATGTGGACAAGTTATATAATTGTCTTCTTACCTCTTTTTGTTTTACAAATTTCTAATGATATGATTTAGGTTTGTACAAATTACAAAATTATGTAAATTATTTAAAATAAATAATTTTATTAATTTTCACTTTTATTTTTTTTTTTTTTTTTGTTAAATATTTAAATTTTCAACGTTGCAAAAAAATAAACTTTGATTCGGCTAATATTCACTTATGACTTGTTACCTTTACCACGCTTTTAATGCAAATAATCTGAAGTTGACAACGATCGAAGTTTATAATATTGTTAATTGCGCAATAAATTCAAGGAGATTTTAATGACAATGGAAAAATTTATAAAAAACCATAAGCCTATAGGCTGGAGAAAGACAAAGATATTAACAATAATATTATGTGGAGATTAATACTCTCAATTGTTACATATTTACATACGTAAATATCTTCATTATCTTGCAAGTATGTAAGTTGGTATGTTAATCTCAATCCATCTTGCTCTCAAAAAAAATATATATATCATGCTAGAAAAATAATTTTAGATAAACCCAGCAAACATTTTTAACAAAATTAAATATGAATATGACCAAATGTTCGTTTTATCATCTATAAAAAATAGCAATAATATTAATTCAAAATGTGTTTGTATAAAAAAAAAATCGCAACACGTTTTAAAAAAAATGTATATAATTCAGAATTTCGTTATGATTTCAGTGCCATAATAATGTTGATGGATAGTTGTGGAATGTATTTTCTTAAAATATTATTAAAGGTTAGGCATAGATGCAATCACGACTGCATTAACTGATACAATGAAGGTGGCAGCACATATTTGATGCTAGTCCAACGAACACATGTGGACATATATGACTATTACAGCCACTAAGCGATCATTTTATGATTCAAGTATAAGAAGGATAAACCCTTTCAACTAGGGTTCATAATCGAGAAAATTTCCCAATGTTTAGAAATTCTAGAGAATTTCGTTTATTATTATAACTTCCTTTCTAAAATCACAGTTTTATTTCTGCACACATAAAATATATTTGAGATTTGTTACCATCCTATTTTTTTTAGGTTACTTTAACAGGCAGCCATGTGGATCCCTTTGTGTTGCCTGAATAGATAATAAAACGGATAGTTAAGACATAGTATAGAGGTTTATGAGATTACCATGTTCTGTTTTGGTAACCAATTACTGTTCGTAATTTAGGCTTTAATATATTCCAACTTTATGTCCTATAGTTCAGAAAGACTGTCAAAGCAAAATTGATCTCCTGTTGCTGGGCAATGACAGAGAAAGTGGCTACTACGTTGGTTAATTGTAAGCGTTGTGATCCAAGATGATATGTTGTTCGCCCCCGTTTCAACCTAGGCCACATCATTCTTGTGATCAGGTAGGTTCACTCCCCAGTGTTCTCTGAACAAGTATATATTTGATGTTTTACAATTGCCGTTCTACCTACGCATTGACTCTTAAAGGCAAAAACGGTTGTATGCTTCTTCACCACATATTCTGCAGTAATTAGTGTCCTATTGTGGATTTATTGCCAGATTCCCTGTTTTACTCGTAATTGATTACTGTCTCTGATGATACGCATTGACCTAAGGACTGAGATCGAAAAAACCTTAACATACGTTTTTCATTAAAACTTTTAACCCAAGTATTATTAGATTTTTTTTTATCAAGTTACCTTTGTAAAGCATGAGCGTTATTATGTTTAATGTCAATTATGTTCATTTGTTGTTAATCTGATTAAAATGAGTGACGAGAAAAAAGTGCGTACTAAAATTATTAAATATTTTCAACAAAACCCAACTTGGTCCTACAAAAAGTTGGCCAAACAATCAAAGGTCGGCCGCCAAAATGATTCCAATGTTATTAAACAGTATCGGGAGAACTTGTCCGTTGATAGAAAATCTGGTTCATGTAGAAGGAATGGTTCACATGATGTTTATTAAGCAAAAAATAGAAAGCATTTTCAAAAGAGCTCCCAACACATCCGGTAGGAAAGCAACCCGTTTAGCTCAGTGTTCGGACTATTTGGTACGAAAAGTTAAAGCCAATGCAGGTTTAAAAACACATAAGGCTCAAAAAGACAGGAACTCTTCTAAAAATTTAGAGGCCAAAGACAGAGCACGGAAATTGAAGTCAAATTTTATACAAAAATAACTAAATGGGTGACGAAAAGTATGTACCGTAAATTTTTTTCGTAGCCTCCGGTTCAAACTGTTTATGTTGCTGATGATCGAGGCAATGTTGTATACCAGTTTAGGACCCAAAAGCAGAAAATTTTTCCAAAAAGAAGAAGCCAAACATTTTTTACAAAGAGCTCTATGAATACCGAAATTTGTAAAAGATGATGCTACCATTTATAAGTCTTCTTATTTTTGGCCTGATTTGGCATCCTGTCACTATGATACAAGAAAAATAATGTGCCTTTTGTACCAAGAGAGGCAAATCCTCTTAACTGTCTGAAGCTAAAGGGCTTGAGAACGTAGCTTTACAATAAGGTATAATTTAAGTAGCTAGCTAGTGCCCGATATAAATGCAGATATATGCAACATTTTTCGAAAAATTACCCGAAATTACATAATTTTTTAACGACTGCATATAAATCGTAATTTCAAAGACCCCTAAAGAGCTAGGAAGCTAGTTTTTTTTTTTTAATTTGGATTGCCTGAGAATGTAGCTTTACAATAAAGTATAACTTAAGTAGCTAGCTTAATTAGTGTCCGATATAAATATGGGACATATATGGGACATTTTTCGAAAAATTATCTGAAATTACCCCATTTTGTAACGACTGCACATAAATCGTGATTTTAAAGGCCCCTAAAGAGATATTAGGCTCTTGTTGAATAAGAATTGAAGAGCACAAAAAGTTGTCCAAAAGTGTGGTAGATCTTAAACGGAGATGGACTGCCTGTTAATGGAAGGTTTCCGGAAAAGGTTCATAAATTCATCACTATTGATTAGAACTATAAAAATAATATTTTTTGGAAATTTTAATTATAATTTAATATATAATCAAATAAAAAAATCAAAACTGAAAATACTTTTTAACGACTGCACATAAATCGTAAAATCAAAGGCCCATAAAGAGCTAGGAAGCTAGATCACTATTGATTAGAACTATAAATTTTTTTTTTTTGTAAATTGTAATAATTATTTCAATCAAATAAAAAAATCAAAACTAAGTTTAGTGGTTTCATTTTTATTAACATATATGTATGTTAAGATTTTTTCGATCGCAGTCCTTTTTTTCGAAATTGGCTTGACGACATTTTCATATCTGGACAGGTTAAGCAATCTTAAGGAACTATTGTTGAAGGATTTAGCGAGGGCTTTTGCTGTTATACGATCACTTTTTATTTCTGCTAGTTCTACCATCCACAATTTGTTGTCCTCCCAATCTCCCTCCATAAAGGTTTTGACTTATGCCCATAATTTCTATCAGTGCCTACTTAGTTACTTATGGAGTAAAAATATTTGGTAATTTTACCCGTAGATATTGATTTGAAATTAATGTCAAGTTACCTTTTAGGATATTTTACACCGTAGATATCTATTAAATGTTACGGGCATAGGTTAGGTTCCATGGGCAGCCGCTCTTAAAGCAGTTCACTTGGGTCCATTCAAGTCTGATCCCATTGTGATACCCAAGGGGTAGACAGCAGGGTATTTACAATACTTCCGTTGCCTCCAGGTTAAAGCAGCCAGATTCCCGGATGAAGGAGTAGATTCGTCTAAGATTCATCCTTGATAGCTCATCTAAGCATGATAGGAATGGAAATCCCAGGATGCGTTCCCTAGGTTTGTCAGAGCCGGGCATTGGCAGAAAAGATGATACACGGTCTCTTCCTCTTCTTCATTATGGCAGCTTCTACAGTAATCATTGTACCGTAGGCCCATTCTTCTAGCATGTGCCCAAATTAAACAGTGTTCTGTAATAAAGGAGACAATTAGCCTATCTATAAGTAGATTCGTCCTGCTGGCATCATAAACGGGCCAAGTCGACCTCGCTGTAGTACAAGAAGGTGCTCATTAGTCCGCCTGTTTTGTGCAGTTTCATATAGTATCTGCTGAACAGCCATCTTGCATTTAACAAGGGAAATACCAGAAAAGGGGTCGATCGCCTCCGCATTCATCATCGCACCCCTTTTGGCCAATACATCTGCTATACAATTACCCTGATTTCTATCGTGTCCAAGGACCCATATAAGCGTTTCCTAGAATGTCTCGCTATCTAATTTGGGGATACCCGGCATTCCTCGGTTAGTCTAGATGCCGTGAGGACACCCGCTATTCCGTTAACGGCATCCCTGCTGTCAGTAAATATACATATATCACCAGATATTCGATAATACCTCAGCCAGTTGGATGCACGTTTAATGGCAGTAATTTCCGACTGAAGAGCAGTACTGAAGTTATCCCTGATCTCAAGACTGATTCCATTCAGTCTAAAGTAGAGTTTCCAAAAAAACCGAAGAATTTCAAGACCGCGGTTTCGGTTTGGTTTTTCTTCTAATGGTTTTTTATTATATTAAATTATTTTAATTATATGTATGTATACATTGGTTGATATGCTTCTGAGTAAAGAAAGAATCAAAGATATAGGACATAATGATATTGAGGTAACAAAAACTATTATTGAAATTTCTATAATAATGAACCTATAAGCAGGAAATTAAACACACATGATCCTGACTGAGTTAGAATACAAAGAGGGACTTGAATAAAGGGACTTGAATATTTGAATATTTTATAACGATGGACCTTGAAACACGAAATTAAGCATTCATGGTTTAGTGAATGCGAATTCAAAAGGGATAATTAATGTTACTTCTTATTTCTTTATTAAGTATAAAGGTACTTTTTGAATATTTTATAATAATAAACTTTAAAATTGAAAATTAGGCACAAATGATTCTGAATGAGTTAGAATTCACAAAACGTGATTATAGTGGTACCTGTCTTTTGTATTTTCTATAATAATGGAAATTAGACATTCATGATGATGAGTAGGAATACAAAATTTGGGTCTTTATGGTACTGATTTTATTCTAATAATACGTTTATAATGAGCTAGAATTCACATTATAATATATCAATAAACATGAAAATAGTACTATATCTTTCTTCCAATTGGGGTGGCGAAGCGCACCGGTTCAGGTAGTACTCCATATTTTTATCGGATATTTGAAAATAACTAAGACTTTGTTACAAAAATCTTTTTTAAATTAAATAAATAAACAGTAATTTGAAGTATAATTGTCAGGAAATACTCGTAGATTAATATGTTGTGTCATTCTTTATTAACAATTCAATTTTCAAAATCAAATTATTATTATTTTTTTCTAATTTTACGGACTTTTTCCATTCCAAAAATATTTATTTATTCCTGGGATATTTGGACTACTGACCCCTTATTCATAATCAATTTTTAATTTTATAAAAGGTTTTATAAACCTGTAATAATTTGTATGTTGCATCAGAAAATTTTTAGTTGGGGAGACATAAATCTGGTTATTTAAATCGTAATTCTTCTGTTTCAACTGATTTTCTGTTGCTAAAATAAAAGCTTAAGAAAAATACAATCAAATTGATAGAAGAAAAAATATTTTTACTCAATTTAAATTCGATTTGAATTAACAAAAACTTAATCATTCGAAGGTTGAATGAATTTGATTGTGAATTAATTCCATTATGAATTAATTCAACAATGAATGAATACTATTCAAGGAAAAGCTTTTGAATGAAGCTAAATAATTTGTTATATTGGGAATGGTTTTGTGGAATAAATAGCATTTAATGCCAACAAAAGTTTAATATAAACTATAGTGAATACGATGTAAATTTATTGACTAATCAGGCCCTATATATGGTAATTCCAATTTTCGAGAAGTGCATTTGAAGTTTAAAGTTAAATAAATAAACAGTAATTTAAAGTATAATTGTCAGGAAATACTCGTAGATTAATATGTTGTGTCATTCTTTATTAACAGGTTTCCTTGCCTAGCCTGCTAAATCATCTGAAGCAATTATTGTAATACAATTTAAAAAATTTAAACAAATCTTAAGATAGTTTTAACGATCTGTTTTTAGAGATATTGGATGAATAATTGGATAAAAAAGTTTGTTTCTCATTTCTAAATCTTGAATTTTCTACTGAAAATAGATTTAAAGTAAAAACCGAAGAATAATTGTCGGCCTTGAAAAACCGCGGTTTCGGTTAAAACCGAATTGGAAGTCTAAAGTCATCGATCTTATACCTCCTAATGAAGAGAACCAATTCCGTTTTTTGGGGGTTCACACTAAGTCCACTCGATATACTCCACTCACTCACTGTACTTAATGCCGATTCCATACAACTGGATATTGTATCCAGAAATTTACCAGATATAAATACTGCAACATCGTCAGCATACGCGACTGTTCCTTCTGTTGTCCATCCTGACCAACGGTATTCATAGCCAGATTCCACAGAAGAGGGGATAGTACACCACCCCGCGGGGTTCCACGATTGGCCACTCTTGAAAAATTAATGGCACCTAGGGTGGCACATATGACTCGGGCCTGACATTGTTAAATGCTCCTTCAATATCGAGAAAGGCAAAAGTGAATACACCTTATGTAATAGCGACTCTTCAATGGACCCAACTACCGAATGTAGAACTGTTTCCACAGATCTGCACTTGGTGTAGGCATGTTGGGATTTAGGGATGAGTTCCGTCGGAATGGTCATTCTCAGGTATACGTCAATCACCCTTTCTAGGGTTTTCAGCATAAAGGATGGAGGACTAATGGGTCTGTAATCCTTTGGTTTAGTATGAGTCACCCTATCTCCTTTAGGAATGAAAACTACTCTACACTCGCAAAAAATGAATACTGAGTTATCACTATACATAAACTAAACGAAAACTGTCATTGCATGATTCACCACAGCAAGTGTTTTGTTACAAAATGCATGTAATTGCTTGCATATTATGTAAACTCTTACCATTCAGCGAATCAATATGAGTGTTATGAATATACGAAGAGCTTTTTGAGTTAATATACACATTTCTATATGAATATGTTTGAATTAATTTAAGAATGTATTTAGAAGAATTCTTCTTGCATATTTCTATTTTTAACAATATTATTATTATTATTTCGGAGTTTATTGTATCAAAATAAGACGAAATTTAGTTCTTGAACCACGCGCGAAAAGTTATTTAAAACAAATTAATGCACTGATTTGTACTATGCATTCAACGAGCTTTTGTGAATCATTTGAATACTTTGGATACAAATCAAAACACAGCAATCATTTTTGAGTTGTTATTGCTAACGCCATTTAAAAAATTATTGAGAAAATGGCAATCAATTGTGAGAGCGCAAGCACTGAAGGCAATATAATTAGCACATGTTGTTGATTGAAAACGCAACAAATGCAGTGATTTCATTCATATAGAAAAAAAGCGAATCAACTCATGTACATCTCTGATGTGTATATATTAATGAGCCATGGTACAACTATGTCTTCATTCTTCTGAAGATCAGCAGGAATGATTCCATCCGGCCCAGGGGATTTAAACGGGTCGAAGCTTTTGATGCCTACTGGATTCTTTCCCTATTCACCGGAACAAAGTTATCACACGGAACAACAGAATCAGCAGCCCCATTCACAGTATCATCGTCGACTGGGAGGCAGGCTGGGAAATTAGTGTCTAGTAGGACCTCAAGTGTTTCTTTACTATTCAGAGTCCATCTAAAATTGTGTCTCTGAAAGTAGCTTGGTACAACCAGTGAGATTGATAGAATTTTACTTAATCGGTTAGTCTCAGAGGATCCTTCCACGCCGCTACAGAAGTCACTCCAAGCTTTCCTTTACGCCCCTGTATTTATAGTAAAGTAAGATTGATCATTTTCCGCTGCATTACTATAGTAACATGAATTAATTCAATATAAGAATTGCATTAATTAATAGTTTTTTTTTTTCTGAAAATAAATTTGTTTTAAATTAGTAACAACATAAACAATTTATTATAACTATCCTCTGCTACAAAATGATTAAAAAACAATTTTTGAATATAGATGCATTCATCCAAGCAGTTTTACAGGGATGATTGCGTTCCGAAAAGATATCGGTTTTTGAGCCTTTCTGATTACTGACAATTTAATTTTTTGTCCCTTCAGCATTAGCACACACTAAAAATGTAAATCTCTCCTTTGACAATTTTCTACCAGTAGCAGATTTTTCTTCATGGTGGACATATTTGGCCACATTAGCAGATAGACCGGATTCATTCGCATTTGGATAATCCGAATTTATTAGAAATTTCATACGATTTAATTTCATGCTCCGTTATAATTTTTAATTTATCTTGTAATGAAATTGCTTTTTGCTTCGTTTTACTTGCAACATTTTAAACGTTAGGAACACAAAACACTTGTAATTATTAACTATTCTTACTATAGCGTAGTCAACGCAAACATTTGGTACTTTTTTTGGAAATTGGTGATTTTTTGTGGGAATTCACAAGTATTTATTCTGATGGTATATTTTTAATATTTTTGTAATAATAATCATAGAATCATGAAATTAGACTCATATGATCCTGAATGAGTTACAATTCACAGTTGGATTTAGTGACACTTTTCTTCTTTTAATGGTAATTTTTTAATATTCTATAATAATGGAAACGTAAAATTAAGCATAAATGGTCCAGAGTGAGTGAGAGTTCAAGGAGGAGAGATTATGGTATTTTTTCTTACTTTTAATGGTACCCTTTGTATTTTCTTTAACTGAACCTAGAAACAAGAAATTGAGCTTATATGGCCCCGAGATAGTGGAAAACCACAATGGGGGGCTTTTGGTACTTCTTCCTTATTATAATGGTATGGTATGATACTATATGCGTTCGAATCCATAAAATGTGGACTTTGTGGTTTATGCTACATTTTCTTCATTCTAATGGTATTTTATAATAAAGAACCTAGTGTTATCAAATTAAACACACTTTATTCTTAATAAATTAAAATCATCAAAGAGGGACTTAATGGAAATTTTAATTTTTTCCGTTACAACGAACCAATAAACATGAAATTAGAGACATGTTATTCTACATTATTGACAATTCCCAAAGAGTGACTTAATAGTAATTTTCTTTAATAATGAACTTAGAAATAGTAAATTAGATTCATTAAATTATTCTGAATAAGGGGAACTAGAAATTATATTAAACATAAATATATAGTATAAATTAAGAATAATTTTTCTGTAATAATGATTCTAGAAAAGAGATAATAATAAAACATGAAATCAAAACTGAATTGTGTTTTTCGATTTTTCCATTTTAATGCAAACTTTGAATTTTCTGAATTAATGAACTTGTTATGAAAACCTTTTATGTTTTAAAATTTATGAAACTTGAAACACAAAATATGGCAAGCATCGAAAACACTTTAATCGTACTAGTTAAATGTTGTCAAAGTTAAAATATTGACAATTACAGTCGCTTTATTTTGTTTTATTCTAACAATTCCGCTAACAAAGTAACAGGCTAAGGCCCATTTTCTCAATGTATCGATAAACTGCCTGTTACTAAATGTCGACATAAATTTATTAGGCGGATAAACTGTCCGTTAACAATTTTGGTTTTCTCAATATACCGACAAAAAACATTATTTTCAGTTGGCAATACCTCTCAAAATATATGTGCAAGTTGGGAACCCTGCCTTCAAGTGACAACATGTTTACATAAATCAGCTGTTTAATGTGGCCATCAACAGTCGGAATCTTTTGAAAAATTCATTATCCTCCATGTCTGCCAGATAGTAAGGCCTGTAATGATAAACTCTATCACCATTCACTTGGAACTCATGTTCTTCGAGTTCATCCTCCATCTATTAAACTTTTTTATAAAATCTATTTAATTTCGTTTACAAAAACACAAACAAATGAAAACTATTAACAACAGTCAGCTGATAGAATTTATCTGTTCGATAAATAAATAATTAGCAGATGAGGTCGGGTTAGCATTTTGACAGAATAGAAGCAAATGAGACATTGAGAAAACTAAATTTTTTTCATCTGCAGTTTTTCGTTGGGAAAAAAGATAATCACCTAATGAGAATACGGCCCTAAATATTTGTTTTTGACTTACTTAGTTTATAATCTTGGTTTAACTGATCATAATTGGCTAGTTAAAAATAAGTTAGAACTGTCAAAACACAAACAGCTGAAAAAATTAAATAAACAATTCAGCACACCAGTTTTATTTTTTGATTTGCTTTATTAACATCAATATAATTTTTAATATCCATTTTATTTACTTTCACTTTTTCTCTTTATAAAGTTAAAATTTACAAAAAAAAATGATGGATGCAGTTGTTTTTTTATTAAATTTAAAGTATTGCCATATTTATATGAACAATTTTGAGGAGTGCATACATATAGGGCATTTCATGTCAAGTGAACCAACTTTTAAAATCGTTGTCTTCTGATTGGAAAGGGCCCATTTTGAAAAAACTATATAAACTATTTGGGACACATTTTGCTAAGAAAAATAGGTAATAAGTTACATGGATGAGAAAAAGCACCTGCTGGGCCAAAATGTAAAATTTTGACCCCCTCTAACTCAGAAAGTTATCGACCGATCTTATTGAAAAATGGTGTCTGAATTACTATCCAATAGAACTAACCATGCTGCATATCGGAAGATATCGATTTCAAAAGTTGGTTCACTTGGCATGAAATGCACCATATATAAATTGACAAAAATAATTTCAATGCTAACAAAAACAGTTCCATTATTGAACAAGTAAGAGAGCTATATTCGGCTGTACCAAATTATACTTTTAAAATAAAAATTTTAAATATTTTTAGGTAACAAAATTAATTTTTTTTTTTTTTCAAAATAATTTTTTAAAATTTAAAAAAAAAAATTTTTTTTTTTCAAATTGTTTTTCAAAATATTTCGAAATTTTTTTCTTAAATTTTTTCAAAATTTTTTAAAAAATTTGTTTGGTAAAAAAAATTTGTTTGGTAAAAAAAATTTGTTTGGTTAAAAAATAATTTTCCCGATTTTGACCCATTGTAGGTCCAAATTACTATAGCTTATATAAATCGTTGCAATGGACTTTGAAATATCTATCATAAGATATCCATATTGTCTATATTAATTACTTGTAATCCAGATATAGATGAAAAATAGGCCAAAAATCGAGGTTGTCCCGGTTTTTTTGCTTATATCTCAGCCATTTGTTGCCGATTTTCTCGATTTTAAATAGCGACCGAGCCGGAAGAATTCCCGATTATGTTTGTAAGTTTTTTGGGGGCTATGGAAAGTTAATTTCAATATACAGACGGACATGGCTATATCGACTTCGTATATATAACGATCCAGAATATATATACTTTGGGGGAAAAATGTATAAATTACAAACGGAATGAAAAACGTATATATACCTACATGGTGAAAGGTATAAAAACACTATCAATAGATAAAGCTCGGCTAAATTTGTTTCATGTTTAACTAAGAAGTAATAAACTATATCTACGCCAGTTAAAATTTATAATTGGTTTACAATTTTAAATTTTTTATTGAAAAATATCAATAATTTCTTTATTTTTTGCAGGGTGAATTTACCTATCCAGATTCAGCAAAATGGACCAATGCAGAACTTGGCGTTCCTTCATAAAAATATGAGCTCGCATATATATGTACTCATGTTATTAATGTAAAATAATATTGTTAATAAAAATATATATAAAATATAAACCTAAGTTTTTTCTTTAGTCCACAATCGAACATTTTGGACAAAAATGGGCAGACCAGCAATAGTGGGCGTGGCACCTCCCATAATAAGTAAATACTAAAATCTGAATGTCAGGAAAACTATAACACCTAGAGTTCCTAATTTTTATACAAGTAACTTTAGTTTCAATATAAATGTTTTGGACAAAAAGTGGGCGGAACAGCAAAAGTGGGCGTGGTACCTCCCATATGAAGTAAATACTAAAATCTGAATGTCAGGAAAACTATAACACCAAGAGTTCCCAAATTTTGTACAAGTAACTTTAGTTTCAATATGAATGTTATGAACAAAAAATGGGCGGAACAGCAAAAGTGGGCGTGGGACCTTCTATATAAAGTAAATACTAAAATCTGAATGTGAAGTAAACTATATGAGCTAGAGTTCCCAAATTTTGTACAAGTAACTTTAGTATCAATATGAATGTTTTGAACGAAAATGGGTGGACCACCGAAAGTGGGTGTGGCACCCCCCATACGTAGTAAATACTAAAATCTGAAATTCTAAGAAACTATAACAGCTAAAATTACCAAATTAAATACAAGTAACTTTAACTTCAATACAAATGTTTTTAACAAAAATGGGCGGACCAACTAAAGTGGGCGTGGTACCTCCCATATGAAGTAAATACTAAATGTGAAGTAAACTATAAGAGCTAGAGTTCCTAAATTTTGTACAAGTAACTTTAGTTTCAATATGAATATTTTGGATAAAAACGGGCGGTTCAGCAATAGTGGGCGTGACACCACCCATATGAAGTAAATACTAATATCCTAATATCTGGGAAACTATAACAGCTAAAATACCCAAATTTAGAACAAGTAACTTTAGATTTAATATAAATATTTTGGACAAAAATGGGTGGACCTGCAAAAGTGGGCGTGGTGCCTTCCATATGAATTAAATACCAAAATTTGCATATCATGGAAACTATAAAAGCTAGAGTTTCCAAATTTTCCACAAGTTACATTAGTTTCAACATGAATATTTTGGCCAAAAATGGGTGGACCAGCAAAAGTGGGCGGGTCACCTCCCATATGTAGTAAATACTAAAATCTGCGTACCAAGGAAACAGATAGAGTTTACAATTTTTTTACAAGTAATTTTAGTTTCACTTGAAATATTTTGGACTAAAATGGGCGGACCAGCAAAAGAGGGAGTGGTGCCTCCTATATGAATTAAATACTAAAATTTCCATATCAGGGAAACTATACATGTTAGAGTTTCCAAATTATGTACAAGTTACTTTAGTTTCAATATGAATATTTTGGCCAAAAATAGGTGGACCAGCAAAAGTGCGTATGCGTATGAAGGAAACTATAACATATAGAGTTTACAAATTTTGTACAAGTAATTTAACTTTCAGTAGAAATATTTTGGACGAAAATGAGCGGACCAGCAATTGTGGGCATGTCACCTCTTATATGCAGTAAATACTAAAATCTGCATATCAGGGAAAGTATACATGTTACAGTTTCCAAATTTTGTACAAGTAACTTTAGCTTCAATATGAATATTATGACCAAAAATAGGCGGACCAGCAAACATGGCCGTGTCACTTCCCATATGTAGTATACACTAAAATCTGCGTATCAAGGAAACTATATCAGTTAGAGTTTCCAAATTTTGTACAAGTAATTTTAGTTTCAATAGAAATATTTTTGACAAAAAACTGCATATCTGGAAAACTATAACAGATATAGTCCTCATATTAAGTATCAATATGAATATTTTGGAATTTGAAGTAAGAAATAAATAGTTCATTAATTTATTATTTTTAAATTGTATATATAGACTGAATATATTGTACATCAAAAAAAAAATTGAATAAGAAATAATATTAAAGAAACAATGTATATTTTAATTACTAAATAAATATTTTTTTTAAACCTTTACTTAATATGCATTTTACTTCGAGGGGGTAGCGAAGCGCACCGGGTATTAGCTAGTACTTTATAATGTACAACTATACACTGCCAATGTACAAGAATTCACTGGTAATACAGCACGCTCTATGGCAGTTAAGTCTTTACACAACGAAAGATATATTTCTACAATGATCTTAAAACTAGAATGTTCGAATTCTAGAGCTTTGGATGTTAGTCATTAATCATTTAGTGTTGCCATACTTACAAACAATGCTCAACTCAAAGCATTTATTCAATGTTGTATGTTCTACAGCAATGTTAATAATACCCACAGATTTGTTAAAGTTTGAGAAGCACTGCTGTTGAGAGGCATAATACAACTTAAAACCAGCCGTTAAAACAGTTATATTTAAATTTTAGGACAATTTCGTAACACTGCCCCCCTTTTAAGCCTCTTCGTCCCGAATAGGCATGATTCACTTCTCCCAAAGGAGATATACGACCTTCATTTAAGATCTCGGGCTCTTTTCCTTCTGTATTCTGTACACCACGTCGTTTAATTTCTTAATCATCTTGTATGGTCCATCCCAATGGGTTTGTAGTTTGGGAGACAGTCCTTCCTACGTTGTGAGTAATACAGCAGTACAAGCTGACCTTCGTTAAACCCTTCAAAATTCGCTGCTCGATCGTACCTGGGTTTCATTTTGTCACTGGTCATTTTTATTCGTCTGCGTACAAATTCATGAAGTTCTTTAAGGTCATCTTGCTCTTGGAAAGTGTTTTCATTATTTGTTGATGAGGGCTTTATACCGAATTCTAAATCACCAGGCAACTTGAGTTCTGTCCCGAAGACAATTTTTGCAGGTGTTCGAGAGGTTGAATCGTGAACAGCTGATCTGTATGCCAATAGAAATTTCGGTTTTTGTTCATCCTGTTACGCGCCGGCTAGATCTTTGTAGTTATTTGAAATGTTTTAATGAAAGATCTCTGAAGAAATATAAGTCAGGAGGCATGTTAGATCTAATTTCCCAGCTAGCTACTAAGGGATTTGGTTACGTGGTTCTCAACCCAAATTTCTAGCGCGTTACATATAAAAATCTTCTTTCATGCCAAGTTAATAAAACCATAAGTAGATTAAAATTAAAATTAGGTGTTATGAGGCTTGATGTTATGCCAAAGGATACAATTGTTCCCACCCTGCTGATGTTCTGTATATCAGACACCTATGACAATCATAATACCCTATAGTTTAAACTGATTGTCCCTAAATAAAAATCTAGACTGATTTATCTAATTTACATATTGCTAATTCAGTCATTCCCAAAATAATTAAATGCTTATAAATTCATGTTTAAATTCATAATATTGACATGTTTATTTAAAGAAAATTAAGAAAAATAAATGTTGATAAAGAAAGGTAATAATACTATATTCTAACCATTTGTATATAATTTTAATATTTACGTACAATTGATAAAGAAGAAGCAATTAAAAAGATAAAACAAAATCATAAACATACATATATTCAATTTATATTGATTGTAAGTAACACTTTGAGTTGCATTACTAGACTAAAACATTATGCAAATAAACAAAATTGATTGAGAACTAGATTTACTAATGAAACGGACGGAATCGGACTAATAATATCATTAATAACAAGATGTATTAACCAGGTGGCAGCGTAACTACAACAATTACAACAATACAAGAACAACAGTGTGTAAAACCTTATAAACTGCCAAAAAATAAATTCACAAAAACGCACTTTTTAAAACGAAATAGTTTGTTTTAGCACTTTCAAATATTTTACGCACATAAAGCGGTAACTAAAACTCACTTTTATAAATATAAAATAATCTTTTTACTCTTATAACAAATTTAAAAATGTTTGTAAACACGTTTTTGACATTTCATAAGGCACAATTTAAGTATTGCAAAAAATAGTCAGCTGGCGTTACGCTGCCACCTGGTTAAATATGCCTTGATTAATAAAAAGATAATAAGAAAATACTAATGAGAGTAAGAGATAATTATTAATTTTGCATTACTTACAGAAAGTTATGTTGTTGTTGTAAATTTATTTAAAATTTCATACCATATCGTTCCGGTGTTGGGCCCAGCAAAGGAATGTGGTGATGATCATGATGACGTTGACAATTTCTATTTTTAGAATAATCTCAATATATATTAATAATTCTTGTTACTCTCTAGTTAAGATACATCATAAAAAATGCGTAATAAAATAAGATAGGGTTTGCAGTACTTAAAATTAAATATATAGGATTTTAGTTATAATTAAGAATATTCATATTTAATTAATGTGGGTAAATTGTAATTATAAAAAAATTAAACAAAACATTTTAATTGTGCAAAATAAGAAAAAATATATAAATTTTAGTATAAGTTGATTAACAATTTTGAAAAAAAAGATTTTACTTAAATTTTTGAAAATTAAGGTTTTTTTATAAAATATATTAATTCATAAGATGTTAATATTAATACTTAGCAAAATTTAGGTCGTCATATACTAATGATTATAAAATATTTTATGTTGTTTTAGATTTTATGTAATTTTATGTATTAGAGTTTTAAGCTAATTTTGTAAGTTTTAAGTAATAGTTTAATCCATAATTAATCATAATATGAATTTTAAGTAGTAATTGTTTAGTTTGTAGTAGCTACTTATATATATAAAATTTAGTTTTAGAAAATTAGTTTTTGGTTGTGATAGTTCTAAGTGAAAATATATGTTTTAGTTTATTCTTAATTTATAATAGACTTATGTAATTAGTGTAAGAAGTAATTAATTAAATTTATATATATAGTTGAGCGTAGGTTTAGAAAAAACAATACTTAGGTTATGTCAGGGAAAATATTATCAAAATGGCGGATGATCACGTTACTAAAAAATGGTCACGTGTTTCAGAAGCCTAAGGTTTTGGCCAGTTGTATGAGGCCTCTAGCTCTAGATCACGCTGATGATGAAAATCTGGGTTGATGTTGATTAAGGAAAAGCCAACAATTAAGGATGTCTCACTTAGAAATCACTTTGGCAAACTAATCTTGGCAAGGTTATATCTATTTGTCGTCACTTCTATTTACCAGTCCTTTTGGTGATTGAAAATGAATTTCCTTTAAATTCTGGAATTGTGTGCCAAAATTTGGACAATGTACCATAAAAATGGTTAGAATTCCTAAAGCAAATTCTATTGTTAGGTTTATTTAAATTAATATTGTAAACCAAAATTTTACCTTTTTAATATTCACAAAGGATGAAATTATAAAGTTTTGAAGAATTATGTATGTACAGTCTTATGCACATTTAAGTTTAACACAATTTTATTGACTTGAACACTTTTTGCTTTATTTTTCTAATTTAAGCGAGCTTATTACCGCACTGTTTTAAATCTTGATTTCAATTAAACGTTCAAGAAGTTGAATGACAAAATTAGAGTCAAAGTGGAGGAATAAATAGTGTACATTAAAATATACATATAAATTTAACGGGATTGACATTATTTTTGTAAACGATCTCTTTCTCACGACTTATTTATTAGTCTACATGCCAATTACGACGTAATTACCCAAAAAAATATATGATCTCTCACTATAAAAGTTGTATGTATAAAAAAAAAAATCTCTCATGCTATAAAAAGTAACCAATAGATAAGTATAGGGTTTTCGATAACTGAATTTATTTGATTCATAGGTGTTAATTTTTATAACAATTTTACCAATAAAAAAAATCCGTAACAATCCCAGTCCTTCTAGTGTGCACTGACCACCTTTGTTAAATATTCCTCCAGAGTTCGATTGAATCTTTCGGCCATGCCATCAGATTGAGGATGCACTGGTGTTGTTCTGGTTTTTCTTATTCCGTATAAATCGCAGATTTCCTTGAATACGGCAGATTCAAAATTTCTACCCTGATCCGAGCGCAACTCCTGTGGAACACCATACCGGCACACCCAGTTGTTCACAAATACGCTTATAACCGTTTTAGCTTCCTGATCATATACCTCTGACCGTTTGGTAAATAATCCGCTCAATCCAGGGAGCCAGTTGCCCTTCAGGTTGTTTAAATTGCAGCAACCACCTGAGGGCAGAATGATCAGTTCTCAGTCGCGTTACGCAGTAGTTTCTCTAAGGCTTGGAAAGTATTCGGCTGTAATAGCCTATGACCTTTTTCGTCACGTTGATCACCTGCGAAATCACACCTATTCCGTATCCACTCGCATCGATATCTAACTCCAGGTATGGGATATGCCAAAATTGGTGCTGTACTCAACAATTTCTATAACTGCAGGAATTCCTGTTCTTGAGAATCACTCCACAGGAACGGTCGCGACTTCTGGGTTAGCTCATGTAAGCTTGCGGCTACACTGGCAAAATTCGGTACAAACTTAGTACGTGCAAAGGCCTAGAAAACTGCGTAATTCGTGAAGATTTTTCGGACGAGGCCAGCCCTTTACGGCTCGTGTTTTATATTCATCTGTTGATATGCCGTCTATTGTTACACGATGCCCTAAAAACTTAACTTCTTTCTGGAACAATGCACAGATATTCGTTCAAGGACTGCAAGGTTTTTCAGGTGTTCATCGAAAGACTTTCCCATGACAATTATATCAACGAGGTACACCAAACATGTCTTCCAGTGAAGTCCTTTCAACACATGTTCCATTAACCACTCGAATGTGGCTGGAGCATTGCAGAGTCCAAAGGACATCACATTGAACTGCCATTACCCATCACCAAAGGCAGTTTTCTCCTTATCTTTCCCTGATATTTCTACCTGCCAGTAACCACTTTACAATTCCAATGTGGAGAACCATTTTGTTCCAGCTAATGTGTCTAGGGTATCGTCAATTCTTGGTAGCGGGTAGCTGTCATTCTTTGTGACGTCATTCAGCTTTCTATAATCGACGCAAAATCTAGTGTTGCCGTCTTTCTTCTTAACAAAAACAACAGGCGAGCTCCAAGATGGTTCGATTCCGCTCCATTTCGTTAAGTAGATCCTTCACCGCGGTACGTTTTTCTAGAGGAATACATCTGGGCGCCTGCTTTATTGGCCTCGTTTCGCCAGTATTAATTTGATGCTTTACAATTGCTTCTTCAGAAGCTGTTTGGCCTTATTTATATCGGGCGGCGTTAATCCTTCTACCCATTTCCCCACATATTCCGCTAGTTGCAGGGTTTATCGTGGGATTTTGTTGTTATAAGATCACTTTTTATTTCCGCTGGTTCTACCACCCACAAACTGTTGTCCTCACAATCTCCCTCCATACGGGCCCATACTAAAGTTTCTGACTGTGGTGGTAGTCTCTGATGCTCGATGGTAACTAGCTCTCTTACCTGAGTCCTATTTTCATATCCGACGTCAAGGGGTATCTCCACAGTTCGCCAGATCATAACTTTTTGTCCCATATCCAAAGTAATGCCGTGACTAATCATGAAATCAGCACCAATGCTTACTATGCCCACAATGTCGGCAACAATAAATACATAATTGACGCTAACGTTGGCTATGGTTAATTTCGCATTTACTTTACCATAGACAGTGACCGGCTCCCAGTAGCTGTGCGTAGACTTACCCAAATATTGGTTCAATTGTCTTCTTGACTAATTGGGCCTGACGATAGACTGTGATGCCCCGGTGTCTATAGTAAAAAGTGCTTCTGACCGTTGATGTACCCGCAAGCAGGAAGATTGCTATTTTTCTGCTGCATTACGGATATGGAGATTGTGGGGTCCTCAGATGTGGGAGCTAGCTTTTGCCCCGTAGTGCTAGTTTAAAGGTGACTCTTGTGATGATTGTTGGTTCGACTGCTGGTTATTTCTTGGAGACGTTTTCTTGGTGCTCGACAGTTTCACTGAATATGATCGGTTTTACCGCAGTTATAACATGTAACTTCGGCTTTACTTTGTTTCTCATTAAAACCGTACAAAACCTTTTTTTAATTCGTCGACTATATTTGCCTCATTATCAGCAACAACTTCAACATTTCTAACCTTGCATATTTGTGGCTTAGAAATTATTTTTGCTGTTTCTTGTACCAGTGCGAATGAAACGGTTTCACCAAATGATGGCTTAGGTGTTGCACAAACCGCATATTTTATTTCAGGATCGCGAATGCCATTAACAAATGCCTCTATCTTAATATGGTCCAAAAACGGGCTGTGTTCCTCTGGCTAAGTAAGCTGTAGCAAACGCTCGATTTCCAATGCAAAATCTTGTAGTGTCTCATTAGTCTTCTACTCTCTACAACATAATTCCACTCGGTATAATTGGTTTTTGTGTTCGCCACTGTACTTACGTTGTAGCAGCTCCAGTATGTCATCATAACAATTTCTGTGGCTCAGTGGCACGCTTTCATGAACTACCGCTGCATTTCCTTTTAAGTCCAATATCAACTCTATAGTTTTTTCTTCGTTGTTCCACATGTTTCTGATGGCAACTGTATCAAACTGGAAATTAAACACATTAAATGGTGTGGTGCCATCAAAACTGGGGGCCTTTATTCTACTAGAGGATTCTGGAATAATGCGTAAATCTTCTTCATGACATTGATGACTATTCACTTTTGTTACCAAGTCGGACATCTTTTTATCAATTCATCCATTCTGCTGTTAATCCCTGCGCCTTGTTTACATTGAACATTATTTACTTTTGTTTCTAAGTCCGACACCTTCTTATCAATGAAATCCACTCTGCTGTTAATAACCTCAGACATTTCCTGAATTTTCTCATCTGTGGCTCTAGAAGATTCTTGAAGTTTCACTTTCATTTCAGCTAAGTGTTTAATAGTTTCATTGACTTCAGCTTTAACCTCAGCACGAAGTTTCTCGTTGTTGACCTTAGAAGTATCTTGAACTTCTATAGAATTTGCTTGAACTTCAACTTTGACTTCTGCTAACAGCTTCTCGTTGTTGGCTCTAGAATTTTCATGAAATTCTTTGACTTCTTAAATTGTGCCAACATAGCAGCAAACATTGTGCAACTTACTCAATTCTTTCTTGAGTTGTTCAACTTTTAGATCTTCAAACTTCATGCTTGTTATTTTGCAATCCCACTTCTGACACCAATAGTTACGTTTTTACCTTTTAACAAGTAAAGCTAAGTACTCTGTTTAAAATTTCGTCCGAACTGCTGTCAAACTACATATAAAATATTTGGAATGAAATATATTCGAAATAATTTCGCAAAAGCAGTACTCTGTTCTTATTGTGGAAAACATGTGAAATACATCTGGCAACTTTAATTTTTCACACGAAATAACATAAGCAGCTGGTTTTAATTTCGTGTGAAAGAAGTGCTGTGTATGTTATTTCGTGTGAAAAATTAAAGTTACTAGATGTATTTCACATGTTTTCCACAATATGAATAGAGTACTGCTTTTGCTGATCATTTGTTGCATATAAAATTTTTCGCATGAAAACCATAATTTTTCGCAAATATGAAGAGAGTACTAGGCTTAAGAGAGCTATATTCGGCTGTGCCGAATCTTATATACCCTTCACCAAATTATATATTAAAATAAAACAAGTTAGAGTGCTATATTCGGCTATGCCGAATCTTAAATACCCTCCACCTAAATTAGATGAAAATTATAGAAATGACATTAGCACAAACACTCTAATATCCATATTCAGTGTTTGTTATTGGGACTTAGCTCCGATTATGAAGATTGGTAGAATGGTAATGTAATACAGTAGTTTTCGCTTATAGTCTACAAATACAGTTGCACAATTTTTGCGGACTATGAGCGAATTAGGACTATAACCGAATTTCTTTTTAAGCCACTTTATGGATTATATAGGAATACTGATATAATACACATTTTGGATTATATACAAATTATGCATTTTCCTCAATAAAAACACTTTTTTTAAACAAAATAAAAGTTTATTTAAAATATAGTAGTATAGTAAGTAGTATTTCATATATTGTTAGAAAAACTAGTTTACGCAGAAGATATTTTATTTCAAATGTATAAAAATGTTATCTAGTTTAGCAATTTATAATTGAAATAACTACATATTCCTACCATATCCAACAGAGTCTATAATTTTATTATAGGAATAAAATGTACTATTTAACAATTTATATACTTAATAATTGGTTAACATTACCGATTGGCTCAATATTTCCTCATTCACCACAAGTGAAGTAAATGAGTATAAAAAAGGGTATGAATATGAACCGATATTCACACAATCTAGTAGTATCATTTGTGAATTAATACTACCGATCTGTGTAAAATTTTTATTCGATAACGATATTTTTCAGATTTTTATGAAAATTAATGTGGTTTTTAGAAGTGGGTCCTTATATGGGAGCTATAACCAATTATGGGCCGATCTTCATGAAATTCCCTACAGCAATTTTGCATGGGGATTATGTAAGTTGAATTTCAACCTGATAGCGATATTTATAAGATATTTAAGTGTATTTTAATGATTTTCGGAAGTAAACTTTATATGGGGGCTAGGGTCAAATAGTGCCCGATCCAAAAAAAAATTTGTCTCGCGATTTCTGTTTGCACGAAACATACTTGTGCTGAATTTTGTATGGATACTGTAATTCTATGGGAATTTATATACCATAGCAACATATTTCGGGAAGAAATTTGTATGGGGGCTACGAGAAATTATGGACCGATTCTTTCCATTTTTAACAGAATTTTTCCTTTTATCATATATATAATAAGTGCAAAATTTCATGGTATTCTCTGCAATGAATTTACCCAAAGTCACAAAAAATCATGTGAAAATTATCAACATTTTTGGAGGTTGTCTTACATTTTGATCCATAGCCCCGGTTCTACCAATTCGATTTTGCTGATTTTCAATACCAAACTGCTTAGAAAAATTATAAACATTTTGGTATGCATTTCATTAATTTTGGTTATGTATTTTGGACGTGAGAGTGTTTTACACAGACAGACAGACAGACGGACATTGCTCAATCGACTTAGAATTTCATAAGGATCAATAATATATATACTTTGTTGGGTCTCAGATGAATATTTCTCAATGTTACACACGGAATGACAAACGTATATATACCCTCTTTCACCACTTGTGGTGGTGGAGGGTATAATTAAACAAATTTTTTTTTTTTCGAATGCTGTTTTTAAAAATAGAGGTTATCTTGGATGTTTGCTCATATCTCCGTTATTTATGGACGGATTTGGCTGATTTTAAATAGGAAACTTTTCGAAAGCATGTCTGACAGAATTATTGAAGATTTGGATCCCGAAGATATCTGGGGTCTTCAGAAAATTGATTTCAACAGACAGACGACATGGCTAAATCGACTCAGCTATCTATAAGGATCCAGAATACTATATATACTTTATAGGGTCGGAAAATTATATTGTGGAAATTACAAACGAAATGACAAACTTATATATGGGCAAGTCCCAGAAACAGTCCACCAACAAACAAATTTTGAATTTAATCAAACTTGATATTTTTTTATTGTAATAATAGGCTAGATATGTATATTATATTTTATATATAAACAAAATGTATTTCGATGATCATTCATACAAAAATTATTACCAAATTCTACACTACCTCAGTATCTTAATATTATACAAAAAAAATTTAAACTCTTTATGTGTTCATATCATTACTTAAGTGATAATGTAGAAGGGTCCATCGAAAGCTATATTTTTGATCATTCAATTACCTTCAATGTTGGTAAACAATTTTTTTGTTTACTTTTTTGGAATGGTTGAAATTAGGTATGAAATGTCAGGTCCATGCGATGTAACGTGCGTCACGGAAAACAAGGTTTTTTTACTTTGTGAGTAAACTAATTTATTTTTTTCAAGTCGTCTATAATTTTAAATCAATTGTATATGGTGCTTTTAAGCAAAAAAAATTAAAAATTAAGCAAAAAAAAATTATTCTGTAACGTGCGTCACTATATTGAATTATCGGTATTTTCCAAGTTAAAAAAAATTAAGCTGTTGAAAAAATGAAGACGTGTGCAGAGCGTGCTCGAAATTATCGCAAAAAATACAATCAGATGAAAGTTTAAAACAAAAAGAACGGTTAAAAAATGCGAAATGGATGAAAATTTATAGACAAAATCTTAAAGAAAAACTTAAAAATAATACTTCGTTATCAAAAAAACTAAAAGCGTGTGAAAATTTACAGAAAGAAAATAAAGCAACAAGAGCAATCAATAATATCGTTAGACGGTGCATATAAGTGCAAAAATACCTTATACAAGGCCTTAAAAAAAGTTGAATTACCTTTTCCAAAAGACATTAAAAAAAGAAAGAAAATTGTTGAAATGCTTACAGAAATATACTTGAAAGAGGAAGATAAGGCTCTAACAAAATTTACGGTTGACGAAGATATTAAATTGATTCATGAGTTTTACAATAATGATGACATCTCAACGGAAACTGCAGAAAATCCACACTTATATCAAAATCAAATAACCTATCCAACAGGTTCATGGTTATTACAGTTAAAGAAGCTTATGAATTGTTTAAAACAACTTCTCCAGAAAAAATAATTTCACGTACTAAATTTCATAACAACCGACAAAATACGTAGAATTTACTTACTAAACTTCCACATAACATGTGTGTTTGCCAGAATCATGCAAATTTTTAATTTTTATTAGAAGCTTTGTTTTTCATTTTTCCTAACTTCCCATCTAACTTTGGCAACTTTTTAAAAGCAGTGTGTTGTGATGAAGCCAATGAAGTTTGTATGACTAATGAATGCAAAAAGTGCATTAAAGATGTAACCGATGGTCTTATTCCTTTAAAAGATGTTAATCAGCTGGAACATCTAACTGAATGGAAGCATTGGAGATAAACGCATTCTCCTTAGTAATACGAGGGACCAATAACTGATTTGATTAATGAATTGGAATCTCAGTTACCTTCCTTCAAACTGCACTGTTTTGTAAAAAGAACTCAACAAAAATACTTCCAAGAACGAAAAAAGATTGTACAAAAATATGAAGCTATTCTTTAAATCGATTTTGCGGAAAACTATAGGCTCGTCACTCAAAATGAAATTCAGTCTGCTCACTTTAGTTACTCCCAAGTAACCATTTTCACTTGCGTTGCCTGGTTGCACAGTGGCACAAGATCCTTTGCTATCACGAGCGATCAACTGGCACACAACAAATATGATGTTTATTGCTTCCTGAAGTTAATTGTTAAGGAACTTAAACAAAAACATCCTATTTCTAAGTTGTCCATATTTTCTGATGGTTGCGCAAGTCAATTTAAAAACAAATTTATTTTGAGTAGTATTCCGTATTTTAAAGCAGAATTTGATGTGATTCGCTTTGAACGGAATTTTTTCGCAACTTCCCACGGAAAAGGTGCAGTAGACGGAATAAGAGCTGTTGTGAAGAGAAAAATTTGGCAGATTGTTAAAGCTCAAAATGTTATTCTCAATAACGCACACGACTTTTTTAAATTAGCAAAAATTAAAATAAATGGAATTTATATTTCATATGTTTACAGTAGTTATATAAATAATACAACTGGTTTTCTTTACGAGGTATGGGCTAACGTAAAGTGTATTCCTGGAATTAAAAGCAATTACAATTTTTCATCATTGGATGAAAATATGTTTGAAATGGCTCTAACGGCGGGTTCAAAAAAACAAAAAATTAATTTGTAAACAAATTTATAAAAATTTATGTATTAATCAACAAATTAATTTTTAAACATACATCTTTTCTTATAAAACGTTAATAAAAACCAAAATATATTATTTGTTCAAATGAATATAATTGTGTCTATTTTCAAGGTACTGGATAAAATGTAACGTGCGTCACAAAATGTTCTCGGCTTTTTATAAAAACGACAAAATTTTTTTCATGCAAATAATTTATATTAGAAATCCCTTTCATTCATCTTTCTTTTAGGAATAAAATTTTGTGAGCTTTATTATGCAAAATTCGCTAAAATTACGAAAAAAAAAACACTTCAACTTTCAAAGTTACTTCCATTTTTTGTAACGTGCGTCACAAAACTTTGCGATCAATTATTTCGCAACAATTGGCAATTAAAAGTTAATATCTTATGCCATTTAGAATTGCACTTAAATCTCACTATAGCGTATAGTATACGTTGGAGGTAGCGTATAGTATACGTTGGAGGTATCTTATTTGAAAAACCAAAATTTTTTCATATTTTAATATGAAAATGTGTACGAATGAAACGTTTGTCACGCAGGATTTGCCCATATACCCTTCTCAAGGTGAATGGTATAAAAACGTGGTTTATTTCCTTTAAATAAACCGGATACTTTTGATTGCAAATAATAGCCGTTTAGTAGTTAAAAATTGTAACAACTCTTTTTTTACTTAAAATATACAACAACAACATAATTAAATAGTCAGTGTTTTTATACACGTTTATAAATTCGGAGAAATACACTCACTTTATAATGTACAACTATACACTGACATTGTACAAGAATTCACTGGTAATACAGGCACTTTATGGCACTTAATGTCTTTACTTAACGATGCTTCAAATTAGACTCACTGTTTTGTGTACTTATGGCCATTACCACATAGAAAGCTCTATTTCTACAATGATATTAAAACTAGAATATTTGAATTATAGAGCTTTCGATATTAGTCAATAATCATTTAGTGTTGCCATACTTACACACAAAAAAATAATCGAGGCTACATTAACTAAGCTGGCATAGTTAATTTCTTTTTGTATGAAAATTAAAAACTAAGTTTTATTATCTATGCCAATAGGTAATTCAAGCAATATACTTTACCTAAAAACTAAGTTATTATAACTATTGGAATTAGTAACTTCTTCTTCGAAATTTTTTGTTTATTTAATTGTCAATTGAAAATATTTTTGGTGCAAAAGGGTATGTATATATTAAATTAACTTTAAAAAATATAAAAATTTAAATAAATTCTATCATACAGCCCACAATAAGCACAATTCCCGTCAAATCCACCTACATGGCAAGTCCTCAACTTTTGAATCCATCAATAAAATCAACGGATGAGTGTGAAAATGATAGCAGTCCCGAAAAGTTAGAAAAACATTTAGCTGGACTCTATCATCTGCAGCATGATTTTTGTAATTATTTGGAACTAACCGGTATGTCGACGGCCAATGCGGTGTCGGAATTGGCTCAATGTAATATAGCCAAATGCTCTATGCGTGTCTTACGCCAGCAACAAAGGGAACGTCTCGAAAGCGAATGAGTTCAAGGGTCTGAGTGATTCTAATGCGAATCACGAACAAAAAATGCATATGCAAACCTTTTTTTATTAAATATCATTTATGTACACATAAAATTAATTTTGTAAGTACATTTTTTTAAATAAAAGCTAAAGATTTTGTAAATATTATTTGTAAATAAATTAATTCTATGTTACAATTGTTCCATAGTCAAATTATCAAAAATTAAATTAAAAATTTACTTTGCTTTCATTGGTAAACTAAAAAATTTTATAAGGACTTTTAACAAAAAATTTTAGTTGATTTTTCGAACATTGAAATTATCTAAAATTTTAGTCATATTAACTAAGAAACTTTGTAAATGCCATTCTACCCTTGCGCTTAGTTAAATTTATACTATATTTTTAGGAAATATAACCTATGGATTTTTTTGTGTGTACAAGCAATGATCAACACAAAGTTGTATGTTCTACAGCAATGTTAATAATACCCACAGATATGTTAAAGTTTGAGAAGCACTGCTGTTGAGAGGCATTATTCAACTTAAAACCAGCCGTTAAAAGAGTTATATTTAAATTCAAGTACAATTTCGTAACAATATATTGTTACGAATGTGCAATGACAATTTGAATTCAACGGTCTGTAACGACTGCCTGCAGCATTCATCATGTTTGATGGCACGTCCATCATTGACATTGTTTGTAAGTATGGCAACACTAAATGTTTGCGCTGCTGGCAATGACATCGAAAAGCACTAGAAATCGAATGTACTAGTATGTCCGTTAAGAACATTGTAGATGATTCCCGATAGATGGCGCGTGTATAAATAGTGGCAGAGCTGGCAGTCGTGAGTTGAGTTTATCATTGGCGCTGGTAGAGTTAACATCAACTGTCTTGTGCATATAAGGTTGTACGTAATAGAGTGTGTGTGCATTTCTGCGAATTGATAAACGTGTATAAAGACATTGAGTGCCTATTCGATTCTGTTGTTGTTGTACATTCTAAATAAATAAAGAGTTGTTACAATTTTAAACTACTAAAACTGTTTTTATTTGCAATCAAAAGTATCCGGTTTATTTAAAGGAAATAAACCCACGTTTTTAAAAGGTAAAAACGTAACAATTGGTGTCAGAAGTGGGATTGCAAATTAAAAAGCATGAAGTTTGAGGAACTAAAAGTTGAACAACTCGAGAAAGAATTGAGTAAGTTGGAGCTGCCGACAGCAGGAAATAAAGCAGAATTGCAAAAGAGGCTGATAGATGAATTCAAGCGGCGAGATATTGACATCGATTACGAATTCGAGTATAAAGAAGAAATGGAAGTTTCTACCCGTGCAACAACAAGCAGCATGGATTTAAGCACAATGTTTGCGGCTATGATGGAAAAAATGGAATTAAAATTCCAAGAAGTAAACGAAAATTTAAAAACCATCTTAGAAACTACTAGAGTCAACAACGAGAAACTTCTCGCTAACAACGAGAAACTTCTTGCTAACAACGAGAAACTTTTCGCTAACAACGAGAAACTTTGTGTTGATGTTAAAGCTGAAGTTAAAGAAATGTTTAAAGTAAACAACGAGAAGCTGTTAGCTGAAGTTAAAGAAACTTCCAGAGTAAACAACGATAAACTTCTAGTTGAAGTTCAAGAAACTTTTAGATTCAACAACGAGAAACTTCTTGCCGACAAAGAGGAACTTCGTGCTGAGGATGAAGCTGAAGTAAAGGAAACAATTGAACACTTGGCTGAAATGGAAGCGAATCAACAAGCATTGCAAGAACCACCTTTAAAAGGGGCTGGCACTGAGGGAGAGGATTTGTTATGGGCCCGTAAGGAAGAGGAGGATTGTGTAGACAATGGTTTATGGGTGTTAAAACCAGTAGAAGTGAAAAGTGGCCATGTAAAGATAGAGGCTCTCGTTGAACAGTGCAACGACGGAATGGTTCCACTTGGAGTGCTTGGTCTGTCCCGCAGTGAAAAGATCATCAGGACGGCTTCCGAGATGGGTGAATGTGCTTCAGCAGAGGTAGTGAATAGTTGTGAGAAGGGTGCTCCCAAAGAGTTCTCCAACGAAATGCATGAATTCGTTCGGAGACGAATTAAAATGACCAGCGACCAAGTGAAGGCCAGATGTAGCCCACAACGTGGTAAAGGTTTATCTTCCAAACTACAGAGTTACTGGAAGGGACTACATAGGTTGGTTAAGAGGTTGGATGACATGGTCTATACAATACGGAAATGTGGAAGACCGATAGCGAGAATTAAGGTCAAACAGCTGACCACTGGAAAGGTGAATCTGTGCCTATTCGGGACGAACAGGCTTAAGTGGGGGACAATGTTACGAATGTGCAATGACAATTTGAATTCAACGGTCTGTAACGACTGCCTGCAGCATTCATCATGTTTGATGGCACGTCCATCATTGACATTGTTTGTAAGTATGGCAACACTAAATGTTTGCGCTGCTGGCAATGACATCGAAAAGCACTAGAAATCGAATGTACTAGTATGTCCGTTAAGAACATTGTAGATGATTCCCGATAGATGGCGCGTGTATAAATAGTGGCAGAGCTGGCAGTCGTGAGTTGAGTTTATCATTGGCGCTGGTAGAGTTAACATCAACTGTCTTGTGCATATAAGGTTGTACGTAATAGAGTGTGTGTGCATTTCTGCGAATTGATAAACGTGTATAAAGACATTGAGTGCCTATTCGATTCTGTTGTTGTTGTACATTCTAAATAAATAAAGAGTTGTTACAATTTTAAACTACTAAAACTGTTTTTATTTGCAATCAAAAGTATCCGGTTTATTTAAAGGAAATAAACCCACGTTTTTAAAAGGTAAAAACGTAACAATATATTATACGTAGATGGAATCTTTATCTTATAAGTAAAAGGAAAATGCAGAGCGGTATAGATAAACATTAAAATGTACCCACTTAAGTAATTTTTTGAAAGTGCTCCATATCACAAATATGGAATATCTAAGAGGAAAAATAAAAAAGTTGGCAACACAAAATGAAAAAACAAGTTGACAGCTGGAAGGGAAAGTTTGTAAACAAAAACAAAAGACAGGCATAAACAAGTAAGAGTATTGCTCAGTTTTCTTAAACTGTACTTTTTCGTCTGGTCATTTAATTTTGATGGCATACACACACAAGCAGGTACTAAAATGTGCATTGTGTGTGTAAAAGATAAGATCATAAAGTATTTTCCCTCACATGGATGTTAAGTGTGGGTAGATACAAGGTAGCTTTAGCCAAGACATTTCCAACATGTATTTAGTTTTAAAATTTTTATAAGTAGTACTTAAGGAAAATATTTGTGAAAATAAATTAGTACCCGAATAGACACGAAAAGGTCGACTTGTTCCATTTTTACCCAGCGGCTTCCGCTTGTCTTCGGTATAGGCTGAAGTTAAAATTTTGGAGGCCCCTAAAACACCAGTGAAATTTCAATTGAATTTCCCCTGCCAGTGGAAAGGAATTTGTAACACTCACTAGTGGATATGACACGACACCTTGATGATGTCAAAAGAGTCGGAATCCGTTCACGGTGCGAGACCTGGATACAGGAATTAGGTAAGAAAAGATAGAAAATTCACATCCTTCGGAGACAATGAGGTCTAATAAGAGAAACATTAATCTCTAAAGAGACAATGAGCGCACCCACAGATGCATGTGCCTAAATATCAAAAGTAATATCATAGGTTTAATATATTTCTTTAGAGACAATGAGGCCCAAAGAGTGGAACATTAATCTCTAAAGAAGCCTTCTCAGACAATAAGGGTATACCATAAAATGTATGCACCTTAATTACATAGGGATGATGTGAACTCCTCATGTTTTTTAATTAATGATGTATATGGATAAAAGGCTGTGAATTCTCTGTGTGGCCTAATATACATAATAGCCCATGCACATACACTTGATTATAACTTTACTGCAAAAAGGTGTTCACATAACTTTTGAATTGATTTGCTTGACATTATGATGGAACACACCAGTGTTGCCAGTTTAGCCTTTTTGAGACTAAATTTAGTCTTTTTATTTACTCTTTAGTCCCGGTCCACACTGTGAAACATTTGCTGCAAAACATTTTTAAATTCTCTTTTGAAACTGCATTCGTGTCTACACAGAGAAGTTTTTGCTTTTCAGTTTTTGACATTTTTGTACAGAACGAATATGAACGAATAAATGTGGATGACATACTCAACAAAAACTTCATGTACATGAAACATAGTACCCTTTTCCATTCCTCTTTCCCCTTTCATCGACAAACTCAAATGTTTTGCAGCTAATGTTTCACAGTATGGATGGGGACTTAGCCTCGAAATTTTGGTTTTAGCTTCGTGGCTTTTTTCTAGCCTTTTTTTAATTTGATAATAGCATTTTTTTAAATAAAAAAGGCTAGAAAAAACCAGAGTACCAAATATTCATTCATTTGTCACTCATGTTCATGAAAAGACAATTTTAATTTTTGTTGTGTTATGTTCTCTTCAAGTATGAAGAGACAGCAAATTTTTTTGCTTTATTCATTCATGTATGATAGAATTTTTTTTGTTTTTTATTTTCACTCAAAAACGAGTAAATAATAGGAACTTTTTTTCATACACATGAGCATTTTTGAGAAGTAAACTGTTTGTAAATTGTTCACAAATGAAGAGCATCAAGTTTTATTTTGCACAAACGTTCAAAAATGAAAAGCAAATAATGAACAAAATTTGTTTATTTACGCTGCATACATGAAGATAATAAGAATGGGTGTAATTTTGTTTTGCATTGTTGAACAGAGGTTTAGAAAAGATTTGTTTTTATAAATAATTCGGTATCTCGCAAACTAGTATATACATTGTTACGAAATTTCATATGGTTGGAGCTCAGGTGTTTTCGAGTAGATTTTCAGTTGTTCAGCTTCCTATGGATAATGGGGGCCAGTGTGTGGCCCCTCAAAGTTGGTCACCTCGTGTCTCAAATTTAAAAAAAAAAATCGTCTAAAATCCATTTATTATCCAAATGAGCTGAAATTTAAAATATAGATAGACCTTGAGAAGATCTACAAAAAGTACGCTTACACATGCAGGTTATCTCGTTTAGTTGAAGATATATTTGGGTTACAGAGAGTCGGATTTGTTTTTTTTTAAATCAGCTATATTGGCAATAAAATTATAAATAAAATAAAAACAACTTGCTAACAGTTATCTCATCCCTATAAAAAGTTACAAGCATCCAAAGTTGGAACATGTGAAAAGGGCAGTATTTATACCCTACACCACTATAGTGGGGAGGGTATAATGGATTTGTGCAGATGTTTGTAACGCCCAAAAATATTAGTCTAACACCCACCTTAAAGTATACCGATCGAATCACTTCTGATCACTTTCTGAGTCGATTAAACGATGTCCGTCCGTCCGTCTGGCTGGCTGTCAATGTAAACATTGTCGCATTTTTGAAGATATTTCGATAAAATTTTGTACATATCAATTTTCGGCCCACGAACCAAGCCTATTGAAATTGGCTGAAATCGGTCCATTATTTCACCTAGCCCCCATACAAATATCCTCCCGAAATTGGACTTTATCGGTCATAAATGTTTAATTTATATAGGTATCTACACAAGTTTTTCTCCAAATATGTTTTATATATACGAAATTCATGTCACCAAATTTTATTATGATCCGTCCATAATTGGTCATAGCTCACATATAAGGCCTGCTTCCGATAATAACTTTATCGAGCATAAATCTCCTTAAAATGTTGGTTTACACATAAAATGCAACATAAATAACTTTCATATAGAAATTAATAACATTACCAAATTTTATAATGATCGGTCCATAATTTGTCATAGCATCCATATAAGGCCCACTTCCGAAAATCACTCATGAATATAAATTATTGAAATTTTTTAAAAATGTTTTGCTCATTTACTTAGTGTAGGGTATTATAAGGTCGGGCTTGACCGACCATACTTTCCTACTTGTTTTATCATTTATTTATGTGCTGTTTTTGTAATACAAGCGAGCACTTTTAGTGGAAATTTCACAAGTATTTCGTTGTTGTTATAATAAAAAAACACATGTAAAATTTCCACTCAAAGTACTCGCTTGTATTACAAAAACAGTACATTATTTTTCACTGGATAGAAACAAATAAATCAAACAACTCACACATGAATATAAAAGAAGTCCGAACATATATGATAAAAAAACCAACAACATTAATTTGTATGAACATTAATGAGCGCGATGAGAAAGCCTCTCAATTTTGACCATTGGAGATTTTGTATTTCTCACTATTCACATACGTGTATGTACTTTAAAGAAAAAAAAACAGTGTATTCATTCATGTGTGCTTAAAATTCAAAAAATTCTTAGCTACTCATTTTCGAATGTGAGCATAAAAAAAATAATTCCAAATTTCATACATGACAATGAAAGTGTTCATACATGAATTTTTCTGAACCCTGGAAAAAACCACGAAGCTAAAACCAAAATTTCGAGGATAAGGAGAAAATAAAAAGGCTAAATTTATATTTGTGAGACATTTTCATTTTAATTCATTACTTACTGTTTTTCATTTAGCTTTTCAATATACTCAAGAATTGTGCAGTATTAAAAGAACAAAATGTCATTTGAAATAGCCGTTAAACGTATTGCCAAAAATTTAAGTGATTAATATACTGATTATAATTTGGGGTATTATTTTTTTTTTTTTAAACCAGTAAGCAATTCAGCGGATCCAACAAAGCTGTTTTCTGATTTAAAATTTCTTCTACATAGTTTGTGTTTTCAAATTGAAATACAATTCAAAGAATTTGATACATTATCGTTCCCAATTGAAAATTATTTAATGTTTTCGCCACATTTTTCATGCAAGTTTGAAGAATGAAAGATAAAATAACGAACGGTTTAATTAGTGACGATTCTGAAAAAAATAATACGGCAAATTAAACTAATTGAGCAATTGCGACAAAGATTATCATATGAAAACTCTTCGCTAAATCGATTTTTTATCCGTTAATAATACACTTAAAATAGTACTCGTAAAACCAAAAAAATATATTATGTATGTATTTTTTAATGTCAAGTGAACCATCTTTTGAAATCGATGTCTACCGATAGTTAGTTCTATTAGATAGTAATTCAGACACAATTTTTCAACAAGATCGGTCGAAAACTTTCTGAGTTAGAGGGGATCAGAATTTGACATTTTGGCCAAGCAGGTGTTTTTTCTCATCCATGTAACTTAGTACCTATTGTTCTTAGCAAAATGTGTCCCAAATAGTTTACATAGCTATTTCTTCAATCTTTCGGAAAAATTTTTTTTTTTCCTTTTTTTGCAAAATCTAAAACTGTTGACATTTTTTTCAAAATGGGCCCTTTTTTTTTTTTTTGCTCAAGAGAAAGCTTAGTCCATTCCTTTAAGAGGTTTTTGATCGCTTAGTGGGATTCGAGTGGAATATCTATCAAAATAAATATTTTGTAACTCAAGACATACAATTTTTGAAGTTTTTTTTGCAAAATCTAATTTTTTCCAAAATGGGCCCCTTTTTTAATTTTTTTCAAAAGAAACCTTATTTACATTGCTTTAAGAGGTTTTTTGTCGCTTATGTATATCTGTATATTTATTATTAATGTTATTTTTTGTTTGCTGCTGAAGTGTACCTTTATAATTTTATTTATTTTTATGAATTTTATGAACATATTTTAAAATTTTTTATTTAAAAATAAATATAAAACTAAATTCTTAATTTATAATATTTTAGCTTTTTTTCGTTTATTTTTAAAGCAGTTTTGCTTTTTCTGGCCTTTTTTTGAAGTCAATATAGCTTCTTTTTTTGCCAGCTCCTGGCAACACTGGTACACACACATATATTTGAAAATGTGCACACACAAAAACGACATAAGAATCATTTAAAAAAGTTATATTTAACTATAAAATTCCATTAAAATATAAACACATATATTGTTTATAAAAATTATATAATTTCTAAAAATTTTTGAATTTTTTTTCGAATTTAAAATTTGATCAAGACTCTCAAATTGCCGGGTTGTACCACGTCGATTTAAGTTAGTCCCTAGTCGACCTATATCTTCATATAGGACGCATGAACGCTTAAACCTTGTTATTAAAATTAAGAGTGATAATGGTACTCTACCAGTTGATGCTTCGAGTTTTGAATGGTACTCCGCCAGTTAACGATGAGTTTTAAATGGTGCTCTAGCAGTTCACTATTTGAGTTTTAAATGGTACTCCACCAGTATCGACATAAAAAAGGGCCCATTTTGAGAAAAAGTCAAACAATATTTGATTTATTATTTTTTTGCCGAAAGACTGAAGAAATAGCTATCTAAACTATTTGGACACATTTTGCTAAGAACAATAGGTAATAAGTTACATGGATGAGAAAAAGCACCTGCTTGACCAAAATGTAAAATTTTGACCCCCTCTAACTCAGAAAGTTATCGACCGATCTTATTGAAAAATGGTGGCTGAATTACTATCCAATGTGCAAATCGGAAGACATCGATTTCAAAAGTTGGTTCACTTGATATGAAATGCCCCATATAGGTATAAATTGACAAAAATAATGTCAATGCTAACAAAAACAGTTCCATTATAGAAAAACACAATCATTGGATAAAGCTCGGCTAAATTTGTTTCATGTTTACAATTTTAAATTATTTATTGAAAAAATATCAATAATTTCTTCTGTACAATCTTATCAATTTCTTTATTTATTTTTTGCAGGGTGAATTTACCTATCCAGATTCAGCAAAGTGGACCAATGCAGAACTTGGCGTTCCTTCATAAAAATATGAGCTCGCATATATATGTATTCATGTTATTAAAGTAAAATAATATTGTTAATAAAAATATATAAAACCAAACGTTTTTTCTTTTTTAGTAAGAATTGTGCTAAAATTCCCAATTAATTATTGATAAATTCACTGAAATTTAGTGTTAGACGATAAGCTAGTTCCTATGCGCATTTCACTGGTTGCTTAGGCCAGATCATCAGGAAACCTTTTCCCAAAAGGCTTTAGAAAAACTAAAGATATTGGCCCATAATCATAGTCAAACAATAAAGTCGGTTCTTTTTAAAAACTACTTTAAAATAAAAACCCGCTTTTTATTATTTCCCAACTATAGTCAAAATTAAAGTATGTTTTAAATTGAACCGACTTTAACTGGGTGCCACCTCAAATGTAGAAAATCTTATCATACAATATACAACAATATATAGACAAGTGGCATCGCTGAACAGCTGACTTAGAAATTTAAAAAAACAAAAAGTGACAAACAATAAATGTAACCGGGAAACTAAAGAAAAAACTGTTTGTGGTGGAAAAATAGAAAAGATTAATATCAAATTTATTCTATTTTGGTACTAATTTTATTGATTCAATAATTGCAAAATCTCTGCCAATATCTTGTAACTTTAACATTTTTGACTTTTTGTCGAAGTTTTTTACATGGCAAAGAACAGCTGGTGCTGTTGTTAAATGAGTTAAAAACAACTTCAGCTAGTTTTATATTTACAGTCGACTTTAACGTCAGAAGTATACTTTAACTTGTCTATGGTAGACCTAAAGTCCACTCTTAAGTAAAGACGACTTTATTTCTCTTAAAATATACTTTATTTTTGACTATGATTATGAGCCATTGTACAAATAAAACTATAGAGTGAATGAGAATTACAGACACTCAAGCTTTATTTGTTTTTTCTTTATATTTTAGTCCACAATTTTATCCTTTTTTATCCAAATTTAGTCCTTTTTTTTTTTTTTTTTTTGCACAAAAATTATAATCGAAAAAATAAATATGAAAACCAGAGTTTAAAATTACTACTATATCAGTCAAAAATTTGATAAATATTTAATAATTTTAAATACATACTAAAAATATAAATACTATTTACAAATTCCATATATGCTCAAGCTTCATAATAGAAATATTTGTCGAAGTTTTTCCAAAAATAGTTTGCCTTACAAAATACTTTACGTTGCAGCTAAAAGATAAAATTTTTAATTTTTAAAACATTTGCTGCCCAAATATATTTATAAGTTCATTTATAAAATGTGAAAAAACTATGAACAACAAGTGTGTGTCTATTTGGGTGTACAAAATAAAAATTTATATTGAACTGTGTGTTAATTAGGGTTCTATAGTTGAAACAAAAAGTCGACTTTTCGAACTTTCGACTTTTTTCGATTTTTAAAAAGTCGACTTTTCGAACTTTCGACTTTTGGTAATTTATGAAAAGTCGACTTTTCGAACTTTCGACTTTTTAGTTAAATCGACTTTTTTCGACTTTCCGACTATTTTCGACTTTTTTCCACTTTTTATCATTTTTTGTAAAAAATACATGGTTTCTGCATTTATTGATGCGCCTTGTGTAATGTTTAGCAATAAAAATTAAATGTATTAAGGCATTTATTATTTATTTTTGCATACACTAGAAAAAATGTAAGTGTACCAAATTGCAATAACATAAAATTATTATGTTATTCTGTGCATATTTTGTTTTAGTATAATGTTGCAATTAAAAATTTGTTTAACAATCTTAAAAGTCGACTTTTATCGACTATTCGACTTTTTTCGACTTTTATCGACTTTTATCGACTATTCGATTTTTATCGACTTTTGTGATAACTATTCGAATGTTCGATTTTTTTGTGACCAAAAAGTCGACTTAGACTTTTCGACTTTTTTCAGCAAAAAGTTGATTGTTCGAACAATCGACTTATAGAACCCTAGTGTTAATAAAGAATTTAAGTGGAATAAAATATTTATTATTTTTTGAGGTATGTAACTGTATTGTGAAAGATAGGAATGCAGTGAAAATACATTAAATAAGATTCTGGGCAAAGGATAGCGGACGATATTATTTTATTGAATTTTTTGATTAATTGATTTTTTTTAATACGAATTCAAATGTATTCCTGCTGCTTGTAATAGGAGTCCAGAAAAATTAGTAACATAAAAAAATAATTTTGTATGTAAAGTGGTTAAAAGAGAAAAGATAATGCAACAACACAATGTAAGCAAAACATCCAATGAATGCAGTGTAACAGAATCTAATAAAAAAAATTTGTTGTTTCATAGAAAATGCAATGCAAATAGATTTTTTGCTGAATGAAATCTATCAAATTAAGTGTTTGTTCATTCAAATGTATCATTTCGTAAAATATGATGTGTAAGATATAAGTGCAAAAAAGGCACAGGCATGAGTACAACAGGAGCAAAAGGAAATTAACTGCAAAAACAACAACTTATACACACAAGTACCTAATCTATCTATCTATATATATAAAAGTCAATGTGTGTTTGTATGTATATTTGTTTGGACTTTATAGACGGCTAAACGGCTGAACCGATTTTCATGAAATCTTCACAATGTCTTCCCGTATCTCTGGAAGGAACTATAGGCTACTTTTTATTTTTAAATTTTACGTGGGCGATGTGCCACGCCCATTTATACAACATTACCTCCTATTTCAAGTCAAAAACAAAATGCGTATATTTCAAAAAGTATATCAGCAAGAGTTCCCAAATTTTGTACAAGGAACTTTAGTTTCAATATAAATATTTTGGACAAAAATGGGCAGACCAGCAATAGTGGGCGTGGCACCTCCCATAATAAGTAAATACTAAAATCTGAATGTCAGGAAAACTATAACACCTAGAGTTCCTAATTTTTGTACAAGTAACTTTAGTTTCAATATAAATGTTTTGGACAAAAAGTGGGCGGACCAATTGAAGTGGGCGTGGTACCTCCCATATGAAGTAAATACTAAAATCTGAATGTCAGGAAAACTATAACACCAAGAGTTCCCAAATTTTGTACAAGTAACTTTAGTTTCAATATGAATGTTATGAACAAAAAATGGGCGGAACAGCAAAAGTGGGCGTGGGACCTTCTATATGAAGTAAATACTAAAATCTGAATGTGAAGTAAACTATATGAGCTAGAGTTCCCAAATTTTGTACAAGTAACTTTAGTATCAATATTAATGTTTTGAACGAAAATGGGTGGACCACCGAAAGTGGGTGTGGCACCCCCCATACGTAGTAAATACTAAAATCTGAAATTCTAAGAAACTATAACAGCTAAAATTACCAAATTAAATACAAGTAACTTTAACTTCAATACGAATGTTTTTAACAAAAATGGGCGGACCAACTAAAGTGGGCGTGGTACCTCCCATATGAAGTAAATACTAATATCCTAATATCTGGGAAACTATAACAGCTAAAATACCCAAATTTAGAACAAGTAACTTTAGATTTAATATAAATATTTTGGACAAAAATGGGTGGACCTGCAAAAGTGGGCGTGGTGCCTTCCATATGAATTAAATACCAAAATTTGCATATCATGGAAACTATAAAAGCTAGAGTTTCCAAATTTTCCACAAGTTACATTAGTTTCAACATGAATATTTTGGCCAAAAATGGGTGGACCAGCAAAAGTGGGCGGGTCACCTCCCATATGTAGTAAATACTAAAATCTGCGTACCAAGGAAACAGCTAGAGTTTCCAATTTTTTTACAAGTAATTTTAGTTTCACTTGAAATATTTTGGACTAAATTGGGCGGACCAGCAAAATAGGGAGTGGTGCCTCCTATATGAATTAAATACTAAAATTTCCATATCAGGGAAACTATACATGTTAGAATTCCAAATTATGTACAAGTTACTTTAGTTTCAATATGAATATTTTGGCCAAAAATAGGTGGACCAGCAAAAGTGGGAGTGGCACCTCCCATATGTAGTAAATACTAAAATCTGCGTATGAAGGAAACTATAACAGATAGAGTTTACAAATTTTGTACAAGTAATTTAAGTTTCAGTAGAAATATTTTGGACGAAAATGAGCGGACCAGCAATTGTGGGCATGTCACCTCTTATATGCAGTAAATACTAAAATCTGCATATCAGGGAAAGTATACATGTTACAGTTTCCAAATTTTGTACAAGTAACTTTAGCTTCAATATGAATATTATGACCAAAAATAGGCGGACCAGCAAACGTGGGCGTGTCACTTCCCATATGTAGTATACACTAAAATCTGCGTATCAAGGAAATTATATCAGTTAGAGTTTCCAAATTTTGTACAAGTAATTTTAGTTTCAATAGAAATATTTTTGACAAAAAACTGCATATCTGGAAAACTATAACAGATATAGTCCTCATATTAAGTATCAATATGAATATTTTGGAATTTGAAGTAAGAAATAAATAGAAATAAATATTAAAGAAACAATGTATATTTTAATTACTAAATAAATATTTTTTTTAAACCTTTACTTAATATGCATTTTACTTCGAGGGGGTAGCGAAGCGCACCGGGTATTAGCTAGTTATAATATAAAACTGCTGTATGTATCTTCATGTGTTCTGTAACTGCATAATGAAACAACAATTTTTGCAAAAAACATAAACAAATACATAAATACATAGGTTCAATGATGATCGTGAGTGATTTTGTAGCAAGATAAAAATGGATAAAGAGGAATAATAGAAAATGTAAGCTTCAACATGATATGACAAAAGAAATGAAAAGAGTTAAAAAGGGATAGAAAATGCAACAAGAAAATTATGGAAGGACAAATGCATGAAAGCAAGAATAATTTATCACTACAAATGAAACTACTACAAAGAGGTAATGAATAACAGGAGATACGAAATTTAATTAAGTTCCAGAAAATATAATTATGCAGTGAAGAAAATTTTACTATATACATATGTACATTAGGCTGGGTCGATTTGTATGGACGATCAAAAAGTAAAAAATCTTATAGCAGAAACGCAATCTACGGAAAATTTTAAGAAAGTTTCCTTAAGAAACCATAGGTCTAAGATCAAATCCTATCTTGCGCATTGTACATACATAATTACATGACTTATATTCTGAAAGAATCCAAGTATGAATACAAATATCAAATGATCGACTTTGTTTATGTTTTTAAATGCACATTCATATGTATCCATTCGTAATAGTGAATAAATTGTGCAACGAAGGCAACTAATTTTTTACATAGGCACGAGTGCAGCAGGAGAAAAGGAAATAAAACAACAACTATTTATACCCTCAAATAATTGCGAAAGCTATATCATCTATCAATATTAATATTTAGGACAGAAATGCGCTGACTACCAACAATATTAAGTAAATGTTAAAATTTGTATACATTTGAAACCCTTATCTATAGATAAAAGTGAATGTGTGTTTGTTTGCTTATTTGTATTTTATACGTGGAGAAAAATCATGATCAATCAATAATGTTAAGTTAAAATTAGTATACCTGTGAAAGTATATATAAATACTAATCTTCGAAATGACATGAGGTAGAATCTTTTATTACCATATTTCCTGTACGAAGTAAATATTATTTATTGCTTGTTTACGAAAATATTTAGATTCTACATTTTCTGTGAGCAATTCAATGACTTCTGCAGGATGACGCAATCTATAGAAGAGTTAATAAATTGCGTTTTACCCAATATCGGACAAAATTTTAAAAACAAGCAATGGTTATGTGAACGCGCGTTACTGGCAGCCAAAAATAACTCCATCAACAGCAACATTCTAAATACCATCGATGGTAATCTAAAAATTTATAAATCAATCGACACTGTTACAAATATATCCAGTCGAATTTTTAAATTCGTTAGATTTACCGGGCTTTCCACCACATGACTTGCAGTTGAAAATTGGTGCTCCTATTATTTTACTAAGAAACATTGATCCACCACGACTTTGTAATGGCACTCGACTTATAGTAAAGAAATTAATGAACAATCTAATCGAGGCGAACATTATAACTGGAAAGTACAATGGATCAGATGTATTGCTGCCACGTATTCCGATGATGACTTCGGAAATGCCATTTGATTTTAAGCGATTGCAGTTTCCTATTTGCCTAGCATTTGCAAGGTCAGTCTTTGCAAGTTTGTGGACTAAATCTAGAAAATCCATGTTTTTCACATGGACAGCTTTATGTTGCATGTTCGCGAGTGGGGAAACCCACAGACTTATTTGTATATGCACCAGAAGGAAAAACCAAAAATATTGTATATCCTAAGGCATTAGAATAAAAAATAATTAATAAAAATAATATATATATCAAACATTAAATAAAAAATGTTTTTCTATAAACTTCTATATTTAACATTAAGGTTATAAATAAGAAACAAATAATGTACTACTTATTAAAATAGACTCTAATTTTAGATAAACTACATAAGTATATTGTAAATCATAATATAATAAGAATTAATTTAAAAGGAAAACTGTAGATTTTAATAACTTAATAAATATATTTGTTTAACTCTAAACTTTTTATTTCATTACGATACGGGTAGCGAAGCACACCGGGTTTTAGCTAGTGTTATTATAAAAATGAAACACTAACAAAATACATTGATTTTTGGGTTTTTTGCTTATATCTCAGCCATTTGGATTTCGATTTTCTCGATTTAAAATAGCAACGGAGCCGGAAGATATTGATGTATCAATCATGTTTGTAAGTTATTTAGGGGATTTGGAAAGTTGATTTCAACATACAGGCGGACATGGCTATATCAACTCCGCTATCTATAACGATCCAGAATATATTTACTTTATAGGGCCGCAAATGAAAAATGTAGAAATTACAATACAAACTTATATATACGCTTGCCACTCATGGTGAAGGGTATAAAAATATGTTCATTCAATCTAAAAATATTGTAGTAGTTAGTCCAATTTAAAAAAAAAAAAAATTTTTAAAATTTATATTTTTAAATGATTTTGATGATTATATTTTTCCCGAACATAAAATATTGGTAGATGACTTTTTAATTTTGGATACAAGACGGAATCATGATGAGATGATAAATTCAATGTATGGTGTTCATTATACAAGTTGTCCATGGTCGACGAATGATGCAACTGAGGGTCCGGATAATTGTAGTTGTATGATGTATAATAAACTAAAATGCAATGTAGAAAATATAATGAACAAATATTATTTGTTACAAAACGTATATAAAACTTTATAGTTGTATTGTTTAATCAAAAATACTTAAATATAAATTTAAAAAAAAAAAGTTGAATAAGCACAATTTTATTATTGAAAAAACAATGAAGGATTGACTTTTGATTTTAATTGAAGTCAAGCACTCAAATTGAACGTTTATTAATTTCACATATATTATAGACTTTAAATTCACTTATAAATTTTTTTTTAAAAAACCAAAAATAAAAAATAAAAAAATAACTGCAAAAATTAAAAACACAAAAAAAGTGTGAAAATTTACATAAACTATAATTATGTATATATTACCAACAAACATTTAAAAAGTTTCAAAACAATACTATTTAAAATGGATGCTTCCTTTAAGTGTTCCGAATGTCTAAAATCTTTCTCCAGCATATAATTTCTCCAATTTCATGAAAGGACTCATGTATCAACTTCCAGGAGTAAAGTAAACCCATCACCAGTGGTTGTGAAGTAGAAAGATTTTTGACATTCTGAACACTTAAAGGAAGCAGCCATTTTAAATATTATTGTTTTGAAACTTTTTAAATGTTTGTTGGTAATATATAAATAATTATAGTATATGAAAATTTTCACACTTTTTTGTGTTTTTAATTTTTGCAGTTATATTTTGATTTTTTATTTTTGGTTTTTAAAAAAAAAAATTTATAAGTGAATTTAAAGTCTATAATATATGTGAAATTAATAAAAGTTCAATTTGAGTGCTTGACTTCAATTAAAATCAAAAGTCAATCCATCATGATTATACACTCCACCACCATAAGTGGTGAATGAGGGTATATATAAGTTTGTCATTCCGTGTGTAACATTGAGAAATATTCATCTGAGACCCAACAAAGTATATATATTATTGATCCTTATGAAATTCTAAGTCGATTGAGCAATGTCCGTCTGTCTGTCTGTGTAAAACACTCTCACGTATAAAATACATAAACAAAATTAATGAAATGTATACCAAAATGTTTATAGTTTGTTTAAGCACTTTGGTATTGATAATCTGCAAAATCGAATTGGTAGAACCAGGGTTATGGATCAAAATGTAAGACAACCTCCAAAAATGTTTATAATTTTCACATGATTTTTGTGACTTTGGGTAAATTCACTGCAGAGAATACCATGAAATTTTGCAATCATTATTTATATGATAAAAGGACAAATTCTGTTGAAAATGGAAAGAATCGGTTCATAATTTCTCGTAGCCCCCATACAAATTTCTTCCCGAAATATGGTGCTATGGTATACAAATGCCCATAGAATTGCAGTATCCATACAAAATTCAGCACAACTAAGTTTCGCGCAAACAGAAATAGCGACTCCAATTTTTTTTTTTTTACCATAGCCCCCATATAAAGTTTACTTCCCAAAATCATTTAAATACACTTAAATATCTTATATATATCGGTATCAGGTTGAAATTCAACTTGCATAATCCCCATGCACATGAAAATCACTTTAGGGAATTTCATGAAGATCGGCCCATAATTGGTTATAGCTCCCACATAAGAACCATTTCCAATACACACATTAATTTTCATAAATATCTGAAAAATATCGTTTTCGAATTAAAATTTTAATTCACAAATGATACTACTAGATTGTGTGAATATCGGTTCTTATTTAACCATAGCTCCCATATAAGGTTCATTTTCGAAAATTACTTTAATACTAAGAAGTTTCTTATAAAAGCTTCTATCTGGTTAAAATTTCAAATAAATATTTCCCATATACACGAAAATCGATGAGTTGAGTTTTATGAAGATCGGCCGATAATTGGTCATAACTCACATAAAAGCACCACTTTCGAAATGCACATTAACCTCTATAAATATTTTAAATATATCGATATCGAAATAAAATTGTATACAGATCAATATATTGTATCAAAAATTTATACTACTGGGTTTTGTGAATATCGGTCCATATTTGACCATAGCACCAATATTAGCCCCATTTTCGATAATCACAATAATACCCACAAAACTCTTGTAAATAATGTTATGGAGAAAAATATCAAGCTAAATAGGCCTCAAATACATAGGCCCATAATCATAGTCAAAAATAAAGAATATTTTAAAAGAAATAAAGTCGTCTTTACTTAAGAGTGGACTTTAGGTCTACCATAGACAAGTTAATGTATACTTCTGACGTTAAAGTCGACTGTAAATATAAAACTAGCAGAAGTTGTTTTTAACCCATTTAACAACAGCATCAGCTGTTCTTCGCCATGTAAAAAAGTTTAACAAAATGTTTAAGTTACAAGATATTGGCAGAGATTTTGCAATTATTGAATACTGAATCAATCAAATTAGTACGAAAATAGAATAAATTTGATATTAATCTTTCCTTTTCTATTTTTCCACCACAATTTCTTTAGTTTCCCGGTACATTTATTGTTTGTCACTTTTAGTTTTTTTTTAATTTTCTAAGTCAGCTGTTCAGCGATGCCACTTGTCTATATTTTATTGTATATTGTATGAAAACATTTTCTACATTTTAGGTGACACCCAGTTAAAGTCGGTTCAATTTAAAACTAAAAGTATGTTTTTGACTATAGTTAGAAAATAATAAAAAGCGGGTTTTCATTTTAAAGTTGTTTTTAAAAAGAACCGACTTTATTGTTTGACTATGATTATGAGCCATAGAAATCACGTTAAAATATTTAATTACTTATATCTTCCAAATAAGTCGCACATCCGAAAAACACACGATACAAACTGTAACAGATATAAATTTCAAGTAGATTTGGTGACTATGGAAAATTCATTAGAACAGAACAAAAATATACTTTTGAAGTTTGACTAATTATATTTGTTTACCCTTTTTATACTCTTTTACTTCACTTGTGGTGAATAAGGAAAATGTTGAGCCAATCGGTAATGTTAACCAATTATTAAGTATATAAATTGTTAAATAGTACGTTTTATTCCTATTATAAAATTATAGACTCTGTTGGAAATGATAGGAATATGTAGTTATTTCAATTACAAATTGATGAATTAGATAACATTTTTATACATTTGAAATAAAATATCTTCTGCGTAAACTAGTTTTTCTAACAATATATAAAATACTACTATAAGGACTGAGATCGAAAAATTCTTAACATATATATATGTTAATAAAAATGAAACCACTTAATTCACAGTTTTGATTTTCTTTTATTTGATTGAAATTATTATTACAATTTACAAAAAAATATTTGTATAGTTGTAATCAATAGTAATGAAATTTTTAAACTTTCTGTCACTTTGTTCGAACAGGTAGTGCCCTTGTGCTCTTCAATTCTCTTTTAACAAGAGTACAATATCTCTCCACTGGCATCAGCTCCAGGCATTTTGGAGGATTTGCTTCTCTTGGTACAAATAACACATTATTGATTTTGTACCACTCAAGTCCTTGCTTACCATAGTGGCAGGATGCCAAATCAGGCCAAAAAAAGTCTTATGAATGGAAGCATCCTCTTTTGTAAACATTCCTAGATGTTAATTTCGGTATTTATAGAGCCCATTGTAACAAATGTTTGGCTTCTTTTGCCACAACTGCATATTGCTTGCCATGCCAAGAACATTTTGGGAAAATTTTCTATCAACGGACAAGTTCCCCCGATATTGTTTAATAATATTGGAATCAGTTTGACGGCAGACCTTTGACTGTTTGGCCAACTTTTTGTAGGACCATGTTGGGTTTTGTTGAAAATATTTAATATTTTTAGTAAGCGCTTCTTTCTCGTGACTCATTTCAATCAGATTAAAAACAAATGAACATAATTGACATTAAAGATAAAAACTGACATGCTTTACAAAGGTAATTTGGCCAAAGAAAATATCAAATAATACTTGGGTTAAAAGTTTTAATAAACAACGTGTGTTAAGAATTTTTCAATCTCAGTCCTTACCACTATATGTCGTAGTCTATGTCGGAAATTTCAATAAAATCGTTTCGGCCGTTTAGTATTTATTGTTTAAGAACAAAAGGTACCAATTTTACCGGTTTTCCCCCTGTTTACCCCTGTTTAGCCTATTGACGCTTCCAAGTAATGATCTATCTACGTTCCAAGTTTCAATACAATCGATTCAGCCGTTTAGGCGTGATGCTCAAACAAATAAACAAACAAACTTACAAAGACATTTATATATTTATATTATACTAGCTTGACCAGGTGCGCTTCGCTACCCCTATCGTAGTAAGAATAATAAGTAAGAATTTTATTTTAAAAAAAGCTGGTCCAAGTATTGAAAGAAAGTTATAGCCTACTAGCAATAAACCCGGTGCGCTTCGCCACCCCAATTGGATGAAAGAAATAGTACTATTAAGTCTCCCTTTGTGAATTAAAGCTAATTCAGGATAACATGCCTCTAGATTCATGTTTATTGAATCATTGTATTGTGGCTTCTAGCTCATTCGAAACGTATTATTATAATAAAAAAGTACCATTTAGACCCACATTTTATATGCCCACACATGATCATTTTTATAGAAAATGCTAAAGAAATGTACCACTAAAGTCACCTTTTGTGAATTCTAACTCATTCCGATTCTTGTGTGCCTAATTTTGAATTTTTAGGTTTAATTTTATAAAATAGTCAAAAAATATTATTAGTTGGAAAAAAGTACCTGTGAGTCCCTTTTTTAGATTCTTATTCGGTCAGGATCATATACCATTCGAAGAACGAAAAAATACAAATTATTTTTGTATTTAAGCTAACTAATTTAATATATTAAAAAAGTTAGTTACTCACTGAGGATCATATATTTTATATTTCTAGGTCCATTATTATAGAAAATTCAAAATATACCATTAGAATAATGAAAAAGCGCCATAATGTTCCCAGTTATAGAATCCTACTTGCTAGAGTCCATATAATATTATGTTCATGTTTCTAGATTTATTATAGAAAATTTAAAAAGTACCATTAGAATAAAGAAAAAGTATTAAGTATTCTCTTTGAGTTTTCACTCACTTAAAACAATATGCAGTTAATTTGGTATTTCTAAATCCATTATTAGAGAAAATTCAAAAAGTACCTTTATAATATGGAAAAAGTAGCATAAAGCCCCCACTTGTGGATTCCCAATCGGTCGGGATCATATAAGCTTTATTTCACAATTCTAAGTTCATTGGTGAAGAAGATACAAAAAGTACTATTCGAATATAGAAAAAGTACCATAAAGACTCCCCATTAAATTCTCACTCCCTTATGACCATATATGTTTAATTTTATGTTTCTAGGTCCATTATTATAGAAAATTTCAAAAGTACCATTAGAATAAAGAAAAAGTAACATAATGTTCCCACTTGTAGATTTTCTTTCGCTTAGGTCTATATAAGCGTTATATCATGTTCATTGGTGAAGAAAATACAAAAAGTACCATTCGAATAAAGTACCAAAAAGTATCCCCTTAGAATTATCATTCACTTAAGAAATTTAAAAAAGTACCATTATAATAAAGAAAAGGTATCACGAAGTATCCCCTTGATTTTTCACTTACTTAGTGCCATATACGCTTAATTTCATATTTATATGTCCATTATTACAGAAAATTCAAAAAGTACCATTAGAAAACAGAAAAAGTACCAAAAGGCAGCCACTTCTCGGGTCCATATAAGCTTTATTTCATGTTTCTAGGTTCATTTGTGAAGAAATTACGAAAAGTACCATTCGAAAAAAGAAAAAGTACAAAAAAGTCCCTTCCTAGAATTCTCACTCACCTAGGACCATATATGCTTAATTCCATGTTTCTAAGTCCATTGCTATAGAAAAGTCAAAAAAGTACCATTAGAATAAAGAAAAAGTACCATGAAGTGTCCGCTTAAATTTTCACTCACTTATTACCATATACGCATAATTTCGTACTTCTATGTCCATTATTACAAAAAAATCAAAAAGTACCATTAAAATAAAAAAAGTACCAAAAAGCCCCCACTTGTGGTTTCCCACTCACTCGGTTCCATATAAACTTTATTTCATGTTTATAGGTTCATTGTTGAAGAAATTCCAAAAAGTACCATTCGATTAAAGAGAAAGTACCAAAAAGTCTCCCCATAAAATTCTCACTCAGGACCATATATGCTTAATTTCATGTTTCTAAGTCAATTGTTATAGAAAATTCAAAAAAGTACTATTAGAATAAAGAAAAAGTACCAAAAGGCAGCCACTTGTGGATTCCCACCCACTCGGGTCCATATAAGCTTTATTTCATGTTTCTAGGTTCATTGTTGAAGAAATTGCAAAAAGTACCATCCGAATAAAGAAAAAGTACCAAAAAGTCTCCTTCTAGAATTCTCACTCACTTAGGACCATATATGCTTTATTTCATGTTTCTATGTCCATTGCTATAGAAAATTCAAAAAAGTACCATTAGCATAAAGAAAAAGTACCATGAAGTATCCAATTGAATTTTTTCTCACTTAGGACCATATACGCCTAATTTCGAATTTCTATGTCCATTATTACAAAAAAATCAAAAAGTACCATTAGAATATTGAAAAAGTACCAAAAATCCCCCACTTGCGGTTTCCCACTCATTCGGGTCCATATAAGCTTTATTTCATGTTTCTAGGTATATTGGTGAAGAAATTACAAAAAGTACCATTAGAATAAAGAAAAAGTACTAAAAAGTCTGCCTCCAGAATTCTCACTCACTTAGGACCATATATGCTTAATTTCATGTTTCTAAATCCATTGCTATAGAAAATTCCAAAAAGTACCTTTAGAATAAATAAAAAGTACCATGAAGTGTCCGCTTGAGTTTTCACTCACTTAGGACCATGTCCATTATTGTGTTCTATGTCCATTATTACAAACAAATCAAAAAGTACCATTAGAATATAGAAAAAGTACCAAAAAGGCAGCCACTTGTGGATTCCCACTCATTCGGGTCCATATAAGCTTTATTTCATGTTTCTAGGTTCATTCGTGAAGAAATTACAAAAAGTACCATTCGAATAAAGAAAAAGTACCAAAAAGTCTGCCTCCAGAATTTTCACTCACTTAGGACCATATATGCTTAATTTCATGTTTCTAAGTCCATTGCTATAGAAAATTCCAAAAAGTACCTTTAGAATAAATAAAAAGTACCATGAAGTGCCCGCTTGAATTTTCACTCAATTAGGACCATATACGCTTAATTTCGTGTTTCTATGTCCATTATTACAAACAAATCAAAAAGTACCATTAGAATATAGAAAAAGTACCAAAAAGGCAGCCACTTGTGGATTCCCATTCACTCGGGTCCATATAGGATTTATTTTATGATTCTAGGTTCATTGTTGAAGAAATTCCAAAAAGTACCATTCGAATAAAGAGAAAGTTCCAAAAAGTCTCCCCATAAAATTCTCACTCAGGACCATATATGCTTAATTTCATGTTTCTAAGTCCATTGTTATAGAAAATTCAAAAAAGTACTATTAGAATAAAGAAAAAGTACCAAAAGGCAGCCACTTGTGGATTCCCACCCACTCGGGTCCATATAAGCTTTATTTCATGTTTCTAGATTCATTGTTGAAGAAATTCCAAAAAGTACCATCCGAATAAAGAAAAAGTACCAAAAAGTCTCCCTCTAGAATTCTCACTCCCTTAGGACCATATATGCTTTATTTCATGTTTCTATGTCCATTGCTATAGAAAATTCAAAAAAGTACCATTCGAATAAAGAAAAAGTACCAAAAAGTCTCCACCTAGAATTCTCACTCACTTAGGACCATATATGCTTAATTTCATGTTTCTAAGTCCATTGAAAATTCATATAGAAAATTCAAAAAAGTACCATTAGAATATAGAAAAAGTACCAAAAAGCCCCCACTTGTGGTTTCCAACTCATTCGGGTCCATATAACCTTTATTTCATGTTTATAGGTTCATTCGTGAAGAAAATACAAAAAGTACCATTCGAATAAAGAAAAAGTACCAAAAAGTCTACCCTCACTCACTTATTACCATATATGCTAAATTTCATGTTTCTAGGTCCATTATTATAGAAAATTGAAAAAGTACCATTAGAATAAAGAAAAAGTACCATAAGTACCACTCTAATATAAAAAAAACTGCGATAGAGTTTCCTCCTAAACTTCTCACTCACTTATTATCATTAATGCTTAATTTCATGTTTCTAGGCCCATTATTAAAGAAAATTCAAAAAGTACCATTAGAAGAACAAAAAAGTACCTATAGTTCAGTTCTCACAAAAAAGTTCTCACAAAAAAGTACCATTAGGAAAAAAAGTACCAAAGGCCCTTTTCCTCCTTGAACACCCCTCAAGTTTGAAATTTAAAAATATTCCATTTTTCCAAAATTGTTTATGCTTAAAGACATGCCTCAAACGATTAAAATCTGTATTAATGTGCTCAAGAAAAATAAGTTTTAAAAAAAGTACCAAACTGTATTCCCGGATTTGGACAATATACATCTTGTCAGTCGAGTTCCAAATAGCACTCTGTTAGTTAATTTTTGCATGAATCCAGGAACCAATGTTAAAAATTTATCAAAATTGGCTGAAAATGTTAAATAAAATGTATTTTACCGTTTTTACCCCCTTTTTGGTACCTTTTTTATCCCCATTGCGGTGTTAAAATTTTAATCAAATAAATTTCTGTATCGTGGTGGGAGCTTAAAATAAAATATTTATATGTCTATATCAATTTGTAGAAAAACATAGTTTATGAAAAAAGTACCAAAAATAAATACAATTTTTATCCCTTAAGGGTTCGAATTTCCAAAAAGTACCAAACTTGTATTTTTTATTTTTTGATATGTAATGAATACGATTTAAAATTTGTTTCTATGTTTAGTAGTTTAAAAGATACATATGGTGCCAAAAAAGTACCAAAATACAGTTTTTACCCGTTTTCTCCCCTAAAAGGTTCGAATTTCGAAAAAGTACAAAATACCTGTCAGCTTATTTTTTAAATGGAGTAACATGCAATTTTAAGTTTTTTTGTATCTTTATTAGTTTCGAAGATATAAGGTTACCGAATTTACCCGTTTTTACCCTTTTTTACCCCCTAAACGTTCGAATTTCCAAAAATCCCTTCTTATCGGATCGTTTTGGGGAGGGAAGAACCAACAGTTAAAATTTCATGATTCTAGCTTCAACCGTTTGGGCTGTGCGATGATGAATCAGTCAGTCAGTCAGTCAGTCAGTCAGTAACGTTACTCTTTTATATATATAGATTGACGCTTCAAAGTAAGGATCTATCTACGTTACAAATTTCAATAAAATCAGTTCAGCCGTTTAGTCGTGATGCTCAAACAAACAAACAAACTTACAAAGACATTTATATATTTACTAGCTTGACCCGGTGCGCTTCGCTAACCCTGTCGTAGTCTATGTTGGAAATTTCAATAAAATCGTTTCGGCCGTTTAGTATTTATTGTTTAAGTTAACTAAAGGTACCAATTTTACCGGTTTTCCCCCTGTTTACCCCTTTCTGGTCCAAGTATTGAAAACATTTATAGCCTATTGACGCTTCCAAGTAAGGATCTATCTACGTTCCAAATTTCAATAAAATCGATTCAGCCGTTTAGGCGTGATGCTCAAACAAACAAACAAACTTACAAAGACATTTATATATTTATATAGATACTAGCTTGACCCGGTGCGCTTCGCTAGCCCTGTCGTAGTCTATGTTGGACATTTCAATAAAATCGTTTCGGCCGTTTAGTATTTATTGTTTAAGAACTAAAGGTACCAATTTTATCGGTTTTCCCCCGGTCTACCCCTTTCTGGTCCAAGTATTGAAAAAAGTTATAGCCTATTGACGCTTCCAAGTAAGGATCTATCTACGTTCCAAATTTCAATAAAATCGATTCAGCCGTTTAGGCGTGATGCTCAAACAAACAAACAAACAAATAAACAAACAAACAAACAAACAAACAAACAAACAAACAAACAAACAAACAAACAAACAAACAAACAAACAAACAAACAAACTTACAAAGACATTTATATATTTATATAGATATAGATATAGATATAGATATAGATGTATAGATAGATTATATAGATAAACTTTTATTTTGTTTAAAAAAGTGGTTTTATTGAAGAAAGACATAATTTGTATATAGTCCAAAATGTGTATTATATCAGAATTTATCTATAATCCATAAAGTGGCTTAAAAAGAAATTCGGTTATAGTCCTAATTCGCTTATAGTCCACAAAAATTGTGCAACTACTGTATTACATTAACATTCTACCAATCTTCATAATCGGAGCTAAGTCCCAATAACAAACACTGAATATGGATATTAGAGTGTTTATACCAATGTAATTTCTATAATTTTCATCTAATTTAGGTGGAGGGTATTTAAGATTCGGCATAGCACTCTAACTTGTTTTTTCAATAATAAAATTTTGCTTATTCAACTTTTTTTTTTAATTTTGAATATAAGTAGGTGTGTTTGGCTGTTGTAGTTTTAGCATCAATAGAAATGCATAAGTACAACTACATATGTATTATGTAATATGTGGATAGAATATAGGAAGTTTGCTCTGGCAGAGTAGGGGAAGAGGTATTTTTGAGGTGGCCACAAGATGAACCTTTATAAGAATAATTAATAAAGATGATACTAACAACAATCAACTTGCTTGTTGTTGTAAGATAATTCATTTACAGTCTTATGCAAAAAAAAACCTTATTATGACCTTAAGGTGTACATTAACAGCCCTATGCATAAAAATTTACAAGAGCTTTATAAACCAATTATAAGCAAATTTTCATAAAGTTGTATTCATAAACGATTAATAGCTCAAAATACATTTGATAAACCTTTAATAAGTATACAAATTTTAAAGTTCGTTCGACCCTTCTTTAAACCTACTATAAAGTATTCTTTTTACATTTTATCTTGAAAAAAGGGAATTTTAAAGATAATTCTTCATAAATTTGCAATAATAGTCGATTTTATTGCAATTGATAAACATAATTTTAACTCCGCTGGGAAATATGGTTCACTTTAATAATATAAGATTTTGTTCCACATTTCTCCGGCAGTGAACTACATGAGGTTCGCAAGTGAGTTTTATTGCCATTTTTGTAATTTATTGTAAACCTGTAACGGCATGTAGTAACTAAATGCGTAAACATTATGGAAGAAGGTCCACACAATCTAATATATCCACTCCGGAATTAAAATTATGTGTTTCCTCATAGAAATTCATTAATTTTTGTTAAAATTTAACAAAATGACAATAAAAATAAATTAATAAAACAAATTATAAAACAGTGATGTTTATTTTATCACAGAATATTCGTCATTCGAATACTTTTAATAATAAAATATATAAAATCGTTCGTATATTAATGCATTTTAGCTTAATATAAATTTACTAGAATCAAATAAAGTTTTTTTCTCTAAATATTAGTTTTTATCTTCAAAAATGTATTATTACTAAAAACAAACAATGAAAAAAAGAGAATTAACGAATATTTTATCCTAGTTGCAAGCAACACTAACAACGAAAAACAGAGAAGCATTGCCAGCTTAAACAAAAAACAGTACATTAGTTATTGTGCCTTTAACAAACGTTTATGAATACTATACTTTTATAAATGATTTTTAAAGCTAAAGTGTTTGTTAACAAATTTGTGTTTTAAATCTACAATAAGTTTTTTTTATGCATATAGCCGTAAGTAGTTAACAACGACTTTTAGCTTAATATTCCATTATTAAAAAGTATATGCAAAAACAGTATTTTAACTACATTTTAATGCTTTTTTTATTTGATGCTGGCAATACCAGTATTTTATTCTGTAAATTTTTCCTTAATGTTATATATGAACGATTATTAGTTCATTTGGTATTCGCGTCTAATATTATTTTTTTATGCTTTTATACAAAATAATTGTTTTTAATAACATAAAAATGGGGTTGTATTTGTTTATTAAATAAAAACAACATATAAATCAAATAAAACAACTAATGTAATTAAAATATTATATTCTGATTAAAGAAACTAATTGAGTAACGTTTTCTTTAAATTTTTTTACGCATCACTAAACTATATTATAAACAAAATTTATATTTTTGGCAAAAATAATAATTTGAGAAAAAATATGAAAATAAAAGGAAAGGATCTGAAAATTGGAACGAAGAGGATAAGGTAAGTGCAGTTTATTCCAAATTATGTACTTTTCATTAATATTTTTGTTTATAGATGCTGCTGAAGGAGTTAATAATAAAAAAAAAGTATTCATATTGTTTTTTATTTAATTTGTTTTGTAATTTATTGTTAACCTGTAACGGCATGTAGTAACTAAATGAGTAAGCATCGTGGAAGAAGGTCCACAGAATCTAATATACCCACTCCGGAATTAAAATTATGTGTTTCCACATAGGAATTCATTCAATTTTGTTAAAATTTAACAAAATGACAATAAAAATAAATTAATAAAACAAATTATAAAACAGTGATGTTTATTTTATCACAGAATATTCGTCATTCGAATACTTTTAATAATAATTGAACTAAAATATATAAAAACGTTTGTATATTAATGCATTTTAGCTTAGAATAAATTTACTAGAATCAAATATATATATATTTTTTTTTTTCTAAATACTTTAGTTTTTTTTCTTCAAGAATATATAATTACTAAAAACAAACAATGAAAAAAAGAGAATTAACGAATATTTTATCCTAATTGCAAGCAACACTAACAACGAAAAAGGGAAAATATCAGAGAAGCATTGCCAGCTTAGACAAAAAATAGTATATTAGTTATTGTGCCTTTAACAAAGGTTTATGAATACTATACTTTTATGAATGATTTTGAAAGCTAAAGTGTTTGTTAACAAATTTGTGTTTTAAATCTACAATAAGTTTTTTTATGCATATAGCCGTTATGCAAAAAAACTTACAACATACTTACTAACCGTTGTTAAGCTAAATTCGATAAAAGTATATCCAAAAACGAAAATTAGCTTAAAACACCTGTAGTAAACCATTGTTAAATATATGAAATTTAATAATGGTTCAACCCTACTTTAAACCTATTTTAAAGTCAAATGTCAATATTTTATTACAATTTATAACTGTTGACGTTTTGTGAAAAATATTAATTCTTAATATTTTAAATAAATTATAAACAAATTAAATAAATAAAAAACAATATGGATACTTTTTTTGTTATTTACTCCTTCAGCAGCATCTATAAACAAAAATAATAATGAAAAGTACATAAATTGGTATAAACTGCACTTACCTTATCCTCTTCGTTCCAATTTTCAGATTTTTTCCTTTTATTTTCATATTTTTTTCTCAAATTATTATTTTTGCCAAAAATATAAATTTTGTTTATAAAATAGTTTAGTGATGCGTAAAATATCAAAACAAATTTAAAGAAAACGTTACTCGATTACTTTCTTTAATCAGAATATAATATTTTAATTACATTAGTTGTTTTATTTGATTTATATGTTGTTTTTATTAAATAAACAAATACAACCCCATTTTTATGTTATTAAAAACAATTATTTTGTATAAAAGCATAAAAAATAATATCAGAAACGAATGCCAAATGAACTAATAATCGTTCATATACAACATTAAGGAGAAACTTAAATAATTTCTTGACATATACATTTTTACATTTCATGAAAGTTTAATTCCTTGCTCTCCATAACTGTTTAAAATTTTTAAATCGTTCTAAAAATGTGTAAATTAGAGGTACTAAAGTACTACGGCCTACCCTAAAACAGTTTTAAAAAAAACTCAAAATGTTGAGGGTGTTTCAAAATCTTTGAAAACGGTTTTAAACTTTAAACTTAGAAAGCATTTTTTTAAAATATCATACATTTGCTACCAATGGAGTTTTATTTTAACTCTGCTGTAGCTGAACATGTTTTTCAAAAATGCAACCTTTGGGCTTTGTAAATATTGGGGCTTCAAAGTCTACGTATATTTCCAAAAAAAACTAAGCTAAACGGCTGTTACCAAATGTCAGTTGTTAATACTATTAAAACTAAAGAAAAAGTACATAAAAACACCTCTTTTATTTGTCTTAACATATCACTTTTATACAAAAACTAAAAAAAATCAAAAATGTATTTTTAACCGATCATTACTTATTTAATTATGATTCGATTTTTAAGATTAAAAAAGCAAATTAAAGCTTAAAGTCCCACCTATTCAACAAAAAAAATCTTACAAAAATCCTCATCCATTCAATGGTATGATTGAGAATTTGATATGAGAAATTGGATATTCTTTACTTTTGATTTCTCAAGTTTTATTAAATCTAATGAAAAAATCGTTTAAATGGAAAACATTTCAATTATATTCTTTTTCAAGAGCTTATTTCAGAAGATCTCACTAAAGAAACTCACATGTGTATAAAAAAGGATCTCAGATACCATACTTTTTTTTGCTATTACTTTCTTTGTTGAATTGTTATGATTTCTTTGTTTCTTATGATTTTGTTGTTTTTATTTATAAAATGCTTAAATAAGTATACAAAATTTGTGGTTCCATTTTCAATTTAAAATAAAAAATATTCGGTTAATCGAATAATTTAAAATTAACCGATTATTAACCGATTAAATCTAAACCCCGATTAATTATTTGCTCGATTAACCGATTAATCCAGAAACCCGATTAATTGAATACCCCACTGTATGCACGCAACACAGTGGGGGATCTGAAAAAAAGTGGAAATTGGCTATAGAGGAGGTGTTGATAAGTTTAAGTTTTGAATTCGGGCTTAAACAACCAAGGGGGGCCGAGCCACAATGCCCCAAAGTGGGGCACCTCGGGTATATCAAAAATTAAAAATGATGCCAAAATTTTTTGCGATCCGATTTGAAAGATTTTTATATATATGGAATGGCCTACCTTGGTCTACTATTTTGCTAATAACGGATCCAATTCTTTCCCGATTTCTTGATTTTCTTGAAGTGTCTTTTTCTGAATTAACAATAAATTTATTAATAATCTTAAAAAAGAAATGTTAAAAAATATCTACTGGGTCAAAAGTGATGTGCATTCAAACATAAAAAAAATAAAAAAGTCGTTTTTCCGCAAAAAAAATAAAATTTTACTTTTCAAATGCGAATAACTCGTAAACTATAAGAGATAATATATGGCTAAAGCAATGTTTTTTGTTGATCTCGTCTAGTACGTTCCATATATATAAAAATCTTTCAAATCGGATCGCAAACAAAAATTTGGCATCATTTTTAATTTTTGATATATATAATGCCCCACTTTGGGGCATTGTGGCTCGGCCCCCCTTGGTTGTTTAAGCCCGAATTCAAAACTTAAACTTATCAACAACTCCTCTATAGCCATGGGAAATTTTATTAAAATCGAACTATTCGTTTAGAAGTTACAGATTTATTTCCACTTTTTTTTCAGATCCCCCACTGTGAGCAAGTGGAAAGCAACAACACTTTCGTATGCTTTGCTGGTAAGCATTGTCGACAGCGATCATCAATGTAGATTTTGTTTTTGTTTATCGTATGGTATTGTTTAAAAAAGTGTGTATTTTTGTCTTTGTATGTTTTGGTTTTTACAACAAAAAATATTGAATAAAAATTAGTTTTTCTTTAAATGTATTAGTGTTTGCTCTTCCATAAGGAACTTTTGGGTACCCCTGGTTTAGAAGTTACAGATTTATTTCCACTATTTTCATTTTCCACACTGTGCGACGTCAAACAGAATTAGGGTGAATGTATTTAACACACATTTTCGTTTTCAATTGTTTACCTTTTTGGAGATAAGAAATAGGATTTTTATTGAAAGTTTAGAGTCAACTGACTATTAAAATCATTTTGGAATTTACAAGTGTCGAGTTTTTTATTTTAAAAACTGAAAATGGCAAAAATGGAATTGTTAACCGCATTAAAAAGAATGGTAAACATTTGTAAAATTTTTAAATTATTATAAAAAACATGCCGAAATGTACGAAAAAACAAGTAACATTCAGTATTAAAAATATTTATATAAACTTGTTCAAATTAACTTTGTTTTTAAACACAATTAAAAACCTGGGCTCGAATTACCACATTCGTTATAACCCCCAAGCAAATATTTGTATGCTTATTAGATTTGATTAATACAAAAAATCTAATTAAAATTGATTAAATTTGAGGCCAACCATTATTTATCAAAAAAATACAAAATAATACACAATTTAATATTTTTACGTAGAAAATTTTTTATTTATGGGAAAAGATTTAATTTTACAAGTTTATTTTGTGAATATATCACAAGGAATAACCTTCAAAAAATATTTAATTAAAACGTTGTGCCTTTTCCCATGCAGCCATAGGTCCATGTTCTGGCCTGTATTTCACGTTGCAACCATCTTGTTCAAAACGATTATCATCACGCAATTCTTCGTAACGTTCACGTTCGTACTTAGTGAATCCCCATTTTTTAGAGACATAAATCTAAAGAGAAAAAGAAACCATCATAAATTATAACCTACAAAATGCATCTGCTTTTTAAAGTATTTAAAATTGCGTAAATTGTGGGATATATAAATTTAAAGTGGCTGTTTAGTAGAGGAGATGTTTCAAACTCCGCTATCTTTAGTGTTCATGAAATGAGTTGCGGATGGTATATTTAAAAATGAGCACAGAAATAAAAAATCATATCTGAAATAAATTTCTACACAGGGACATAACTGTTATAACTGTTTATCTAAATTTTTTTAAAAAAAGGTCTCTGAATAACAGTAAAAAATAACCAATTTTATTTTGGTCTTTGATAACCATTATAAATTATTTTAATTTTTTTTTGGTCTTCTGTAAACGTTATGAAAGATTTTTCTTTTTTTGGGTATTCCATAATCATTAAAAGTAACCAAAAAGTTTCTTGGTGTTATGGACCTGGTTTTCTTTCATTTTTAAATAGACGGAGAAAAATAAATCGGTTCAGAATTTCATAAGAATCATGAATATTTATGATTATAAACAGTTTTCTTTTAAAATGTACAATATGTTGGAGCTATGACTAATTATGGATCTATCGGCATAAAATTAGGTGACATGTCTTCTGTCTATATTAAATTTATTTGTATTGAATTTTATTTAAATACCAAAATTTTGAAGAGATTTATAGTATTTAAAATTATTTTCGGAAGTGGGCCTTATAAGCGAGCTATGACTTATTATGAACCAATCGTCACAGAATTTAGTAGCCCGAGTTCGATTTATATAAAACTTATTTGTGCCAAATTTGGATATCTATATAACAAATATATTTATTAGAGCTTATCTATTTTCAGATAGGGCAGTCGTATGGGGGCTAGGTGAAATAATAGACCGACTCCAACCAAATTCTATAGGCTTCATCCTGGGGCACAGCACCATAGTGGTGTAGAGTATAAATATTTGTAATGGCTTTAGTCTATAGAAGACCAAAAAAAAAATAAAAATCTTTGATAATGGTTATCAAAGACCCAAAAAAAAAAATAGAAATCTTTCATTTGGTTATCAAGACCGAAAAAAAATAAAAATCTTTCATATTCGTGAAAGACCAAAAAAAAAAATATTTTATAATGGTTATCAAAGACTAAGAGCCAATTTTTGACTTCGTATTTAAATATTAATTATATTTAAGTTCTATTTAAATACGAAAATGAGTTTCTCAGTGTTTTTTTAAATGATACTTAAGTGGCCAACGTTGGCCATTTAAATTCTATTTAAGTTTCATAAGCTACCATATGTTTTTAACACCTGTCTTTTGTTGTCTGTTTTTTGTTCACTCTATTGTAGCGCTGTATTTTTTTACGGGATCTAACAAAAACTACTCTTCCGATGTGGTGAAGTTGGGGCTTCTTTTGAGCATTTTCCTACAAATATATTATTGTTTAATAACCTTTTTTTTCCTATTTGGCAAAATGTATCAATTTGTGTTTTGCTTGAACAGCTGTTTTATACAAAACTATCGATAATTTTTTGATATTTAGTAGTGCTACCACACTTTTATCTTATTTAAATAAGAAAAATTATATAGCACTGAAAAACTCAAACTGTTTTCAAATACCATTTAAATTTAAGTAAAAATTAACTAAATACATATTTAAATACGAATTCAAAAACTGGGCATAAAATTTTTTTGAGTTATTTATAATTGTTATTAAGGGACCTATTTTTTAAAGCCTTCTATATTTTTTCCAAATTTAAAAACTATGAACAAATTAATAAAATTATTAAGGCTCCTCATCAGTGTTGCCAGGAGCTGGCAAAAAAAGAAGCTATATAGACTTCAAAAAAAGGTCAGAAAAAGCCAAACTGCTTTAAAAAAAAAGCCAACAAAAAAAACTAAAATATTACAAATTAAGAATTTAGGTTTATATATATTTTTAAATAAAAAATTAGAAAATATGTTCATAAAATTCATAAAAGTAAATAAAATTATAAACATTAATCATTAACAATATATTTGCATATATATTTTTGTACAGACAAAACTCAAATTTTGTTTTTTTTTTGAATTTAAGTATGTACTAAGTATTTACTATTTTAGTGTTTCGAAATTACTATATAAAATATACATTAATATATTTTCAGCCTTTTAACGATACATGTATAATTATAAATCAGGTATAATAGTTTTATCATAATCGGAAGAATCAGAACTAGAATTTGCGTAAATATAAATAAAATATAATAAAATATAATAAATAATAAATAAATATTTTTTAATGATAATTTAATATTCAATAATGCATTAAACATTTTTAGCTTTACAATTTTCATTGTACTAAAAAGTCGTTCAACCTCTGCATTAAGTACTTAAAGGAAGTACTAATACGTTAAACACTGGATTAACCATGTCTGAAAGTTGACATTGTTGGTTCTATATTTGTCCATTTGTAGTTTAAAATATTCTGCCCTGAGCCATAATCTTCGTAATTTCATTAACAGTTTAATTTTTCACATACATAATATATTTTTTTGGTTTTACGAGTACTATTTTAAGTGTATTATCAACGGATAGAAAATCGATTTAGCGAAGAGTTTTCATATGATAATCTTTGTCGCAATTGCTCAATTAGTTTAATTTTCCGTATTATTTTTTCAGAATCTTCACTAATTAAACCTTTCTTTATTTTATCTCTCATTCTTCAAAATTATATGAAAAATGTGGAGAAAACATTAAACAATTTTCAATTGTGGATGATAATGGATCAACTTCTTTGCATTGTATTACAATTTGAAAACACAAACTATGGAGAAGAAATTTTAAATCAGAAAACAGCTTTGTCGGATCCGCTGAATTGCTTACAAATGATTTATTTACTTTTTGTACTTTATGCAATATTGGTTTCAAAAAAAGATAATACACCAAATTATAATCAGTATATTAAATGTTTGGCATTGTAGCATTGTTGGTTTTTAAAGGCTGGGTTAGCCGACCGTTGATGTAATGTAACCGTAATGTTGACTTAACGTAACACTTTATTGCGATTATAGAACACTAAAAACGTGTCATATGTTTTTGACATAAACAAACACAACAAAATATAGCCGGAACTATATTTGTTGTATAAACTTTCATTGGCCTGTACCAATAAAATCAATTGTTCGTCGTTCATTTTAATAAATACAAATTAAATACGTTTTGTTTAATATTACGTTTTTCTGAATATTTCGCGCTTGTTCCTGATTGAAATTGTCAAAATTTAAGCTGTTTGAAAGTGTTATCAACACAATTCTTTGAAATACTGTTCAAGCGACTTTATAATTTTTTTCTGCGATTTAAAAAAAAAAAAAATTATTAAACTTTGTTTGGTAATAGTACTTACATATAAACCGTATTTATTTACACATAATTGGTAAATGCACAAGGTCTCTTATTATGTCATATTGTCATAATCCCCTAATATTTCACAATGATTTTTATTGCTTTTCAAACAAAAAATGTCCTGAAATAATATTTTCTATGCTATGTTTATTGTGTTATCGTAACGAACTAGCAGAGACCAACGCCGAATGCCTTAGAGTCGGTTAAGCCGAGCCGCCGAGTCGTGATATATTAGGACATTATGACAATATGACTGATAAGAGACCTTGTGAATTGACCAAATGTATTTATTCATCATCATTGTCCATTAGGAGACAATTATAAATATTATTTATTACCTTGTCATAGAGACTTTATTTATTAAAGGTCCGATAACTTAAAAATTAATTAAATTCGTATTGTTCTTTATACTAAGGGCCATTTTTACTTGTAATAGCAAAAGTTAACTTTAAGGGTACCTTTTTATATTGCTTAAAGTTGACTTTTACTATTTCGAACACAAAGGCAAGTTGTAATATTGGCCCGAAGTAGTATAGTAATTTGTGTATACAAACTTAATACTTTCGTTTTCGACGATTATTAGTATACATTTTATAAATGCTTGTATGAATTAATTTGTATAATAAGTAAATATTACCATAACATTAAAAAGTTTTGTTTATTTGTTTATTTATATTATTGAAATATTTAAAAAAAATTTTAGAACATTGAAAATATTTTTAAGCGTTCTGTGCAAAATAAGTATTTTTTATACAAGGCTTTTATATGAAAATTCTTAAACAAAAATTAAGAAATACTATATTTTTGACTTATTTTGCATGTCACGTAGAAACGTAAAGAAATTCTGTTTTTAACAGGTTCAGACGTTACAGTTACGTTACATTTTGTCACTATAACTGCTTTAACTACTTTACACACAATAGAAACGATCAGCTGTTCCGTTTCATTAAGGATACATTACAGTACGGTCGGCTAACCCAGCCTTAACTCGAAGTATACATACACAATATGTTTAACGGCTATTTCAAATGACAGCCATCGAGTATCACAAGCCTTCGAGAGTCTGTGGGACTCTTGTCCATTATATAACGATGAAAATAATGTGTAATAACTATTTTGTCTTGAAAGTGAATTTGCTAGACATTTATAGCTTTCAGATATAAAATACTCTATTTCATTTTGAAGCACTTGATATTGGCAATTGATATTTGTTCTTTTAATACTGAATACTAGAGTATGTTGAAAAGCTAATTGAAAAACAGTAATGAATTAAAATAAAAATGCCTCACAAATATAAATTTAGCATTTTATTTACTCTTTAGCCTCGAAATTTTGGTTTTAGCTTCTAGACTTTTTTAATTTCAAAAAAGGCTATTTTGAAATTAAAAAAAAAGCTAGAAAAAAGCCACGAAGCTAAAACCAAAATTTCGAGGCTAAAGAGTAAATAAAAAGGCTAAATTTAGCCTCAAAAAGGCTAAACTGGCAACACTGCTCCTCATGTAAACGCTTAAATGCCTCGCAAACTGTGCAATCTGTGCATTTTTACACTCTCGCAAATGAACTGTCAAAAACTGTTTGGAAATTTGTTTGCACACCTCCGATATGTTTGCGTGAATTTATGGTAATAACCATTCTAAGATCTAGTTTCTGGGATAAAGATAATCTAAATTCTTCGTTTAAACCTAGATTAAACTAAAAATTGTGTTTCCCACTAATTGTTGGCGAGTTAAACCTAAGTATAATATGCCAAAACACAAACAACTGAAAAATAAAATAAACAATTCAGCACTTTGTTTGACTTGCTTTATTAACATCAATATAATTTTTAATATACATTTTATAAACTTTAATGTCACTTTTTCGTTTACAAAGTTAAAATTTACATAAAAAGTTATGTACGCTGTTGCTTTTTCTTATAAAATTTAAAGTATTGCCATATTTATATGAAAAATATTGAGGAATGCACATGTGATTTGACTGAAAAGTATGGCAATGGTGACAAAATTGACAGACTGTAATCTAGTAGTGAGAAACACAATCATTGGTTAAATCCCGGCTAAATATATTTCAGGTTTAATATAACAGCGTGTTAAGCTGAGTTTAACTGACAAGTAAGAAATTAGCTCTAAGACAAATAAGCAAGAACAATTTTAAAATATGAAACAGTGATCTGCGAAAGATCATATAGGAGACAGATGTAATATCACTCTTGACCAGCGGTCACCTATCGTTAATAAAAGAATGCAAAATTATCACTACAGAAGATATACATACCACTAATGGACAGTTTTTGACTTCGTATTTAAATACTTATTTAAACTACATATATATATAAAAATTAAATGGTTCATCATCTCACGTGATGCCATTATATAATATATTGCCTCCTTTTCACTTCTCATTTTTCTTAATAAGAGAAGTAGCTACCGAGCGTCTAGTTTTTACTTAAAATTAAGTGGTATTAATTACATGTCGAGTTTTTCAGTGCTATATAATATTTCTTATTTAAATAAGATAAAAGTACGGTAGCACTACTAAATATCAAAAAAAAAATTATAAATGACCCATGTCATTTAAAAAGGCACTGAGAAACTCATTTTCGTATTTATATAGAATTTAAATATAATTGATATTTAAATACGAAGTCAAAAATTGGCTTTAAGTTCTAAAAAGCAATTGGTACTAGCCAACAAAAATATATTAATTTAAATAAATGTATATCAAGTAACTTAATTATATTATCACCATAAAAGCGAGGTTTATGTGAAATTTTGTGAAAAATGTGCTATATATCTAGAAAAATAGTAGTATTTTTTGTTAAAACTAAATTGAGTGCAGTAGCAGACGAGTAACTTAATTGTATGTCCTATAAGTTATGAAGTTCTTTTTAAGGGATTCTAACAATAGAATTTCAATCAACAAAATAAACACTAATAAATAACGCCACTATGTCCAAAATTTGTTGTTTACTATTTTAATCAACATTAGAATCTTCTGATTTTATTTCCTTATTTAAGCCAATATTATTTATACTCTTTAATACGCATTTTGAAACTTCTAGCATAAATTTAATTTTTATCACCATAAGTGGTGAATGAGGGTATATATAATTTTGTCATTCCGTGTGTAACATTGAGATTATTGATCCTTATGAAATTCTAAGTCGAGTGAGCTATTTCCGTCTGTGTAAAACAAAATACACAAACAAACTTAGTAAACTATCAAAAAAATGTTTATTATTGTTCTAAGCAGTTTGGTTTTGAAAATCATTAAAATCGGTGCAGTAGGCCCAAAGTTATGAATCAAAATGTGAGACTACCTACAAAAAAAAATTGATAATTTTCATATATTTTTTGTTATTTCTGTAAATATATTGCAGATAATTCCATAAAATTTTACACTCGTTCTTTTTATGTTAAAAGAACTATGTTGAAAATTTAAAGAATCGGTCCATGATTTATCGCTATTGAGTTGAAATTCGACACAAATAATCCCCATATATACAAAAGTCGCTGCACCGAATTCTATGATTTGGTTCAGATTTGTTTATAGCTCTCATATAAGGACCACTTCCGAAAAACACATTAACCTGCATAAATATTCAAAAAATATCAATATCAAACCAAGATCCGTAAATTATTTTTGGTAGTCATACTACAGGATTATGTGAATATCGGTCCATATTTGACCGTAGCTCCCATATAAGGTCCATAATCATTAAAAGTAACCAAAAAGTTTCTTGGTGTTATGGACCTGGTTTTCTTTCATTTTTAAATAGACGGAGAAAAATAAATCGGTTCAGAATTTCATAAGAATCATGAATATTTATGATTATAAACAGTTTTCTTTTAAAATGTACAATATGTTGGAGCTATGACTAATTATGGATCTATCGGCATAAAATTAGGTGACATGTCTTCTGTCTATATTAAATTTATTTGTATTGAATTTTATTTAAATACCAAAATTTTGAAGAGATTTATAGTATTTAAAATTATTTTCGGAAGTGGGCCTTATAAGCGAGCTATGACTTATTATGAACCAATCGTCACAGAATTTAGTAGCCCGAGTTCGATTTATATAAAACTTATTTGTGCCAAATTTGGATATCTATATAACAAATATATTTATTAGAGCTTATCTATTTTCAGATAGGGCAGTCGTATGGGGGCTAGGTGAAATAATAGACCGACTCCAACCAAATTCTATAGGCTTCATCCTGGGGCACAGCACCATAGTGGTGTAGAGTATAAATATTTGTAATGGCTTTAGTCTATAGAAGACCAAAAAAAAAATAAAAATCTTTGATAATGGTTATCAAAGACCCAAAAAAAAAATAGAAATCTTTCATTTGGTTATCAAGACCGAAAAAAAATAAAAATCTTTCATATTCGTGAAAGACCAAAAAAAAAAATATTTTATAATGGTTATCAAAGACTAAGAGCCAATTTTTGACTTCGTATTTAAATATTAATTATATTTAAGTTCTATTTAAATACGAAAATGAGTTTCTCAGTGTTTTTTTAAATGATACTTAAGTGGCCAACGTTGGCCATTTAAATTCTATTTAAGTTTCATAAGCTACCATATGTTTTTAACACCTGTCTTTTGTTGTCTGTTTTTTGTTCACTCTATTGTAGCGCTGTATTTTTTTACGGGATCTAACAAAAACTACTCTTCCGATGTGGTGAAGTTGGGGCTTCTTTTGAGCATTTTCCTACAAATATATTATTGTTTAATAACCTTTTTTTTCCTATTTGGCAAAATGTATCAATTTGTGTTTTGCTTGAACAGCTGTTTTATACAAAACTATCGATAATTTTTTGATATTTAGTAGTGCTACCACACTTTTATCTTATTTAAATAAGAAAAATTATATAGCACTGAAAAACTCAAACTGTTTTCAAATACCATTTAAATTTAAGTAAAAATTAACTAAATACATATTTAAATACGAATTCAAAAACTGGGCATAAAATTTTTTTGAGTTATTTATAATTGTTATTAAGGGACCTATTTTTTAAAGCCTTCTATATTTTTTCCAAATTTAAAAACTATGAACAAATTAATAAAATTATTAAGGCTCCTCATCAGTGTTGCCAGGAGCTGGCAAAAAAAGAAGCTATATAGACTTCAAAAAAAGGTCAGAAAAAGCCAAACTGCTTTAAAAAAAAAGCCAACAAAAAAAACTAAAATATTAAAAATTAAGAATTTAGGTTTATATATATTTTTAAATAAAAAATTAGAAAATATGTTCATAAAATTCATAAAAGTAAATAAAATTATAAACATTAATCATTAACAATATATTTGCATATATATTTTTGTACAGACAAAACTCAAATTTTGTTTTTTTTTTGAATTTAAGTATGTACTAAGTATTTACTATTTTAGTGTTTCGAAATTACTATATAAAATATACATTAATATATTTTCAGCCTTTTAACGATACATGTATAATTATAAATCAGGTATAATAGTTTTATCATAATCGGAAGAATCAGAACTAGAATTTGCGTAAATATAAATAAAATATAATAAAATATAATAAATAATAAATAAATATTTTTTAATGATAATTTAATATTCAATAATGCATTAAACATTTTTAGCTTTACAATTTTCATTGTACTAAAAAGTCGTTCAACCTCTGCATTAAGTACTTAAAGGAAGTACTAATACGTTAAACACTGGATTAACCATGTCTGAAAGTTGACATTGTTGGTTCTATATTTGTCCATTTGTAGTTTAAAATATTCTGCCCTGAGCCATAATCTTCGTAATTTCATTAACAGTTTAATTTTTCACATACATAATATATTTTTTTGGTTTTACGAGTACTATTTTAAGTGTATTATCAACGGATAGAAAATCGATTTAGCGAAGAGTTTTCATATGATAATCTTTGTCGCAATTGCTCAATTAGTTTAATTTTCCGTATTATTTTTTCAGAATCTTCACTAATTAAACCTTTCTTTATTTTATCTCTCATTCTTCAAAATTATATGAAAAATGTGGAGAAAACATTAAACAATTTTCAATTGTGGATGATAATGGATCAACTTCTTTGCATTGTATTACAATTTGAAAACACAAACTATGGAGAAGAAATTTTAAATCAGAAAACAGCTTTGTCGGATCCGCTGAATTGCTTACAAATGATTTATTTACTTTTTGTACTTTATGCAATATTGGTTTCAAAAAAAGATAATACACCAAATTATAATCAGTATATTAAATGTTTGGCATTGTAGCATTGTTGGTTTTTAAAGGCTGGGTTAGCCGACCGTTGATGTAATGTAACCGTAATGTTGACTTAACGTAACACTTTATTGCGATTATAGAACACTAAAAACGTGTCATATGTTTTTGACATAAACAAACACAACAAAATATAGCCGGAACTATATTTGTTGTATAAACTTTCATTGGCCTGTACCAATAAAATCAATTGTTCGTCGTTCATTTTAATAAATACAAATTAAATACGTTTTGTTTAATATTACGTTTTTCTGAATATTTCGCGCTTGTTCCTGATTGAAATTGTCAAAATTTAAGCTGTTTGAAAGTGTTATCAACACAATTCTTTGAAATACTGTTCAAGCGACTTTATAATTTTTTTCTGCGATTTAAAAAAAAAAAAAAATTATTAAACTTTGTTTGGTAATAGTACTTACATATAAACCGTATTTATTTACACATAATTGGTAAATGCACAAGGTCTCTTATTATGTCATATTGTCATAATCCCCTAATATTTCACAATGATTTTTATTGCTTTTCAAACAAAAAATGTCCTGAAATAATATTTTCTATGCTATGTTTATTGTGTTATCGTAACGAACTAGCAGAGACCAACGCCGAATGCCTTAGAGTCGGTTAAGCCGAGCCGCCGAGTCGTGATATATTAGGACATTATGACAATATGACTGATAAGAGACCTTGTGAATTGACCAAATGTATTTATTCATCATCATTGTCCATTAGGAGACAATTATAAATATTATTTATTACCTTGTCATAGAGACTTTATTTATTAAAGGTCCGATAACTTAAAAATTAATTAAATTCGTATTGTTCTTTATACTAAGGGCCATTTTTACTTGTAATAGCAAAAGTTAACTTTAAGGGTACCTTTTTATATTGCTTAAAGTTGACTTTTACTATTTCGAACACAAAGGCAAGTTGTAATATTGGCCCGAAGTAGTATAGTAATTTGTGTATACAAACTTAATACTTTCGTTTTCGACGATTATTAGTATACATTTTATAAATGCTTGTATGAATTAATTTGTATAATAAGTAAATATTACCATAACATTAAAAAGTTTTGTTTATTTGTTTATTTATATTATTGAAATATTTAAAAAAAATTTTAGAACATTGAAAATATTTTTAAGCGTTCTGTGCAAAATAAGTATTTTTTATACAAGGCTTTTATATGAAAATTCTTAAACAAAAATTAAGAAATACTATATTTTTGACTTATTTTGCATGTCACGTAGAAACGTAAAGAAATTCTGTTTTTAACAGGTTCAGACGTTACAGTTACGTTACATTTTGTCACTATAACTGCTTTAACTACTTTACACACAATAGAAACGATCAGCTGTTCCGTTTCATTAAGGATACATTACAGTACGGTCGGCTAACCCAGCCTTAACTCGAAGTATACATACACAATATGTTTAACGGCTATTTCAAATGACAGCCATCGAGTATCACAAGCCTTCGAGAGTCTGTGGGACTCTTGTCCATTATATAACGATGAAAATAATGTGTAATAACTATTTTGTCTTGAAAGTGAATTTGCTAGACATTTATAGCTTTCAGATATAAAATACTCTATTTCATTTTGAAGCACTTGATATTGGCAATTGATATTTGTTCTTTTAATACTGAATACTAGAGTATGTTGAAAAGCTAATTGAAAAACAGTAATGAATTAAAATAAAAATGCCTCACAAATATAAATTTAGCATTTTATTTACTCTTTAGCCTCGAAATTTTGGTTTTAGCTTCTAGACTTTTTTAATTTCAAAAAAGGCTATTTTGAAATTAAAAAAAAAGCTAGAAAAAAGCCACGAAGCTAAAACCAAAATTTCGAGGCTAAAGAGTAAATAAAAAGGCTAAATTTAGCCTCAAAAAGGCTAAACTGGCAACACTGCTCCTCATGTAAACGCTTAAATGCCTCGCAAACTGTGCAATCTGTGCATTTTTACACTCTCGCAAATGAACTGTCAAAAACTGTTTGGAAATTTGTTTGCACACCTCCGATATGTTTGCGTGAATTTATGGTAATAACCATTCTAAGATCTAGTTTCTGGGATAAAGATAATCTAAATTCTTCGTTTAAACCTAGATTAAACTAAAAATTGTGTTTCCCACTAATTGTTGGCGAGTTAAACCTAAGTATAATATGCCAAAACACAAACAACTGAAAAATAAAATAAACAATTCAGCACTTTGTTTGACTTGCTTTATTAACATCAATATAATTTTTAATATACATTTTATAAACTTTAATGTCACTTTTTCGTTTACAAAGTTAAAATTTACATAAAAAGTTATGTACGCTGTTGCTTTTTCTTATAAAATTTAAAGTATTGCCATATTTATATGAAAAATATTGAGGAATGCACATGTGATTTGACTGAAAAGTATGGCAATGGTGACAAAATTGACAGACTGTAATCTAGTAGTGAGAAACACAATCATTGGTTAAATCCCGGCTAAATATATTTCAGGTTTAATATAACAGCGTGTTAAGCTGAGTTTAACTGACAAGTAAGAAATTAGCTCTAAGACAAATAAGCAAGAACAATTTTAAAATATGAAACAGTGATCTGCGAAAGATCATATAGGAGACAGATGTAATATCACTCTTGACCAGCGGTCACCTATCGTTAATAAAAGAATGCAAAATTATCACTACAGAAGATATACATACCACTAATGGACAGTTTTTGACTTCGTATTTAAATACTTATTTAAACTACATATATATATAAAAATTAAATGGTTCATCATCTCACGTGATGCCATTATATAATATATTGCCTCCTTTTCACTTCTCATTTTTCTTAATAAGAGAAGTAGCTACCGAGCGTCTAGTTTTTACTTAAAATTAAGTGGTATTAATTACATGTCGAGTTTTTCAGTGCTATATAATATTTCTTATTTAAATAAGATAAAAGTACGGTAGCACTACTAAATATCAAAAAAAAAAATTATAAATGACCCATGTCATTTAAAAAGGCACTGAGAAACTCATTTTCGTATTTATATAGAATTTAAATATAATTGATATTTAAATACGAAGTCAAAAATTGGCTTTAAGTTCTAAAAAGCAATTGGTACTAGCCAACAAAAATATATTAATTTAAATAAATGTATATCAAGTAACTTAATTATATTATCACCATAAAAGCGAGGTTTATGTGAAATTTTGTGAAAAATGTGCTATATATCTAGAAAAATAGTAGTATTTTTTGTTAAAACTAAATTGAGTGCAGTAGCAGACGAGTAACTTAATTGTATGTCCTATAAGTTATGAAGTTCTTTTTAAGGGATTCTAACAATAGAATTTCAATCAACAAAATAAACACTAATAAATAACGCCACTATGTCCAAAATTTGTTGTTTACTATTTTAATCAACATTAGAATCTTCTGATTTTATTTCCTTATTTAAGCCAATATTATTTATACTCTTTAATACGCATTTTGAAACTTCTAGCATAAATTTAATTTTCATCACCATAAGTGGTGAATGAGGGTATATATAATTTTGTCATTCCGTGTGTAACATTGAGATTATTGATCCTTATGAAATTCTAAGTCGAGTGAGCTATTTCCGTCTGTGTAAAACAAAATACACAAACAAACTTAGTAAACTATCAAAAAAATGTTTATTATTGTTCTAAGCAGTTTGGTTTTGAAAATCATTAAAATCGGTGCAGTAGGCCCAAAGTTATGAATCAAAATGTGAGACTACCTACAAAAAAAAATTGATAATTTTCATATATTTTTTGTTATTTCTGTAAATATATTGCAGATAATTCCATAAAATTTTACACTCGTTCTTTTTATGTTAAAAGAACTATGTTGAAAATTTAAAGAATCGGTCCATGATTTATCGCTATTGAGTTGAAATTCGACACAAATAATCCCCATATATACAAAAGTCGCTGCACCGAATTCTATGATTTGGTTCAGATTTGTTTATAGCTCTCATATAAGGACCACTTCCGAAAAACACATTAACCTGCATAAATATTCAAAAAATATCAATATCAAACCAAGATCCGTAAATTATTTTTGGTAGTCATACTACAGGATTATGTGAATATCGGTCCATATTTGACCGTAGCTCCCATATAAGGTCCACTTCCGAAAATCAGTTAAGTTTTAAGTTTATTACAGATATGCGATTACAAAACAAACATCAAGGCTGTTGACGCAACTAGACCTGTATCAATCCACGATGCCTTTATATGGGGTATGAGCAAAGCACGAAACACTTTTGTGTCGCAATATGACAACGGTGACCGCGGATCGTGGTTATTGGCTGATTCTGGTTAAAAAACCTTAAATAACAATTATAAAACAACCCTTTAATAAAAATCATGCCTCAGGTAGAAATATTGTGGAGAGAACAATTGGAGTATTAAAGAGTCGATTCAAATGCCTGTCTCGAACCCTTTGGTATTCACCATCAAAAGTTGTGAAAATTATTAATGTATGCTGTGCTTTGCATAACCTCTGTAACTCATTAAAAATTTAATCTAATATCGCAAGAAGTAAGCAGTAGTGAAAACTCTCAGTCAATTGAAGAATACGAATATCAATCAGATAATAATGCAATTACCATAAGAAATATGATTGATAAAAGCTTAAACTAAAATTAAACATACATATACATAAATTAACAAAAAAATAGGAATTAATTTTATTTAAATAAAAATAAATAATTTAAACTATTGCTTATTTTTTAATTCATCCAGCTCAAACTGTTTTTGCTTTATTTCTAAGTCTAGTTTCTTTAAATAATTGTTTTCTGTTGCGGCTTTTTCCATCTCCTTATAATGACATCTAAGTTCCGTTGATATAATTGATCTTAAGCTTTCAATGGCTTTGTATTGGATTGTCTTATATTGGAGCACATTGTGTCCAGATGTTCGTTGGTTTTCTGGCCAATTTCAGAAACATTTTATAAAGCTTCGGATGATTATTTTCTATTTCTTATGTCATTTTTAATGTAGTTTTTTAAATTATCTTTTAGGCTATCAGTCGTTGCCTTCCGTATATTTTGCGAAAATCTCTTAGAGATAGAAGGAGCTGCGTCTACAGGCTCTGCATCATCTCTCTTTTATTTGCGACTTGCATTAACATTTTGTTGATGAAATAAATCTTCTTCCGATGATGACGATTCGCTTTCATCTCCCGCAGGCTTTACATTTGATATACCATCAACAAATGCATACAGTCCACATATTTGAACGACTGTCTCTTCTTTTTTAGATACATAAATTTAGTTACAGGAGGTGGACCCTGTTGCCACAACTTCCTTTTTATTTGTGGACATTTTCTTCTTAAAGGCCGCTTTCCAAGAAGTCCATATCTTAAAAGCAGAAAATTTCAATAGGTAATTATATATTTAATCTTAACGGCAAGTTTAATTTAGTTTTACTTTTTTCCACCCATTTACATCACGTATCGGGGGACCCAAGCTGTTTAACTCTGCTGCCAGATCCTTCCAAAAATGTTCAATATCAATACTTATTTAAACTACATATATATATAAAAATTAAATGGTTCATCATCTCACGTGATGCCATTATATAATATATTGCCTCCTTTTCACTTCTCATTTTTCTTAATAAGAGAAGTAGCTACCGAGCGTCTAGTTTTTACTTAAAATTAAGTGGTATTAATTACATGTCGAGTTTTTCAGTGCTATATAATATTTCTTATTTAAATAAGATAAAAGTACGGTAGCACTACTAAATATCAAAAAAAAAAATTATAAATGACCCATGTCATTTAAAAAGGCACTGAGAAACTCATTTTCGTATTTATATAGAATTTAAATATAATTGATATTTAAATACGAAGTCAAAAATTGGCTTTAAGTTCTAAAAAGCAATTGGTACTAGCCAACAAAAATATATTAATTTAAATAAATGTATATCAAGTAACTTAATTATATTATCACCATAAAAGCGAGGTTTATGTGAAATTTTGTGAAAAATGTGCTATATATCTAGAAAAATAGTAGTATTTTTTGTTAAAACTAAATTGAGTGCAGTAGCAGACGAGTAACTTAATTGTATGTCCTATAAGTTATGAAGTTCTTTTTAAGGGATTCTAACAATAGAATTTCAATCAACAAAATAAACACTAATAAATAACGCCACTATGTCCAAAATTTGTTGTTTACTATTTTAATCAACATTAGAATCTTCTGATTTTATTTCCTTATTTAAGCCAATATTATTTATACTCTTTAATACGCATTTTGAAACTTCTAGCATAAATTTAATTTTCATCACCATAAGTGGTGAATGAGGGTATATATAATTTTGTCATTCCGTGTGTAACATTGAGATTATTGATCCTTATGAAATTCTAAGTCGAGTGAGCTATTTCCGTCTGTGTAAAACAAAATACACAAACAAACTTAGTAAACTATCAAAAAAATGTTTATTATTGTTCTAAGCAGTTTGGTTTTGAAAATCATTAAAATCGGTGCAGTAGGCCCAAAGTTATGAATCAAAATGTGAGACTACCTACAAAAAAAAATTGATAATTTTCATATATTTTTTGTTATTTCTGTAAATATATTGCAGATAATTCCATAAAATTTTACACTCGTTCTTTTTATGTTAAAAGAACTATGTTGAAAATTTAAAGAATCGGTCCATGATTTATCGCTATTGAGTTGAAATTCGACACAAATAATCCCCATATATACAAAAGTCGCTGCACCGAATTCTATGATTTGGTTCAGATTTGTTTATAGCTCTCATATAAGGACCACTTCCGAAAAACACATTAACCTGCATAAATATTCAAAAAATATCAATATCAAACCAAGATCCGTAAATTATTTTTGGTAGTCATACTACAGGATTATGTGAATATCGGTCCATATTTGACCGTAGCTCCCATATAAGGTCCACTTCCGAAAATCAGTTAAGTTTTAAGTTTATTACAGATATGCGATTACAAAACAAACATCAAGGCTGTTGACGCAACTAGACCTGTATCAATCCACGATGCCTTTATATGGGGTATGAGCAAAGCACGAAACACTTTTGTGTCGCAATATGACAACGGTGACCGCGGATCGTGGTTATTGGCTGATTCTGGTTAAAAAACCTTAAATAACAATTATAAAACAACCCTTTAATAAAAATCATGCCTCAGGTAGAAATATTGTGGAGAGAACAATTGGAGTATTAAAGAGTCGATTCAAATGCCTGTCTCGAACCCTTTGGTATTCACCATCAAAAGTTGTGAAAATTATTAATGTATGCTGTGCTTTGCATAACCTCTGTAACTCATTAAAAATTTAATCTAATATCGCAAGAAGTAAGCAGTAGTGAAAACTCTCAGTCAATTGAAGAATACGAATATCAATCAGATAATAATGCAATTACCATAAGAAATATGATTGATAAAAGCTTAAACTAAAATTAAACATACATATACATAAATTAACAAAAAAATAGGAATTAATTTTATTTAAATAAAAATAAATAATTTAAACTATTGCTTATTTTTTAATTCATCCAGCTCAAACTGTTTTTGCTTTATTTCTAAGTCTAGTTTCTTTAAATAATTGTTTTCTGTTGCGGCTTTTTCCATCTCCTTATAATGACATCTAAGTTCCGTTGATATAATTGATCTTAAGCTTTCAATGGCTTTGTATTGGATTGTCTTATATTGGAGCACATTGTGTCCAGATGTTCGTTGGTTTTCTGGCCAATTTCAGAAACATTTTATAAAGCTTCGGATGATTATTTTCTATTTCTTATGTCATTTTTAATGTAGTTTTTTAAATTATCTTTTAGGCTATCAGTCGTTGCCTTCCGTATATTTTGCGAAAATCTCTTAGAGATAGAAGGAGCTGCGTCTACAGGCTCTGCATCATCTCTCTTTTATTTGCGACTTGCATTAACATTTTGTTGATGAAATAAATCTTCTTCCGATGATGACGATTCGCTTTCATCTCCCGCAGGCTTTACATTTGATATACCATCAACAAATGCATACAGTCCACATATTTGAACGACTGTCTCTTCTTTTTTAGATACATAAATTTAGTTACAGGAGGTGGACCCTGTTGCCACAACTTCCTTTTTATTTGTGGACATTTTCTTCTTAAAGGCCGCTTTCCAAGAAGTCCATATCTTAAAAGCAGAAAATTTCAATAGGTAATTATATATTTAATCTTAACGGCAAGTTTAATTTAGTTTTACTTTTTTCCACCCATTTACATCACGTATCGGGGGACCCAAGCTGTTTAACTCTGCTGCCAGATCCTTCCAAAAATGTTCAATATCAATTTTATCGCTTCTTGTAAAACCCTTAGCAACATCGACGTGACTTTGCATGATGTCAATCAGTGCGTCTTCCTTACGAGAATTTTTGTGTGGGCCCGTGGAAAAACCAAAATAAAATACATACATATATTTCAAAAAAATTAAATTTTCTTACATTTCCTCATTATTTTTTCAAATGGCGAGTTAAAAAATAACAGCTAATGTTAATTTATAAAAAGAAATCATAAAATTGTGGCAATATTCTTAGATTTCAAAAGAGCTTTTGAGACAATTGATAGAAACATTCTGTTACAAAAATTACATAAATATGGTATACAAGATAACGAATTGAATAATCGTAGACAAAAGACTAAAATGAATAATGTGAAATCAAACGAAATAGCAAATGACTTTGGAGTACCTCAGGCATCAATTCTGGGAGCTCTAATATTTATTATATACACTGGTGGTCAAAACTAAACCAACCGAAATCAGTTATAGAGAGCTTTAAAATTTACATTTTTGAAGAAACCAGTCTTTTTTTCTACATAATATGATAGATATAATATTTCATATATTCCAAACAAAAAATATAGATTTTTATATCCTTCAAGTCCATTTTTTTTAAATTTCTGAATGAAGGCATTTATTATCTGGTCAAAACTATAGCAACTTTATTGTGTAATGTATTTTCCTAATCTACTGTAATGTACTTTCCTAAAATAATAAAATACTTGTTTATTATATTATCAATACAATCACTGTTCCTTAGTTTTTATTATGATTGAAGAAAAATATGGAAAAAATAAAAAAACAGTTTTATGAAAGCAATATTATAAATCAGGTGTGGGGTTCTAATTATAAAAAAAAAATCGAAATAAACAATGGATCTACGGCCAAATCGACAAAAAATGGTGGATGCTTTAATTACATCGGGAATACAATTTCCTGAATCAGCAACAATGAGCCAATTAAGAAGCTTATATGATTCAATAAATATGACCGAAACCCGTAGTAATGAGCCAATTCCATGCGATGTAATGATTGTTTCTCCTGAAACTCTTAACTTCCGATTCCAGTATTGCTGTATTAACATCTGAAAATTTAATTACAACTTCCGCAGCTATTGTTTCTACAACTTCCGTTACAAATTCCGCTTCTTTTACCTCTGGAATATCCGTTACAACTTCCGCACTACCATCTGATATAACTTCCGCTTCTTTTACTTATGCAAATCCCGTTACAATTACTGCAAGAATGCCTGATACAATATTTGGTGCAGTTTCTCATTCAGTCGCTGCAACAACTGACGCTACATCATCTGTAAACAATAAATATCCTGCTACTTATACTGCTGCTTCATCTCAAGAATTAGAGCTTGAAAACCAAATTAAGATTTTAAAAATGCGATGTGAGATGATAAATCTACAAAAAGAACTTAACGATCTGGAATATAAGACAGTTAGTAATATGCACAGGATTAATTACGATGAATTAGACAAAATGGTTCCGAAATTCGATGGAAATAACGATGGTGATATTGTAAAATGGTTTAGAAAATTTGAGGAATATACTTATAATTATAATGATGAAAAAAAACTATTATGTCTTAAGTGGTTATTGCAAGGAACAGCTAGAGAATTTATGGAGAACTCAAACAACTGGACATATGGTGATTTAAAAGTGGCTCTGTTCAAAATATTTAAAAAGGATATTACTCGTGAGGATTTATATCGCAAATTACGTACACGCACTTTGAGATCATCTGAATCCTGCATTAGTTACATTATTTCCATGCAAACCATCGCATCACAAGCTGAAATTGAAGGTCAGGAACTTGTTGACATTATTATTGATGGTATGCAAGACAATTCTAACAACATTTCCTTACTGTATGGTTCAACTTCTGTGGAAGAATTGATTGATTGCATTGATAGATATGAAAAACGTCGTGAGAAAACACAAGTAAAAAAGCCAAGTAACAATGATAATAAACAAGATTCCAAACGCTGTTTTAATTGTTCTCAATTTGGCCACATAAAAAGTTCATGTCCGAAACCTATACGTCCTCCTGGGTCATGTTTTATTTGCAAACAAATGGGTCATATTCATAAAAATTTTCCTAACCGTCAAACAGTTTCAGCATCTATTTTTCCAGAAACGACCGTCAATACTAATGACCAGGGCAAGGATTTCTATGCAAATGCATGTTTGTAGCCAGTAACTCAAAATCACTTTTGACAATTTATCTTTCCGAATCGAAGAATTTGCAACAAAATGGCATCGATGTGTTGTTGCATATTTTTGCATATTTTGTTATAAATGCATATTTTTCTTTTAAATGCATATATTTAGCATATTTTTCCATTTTATTGCATATTTAATTTTCTTTTGGACATATTTGTATATCAGTGTACACTGTACATACATATATTTGGCAACTCTATTTAGTGTTGTAAAAATATTAAATATATTGACACTAGATTTATATTGTTGAAATAAAAAGTCAACTTTTTTAGCTTTTTTGAAATTGTCAACTTTTCGAAAAATTTTTTATATCTACTTTTCGACTTTGTTTTTTTTGTGACACATAATATGAAAGCCAATTAGCATTTCTGTGCTCAAATTACATCTTTATTTCTGAAAATATTACTAAACAACAGCGATTCAATTCGCTGAATGCACAAGTAAAATTAATTGATGATGCTGCCAATAAAATTAATAATGTAAACGGAGAAATTTCTTACCAAATTAAAACAAAACTAAAGAATATATTACAGAAAAATACTGGATTTCATATAATAAAAAATTTTTGACAATTAGATAGCAATTTAAATGAAGAAAATCAAATTGAAAATTAATATTCTCCAATTGAAATGGCTTCATTTAAATATGCACCTTTAACTTCTGTTGACGTTGAGCGTACATTTTCAATGTATTAAAGCTGTTTTCATCCGAACAGACAAAGTTTTATTTTTGGAAATTTAAAAATTTATTTGTTTATACAAGGTGGCGCAAAAGTAATCCTCCTATCAGAAAATGCTATAAATTCTGCGAATGGCCCCTAATGTCAGTTCTGTTTTGACATTTGTGTAGTAAACACATGCGAAATACACGTTAATAAACAATGTTACGCTACACTGCTCCAGAACGCGGAATATTGCTGACTATTTATTTGACCAATAATCGATCGGTGACTTTGGTACAACGTGAATTTCGTCGCAGATTTCCTGGCCGTCCAACGCCTACTGGTGAAACACTCCGACGTTTAGCCGCTCGCCTCAAAAAGACTGGAACAACGCCAGGCGTGGCAGAACCCGGAGTAGCCGTTCTGCAGAGAATATTGGTGCAGTAGCCGAGGATGTCATGGAAGCGCCGTCGACATCGACCAGACGACGTGTTACGCAAATGGGTATCAGTCGACGGTCTTTACATCGAATTTTGGTAGGAGATTTGGAGATGTTTCCGTACAAAGTCCAGACGGTGCATCAGCTGTTAGCTGGTGACCGCCAATCGCGGCTAACATACGCTCAAGCCATTCTTAATCACCACCAAGAGGAAGAGATTTTTCATCAAAAATAATCATGAGTGATGAGGCCCATATCCATCTTAGCGGGTACGTAAATAAGCAAAATTTACGCTTCTGGTGCACTGAAAATCCGCGTGTAACCCACGAAGAGCCATTACACCCGCTCAAAGTCACTGTATGGTGTGCTGTTTTCGCTGGAGGAGTCATCGGATCTTTTTTCTTCGAAGACGTCGCGGTCCAAACGGTTACTGTGAATGGTGAGCGCTACAGAGCAATGATCAACGAGTTCTTTTTGCCGCAACTTGATGAATTGGGATTGGAAAACATGTGGTTCCAACAGGACGGTGCAACGGCACACACTGCACGTGCCACAACCGATATGCTGAAGGATGCATTTCCCGGGAGCCTAATCTGCCGTTTTGGCGATTTTCACTGGCCAGCAAGATCGCCTGATTTGACCGCTCCAGACTTCTTTTTGTGGGGCTTTTTGAAGTCGCGGGTTTATGTCAACAAGCCTCAGACTCTTGCAGCTCTTAAAGACAATATCCGTCAAGAATGTGAGGACCTATCGCCGGAAGTTTTGGCCAAAGTGATGGAAAATGCCATAAAAAGGGCTCAAATGACAATCAACTGTGGCGGCGGCCATTTACATGACATCATATTCTCGACTTGATGTAAAAAAAGTTAAAAGACCAAATAAAAATAATCCACAAGAATAATCAAAGGTTTTAATTTTTTTTTAATTACAGTTAAAAAACATCGGAAGTTTACTTTTGCGCCACCTTGTACAAATAGAAATCTAAATTAAGTAATTTTGTAACATGAAAATAAATAACTGACTGATTTTTTTTAATATAAATATTGTATAATTTACATACATGAATTTTCTTATTTTTATGTACATATATATTGAAAATTTGACCTGAAATTTATATCTGTCTTTTATTAATAAATATATTTCAAATAAAAAACTTGTTTTTATTGCATATTTTTGTCATTTTTAGTGCATATTTTCTCTCTTTATAGTGCATATTATAAGCGCATATTTTAAATTTTTTAGTGCATGAAAATCCTTGCCTTGCTAATGACGTAACGGTGAGTGTGGCATTTTTCATACCTCTAAGAAACAAATATGCTAATTATTTTAATGTTTCATGTCTAATTGATTCGGGTAGCCCAATTAGTTTAATTTCAAAAGCGATTGTGCCAAAATCCATTCAACTTTCTGAAGATCTTCTTCAAACTCGTTATGTTGGAATTGGAAACTGCAATGTGAAAATACACGGCAAACTTTCATGTTCAATTAAATTTCAAAATACAGTTAAATTTATTGAATTAGTTGTAATACCAGATAATGATATAAAAATTCCTATGATTTTGGGTAGGAATTTTATGGAGAAATTTAATATAAAATTAATTCATTTTAAACAATTAGATGAAAATAATGTATGCATATTTGATTCTACAGAGGAAATAAATAATATAGAAGAAATTTCTTTGGTGTCTGAATTTAATGATAAGGAAAACTCTGATTTGCATGTGGGTAATGGACAAGAAAATTCGAAAGATTACATTAATTACAATTTGAAACTTAATGAGGAACAAATATTTAAATTAAAAAACATAGTTGATAAATATTATTTGAATCCAACAGATATTATTAAAATACCACATGACTACACCATGAAAATTCGGTTATCTGATAATGTGCTAGTTTATAGTCCTTGTCGTCGTTTATCAGTACGAGATCGTGATGAATTTCAAAATATAATATCTGATCTGCTGTCTCGAAATAAGATACGACCTAGTAATTCACCTTATGCGTCCGCTATTGTTCTAACTAAAAAGAAAAGTGGTGAAACAAGAATGTGTGTAGACTATAGGGCATTAAACAAGAAAACGATTCGAGATAATTTTCCTTTACCTCTGATAGAAGATTGTATAGAATATATAGGAGGAAACAAATGGTTTACCCTTTTCGATTTGAAAGATGGGTTTTATCATATAGAAGTTGAAAAAGATTCGATACCATTAACTTCATTTGTGACACCACATGGACAATATGAATATTTAAGAATGCCTTTCGGTTTAAAGAATGCTCCTGCAAATTTCCAGCGCTTTGTCACAAATATATTTCGAGATTTGATAGATAATAGAAAAATTGTTATATATATAGATGATATCTTAATAGCTTCAACAGACTTTAAGTCTCATCTTCAAACATTAACTGAAGTGTTAAAACGTGCTTACGAAACAGGACTACAGTTTAAATTAAAAAAGTGCAAATATTGTTATCAATCAATAGAATACTTAGGATACTTTATAGATCCTTTGGGAATTCGTCCAACTGAAAATCATTAAAATGCGATAAAGAATATCCCTTTACCGAAGAACCAGAAGGAACATCAAACTTGTATAGGCCTTCTGTCATACTTTCAAAAATTTATACCATCTTTTTCAATCATTGCTAGACCTTTATTAGATTTACTACGTTAAGAGACAAAATATGACTTTTCTGAGGATTGTATTACATCCTTTAATGAACTCAAGCGATGCTTAATGGAACAACCGGTATTATCAATATATTCTCCTAAAAAAGAGACAGAATTGCATTGTGATGCAAGCACAAAAGGTTTTGGAGCAATATTGATGCAGAAACAAGACGATAAAAAATTCCACCCTGTTTTTTATTTTTCAAAATCGACTTCTTCAGCAGAGTCCCGTTACCATAGTTTTGAACTTGAGACCCTTTCCATTATTTACGCATTACGAAGGTTTAGAGTCTATTTAGAAGGTATTCACTTCACGATAATAACAGACTGTAATTCTCTTACAATGACCCTGAATAAGAAATGAGTAAATCCTAGAATTGCTAGATGGGCTTTGGAATTAGAAAACTATGACTATTCAATTCAACATCGCAGAGGGACGTCTATGGGTCATGTTGACGCTCTTAGTAGATGTTTGAACGAAAATGATTACAATTTTATAACAAATTGTAATATAATAGCTGGTGTAGATTTGAATGAACTTGACACTAGACTGCAATTAACTCAGGGAAGAGATTGTAATATAAGAAAGTTAATTACAGAATTGGAATCTAAGAAAGTTAATGGATATGAACTTATAGATGGTCTTTTATTTCGAAGGAATGATATGAATAAATTAATGTTATATGTACCTAAAGAAATGGAAGAAAACGTTATAAGAATGATTCACGAAAAGATTGGTCATCTAGGACCAGGGAAATGTTATGACAAAATTAGGTTAAATAATTATTTTCCAAATATGAAGGCTAAAATTGTTTCTTATATACAAAACTGTATAAAATGTATTACATATTCAGCTTCCGCTCGTGTAAATGAACAAAATTTGTATAATATTCCAAAAAAGCCTTTACCTTTTGACACAATTCATATAGATCATTTTGGATCCCTTCCATCGTTAAAATCAAAACGTAAACAACCAGTACTAAGGAAGTTAGTACTAAGGAAGTTTGCTGTGCTTTAGAAAAGTACTTTAACTACTACAGTAGACCAAAACGATTAATATCAGACAGAGGTTCGTGTTTTACATCCCTTGAGTTTGAAGATTTTGTGTTGAAGAATGATATACAACATATTAAAGTAGCAGTAGCATCTCCTCAAGCTAATGGTCAAGTTGAACGAGTAAATCGAGCGATAAAAGGGATTTTAAGTAAGATAAGTAATCCAATTGACCATGCTGATTGGTCCTTAAAATTATCTCAAGTTGAGTACGCTATAAATAACACTGTACATAGCTCTACAAAAGACACACCAAGTAAATTATTATTTGGTGTGAAACAACGCGGTACGATAATTGATAGTTTAACAGAATTTTTGGATGATAAGGTAGAAACTCAGAATGGTCGAGACTTAGTATCACAAAGACTAAGAGCATTAAATGAAATTGAACGATCTCAGAAACACAACGAGAACTATTTTTACAAACGCCATGTACCTGCTAAACAATATTCAGTAGGAGATTATGTTGTAGTTATGAATACTGATAATACTGTTGGTAAAAATAAAAAATTGATCGAGAAATATTGCGGGCCTTTAATTGTAGAAAAGGTATTATCTAACGATCGTTATATTATAAAAGATGTGGATAATTGTCAGCTTACTCAAATTCTATATAAAGGAATTGTAGAAGCTAAACGATTGAGAAAATGGGTAACACCAAATTAATTTATTTATGTTATATGCCACACCACTTTTATTTATTTATTTTTATATTTTTTTTTTTTCTTTTTTTGATTGAGGTCAATCAAATTGTCAGATTGGCCGAACTGTAATGTATTTTCCTAATCTACTGTAATGTACTTTCCTAAAAAATACTTGTTTATTATATTATCAATACAATCACTGTTCCTTAGTTTTTATTATGATTGAAGAAAAATATTTTTTTTTTTTTTCAATTTAATTTTTATTTATTGTATCTTCATTACTTAATGAACTAACAACAAGTATTTCAAATCTTATATCTAATAATTATAGTTAATTAGTCCAGCCAGTGCCAGACGAAAAATTGTTTATTGATAGTTGCTTTGATTAAATAAGCATTCTTCCTTCTAGTCTTTGGATTAGGTCTACTGTGTCCCTCCTTCTTAATCGAGTGTGGCCACGGTTATCTAATATGTTGCGGGCCAGTGGGTTTGGGTGAATTTCAAGTTTTTTTAAATATTTTTCCACGTTTTTCGTGATCTCAGTTTTTACAAGGGGCACGTTTAGATCTTTGTGTATATTCGCGTTTTTGATATACCAGGGGGCAACTGTAATCATTCTTAAAAACTTGTTTTGGCGTTTTTGGATCTTTTCTACATTTGACGCTGAGGCCGTGCCCCATAGCTGTATGCCATAACACCATATCGGTTTTATGATCATGTTATAAAGTAGAAGTTTGCAATCTAGACTAAGCGTAGAGTTTCTGCCAATGAGCCAATTAATTTGAATTGATTTCAATTTCATTTGAGTCGACTTTGCATCTATATGGCTTTTCCATGTAAGACGACGATCGAGATGTATTCCGAGGTATTTAACTTCCGATTGTTGGATTATTGTTTGGTTATTGATATGAATAGGGGGGCATGATTCTCTACGCAATGTATATGTTATATGTGTACATTTTTGGTCGTTGACTTTAATTTTCCATTGTTTTAACCATTTTTCTAATTCAAATATGTGATTTTGTAAGTAACGAGACGCATCTTCAGGGTTTTCATGAATGCTTAGAATAGCAATATCATCTGCAAATGTTGATGTATGCGTGCGATTGTTAGTTGGCATATCAGACGAATATATCAAATATAAAAAGGGTCCCAGGATACTGCCTTGGGGAACTCCAGCTTCAATGGGTTGGGGACTACTTAAAAAGTCTCCTTCTTTAACCTTAAATGTTCGACCAGTTAAATAGCTTTTCAATAGCTTATGTGTGTTTGCGGGTAAATTTTGACTCAGTTTGTATATTAAACCATCATGCCATAGTTTATCAAACGCTTGAGAAATGTCGATAAAGAGAGCGGAACAATATTTCTTTTCCTCAAACGCTTTTCTTACAATATTTACAAGTCTATGGGTTTGTTCGATAGTACTTTGTTTTTTTCTAAATCCAAATTGATGATTCGGAATACAATTGTTTTCAATTAACATCGGGTAAAACTTGTACATGAGTATCTTCTCAAATAGCTTTGATATATTAGACAATAGGGTGATTGGTCTATATGATTCTACTTTTGTGTGATCTTTTCCCGGCTTAGCTATCATGGTAACCAGTGAAACCTTCCATTCTGGAGGATAATATTCAAGGGGTAATATAGCATTAAAAATAAAAAGAATTATTTTTATTGCTATCCGGGGTAGCTCCATAAGCATCTTGTTACTGATTTTGTCAATACCAGGTGCTTTCTTGGAGTTTAAATCAACAATAGCCTTTTCGATCTCTCGAATCTCAAAACGTAGGGGTACGGCTGCTCCAAAATGGGGTACAACAGGTGGCAACTCAATAGTTTCATTTGATGTGTTCGGGGTAAATACTTGCTTCAAATGATTAACAAACAGATTCCCTTTTTCAGTATCATTTCTTGCCCAACCGCCACTTGAATTTCGCAAGGAGGGCCTACATATGACAGGTCTTTTAAGACTTTTTGCGGCTCGCCATAATGAGTAATCCGATTGGGGGGTTGCGTCCAGGCTTTCTAGATATCCATTCAATGATTCCATTTTTCGAAATTTCAAGAGCTTTTTAAGTCTTTTTATACAATCTTTAAGCTTCGATTTGAGTTGGAGGGATCTGTGCAATTGCCACTCTCTTCGAACTCTTCTTTTTTCATTTAAGAGCCGTTCGACATCTGCAGAATAAATTATATTATATCTGATTTGTCGGGGGGCTTGGGTAGCATGTTGAGCAGCCAGTTTGAGATTTTTATCGAAATTGATAAGAAAGTGATCGATGTTTTCTGGTGTTCTTAGCGGTATGTTTTCCGAGCAATGTGTACTGAGGTATTTTTTATATTTGAGCCAATTAATTCTTGTGCCTGTCATCGCTAAATTACCAGTCGGGGATACAATTTCTCGGGGGTTCAATAAAGTAACAATAGTGGGTGAGTGATCTGAAGATAGTTCCAGCGAGGATTCAACTTGAATCATTTCTCCAGGGATATTTTTAACCATGCTAAAATCAATAACATCCGATATTTTTCGCGGGTCAGTAGGCCAGTAAGTAGGTTGGCCGCTCGAAATCACATTCAAACCCATTTTAGAAATTGTATCAAACAAAACACGACCTTTACGGGTAATCAGTCGTGATCCCCAGAATGTGTGCTTAGCATTATAATCGCCAGCTGCCAGGAAACGGGGGCCTAGTGATTTAAAAAATCTATTATATTGACTTTCTGTAATTGAAAATCTAGGGGGTGAGTATATCGATGAAATCACTAAGTTTCGATGAAAATCTTCAAGACAGATAGTAGTAGCTTGAAGATAATCATCGCAAAGATCACACATTAAGTAGTGTTTGATTCGAGCTTTTATTAAAATTACCGAGCCTCCGCATGATCTACCTCTGGGATCTTTGGTATCATATATTACATATCCATTTATTAGAAATGAACTTCTGGACGTCAAATGGGTTTCAGAAACCAGCATTACATCAATTTGTTGGCGTATGCCGTTTGCATTCCAGAAACATATTTTCAAACAGTTCATGGCTTATTTAGGATAGCTTGTAATAACACTGATTGCATTTTAAGCATTTCCTGCATCATATTACTCACAGAGTTGGTAAAATTGTTAACCGATTTCACTTAGAAGTGGGATGTTGGTCTGCAAATTCCACATTGATATTACGGTTATTTTCACTTCCTAATGGTGGGTTTTGAACAAAAGTTTGATTCGTTCTTAGAACACTAGCGTATGAACCTTTATTATTAATGGTTTGCGAGATTTGGGGGTAATGGGTATCAACTAGGTTCTTTGATTTCACAGGATAAATACTAGGTTTCTGTGTTAATGTTTTTTAACTATGGGCATCCTCTGTAATTTGCTGTGTGATTTCCGCCACAATTGCTGCATTTTTTTACTTTTGAGTCGGTTTTGGATTTATCGCATTGGGTAGAACCGTGCAATTCTCCACACACCACACAAACGGGAGGTAGTTTGCAATATGCCCTAGTATGACCATATTCTTGACAATTTAAACACTGGACGGGTCCCGATCTCTTATGTGGCTCTTCTATCGTAATTTTACGATGCAATAAATATTTTAAATTGTAAATTGGGTGTGTTTCATTTTTCTTGAGATTAACATCACCTGGTTCTAGTTCAACTCTAAACAGTGGTTGGGGAATTTTCTCACGATTTCTAATGTTGACTACATTTTTTATTTTAAACCTGTTATGTTCCAAAGCAGCCTTTATATCTTCAGGATCTACACAAGAGTCAATACCCTTAATAACAATTTGGAGGCATTTGCTACTCTTCAACTGGTATGTGTAAAAACTTTTTTTATTGTTTTCAAATTCGGTAACGACTTTACGGAAATCATTTTCATGATTTACCTGTATCTTAGTCTCGCTGCTTATGTTACCTCGCTTAAAAGGTACAACGTAAAAAGAATTTTCTCCGACCAATGATATCAAATTCTTAATTAGAGCATTCGAATTTTGCTCTCTCAAATAAATAGGAGGGGGTTTGTACAACTTGGGTAATGTTGGGGGGTCAGCTGCTTCATCTTGCAAAATAGAAAATCTGTTTTCGGTAGTTTTCCCATCAATTTCCCTATCTTTACGTACTTTTGCGGTTGATGCAACTTTTGAGGATTTTGGGCTGCGTCCTCGTTTCAGTACGGTAATGTACCTATCAATTCCCACTTGGATTTGTGGTTTTTGTGCACTATTTATGGGCTGAACATTTTTAGGTATTGCTCCCATTCTTTGGTCAATTGGGTTCGTACTTACTGCGTATGTTTTCACTTTAGGGGGTGAATTACTAGGCATACTTTCAGGCGCTGCCAAAAATTTGCTTTTGGTTACCATACTTTTATCAACAGCTGTCAATGATAAATTTTCTTTTGTTGTACAAATACCATTCGTAAACAAAGCTGGGAACAATGAACGAGCGCAATCAATTGGTTTGGCGGGCAAATACAAGCTGTCATCAACTCTTGTATTTGTGTTTTCTTTTGAATTTTCTTCCACATTCACAAACACATATGCATTTCTGCCGTTTAAGCTAAGCCTGCGCTCACTATGATTATCACTTGAGAAACTCATAAAGAGTATTCTCTGTTTATTTATTTGCACTTGTGCTCTTTACTGGTGGAAAAAACAAAACAAACACCAGAATGAAAAAAAAATGAATTTTAATTGGCACTTTCAATCTTAATTTTATGATTTGTATTTAATCAAAAAACGTTGTGTTTTAGATATAATTTCACTATGATTATCACTTGAGAAACTCATAAAGAGTATTCTCTGTTTATTTATTTGCACTTGTGCTCTTTACTGGTGGAAAAAACAAAACAAACACCAGAATAAAAAAAAAAAATTGGCACTTTCAATCTTAATGTTATGATTTGTATTTAATCAAAAAACGTTGTGTTTTAGATATAATAAGATAATAATTTTAGATAAATTTCGCGTCCATTCGCGGTAAAGCTATATATATTCTTTTTTATATTTATTTTGATTGTATCCGTCAATATCACTTAAAAAAACGAAATATTTGCGGAAATAGGAAAAAACACGTCCGTTTAGAAAAATATGGAAAAAATAAAAAAACAGTTTTATGAAAGCAATATTATAATTGTAACATTAATGTTTACAAAAATTGTTATTGTTTATACCATTATAAATTTCATATTTTGCTTTGTGGTCTTGTTCTGTTTCTCAGAATTAATTTTTATTAATGCTTACTTAATAAAAACTATTACAAGTTTTCAATTTAGAGTAATTTTTACATTAATTATAAAAATGGCTAGTATTCTACTTTTCTTAAAGAACAAGTTATAAACGATTATCAAAAGCGTAAGGATAAAAGTCGTCCCTCGTTTTTATCATACAAACTATTTTTTTTATTATATAACTGAATTATTATTTTGTTTATTATTTTATATGATTTAAGTCGTAATTTGTTCTGTTTATTCTGTTTGAAATTAACGTATTGTTTAAATTAAAGAATTGTTTATAAGTGTCGCCATCTATGTGTGAAAAATTAGAATTAGGATAGAGATCGTACCTTAAACTACAACTCTAAAAATTAAGATATTACTATTTATATAGACTTTTCCCCAAATTTAAATTTTTCATCCCCGAAATTCTGCTATCCCCAAAAATCCTCAGTAAAAATAATAGTCTAATTTTAATTCATACATTCATTATTTGCACTACAATTAATTTTATTTATGTACGTATGTAAAATAATTTAAAAAATAAAACCTATAGATTAAAATTTCTGATTTTATTCCATAAGAAATACATTTTATATTTATTAATTCTAGAGTTTGTTAGTTTTTTAACTTTTAAAAAGAGAAAATACTTTAACCCCCAGTAAAACGAAGTCTGTTAACTAATATTTATACTGACAGTTTTCATACACAAATAATTTTAACCGATAGTATAACTATTAGTTAACGTCTAACCAGGATTCGTGTTAATGGTGGTAATTTTTAAAAATTAAAACCCCTTATTAAATCACTTTTTTAGGAATAAAATATTATATATTGATAATACATAATAACAAGGATTGCCAATAAAAAGTGTCAAATAGCATATTGTTGCAATTTGAAGACTTACCATAAATACGAAAACTAAAATAAAAATCCCCAAAAATATTCAAAAAATCCTCAAAACATACAATATTGCCCCGACTGTAATTTGGGGGAATATCCCCTAATCTGACAGCACTGGTCTGCCCCCAGTTCTCGCTTAGGTAAGACTAATCATTGTACGGTGGTTATACCGCCTGCACCGGACTAATCTTATAAGTGAATTATTGTGAAGCAGGAATTTCTGGTGGTTATACCGCTTCGTTGTTCCCGTCTAACGATATTCACTAGCCCACCCCCAGAGTATCAAGAAGTTAGAGCGTCTGGTGGTTATACCGCTTCGGTGCCCTTGGCAATTGAAACACTGTTGGCTAACTACACAAATTATTTGTACGGTGGTTATACCGTTTACAAAATATTTGTGGTGATAAAGAGCGAACTGCTAGAGTCGCTTAAGAGGAAATAAATATTATAACGTTTTACTGAAATCCCATTATATTTTTTTCTTTCACATTCTGCAAAAATAAATTTTTGTACCGAACCACTGGCACCGGCGAGTATATTCCAGCCGAGAGCGAAAACGTGTCGTTACAAAAGGGTTTTTCACAAAAACAAATTTCCGAAAAGTTTTCAATATGCAAATCAGTGATTTCTCGAATAATAAGTCGATTTCGTTCAACTGGATCAGTAGAGACAGTACATTTTGGAGGTAGACCGCGGAAAACTTCACAACGTGCTGATAAAATAATAATTCGTGAAATAAAAAAGAAACCCTTTGTCACTTCAACTGAATTGGTGAGAGAGTTATCATTGGATGCAAGCACAAGAACTGTAAGAAGACGAGCTGTGGAAGCAGGTTTAGTGCTCGGAAACCATCAAAGTAGCCGTTTATTTCCCCAAAAAATCGCAAAGGCAGGTTAGCTTTTGCAAAGCTTCATATTGGTTCTCGCATGAATCCAAATTCAATATAAAAGGCTCCGCCATGAAGAATTTCACTGTAAGAAGACCAAAAAATGAACGCCTTAAGCCTCAATATTGTAAAGGTACAGTAAAACATGGTGGAGGCTCCATAATGGTGTGGGGCTGTTTTTCATACGCTGAGTTGGATAAATTCACCAAATAACTGAGAAAATGGATCGATTTATTTATAAAAATGTATTGGAAAATGTAATGCTGCCTTATGCAGAAGAAAACATGCCTCTGGTTTGGGTTTTCCAACATGACAATGACCCGAATAATGTTTCGAAATTTGTCAAGGAATGGTTGTGTGAATCAAATGTAAGAGTTCTTGGGTGGCCAGCTCAATCGCCTGACCTTAACACTATTGAAAATCTTTGGAGCATCGTAGATCGCAAGATAAAAAGGGATTCTAAGACGAACAAACACACCATATTCAATCGTATCCAGGACGCATGATACAACATTTCTGAAGATCAAATTGAGAGACTTATTGATTCAATGCCCCGTAGATGTACTGCAGTCATTAAAAATAAATGACAGAAGTACAAAAGTTGCTTTAGTTTTGACCAGTAAAATTTTATACTTACTTCGTTATTATGAAAAAATATCTTTAACAAAAATGCATTATAAATAGTTTTGTATTTACGTTAATATAAATAAAGTGGTAATATTAAAACAGAAAAATTTCTAAGTTTTTTGTAGGGCACTATATTTGCCATAACATTGCTTTAGTTTTGGCCACCAGTGTATATCAACGATATGCCAAAATCATTAGACAAATGTGAAATTGTAATGTATGCGGACGATACCCTAATATTTACAGAAGCTGAATAAGAGGAAATATGTAACTACAATCTAACAATCGATATAAATAATATTGACAAATGGTTAAAAATTAATAAATTGAAATTAAATGAAAATAAAACTAAGCTTATGGAAATAAATATGGACAGTAACTTTTAAAATTAATAATGTGATAATAGAAAAAGAAAATAATGTAAAATATATAGGTTTTCTAATAGATAAGGACTTAAAACTAAAACAACACATTGAATATATAGTAAGGGACAAAATTGTTCACAAAAAGTATTAAAGATATATCTAGACAAATTTTTTTTACAAACTTAGGTCTGGCTACCGATTTTGTGTTATGTAGTCTGGCACAATGTTGTTTATTGTATGGCAACATTTTTTTGGAGTACCGTTACTTTTTTACTAAAGGTTGATCTTTGATCGCTTGGGGCTGTTTTCGTGGAAACCAGTTGGGTGTACTACGCCGAATAACTGGCAGAATGTGTGCCAAAGATTACATTACAATCCTTGAAGACTCATACATGCCAAGTTTGGATATATTTGGTTTAGAACCGGGTCAGGATGACATCTTCATGCAATACAACGACCCGAAGTACACTGCCGGAATTACTAAAAAGTGGTTAGAAGAAATGGGATTAAACTTTTAGATTGGCCACCCCAGTCTCTGGATTTCAATCCGATTGAACACCTTTAGTCAATATTGAAAAGGAAAATATTGGCTAAAAAAGACCCAGCGAAAACCATCAATGAACTTTGGGAGCGTTCTATCGAGGCATGGGTAAATATTAACCCACAGGTGCTAATAAATCTTGTAAATAGTATGCCAAAACAAATAAAAGCTGTTAAAACTGCATGAGGGGGGCACACGAAATATTAATAGCCAAAAACGTAGGGATTTTCGTCAAGGGTCATAATTGTTCACAGCTAACATGTGAAACCTTTTTAAATATAAAAAGCGAATTTAATATTTTTTGTTAGTTTTATCATTTTTTTATTAAAGCATAATGTAAAGATTAAAATCAATTTAAAAAATTTCAATAAAAACAATGAAGAAGAAGAAGCAAGTTATTTGTATTTAATATTGGATGTTTTGTGAACAATTTTGTCCCTTACTGTATGTATTTGTAAACAAATTGAAAAGAAAATTGGATTTTTCAAAACGCGACGAAATAAAGTTTCAATTAATACAGCTATTAATATATATAATACTATTGTTAAACCACATTTTGAATACGGGTCAACGGTTTTATACACATGCTGTTCAGATGTACATATTGATAGACTACAAAAATTTCAAAATAAGGCGATGCGTGCAATCATGGCGAATTCATACAAGGTGGTGGCAGTTCTACAAAAACAACAATTGGTCTTAACAAATGTCAAAAAACAAAAATTAAAAATTAAACAAATACGTATTAAAACTTTATATAGTGTAGATAATTGAATAGTAAGGGCTTTACTTATTTATGTAAAAAATAAATATTTTGTTAATTACCTTAGAATATGTAGATATTTAAATATAAACAAAAGCTTTGACAACTGTTAGAACCAAAAAGCGAAAAAAAAGTTATCAGCTGATTGACTGACTCCACCTTGTATAAATTCGCCTTGCGTGCAATATTAAGATGTAATAGATCAGTGATGCTCATGCCATACAACAATTGTTAAAAAAATGTACACCAGCGTTGTCAACTATTTTTAACCAAGACGCGTCCACCATACTGTCAAAACGCGCTAAAAAGCGCTGAAAATTACATTTACATACAAAATCACTAAAAATAATATTAAATTCAACTATTTGGTTTTTTAATTGTATAACAAATAGTAGATTTTACATTAAAATATTTTTAAGTTAAATATTTCAGTTACATTTTTGAAGTTTCAAATTAAGTTTAGGGTTGCTAGAAGAAATTTTTAAAAATTCACTGAAAATAACTGATTGAATAGGTCAAGGAATCGTGCCCTCACAATAAAATTATCGATTTTGCCAAAAGTTCATATTTTATATTAACATTTCTTAATTTAGTTTTGAAATATCACATCACATCAACGTCGTTTGCTTTAAAATATGGAAAGCAAAACAAATGCTGAAAGGAATTTTATTTAATGAAATTTTATGCAGAGTTTATCTATCCAAAATGATCCCGTCTTTCTTTATTGTTTCACTGGCATAATTTTAAATTTTTAAAATGTTTTTCCATTTTTTCAAATCAAAATAAGGAAAAAACGCGCTGGTTTAGCGCCTTTTTCAAAAAAAGTGCTAAGAGGAAAAAATGCGACTTTTGGGTTATCAAAAAGCGCTAAATCTAGCGAGAAAAGCGCTAAATTGGCAACGCTGATTTACACACATTTGTTAAGGCTGGGTTAGCCAACCGTTGATGTAATGTAACCGTAAAGGGAGGATTAGCCGACCGTAATGTAACCTTAACGGAACAGCTGATCGTTTCTATTGTGTGTAAAATGGTTAAAGCAGTTATAGTGAAAAAATTTAACGTAACTGTAACGTCTGAACCTGTTAAAAACAAAATTTCTTTACGTTTCTACGTGACATTTACTAACGGTGTTGTCAACTTGTTAATTTAAAGTCTTGTATAAAAAATACTTATTTTGCACAGAACGCTTGAAACTATTTTCAATGTTCTAAAAATGTTTTAAATATTTCAATAATAATGTTATGGTAATATTTACTTATACAAATTAATTCATACAAACATTTATAAAATGTATGCTAATAATCGGCGAAAGTATTTAAGTTTCAAAATATTAAATAAATATTTTGTATACACAAATTAACTATACTTAGGGCAATTATTACAACTTGTATTTATGTTCGAAATAGTAAAAGTTAACTTTAAGCAATATAAAAAGGTACCCTTAAAGTCAACTTTTACTATTACGAACAAAATGGCCCTTAGTATAAAGTACAATATAATATTAATTAATTTTTAAGTTATCGGACCTTAAATAAATAAAGTCTCTATGACAAGGTAATAATACTATTTATAATTGTCTCCTAATGGACAATAATGATGAATACATTATGTGTAAATAAATACGGTTTATATGTAAGTACTTTTACCAAACAAAGTTTAATAATCTTTTTTAAAATCGCAGAAAAAAATTATAAAATCGCTTGAACAGTATTTAAAACAATTGTGTTGATAACACTTTCAAACAGCTGTTTAAATTGAAAATTTCAATCAGCGACAAGCGCGAAATATTAAAGAAAAACTTAAAATTAAAAAAAAGTATTAAATTTATCTTTATTAAAATGAACGACGAACAATTGATTTTATTGGTACAGGACAATGAAAGTTTATACAACAAATATAGTTCCGGCTATATTTTGTTTATGTCAAAAACATATGACACGTTTTAAATGTTCTATAATCGCACTAAAGTCTTACGTGAAGTCAACATTATGGTTACGTTACATCAACGGTCGGCTAACCCAGCCTTAATGTTGACTTAACGTAACACTTTAGTGCGATTATAGAACATTAAAAACGTGTCATATGTTTTTGACATAAACAAACAAAACAAAATATAGCCGGAACTATATTTGTTGTATAAACTTTCATTGTCATGTACCAATAAAATCAATTGTTCATCGTTCATTTTAATAAAGACAAATTTAATACCTTTTGTTTGATTTTAAGTTTTTCTTGAATATTCCGCGCTTGTAGCTGATTGAAATTGTCAAAATTTTAACAGCTGATAGAAAGTGTTATCAGCACAATTGTTTTAAATACTGTTCAAGCGATTTTATAATTTTTTTCTGCGATTTTAAAAAACATTTGTTAAACTTTGTTTGGTAATAGTACTTACATATAAACCGTATTTATTTACACATAATGTACTCAACATCATTGTCCATTAGGAGACAATTATAAATATTATTTATTACCTTGTCATACAGATTTTATTTATTAAAGGTCCGATAACTTAAAAATTAATTAATAATATTGTATACTAAGGCCATTATTATAACTTGCTTTTATGTAATAGTAAAAGTTAACATTAAGGGTACCTTTTTATATTGTTTAAAGTTAACTTTTACTATTTCGAACATAAAGGCAAGTTGTAATAACGGCCCTAAGTATAGTTAATTTGTGTAAACAAAATATTAATTTAATATTTTGAAACTTAAATAGTATCGACGATTATTAGTATACATTTTATAAATGCTTGTATGAATTAATTTGTATAAGTAAATATTACCATAACATTAAAAAGATTTGGTTTTATTCATGTATTTATATTATTGAAATATTTAAAACATTTTTAGAACATTGAAAATATTTTTAAGCGTTTGTGCAAAATAATTATTTTTTATACAAGACTTTTAAAATCAACAAGTTGACAGCACCGTTAGTAAATGTCACGTAGAAACGTAAATAAATTCTGTTTTTAACAGGTTCAGACGTTACATTTTGTCACTATAACTGCTTTAACTACTTTACACGCATTAGAAACGATCAGCTGTTCCGTTCCGTTAAGGTTACATTACGGTCGGCTAATCCACCCTTTATGCTCTTTTAAAAACTTTTATTCATTCATCGTTGAGCAAGCGATAAAAACACATGCGGCGGACTATCGTCATTTTTCAGAAATCGTTAACCATTGTTGTTGGTTTCAATTACTATCGAACATAAAAAACAAAGTCAGAAATAAATAAAAAATTTAAGATAATTTTGGCCGTATAATGTATACTTTTTATTTTCATTAAAATTTAAATTACATTGTTTTAATAATCTGGTTATATCTGAAAAAAATTCTATATTTAAATTTTTTTGACATTATGTTTGCTAGGTAGCTCTCTTACCAATACATCTTCATTTTTTGAAACTAACATGACAAAACGATTCAAACAAGCACATCACATCTTTTGTCGTTTTGAAATCGTTTTTCATCACATACCTTATTATATGGCTAGAGTAATGTTTTTTGTAGATCTCGTCGAGTAGATTCCACATATATAAAAATAGGATCGCAAACAAAATTTTGGCATAATTTTTCATTTTTGATATATCCGTGGTGTCCCAATTTGCGGCATTGTGGCTCGGCCTCCCCTTGGTGTTGCAAGTCCAATGTGGAAAATGTTATTAAAATCGGGCTATTCGTGTAGAAGTTACAGATTTATATCCACTTTTTTTATTTCCCACACTGTGCGACGTCAAACAGAAGTTGGGTGAATGTATTTAACACACATTTTCGTTTTCAATTGTTTACCTTTTTGGAGATAAGAAATAGGATTTTTATTGAAAGTTTAGAGTGAACTGACTATTAAAATTATTTTGGAATTTACAGGTGTCGAGTTTTTTATTTTAAAAACTGAAAATGGCAAACATGGAATTGTTAACCGCATTAAAAAGAATGGTAAACATTTGTAAAATTTTTAAATTATTATAAAAAACATGCCGAAATGTACGAAAAAACAAGTGACATTCAGTATTAAAAATATTTATATAAACTTGTTCAAATTAACTTTGTTTTTAAACACAATTATAAACCTGGGCCCGAATTACCACATTCGTTATAACCCCCAAGCAAATATTTTTATGCTTATTAGATTTGATTAATACACAGAAAAAAGTTTCAACATAAATATTATGATTTGATTTCAATTCATAACATTTATAAATAATTTCTTAAATAGTATGATTTTATTCATATTTTATGTTTTCAAATAAAATCTAGAAGGCTTGACAAATATAATTAAAATTTCATTTATATTTTTATGTTGTTCAAAAATGTTTGAAATTTTCCTTGGAAATTTTTTTTATTTTTTTATGATTTTCAGCTACAAAATGAGAAAATATGCGCGAAATTGATTAAATTTTTTATGAGAATGAGATGCTTTAATGTTTATGGATGTTTTATTATGTTAAATGGTATTTTTTAAGTTTCAGATATTGTTGATTCATCTTAAAATATTGGCCAATATATGGCTATTATGCTAACATTTTTGAAGTAATTCATTAGAAAATACAACTATAAGGCAATTTATTGCAAAATATTATTAAATTTACGCAAAAAAATCTAAAATTTTCGTCATGTACTATTTTATAATATTTATGAACATGTTCTTATTCTGAATGAAAAAAGTTTGGGAAAAAAAAGTCATGTTGGATTAATAATATTTATTACAAAATTCATTCATAATATGAATTTCTTTTTTCTGTGTACAAAAAAATCTAATTAAAATTGATTAAATTTGAGGACAACCTTTATTTATCGAAAAAATACAAAATAATACACAATTTAATATTTTTACGTAGACAATTTTTTATTTATGGGTAAAGATTTAATTTTACAAGTTTATTTTGTGAATATATCACAAGGATTAACCTTCAAAAATATTTAAAATATGCTTAAAACGATTAAGCATACACTTCACGTTGTGCCTTTTCCCATGCAGCCATAGGTCCATGTTCTGGCCTGTATTTCACGTTGCAACCATCTTGTTCAAAACGATTATCATCACGCAATTCTTCGTAACGTTCACGTTCGTACTTAGTGAATCCCCATTTTTTAGAGACATAAATCTAAAGAGAAAAAGAAACCATCATAAATTATAACCTACAAAATTCATCTGCTTTTTAAAGTATTTAAAATTGCGTAAATTTTGGGACATGTAAATTTAAAGTGGCTGTTTAGTAGAGATGATCCAAATTCCGCTATCTTTAGTGTTCATGAAATGAGTTGCGGATGGTATATTTAAAAATGAACACAGAAAAAAAATCATATCTGAAATGTTATAACTATTTATCTAAATTTTTTTAAAAAAAGGTCTCTGAATTACAGTAAAAAATAACCAATATTATTTTGGTCTTTGATAACCATTATAAATTATTTTAATTTTTTTTTTTGGTCTTCTGTAAACGTTATGAAAGATTTTTATTTTTTTGGGTATTCCATAATCATTAAAAGTAACCAAAAAGTTTCTTGGTGTTATGGACTTGGTTTTCTTTCATTTTTAAATAGACGGAGAAAAATAAATCGGTTCAGAATTTCATAAGAATCATGAATATTTATGATTATAAACAGTTTTCTTTTAAAATGTACAATATGTTGGAGCTATGACTAATTAGGCTTCATCCTTGGGGCACTTAACCCTACAGCACCATAGTGGTGTAAAGTATAAATATTTGTAATGGCTATAGTCTATAGAAGACCAACAAAATAAATAAAATCTTTAATATTGGTTATCAAAGTCCAAAAAAAAATAAAAAATCTTTTATAAGGTTATCAAAGATTAAAATTTTTTTTTGAGTTATTTATAATTGTTATTACGGGACCTATTTTTTTTTAATGATTATAAACAGTTTTCTTTTAAAATGTACAATATGTTGGAGCTATGACTAATTAGGCTTCATCCTTGGGGCACTTAACCCTACAGCACCATAGTGGTGTAAAGTATAAATATTTGTAATGGCTATAGTCTATAGAAGACCAACAAAATAAATAAAATCTTTAATATTGGTTATCAAAGTCCAAAAAAAAAATAAAAAATCTTTTATAAGGTTATCAAAGATTAAAATTTTTTTTGAGTTATTTATAATTGTTATTACGGGACCTATTTTTTTTTAAAGCCTTTTATATTTTTTCCAAATTGAAAAACTATGAACAAATTAATGAAATGATTAAGGCTCCTCATTTTTACACTATCGCAAATGAACTGTCAAAAACTGTTTGGAAATTCGTTTGCACATCTCCGATATGTTTGCGTGAATTTATGGAAATAACCATTCCAAGACAAATAAGCAAGAACAATTTTAAAATATGAAACAGTGATCTGTGAAAGATCGTACAGGAGACAGATGTAATATCACTCTTGACCAGCGGTCACCTATCGTTAATAAAAGAATGCAAAATTGTCACTACTGAGGATATACATACCACTAATGGACAGTTTTTGACTTCCTATTTAAATACTTATTTAAACTACATATATATATAAAAATGAAATGGTCCATCATTTTTGCCCCCTTTTCACTTCTCATTTTTCTTAATAAGAGAAGTAGCTACCGAGCGACTAGTTTTTACTTAAAATTAAGTGGTATTAATTACATGTCGAGTTTTTCAGTGCAATATATTTCTTATTTAAATAAGATAAAAGTACGGTAGCACTACTAAATATCAAAAAAAATTATAAATGACCCATGTCATTTAAAAAGGCACTGAGAAACTCATTTTCGTATTTATATAGAACTTAAATATAATTGATATTTAAATACGAAGTCAAAAATTGGCTTTAAGTTCTAAAAAGCAATTGGTACTAGCCAACAAAAATATATTAATTTAAATAAATGTATATCAAGTAACTTAATTATATTATCACCATAAAAGCGAGCTTTATGTGAAATTTTGTGAAAAATGTGCTATATATCTGGAAAAATAGTAGTATTTTTTGTTAAAACTAAATTTAATGCAGTAGCAGACGAGTAACTTAATTGCATGTCCTATATGTTATAAAGCTCATTTTAAGGGATTCTAACAATTGAATTTCGATCAACAAAATAAACACTAATAAATAAAGCCACTATGTCCAAAATTTGTTGTTTACTATTTTAATCAATATTAGAACCTTCTGATATTATTTCCTTATTTAAGCCAATATTATTTATACTCTTTAATACGCATTTTGAAATTTCTAGCATAAATTTAATTTTCACCACCATAAGTGGTAAATGTTTTGTCATTCCGTGTGTAACATTGAGATTATTGATCCTTATGAAATTCTAAGTCGAGTGAGCTATTTCCGTCTGTCTGCCCGTCTGCGTAAACCAAAATACACAAACAAACTTAGTAAACTCTCAAAAAAATGTTTATTATTGTCCTAAGCAGTTTGGTATTGAAAATCATTAAAATCGGTGCAGTAGGCCCAAAGTTATGAATCAAAATGTGAGACTACCTACAAAAAAAAAATTGATAATTTTCATATATTTTTTGTTATTTCTGTTAATTTCAGATAATTCCATAAAATTTTACACTCGTTCTTTTTATGATAAAAGAACTAACAATATTGAAAATTTAAAGAATCGGTCCATGATTTCTCATAGCCCCCATACAGATTTCTTCCTGAAATATGGTGCTATAGTCTATAAATGCCTACAGAATTGCAGTATCCATACAAAATTCAGCAAAAATAAGTTTCGTGCTAAGAGAAATCACAAGACTAAATTTTTCGTGAATCGGCCCATATTTGATCATACCCCCCATATAAAGTACACTTCCGAAAATCACTTAAACACGCATAAATATCTTATAAATGTCACTATTGAGTTGAAATTCGACATAAATAATCCCTGCACCTTATTCTATGAAGATAGGTTCAGATTTGTTTATAGCTCTCATATAAAGACCACTTCCAAAAAACACGTTAACCTAAAAAATATCAATATCAAACCAAGATCCATAAATTATATTTGGAAGTCATACTACATGATTATGTGAATATCGGTCCATATTTGACCATAGCTCCCATATAAGGTCCACTCCCGAAAAACACTAAAATCCTCATAAATTTCTTACAAATGTAGTTATCAAGTTTAATTTCGAAACCAAAAATTTCAATATATGTAAAAACCATTGTACAAAATTTTATGATGATCCGCTCATAATTGTTCACAGTCTCCATATAAGTACCACTTCCGGAATACGCATTAACCTACACAAATATCCAAAAAAAAATATTTGTGCTGAACCAAAATTGTACACCGAATAGTAATTTGTATCCAAGAATCATATTACAAGATTTTTAAATATCGGTTCATAATTCGATATATAGTATATACACATATGCCCAAAATAATAAGTACATGAGTTGTTTCCGCATCTTGTGATGAATTAAAAATGTATATTTATTTTAAATGAATTATTATTTTTATATTTAGTTAGTTTATATTATGTTTAATATAAAACACAAACACTTACGCCCTAATAACATAAACTAAATTTTTATGAGATCAAAAGTAAAAAAACTTCATAAAATCAGTGGTCAAAATAATAAGTACATTGTTTAAATCCTTAAATTAAAAGTTATAGTTGAATATTATTTGTTTTATTTTTATTAGTTTTATTAATATCAAGTGTATCCTCTATTATTTTTCATAATTTTGTGTAATATTCTTGGCTTACTGCTAATTAGTTTACGACAGGTATCCAAAGGTATTACATACCCAGTTTTTCTAACAAAATCTCAAAGTTGGTCTTTATTTTGAAATGTTTGGTTACTTATTCTGTTTTTCAACTACCCACAAAGGTTTTCAATTGGATTTAGACCCGGTGAGTGACTTGGCTAGTCTAGAAGACTTATCCTATTTTCACGGAACCAATCTTCAACATAGCAGGATGTGTGTTTTAATTCGTTATCCTGCTCGAAAACTCATCTAAGCGGCACGGTTTCATCAGCGTATGGCAACATTGTGTCCTCCAATATATTTCTGTATTTAAAACTTGGTTTACTATCGGTAATACGATAAATAGGACCAACATTATACCACGAGAAACTTTGAAATACCACATTGTTGCCACCACCGTGCTTGACGATCTTTTTTGTATAACGTTGATGAAATTCCTTATTCTGAGGACGACACCCATTACGCCCGTTATCATTTGCAAACTAATTAATTTTTGTTTCGTCGCTCCCAATATATTATGCAACTTCTTTTCACCAGCTTGTTCGCACCAACTCAAATGATAAAATTTTTGTTCCGAAGCAGATCAACTTTTCTGTCAATTCGGGCCGGTAAACTTACCCGCTATAGTCTTTTCTGGACGGTTCGATCAGATATCACATTGTCTATATTGGCAGAAGTTTCTCTAGACGATATACAAGGTAAATATCTGTATAGTCACTGTTTTTTGGTTAAATGCTCTTTAACCAGAAACAGGTAGGGAAACTGACGGAATATATCGTGAAAATAGTATAAGTCTCCTGGTCAGTCACCGGATCTAAATCCAATTTAGAGCTTTTTGGGGGAGTTGAAACACAGAATAAGTAAGAAAAACTGGATATGTAATACCTTTGGCATACTGCTACACTAATTAGCAGTATGCCAAGAATATTACACAAAATTATTAAAAATAATAGAGGATACACTAGATATTAATAAAACTAATAAAAATAAAACAAATAATATTCAACTATAACTTCTAATTTAAGGATTTAAACAATGTACTTATTATTTTGACCACTGATTTTATAAAGTTTTTTTACTTTTCATTTCATTAAAAATTTAGTTTATGTTATTAGGGCGTAAGTGTTTGTTTTATATTAAACATAATATAAACTAACTAAATATAAAAATAATAATTCATTTAAAATAAATATACATTTTTAATTCATCACAAAATACTGAAATCGCTGTATCTAATTCTATGAAGATCGGTCCATAACTGGTTATAGCTTCAATATAAGGATCACTTCCTAAAAACACATTAACCTGCATAAATATCTAAAAAATATCATTATCAAACCAAAATTTTACAAATTTTATATTTAAAAATCATATTATAGGATTTCGTAAATATCGTTCCAAATTTAACCATAGCTTCCATATAAGGTCCACTTCCGAAAATCAGGTAAGTACTCATAAATTTCTTACACATATATTTTCTAGTAAAATTCTAAACATATAATACTCATATGGGCAATTCACGAGAATGACAACCACGACTGAAAAAACAAAAACCCTTAAAATTTTTTTTCAATATGATTTGAATAGGAAAAAACACTAAAATGTTAATATGTGAAAGTATTTAGAGCTTATTACAACATTTTAATGCAAAAATAATAGTTTAAACTGACTATATTTAATTTTTTAATTTAATTGGTATGTTTTTGGCTAAGCTCCCAATTAGCATGTAGTATGAAATGAATTTGACTCTGATTGTATTTTTGCTATTATGAAATTGTTTATTAGAACCGAATATATACCTATTTTCTATTTATTTTTTTAGTTTTTGTATACGTATTTTTACAGAATATATATTGTTTTAATATAAGAGAAAAATCTGTCACGTACGATATTCAATTTTATTTATTTAAAAATCATCCAAAGATTATTTTTATTTAAATATGACGGATTGTAAAGGAAAAATATTCACCCCTATCGCGAATCAATATTTCACATGAAATGTGTTCCCTTTTCCCATTTTTCGTTCATCAACTTTGTTCACGTGAAAAAATTCCCCTACATGGGAAATATTTAGATGGAATTTTGTAAACAATAAACATCTGTTACGAACAAAGTTAACTATTGTGAATGAAGAGTTTAATGGATTATCACGATAGCAAATTCCCCTTCGAGGGAAATGGATATTTCATGGGAACATAAATTTCACATGTTTTGCCGATAGGGGTGATTAAACCAAGTAAAAAATTAAAAGAAAACTTTACGCCTCCCACGATTCGGAAATTTTCGCATATTTGTACATGTACCGTTTTTTGTCACGTACGATATACTCTTATTTCGCTCGATATTTTGGACAACAATTTTTCAAAAGAACTTATAATTTTTTTAAATATTGAACCCTCTGAATGGAACATAAAGACCAAATTATTTTTCAGATATTCATATTTTTGCAAAATCTATTCCACTCTATATGCGTACGAATGTCACGTACGATGACATGGAATTGCCCATATACATAGAAACCGTTGTACCAAATTTTACGATGATCGGCCCATAATTGGTCATAGCCTCCAAAACAAACAAATTCCGGAAAACAAATATCAAAAAAAAAAAAAAAAATCCGTGCTAAGCCAAAATTTTACACCGATCAGTAATTTCTATCCAAGAATCATAAAGGATTTTTTAAATTTCGGTCCATAGGTCGCCATATCTCCCATATAAGGTCCACTCCTGTTAATAATATCTAAAAATCGTGCTACTGAGTTTTGTGTAAAGGTCTATAAATTAGCCACAGCTCCCATATATCGATAAAACTCATTAAAATATTTTATGACAATCGAATCATAATCACCCCTATGGGCAAAACATGTGAAATTTATGTTCCCATGAAATATCCATTTCCCTCGAAGGGGAATTTGCTATCGTGATATTCCCTTAAACTTTTCATTCACAATAGTTAACTTTGTTCGTAACAGGGGGCTAATTACCGCAGTCGAACACGATCAAATACTTATTCGAACGTGCGAGTTTTTTTTTATTTTTTGGATTCTCTTATTCGATATCGAATAAAATGTGTACAAAATTATATTGATTGTGCTCGATAACGAACGAGTTTTTACTCGAAAGCTAATAAGCGTTCGAAATTTATTTCGATTACGAGTGCGAAAATTTGACCCCAGATGGTTATTCTTTACAAAATTCCAACTAAAAATTTCCCATGTAGGGCAATTTTTTCACGTGAACAAAGTTAATGAACGAAAAATGAGAAAAGGGAACACATTTCATGTGAAATATTGATTCGCGATAGGGGTGAATAGGTCTAGTTCCCATATAAGTCCCATAATCCAAAAATACATTAACGCATATAAACATTGATATCGATAAAAAATTCAAAAGAAATTAGTTCCAAGTAGACAGAAATCATACTGCTTGATTTTGTTTCTATGGGTTCATAATCATAAAGCACATATATAAGGCTCATATCCGGAAAATTCGTTAAACGCGAATATATATACAAATTTGGTTATATAACTTTTTTCCATATTCAAAATTTTGAACTTTGTCTAAATATATTTGTATACCCTTTTTTATAATCTGTTTTTCACTTGAGTTTAATAAGGAAATATGTTCAGCCAAACGCGTAATGTTAACCAATTATTAGGTATATAAATTATTAAATGTCATACGTTATAATAGGAATAAAGGACAAACTCTATTGAAAATTTTAAATTAAATATCTTCTGCGTAAACTAGTATTTCTATATATAATTTCAATTGTTATATCATAATATTTAGTAGTCTAACTTGTTTATATCAACATATTTAGGTGGAGGGTATTTAAGATTCAGTACTCTTACTTGATTTATGTACACTTACTTTTTGACGACCGGGGAACTTAAATTTAGCACGTCTAAGAGCTTCCACAACTTGTGCTTTATATCTGTCACTCGAACGAACAGACATTATAGGTTGTCCAATACGAACTCTTGCGACTGTTCCTTGAGGTTTACCGAAAGCACCACGCATTCCAGTTTGAAGCCTAAAAGAAAAATATAATGTTAGAAAATCACTTATACTCAATTATGGAAATATTTCGACATATATTCAGATTATTAGTCAAAGAAATAGGTAATCATATTATTTCATATCCCAGTGCTCTAGGCAATTTCATCACATAAAATTTCACTTAAAATGCAAAAAACCAAACATTTAAAAAATTAAAACATGCGAAACAATGTTGAGCAGATCTTTAGCTACCATTTTATCAGTTACCAATATTGTGTTTATATTCGGGTTTCCATCAATTTAAACTATTCCAAATTCAGGAGTATATTGAAAACATGCTAGTCTTTTTATACACTACACCAAGAGTGGCAAAAAAAAAATTTCTAAAAAGGCGGCATCAAAAAATAATAATTTGTATTTTATTAGTTGTATAATAAAAAAAAACGTATAAAACTAAAAAAATATTAAGGTACCTAGCTATATTTCGCATTTATACCAAGAAACAAACTGAACAACAAATATTGAAAAGCAACAAGAAAAATTGCACATTTGTTGTTTGGTTTGTACTTTTTTCTGAAGTGCAATATCCGGGAGGTATCTCTTTTTCTGCGCTTTAAATTTTTAAAAATTATAAATATTTCAAATATATAAATGTTTTTCCATGTTGTTTTATTACATTTCTTACAATTAAGATCCTAACCGGCGAAGTTTGTTCGGTTATATTTAACAGCAACTTTGTCGATAGTGTCAGTTAAAAATTAATCGTACATTGTGAAATTCAGATTAGCCTAAATTGCGGTTAATGTTCACGTTAACGTTTAATCGTACATTGTGAAAATGGCCGTAAGTATTAAAAAAAAAGATTAGTTCTGTAAAAAAATATTACAAATACTTTCAAAATAAAACCGAAGGGTCTGATAAAATTTATATACCTATTATGATTTAAAAATTTTGATTTTTAAGTATCATACATATCTACATTTGCACATTTTGAGCTACATTTTCTAGAGTAAAGACAGCTTTCAAATCTTACATTATTAACGACGATTCGACTTGCAAATTTAGGAATGTTAGAAAATTATTTGTTTGCATATACCAAGATAATTTGTTTGGTGTTGATAGCTCTCAAAATTATAATCATATAAATGTTTGCCGCTCTTTTAATTTAAGAGTCATACCTATTCACCCCTATCGCGAATTAATATTTCACATCAAATATGTTTTCTTTTCCCCATTTGTCGTTCATCAACTTTGTTCACGTGTAAAAATTCTCCATGTTGTGAAATTTTTAGATGGAATTTTGTAAATTATAAACACCTGTTACGAAAAAAATCAACTATTGTGAAAGAAAAGTTCATGGGAATATCACGATAGCAATATTCCCTTTGAGAGAAATGAATATTTCATGGGAACATTAATTTCACATGTTATAGCGGATAGGGGCGATTAGATGTTAAAAATAAGAAAATGAAAAAAACTCCCCGGGAATTTTTGTTCATAATTAGGTTGATTGTGAACCAAAAATTCCTTTTTGTATTTATGACTTCAGAAAATTTTGATATACAGAAAAATATACGAATATTATCAGAAAAATATACGAATATTATCAGAAAAATATAAACTGTTACTGGCATCTTGATTTGTTCCTTTTTTTAACAGATATGTTTAACAGAGCAAAGCATCATTTCCAAACAAATTGTACTTTTTTATGCTTGATATCTCATACTAAATATAGGGAAATGGGTTGCGGAATTAGGATGAGTATATTTAAGAAACATAGAATACACTGTTATGTTATATGGCCGGTGGTTAAAAACAATAATTGCTAACGGCGACATATAAAATAGGTTGCTATTTTTTTTTTCGATATTATAAGGGTTGAACTTTAATTCGTTGCTATCTAATAAACGTTTTTAGGAACAAATCAAGATCCCAGTAACAGTTTATATTTTCATAATTTTTTTCTGTTAATATTCACATTTTCTGTATTGCCGGCCATCGGCGAATAGACTTTAAACTCTTGGGGTATATCGAACTCCGGCTTCGCTAAAATAACTTTTTCTGTAAATCAAAATTTTCTGAAGTCATATATTTTCAAAAATGAATTTTTGGTTCACAGTGTTAATTAAAAGTACCATATTGTATATCATATGAAAGGTATTTTGAAGCACTATTCAATGATATCCATAATGATCAGATTATTTTCCAAATATATGAGAAATTTACTGTTATATATATTGACTTTAAATTTATATAACTCTTAAACTAACAGAGAGCGGTCAAAACGTTTTTGTACTTATAATTATGAGAGCTATCAACACCAAAAAAATTATTAAAATGCAAGCTGTTTCATTGATGTTGGTTTAAGCCCGTTTATATATCAGATTTTTTGCATTTTAACGGTGTACAGCTATATTTATTATACATACCTATCAGCTCCGGCACACGACAACATCTTGTTAATGCGAATAACATGGAAGGGATGACAACGCATTCTAATATGGAATTGATCTTTACCGCAATATTTAACCAAATACTTATTACAGCAAATACGTCCAGCTTCCAAAGCCTCACTACTTAGTTGTTCGTACTCATCAGAAACCAAATGAACGCACAGAGGAAAATCTTCTACTGTAGCTTTCTTTCTCCCCAAATCAAAAATACGAATTTTGGGATCTGGTACACCACGACAAAAACGAGATTTTGGATATGGCTTATTTTTGCAATAACGATAGCTTAATACAAAGGAAAAAAAATTTAATAAAAAAAGTATATTAACTTAATACTACATACCATCTCGCTGGACGACGACCCATTTTTATTCCTGGAATTAGAATAATTAAACAAATATAACATTAATTGCATTTCTTAATATTTATACTATCAGAAAAATATGTACAAAAAGTACATAAATGTAAACTAGTCATGATGTTTTCAGATCAAGAGATTTAACACATACCTTAGTCAAGGAAGACACAAAAAGAAAGACTCAACAGCAGTAGGAAATTACTAAACAGACCTTAGGAAGTGTTTCGAAACCAAATTTATGTAGACATCGTTATTGTTTATACGGCCCATAAATCTTGTCTACACAAACAATAATTTTAAATATATTAGCCTACGTAAATTCGTATCGTGAGGTGACGAATATTTCATTGACCACAAGTCAAGTTGACAGAGAGTTAAGGTGTGTGAAATCCGTCTTTCTTAAATGTTTATTTAAATTTTATAAGCTAAACAAACCCATTAACAAATACTCTTTTTGTTTTCTTTGACATTTATCAGTATTGATCCGACATTTAACAGGCTAATTAATAACAGGGTTTAAATTTTGCCGAATCGTATTAAAGGTGTTGAAAACGTAAAACATTTGTTCACACATAATTCTAACATAATTTAAATTGCAAAATATTAAGAATCACATTGCTTTTGGTAACCCAAAGCGAATTTAGACTATATTTATTTTTTACTATAATATTAAAATGAAAACTATTTAATAAACATATTTCAAACAAATAGAATGTCATGTCAAGTGAACCAAATTTTGAAATCGATGTCTTCCGATTGGGATGAAATTTGCACCATGGTTATTTTTATTGGATAGTAATTCAAACACAATATTTCAACAAGATCGGTAGAGAACTTTTTGATTTAGATAAGCAGGCGTTTTTTCAATCAATTTTTTTTTAAACAAACACAAACTGCGAAGCGTTTTGCTTGTCTGCAGATACACCCATAGTCTCTGGCGAGAATCGAACCCTCAACCCCCAGATTGATAGTCCAGCACACGTGTAGTCTATCGGGGCACCTATTGTTCTTAGCAAAATGTTTCCCAGCTCTTTCTTAATCTTTCGGAAAAAAATTTAAAAAAATAAAATATGTTTGTTATTTTTTTTTTCCAAATCAAAAACTTGTTTCACTTTTTTCAAAATGGGCCTTTTTCTCAAAAGAAAGCTTAGATGTTTTCCTTGAAGACCTATTTGGTCGCTTAGTGGGATGCGAGTTGGTTATCTATCAAAATAAATGTTCTGTAACTCAAGACATACAACTTTTGAAATTTTTTGCAAAATCATTGACTTTTTTTCCAAAATGGGCTCCTTTTTTTAATCTTTTTGCTAAAAAGAAAGATTTGGTACATTCCTTTAAGAGGTTTTTGGTCGCTTAATGGAATGCAAGTGAGATATCTATCAAAATAAATATTTTGTAACTTAAGACATACAACTTTTGACTTTTTTTTTTGCAAAATCTATATTTTTCCTAAATGGCAACATTTTTTAATTTTTTTTCTTTTACAGACTGAATTTACTGCTTAATTTATGTAAAATATCATTTAACAGTGAATCCCTGTTCTTTTTCATTTTGTGCATGGGAGAAGATTTTCGGCCTCTAACAAACATTTACACATTTTCTAACAAACTTAACAGTATTTTATGTTAAAAAATACAGGACGAAACAGAGGATGGTACTGGCTACAATTTAAGAAAATATATATTTTTTTGAAAAATCACTCAAATTATTTTGGGACATATAGGGCAAAAATGGTTATTTGTGCCAAAACTTGGAAATGAGATTTTCTCATGTACAACAAGATGTTCTAAAGAAAATCTCAGTACAACACGATTTACTTAAACGTATACGGCTATATGCATAAAAAAACTTTTTGTAGATTTAAAACACAAATTTGTTAACAAACACTTTAGCTTTAAAAACCATTTATAGAAGTATAGTCAAGGCGAATTTAATAAGGTGACCTCACAAGCACAGCTGACTTTTATTTTTGAATTCGCCGACATCGTTAAACTGTCAAAATTGCTTATTTGTTTACAATTGTTAGCTGTCATAAAATAATAATTTTAGTTTGTGAAATTTTTGTTTTTGTATTAAAATGTAATGTATTAAAATGATTAATATGTCACTAAAAAATTAAAGAATTATTGAATAAATCAATTTCTTTAGTACAGTTTTAATTTGTTTTTACTGTTAATAACTTCTTGCATGTATTGGCAGCATTTGGCCGGACGCACATCTTTAATACTTAAAAATTTCATTGCTCATCTGATACTAAACCGAAATTATAACCCATTTCCGTTAATCGGAGGTCAATATTGTCAGGACGTAATGATAATCGAAATTCTGCTCTACTAGTAAACATGCGATATGGCTCATTCGTTCCAAGACTGGTTAAATCATCTATGAGAACGCCAATATAACCCTCCGTCCGACTTACAGTTAATTGTCGGGGTTCATTTTTGTGATCAAACTGCTTCGTCTTGGCTGCAGCATTAGCACCGGCTATAATACCTTGAGCCGCTGCCTCTTCATATTCCGTTGTACCATTCAATTGTCCAGCAAAGTAAAGATTATTAACACCCTTTGTTTCTAAACTTGGATATAGTTCTCTTGGATCTATAAAATCATATTCTACGCCATAACCGGGTTGCACAACTTTGGCATTCTCCAGTCCATGTATGGAATTAACAAGTTCAACTTGTTGTTCGTAAGGTAGGGTACATGATAGACCATGCGGACAAATGAAATCACTATTGAAACCTTCTGGTTCCAACCACATTTGATGTTGCTTTTCACCAAATCGTAATACTTTTGATTCTATAGATGGACAATAACGACAAATGCATATTTTCTTAGACAATTTTATTAACTTGCAAAGAGGTGTATGTTAAATGGCAGGGTAATTGTTCATCAGCATTTATCCAAACTTCTTCATTCATAAATGAAAAAGGTACCGGTGGGTTATCTCCAAAATGAGCCTCAAGTTTGTGGTAATCAATTGATTATTTTGCAAGTCTTGTATGCAGTACAAAGCTGTCGAAAATTAAAAACATCTTGCTAATGACACGTAAAATGCATAGGTTTTTTATTTATTGGCAATAACTTTGATCTTGTACAGGCGGCCTTTGGCCGGGTGCACATACATACAAGAATTATATGGTAGTTTTTTCTTTCTTAAAACAACATCCAAATATCGAAATTCTACATCATTAATTAATTAAATGAATTACAAGTTGTTCAATGACTCGCAAATGTAAAAATGACTGATTTTTCATCTAAACTATTACAAATTACAAAATTATTTGTAATAGTTTAGATGAAATTTGTAATAGTTTAGATGAAATTATTATTTCTAAAATAAAGATTTTGTTTACAATTTGTATTTATTATCAGCTGATTTTGACATTTTGCCGATTTTTTTCCAATAACAAAAAGCATGTTGTTTTTGCCTTGTTGTATTTGTTGCCGTGGCGCTCTCACCTTATTAGATTCGCCTTGAGTATACTCACAGATATATATACAGATTCGTCAAAACTGACGTTTACAAAAGTGGTGCATCAGCTTTTCTTCATTTAACCCCATCCAAGGTATATTAATTTATAAGGTAGTGTCATCGGCGAATTCAGAATACCGGGCGAATTGGTTATATTTTTTTTATATGTAGTTTGACATTGTGCCTGCATTTGAAGGCGAATTGGCTGTCAGGGAAAAATATCAAAAACAGCTGACAAATAAATCGAAGCGAATTTTTGTTAAACAAAAAATGTTTATAAATTTGAATCTGTTTGTAATTTAATTTATGTTTTTAAAAATAAAACTAATTTCGTGTAGTATTATTATTGGTATTAAAACATAAACGAATTTAACAGCAAAACAAAGTTTGACATTTACAAAATGTAAACAAAGTTTGACATTTATACTGCACCACGGCGAAAAATGAACATAGTAGCAAAAAACGATCAGCTGGTCTGATAACACTACCTTATAATTAATATACCTTGACCCCATCGAAGAAAAAGGATAGCCATACATGTGGTATAGTATTCATAAACGTTTGTTAAAGGCACAATATCTAATGCACTGTTTTTTGTCTAAACTGGCAACGCTTCTCTGTTATTTTCCCTTTTTCGTTGTTAGTGTTGCTTGCAATCAGGATAAAATATTCGTTAATTCTCTTTTTTTCATTGTTTGTTTTTAGTAATTATATATTTTTGAAGAAAAAACTAAAGTACCTATTTAGAGAAAAAATATATATTTGATTCTAGTAAATTTATCCTAAGATAAAATGCATTAATATACAAACGTTTTTATATATTTTAGTTCAATTATTATTAAAAGTATTCGATTGACGAATATTCTGTGATAAAGTAAACATCACTGTTTTATAATTTCTTTTATTCATTTATTTTTATTGTCATTTTGTTAAATTTTAACAAAATTGAATGAATTTCTATGTGGAAACACAATTTTAATTCCGAAGTGGATATATTAGATTCTGTGGAACTTCTTCCACAATGTTTACATATTTAGTTACTACATGCTGTTACAGGTTAACAATTACAAACATGGCAATAAAACTCACTTGTGAACTTCATGTAGTTCACTGCCGGAGAAATATGGAACAAAATCTTAAGGTACGGTCACACACGCAAATATTTACTCCAAAAAGCGTAACCACTTTTTTTAGTACAAATTTGTTTGACGTTGTTTACTCTTACAAGTGTTTTGTAAGATCAAACAGCATCAAATAAAATAAAACTGAATATTTGCTTTGAATTGTCCAAGTAAAAGGAGTTTTTGACAATAAATATAAGAATTTAAATATATTTTATTTAGTGGTTACGTCTTTTTCGTCAAATATTTGCCATGTGTGACCCTACCTTTATATTATTAAAGTGGACTATATATCCCAGCGGAGTTAAAATTATGTTTATCAATTGCAATAGTATCATCAAATTTATAAAGAATTATTTTTAAAATTACCTTTTTCAGGTTAAAATGTAAAAAAGACTACTTTATAGTAGGGTCGAACGAACTTTAAAATTTGTACACTTATTAAAGGTTTATCAAATGTATTTTGAGCTATTAATCGTTTATGAATACAACTTTATGAAAATTTGCTTATAATTGGTTTATAAAGCTCAACCTCTGGCAACTCTGTAATGCCTAAGTAAACGTGTTTTACAACCGCTGTCATAATTATTTTTTTAATTTGCTATTTTTTATTAAAAACTAAATAAACTAAACTTCTACTGTGCATATAAATATTAGTTAAACTTTATTTTACTGAAATTATTGTTAATTTCTTATCACATAATTCCGTACCAATCTTCTGCCTGCCTTTTGCTGTTTGTCTTTATTATTGCTGCTGTTGATTTGTTGTTGCTGCTGTTGGTGGTTTTTGCATTTGTGAAAAAAGTCTTGAAAAATGCCTGTTGGTAAGAAAGAGCTGTGTGGTACTTGCCAAAGTGGATTTTCTCGTGGTCAGTCTGGTGCCCAGTGTGATGTTTGCCAGTTATGGTACCATTCTTCATGTGAAAATATATCTGATGATGAGTTAAAAGCCATGGAGAATTTTAAGAATTTATCATTTATTTGCACATCTTGTAAGAAAACCCCACATGCTGCTGTCAACTTGATGCGTGATCAAATTACCACATTAAACAACAATTTTACTGAATTTATTCGTAAGGGTGAAGAAGATTGTAGCGCGCTCAAACAGACTCTTAAAGATATAGTTGCGGAGTTTAAGCGTGAAATGTCTACTTGCATCAGTGATCTAAAATCAGATGTGTCTGATTGCAATAAACTTATTAGACACATTGACTCGTCTACTTCCTCAAAAATCGCACAACTTGAGACTGAAAATAATGCCTTACATAGAAAATTTAATCGGTCAGATTTTATTATTCGTGGTCTGCCTATTGGTCTTACTGATCTTGCTGCTGTTGTTGTTGAGTTGGCTACCTTTTATAATGTGTCCATAAATCTACATGATATCAATCATACATGCTACATTAACAAAGGGACATTTGTGCTTGTAAAACTTAATAGTGTTACTATTCGTGATGAAATTATTAAGGCTTACTTCAAGACTTTAAAAACCCGCTCTCTCTTGGTTTCTGATTTGGTCAAGATTGACAACCATATTACTAATAACCAGAATGCAAATGCTGAAACTTCTGCTACGGATGGTAACATTCAAGGTATGCGTATTGAGAAAAGGGTATTTTTAAATGACCATTACACTCCTGCTGCTGGAAAAATCAATGCTACCTGTCGAAAGCTGCTCACCAAAAAAAGTATTTTAAAATTTAAAATTTTGGATGGAGATAAGCCCAAGGCTAAAGTCACTCTGTTGGATGGTAAAGATGTTGTTGTTGATGCTGTTGGATGCAATGAGTTGTTGAAGGATAGTTTTTAAGTATTTTTCTATTTTTGCGCTTTCTAATATCATTATTTCTTTTTATTTCTGACTGGTGTTTGACTTATCTAATTTGTAATATGGCTTCTAACTGACTTAAATTACCTAATTAAGTTAGTTTGGAGACTTATTCGTCAATATAAATAAGTCAAGAACTAGTTATGATTCTAATTGAACTGTCTAGTGGCCTTTTCTTTGTAATCATCTGTTGCTCATTTTTTGCTTAATCTATATCTTTTTCATACTACAGTATTATTGTTTTTACATGGTATATATATATATATATATATATATATATATATATTTAACCATAATATTTAGTAAAAATATTAATTATTCAGTGTATATAATTTACATCTATTAGTTTATTTAGTTATATATCTTTTTTTTATTGATAAAATATAATTTATTTGTTTGGCTTGTATTAGCTAATAACAAACTTAATTATATATTATCAAGTATTCCGAATATTATGATTAGCTGTAAATATGTTGAATTTAATCGATTATATGTTGAATTTAATCGATTGTTATATGAATTGTTCATTAATTATAAGTTTTTTTATATTTCATTTAACATGCTTCTTTGTGCTCCCCACTGTTGATTTATCTTTTTGTTTTGATGTCTTCTAGAGATAACCTTGGTCCGATAGTTAGTGATAGCGTGTACTTGAATAATGTCCTTCTTCCATATAGGAATCAATTTAAAGTTGGTCACTTGAATTGTCGCAGTTTGTCACCTAATACTAATTCTTTTAAATTTTATGAACTTAAATCTATAGTTGACCGTAATCTGTTTGGTGTATTTGCGATCACTGAGACGTGGCTTAATGATCAGATTTCTGACCGTACGGTAGAAATTCCTGGTTATAAGGTTTGTCGCAATGATCGTCCTTCTTCGTGTCGAGGAGGTGGAGTTGCAATTTATGTTGCTAACAAACTGGTCTACAGAGTTGTTTCTAAAGTTTTAATTCCGGGCTGTGAGTCTCTTTTTATTGAACTACTTATTGGCGATATTAGATGTCTTTTTGGTGTTGTTTATCTTCCAAGTGGAGATTTACACACATTTGAGCAGCAACACTACGATATTATTTTAAAGTACACAAATATTATAATCGTAGGTGATTTCAATTGTAATGTATTGGATCCTTCTAAGGCTGAAATCTTTCGTTCTTTATGTGTTAGATCAGATTTATCAATTGTTCATAATTCATTGCCAACCCATTTTGACCTTAGGAGAAGAACCACTTCACTTATTGATCTATTTTTGGTCAACATTCATTCGATGGTAACTTTCTCAGGCCAGATTCAATGTCCATCCATTTCTGATCATGCACTCATTTTTGCTTCCTTTGAATTTGAATTTGTCCGCCTTTGTGAGTTTTATGAATATCGAGACTACAAAAACACTGACTGGGTTAGTCTACTCCTCTTTCTTAATGAATATGATTTTTCACCGATTTATAATACAGTTGACATTGATATGAAATGCTCACTTATTGCCTCCCTTTTGGATTGTCTTCAATCCTATGTACCTACTGTTAGGGTTAGATTGAGGAATATTGGTGATCCATGGATGAAGTCCCGTGATGTTGTACTTGCCAGATCCTTACGTGATCTTTCTTATTCTGCATTTCAGTCCAATCGCTCTGATTTAAATTGGAGAACTTATTGTAAGCTTCGGAATCGTGCGAAGGTTATATTACGTAGGGAAAGGAGGAAATACTTTGTTAAGCTTTTTGGTAACATTAATTCTGCTGGTTTTTGGAAGGTTATTAGAGGTTCTGGTTGCATTGGTGTTGATGATACTGACTTGGCATTTGACTCCAATACAGTTAATAGTTATTTTGCGAGCTCTGATTTTCCTGTTCCTGACCTTTTTGACTTTAACGATTTTGGTGGCCCTGGAGGATTATTTTCTTTTTCTTGTATTGGAGAGTTAGAACTGTTAGAAGCTTTGAATAAAGTTAAGTCCAAGTCTGTTGGCACTGATGGTTTATCAATTGGCTTTCTAAAGATGATTTTCCCATATATATCCCATGTTATTCTTCATTTTGTAAATTCAATTTTAACATTCTCAGTTTTCCCATCTGCCTGGAAGGTAGCGCGTATAGTTCCCATCCCTAAGGTCAAGGTTGTACGTAGTCCGGATGATCTCAGACCCATTTCTATACTCCCGGCTTTATCTAAGGTTGTTGAAAATGTTATTAAGGCCCAGATGAATGACTTGGTTTCAACTAAAATAAGTGATTCACAATATGCCTATCGATATGGTCTCAATACTACCTCTCTTCTACTTAGTCTTACCGATACTATTAGGGAGAATGTCAATAGTGACAGGTTGAGTGTTTTGATTTCTATGGATTTGTCAAAAGCCTTCAACTCTATTGATTTTAATAAGTTGATTTTTAAGCTGAGGGATGCGTTTGGTTTTTCTAGGTCTGCCTGCCAGCTTATAATGTCGTATCTGGTAGGTAGGTCGCAATTTGTTGTAGTAAATGGTGTTTCTTCTGGTTTACTTCCACTCCATACGGGTGTCCCACAGGGATCTATTTTGGGTCCTCTCCTTTTTGTTCTTTATGTGAATGACCTTGTTGATGTTATTCAAACCAGTAATTGTAAACCTTTTCTGTTTGCAGATGATGTTTTTCTTTTATTTAGAGGTAATAGAAGATTTATTGAAGTCTTTGAGAATGATATTAACTCTAATTTGGACTATATTAGACTTTGGATGACTGCTAATTCATTAAAGGTTAACACAACTAAAACTAAAGCCATGATGTTTGGTCCTACGGACCGTTTCTCTTCTACTTTAGATGTGTTCTTAGGTGATGATTTAATACAATTTGTTGAGCATCATAAGTGTTTGGGTGTAGTTCTTGACTCTAAACTCTCTTTTAAGTATCATATTGATTCTGTATCGGGTAGAATTTGGGGATCTTTACGTAAGATTTATCGTACTAATCTATTTTTATCTAAGGATGTGAGAACTAAATTAGCACACGCGATTCTGATGCCACAGATTCTTTACTGTTTTGAAGTTGTATCCGGGACTATCGGATTGTGTCTTACTAGATTGAAGCGCTTGGTGAATTCGATAGTTAGATTTGCTTTTAACATTCGACGCAGAGAACATGTTTCTGAGTCTGTGAAATGCTTTCTTGGTTGTTCTTTTAGTGAATTTGTAAAGTTTCGTAATTTGCTAAAGTTTTATAAAATTATGAAAGCTGGAAGACCTTCTGTTATATGCGATGCATTTATTTTTTCTCCTCGCAACAGGAATCCTCACTTCGTTCCCCCTAGGATATTTAGATCGTTTTTCAGTAGGTCTTTCGTTGTCAGGATTACAGGTTATTGGAATAGTCTGCCATTAGAGTTGCGTGTTTTCACGCACTCTAATAATGTTTTCAAAGTAAAACTTTTGCAATATTTTTCAGACCCTTTGTGATCTCTTTAATTAATGTTGTTCTTGTTTTCGTTATCCCTAACTGGACCGTATTTCATTTGTCTCTTTTTTATTAAATCTTGACATACTTATCTATACTTTTTTTATCACGGCTGGGGAGCCCATTTGAACATGAAATTTATTGAATATTTAAACCTGTATTTATACTTAGGTTTTTTTTTGTATTACTATGTAATAATATTTTGGCCAAATTGGCTTTTTTATTACTAAATAAATAAATAAATAAATAAATAAATAAATAAAGCTGTAAATTTGTATGCATATGGCTGATATTGTTTATTTAAAGAAAATAAACCACAATTTTTAAAAGGTAATAACGTAACAATATTTTGTAAATTATGTTTACCTAACAATATTGAAAATTTTATAACAAAAATGCACTTACCAGGCCTAATATATATCCCAATATAAAATTTAAAAAATCAGTTTTACATTTAAAAAGACTGACACAATTCTTGAACACAGTACCAAAATAAAACTCAATTTTCAAAAACAATAAAAAATAAATGCTATAACCGAACTTCTTTTAATCTAAACACATTAATAAGAGACACGTTTACGAACTACTTAAAATGTCACCCATTAAATTTTTCGATATTTAGTTATTCAATATTTTTGTGATGGGACACCGGTGTCCCTGTGGTCGTCAAAGGGGTAAAAGTATAGTTTAGGGTATATTCGATTCGGCACAACCAAATATAGCTCTCTTACCCCCATTAACATGGCTACAGATAAGGTGTAGTTGAGTTTAAGGTTATGATTTTTAAAAGTTAAACAAGTAACACCCACTAACACGAGGTCTGGTTATGTATTGACTAATATTTATACTGACAGTTTTCATACAAAAATAATTTTAACCGACAGTATAACTATTAGTTAACACGTAACCAGACCTCGTGTTAGTGGGAGTTACTTGTTTAAATTTGAAAACCTCCGGTATATAAAAAATCTAAATCTTAAACTCAACTACACCTTATATTTAAAAGTTATAGATTTATTTCCACTTTTTCTCAGTTGTTCAAGTATAACAAATAATTTACAAAGAGCTGTTTTATATGTATATTTATTGATATATTATTTAATATACTAATTATATATTCTAAGCTATATTCTAAATACACTCCTTAATAAACATAAAATATTCTAGCTGTAATCGTTAAATATGAATATTAGAGTTACAATTATTAATTATTAAATGGATTTAAATTAGCGTCATATTCACAAAACGGATTTTTTTCCGATTTTAATTCATATTCCAATGCATTAGATATTTCTTTGTCATAAAGTTTATTTAAAATAGCATTTTTCTGCACATCTTTTCTATTTAAATCTTTATCAGCAGATTTTAAAGGCAATTGTCCCATTTTTTTGGAAATGTCCATCAATAAGGTATTTTTAAGTTGATTACGGATATCCGGAGTCTTATTTATCTGATTTGCACCGCTAATTCTTAACTTGAACATTTGAATATCTGTACATACAATGCACACCAAAACTTCACTATATTGTCTGATACATTCTCTATGATAGGAGTGTTGACATAAGAAATATACTGCAGGTTGCTTTATCATTTGTTTACAAATATCACATGATCTGTTACGAAACTCTATAGGCCGTTTTAAATATTTATGTAAAATGTCTTCCATATGAACAACTCGCTCTTTCAAAAGTAATACAATGATGTAGAGTTCTTCGCATTTAAAATGTGTGAAAAAGTTTTCATGTAAAAGAATTTCATTTAAATGTGATAGCAGAAAATCATTGCTGGTCACAAAACTATAAAGTATATTTATAATATAGTATGGATTTGCCTTAATTATATTTCTAACTACATCGCTGACAAATTTTAAAGAATAGTTTCTTGCCAATTTCTCCTTTTGTATAGTTCGAATCCACATGTAGTTCAATTTTTGACCACTATATTCAATGGAAAATGTATTCATGTATCCAGGAAACATTTCAAAGCAATTTACTAAACAACTTGTGCTTAGTATTTCCATACTACATTTATCATACATCAATCTGATACCCGGCCAAAACTGGTAATTTCTGCATAATATAAAAACATTATCAAAGCATATTTCTGATTCATGTATTTTAAAAAATTCTATCACAAAATTTATATCAATGTCTCCTTTATGCCACATTTGCAATATCAATTCGGTCCAAATGTTATATATAGAGTTCTGCCCGCAATCCTTAAATATTTTATTTATAAAATCGATGGCGCACAATTTATTCGTAAGTGATAATGAGAGTATTATATTATGAAATATATGATTTTTCAAAAAGCGATTTGATAATAAGTAATTTATCAATTCTTTTAGTTCATTTGGATATTTTTTAATTAAAGAGTATCCATATTCTGAAAAAAAATTTAAAACTTCTGAATTTTTTAATTCATTAAATACTTTAACTGGAACGTTTCGTTTCTGCAGTAAAGATTTCAAAATTATTTTTACTTTTTCACTTTTATTTATAGTTACATTTTCAGCGTATAATTCATTGCATTTGCTATCTTCAATTTCGAATACACGAATTGCACTTGCTGGTAACTCAATGCGTTGAAAACAATTATTAAGTAGCTCAACATGTTCCGCTATTTTATATTCTGTCTGAACTAAATTAGATAAATATAGTATAAGTTGTTCATTATAACGAAAATCCATTAACTTCTTTATTATTAAAAAAGGTGATGTTGTTCCAATGGTTTTAGAATAAACCTTAACGGCTTCTAATGTATCTCCACGCTGTAACAAATAGTCCCCATAATGAACTAATACTTCTGACATAATATCGCTGCTAGGTGTTGATTCTTGCAAAAATTTTAGAGCAATATCGTATAAATTTTTCTTAATTAAAAGAGATAACTTAACTCGCAATTCATGTTCTTTTAAAGTAAAAACTTCTCCATTTTTTAATAAAATTAAACAACCAGACCAACATGTTGTAGGTAAAACACACAAAACTTCATCAAACTCTTTGTTTAGCACAATTATCTTGTTATCAATGTCGACAATTATTAGTTGAGATGCGCTTCCCTGTAAATTCAAAGAGTCATTAGTTTTCAGTACAATTATTAAACTTTTCCCAAAGCACTCCACAGTCTCTTTATGACCATTTATTGCATAACAAGGACCTCTACCGTCTGCTGTGTAACAATATAGACCGTCATCTCGTGCTACAACAAAATATTTTTCTCCACCTAATTCGATTGATGCCTTCAACGTACTACAATGTACGATGGAAGTCATATCGTCCAAAATGAACTTGGTTTCACTTAGAATAAAGTTTTTGCATATAGTGTAACAAAATACTCCAGCATCAGAACAAACAAACATATTGATATCCTTTTTATTTTTTGAAAACATAATACCTTTAATTGGTTTTGTGGTCACATTCAAGCATTTAAACGCATTAGTAGAAATATCCTTGTAAATAACGTTATTGTAGAATAATATATTACCATTATCAAGACCAATGGATAAACATAGTTGAGAGTCCGATGTGCTCAATGCACTTAAAGCAGTTACTTTGGAGTTACACTCAAGAATGGTATTACAAAATGAATTCACAGTTTTATGCTTGAATTGATTTGAAATATTGTAAACGTTAAGAGCAATTTTGCTTGTAATTGAATTCTGACAAAGGAGTATAAGGCAATCGGAATCCTCTGGAATACAACAAAGCTTTACGTCTTTGATCTTCAAAGTAATACATTCCCAATCTTTTGAGCATATCTGTACTTCATCATCTATATAGCAAAAAACAATATATGCAGCACTATTACAGTACGCGATTATGTTATTCTTGTGTTTGTTGTACTTTGTAAAAGGAACAACTTTAAAAAAATTTAACATTTTTAACAGCAGCAAGAGACAATTTAATTAAAATTGATTATATGTTTCATTTTATTAGCATACAACTTATAAGAGATACCAGATTTTTGTTTCTCTGTCTACACGAAAATAATAAATTTGACCTGTAGTGGGATTCACTGAAAATAGAAGAAAAAAATAGACAATAACAAACAAAAAGTCAAATATTCGAACTTCGACTTTTTAAATATTTGAATTTTCGACTTTCTATTTATGAAAGATCGACTTTTTTCGACTTCGATTTTTTATCTTATTTTGATATATAATAATTGAGTTTGCTAGATTTATTGAGGAGAAAAATATATTTTATAAAATTTTAACAAAATTAAAAATTACCTTTTTTCTATTCGACTTTTTTGGGATACCCGAAACGATTGTTCGAGCAGTTCATTACAATCTTTTCAACAAAAAGTTGATTGTTCGAACAAAGGACTTATAGAACCCTATTATCTGTCTCTTGAATATAAATATAAAGTTGGAAATAATGTTCCGTTATTCTGCCGGTGTTATTTCTTATGTTAAAAAATAAAACGATAAAAACGATATTGTTATTCAGTAAAATTTATACCGATAATCGCAATCGTAACGCCGTGTCTACAACATACATGAAAGCTGTTAAAACATGATGTTATAAAAGAGTTGTTAAAAACCGTGTCAGAACATGAGAAAAACGCTAACAATATGTGTCTATACCTAACCTAGCCTTACACATGCACGTAACAGTTCGAAAAACACGACACATTGATACTTTTGCACTAACACAATCACACATGCGTGTGTAAATTGACATATGCATGAATAATTGTGTTCATGCAAGTGATCAGCTGTTTTTTCTCCTTTGAAAATACTTGTGAGATTGTCAAAATTTTTTACTTTTTTGTTTTTCTTTCCGTTTGTTTACATTTTTTGTATGTGAAAATATTAATAAAAAAAAAATTAATTTTGAAAACTTTTCACAATAAAAGTAAAAATAACATTTGGAAAACTGTGTTTTGGTTCATTGTACAAAAAAAATGTACCAGTGGCAGTGGTGACTTATTCTATGTTCGAAAAGACCCGATTAAAAGGGCAATGTAAGTGAAATTTGTGGCAAAAATGTTCAATTATTTGACAATCTCACAAGGTTTTACACAAACAAAATTAATGTTGTTTTTTTTATTGTTGATTTGTTGTAGAGTTGCATGTACTCAAGGCGAATTTATAGAAGGTGACGACAGAACTACAACAAATACAACAGGTACTTTGTTTTTGTAAAAAGATAAGTGAACTGTCAAAGTTGCCTGTTGTTGTTTGTGCTTTTGGGTTTGTTGTATTTTTCGCCACAACAACCACAAGTGAATTGACAGTTCACTTGTCGAAGCAAATGAATATAAAAAATAATCAGCTGTTCTTGTGAGGTCACCTTCTATAAATTCGCCTTGCATGTACTTGTATAAATATACTTTGATTGTGTTAGTGCAAAAGTATGAATGTGTTGAGTTTTTCGAACTGTTACTTGCATGTGTAAACGCCATATAACACTTACATTATTTTAGTGTTAATTTAAGCATTCAATGTCAGTTGTAGACACAGTGTAAAGTATGCTTTTATTGTTACCTAATTCTCATCTCCACATAACATCAGTTTGAACATTTGTATGTTCGCAACCAAGGCGAATTCATATAAGGTGTACTCGTTAGCCCAGCTGATCGTCAGGTTTTTCATCTCAATTGTCAAAATTTGTGTTAATATTGGTGCGCGTCATATATATGTGTGTGTTTGTATTTGTGTGTTTTTGATGCGTCCACTTTTTTCCTATTGTTTTATATACAATTTCTTCTGTTTCTCCACGCGTTTGAACTTTCATCGAACATTTTAACATCCTCCACATGAAATAAAGCAATAAATATAAAACTTACACTGGTTTGTTGTTAAATTCCAGTTAAATATTGAATTCGCCGTACTTGTATTTTTTGACAGATGGGATGAAAAGCAAAAACAAAAATGTATGTTGTTTTTGTATTGTTGTATTTGTTGTAGGGACGAGTACACCTTATATGAATTCGCCTTGTTCGCAACTGTAAAATTCTATCTATATATATAAAAATGGATGTTTGTATGTATGTGGGTATGTATGTATGTTCCGAATGAACTCAAAAACGGCTGAACCGATTTTTATGAAATTTTCAGGAAATCTTGAGAATAGCACAGCGGGTAACACTGTAAGGTCAGCGGAGGGGTGTGTAAAAATCAAATTTTTACATTATACCGTTAATGCCATCTATATATATATAAACAGATTTGTGTATATACGTTCCGCATGGACTCAAAAACGGCTGGACCGATTTTGATAAAATTTTTACGGAATCTTCAGAAAAGCCTTGCGGGTAACACTGTAAGTCAGATTTTTGTTTTTCGGTCTATGGACGAAATGGCGTGGCAGAATCAAATTTTAATATTATACCGCTAATGACATAAAAAAAAAGATTATTGTATAATTGTTGATCGACCTTTTCTTCAATTCTCACAGATAGTTTATTTAGTTTCCTATATACAGGCTTACAAAGTCATTGATTGTTGTAAAAAAAATTTGGCAAAAAAAAATTTTTTCAAAAAAAATTAATTTTGTCGACCAAAAAATTTTTTTCAATTGGAGAAATACATAAATACTTCTTTTTTTATTCCCAACGTTCAAGCAATGACAATTTTCATTTCGTTTCTTAACATCATTCTAAAATTTTAATTCAAAGTGGTGTACTCTGAAGCGAATTATTTGGTGTAAGCGAAGAAAGGAATACATTTCAACACATATCCGGTACTATAAAAGTTCTTTTATATTATCAATTGATGATAAACAATTTTGTTTACTCTTGCATATTAGGTGCATGAATAAGAAATTTCCATAAGAAATCTATGAAATAAAATAATATTTTGAATAACTCTCCGCATTTCACTTTTAATAAAAAATAATGGTTTTATTCAAATAAAATTTGTTTAAGAAAGGGCATCTACGTCTAGAGCCACAGAAACGGGAAGAGAACGAGAATCACTGCTTCAGCAAATGCGTCGCATTGCATCTTCATCGAGTGCGGCAGAGACACCTCAACAGCATATCGAAAGACTAGAAGCCAATCGCTCCCGAATGGCTCGATCAAGAGAAAGAATCGATTTAAAGTTGCCGGCATTTTATTACAATAAGTATGATGAGTACAGGAATCACAAGGACGTACTGATTGCCGCAATGGACAAAGATTGCTTACATTGCCGCGTTTTGAAGTTCCCTAAGGAATCCCCGGGAATATGCTGTTCTAACGGTAAAGTTATTATGCCACCAGTTATTGAGCCGCCTAAGCTGCTGTGGCAGCCCCAAGACTGTCAGCTCGTGAAGGTAATGAGTCTGGCAACACATCAGAAAATAGAAGTAGAAGAAAACAGAAAATCATTCCTCGCGTTGTCTTTGCTGCTACAGCTGTAGAAAACATTTCTCACAACATATATTTATAATTGTTTGTTACATTAAAGTTAATCTAAATAAAATTGGTTTTAGAAATAGTTTGTGTTAAGATAACGTGTTTTATTCCACAGGAACTATATTGGTGACCCCGTATTCCATTTAATTGTGGCAAACCATGAATTTGTGAGATTCTGATAGGAATTTTTTTCCTGGAAGCAGCGCGGTCGCAGCGTTTTTGAAATCGTAACGTTTTTTCAATGCGACAACAATAAATTTTGCACTAACAAGAACAATCCTGCTTATGGATTCGAACGAATACAATTTAAGAAGCAAGAAAACTGTGGCAAGCGAAAAAAGTTCATTTGACAGTGACGACATCGAATTTTTTGATACTACAAATTTGGCAATGTCTGAGATGGATAATATTCTTACTCAAATGAGGGAACTTCAACGGGAAGTAAACTCATTGCGGGAGCAGCGTGATCATACGAATGAACTGGCGAGATCGAATATACAAAAGGTGCACATTCCTAAATTCAGCAAGCATAACCCACACTTATGGTTTGCTCAAGTTGAAAGATCGTTTGCTTTGTGTGATGTTACATCCGATAATGACAAATTTGATTTTGTTTCTGTTCGTCTCGAGGACGATGTACTTTTGTCTGTTGAGGATTTAATAACCAATCCTCCTGCAAACGACAAATTTAATGTTTTAAGGGACAGACTGATCTCAAAATTTGCTGAGTCCCCTGAATCCAAATTACGCCGTTTATTACAGGGTGGTGAAACAGTTGGTATGAAACCGTCCGAAGTTTTGGCGCATATGAAACGTCTTGCACCTGGTAAAGGAAATGAGGCGATAATCCGTACACTTTTTATTGGCCAAATGCCAGAATCGATTCGTCCACTTTTGAGTATATGGGAACAAGACGATCTGGACAAACTGGCGAAAACAGCAGATAAAATGTTAGAGGCAAACACCAATACGGTCAATGCTATATCACACAGTGGTACAAATAGTGAGACACAACTTTCGGTGAATGCTATCAACCCAACAATGGCCGAACTTACTCAAGCCATAAAAATTTTATCAGATAAGATTGACAATATGAAAATGCAATCGAATCAGAATAATGGTCGCCGTGTCCGATCAAGATCTCGTAATCGTTCTCAATCGGGTCAAAGTTCTTCCGAACCACAGCAAAACGTTGTAAACCCAATTGCCCCCGTTACAACAACAGCAATTCGGAAAACTAGTCGAGCTGTCGTCAATCAATTCAATTGGCGACAGCAACGGTAATAATGGAATCATTTTAGAGAATCGTTTACACATCTATGACAACTCAACCAAATCTAAATTTTTAATTGACTCTGGATCGGTGGTCTCGGTCATACCCCCATCATTAGTCAAAGCTAAACTCTGCCCATCGAAGGTCAAACTTTTGGCAGCCAATCACAGTGAGATAACGACCTATGGTCACTCTGTTTTTAAACTGGACCTTGGGTTACGTCGTGAGTTTAAATGGTTATTCGTTATTGCTGACGTCCAATCGCCCATAATTGGAGCCGACTTTTTAATTAATTACAATTTAATTATTGATCTCAGGAACCAACGCTTATTGGATGGTATAACTAACCTTTCTAGTAATGGTGAAATTCGTAAGACCAAAGATTTTAGTATTTCAACCATTTCGTCGAACACACAATTTTTTACTACAGGAGTATGTTAGTATTACAACAACAACATTGAGACGTAACACAGGAGATGCAACTGTCGTACATCACATCGAAACCATCGGCAAGCCTGTAGCGGATCGCCCTCGCAGATTTTCAGGAGACAAACTAGCTGCTGCGAAAGTGGAAATTGATTTTTTATTGGATCAAGGAATTTGCCGTGTTTCTAAGAGCCAGTGGTCTAGCCCTATACACATGGTAGCTAAAAAAACTGGTGGTTGACGTGTATGCGGTGACTATCGTAAGTTAAACTCGCAAACTGTTCCGGATCGTTATCCAATAGCTAATATCAATGATTTTGCTGAAAAGCTATATGGTAAGTCCATTTTTACCACTCTAGATCTTGTTAGAGCATATTACCAGATTCCGATGGCCGATGAGGACATTGAAAAGACAGCTTTATGCACCCCTTTTGGTTTAATAGAATTTTTATATATGCCTTTCGGTCTTAGAAATGCCACACAGACGTTCCAAAGATTTATGGATTGTGTGCTAAGGGGTTTGGACTTCGTTTATTGCTACATTGATGATATTATAATAATGTCCGATTCAATTGAGGAGCATGATCGCCACTTGCGATTAGTTTTTGATCGCCTCCGTCAACACGGATTGACAATTAATGTTGGAAAATGTCATTTTGGTGAATCGGAAGTACAATTTTTGGGATACACTATCAATAGTAGTGGTTGTCGACCACCTAAGGATCGTGTTATTGCTATTGAAAATTACGCGAAACCAGAAACGATTTGTGAACTTCGAAGATTTCTCGGTATCATTAATTATTACCGCCGTTGCATACCACATGCAGCTCAATTACAGGCACCACTCAACAATTTTCTTACTAATTCCAAGAAGAACGATAAGAGGAAAGTACCTTGGACACCAGAAGCTGTAAATGCCTTTGAAGCTTGTAAGAAAAGTATAAGCCAGGCTACTATGCTAGCGCATACTGCCCCAAACTCCGAACTAGCACTCGTTACGGACGCTTCTGACACAGCTATTGGAGCTGTTCTCGAGCAGAAAATTGATGGTTTGTGGAAGCCGCTAGGTTTTTTCTCCAGAAAATTGTCAAAGGCGGAAAACAACTACAGTACTTATGACAGGGAATTACTGGCGATCTATGATTCCATTAAACATTTTCGTCATATGCTGGAAGCTCGACACTTCGTCATTAAAACCGATCACAGACCGTTAGTTTACGCATTCTCGCAGAAACCGGAAAAAGCTTCCCCTCGACAGTTGAGGCATTTAGATTTCATATCGCAGTTTACTACAGAGATAATACATTTATCTGGCTCCGATAACACAGTTGCCGATGCCCTGTCACGCCTGAATGCAATTTCAATGCCATTAACAATTTCATATGAAGAACTACAATTGTCACAGGAAGCAGATAACGAATTGAAAACTTTACTGGAAGGTAACAACTCGTTAAAACTTCAAATCGTTCATTTCGACTCCTCTTCAATTTATTGCGATGTTTCGACTGGAATGAAGAAACAAATTATCAGTTGGGCTCGTAATTGTTTACCTTGCCAAAGAGCAAGGATAACCAAACACAATCGTTTTACACCCAACAAAATAGATGTACCTGATAACCGTTTCGACCATATTCACTTTGACATCGTAGTAATGCCGCTAGTACAAGGTTATAGATACTGTCTCACCATGATTGACAGGTTTTCAAGATGGCCAGAATCAATTCCATTAAAGGATATGTCCGCACAAACCGTTGCAACAGCTTTTTGGACCCACTGGATATCAAGATTCGGATGTCCGAAAACAATAACAACGGATCAAGGTACCCAGTTTGAATCAGCACTTTTCAAAGCATTGATTAATTTTACTGGTTCTAAGCGTGCTAGAACTACTGCATATCAACCGCAGTCTAACGGTATGGTTGAGCGATGGCATAGGACATTTAAAACAGCTCTTATGTGCCATCCTAATACGTCATGGGTTGATATATTACCAACAGTATTACTTGGTCTGAGAACCGCCTTCAAGGAGGATATGCAGGCTTCTCCTTCAGATTTACTATATGGAGGCCCATTACGTTTACCAAATGAATTTTTTGAGGATACTGACGACACAGTTAATTCCGATGAATTTCTCAAAAAACTTCGTAACCATTTTGATGTTCTTCGATCAACACCCACAGCTCATCATAACAAAGGGAAAATGTTTGTTTTGAAAAATATTGACGATTGTAGTCATGTGTTCCTACGCACCGATGCAGTTCGAGAACCACTTCAAACGCCTTACTCCGGCCCATATGAGGTTATTCAACGTTTATCTGATCGTTTATACACCATTAAAATTGAAGGCAAAGATGTTAACATTAGCGTAGATCGCTTGAAACCAGCCTTTATCATCAACGATACTCAACAGGACAATTTGCAACAACTGAATTCTCAACACCTTCAGTCACAACAACCTACAACATCACCCCATTACGAGACTTCCACTGATTCTGGAGTTAATGCCGCTGAAAGTGGATCGTTCCAAACAGTTCCTGACTTAGTCACTGGAGAGGGAGTGGATGTGGCAGCCCCAAGACTGTCAGCTCGTTAAGGTAATGAGTCTGGCAACACATCAGAAAATAGAAGTAGAAGAAAACAGAAAATCATTCCTCGCGTTGTCTTTGCTGCTACAGCTGTAGAAAACATTTCTCACAACATATATTTATAATTGTTTGTTACATTAAAGTTAATCTAAATAAAATTGGTTTTAGAAATAGTTTGTGTTAAGATAACGTGTTTTATTCCACAGGAACTATACTGCTTCTAAGTTACATTTCCGGCGCCAATCCTATTTCCAAGCACTTCCTTCAAAATATCCACAAGAGTAACTCATGATTTCAAATGACGTCGGCTTCATGCCCACCTTTAAAGTTTAAGGCCAAATGTACCACAGAATTGGACATTGCTAACGCTTCCCAATGATGATGCGAAGTTCCTTCAAATTTATTTCACTGGAAATGAAGCTACAGAAGCCGAACGCTATCAACGAACATGCGTGTGCATTTGCTGCAATATACTTCTGCCGAAACATTCTCAAAACAATTGTTGGACATCAGAATGGAAAAATTTCAATTGATCTCGCCACAAATGGGATTTCGATGTTGACAAGGTATTCCCAAGTCTTACAACCAACTACAAAAATTCGGATTGGCTGTGGGAACATGCAATTTTGCCACCAACAAATTATGATGTTAACAAGCTCAATAAACAAATAGAATTGAAACTGCCTGGCGAAACAATAAAATGCAAATCGATTGACACAGTAATGAACGAAGAACAAGCCGTCGATTATCCTACTGAATTTTTGAATTCATTGGAACCAGCCGGACTGCCACCGACTTTGTCCGACATTGTATATTAAAATCGAGACCGAGATGCAATATAAAACATATGTTTTCTAAGGGCCAGCAACGCGGACAGTGTTCATCTAATTGTCTATAGAAAATAAGATTTTCTACAGAAAATATTCCTATATACAAGATTTTCTATAAAAAAATCTTATACACAAAATTTTCTATAGAAAATATTTCTGAAATCATGTTATGCACAAGATTTTCTATAGAAAATGTTGGTATACACAAGATTTTCTATAGAAAGTGTTGTTATAAACAAGATTTTCTAGAAAATATTGTAATACACAAGAGTAGAAAATATTGCGTATTACAAGATTATAACATTTCCTAAAGAAAATACAGTGATACATAATATTGTCTATAGAAAATATTGTGATACACTATACATAATATGTCTATGTTTTTATTGTCATATTTCAACGTTATGAACACGGAATTATCTTTCTTATCACAATGGCATAATCATTTTGTTAAAATTTCAACTCATTGCGCACATTATCTATGCCTAAAATCAGTTATTTCAATCGAAAATTTACTCAGAGCAAAAACAACTGAATATTGTTTTACCATTCGATTCTACACTAAAAATTAGAAAAAAATTGTTTTATTTAACACTTTATTTTGCAAACTGCATGATGTCATATTTGAAAAGCCATGAAAGTTAAAATCAAAAAATTGGTCATTGTATAAGTATTATAAGGTACATTAATAATGTTAGGAAAATATTAATCCACTAATTAGCAAGTTCAACTCAGAACTTTTTACCAAATCCCAGTAAATCCAAAAATTTTCACTTTATTATAAGTTTGTCAGTCCGTTTGAAATTTCTACATTTTTCATTTGCGACCCTACAAAGTATATATAATCTGGATCGTTATATATAGCAAAGTCGATATAGCCATGTCCGTCTGTATATTGAAATCAACTTTTCGGCTCCGTTGCTATTTGAAATCGAGAAAATCAAAATCCAAATGGCTGAGATATAAGCAAAAAACCCAAAAATCAATGTATTTTGTTAGTGTTTCATTTTTATATTAACATAAAAAGAAATCAAAGGTTTAATTGTATGTATATATGTAGATGTGAATTCTATTTTGTTTCTTTGTAAATCATATTCACTAACAAAATAGAGAGAGTTGTTTATAATCATAAAGAAATAAACACAGGTGGCGACATAGCTCTCTTAAAAAAATTCTCTTAGGTTCAGTGACGTCAACATTGACTAAAACTGATTGTATTATATGAAAATTGTATGTGATTTATAATGGAAAAGTCAATAATTATGTTTAAGAGTTATTTATGTTTAATAAAATAAAATATATTTTAGGTTTTATGTTATTAGACATATTTTACTTTATTAATTTTCAATATTTTTGCTATATTTTAGTACAAGTCATTATTTTTTTATATTTTCTTTTTATTGATGTCGTACTATCTCTGAGTTCTTCATTAAGTTTTCTAATTTTCAAGTACATTCTTGAACGTAAAAATATAGTTTTTACTTTTTCATCACATTCGATGTGGTGAGCCTGTTCCAATAGAGATTTTATAAAATTTGACCTAATAAGTAGGTCTTGTGCATTTTCTGTATTAAAAATGTTCTCTAGTGCTTCCATGTGCCTCATGTTTTTTTTGTGTAGGCTTTGATAGTCCGCCCTCAGTTAAGTGGTCAACCCACGAATATGTGGGCTACTTTACATTTTGGGGCACTGCAATTTCCAACACTGTAATTGGTAAAAAATACCGATTTAACTATTTATACCCTACACCACCATAGTGGGGAGTGGATTTTATCCGTCACAAATGTTTAATTTATATAGGTATCTACACAAGTTTTTGTCCAAATAAGTTTTATATATAGGGAATTCATATCACCAAATTTTATTATGATCGGTTCATAATTAGTCATAGCTCCCATATAAGGCCTGCTTCCGATAATCACTTTAACGAGCATAAATCTCCTACAAATGTTGCTATACACATAAACTTTCATATAAACATTAATCACGTGACCAAATTTCGTGGTGATCGGTCCATAATTTGTCATAGCTCCCATATAAGGCCCACTTCCGAAAATCGCTCACGAACATAAATTATTTAAATTTTGAAAGAAAAATGTTTTTGCTCATTTACTTAGTGTAGGGTATTATCTGGTCGGGCTTGACCGACCATACTTACTTGTTTTTTTTCGAATTGTAAGTTGTTTTCAAAATCTTCGGTTTTGAAATACTCCATACATATTTTGGACGTTTTAACGTAAATTTTTTATTGCTGCAACAAAAACTTATCTATTGTTTTAACAAGACAGGATCTAATGGAAACTTAAAAAAACTTATTGCATACGATTTTGATTTTTTATTATTATTATTATTTAAATTTTTGACAGCACACCACATTTTAATTAATTTTTTTTATTTATTTTTCACTTTTTTTTCATATAAAATGTAAGTATTTTACATTCAAAACATAAGAAAACAATCAATGTTGACGTAACGAATAAAGAGTACACTAAATAACGGTATCTTCGATGTCGCAATCTTGTTTATTTCATTCATGGTTTAAAACAGACATCGGCAGAGCGTAAAATTGCCTTTGCACACTAACACCACTGTATAGTTTTTGTATGGTTTTGGTGTTGTATCAAGGTATATTAATTATAAGGTAGTGTTATCAGACCAGCTGATCGTTTTTTGCTACTATGTTCATTTTTTGCCGTGGTGCAGTATAAATGTCAAACTTTGTTTACATTTTGTAAATGTCAAACTTTGTTTTGCTGTTAAATTCGTTTATGTTTTAAAACCAATAATAATAATACACGAAATTAGTTTTATTTTTAAAAACATAAATTAAATTACAAACAGATTCAAATTTATAAACATTTTTTGTTTAACAAAAAATCGCTTTGATTTATTTGTCAGCTGTTTTTGATATTTTTCCCTGACAGCCAATTCGCCTTCAAGTGCAGGCACAATGTCAAACTACATATAAAAAAAATATAACCAATTCGCTCGGTATTCTGAATTCGCCGATGACACTACCTTATAAATTAATATACCTTGGTGTTCAAGGCGAATTTATAGAAGGTGACCTGTACCGTTCCGGATTGTTTTCTCTAAGTGTTGTTCATTTTCTAATTGGAATAGCTGGCAATGTTGTCATAGGTCAGTGTCATAGATGCAAGTGCATTAACGTTTTGGTGACATGGTTGCCAGATGTCAAATTTAGGGAAAAAGGGTTGTATTGTACTTAGAACAATACTAGACTGATCAACCGTGTGCAGTAAAGTTGGCTGCAGTTGGTAGGTCAATGGCCGACATAAAAAAGGAATATGGCGAATATCCTCCTTTTTCGTTTTGGCAGATCAGGCAGCAGGTGGTGGAAAAATAAATGTCCCAAAACATCGGGATCTAAAAATAGTGGAAAAAAATTAGAAGAAGAAAAAAAGGGTAAGTTGGATGGGTTCATTGACAAAGGCAGGGAAATTTTTTTAATGTTGTGTTTTTTTTATAAAAAATTAAAGGGAAAGGAGAATTGGAAATATCATCGAGAAGAAGTGCAGTGCCAAGCACTTAGTGTTCGTGTGGTTTTGGTGCTACGAACAACACCTTTTGCGCACAGGCACTGAACACCCAACCACCACATCAAAAAACTCGAACGGCTTGTTCGGAGGATGTATGCATGTTGCGCCCTTTGTTTATTCCAGCTACCTTGTCTTTCCCTTTCATATCCACTTAAATTTGCCTACATGCACCTTCTCAACACCTGATCTGCAACATAAATAAAACGATAGCCACCATACGATCAAAAGCCACACCCATTCTACAATATAAAAAAAACATAGACTTCAAACCACCAAAATCCCTATACATCATGCAATAAAAATCCATAGCCAACGTACAATTAACAAGTTAGAGTGCTATATTCGGCTATGCCGAATCTTAAATACCCTCCACCTAAATTAGATGAAAATTATAGAAACTACATTAGCTAAACACTCTAATATCCAATGTTTGTTATTGGGGATTTGCTCCGATTATGAAGAATGGTAGAATGGTAATGTAATACAGTAGTTTTCGCTTATAGTCTACAAATACAGTTGCACAATTTTTCTGGACTATGAGCGAATTAGAACTATAACCGAATTTCTTTTTAAGCCACTTCATGGATTATATATGAATCATGATATAATACACATTTTGGAATATATACAAATGATGTATTTTCTTCACTTCTTCTAACAAAATAAAAGTTTATTTAAAATATATATACAATTTATATACTTAATAATTGATTAACATTACCGATTGGCTCAACAAATATATTAAGTCAAACTTCAAAAGTATATTTTTGTTCTGTTCTAATGAATTTTCCGGATGTGAGCATTCTATATATAATTAAGAACCCATAGTCACCAAATCTACTTGAAACTTATATCTGTTACATTTTTTACCGATATGATTGTATATATACGTTAATGTATTTTTCGGATGTGTGACTTAGTTGGAAGATATAATTAAATATTTTAACGTGATTTCTATGTATTTGAGGCCTATTTTGCTTGATATTTTTCTCCATAACATTAATTGCAAGAGTTTTATGGGTATTATTGTGATTATCGGAAATGAGGCTAATATGGGTGCTATGGTCAAATATGGACCGATATTCCCAAAACCCAGTAGTATAATGTTTGCATACAATATATTGATCTGTATACAATTTTATTTCGATATCGATATATTTAAAATATTTACAGAGGTTGATGTGTTTCTCGGAAGTGGTCCTTATATGGGAGCTATGACCAATTATCGGCCGATCTTCAAAAAATTCAACACATCGATTTTCGTATATAATGGAAATATTTAATTGAAATTTTAACCAGATAGAAGCTTTTATAAGAGATTTATTGGCATTTAAGTAATTTTCGGAAATGGACCATATATGGGAGCTATGGTCAAATATGAACCGATATTCACACAATCTAGTAGTATCATTTGTGAATTAATACTACCGATCTGTGTAAAATTTTAATTCGATAACGATATTTTTCAGATATTTATGAAAATTAATGTGGTTTTTAGAAGTGGGTCCTTATATGGGAGCTATAACCAATTATGGGCCGATCTTCATAAAATTCCCTACAGCGATTTTCATGTGCATGGGAATTATTCAAGTTGAATTTCAACCTGATACCGATATATATAAGATATTTAAGTGTATTTAAATGATTTTCGGAAGTAAACTTTACATGGGGGCTAGGGTCAAATAATGCCCGATCCAAAAAAAAAATTGGTCTCGCGATTTCTGTTTGCACGAAACATAGTTGTGCTGAATTTTGTATGGATACTGCAATTCTATGGGCATTTATATACCCTAGCACCAAATTTCGGGAAGAAATTTGTATGGGGGCTACGAGAAATTATGGACCGATTCTTTCCATTTTTAACAGAATTTTTCCTTTTATCATATCAATAATGAGTGCAAAATTTCATGGTATTCTCTGCAATGAATTTACCCAAAGTCACAAAAAATCATGTGAAAATTATCAACATTTTTGGAGGTTGTCTTACATTTTGATTCATAACCCTGGTTGTACCAATTCGATTTTGCTGATTTTCAATACCAAACTGCTTAGAAAAATTATAAACATTTTGGTATGCATTTCATTAATTTTGCTTATGTATTTTGGACGTGAGAGTGTTTTACACAGACAGACAGACAGACAGACGGACAGACGGACATTGCGATTTAGAATTTCATAAGGATCAATAATATATATACTTTGTTGGGTCTCAGATGAATATTTCTCAATGTTACACACGGAATGACAAACGTATATATACCCTCTTTATCATAACACAACACGAAACCATAGACGTCATACAAAAGAAAACCACAGCCATCTTACAACCAAAAAAAAAAAACCATAGCCACTTTACAACAAAAACCATAACACTCGTACCGCATTAAAAAACCATAGCGAATCGGTGAAAATTAACTATTTTATATGCCACAAAAACAGTAGCCGATCTGCGACAATAAACAAATATTTTGGTTGTCAAAACAACAAGCAGTCACTACAAAAGTTTCCTTCAATTACAACAACATTTCGTCACATTCATCTTCAACTACATTTAGCTACAGTCCATCCATAATAAATCCAGTCACATACATCTGTAATAAATTCAGTCACATTCATCTGCAACAGCATTCAATAATATTCATCTACAACAACATCCAATCACAATCATCTACTCTATAGTCCTCTACAATAACATCATTTATCTACAGTCATCTACACAACAGCCAGTCAGCAACAACAACAATAACCTACAAACAAAGCATCAATACCATCCAACACATCCATTGAGTAATTCCCAACCAGATAAGTACACTGTATATTTTCATATTTGATTTTGCATAGTTTTTTTGAAATTTTTTAACTAATATAAAATAAAACAAGTCAGAGTGCTATATTCGGCTATGCCGAATCTTAAATACCCTCCACCTAAATTAGATGAAAATTATAGAAATTACATTGGTATAAACACTCTAATATCCATATTCAGTGTTTGTTATTGGGACATAGCTCCGATTATGAAGAATGGTAGAATGGTAATGTAATACAGTAGTTTTCGCTTATAGTCTACAAATACAGTTGCACAATTTATGTGGACTATGAGCGAATTAGGACTATAACCGAATTTCTTTTTAAGCCACTTTATGGATTATATATGAATCATGATATAATACACATTTTGGACTATATACAAATTATGTACTTTCTTCAATAAAAACACTTTTTTTAAACAAAATAAAAGTTTATTTAAAACATAGTTGTATAGTAGTATTTTATATATTGTTAGAAAAACTAGTTTACTTAGAAGATATTTTATTTCAAATGTATAAAAATGTTATCTACTTCAGCAATTTATAATTGAAATAACTACATATTCCTACCGTTTCCAACAGATTCTATACTTTTATAATAGGAATAAAATGTACTATTTAACAACTTATATACTTAATAATTGGTTAACATTACCGATTTGCTCAACATTTTTATTATTCACCACAAGTGAATTAAAAGAGTATAAAAAAGGGTAAACAAATATATTTAGTAAAACTTCAAAAGTATATTTTTGTTCTGTCCTAATGAATTTTCCGGATGTGAGCCTTCTATATATAATCAAGAACCCATAGTCACCAAATCAACTTGAAACTTATATCTGTTACATTTTTACCGATATGAGTGTATATATGCGTTAATGTATTTTTCGGATGTGCGACTTATTTGGAAGATATAATTAAATATTTTAAAGCGATTTCTATGAATTTGAGGCCTATTTTGCTTGATAGTTTATCAGACATCGAGCTATACAATTTTAGTTCGATATCCATATATTTAAAATATTTACAGAGGTTAATGTGTTTTTCGGAAGTGGCCCTTATATGGGAGCTATGACCAATTATCGGCCGATCTTCACAAAATTCAACACATCGATTTTCGTATATAATGGAAATATTTGTTTGAAATTTAAAGTAGATAGAAGCTTTTTTAAGAGATTTATTAGTATTTAAGTAATTTTCGGAAATGGACCTTATATGGGAGCTATGGTCAAATATGAACCGATTTTCACACAATCTAGTAGTTTCATTTGTGAATTAATACAACCGATCTGTGTAAAATTTTAATTCGATAACGATATTTTTCAGATATTTATGAAAATTAATGTGGTTTTTAGAAGTGGTCCTTATATGGGAGCTATAACCAATTATGGGCCGATCTTCATGAAATTCCCTACAGCGATTTTCATGTGCATGGGAATTATTCAAGTTGCATTTCAACCTGATACCGATATATATAAGATATTTAAGTGTATTTAAATGATTTTCGGAAGTAAACTTTATATGGGGGCTATGGTCAAAAGTGCCCGATCCAAAAAAAATGGTGTCGCAATTTCTGTTTTCACGAAACTTAGTTGTGCTTAATTTTGTATAGATACTGCAATTCTATGGGCATTTACGTACTATAGCACCATATTTCGGGAAGAAATTTGTATGGGGGCTACGAGATACTATGGACCGATTCTTTCCATTTTCAACAGAATTTGTCCTTTTATCAGATAAATAATGTGTGCAAAATTTCATGGTATTCTCTGGAATGGATTTGCCAAAAATCAGAAAAAAACATGTGAAAATTATCCAAATTTTTGGAGGTTGTCTTACATTTTAATCCATAACCCTGGTTCTACCAACTCGATTTTGCTGATTTTCAATACCAAACTGCTTAGATTTTCAATACCAAACTGCTTAAAATTATAAACATTTTGGTATATATTTCATTAATTTTGCTTTTGTATTTTGGGCGTGAGAGTGTTTTACACAGACAGATGGACAGACGGACAGACAGACGGACATTGCTCAATCGACTTAGAATTTCATAAGGATCAATAATATATATACTTTGTTGGGTCTCAGATGAATATTTCTCAATGTTACACACGGAATGACAAACGTATATATACCCTCTTTCACCACTTGTGGTGGTGGAGGGTATAAAAATCAATTCTATACATATATATTTTGTTTTTGACAAGAACGTTTTGGGCGTTCACTGCCGAGGAGAGTCTGTTGTGGACCCACATCAACGGTTGTTTCTGAGAGGATCGGAAACAAACTTGTGTGTAGTGAAGTAGCAAGGTAGCCTAGGTATTTTTAGCGTAAGCTAGCTCGATTTGGAGCAAACCCATAGTTTTTCCGGATATACCAATTAAATCAATTTTTTTTAAATTCAAAATTACCATTTTAAACTAAATTTATATTTTCTTACCTTGTTATTTGGCATACTCTTTTTAAATTTTGAAATAGTGAATTCTAAAACTCTATACTTTTTATTAATTCAAACAAGGAATAAATATTATGAATATAATGGAGCAAAACCTGATCTGAAATTCCTTTTTTTAATTAATTATCAGTAATTATTACAATAATAAAATTTTAATTACACTAAAACAAAAACTAGTGTTCAGAAAACAAAACTTTTGTAAAGACAATTGTCATTTTTCTAATCTTAGGTGTGATACTAGGTATGAATAACCTATAGAAAAACAAGTTAGAGTGCTATATTCGGCTATGCCGAATCTTAAATACCCTCCACCTAAATTAGATGAAAATTATAGAAATTACATTGGTATAAACACTCTAATATCCATATTCAGTGTTTGTTATTGGGACTTAGCTCCGATTATGAAGAATGGTAATGTAATACAGTAGTTTTCGCTTATAGTCTACAAATACAGTTGCACAATTTATGTGGACTATGAGCGAATTAGGACTATAACCGAATTTCTTTTTAAGCCACTTTATGGATTATATATGAATCATGATATAATACACATTTTGGACTATATACAAATTATGTACTTTCTTCAATAAAAACACTTTTTTTTAAACAAAATAAAAGTTTATTTAAAACATAGTTGTATAGTAGTATTTTATATATTGTTAGAAAAACTAGTTTACTTAGAAGATATTTTATTTCAAATGTATAAAAATGTTATCTACTTCAGCAATTTATAATTGAAATAACTACATATTCCTACCGTTTCCAACAGATTCTATACTTTTATAATAGGAATAAAATGTACTATTTAACAACTTATATACTTAATAATTGGTTAACATTACCGATTTGCTCAACATTTTTATTATTCACCACAAGTGAATTAAAAGAGTATAAAAAAGGGTAAACAAATATATTTAGTAAAACTTCAAAAGTATATTTTTGTTCTGTCCTAATGAATTTTCCGGATGTGAGCCTTCTATATATAATCAAGAACCCATAGTCACCAAATCAACTTGAAACTTATATCTGTTACATTTTTACCGATATGAGTGTATATATGCGTTAATGTATTTTTCGGATGTGCGACTTATTTGGAAGATATAATTAAATATTTTAAAGCGATTTCTATGAATTTGAGGCCTATTTTGCTTGATAGTTTTGTCCATAACATTATTTATAAGAATTTTATGGGTATTATTGTGATTATCAGACATCGAGCTAATATGGGTGCTATGGTCAAATATGGACCGATATTCACAAAACCCAGTAGTATAATTTTTGGATACAATATATTGATCGGTATACAATTTTAGTTCGATATCCATATATTTAAAATATTTACAGAGGTTAATGTGTTTTTCGGAAGTGGCCCTTATATGGGAGCTATGACCAATTATCGGCCGATCTTCACAAAATTCAACACATCGATTTTCGTATATAATGGAAATATTTGTTTGAAATTTAAAGTAGATAGAAGCTTTTTTAAGAGATTTATTAGTATTTAAGTAATTTTCGGAAATGGACCTTATATGGGAGCTATGGTCAAATATGAACCGATTTTCACACAATCTAGTAGTTTCATTTGTGAATTAATACAACCGATCTGTGTAAAATTTTAATTCGATAACGATATTTTTCAGATATTTATGAAAATTAATGTGGTTTTTAGAAGTGGTCCTTATATGGGAGCTATAACCAATTATGGGCCGATCTTCATGAAATTCCCTACAGCGATTTTCATGTGCATGGGAATTATTCAAGTTGAATTTCAACCTGATACCGATATATATAAGATATTTAAGTGTATTTAAATGATTTTCGGAAGTAAACTTTATATGGGGGCTATGGTCAAATAGTGCCCGATCCAAAAAAAAAAAAATGGTGTCGCAATTTCTGTTTTCACGAAACTTAGTTGTGCTTAATTTTGTATAGATACTGCAATTCTATGGGCATTTACGTACCATAGCACCATATTTCGGGAAGAAATTTGTATGGGGGCTACGAGATACTATGGACCGATTCTTTCCATTTTCAACAGAATTTGTCCTTTTATCAGATAAATAATGTGTGCAAAATTTCATGGTATTCTCTGAAATGGATTTGCCAAAAATCAGAAAAAAACATGTGAAAATTATCTAAATTTTTGGAGGTTGTCTTACATTTTAATCCATAACCCTGGTTCTACCAACTCGATTTTGCTGATTTTCAATACCAAACTGCTTAGAAAAATTATAAACATTTTGGTATATATTTCATTAATTTTGCTTATGTATTTTGGGCGTGAGAGTGTTTTACACAGACAGACAGACAGACGGACAGACGGACATTGCTCAATCGACTTAGAATTTCATAAGGATCAATAATATATATACTTTGTTGGGTCTCAGATGAATATTTCTCAATGTTACACACGGAATGACAAACGTATATATACCCTCTTTCACCACTTGTGGTGGTGGAGGGTATAAAAAAATAATAATTCTGAAAAAGATTAGAAACATGTTATTTCTTTTTGTACCAATGGACAGTGAAGATCCAAAATTTGTGAATAATTAAACACTAGTTTTTCTTTTGTGCAAATTATTTACATTTAAATTTATCAGTTAATTTAAACTATATATATACACCACAACAAAAAGAAAAATAACCCTTATTTGTAGTATAAAAACATATAAATTATGAATGATATAAATCATATTAAATAAGAAACATTACAATAGGAGAAATTTGTAATACTGTTCGAACATAGGGAACGTTTAGTAGCCATTGGCATAAGCTCACTATTGATGTTTAATGAAACCAAAATACACAATTTATTATCTTGAAAACAATATTATTATGACTTTCGGAAATTTTAAAAACTATATGATCTGAGAGGTGAGTAAAAGTGGCGATACGAATAGGGGTGGCCTTAAGAAACAAACCAAGGCTACCAAGGTTAAGGGGAGGGCAACGTTTTAGGTAATAACATCGACGCCTAACAAGAGACTCGTACAAGCCAACACTGGCACAACTTATATTGTCATCTTAGTTCACTCCATCACAACGAACCACCACCTAAGCCCGCGAGCCATAGCCGTGCATAAATGCAAAGTTGCCAGTGTGTGATGAAGTGATCCAAGAATCTCAAAAACATAATATTGAATATAAATAGTTAAAATTTATTTTTCTAGTGAACACCGAGATATGAGACATGACAGATAATGGCGCCCAACGTGGGGCTCGATTTGACCTGACTTTACAGTTAGTTTAGTTTTACCTCACAAGTTTATTGGTTAATATTTAGGATGAATTAATGTATTATAACATAAGGTATTTATTTTTAGGTTCGATTAGAGAGTCACGGAATAGATTTAAAATTTAAAATACGCTTACCGTATGCATCTATATTGGAACTACCACATGCTGGTCCGGAAGCTTTTGTTAGTCTTATTGGTCCAAGAAAGGACACTTTAAATGCAGCAGAAGTTGACTACCAGTTATTAAGGGCGTGGTGTTGTAAGTCCTTTTGGTTAATTAGATGACCATCTGTAGCGACACATCCACCTGATAGAATTTGGAATATATTGATACATCTAGAATATTGAACTAGCGATTTAGCTCGTTTTCAGTTTGTACCAAACAGTCTCTATTGATTTTTTTACCACTTTACACCTACTCAGATCATTTTTAACAACATTAATTGAAAAAAAAAAAAACATAAACATAAACTTGGATTTTATCGGATTCTGATTTTATTTACGAAACATTGGTCCGTGATATACAACGAATTTTGTTTCTAAACATTTGCCTCCATCTAAATTTATTTTGAATTTCTGAAGATAACGATTAAATCTACTTATCGTAACAAATATTGGATTAATAGGTTTTATTTCTAGCTTTTGGGTAATAGAAAATTATAGGATATTGATTTTAGAGTTTTAAATTTTTGTGTTAATGGTAAATACGAGGTCGAATAGTCGGATAGAAGGGAACATCCCTACAACTACCACAACAAGTGTACTAACATCAACAATAATGAGTACAGGAGCTAACCAAGGACAGTCAATACGACGGTAGTTGAAAGACAATTTGAGGAAGAGTTAGAAGCGAGTGGCGGAAGTATTTCCGGAAACAGTACCATCATCACTCCAGCAGTATTCAGCAGTATTAGTGCTCGCGGTGTCATAGATGCATTCCATCAAGGTAATGTACCGTTAAGACCACCGGCTAATCGTAATACTCAGAACGAAGAGATACGGGAAGGAAAAAGTATAACTCATGATGACTTACGGAACTTCGAAGACAGACTATTAAATTTAATTCCACGGATTATTAACAAAACCTAAGTTCAAATAGACAGCAACAGAGTGATGAGGCCCAACCCCAAATCAGTAATTTTTCATTCCCAGATATTAGTCAGCCTCCTCCAACTGTTAGTAACGCGCCACCACAGCAATTGCAAATTCAGCAGTGGCCGAATAACACATTTAATCCAAACAATACCAACTATAACATGAACATACCTTACAGAACAGAAGCACAATTTCAACCCATACACCGTAGTCAGAACCAACCATCGACATCTAACATAGGTTTACGAATCGACAAGTGGGGAATCAACTTTGACGGAACAAACAAGACTACCAGCATAGAGGATTTTGTTTTTCGCGTGGAGACATTGCAAGCCGATTTTGGTTGCGAGTGGAAGGATATATTAAAGTCGTTTCATCATCTATTGAGCGGAGTAGCTAGGGATTGGTTTTGGGATCACCGACGGTTTCATAATATTTCAAGATGGAAAGATCTCAAGGCGGCTCTAATCGCGCAATTTCATCGTTTCGATAGTGATTTTGATATCCAACGCTGTGATTAAGCTTCGAAACCAGCTACATAGTCCTCTTGGCGAGCGAGACCTAGTTAATATTATGAAGGGGAATTTGAAAGCACCAATGGCACAGCTGTTATTTTCAGCCCAAGTAAATGGATTGGCCCAGTTCGCGAAAGAATGTCGACGAGCCGAAAATCTTCTTAATAGTCAACGACAACTCAGCTCAAGATACCCAGCTAGATCCATACATGCAATGGAATATGAACCATTGGCGAATAGTGACGGTCCAGAAATAGATGCAATATCAAGATGTGGAAAGCTACGTTGCTGGAATTGCAAAGTCGAGGTGCATATATTCATGGATTGTCCGGAAGAGAAACGTATGTTGTTTTGTTATAAATGTGGGAGAGAGGACACAGTGACCCCACGATTCCCAGTTTGCCAGGGAAACAGTGGTGGGAACGTGACTCATTTGGGGATAGAATCTCGTTCCAAAACTCATTATCCCAAACAACAGAACTAGCAATAAATAAAAATTCTCAGAACACATTGTTATTGACATCACCAGATGATGGTGCCAAAGAATTTAATCAACCTTATACAATATTGAAGAATACCAACAATAACCAGCAACTTAAAAAACACGCCGTAGCTCAATCTTCAAAACCATTACCCGTTAGACAACAGGAATACGACGAGGCACGAGAACGAATTTTCGGTCCGTCGAACAAAATTTTAAAAGCGCGCGAAAGGTTTGAAAATAGGAGAAAGGTTAGGTTTGAAATAGCGGCATGTAACATATATGAAGGTCCTGATTCTAGAATTTATACCACCATTAGCATAAACGGTCATCCTATTGAAGGTTTACTTGATAGCGGAGCAACAATTACTTGTCTTGGAAAAGATTGTCTGGATTTTGTGGAGAAAGCTCAGTTAGTTATTTACCCTTTTCGGTCTGTGATAAGAACGGCAGATGGAAGGGTTAATGAAATATTAGGGCGGGTAAGAACGGAAATAGAATTTGGTTCGTCTAGGAAACTGATTGATTTTTACTTCAGGCAAAAGCTTTTCTTAGGAGCTGATTTCATGAGAACTTTTAATTTGATAAAATTTGATGTTAATAGTTTTAACATGTCTGGGAACAAAATTGATGAAGAGGATGAGGTATCATTTCCTAGAATGCACCACTTAGATAGTCGACGGCAATGTCAATTAGACGACGTGGTTGTTTTGTTTCCTTGCTTTACTCGTAAAGGACTTGGCAAAACCTCTTTGGAAGTCCATTCCATAGATACAGGCACATCGGTATCCATTAAGGAGAAACACTATCCAGTGTCACCAGCGGTGCAAAGATTAATGTATGGGGAACTGGATAGGATGCTTTCACTGGGAGTCATTGAGCCGAGCGAAAGTCCATGGAACAACCGCGTAACTATGGTACAGAAAGGCGAGAAAATAAGGATTTGTTTGGATGCGCATAGGCTCAATGAACTGACAGTGAAAGACGCCTACCCACTTCCTCATATTGAAGGTCTTTTAAGCCGTTTGGGCGACACTCACTTTATTTCCAGTATAGATTTGAAGGATGCTTTCTGGCAGATACCGCTAGCAGAACAGAGCCGAGAAAAGACAGCATTTACCGTGCCTGGAAGGCCCTTGTACCATTTTACGGTCATGCCATTTGGGTTGTGCAATGCTGCCCAAAGGCTATGCCGTTTAATGGACAAGGTTATTCCAGCACGCTTAAGGGAAAAAGTTTTCGTCTATTTGGATGATTTGCTAGTGGTATCGTCGGAATTTGGGGAGCACATTAGTGTGTTAAGAGATGTGGCCCAGTGTTTAGATAGTGCAGGGTTAACAATAAATGTGAGCAAGTCGAAATTTTGTTGCAAAGAATTGAGATACTTAGGTTACATAGTGGGAGAAGGTCTACTGAAGCCAGATCCAGATAAGATAAGAGCCATTTTGAACTTTCAATATCCAAAGACACCAAAACAGGTCAGAAGCTTCATGGGAACCACAGGATGGTATCGTAGGTTCATCCATGATTACGCATCTGTGACAGCTCCTATCAGTGAAACACTTAAAAAAGGTAAAAAGTTTACGTTTACTGAGGAGGCAAAGAAATCGTTCGATAAGCTCAAAACTTGTTTGACTGCAAGTCCAGTTCTAACTCACCCAAATTTCAATAAAACGTTTTATATACAATGTGATGCATCGGATGTGGGAATTGGAGCCGTGTTATTCCAAGAGGACGACAATGATGGAGAACATCCAATCGCGTATTTTTCAAAAAAATTATCGACGGCTCAAAAGAACTACTCAGTAACGGAGCGCGAATGCCTCGCCGTAGTATCGGCGGTAAAGCGATTTAGGCCTTATATTGAACTCATGAATTTCATCATTATTACCGATCACTCTAGTCTTAAGTGGCTAATGTCACAACGCGATCTTAGTGGCAAAACATTGTACCAGATACTTTATCTCGATATGATCTAGACGAAATCGATTACACTCCGTTGATAGACTTATCATCTTCTGAGTTTCAATCGGATGATTACAAGGATTTAATTAAAACTATTGAAAGTAACAAAACTAGTCTGCCAGACATTAAAGTAGTTGAAGGGCTAATTTACAAACGAACGCTACCCTATAATGGCGATCTGAAAAAAAAGTGGAAATAAATCTGTAACTTCTAAACGAATAGCTCGATTTTAATAAAATTTCCCATAGCTATAGAGGAGGAGTTGATAAGTTTAAGTTTTGAATTTGGGAAAAGATATACGTATTATATATCCAAAAAAAACAAACACAAATCCAAATTTTCCATTCCACAGGTAGCAAACGGTTTAAAATTCAAGGAAACAATCAACTGCAAAGGTGTACATATGATATCAATAAACAACTTTCAAAACATATGCACATCTTAGGAATGATTCTTAACACCGTCTAGGTAGCGCTTCATCTTCAAGATCAAAATCCCAAAATAACTTAAAAATTCGATTTTATAACATTTTTCCCTTGTTCAGGTGCTCAGGTAGCAAACCGTACAAAATTCAAGGAAAAAATCAAGTACAAAAATATACCTAAGATCTCATAATTTGTAAGAACATATGCACTCCCTAGGGATGGTTCATAACACCATTAGGTAGCGCTTCATCTTCAAGATCAAAAATCTCAAAAAACTTTAAAAAACGATTTTTTCCTCTGTTCATAAGTATCAATAAAAAAATGTACAGGCGAAGCAGTAAGCTCAGCACACGCATCAAGGGACACAGCGCACAATATAAAGCGACACGACGCCCACATCGAGGCATTACACAGCGCAACGTCAACGGTGAAAGTTATAGAGAAAGTGCTACAGCATAATTTGCACACAACATTAGCAACTGACAATTTCAATATGCAGTGTGAAAAAATTGGTTTATTCGACAAGATTTCAAAAGGAAAAATCGTGAATTCAATAGAGCATATAAGTTGTTTTGGCATGTGTCGAATCGAAAACCTTCCATTCCGCTAGCAATGGATATTAACATGAAAGAAAGCTATGAAACATTGAAAGATATAATAAAAAAATCAAATACTACGAAGATAAATGGAAGATTTGCTATGATTTGAAGGTCTAACATTTTACAGGGGATCATCGATAAGGGCGGCCTTCCAAAATTCTTTTGTTTTTTTGTAATTGGAATTCACGCAATGCACTTTTAATTTACAATACTCAAGACAGCTTGCTGCTGGGAATTGTTAAAAATTCATCGAAGTGGCCGTTGTAAATTGTTTAAAAAGCATTTTCTTATTTAAAAAACATTTTCCTAAAGCGTAGCAATGTCACAATTAAAAAATATATTGTAGAAAATTTAAAACGAATTTTTGTTCACCTCATTGTACTATTTACAATATGTTAATGTTTTATATTCTGTCTTTATGTTTTGTCTTCTTTTTGCAGGCCTTCTTAATGGCCCTGACATTAAATAGCTATTCAAGAGCAACTTTGAATCATCGCTTGATGAAAATCATTCAATGGCATGGATTTACCTTCAGTGTGTATGCACCAGAGTCTTGTGAGGGGATCCAGAAGAGGAACCGGGAGCAAGAGTATGGGTGAAAGAAATGCACATTGATGACATCACATGAGTTTAATTATTTTTATTTGTTATTATTCAGTTATTTTATTTGTTGTTATTCAAATTAAACTAAACGTTATTTGTAGTTAGTTTAAGTAACGCAAGAGAGTAACGTAAGAGAGTATATCGCCGTGCGTCTCTCCGTGAGAGTATATACGGGAAGCCTTTCCCCGTTATCTCCGTAAGAGTGTACTGCGAGCCGCTCTATTCTACGTCTGTCGGTGGCTATCGTCATAATAAAGTGTTGTGTCAGTGTTTAAATAAAGTACGGTTTATAACGTTGTAAGAAACTGTATTTTAATCCCCTGGATAAAAAAAATAACTTTTTGTAACGAACCCTGGAAGGTGCATATTTAAATGAAGCCAGTTCAATTGGAGAATATTCATTTTCAATTTGATTTTCTTCATTAAAATTGCTATCTAATTGTCAACATTTTTTTTATTATATGAAATCCATTATTTTTCTGTAATATATTCATTAGTTTTGTTTTTATTTGGTAAGAAATTTCTCCGTTTACATTATTAATTTTATTGGCAGCATCATCAATTAATTTTACTTGTGCATTCAGCGAATTGAATCCCTGTAGTTTAGTAATATTTTCAGAAATAAAGATGTAATTTTAGCACAGAAATGCTAATTGGCTTTAATATTATGTGTCACAAGGAGAACAAAGTCGAAAAGTCGATATAAAAAATTTTTCGAAAAGTCGACAATTTCAAAAAGCTAAAAAATCGATTCATTGAAAATTTTCAACTTTTCAATTTATGACTTTTTCTTTCAACAATATAATTATAGTGTCAATAAATTTACTATTTTTACAACACTTAATAGAGTTGCCAAATATATGTATGTACAGTGTACACTGATATAAAAATATGTCCAAAATAAAATAAAATTAAATATGCAATAAAATGGAAAAATATGCTAAATATATGCATTTAAAAGAAAAATATGCAAAATATGCATTTATAACAAAATATGCAACAACAAATCGATGCCATTTTGTTGCAAATTCTTCGATTCGGAAAGATAAATTGTCAGAAGTGATTTTGAGTTACTGACTACAAACATGCATATGCATAGAAATCCTTGCCCTGCTAATAACTAACATATACTAATAATTTTCACATCAATACCTATACAGCCGTTATTTTCAAATATCATTTCTCGCATTACTTTAATTTGTATCTATATAAATATATATTAGTTTATCATACCTATCTTAGAGCGCAATTTAATCAAAATGTTCCTCAACAATTATAGTTTTCGTTTTTTATTATACACCTAAAGGAGCTCCCTGAGTACGTATATTATATTATTCCAAAGTAAATACTTTTTTTTGAATCCCCGAATCTTTACTGATCAAATCATGCCCTACAGGTAACACTCATATATTCATATATATCTAAACTTTTCTATTTACATATTTTCTTTTTCATTTTAGTTTTATATTATTTAAGTAGCGGCTGTGACGGTTTTGAAATACACATACAATATACACTCACGGATCACTACATTAAAACTGACCCTGAACACAAAATAACGTAAAATATTCCCTAAACTAAAATTTTTCTATAATATTTTCTTTAGTTTTGTATGATTTTTTTTACTATTTTGTTGATTGACTTTCTTTTTGTAATTTAATATTTTTGTTTTTCCTTTTGGTTATTAGAGTAAAAAAAAATTTTTTTATATATAAAGTTGCGGCAAGATTTTTTTGAACATCGAAAAAAAAATAATCGTGCAAATATAAGGCCTACCTGGCTTCACCATTGGCTTATTTTTACTAGTTCATCCTTTTATCAGGCGCTTTGTAATATTCCAGGTTCCACCAACTATTTAGTAGAACATATATCCTCTTATTCCTAGTTTTCATTTTCATCCATAGATTTATTATTCTACTTACGTAGTAACATTAATCATTTCCTCAAAAAAAAGTAACACTTAGTTAATTTGTCCTAAATGCTGAGGTATTGCTTATTTTCAATTTATTTATTTTCGGTGTAATCTTTATTAAAAATTGTTTTAGATTATTTCCCGCACTCTTTACAATCTTCACTCAACCAGATTAACATAGCAAATCTCTTTATTTTTAGAAAATGTTCATACATATATTTAAGTATTAACTTATAATTGTTAATGATAATAATCATAACCAATTATAATAATGATATATCACAAAAAAAAAAAATAGTATAAATATTGAAATACATAAATATATATAAATATTAATATAAATAAACAAATATATATATAAACATTGGTATAAATACATAAATAAATATATAACTATTGATATAAAAAATATATATATATATATATATATAAACATTGATAAAAAAAAATAATCATAAAATATATAAATATTGATAAATAAATAAAAAAAATAAAAATAATCATAAAATATATTAAAATTGATAAATATAAATATATAAATTAATAAAAAATAATCATATCGATAAGTAAATATATATAAGTATTGATTATTAAAAAAGAATAAATAAAAATCACATTAGTAAATAAAACTAATAATAATAATGATCACAATATAATAACCTAAAACAATATCAAAACTATAAAAAAACTATATTTAACTAAATTAAAACTAATTTTTTTATGAGAACAAAATAAAACAAATTTATAAATATGTTAATATCAACTATTGTAAATATATGATATGTTTGTTGTCAGTAAATAATGATGTTTAAAATATTTTAAATTCATTCCTTAATACTGGAAAGAGAGTAACATGCGCTATACAAGTCTCGGAAATTGTATTCTTATAATTGAAGAGCCGACAGCCTTTACGAAAGTAAAACCTGTTGTATATTTTTGGAGCAATACGAGACCTTTGGTTAAGTATTGAATAAATTACCTACACACTGACTTCGGTTTTCTGTTCTCACAGTGGCTTCGACTGTCTGTTCTAACAGTGACTTTGGTTGTCTGTTCTCACAGTGGCTTCGGCTGCCTGTTCTCGTAGCATAAGCAATCATTGTATTATTTAGAATTTAGACACTAAGAATTAAACATTGTAGTATACAAAAAACCATCCCGATCAAAAAGCACCCGAGCCTGAATGCAGAACCTGCGTTAACCCGATCCTGATATAAACCCGAATGCAGAACGCCGAACCTGCGTTAAGCCGATCCTGATATAAACCCGAACCTGTTAGCACTGATCCCGATTATTCAACCCGAACCTGAATGCGGAACCTGCGTTAACCCGATCCTGACATAAACCCGAATGCAGAACGCCGAACCTGCGTTAAGCCGATCCTTATATAAACCCGAATCTGTTAGCACTGATCCCGATTATTCAACCCGAATCTGATGTAAACCCGAACCTGTTAGCACTGATCTCGATTATTCAAACCGAACCTGCGTTAAGCCGATCCTGATATAAACCCGAACCTGTTAGCAACGATTCCGTTTATACTACCCGAACCTGCGTTAAGCCGATCCTGAATCTAAACCAGAACTACTAACAGCGATCCCGATCCTGAACTTAAACTGAATCCCAACAGTAGCCGATATTAACCCGACTGAATCAACGTAGCTATTCCATCGTAATTTGTTTAATATATATTGATTGTATCTAAAATTAAGAAAGTTTTCAATAAAGTAATATTTTTAATTAAACCCTAAAAAGGTACAAAATAATCGTCTTGTTACTTAAGGTTTGTGGACCCGTAAGTAAGCCCTGGACACGACTAAGTTGCCTCAGCCGACGACAAAACCACGTTACAAGAGTAGCGATGTAGAAGAGAAAGTGTGGTGAGGAATAAAATATGGGATATCCTAACAACATTATAGGCCATAATAGGATATCATGGTTGGCTGAAACAAGCCAATAGGGGTGGGCAGCCTGTCCGGACTGAAATACATAAGTCCGGACTGAAATACATATTTAAGATTCGGCTATGCCGAATCTTAAATACCCTCCACCTAAATTAGATGAAAATTATAGAAATTACATTGGTATAAACACTTTAATATCCGTATTCAGTGTTTGTTATTGTGACTTAGCTCTGATTATGAAGATTGGTAGAATGTTAATGTAATACAGTAGTTTTCGCTTATAGTCTACAAATACAGTCGCACAATTTTTGTGGACTATAAGCGAATTAGGACTATAACCGAATTTATTTTTAAGCCAATTTATGGATTATAGATGAATCCTGAAATAATACACATTTCGGACTATATAAAAATTTATTTAAAGTATGGTAGTATTTTATATATTGTTAGAAAATCTAGTTTACGCCGAAGATATTTTATTTCAAATGTATAAAAATGTTATCTAATTCAGCAATTTATAATTGAAATAACTACATATTCCTACCATTTCTAACAGAGTCTATAATTTTTTAATAGGAATAAAAGGTACTATTTATCAATTTATATACTTAATAATTGGTTAACATTACCGATTGGCTCAACATTTTCCTTATTCACCACAGGTGAAGTAAAAGGGTATACAAAATGGTAAACAAATATATTTAGTCAAACTTCAGAAGTATATTTTTGTTCTGTTCTAATGAATTTACCAGATTATGAACCCATAGTCACTAAATCTACTTGAAACTTATTTCTGTTACATTTTTTACCGATATGAGTGTACATATGCGTTAATGTATTTTTCGGATGTGCGACTTATTTGGGAGATGTAATTAAATATTTTAACGAGATTTCTATGTATTTGAGGCCTATTTTGCTTGATATTTTTCTCCATAACATTATTTACAAGAGTTTTATGGGTATTATTGTGATTATCGGAAATGGAGCTAATATGGGTGTTAAGCCACCAAGTGTGGTAAGGTTCTCAAGGTATGTGGGACCTGTAATTTCTTCAACCAAGTTTCCAAACAACTTGGTTTGTTAAATAAAAAATTACTAAATCGACTTTACTTTTTAAAGGCCAAGCAACGATTGTCTCGCAAAAACTAATACAAACAATTTAAAAAGACTTAACGAAACAACTAATTTAATAAATATATAAAAGCAGCGCTCTATAGTTGGCAGTTTCTTGTTATTGTTGATGGCAACATCACCATCCAACAGAACAGAGATGGGAAAACCAGTACCATCCATTCAGACATGAACAATGGGTGCTATCAAATCAAATATGGACCGATATCCACAAAACCCAGTAATATAATGTTTGGATACAAAAAAATGATCTGTATAGAATTCTAGTTCGATATCGATATATTTAAAATATTTATGGAGGTTAATGTGTTTTTCGGAAGTGGTCCTTATATGGGAGCTATGACCAATTATCGGCCGATCTTCATAAAATTCAACACATTGATTTTCGTATAAATGGGAAATATTTGTTTGAAATTTTAACCAGATAGAAGCTTTTGTATGAGATTTATTAGTATTTAAGTAATTTTCGGAAATGATCCTTATATGGGAGCTATGGTCAAATATGAACCGATATTCACACAATCTAGAAGTAGTGAATTAATACTACCGATCTCTGTAAAATTTTAATTTGATAATTATATTTTTCAGATATTTATGAAAATTAATATGTTTTTTGGAAGTCGTCCTTATATGCTATAACCAATTATGGGCCGATGTTCATGAAATTCCCCACAGCGATTTTCATGTGCATTGGGATTATGCAAGTCGAATTTCAACCTAATGCCAATATATATAAGATATTTAAGTGATTTTCGAAAGTAAACTTTATATGGGGGCTACGGCCAAATAGTGCCCGATCCAAAAAAAAATTGGTCTCGTGATTTCTGTTTGCACAAAACATAGTTGTGTTGAATTTTGTATGGATACTGTAATTCTATGAGCATTTCTATAGCATAGCACCATATTTCGGGAAGAAATTTGTATGAGGGCTACGAGAAATTATGTACCGATTCTTTGCAATTGAAATTACCCAAAGTCACAAAAATCATGTGAAAATTATCAAAATTTTTGGATTTTTGATCCATAACCCTGGTTCTACCAATTCGATTTTGCTGATTTTCAATACCAAACTGCTTAGAAAAATTATAAACATTTTGGTATACATTTCATTATTTTTGCTTATATATACCCTCTTTCACCACTTGTGGTGGTGGAGGGTATAAAAAACAGAAAGTTCCATCGAAGGTCAAACTGTTTTCTCCAGACAACTCACAATTTTTAATCGGAAACCGTTTTTATTAAATATGGCACGGATGTTTATAATGTAACGAACTCACGGAAACGAAAAGAACCCATATATCCAGCGAGCTAATGCCGTAGCCGTAATGGCACGCTGCCATTACCGCAGAGACAGGAAAAGAGTCGTTACAGTATATTTACATTTGATACCAAAAGGTGTACCGACGTAAACAATTTTATTGCGATATGTTATCGAACAAAGCTTTTATTGAATATTATATATTTATGAATTCCCAAATTTCACAATTTTTGTTTAAATTGTTATGGATGTACAACCCATACCCAATAGTAAACTGCCGTTTGCTTGATTTAATGAACATCTGGTTACAACTTTTAATGTCAGCATAAATAAATACATAGGAATATGAAAACAAACTACTCATATTTCTTTTAAATATAAAACTGCTGACTGAATGTCTGTCACAGTTTTTAGTTGATAAACATAAACGAAATAATTTAAGTTTAGTTTTATAAGAACATCTCGACAATAAAGTCGAAATAATAAATAAACGGTTGTTTTATTTAATTGGCGCAGTCGGTAGGATACTCGGGTATCCTTGTGCATATTTCGTATATATAAGTGCAAATTATATATGCTGAGAAGCAAGCGATATTAAGTGTTTCAACATTTTTCACCGAGTATTCGAAAAAGAAAATATATATAAAACCGTTTTGAAATGGCGGTAAACCAACCAAACCAACCAAACCCAATCCTAGCTGCAGCAGCACAAATACGGGGTATACGGACTCTAGATATTAATCCGCTAAAATATCTGGAAAAAAATTCAAACCTTTGACGGAAGGAAGGAAGATTTGTGCACTTTTTGCACCAACGTTGATGATATAATTCCTACCCTAATGTTGTATAATGAACAAGCACAAAAGATGTGCATCAACATTATAAAAAGCAAACTGATGGGTAAGGCTCGAAGAGCAATGGAAATACATCCACACTTAAGTAACTGGAGTGAAATAAAGGCAATGTTGGAAACCAATTTCGGAGGTTTCCAAACAGCTGATCAATTATATGAAGAACTGCGAGCGGCGCAATACAGAGGAAGTACAATAAACTTCCACAACTACATATTGCAAAAGTTAGCAATTTTGAACCAAAAAAGCAGACAAGAAGGAAATATGCAGGATGTTGGAAGGAATATACAAACTGCACTAAAGGTGTTCACAACAAGATTACCCGTACACATGAGAACAGTTCTTTGTTCTCTAAAACCTCGAACCATGGAGGAAGCTATGCATGAGTTGGCACAATCAGGGTTCTTGAATGAAGAAAAGGGCACCGATAAGAAGGAAGGAAGAAATAATTGGCAGCCTAAGACCAATTATAACAAACAACATGACAACAAACAACAAAACAACAGGCAACAAAACAACAGGTGGCAACAAAACAATAGATGGCCACAAAATAATGATCAACATAACAAGTGGCAACCTAAGTTATACTTACCAACAACACAGCAACAACCGGAACCGATGGACGTTTCAACAACTCAGACGAGAAGACAAAACCATCATGGTCAGCAGTCCAGAGAAGCGGAATGTAATTGTAAGTGTTTGAATTTCGATTATAAAAATTATGTTGAACAGGACAGACAGAGTTAAGAGTCTCATGAACCAGGAAATTTTCCTGTAATGGCCTCTCAGCTAAGAGACCCGGGAGACTTGGACTCCCATATATCTTATTTAGAGGAAAATCAAGGTCCTTGCGACTATTAATTGACACAGGATCGACCGAAAACTTTTTAAATTTTGACCATTGTCCCCCACAGTATATCAAAAGGTTGGAAAAACCCATATCGATTAAAACAGCATCAGGAATTTTTAATATTTCCCACGAAGGTATTATACCAAAAGACAGTATGCAAATACCATTAGTTTCAGATACCACTTTCGGTTTATACGAATTTCATGATTTTTTCCATGGACTTTTGGGACATTTGACTTTAAGATTAAACAGAGCAACAATTAATTATGAAGAAAAAATTTTAAAAATAAATGGAAGAACATTAAAGTTATATTATGAAGGAGATGATGAAGAGACAACAGTTTCAGATGATATAAAACGGTTACCAGAATTTTATAGTATTGAACAATTAGGTAATACTAATAATCCTTTACGTTTAGACCATTTGAATTCCGAAGAATCAAAAGCTATTCGTATTTTAATTCAGAAACATGAAGATGTTTTCTATCATAAAGGTGATGATTTGACCTTTACAAATGAAGTAAAGCATAAAATTGATATAGGACTGACAGGTCCCATATATTCTAAAACATATAGATATCCTAGTATTCATACAGAAGAAGTAGAAAAACAAATGAACGAAATGTTAGAACAGGGAATCATAAAACATTCAAATTCACCATATAACGCACCTATATGGATTGTCCCTAAAAAAGAGGACAAAGTAGGTAACAAAGAATGGCGTATAGTAATAGATTACCGCAAATTAAATCAGGTTACTAAGGAAGATAAATATCCTATACCACGAATAGACGACATACTAGACAAACTAGGTAGAGCGAATTATTATTCGACATTAGATCTTACCAAGGGATTCTATCAAATAGAAGTAGAACCTGAAGACCGCGAAAAAACAGCTTTCTCTACGCATAATGGTCATTTTGAGTTCATTCGAATGCCTTTTGGGCTTAAGAATGCTCCATCGACTTTTCAGCGCATGATGAACAATGTTCTTAGGGAATATGTTAACAAAATCTGTGTTATTTACATGGACGACATCTTAGTATTTTCGACTTCCTTACAAGAACACATTAGTAACTTATAAAAAATATTTAGTACATTGAGGAAAGCAAACTTAAAATTGTCTTTAAATAAAAGCGAGTTCTTGAAAAAAGAAACTGAGTTTCTGGGACATATAGTTACTAACGAAGGCATAAGGCCAAATCCTAATAAAATAGAAGCTATTAAAAAACAAACCATTCCAAAAACGGTCAAGGAAATACAAAGTTTCCTAGGATTAAGTGGTTATTATAGAAAATTTATACCCAACTATTCTAAAATTGCAAAACCCTTAACGATCCGCCTTAAAAAGGACGCAGTTATCAACGTAAATGATAAGGATTATAGGGAAAGTTTTGAGAAATTAAAGAATATTCTAATGTCAGATACGATATTAAGGTATCCTGACTTTAATCAGAAATTTATATTAACAACGGATGCGAGTAATTATGCACTGGGCGCAGTACTTTCGCAAAAGAATGGACCAATAGCATTTGCGTCAAGAACGCTAAATAAACATGAATGTAATTATTCAACTATAGAGAAAGAATTGTTGTCAATAGTATGGGCAGTAAAACAATTTAGACATTACCTTTACGGAAGAAGATTTGATTTACATACAGATCACAAACCTTTAATATGGATAGCAAACCTAAAAGAACCCAACTCTAAACTTATTCGATGGAAAATCAAGCTCAATGAATATGAGTTCGATATATCCCATGTACAAGGTAAAGAAAACAAAGTAGCGGATGCACTTTCAAGAATTAGAGAAACTAACGTAAACCAAAAATATTATTCACAATGCCAAATATGTGGTAAAAATAACAGAGATAAAACTAGCGAAAATCAACATATGTTGATGCATGAGGGAAAAACAAATTGCCCTTTATGTGGAAAAACTTATGCAACAATAAGTGCATTAAATAAACATTTAAGGGAAATACACTCTAGGGAAGATCTTGTGAAAAACCCAAGAAACCCTTATAGTAAAAAACAAACAACTAGTAGAGTAGACATTTTAGAAAGCATTCCAGTTATTGAAGATGACAACCAAACTGTACATTCTGCTGAAGAAGACAGTTCAGACTTGTTTAAGGTTACAGAAAAACCTTTTCAAAGTTTTAAGAATCAAATTATCCTTAAAAAAGGAGATTTATCTAGAATTGATGAAGATATAATATTTTCTAATAATAGAGTAACATATAACTATACAGAACTTGATTCTGATCTGATAGCGCAAATATTAGACAAAATCATACTATTTAAAGCAGTGGCATTATATTGCCCTGACAAAGAAAATTTAATAAAACTCCAAAATGAATTCAAAAACAGAAAATCTAACCCTAATAATATTATTGAAGCTGAAGTATTCTTAACTAATCATATTATTGAAGAAAAGAATGTTGAAGAAATATTAGAAATAATAGCTAAACATCATAGGTTTGATAATAATCACCCTGGAATAAACAAAACTTATGAAGATTTAAAACATTTATATTATTATCCAAACCTGAAAAAAGAAATAACTAAATTTATTAACAATTGCCACATTTGTAACTTTAAACATGAAAGAAACCCCATTAAGCTACCTTTGGAGAAAACAGAAACTCCAACAGGACCTTTTCAAATATATCATTCAGATATATGGTATATAAATAACAATCAAATGTACGTAACAATGATAGATAAATTTACAAAATACGCAATGATTGAAGAAATTCCTGAAAGAACAACTTTGACATTAATTAAAGCTTATTTAAAACTGTTTCTTTTGATGAAAAAACCGAATAAAATTATTTTGGATAATGAAGGTGGTTTTAGATCACCATTGTTTACAGATTTTTTGGAAAAACAAAATATTGAATATCATTTTACTACTCCACATAGACACACAGGTAATTCAGATGTCGAAAGACTTCATGGAACCTTGAATGAACAGATAAGAATTTTGAAGATAAGAGAACAGGAAAATGACATTAACTTTAATATTGATTTACCCATACAAGCCTTAAGTGCTTATAACAATTTGACACATTCAACTACTGGCAAAAAGCCAATAGATTTACATTTTTCAAATAAAGTTGACACAAAAGAAATATATATGAGAATGGAAAGTAAGAAACAAAAAACTTTAGATTACATAAATAGAAATAGACATGATGATAGTATTAATACTAAATATGCCAAAAATGTAGGAAAAGACGGAAAATTGGATCAAAAAGTTAAGAAAGTTAAGGCAAAACAAATTAATCCTAGAAAGTATATTCATAAGCAAAATCTTTATCATAAAGATCAGTTTATTAAAGAAAAAAATATATTTCTAGATCTTTGGAGGTTCTTGTTGACGATGCTGACGATAAACCTGGCCCTAGCACAAAAACTACTGACAACTGATTTGAATTATGGAAACGGATATACTTTAATACAAACAGGAGAAGTAGCTCTTATTGAAAATTATTATAAAATACTACATATATTCAACACAGAAAAATATTCCGACTATGTGAAGGAATTGAAGTTTAAAATAGAACCATTAAAGAACGAATACTTAAATCATAGGATTAGACATATCGAAAAGCAATTATATTCGATTATACCAAGACATAGACAAATTAGAGGACTAGTAAACGTATTTGGAACGGGACTTAAATGGATATACGGTGTTATGGATGATAACGACCGAATTGAAATAGAAACTAAATTAAAAATCATAACAGAAAATAACAAAAACATTATAGAACAAGTTAATAAACAAGTTACGATAAACGAACATTTTGAAAATCAATTAGTAAAACTTGCTAACTTGGGAAATTTACAAACTATATCTATTATACAAAATAAACAATTAATCAATGAAACTCTAACACAAGTTAGAAAATTTGAATTACAATACGAATTGGATCATATAGAAAAAATAATTGAACAAGTCAGAGAACTATTATTGGCTTCTAAATTAAGGACTCTTACTAGAGACATACTTACCGATCAAGAGATTAACGACTTTAACATTACAATAGACAAAATTAAAAACATCGAACTGGATGTTGCATTGCATGATAAAAACATAATTTTTATAATTAAGATTCCTAATATAGAAACTGAAACATATAAAGAAATTGTTATCCAACCAATTCCAAACAAGAATAAAAAACAAATTGTATTAGATAATAAGAACTATATTGTTAAGCAAAACATTGTTTATAAAAAAACTAACAAAAAATCAGATTTAAAGAAAGTTCAAGATAACTGTATTCAAAATATATTTAATCAAAATCAAATGACATGTAATTATGAAATTAACACTTTAACGGAGGTGATAGAGATTGGAATTAATGCTATTGTTGTAATAAGTTCCCACTTACTTTAAATGGAAACTGTTTAATTTATATTGAAAATTGTCAAATTTATTTGGATAAATGGTATAATAAGAAAAACTATCAAGACACTATTATTGTTCCAAATCCTATTAGAAATATAACCACTAATGAGTCAATAACTTTAGAAGAATTACACTACAAACATATGGAAAATATCAAGATTATCAAAGAATTAAAATATCATGAAAAAGTACAGTATGTATCCATTACCACTGTTATAATAATTGTTATTATTGTCTTATGTGTCTACACTTATATTAAGATTAAAGAAAATAAGAAAACTCAAGTTACAGTTAACTTGCCCATAGTTCCTTTGGAAAATGGGCAAGCATCTTCGTCCGGGGGTGTTATGGATGTACAACCCATACCCAATAGTAAACTGCCGTTTGCTTGATTTAATGAACATCTGGTTACAACTTTTAATGTCAGCATAAATAAATACATAGGAATATGAAAACAAACTACTCATATTTCTTTTAAATATAAAACTGCTGACTGAATGTCTGTCACAGTTTTTAGTTGATAAACATAAACGAAATAATTTAAGTTTAGTTTTATAAGAACATCTCGACAATAAAGTCGAAATAATAAATAAACGGTTGTTTTATTTAATTAACTCTTTTGCTCTCGATATTTTATAAGAGTCCATAAACAGTTGGCTTTAAAGATGAATTTTGCGGAATGATATTTTTCTTATTAATTATTTCTCATTCTAATGCCTCGGGATATACAATATTTCTAGTCTTAACTCTGTGGGTTTTCCAATTCGAGAGCATGCAGCATGGCAGATTTGGCGTAGTGTACAACATGTTCAGAGTTTAAAATGACTACTATATTAGTAAAAAAATTGCTATATGTTCTAAAATTTTAAATGAAAACTGCAAACAACAATATTTGAACAAAATAATATTGTATACATACTAAAAATATGATAAATGCACTTACAATCGAAAAATATACTCTAAAAATATAAAAATATGCAATTTAAAATTGTGTTATTATACCCTTCACCTTCGTGAGAAGGGTATATATAAATTTGTCATTCCGTTTGTAATTTCCACAATATAATTTTCCGACCCTATAAAGTATATATATTCTGGATCCTTATAGATAGCGGAGTCGATTAAGCCATGTCCGTATGTCTGTCTGTCTGTCTGTCTGTCTGTCTGTTGAAATCAATTTTCTGAAGACCCCAGATATCTTCGGGTTCCAAATCTTCAATAATTCTGTCAGACATGCTTTCGAGAATTTTGCTATTTAAAATCAGCAAAATCCGTCCATAAATAACGGAGATATGAGCGAAAATCCGAGACAACCTCTGAAAATTTCATAAAAAAAAAGTCAATTTATTGCATGCTTTGACAAAAAAACAACAAAACGTATGTGTGTTGGATTCATTGTGTGTTGTCTTCATACTTTGTGTATTTTGTTTTTTTGGTGTTTCACAAAAAAGCAACAAAACGTGCATATGTTTGGTTGTTTGTTGGCTTCATTATTTTGTTTTTGTTTTTTTTTTTGGTGTTTGACAAAAAAAGCAACAAAACGTTTCACTGCTTTGCGTACTTTGTTTTTTTTTTTGTGTTTCATTTCGTTTGGCGTTGTTGTTTTTGAGAAGGGTATATATAAGATTGTTGTTTCGTTTGTAACTTCTTCAATATAGCAATATCAATTAAATGTAAAATTTTTAAAAGTTTTCTTGATATATTTAGGATGATATACGCTGAAAATAGGCAAGTAATACATCCACAACAAAGGTGAAGGGTATATAAGATTCGGCATAGCCGAATATAGCACTCTTACTTGTTTTTCATTTGAAAGTTTCAAAGCTAAATTAAACAAGTTAGAGTGCTATATTCGGCTATGCCGAATCTTAAATACCCTCCACCTAAATTAGATGAAAATTATAGAAATTACATTGGTATAAACACTCTAATATCCATATTCAGTGTTTGTTATTGGGACTTAGCTCCGATTATGAAGAATGGTAGAATGGTAATGTAATACAGTAGTTTTCGCTTATAGTCTACAAATACAGTTGCACAATTTATGTGGACTATGAGCGAATTAGGACTATAACCGAATTTCTTTTTATGCCACTTTATGGATTATATATGAATCATGATATAATACACATTTTGGACTATATACAAATTATGTACTTTCTTCAATAAAAACACTTTTTTTAAACAAAATAAAAGTTTATTTAAAACATAGTTGTATAGTAGTATTTTATATATTGTTAGAAAAACTAGTTTACTTAGAAGATATTTTATTTCAAATGTATAAAAATGTTATCTACTTCAGCAATTTATAATTGAAATAACTACATATTCCTACCGTTTCCAACAGATTCTATACTTTTATAATAGGAATAAAATGTACTATTTAACAACTTATATACTTAATAATTGGTTAACATTACCGATTTGCTCAACATTTTTATTATTCACCACAAGTGAATTAAAAGAGTATAAAAAAGGGTAAACAAATATATTTAGTAAAACTTCAAAAGTATATTTTTGTTCTGTCCTAATGAATTTTCCGGATGTGAGCCTTCTATATATAATCAAGAACCCATAGTCACCAAATCAACTTGAAACTTATATCTGTTACATTTTTACCGATATGAGTGTATATATGCGTTAATGTATTTTTCGGATGTGCGACTTATTTGGAAGATATAATTAAATATTTTAAAGCGATTTCTATGAATTTGAGGCCTATTTTGCTTGATAGTTTATCAGACATCGAGCTAATATGGGTGCTATGGTCAAATATGGACCGATATTCACAAAACCCAGTAGTATAATTTTTGGATACAATATATTGATCGGTATACAATTTTAGTTCGATATCCATATATTTAAAATATTTACAGAGGTTAATGTGTTTTTCGGAAGTGGCCCTTATATGGGAGCTATGACCAATTATCGGCCGATCTTCACAAAATTCAACACATCGATTTTCGTATATAATGGAAATATTTGTTTGAAATTTAAAGTAGATAGAAGCTTTTTTAAGAGATTTATTAGTATTTAAGTAATTTTCGGAAATGGACCTTATATGGGAGCTATGGTCAAATATGAACCGATTTTCACACAATCTAGTAGTTTCATTTGTGAATTAATACAACCGATCTGTGTAAAATTTTAATTCGATAACGATATTTTTCAGATATTTATGAAAATTAATGTGGTTTTTAGAAGTGGTCCTTATATGGGAGCTATAACCAATTATGGGCCGATCTTCATGAAATTCCCTACAGCGATTTTCATGTGCATGGGAATTATTCAAGTTGAATTTCAACCTGATACCGATATATATAAGATATTTAAGTGTATTTAAATGATTTTCGGAAGTAAACTTTATATGGGGGCTATGGTCAAATAGTGCCCGATCCAAAAAAAAAATGGTGTCGCAATTTCTGTTTTCACGAAACTTAGTTGTGCTTAATTTTGTATAGATACTGCAATTCTATGGGCATTTACGTACCATAGCACCATATTTCGGGAAGAAATTTGTATGGGGGCTACGAGATACTATGGACCGATTCTTTCCATTTTCAACAGAATTTGTCCTTTTATCAGATAAATAATGTGTGCAAAATTTCATGGTATTCTCTGGAATGGATTTGCCAAAAATCAGAAAAAAACATGTGAAAATTATCTAAATTTTTGGAGGTTGTCTTACATTTTAATCCATAACCCTGGTTCTACCAACTCGATTTTGCTGATTTTCAATACCAAACTGCTTAGAAAAATTATAAACATTTTGGTATATATTTCATTAATTTTGCTTATGTATTTTGGGCGTGAGAGTGTTTTACACAGACAGACAGACAGACAGACAGACAGACGGACAGACGGACAGACAGACGGACATTGCTCAATCGACTTAGAATTTCATAAGGATCAATAATATATATACTTTGTTGGGTCTCAGATGAATATTTCTCAATGTTACACACGGAATGACAAACGTATATATACCCTCTTTCACCACTTGTGGTGGTGGAGGGTATAAAAATAAATGAATTTGAAGGCGACATGAAATAACTCCCGATTAGGAAAATTAAATGGAGTAAAATTGACTGCGAACAAAATTGTTTACGTCGGTACTCCTTTTGGTATCAAATGTAAATATACCCATCCAAAAAAAAAAACAAACACAAATCCAAATTTTCCTTTCCACAGGTAGCAAACGGTTTAAAATTCAAGGAAACAATCAACTGCAAAGGTGTACATATGATATCAATAAACAACTTTCAAAACATATGCACATCTTAGGAATGATTCTTAACACCGTATAGGTAGCGCTTCATCTTCAAGATCAAAATCCCAAAATAACTTAAAAATTCGATTTTATAACATTTTTCCCTTGTTCAGGTGCTCAGGTAGCAAACCGTACAAAATTCAAGGAAAAAATCAAGTACAAAAATATACCTAAGATCTCATAATTTGTAAGAACATATGCACTCCCTAGGGATGATTCATAACACCATTAGGTAGCGCTTCATCTTCAAGATCAAAAATCTCAAAAAACTTTAAAAAACGATTTTTTCCTCGGTTCATAAGTATCAATAAAAAAATGTACAGGCGAAGCAGTAAGCTCAGCACACGCATCAAGGGACACAGCGCACAATATAAAGCGACACGACGCCCACATCGAGGCATTACACAGCGCAACGTCAACGGTGAAAGTTATAGAAAAAGTGCTACAGCATAATTTGCACACAACATTAGCAACTGACAATTTCAATATGCAGTGTGAAAAAATTGGTTTATTCGACAAGATTTCAAAAGGAAAAATCGTTTAACTAGTGAATTCAATAGAGCATATAAGTTGTTTTGGCATGTGTCGAATCGAAAACCTTCCATTCCGCTAGCAATGGATATTAACATGAAAGAAAGCTATGAAACATTGAAAGATATAATGAAAAAATCAAATACTACGAAGATAAATGGAAGATTTGCTATGATTTGAAGGTCTAACATTTTACAGGGGATCATCGATAAGGGCGGCCTTCCAAAATTCTTTTGTTTTTTTGTAATTGGAATTCACGCTCACCTCTGAATCAATTCCAATGTAATTCGTGGAGACCAAGAGGAAGTGTGGAGGAACAAATGAAACAACATAGACTGAAGAATGCACTTTTAATTTACAATACTCAAGACAGCTTGCTGCTGGGAATTGTTAAAAATTCATCGAAGTGGCCGTTGTAAATTGTTTAAAAAGCATTTTCTTATTTAAAAAACATTTTCCTAAAGCGTAGCAATGTCACAATTAAAAAATATATTGTAGAAAATTTAAAACGAATTTTTGTTCACCTCATTGTACTATTTACAATATGTTAATGTTTTATATTCTGTCTTTATGTTTTGTCTTCTTTTTGCAGGCCTTCTTAATGGCCCTGACATTAAATAGCTATTCAAGAGCAACTTTGAATCATCGCTTGATGAAAATCATTCAATGGCATGGATTTACCTTCAGTGTGTATGCACCAGAGTCTTGTGAGGGGATCCAGAAGAGGAACCGGGAGCAAGAGTATGGGTGAAAGAAATGCACATTGATGACATTAAAGCTGCATTTTGTGACGAGCAAAAGTCGTAGGCACTTGTTTTTGCCTCACATGAGTTTAATTATTTTTATTTGTTATTATTCAGTTATTTTATTTGTTGTTATTCAAATTAAACTAAACGTTATTTGTAGTTAGTTTAAGTAACGCAAGAGAGTATATCGCCGTGCGTCTCTCCGTGAGAGTATATACGGGAAGCCTTTCCCCGTTATCTCCGTAAGAGTGTACTGCGAGCCGCTCTATCCTACGTCTGTCGGTGGCTATCGTCATAATAAAGTGTTGTGTCAGTGTTTAAATAAAGTACGGTTTATAACGTTGTAAGAAACTGTATTTTAATCCCCTGGATAAAAAAAATAACTTTTTGTAACGAACCCTGGAAGCCGCGAGATCTACAAAAGACCAACCTTTTGTTAACTCCGACTTAAAAAATTGTAATGCCATTCAATAGTAAACACATTGAAACTAAGGTAGCCAAAGCGCCTGCTGCGAGTAGTCACCCTGAGTCTTCGGGCACGGTGCAGGGGCTTAAGCATCCTAAGGATGTGAACTAAGAACTACCCTCCCCCATACCTCACAGCGTCTGTCCTCTATGTTAAGAGCGGATGTGGTGTAAATAACCACTTTCGGTAGCCTAGCGACCACGACCTCAATTTGGTAGTGCATATTCCCTTAGCCAGGGCGGCTACCAAATCCCTCTCTCTCTTCATTGTTTTGATGTCGGTCCGGGACTGTGGTTTTGGGTTACCTAGGCAACATAACCGTACCTTCTAGCGTCTGTTTCCTATGTTAAGGGCGGCTAGATAGTAGAATCTGGTTCTGTCTGTCCGAATGTTTTTAGTAAAAACGAAAATCCCGGATGCGTCTGTCTCACATTGAGCAACATCCTGGTCTGCGTCTGACTCCAGAGGATCGGCAGTGTCTTTTTCTTACCTATGGTAGAGGTATAAACTACCAAAAAGAAAGACGGCCTTATGTCCTTGATCGAGCGTGCTAAAATCTCCAAGGGTAACGTGGATCTACTGTGACTGCGACGAATCAGACGAATACCCCGGGTCTGGTAGTCGGTGAAGCTACTGGGGTAAACAAACCCAATAGGTTTTTGAGGAGACAGGAAAGATTGACTTTAGTCGGTGAAGCTACTGGGGTAAACAAACCTAATAGGGTTTTGAGGAGACAGGAAAGATTGAGTTTGGACTGTAGGTAAATAAAATACTTTGTGTTTTTATATTGAAAAATATTAAGTTTTCATTTTTTAATTAATTTTATTAATCATATTAGTTTTCAATAATTTTTCATTATAATTTTCAATATTCTACATTAAACAATAAAAATTTGTCATTCTGAATTAAAATCTGAATATTGTATTTTAATTTTAATTTTAATAAACCATAAATATTATCACTACAAATTTTGGCGATCCTGCATTTTGCACGTGAAGAAATAAAACGAACATTATTCCGTGTAATTAAGAAAATATTAATTTTTCGAAACAATTACCTGCAGTTGGAACCAGAATCTAAATAAAGAATATTGATGCAAAATAAATATCATCTAATTTAAAGTCTACAACGCCAGTCTTTATCATCTATAAATTTCAAAGACGACAAATACAATTTTTATTATCATCTGTGAACTAATTCATCTGAAGATCAACATCAGTTTCAGTTCAAGTCACTTTTATTATAATCAAGATAAAACTTGTTCAAGATAAGTTGACCATCAGTTTATTTTTCGAGAAAAGAAGTCAGTATAAGTGTTTATTTCTTGTTCCACATATTGTTTGTCTATTATTGTTTACTTTTACAAATACTAAATATCTATGCACATAACTATCACGAATAATTATCATAACTACATTAACGAATTACTAATTTAATTTTAACTTTAATTTCGATTTTATTTGTAAACTTTCCCTCTTAAAATGACCACTCGCTCTCCAACACGTACTAATACACATACACAAAATTCAACACATTCATAATCTAATTTGACTAGTAATCTAACCGATCGATAGAATACCTCAAATTGATTTAGACATATGTGCTTCCTCTATTAAACTCCCTCAATTCTGGATCAATTGTCCAGATGCATGGTTTGTTCACGCCGAAATGCAATTTGCAACCAAAGGTATTACTACAGACCAAACCAAATATGAATACATTATAACTGCTTTACCACAAGAAGTTATAATATAAGTTTTGGACATAATTCAAAATCCAACTACAAATGATCGGTATCTTAACCTTAAAAAAGTTTTAATTGAACGTCACTCTCTAAGTGAAACTTCTAAATTAGACAAAATACTCTCTGATAGTGATATGGGAGATAGAAAGCCATCGGAATATTATAGATCGTTAGCTCTTCTTGCTGGTTCTAATTTTAGCCCAGATGTTTTTACAAAACTTTGGCTACGTAAACTTCCAAAGACTCTAAACGTTGCTTTAACTGGATCTAATATTAATGATCATAACGTATTAATTCTATTAGCTGATAGATTGTGGGAAGTTATTTACAACGGAGAAATATGCAGTGTCTGACAACCTTCTAAAACTTCTAATATGGACCAAATTGTACAAAATTTAACTGCTTCTTTATGTGAAAATATAAGTAAATTGACACTAGAAGTTAGTTCTCTTAAAAGGGAAATAGAAACTCGGAAACACGCCCTTTTTAAAGAAGATATAGCAGAAGTTCTTCACGCTCTCGTGGTCGTTCACCAAATAGGAACTGGTTATGTCGTTTTCACTAAAAGTTTGGTAATCAAGCTAGAAAGTGCGAACAACCATGTTCATTTTCTAATGAAAGTTCAACAAACTAAAATCATCCACTGTTGCAGCGACGAACAGTGGGAATATTGATTATTCTTCCAGTCGCCTTTTTATTTTTGATAAAAATAATAACTTAACATTTTTGATTGATAGTGGAGCAGAAATTTCTGTTTTGCCATCCTCAAAATTCAGAAATAATAATAAGAGATCTGATATAATTTTAAGCGCAGCCAATGGCTCAAATATTGCAACATTTGGAAAGAAATTACTTAATGTAGATTTAGATCTTCGCCGCGAATTTCCTTTTATTTTTCTGATTGCAGATATTTCTAAATCTATTATTGGTGCTGATTTTTTTTGTAAATATGGTCTTTTGATAGACATTAAACATAAACGTCTAATAGATCCACTTACTAATTTATCAGTTAGTACATTTTCATGTTGCTGTAATGTGACTCTTCCAAAGTTATTTTCTGTAGATAATCAATACACACAACTTCTTAAGAAATATCCTTCACTAATAGCAGAACCTGATTATACGAAACCAATTAAACATTCTACCGTTCATAGATTAGTAACAAACGGCCCTTTACCTTTTACCAAACCCAGACGTTTAGATCCTGTTAAATACAAGGCAGCAAAAACAGAATTCGAGTATCTTGTAAAAGCAGGTATATGTAGACCATCGAATTCCAGTGTAGCATCAGCTTTACATTTAGTCGCCAAAAAGGATCCAAACGACTGGCGTCCATGCGGTGATTTCAGACGTTTGAACGTTGTGACTGTTCCTGATAGATATCCCTTACCTCACATTCACGATTTAAATATGAATATATGAAATAAGAAAATATTTTCTAAGATCGATTTAGTACGAGCTTATCACCAAATTCCAATGGCAGAAGAGGATATATTCAAAACAGCTATAACAACACCATTCGGTATGTTTGAGTTTCAACGAATGCCATTTGGCCTACGAAATTCAGCACAGACGTTTCAAAGATTTATCAACGAAGTATTTGCTGGTTTCGATTTCGTATTTGTGTATATCGATGATATACTTATATATAGCGAAAATAATCGATGATATACTTATATATAGCGAAAATAATGAGGAACATTTATATCACTTAGAGAAAGTTTTTGAACGATTAGATCAATACAGGTTAAATATTAAACCAGGCAAATGTACATTTGGTGTTTCAAATATAGACTTCCTAGGTCATAATATCTCGAATATTGGCATTAAACCATCTGAAGACAAAATATTAGTAATTCGAAACTTTGAACAGCCGAAAACTGTTAAACAAATTCAGAAATTTGTAGGAATGGTAAATTATTACCACAAGTATATTCCTAAGTTAGCCGAATTTACTAACCCCATTCATGCTATAATTACCAATGCATTAAAAAGGAAATGTAAAATTTTAGAATGGACTAAGGAAGCCCTCAATTCATTTGACCGTATCAAGGAATCATTTGTATCAAGTGTTTTATTGAATCATTTCAATAATGAAGCAAATTTACCTTAACGGTAGATGCTTCAAATGTGGCCATAGGGGGTGTTTTACAACAATTTTATAATGGTATTTCGGAACCATTAGCATTTTTCTGTAAAAAATTCCGAATCTAAATATAGTACTTTTGATCGTGAATTATTAGCAATATATTTAAATATTAAACATTTTAGGTATTTGTTAGAAGGCAGATCATTTGTTGTGTATACAGATCATAAACCTTTGGTTTTTGCTTTGGCATCAAAAACCGAAAGAAGTCCAAGACAGACTAGGCACTTAGAATATATTTCCCAATTTACAAGTGATATTCGACATATTAGCGGTGAAGATAATGTTGTAGCTGATACCTTATCTAGAACATTCGAAGTCGAAGCATACAAATACTCTGACATTAATCTTAGAAATTTATTTGACGAACAACAGAAAGATAAAGATCTTTTAGAACTTCTTGCTGATAAAAACAAACATCTAAATCTAAAATTTTTTAAAATTCCAGTCCTAAACTTAGACATTTGGTTTGAATGTACATTAAGTACACCTAGACCTTACGTTCCATTAAATTTGCGAAAAATTGTATTTGAAAAATTACATAATATTTCACATCCAGGTGTCAGAGCTACACGCAAATTAATAACAGAACGCTATTTTTGGCCAAATATGAAAAAGGAACTTAACGTCTGGTCAAAAGAATGTCTTAACTGTCAGAAATCAAAAATAATTAGACACACTAAATCACCAGTGGTCAAAATTGAGATACCTAAAGGAAGATTCGAACATATACATTTAGATATTGTTGGACCTTTACCTATATCCCGGGAACATCGTTACATATTAACAATAATTGACCGTCATTCTCTTTGGCCGGAAGCATACCCACTAAAAGACATCACAACATCTAATATAATTGATACAATAATAAGAAATTATATTTCTCGGTTTGGTGTTCCTTTGAATATAACAACTGACCAAGGTGGACAATTTACCTCCAAAATGTTTTCAGAATTAACACAAATGTTAGGATGTTTTAAAATAACAACATTTCCATATCACCCTCAATATAACGGCATGGTTGAACGATTTCATAGACATCTTAAAGCAACATTAATGGCTAAAGGTAAATCAACAACTTGGTATGACGAGCATCCGATTGCTTTACTAGGTATTCATTCAGTATTTAAAGAAGATATACAAGCTACCCCTGCAGAAATGGTTTATGGTCAAAATTTACGATTACCTGGAGAAATACTAAAACCTACCGGAGATTTTGATGCATCTGATATTTTATATAAATTAAAAAACAATTTCAAAAACGTAAGATCTAACTTAAATTATCACAACAATTCAAATACAGGTATTCATGTACCAAAAGACCTAAAAGACTGCAAATATGTATTTGTGCGTGTAATTCATAAGAGATCTTTGCAACAACCATATGAGGGTCCTTATAGAGTTATTGAAAAGAATAAGAAATATTTTAAAATTGATATAAATAACAAGTTAGTAGTTATACCTATCGATCGATTGAAACCAGCATTAACTGAAAACACTCACATTTCCAGTAATACTAAACCAACAAAAAAGAGAGTTTCTTTTAATTTATTGGGAATAAATTTTTTGGCGGGGGAGTAGTTGTAGGTGAATAAAATACTTTGTGTTTTTATATTGAAAACAATTAAGTTTTCATTTTTTTAATTAATTTTATTAATCAAATTAGTTTTCAATAATTTTTCATTATAATTTTCAATATTCTACATTAAACAATAAAATTTTGTCATTCTGAATTAAAATCTGAATATTGTATTTTAATTTTAATAAACCATAAATATTATCACTACATGGACGACATTGACGACAACCTCTCAGGTCTGAAAGGGTTAAACCTTTACGAGACTGATGAGGAGGACTTACTCATGGTATCCTCTGAGCCGCTAAAAGCGATGGAAGACGTACAAAATCCGGCCATGACCCTGCAAAGGGAGACCCAGGACAGAGAAACAAGAAACAGTACACAGAACAAGACGAACGGAAAATATTGGCAGGCTACAAACGCTCTCTCCGGTATATCAGGACATTGGACTCACGAGATCCTGCGTCTTTGACCACCAGGGAAAGCGTTTGCGGCGTAAACATACCTACCACATACACAGGTATGAGGCTATGCTGAATACTACTGTTATGGAGGTCAGGCCAGCCAAGACTACGACCAAATTAAACCAGAGCAGGCATGTGATCACATCTAAACATGTGCCCCATGCCAGCACTGGACCGAACACGTTCACCGCCTCGGAGAATCTTGACGTACGCCCATCTACATCAATGAGGGCCACGTCGGGACCAATGAGCGGGGATGACCAATGCGGCAAGACGAAGTCTGCTAGCACAACACCCCCAATCTCCTCTACTCGAGGAACTGCGACGGTTGCCAAAGGTCCAGCAAGCAGGCCAAGTATTAAGCGGCAAAGGTCAGGTGAAACGCAGGTGTCTGAGGGTAAGCGGGTGACCCCATCAACTAGCTGACCCCATCAACGGACAGATGGCTGCTTCTGGATGATTCCTTTACTGCATTCGATGGCGCCAAATGGCTATAGGGTGTCAAGATCATCGTGTGGAAACGAAAAGGCCCTAGGTTTTCTCAAAAAACTGCATCCAAGGAGTTGGCAAACTCTTGCCCAACGCAAGCATCGAAATCATCCCCTGGATCAAGTTCCTTTTCGTACGACGGTGAGAGTGTGGGTGGACAAATCTAATTGTGGTACCATCCTCTAAAATAAACGAAGTAATGAAGTAGTTCAATGATGGTCACAATGCGACAAAAACCTTAGAAAAGTTAAAGCAACGTTTTTATTGGGTGGGTTGTCAGCAAGCAGAAGCCGATTGGTTTGCCAATTGTCCACAATTCATACCAGCGAAGGGGCAATGGATGTAGTATGCCGTTTCCCTGTCAGTGATGCAGGGAACCGTTACGTTATGGTGGTTATGAATTATTTCAGCAAATGGCCAGAGGTACATGCCATACCCAATCAGGAAGCTAAAACGGTTATAAGCGTATTTGTCAACAACTGGGTGTGCCGCTATGGTGTTCCACTGGAGTTGTATTCTGATCAGGGTAGAAATTTTGAATCTGCCATATTCTAGCAAATGTACGATTTACACGGAATAAGAAAAACAAGAACAACGCCACTGCATCCACAATCTGACGGCATGGTCGAGAGATTCACTCGCACTCAAAGGAATATTTAAGAAAAGTGGTCAGTGCACACTAGAAGGACTGGGACGAACACATACCGAAATTTTTATTGGCATACAGATCAGCTGTTCACGACTCAACCTCTCGAACACCTGCAACAATTTTATTCGAGACAGAACTCAAGCTGCCTGGCGATTTAGCATTCGGTATTAAGCCCTCATCGACAAATAATGACAACACTTTCCAAAAGCAAGATGACCTTAACGAACTTCATGAATTCGTACGCAGAGGAATAAAAATGACCAGCGACAAAATGAAAGCCAGATACGATCGAGCAGCGAAGGATTTAACGAAGGCCAGCTTATACTGCTGCATAACCCACAACGTGAGAAAATACTGTCTCCCAAACTAAAAACCCATTGGGATGGACCATATAAGGTGATTAAGAAATTGAACGATGTGGTGTACAGAATACTGAAAGAATAGAGCCCGAGATCTAAAATGAAGATCGTAATCTGATGCTCATGCCATACAACAATTGTTTAAAAAATTTACACACATTTGTTATGCTCTTTAAAAATCTTTTACTCATTTATCGTTGAGCAAGCGATAAAAAAACAAAGTCAGAAATAAATAACAAATTTTAGAGAATTTCGTCGAATTTATTTTCCTTAAAATTTTAATTACATTGTTTTAATAATTTGGTTATATCAGAAAAAAATTCTATATCTAAACTTTTTTTATTTTAAGTTTTTGACATTATGTTTGCTAGGTAGCTCTCTCACCAATACATCTTCATTTTTATTTTTGAACACCACTGATCTAGAACGACTAACTTCCTATGGGAGAAATGAATCTATGTCTATTCGGGACGAACAGGCTTAAGCAGGGGCAGTGTTAAATGTTTTTTTATCTGCTAATAACTTTTCTAATAAGTCAAACTGATTCAAAAAAAAATCGCATTTTCATACTAAATGCTATACAAAAATTAAAAGTTCATCTATAACCTTAAATTTCTAAACAACTGAACCGCTTTTAATGAAATTAAAACTGGAAAAAAAATCAAGAAAATATCTGTTCATCAAAAAAAATTTCTAAAATATCGATGAAAAACGATCCTGAGCCACTGTGCGTCGTTACAATTTTCTTCATTTTCAATTTTATCAAACAACTCCCTACCGAATCCGACGAGCAAGAAAAACGTGTCACCAAACCACAATGCACATGGAAAAACGGCACAAAGGCAAAAAACTCGACCCATTGCTTGCAGAGGTAATATAAATGTTATTGATGCATTGTTATGCATTCCTTTTTTGATTCATTTCAGATACATGATCACCCTGTATGATGTTAATGAAGTACTTGAAGAAGAAAAAGCTGATGATGGAGCAGTCTGGAAGCAACGTGCTTTTGGACATCATAAGTTCTGAATCAGAGTCAGCTTCGAACGATGATTTGGATCCACAACTTAAGAGAGTGCAATTTGCAAGTCCATGGCTATCAACATTATAAACATAATCTTGTGAAATTAAAAAATGTTCTATAAATTGTTCACTTTTGCGGCTACCTAAACGGTATTAAAAATCATTCCTAGGAAGTTCACATGTTCTAGAAAGTTGTTTACTGAAATCTTAGGTAAATATTTTTAGTTGGTTGTTTCCATGAATTTCGAACCGTTTGATACCTGTGGACCTGAACAAGGGGAAAAAGGTAAAACAATTTTTTAAAGTTTTGTGCGACATTGATCTTGAAGATGAAGTTTTTTTATATGTTTACAATTGTTGTTCCTTATGACAAGAGCTAGAAACTCAGAGATAAATTAAAATTCCGACCGGTTTGCAAGATATGAGCCTGAGAAAATTATCACTTTTTTGATAAAAATTACACCTAGATCCCAAATCTTTTGGGTCCATAAAAGTTGCACGACTTTGGTCAAAACTGGTATTTTTTTGGCCTTTATCACGTAGTGGAGACCGTATATGGTTATTTTTTCGTTTTGCACTGAGTTTCTATCAAAAATAATTTGAATGAAATCGGTCATACATCGATCCGATATTAAGAAAAAATAAAATAAAAATAAAATATTAAATTGGATCCAAAAAAGTTATTAAAAATTACTCTTCAAGAGTTGTAAAGTTCAAATAGTGTCATGTTTATGAGCATAAGCAAGTGTTTTCTAAATTAGACTTTATCCTAGGAATAAATTTACTGACTCTCTACCACAGCCTACACCCCATGAAACAATACCAACTATGAAGTATTTAATTCCATTTGAAATCGATAATGGACCACCACTGTCTCCCTGACATGAATCCATATTTGGTCGTCCTGCGCAAAGCATAGTAGAAGTAATTCTAGAACTTTTATATTTTTGGTGTCTTCATTCTATAAAGACATAATAGGTACTTTAACTTGGTTCATCTCCCTCTGCAGTCCGTCCCCAACCAACAGCAGTTCCAATGCGACCTATAAGTAAAAATAAAAAAAACGTTTATATAATAATTAGGCGGCATTAAATAACCCAAAAAAAAAAAAAAAAATAAAACCCCCAAAAATTTGTAAAAAGAGCAACAACAATGATGTTTGGGTGGTTATTTAATTTGTGGTGTATTATTTAATTTTTTTAATGGGGGAAACAATCTTTATGAAATAAATCCCCAATATATGTATATATTGGGTTATTTTTATATTTTTTAATTTATAAAGAAAACGTAAAATTTGTAAATTATGTCCCGATATATTTACAACTTGTATTTACCATTCTAACCAGATGGTTAGTGCTTACTTGCCAAGAATTATGTAGAGCACAACCACAATAACGAAGAAGAATAGTATATGGAGTTAAAGGCTCTTAACAGAATTAGGATGAATGCGAACATCTTGCAGGAACATTATGAAGCGATACCTCTGGAATGATTTTAATAAGATTGTTATTCCTAGGAATAATTCTTAACACCGTTAGGTAGCGCTTCATCTTCAAACTTTGGAACTGCTTATGGAGGCACACTTTCCGGGTTGTAGGGATGATGAAAATGAGGGCTCCGCTTCGGAGCACCTTACAGCTTCCCAAATCCACATAAGTGACATAGTTAGCTTCATTGTTAGCGTGGAGAAAATTTCGTGGGCGGTGTCATCTTTCAAGCCCTATAAATCTCCAGGCCAGATGGCAAATTCCAGCGTTACTCCAGAAATCGATTTCAACCATCATGCCATGGCTTATTAAGATTTTTAGGAACAGCCTGGAATCAGGATACATTCCTAAATAATGGAGGGAGGTTACAGTGGTATTTATCCCCAAAGCGGGAAAGGTAAACCATAGTACCGCCAAGGACTATAGACCGATCAGTCTGTCATCGTTTTGATTGAAAACACTGGAAAGATTGATCGATATCCATGTCAGGAACATCCTCTCCCCTGACAATTTCTGTAGGACACAATATGCATACCTTAAAGGGAGGTCGGTGGAGACAGCCTTACTCGACGCTGTTGGAACTATAGAGGGGACACTTGACAAAAAAGAGTATGTTATGGCATCTTTCTTGGATATAGATGGTGCTTTTAATAATGTGACTTAGGTGTTGATCAGCGGATAAAAAATTGGACCGAAAATATGCTTAAGAGCAGGGCCATAAACTCTAATATGGGAACACCACAAGGTTGTGCACACCACAAGGTGGTGTCATCTCTCCACTTCTGTGGAATCTTGTCGTATATAAAATCCTTTTCATGCTCAGTAGGACAGGCACCAAAGTAGTCGCATATGCTGACGACGTTATGCTTCTTATTCAAGGGAGGTTCTTCCCACAATAAGTGAACTCATGGAATCAGCTCTCAGCGTTCTACTATCATGGGCCAGAGAAAACGGTCTAGGTGTCAACCCTGCCAAAACCGAACTGGAGATACAAAATCCCAGAATTCAGGCCTCCACGACTTGATGGTACTTTTCTAAAGATTTCAAGCGAAGCCAAATATCTTTACGTAATTTTGGACTCTAAGCTCTCGTGGAAACATAATGCTGAGTGTCGAATAAAGAAGGCACTATGTGCCTTCTATATATGTAAGAAAACCTTTGGGAAGAGATATATTGTACACTAGATGTACACCGCGGTCATAAGACTTATTTTGACCTATGGGGCTCTTGTATGGAGGAGAGTGGTGGACACTCACCTTTCTACTCTAAACAAGGTACAAAAACTAGTATGTCTTGCAATTACTGGCTCAATGAATTCCACACCTCAGGGGGAGCTAAATATAAGTCCCCTTGATATATATTAAGTGCATTTCTGCTAAGTCTGCTCTACGACTCAAACAGTCGTGCGGACTGAAGCATGATCGTATTGGTCACGGCACCATCCTACAAAAGAAATGGATTACTTAGTACCTACACCGAATTTTGAAAGGACGTTTAGGATCAAGATACCGACAAGGGTTGACTGTGCCGCGAACTCTATCCTAAGGGACGACGTGGTCTGAGTCTACACTGATGGTTCAAAGACAGAAAGAGGCACGGGAAGTTTCTCCGATGAACTGGACCTTTTGCTGTATCTTCGATTACCGGATACCTGCACGGTTTTCCAGGCTGAGATATATCCCATCGATAAAGCCGCGAGAAGAATCCGGAAACTGAATCTCGAAAATTCGACTATACATATTTACTTGAACAGCCTTGCCAAACAGCGTTGCCAAAAATTTTTCCAAGCATTGAACAGTTTTGAAGTTTTTTGTTTTTCTGTAAATTGTGCAGATTTTGCAGTTTTTACATTTTAATGTTTTACTCTAAATTTTGTTATTTCAATTTCAATTTCTGAAGCCATAATTTTACACCATTTGCTTAATATAGAAGTAACAAGGATTACTCACAATTTTTTAATGCGACAATGTTATTATCATATATGTACTATATTTTGCACCACTTATTACAAAGAAAGGGGGAATTCAGACATTTATATGTCTAAGAAAATGAAAAATGAGTGGTTAAAATAAGTCGATGGAGGAACAAGATATGTTTAAATCATAGATCAGGAGGAGCGATAACAATTTGGCCACTGTCAAATTTGATGTTGTGGGCTAAAAGGAGTATCAGATTTAAGGGCTCATACTTTGACATCTAAACATGTTTAAAGAACTACAGCTGTACAAAATCACAAAAGTTCTAAGGTATCACTAAGCGATTCAGGCACGTATAGTGCCAAAATATCAAATATTGAAATCCATTTAGCAGCATTCTGCACAGAACATAATGTTCCATTTTCGGCATTTAGTTCCTTTATTCCAAGAAACATCATTCCTTTACTCCAAGAAACTATTGAGGATTTTGTGTCCAAAAAAGAAAACAAAATGTACTAGAACAAAGACAACATATTTAGTGAAAAATATTTTATATATTTTTTGGCGTTTTTATGTGCAGTTTTTTCACTTGAAAATCAGTTTTTTTCTCTAAATTTGAAGTTTTTGAAAAAAAAAATTATGCCAACGCTGCTTGCATCAATCAAGGCTCTTAACTCCAACTTTATTAAGTCGAAATGTCTTCTCAACTGCATCCAATCACTGACACAATATCACGTCGAGTTGATATGGGTCCCAGGACATCAGGGCATCCGGGGAAATGAAGTATCCGACGAATGCGCAACGAACGGGTCGACCCTAGACGTATCTCTTGCGCAAAGGGATATTCACACTCACTTGGTGACCGTATCGAAATTGATAAATGAATGGGCTTTGAGTGAGACGGAACTCAGCTGGTCAAATATCATCACTTGTAGAAAATCCAGATTGCTCTGGCCCACTCTGACAGTGAATAGGACTAAGACTCTTTTGCCTCTTGGTAGGAATTCGATCAGGCATCTGCATGTATAATCACTGGGCACTGTATGATTGGTTGCATGTCGGAACGTATGGGTTACCCACATTATAGCTATTGTAGAAGTTGTTTGGATGAGGAGGAGGAAGAATCAGTACACCTTCTATGTGACTGCCCAGCCTTACAAGAGCATAGACTACTACATCTTGGTAGAGTTTTTTTACATGATCTGGACTGTCTCAGAGATGTGTCACTAGTAAATATGATCAGATTTATTAGAAGTACCGGCTGGTTCTCACGGGGATCACAAGAAGTACATAGTCAACGAAATTAGAGTGGGCAACTATTCTCCCTTTATGTATGAAATTTAAAAATAAGGAAATGGTAATTCTAAGGGTATCACAATGGGCAACAAGGCCTCCGAGTGAACTCGCTAACTTGCGAGTAACCCACGTAACCTAATTGTCAATTGTTTGCGTGGTATGCTGTTGAAGTCAAATATTTTATGTGATTTTTGTAAATTTGATCAGAAGTAAATTATCATTACTCCCAAACTATTATCGATAATTGGATGATTTTTTTTGTTACGTTCGTAGGATAATAGTCTTTAAGAACTGGTATGATTTGTCACTGTACCGTTTATACCTGTTGTGTTATTGTGTTATTTTAGTGAAATTTGAATTTCAGTGGAATAAAAGTTTTTAGGGTCAAAAGGGGTTAAACAAATTTTACTACCAGGAGAAAGGCCAAAGTATCCTCTTTAAGCCCTTATATACTTGTTGTAATGAATTTATTTATGCTACCTAGAACATCCCAGCAAAAACTTTACTTACTTAGTAAGCCAGCAAGTAATATTGGAGCAAACTGGTAACTACTTATTATTTGGCTGAAACACTACTTACTGTTGTTCGAGATTTTCTAAAAATTCAGGGGTGCTACTTATAAATATACTTACATTCAGCTCAATTATAAGTATTACATTCACAATAAGAATATGTAGCTAAAAAAAAAAAACAGAAAAATGTTGCCTCGTGTGGGTATCGAACCGTCACATTATTTGCTTGTGTTTGCTAGTCAAGCTGCTAACTCACTGCCCCATGTACGAGTTATTTTATTGTAAGTTAACAATGGTTTTAACATAAACATATAAATTAATATAATCTGAACAAAAAATGAATGGCGCTGACTGGTGTAGAACCGCTAACGTCTCGTTTTCCAGTCAAACACACTAGATAGCTGTGCTAAATGCAAAAGTTCATTACCAACCAGTACAAAAATAAGTACATATTCTAGTAAATAAAATAACCACCACTCATTACAAAAGAAGGCATGTGGTAATTAGTTGCCATTACAAAAATTTTTGCTGTGATAGTATAACGTAATGTAAGATTAGGATAAAAGCCAGTGGTATTCGAATATAAACTCAGTTGCTATAATATATCTAAGCAATAAAATCAAATTTTAAAATCTTTATAAAACATGGAGAGCTTCAGCTATAAACAGAAAAACATCACGAAATTCTACAAATGAAGATCTGTTTAATATATTACTGCCAACGTCATATCCGCTCATCACTAGCATTCGAAATCAATGGGAACTAGAACATCGGGACTTAGATGAAGAAGCAAAAGAGCTGCTAAATGATAGAAATAATTTAGAACTAAATATGGAATATTTGCAAGCTATTTTCCAATTGTAAAACAATAAAATAAACATTAACAAATTTTTGTTATTATAAAAAATAAAAATGTTTGTTCTTAATGTTATGGAAATAAAAACCAAAATAAACTTTTAAAAATCGTAATTTTTTTTCCAAAAACAACCGATTCTAGTGGAACCGGTGCTTTAAAAGCCGGTTTTAATGGAACCCTTTATACAATTGATAAAGTGGGAACCTGTTCTCAAAATTATCCAGGGTATTATTTAAATGTTTTTTTATCTGCTAATAACTTTTTTATACCCTCCACCACCACAAGTGGTGAAAGAGGGTATATATACGTTTGTCATTCCGTGTGTAACATTGAGAAATATTCATCTGAGACCCAACAAAGTATATATATTATTGATCCTTATGAAATTCTAAGTCGATTGAGCAATGTCCGTCTGTCCGTCTGTCTGTCTGTCTGTCTGTCTGTGTAAAACACTCTCACGCCCAAAATACATAAGCAAAATTAATGAAATATATACCAAAATGTTTATAATTTTTCTAAGCAGTTTGGTATTGAAAATCAGCAAAATCGAGTTGGTAGAACCAGGGTTATGGATTAAAATGTAAGACAACCTCCAAAAATTTAGATAATTTTCACATGTTTTTTTCTGATTTTTGGCAAATCCATTCCAGAGAATACCATGAAATTTTGCACACATTATTTATCTGATAAAAGGACAAATTCTGTTGAAAATGGAAAGAATCGGTCCATAGTATCTCGTAGCCCCCATACAAATTTCTTCCCGAAATATGGTGCTATGGTACGTAAATGCCCATAGAATTGCAGTATCTATACAAAATTAAGCACAACTAAGTTTCGTGAAAACAGAAATTGCGACACCATTTTTTTTTTGGATCGGGCACTATTTGACCATAGCCCCCATATAAAGTTTACTTCCGAAAATCATTTAAATACACTTAAATATCTTATATATATCGGTATCAGGTTGAAATTCAACTTGAATAATTCCCATGCACATGAAAATCGCTGTAGGGAATTTCATGAAGATCGGCCCATAATTGGTTATAGCTCCCATATAAGGACCACTTCTAAAAATCACATTAATTTTCATAAATATCTGAAAAATATCGTTATCGAATTAAAATTTTACACAGATCGGTTGTATTAATTCACAAATGAAACTAATTGGTCATAGCTCCCATATAAGAGTTGGTAGAACCAGGGTTATGGATTAAAATATAAGACAACCTCCAAAAATTTAGATAATTTTCACATGTTTTTTTCTGATTTTTGGCAAATCCATTCCAGAGAATACCATGAAATTTTGCACACATTATTTATCTGATAAAAGGACAAATTCTGTTGAAAATGGAAAGAATCGGTCCATAGTATCTCGTAGCCCCCATACAAATTTCTTCCCGAAATATGGTGCTATGGTACGTAAATGCCCATAGAATTGCAGTATCTATACAAAATTAAGCACAACTAAGTTTCGTGAAAACAGAAATTGCGACACCATTTTTTTTTTTGGATCGGGCACTATTTGACCATAGCCCCCATATAAAGTTTACTTCCGAAAATCATTTAAATACACTTAAATATCTTATATATATCGGTATCAGGTTGAAATTCAACTTGAATAATTCCCATGCACATGAAAATCGCTGTAGGGAATTTCATGAAGATCGGCCCATAATTGGTTATAGCTCCCATATAAGGACCACTTCTAAAAACCACATTAATTTTCATAAATATCTGAAAAATATCGTTATCGAATTAAAATTTTACACAGATCGGTTGTATTAATTCACAAATGAAACTACTAGATTGTGTGAAAATCGGTTCATATTTGACCATAGCTCCCATATAAGGTCCATTTCCGAAAATTACTTAAATACTAATAAATCTCTTAAAAAAGCTTCTATCTACTTTAAATTTCAAACAAATATTTCCATTATATACGAAAATCGATGTGTTGAATTTTGTGAAGATCGGCCGATAATTGGTCATAGCTCCCATATAAGGGCCACTTCCGAAAAACACATTAACCTCTGTAAATATTTTAAATATATGGATATCGAACTAAAATTGTATACCGATCAATATATTGTATCCGATCAATATATTGTGAATATCGGTCCATATTTGACCATAGCACCCATATTAGCTCGATGTCTGATAATCACAATAATACCCATAAAATTCTTATAAATAATAAATCCAAGTTGGCAACCCTTGCGATAAAACGTACTTTTTAACTGAGATAAAATAGCTCCTAATAAATTGTAAAATTTTATATTAAAAACTGTATAACAATTGTTGCAAATTTGTAAACCAACAAATTATAACATACGGTACTTAAATAAAGTGAAATATGTCTAAAAAAACTGCTCGTCGCAGTATGGCAAATAAAAAAATATTAAATTGTGTTATTTGCGAATATGAAATTAAAGAAGAATCGGACAACTTTATTGAGTGTGATAAATGCGGAAAAAACTTTCACTCTCAATGTACAAAATTGAGTAAAAGAGATTTTGAGAGACTACTAAAAAATGAAAATGAATTGTTCATCTGTCACTTGTGTAAAGAAGGAGGTGGTGAAATAAGAAAAGAACTTAACACAATAAAAACAGAACTAAAAAAATTAGAAAAACTAGAAAAGTTGGATCAGCTGACTGAATCTATAAATTTTATGTCAGCAAAGTTTGATGAAGTTTTTAAAGACGTTGCAGAGAATAAGAAGAAGATTACAGAAATACAAAAAGAAAACAAAAAATTAAAATCTGAAATACAAACCCTTAAAACTTCAATGAAAATACTAAATGATTACAGAGTAAAAAATGATTGTGTTATAAGTAATTTAAAAGTTGATGATAAAGTTAATGCTATGGATGCTGTTGTAAATTTGTCTAAAGATGTGGGTGTTGTTTTCCAACCAAACGCTTTTGATGATGCTTATTTCCTTAAAACGAAAAAACAATCTGAGGGTGGTAAAAAAACGGTGGTGGTAAAATTTTCCTCTAAAATGCATAAGGATCAATTGATGTCATCCAAATCTAAATTAAAAGAAAATGAGGATACGAAAGAGGTGTATGTACATGACTTTCACAGCAAGGAGACTTTAAATCTATTCTATTATGCAAAATCGTTAAAGTCAATTGGTTTTCAACATATTTATGCCAGGAATGGAAGAGTTTATTGCAAAAAGAGTGATCTTGGAAAACAACAACTGATTAGATGTGAAGACGATGTGGATAGAATGTTATTGGAAGCAACAACTAATAAACATTACAAGAGGAGATCTATGATAAACAACAGAGAAGTAGATGATGTGAATACAAGTGATGATGATGTTGAAGATGGTGCTGTTTATGTTTCCCCTTAAAAAGGATATGTATTTGTATCAATTGTATTATATATATTTTTTTTTAACATTTTATGATTAAAAATCAATACTTTCAAAAATTTTCAAATTTTAAAAATTATATTTGTAAACTGAATTTAAATTTTTTTAATATAATAAGTTTAAACATTAGAAGCGTTTCATCTATTGGAAAATTCGATCAATTTAAAGAGTTAATAGCTAGGTTACCAAAGTTGCCAGATGTAATTGCAATTCAGGAAACATGGTTTTATAATGACATTACACAAATTTATGAAATTCCCGGTTTTACTAATGTTCACTGTTGTAGGGAGGATGGTTATGGTGGTACATCGTTATATATAAATGAAAACATTCATTATGAAATAGATATATGCAAAAGTGAGAAATTTGTTGAACGCATAGTTGTTACTTTTTGCAATTTTAAAGTTGATCGTAAACCTTTAAAACTTATATCATTTTATCGTTCCCAAAAATGCAATGTAGATGATTTTATAAATATTGTTGATTCTATTTTAAGTGTTCATGCTCGTAATCCAATTATTGCAGTTGGTGATTCGAATGTAGACTTGTTTCAAAATACTCATTATATTGATTTGCTTACGATGTTTCAAAATTATGATTGTGACAGTGCGCATAGTTTGGTTACGAGGCCCCAAAGTAAAACAAGTATTGATCAGGTGTTCAGCAACTTTACAAATAAAATTTATGTTGATTCGGTTGAATGCAATCTGTCAGATCATAATATTGTATGCTGCAAGTTTGAAAGCAATGAGATGAGTAATGAATGTAAGGAGGTAACAAAAACACACTATAATTATATAAAAGCAAGGGAAATTCTGCAAAATACTTTACCTGAGAATTATTCTTCAATTAATGCATCTGAATTGACAAATATTCTGGTTTCTTGCATGAAAGCTGCTATAAATGATTCAACCATATTGAGCAAATGCAAAAAACAGTTAAGGTTTGAGCTTACCCCGTGGATTAACAAAAATCTTCAAGAATTAATTTTATTAAAAGAGAAACTATTAAGGAAAAGAAGGAAATCTAAAAGCAAACAGGGTTTAGAAGATACTTTAAAGAGAATAAGTAAAGTAATTAAAATTGCTACAAAGAAGTGTAGAGATAATTATTATTCTGACAGTTTATCTGAAATTGGAAGTGACCCAAGGAAATCTTGGAAATTTATTAATACTACTCTCGGTCGTAAAAAAAATAATGAGGTCCATCTAAATAATGCTCAAGGTCAGAGAATTACATGTGTTCAAACTAAGGTTGACTGTTTAAACAACTATTTTTTAACTTCCATAAAGAACCTCAAGAGGGGAATTGAAATCTATCCTGGAGACAATTGCAATTTGCTACGGACGCTTTCTTATACATTGAACCGTTTCACCCTTGAAAACATTGATATCGATGATGTAATTGGGGTAATATTAGGTATGGATATTAATAAAAGTCCATGATTTGACAATATTTCAATAAAATTTGTCAAGGAATGTAGAGAAGAAATTGCTCCAATTTTATGCGATATTTTTAATAAAATGATAAACAATTCTGTTTATCCTGATAGCTTGAAGGTCCATAAATTAGTACCAATACCAAAGGAAATGAATGCGAGTACTGTAGATAAATATCGACCGATTGCCGTTCTATCTTCAATTGATAAAATTTTTGAGAAAATACTGTATGATAAACTGCTATTTTACCTGAAAGAGAATAATTTTTTGTATGATTTTCAATATGGATTTAGACAAGGATGTGGTACCGAAGATGCTGTCCTTAACGTTGTTAAAAATGTTTGTAAGGGTCTTGATGATGGTTTTTCTGGAGTTGCTGGAATATTTTTTGATTTCACTAAGGCTTTTGACCTAGTAGATCATCGAATATTGCTACATAAGTTAAACTGTTATGGCATTAAAGATCGTGAACTTTTGTTGTTCGAAAGTTATTTTACAAACAGAAAACAATATGTAAATATAAATAATGCAATGAGTTTTGTTGGTTCTGTTGAATATGGTGTACCGCAGGGAAGTGGGCTAGGGCCGCTTTTATTCTCTATTTATTTAAATTATATAAAAAACCTTGATTTAAGTGGTCAGCTGTGTATGTTTGCAGATGATGTGTGTGTATTATATCCATATAAGTATGATTTGGTACTCAAAACTCAAATTGAAAGAGATACTGCACTGATTTTTGAATTTGCGAGGTTGAATCGATTATTGCTCAATCCTAATAAAACCAATCTAATTCGCTTTAGACCACATTCTTTGAGTATTAACAACAATTTTAATGTATATGTAGACGGAAAAATAGTGCATGAAACCCATTCGGTAAAGTATTTAGGAATAACTCTTCAAAGCAACTTATCTTGGGATCTGCATATCAATGATGTGAAAAGGAAGATAGCTCCAGCTATTGGAATTTTGTATAAATTAAAGAACAAACTGGAAAAAAGATCCAAATTGATGATATATCAATCCTTGATTCAATCTCACTTAAATTACTTGGCCATTGTATATGCTCACAATAAAACTAACATTCTACTTAAATCACTTCAATGTATGCAAAACAAAGCATTAAAAATTGTATTCAATTTACCGTTGTTGTATTCAACTATTTCTTTATATAAAGAAGTAAGCAAAACAATATTACCAATTTATGGGTTGTATGAATACCAAGTTTTAATGTTTGTTTTTAAATGCATTAATAATATTGGTTACCATACTATACCGTTCACGCAAAATCAAATAAATTTTAATACACGAAACAGAACAAATTTTAGAATTCCCAGATGCAGGTTAGAAACAACCAAACAGCGAATTGATTATATTGGTGGAATTAAATTTAATAATTTGCCACTGGCTTTAAAAACAATTGATCGAATTTCCATTTTTAAGTCCTCTTGTAAGGAATACTTATTTAATACAATTGAAACTCTTTTGATGTAATTGTTGTAAATTTATATAAAATTTGTATTATATATTATAAGCTACCATTTTTTTTAACTTATATTTTATTTGTACATGTATCTTATGAATTATTTTGCCAACTTGCCTCAATAATGCCTTTTTGGCGCTGAGGCCAAATTGTAATTAGCATAAATGAATTTTGTTCAAATAAAATACGCAACTACATATGTAGTTGTCGAAAAAAAAAAAAAAAAAAAAAAAAAAAAAAAATGTTATGGACAAAACTATCAAGCAAAATAGGCCTCAAATTCATAGAAATCGCTTTAAAATATTTAATTATATCTTCCAAATAAGTCGCACATCCGAAAAATACATTAACGCATATATACACTCATATCGGTAAAAATGTAACAGATATAAGTTTCAAGTTGATTTGGTGACTATGGGTTCTTGATTATATATAGAAGGCTCACATCCGGAAAATTCATTAGGACAGAACAAAAATATACTTTTGAAGTTTTACTAAATATATTTGTTTACCCTTTTTATACCCTCCACCACCACAAGTGGTGAAAGAGGGAATATATACGTTTGTCATTCCGTGTGTAACATTGAGAAATATTCATCTGAGACCCAACAAAGTATATATATTATTGATCCTTATGAAATTCTAAGTCGATTGAGCAATGTCCGTCTGTCTGTCCGTCTGTCCGTCTGTCTGTCTGTCTGTCTGTGTAAAACACTCTCACGCCCAAAATACATAAGCAAAATTAATGAAATATATACCAAAATGTTTATAATTTTTCTAAGCAGTTTGGTATTGAAAATCAGCAAAATCGAGTTGGTAGAACCAGGGTTATGGATTAAAATGTAAGACAACCTCCAAAAATTTAGATAATTTTCACATGTTTTTTTCTGATTTTTGGCAAATCCATTCCAGAGAATACCATGAAATTTTGCACACATTATTTATCTGATAAAAGGACAAAGTCTGTTGAAAATGGAAAGAATCGGTCCATAGTATCTCGTAGCCCCCATACAAATTTCTTCCCGAAATATGGTGCTATGGTACGTAAATGCCCATAGAATTGCAGTATCTATACAAAATTAAGCACAACTAAGTTTCGTGAAAACAGAAATTGCGACACCATTTTTTTTGGATCGGGCACTATTTGACCATAGCCCCCATATAAAGTTTACTTCCGAAAATCATTTAAATACACTTAAATATCTTATATATATCGGTATCAGGTTGAAATTCAACTTGAATAATTCCCATGCACATGAAAATCGCTGTAGGGAATTTCATGAAGATCGGCCCATAATTGGTTATAGCTCCCATATAAGGACCACTTCTAAAAACCACATTAATTTTCATAAATATCTGAAAAATATCGTTATCGAATTAAAATTTTACACAGATCGGTTGTATTAATTCACAAATGAAACTACTAGATTGTGTGAAAATCGGTTCATATTTGACCATAGCTCCCATATAAGGTCCATTTCCGAAAATTACTTAAATACTAATAAATCTCTTAAAAAAGCTTCTATCTACTTTAAATTTCAAACAAATATTTCCATTATATACGAAAATCGATGTGTTGAATTTTGTGAAGATCGGCCGATAATTGGTCATAGCTCCCATATAAGAGTTGGTAGAACCAGGGTTATGGATTAAAATGTAAGACAACCTCCAAAAATTTAGATAATTTTCACATGTTTTTTTCTGATTTTTGGCAAATCCATTCCAGAGAATACCATGAAATTTTGCACACATTATTTATCTGATAAAAGGACAAATTCTGTTGAAAATGGAAAGAATCGGTCCATAGTATCTCGTAGCCCCCATACAAATTTCTTCCCGAAATATGGTGCTATGGTACGTAAATGCCCATAGAATTGCAGTATCTATACAAAATTAAGCACAACTAAGTTTCGTGAAAACAGAAATTGCGACACCATTTTTTTTTTGGATCGGGCACTATTTGACCATAGCCCCCATATAAAGTTTACTTCCGAAAATCATTTAAATACACTTAAATATCTTATATATATCGGTATCAGGTTGAAATTCAACTTGAATAATTCCCATGCACATGAAAATCGCTGTAGGGAATTTCATGAAGATCGGCCCATAATTGGTTATAGCTCCCATATAAGGACCACTTCTAAAAACCACATTAATTTTCATAAATATCTGAAAAATATCGTTATCGAATTAAAATTTTACACAGATCGGTTGTATTAATTCACAAATGAAACTACTAGATTGTGTGAAAATCGGTTCATATTTGACCATAGCTCCCATATAAGGTCCATTTCCGAAAATTACTTAAATACTAATAAATCTCTTAAAAAAGCTTCTATCTACTTTAAATTTCAAACAAATATTTCCATTATATACGAAAATCGATGTGTTGAATTTTGTGAAGATCGGCCGATAATTGGTCATAGCTCCCATATAAGGGCCATTTCCGAAAAACACATTAACCTCTGTAAATATTTTAAATATATGGATATCGAACTAAAATTGTATACCGATCAATATATTGTATCCAAAAATTATACTACTGGGTTTTGTGAATATCGGTCCATATTTGACCATAGCACCCATATTAGCTCGATGTCTGATAATCACAATAATACCCATAAAATTCTTATAAATAATGTTATGGACAAAACTATCAAGCAAAATAGGCCTCAAATTCATAGAAATCGCTTTAAAATATTTAATTATATCTTCCAAATAAGTCGCACATCCGAAAAATACATTAACGCATATATACACTCATATCGGTAAAAATGTAACAGATATAAGTTTCAAGTTGATTTGGTGACTATGGGTTCTTGATTATATATAGAAGGCTCACATCCGGAAAATTTATTAGGACAGAACAAAAATATACTTTTGAAGTTTTACTAAATATATTTGTTTACCCTTTTTTATACTCTTTTAATTCACTTGTGGTGAATAATAAAAATGTTGAGCCAATCGGTAATGTTAACCAATTATTAAGTATATAAGTTGTTAAATAGTACATTTTATTCCTATTATAAAAGTATAGAATCTGTTGGAAACGGTAGGAATATGTAGTTATTTCAATTATAAATTGCTGAAGTAGATAACATTTTTATACATTTGAAATAAAATATCTTCTAAGTAAACTAGTTTTTCTAACAATATATAAAATACTACTATACAACTATGTTTTAAATAAACTTTTATTTTGTTTAAAAAAAAGTGTTTTTATTGAAGAAAGTACATAATTTGTATATAGTCCAAAATGTGTATTATATCATGATTCATATGTAATCCATAAAGTGGCTTAAAAAGAAATTCGGTTATAGTCCTAATTCGCTCATAGTCCACATAAATTGTGCAACTGTATTTGTAGACTATAAGCGAAAACTACTGTATTACATTACCATTCTACCATTCTTCATAATCGGAGCTAAGTCCCAATAACAAACACTGAATATGGATATTAGAGTGTTTATACCAATGTAATTTCTATAATTTTCATCTAATTTAGGTGGAGGGTATTTAATATTCGGCATAGCCGAATATAGCACTCTAACTTGTTTTCTGTCATAAAAATATCTATATGTATGATCTGTCCAGGAAATAATGGTATTGGCGTCTCTTGAAGGGTAATTTTGTTGGGATGTCTCTCATATTTGTTTTCCTTACATACTTTGCATAAACTAGTGACTTTCTTTATTTTAGAATGCATATGGGGAAAATAAAATTTGGTCAGTAATTGTTTTCTCTACTATTTCTGTGTGCTCTATTATGTTTATCAATTATCTCGCGTTCCTGTTCTTCCTCACTTTTAAGGTCTATAATCATGGTCCTAGTGTATTTTGTCTTATATTGTGTAAAATTATCTTTATAAATCTCCTGCAGATTTCCTAGAATTTCTTCAGTGGTCTTAATACAATTTGTCACAGAAGGATTCAAATATTTTTTTAAAAGTTGAGTAAGAAGGTTTTCGGTAATATTGGGTTCGTTAATAGTGTGTATATGGAAGGTGGGGAATACTATTTCAAATCTATTTTTGGGTTGGTTTTTTTTTTTGCCTCTACTTTTTTTGGGTTGGTTTTTATCCCTTTATTTGAAATTATAAACCCTAAAAATGCCACTTCTTCTTTCATAATGGTATCTATATTTTCATAGTGTTCCCTTTCATTCTTCGCAAATATAATTATGTCGTCCATATAGACGAAGCATATCTTCCCGATATGTTCCCTCAAAATATCATCTAAGGTACGCTGGAATATAGATGGCGCGTTTTTTAATCCAAACGGAAGTCTTACTTGCCGTTATTCACTGAAAATTCAGTTTTTTTCCTATCTATTTCCCTGAGTGGTATTTGGTGGAAACCACTTTTTAAGTATAGTACCGAAAAGAATTGATTTTGACCGAGTTGTGGAAGTACGTCGTTTATTTTAGGAATTGGATATCTGTCTGGTATTGTCTGTTCGTTTAATTTTCGGTAGTCAATTACTATTCTGTATTTCTTCTGTCCAGATGCGTCAGCTTTTTTTGGAACTATCCAAATCGGAGAGTTATAAGCTGATTTAGAAGACTGAATAATACCCTGTTGTAAGAGTTCTCGCTTTTGTTTTTCTACTTCTTCTTTTAGATGCATAGGGTAAGGGTAATAACGAGAATATACAGGTTCGTTAGTTTTTGTATGGATTTCGGCTACTACAGCCGAAGTATATGTCAAGCTCTCATTTGGTTCGCTGAAAAGCTGTCCGTGTCTTGATACAATTTCCTGTAAATTGTATTTCTGTTCTTCTGTTAAGTGTTCTGTTCTAATGTCAATATTATTTACTGATTGTGAGATTTTCTGTTTTATTATTACTTTCAATTTGCCGTTTATTATCATGTAATTTTCAGCTGAATAAATCACTGCCGATAGTTCTCTAAGGCTGTCGTTTCCCAAAATACCATGAAAGGATTTAAGTGTTGGTAGTAGGAAAAATTTTATTCTGTTAGCGTTTTTATCGAACAAATTTATATAAGTATGGTGAGTTATTCTATTGTGTCCGCCTACTGATCTGGCTAAAAAGGATTCTTGACTTGGTAATGGATTTTGAATTAGGCTTGGTTGGATGTAGTTTTTGCCTGATCCAGTGTCAACTAGGAAATTTAAAATCTGTCCGGTGTTTGTCCTGCACTCAATATAAGGCAAGGACGATTTGGTTATTCTAAAAAATGAATGTCAACAAAATCGTTAACTTCCAAATGGTTTGTGAACTCCGGTCCATCTTGCAAATGTTCATCTAACGTCGGAAGTCCTTCCTGATTTTCATAGTTAAACAGTTCTTGTTCGTAAAGTTGTTCGTCTGAGTTCTCATTTTCTTGAGTATCTATGTGAAAATTTCTTTGGATTTTTGGAGGTCGTCTTTGTTCAGAATAATTATTTGGTCTTTTGCCGAAACATCTATCGTCTTGTACAGGCCTATTCATATAGTTAATTGCTCTTGTCCTCATAGATGAGTATATGTCCATTGGTTCAGGTTTTGGTTTAGATTCAGATGGTCTTTGAGGAGGAATATTTGGATTATAGTAACTTTGAGGTTGTACTTGATTAAAATTGGGCCTGTGTTGAACTGGAGCGGGTAAATAAAATGGTATTGAGTGAGTAGAAGGTTGTGGCATGTGTGCCAATTGCGGAAGAAATCCTTGTTGGAAGTTACCACGCATGTTCTGTCTGTTATTGGAAATTTTTGGTTGGTTATGCGAGTTCGCGAATTGCGTTCTCGTAAATTGATTTTCCATCTTCAAGCAAAGATGAAGTGCTTGGGGTAAATCCCTAGGTTCTTTCATTCCCAGATGCAAAGACATATTACCTCTAAGGCCTCTAATAAAAGTATCCAGTGCTTTGTCCCGATATGTTTGTGTGAGCAAGTCAAGGGCTTCCCTTCCGATATCCATGCAGGATAATTTATTCATTATAAGAGAAAGATGAGAATATACTTGTTGGTAGAATTCCTGAACTTTACTATTACCTTGAACGAGGGTGTTCATTTGATATTCTAAAGTGGTTAAGTCTCTTTTGTCCGCATAGTGTAATGCTAGACATTTCGTGATACTTTTCCAGTTTAATGGAGTGTTATACGATTCCAACGCAGCATCTGCGTTTCCTACAATTTTGTTTCTTATTGTGGTTAGAATAGCATAGTATTTGGGTGTACCTTTCGTGTTCTCATAAATTGCAAGAATGCTGTCTACACTAGACTGTCCACTATTTGTATGGGAGAAAAAAAATGTCGGAATCTTGTTGGTCTTAACCCCACAAAATGATTCCCCTTTCCAGATATTGAGATAGCCGAAATTTGAGCTCGATTAAACGACGTTAACCCGTGCCGCTCGTCGCTCAAAGTTTGAAAAAATCAACATTTTTGGCCAAAAAGCTAACATAAGAAGCTATACCCAGCAAAAATTTTGTGAATTTTTGTAATGGCAACTAATTACCACATGCCTTCTTTTGTAATGAGTGGTGGTTATTTTATTTATTAGAATATGTACTTATTTTTGTACTGGTTGGTAATGAACTTTTGCATTTAGCACAGCTATCTAGTGTGTTTGACTGGAAAACGAGACGTTAGCGGTTCAACACCAGTCAGCGCCATTAATTTTTTTGTTCAGATTATATTAATTTATATGTTAATGTTAAAACCATTGTTAACTTACAATAAAATAACTCGTACATGGGGCAGTGAGTTAGCAGCTTGACTTGCAAACACAAGCAAATAATTTCACGGTTCGATACTCACACGAGGCAACATTTTTCAGTTTTTTTTTTTTTAGCTACATATTCTTATTGTGAATGTAATACATATAATTGAGCTGAATGTAAGTATATTTATAAGTAGGACCCCTGAATTTTTAGAAAATCTCGAACAACGGTAAGTAGTGTTTCAGCCAAATAATAAGTAGTTACCAGTTTGCTCCAATATTACTTGCTGGCTTACTAAGTAAGTAAAGTTTTTGCTGGGTAACTCCAGAACGGTAAATAATAGAAACACGATTAGTATCTCAAAACAAAGCTAATATTGTTTTTCAAAATTTATTTTATATACATTATTCTTGTTACTTTAAGCCAAACAGAGTTACAACAGCTTTTGTCTCCAAAAACGTGACCTAGTCGCGGTAGGAGCATACTTCGTATATTTTGATATTATGTGAAAAATGTTGCTAGTAAGTAAATATTTTTATATTTTATTGTTATTGAATCATAATGTACATCGATTTAGTATTTCAAAAAGATATAAAACACTAAAATTGGTTGAGAAATGTAAAAGTTATTAAAAATTCCCCAGGCCATTAATGTGTCTCAGAGCACTTGATTATGATATGTGGAAAAAAATTTAACTTATTTTAAAACTATACGAATAAAACTATTTTATTACATAAAATATACCTATTTTTGCTCAAATATAAGTTTTTCTCCTTAAAATATAACGTGAATCTGTTCTCAGCTATGGTCAAAAAAAATTTTTTTTTAGACGACAGTTTCAAAACACCATTTTCAGTTTTTTTTAAACTTTGTTAAACAAATTTTTAAATTTTTTAAATATCACCGGGGGGTTTATGGTCAATAGATTAGGGAACAAAACAGTTGAAAAATTAGGTCAATACCTCTTATAGTTCAGGTGTACCTGCGGTTTGAATTCTGCGGATTTCGCGAAAAACTCATTTTTTTGGAATATTTTAGAAAATATGTCATAATTTTTTATTGTTATACATTTTAACCAAAATATTTACAGAATATTATTTCTCAGATATTAAAAAATATGTCCCTGAAGTTATATATAAATCGGGAAATCCTAAGGCGTAAACTTTGTAGGTCAAAGGTCAAATTTCGCAATATTTGGAAATTCACATTGAAACATATGGAAATAATCTTTATTTGTCGACCATATTTACTAAAATTACAGGATTTTATGGTATATGGTCCGATATTTAGAATAACATAAAAAAATGATCCAAAGGGTTAATTATTATTTTTTTTTTCTGAATATAAATTATATTCATTTTTTTATTTTTAAATTTATTAAAATTGATCTTATTAACTTTGGGGATATATTTGACCCAAATGCTTTAAAGGGTTAATTTGATTTTTTTTTATGTTATTCTAAATATCGGACCATATACCATAAAATCCTGTAATTTTAGTAAATATGGTCGACAAATAAAGATTATTTCCATATGTTTCAATGTGAATTTCCAAATATTGCGAAATTTGACCTTTGACCTCCAAAGTTTACGCCTTAGGATTTCCCGATTTATATATAACTTCAGGGACATATTTTTTAATATCTGAGAAATAATATTCTGTAAATATTTTGGTTAAAATGTATAACAATAAAAAATTATGACATATTTTCTAAAATATTCCAAAAAAATGAGTTTTTCGCGAAATCCGCAGAATTCAAACCGCAGGTACACCTGAACTATAAGAGGTATTGACCTAATTTTTCAACTGTTTTGTTCCCTAATCTATTGACCATAAACCCCCCGGTGATATTTAAAAAATTTAAAAATTTGTTTAACAAAGTTTAAAAAAAACTGAAAATGGTGTTTTGAAACTGTCGTCTAAAAAAAAATTTTTTTTGACCATAGCTGAGAACAGATTCACGTTATATTTTAAGGAGAAAAACTTATATTTGAGCAAAAATAGGTATATTTTATGTAATAAAATAGTTTTATTCGTATAGTTTTAAAATAAGTTAAATTTTTTTCCACATATCATAATCAAGTGCTCTGAGACACATTAATGGCCTGGGGAATTTTTAATAACTTTTACATTTCTCAACCAATTTTAGTGTTTTATATCTTTTTGAAATACTAAATCGATGTACATTATGATTCAATAACAATAAAATATAAAAATATTTACTTACTAGCAACATTTTTCACATAATATCAAAATATACGAAGTATGCTCCTACCGCGACTAGGTCACGTTTTTGGAGACAAAAGCTGTTGTAACTCTGTTTGGCTTAAAGTAACAAGAATAATGTATATAAAATAAATTTTGAAGAACAATATTAGCTTTGTTTTGAGATACTAATCGTGTTTCTATTATTTACCGTTCTGGAGTTATAGCTTCTTATGTTAGCTTTTTGGCCAAAAATGTTGATTTTTTCAAACTTTGAGCGACGAGCGGCACGGGTTAACGTCGTTTAATCGAGCTCAAATTTCGGCTATCTCAATATCTGGAAAGGGGAATCGTTTCGTGGGGTTAAGACCAACAAGATTCCAAAATCGATTTTTTGTGGACAGTCTAGTCTACACTCTTCTTCCAGAAACTGAATTCTGAAGGATTTCCAGAGAATTCCCTCAAGCTCCGGACAATTTCAGGGACTTTGTCCAAGTCAGTAAGGTTGTTTCTAAACTGTTCATCTATCCCTTGGTCTTCAATACCTACATTTATATTGGGGTCTAAAAATCTTTTTATAGTAAGTTCGCACTGTTGTGCACAAATTCTAGCTATTCTGTAGTCCTCCCTATTAACGTTAGCCGCTTGTGCCATATTTGGAAGACTAGCATTGTTCAGGACCGCAGGCCTGATCACAACATTCGGATTCGACATGATTTTACAAAAATAAAATATAAACGTTTTTCTTTTCACTAAAAATATTGCCTTATTATCTATTTATTGCCGTTGGAGGGTCCCGTAGGAATCGCAACAGTTTTCTTTCTTTTTGATTAAGTCTAGATAATATCTTTAAAAATTTTCAACTTTCACTTAACACTTAAATGTTTCACTTTCACTAATGTTTTCACTTATTTTATAATTTCTGTTGGAGGGTCCCGTGGGAATCGCAACAGTTTTTATTATTTACTTTCTTAAATATAGCATATTAAATATTATTGTTCTTACATTAATAATATAACAGCTTTCATAGCAAAGCTTGGAGTCCGACCAGATCCTTTTTGAATTTAGCTCCTACTAAGGTGTCAGCAACTTCTATTTTGGCTTTACTCGGATGGTTGTTACCGGTCCTTTTCTCGCTGTTATTTTGCAGCCTTTTGGGGTGCTTTTCTTCCTTCTATGTAGCCTATGGGGTACTCTTTAAGAAGTCTTTTTTGTTACAGCCTATAAGGTGTTTTTTTTTTGCGTAGCCTGTGGGTGCTTATCCAATTTCTTCCTTCTTGTAGCCTATGGGGTACTTTTTAAGAAGTCCTTGGTTGTGGATCGTCCTTTAATTACAGCCTATGGTCTGTTTCTTATTAAAGGTGATGATCCTTTTATGTTGGGCGCCAGTTATGATTTTTATATTTTATTTGTTAAAAAAAATACAACTTTATTGGTTCGAATCTTAAATAGAACTAACAAAAATTGTTTAATTTTATTTTTACAATAACTTAAACGTAAATATTAATTTGCATTGTAATCAAAAAATGTCTTATAAAAACTTAAACGTAAATATTAATTTCCATGGTAATGAAAAATGTCACTGTTTTGCAACAGTGGTAATTGGAACTCGTCTGGAGCTGCGTTAGCAGTTTTATTATTTTGCAATTATTTGTATTAGTGGTATTCAATTTTTTTCGTGTTAACATATATATTGTGTTTTATTTCAATAACATTGAGAACAAACATTTTTATTTTTTATAATAACAACAATTTTTTATGTTTATTTTATTTTTTACTTAAGTAACAATAAATGAGAATTATAACTATTATTCATTCGGTTGGAAAATAGCCTGCAAATATTCCATATTTAGTTCTAAATTATTTCTGTCCTTTAGCAGACCTTTTGCTTCTTTATCTAAATCCTGATGTTCTACTTCCAATTGACTTCGAATGCTAGTGATGAGCGGATCTGACATTGCCAGTAATATATTAAATAGATCTTCATTTGTATAATTTCGTGATGTTTTTCTGGTATTGTGCTCTCTATAAGATATGTAATCCTTATTCCTTTTTTCCTGGGCTTCCTCTGATAGATATCCAAGTGGTACTAAATGATGCTTAATGACATCTTGTCTATCAAAAAGGATTTTGTGAACAGTTGCAGACATATTTCTCCATGGATATTTGGTTGTATATATTCGTGCAGTTTCCTTCACATAATTACCAAATTTTCTAGCACCAATTTGTTCCTTGCACACAAGTACATCGATAATTGTTTTAACTCTTGAAATAAGATTTATATCAACACCTGTTTTTTAGATGCTATTTCGGGATCTGAAAAGAACCTTCTTGCTGTGTTCCCATCATTCGTATTACCTGATCCTTTTTTGGTTGATCAATTATCAACCCATATTTGTGAAATTCGCCCTGAACACATTTTATTTTAGCTTCTTAACTCTTTATGTTGTTGTTTCTTATTGACCCTGTAGGTCCAAAACCCAAATCATAACTGATTTTTAGTATATGTTCCATGAATCGTATTCTTGTATGTAGCGGTGATAATCCAAATTCATATGCATCAGTATTATCTAATGATTTTTCCGGCACTTGGTTTAAGTGGCTTGATGTGGTTTGACATATAACGCAGCTGGAGGAAGCCTTTGTGTCAGTCAAAGCCTGGCATAATTTTCCATCTATCATCGTTAGCACTAATTTGTAGCTTAATTTCTATTTTCTGGCCGTCAATCTCTAATTCGAATGGCTGTAGTGTTGCAATTAGGGCTCTAATATTACTGACTTCTTTTTTAATGACTTCATGAGTTTCCTTTTTAAATTCAAATTTAATTGGTCTTCAGTATTTTGTAGAAGATGGTGTTTGATTTTTCCAAATAACCTTTGTATGGATCCTACTGTTCGAAGGCTCTGATGTCGACTTTTGTGAGTTTTTTTTTGGGATCGAAATTGATATAGCAAAGTTTCTGTATATTTTCACATCCGATTTTTTCATTAATATTCTTAAGTTTTCGCCTTTTAGATCTATCGCTACAGTTCTTGACTTATTTTGGTGGTCTGTCAAGATTGTTTTGGTTTGTACTTTCTGAACATACCTGGACAGTAAGTTCGCCCTTTAACCAGTTTTCCAATCCAATCCATCCAATTTTTTAGTAGCGCTTTCTTAAGTTTTTGACGAAATCCGTAATTTTGTTTTCCAAATCCAATTTTATTTCGGTGCTGCATGGATAAAAGTTAGCTTTTTTTGAACGTAACTTAGAATATCTTCCCGCTTTTGGCTTTTAAAATACTCTTCGGATAATTCTTTATAGCTGAAGCTATCCATGTTTCACAAAGGTTTTAAAATTTGATTGTTATTGCTTAGATATATTATAGCAACTGAGTTTATATTCGAATACCGCTGGCTTTTATCCTATAAATAAGTTCAATAAAAATTGGTAATAAAAAAAAAATATAAAATAATAATTACATAATATACTAAAGATACCTATCACAAGATGTATTGCTTGGTGTATTTATATTTGTGTCATATGAACAAGTAAAATAAAAAAATACAAATCATTCCAGTTCTTAAAGACTATTTTCCTACCAACATAACAAAAACAAGATAGAGTGCTATATTCGGCTATGCCGAATCTTAAATACCCTTCACCTAAAATAGATGAAAATTTTAGAAATTACATTGGTATAAACACTCTAATATCCATATTTAGTGTTTGTATTGGGACTTAGCTCCGATTATGAAGATTGGTAGAATGTTAATGTAACACAGTAGTTTTCGATTATAATTTACAAGTACAGTTGCACAATTTTTGTGGACTATAAGCAGAAGATATTTTATTTCAAATGTATAAAAATGTTATCTAATTCAGCAACTTATAATTGAAATAACTACATATTCCTACCATTTTCAACAGAGTCTATAATTTTATAATAGGAATAAAATGTACTATTTAACATTTTATATACTTAAAAATTGGTTAACATTACCGATTGGCTCAACATTTTCCTTATTCACCACAAGTGAAGTAAAAAAATATAAAAAAGAGTAAACAAATATATTTAGTCAAAATTTAAAAGTATATTTCTGTTCTGTTCTAATGAATTTTCCGAATGTGAGCCTTATATATATATAATTATGAACCCATAGTCACCAAGTCTACTTGAAACTTATATCTGTTACATTTTTAACGGATATGAGTGTATATATGCGTTAATGTATTTTTCGGATGTGCGACTTTTTTTGGAAGATATAAGTAATTAAATATTTTAACGTGATTTCTATGAATTTGAGGCCTATTTTGCTTGACATTTTTTTCCACAACATTATTTACAAGAGTTTTATGGGTATTATTGTGATTATCGGAAATGAAGCTAATATGGGTGCTATGGTCAAATCTGGACCGATATTTACAAAACCCATTAGTATAATGTTTGGATACAATATATTGATCTGTATACAGTTTTAGTTCGATATCCATATATTTAAAATATTTATAAAGGTTAATGTGTTTTTCGGAAGTGGTCCTTATATGGGAGCTATGACCAATTATGGGCCGATCTTCATAAAATTCAACACATCGATTTTCGTATATATGGGAAATATTTGTTTGAAATTTCAACCAGATAGAAGCTTTTACAAGAGATTTATTAGTATTTAAGTAATTTTCGGATATGGACCTTATATGGGAGCTATGGTCAAATATGAACCGATATTCACACAATCTAGTAGTATCATTTGTAAATTAATACTACTGATCCCTGTAAAATTTTAATTCGATAACGATATTTTTTAGATATTTATGAAAATTAATGTGTTTTTTGGAAGTGGTCCTTATATGGGAGCTATAACCAATTATGGGCCAATCTTCATGAAATTCCCTACAGCGACTTTCATATGCATGGGGATTATGCATGTCGAATTTCAACCTGATACCGTTATATATAAGATATTTATGTGATTTTCGGAAGTAAACTTTATATGGGGGCTATGGTCAAATAGTGCCCGACCAAAAAAAAAAAATTGGTCTCGCGTTTTCTGTTTACACGAGACTTAGTTGTGCTGAATTTTGTATGGATACTGCAATTCTATGGGCATTTATATACCATAGCACCATATTTCGGGAAGAAATTTGTATGGGGGCTACGAGATACTATGGACCGATTCTTTCCATTTTCAACAGAATTTGTCTTTTTATCATATAAATAATGAGTGCAAAATTTCATGGTATTCTCTCCAATGAATTTACCCAAAGTCACAAAAATCATGTGAAAATTATAAACATTTTTGGAGGTTGTCTTAAGGTAAGGTCAGACTACGCAAATTATTTGACACAAAATGTTTCATGTGTTTGATCAAAACTACGTCAAATAATCCATGGCTTGATTTTGTGGTCACACTGTTCACATTTATTTGCCATATTTGTTTCATCTAACTACACCGAAATACTATCAAACACACGAAGGGGAAAATATATTTGTCTTGTAGTCACATTTATGGTAATATTTTTTCTAAATAATTATTAAATAAAGCTGTAAAAAAACTTTAATTTCTTTCATCAATAAAAAATACATATCTAGAAAGTAAAATGCTACCAGATTTTGCTTTACATTTGAAAGAATTGTGAAATTTCAGTACTTTTATTTAAACGTCAAATATTTTATGTTCCTAGTTTGAACAGAAAATATTTTTGCACGGCAAACAAGAAAACAGCTAAATTTGGTCAAACAAATTTATTTGCCGATAAGAAAACTTTCTTGTAATGTGAGCAATGTGTGACCACTAAACAGCAAATATTTTTCTCAATTTTGTATTATACCCTCCACCACCACAAGTGGTGAAAGAGGGTATATATACGTTTGGCATTCCGTGTGTAACATTGAGAAATATTCATCTGAGACCCAACAAAGTATATATATTATTGATCCTTATGAAATTCTAAGTCGATTGAGCAATGTCCGTCTGTCTGTCCGTCTGTCCGTCTGTCTGTCTGTCTGTGTAAAACACTCTCACGCCCAAAATACATAAGCAAAATTAATGAAATATATACCAAAATGTTTGTAATTTTTCTAAGCAGTTTGGTATTGAAAATCAGCAAAATCGAGTTGGTAGAACCAGGGTTATGGATTAAAATGTAAGACAACCTCCAAAAATTTAGATCATTTTCACATGTTTTTTTCTGATTTTTGGTAAATCCATTCCAGAGAATACCATGAAATTTTGCACACATTATTTATATGATAAAAGGACAAATTCTGTTGAAAATGGAAAGAATCGGTCCATAGTTTCTCGTAGCCCCCATACAAATTTCTTCCCGAAATATGGTGCTATGGTATGTAAATGCCCATAGAATTGCAGTATCCATACAAAATTAAGCACAACTAAGTTTAGTGAAAACAGAAATTGCGACACCAATTTTTTTTTGGATCGGGCACTATTTGACCATAGCCCCCATATAAAGTTTACTTCCGAAAATCATTTAAATACACTTAAATATCTTATATATATCGGTATCAGGTTGAAATTCAACTTGAATAATTCCTATGCACATGAAAATCGCTGTAGGGAATTTCATGAAGATCGGCCCATAATTGGTTATAGCTCCCATATAAGGACCACTTCTAAAAACCACATTAATTTTCATAAATATCTGAAAAATATCGTTATCGAATTAAAATTTTACACAGATCGGTAGTATTAATTCACAATTGATACTACTAGATTGTGTGAATATCGGCTCATATTTGACCATAGCTCCCATATAAGGTCCATTTCCGAAAATTACTTAAATGCTAATAACTCTTTTATAAAAGCTTCTATCTAGTTTAAATTTCAAACAAATATTTCCATTATATACGAAAATCGATGTGTTGAATTTTGTGAAGATCGGTCGATAATTGGTCATAGCTCCCATATAAGGACCACTTCCGAAAAACACATTAACCTCTGTAAATATTTTAAATATATGGATATCGAACTAAAATTGTATACCGATCAATATATTGTATCCAAAATTATACTACTGGGTTTTGTGAATATCGGTTCATATTTTACCATAGCACCCATATTAGCTCGATGTCTGATAATCACAATAATACCCATAAAATTCTTATAAATAATGTTATGGACAAAACTATCAAGCAAAATAGGCCTCAAATACATAGAAATCGCTTTAAAAAATTTAATTATATCTTCCAAATAAGTCGCACATCCGAAAAATACATTAACGCATATATACACTCATATCGGTAAAAAATGTAACAGATATAAGTTTCAAGTTGATTTGGTGACTATGGGTTCTTGATTATATTTAGAAGGCTCACATCCGGAAAATTCATTAGAACAGAACAAAAATATACTTTTGAAGTTTTACTAAATATATTTGTTTACCCTTTTTTAAACTCTTTTAATTCACTTGTGGTGAATAATAAAAATGTTGAGCCAATCGGTAATGTTAACCAATTATTAAGTATATAAATTGTTAAATAGTACATTTTATTCCTATTATAAAAGTATAGACTCTGTTGGAAACGGTAGGAATATGTAGTTATTTCAATTATAAATTGCTGAAGTAGATAACATTTTTATACATTTGAAATAAAATATCTTCTGCGTAAACTAGTTTTTCTAACAATATATAAAATACTACTATACAACTATGTTTTAAATAAACTTTTATTTTGTTTAAAAAAAAAGTGTTTTTATTGAAGAAAGTACATAATTTGTATATAGTCCAAAATGTGTATTATATCATGATTCATATATAATCCATAAAGTGGCTTAAAAATAAATTCGGTTATAGTCCTAATTCGCTCATAGTCCACAAAAATTGTGCAACTGTATTTGTAGACTATAAGCGAAAACTACTGTATTACATTACCATTCTACCATTCTTCATAATCGGAGCTAAGTCCCAATAACAAACACTGAATATGGATATTAGAGTGTTTATACCAATGTAATTTCTATAATTTTCATCTAATTTAGGTGGAGGGTATTTAAGATTCGGCATAGCCGAATATAGCACTCTAACTTGTTTGTTCTTGCAATTCATTTGCAAGATCAAACAGCGTCAAATAACAGCTGTTGCATCATGTGTTATCGCAAAAGTAGTGTTGCTATATCTTAAATTAAAAATCGCTAAATAATGAAAACAAATCGCGAAAAGAACTCAAGCTTGAACAATTTAATAATAAATATTACTATCAACGTATTAAAATTTGTACTTAAAATCTACCAAATATCCCTAATATAATTAACAATTTTGGAATTTTATTGTATTTGTTTTGGCTTTGTTTGGATTTTGAACTAAAAATCGCATTATTCAAACAAAACGAATATTACTATGATGAACTTTACAATAATCAAATAAGCGAACTGTTAAAAAGAAAAAGTATATTTTTAAAATGTTGAAACCAAAGTACATACAAGTAGTCCAACTCTTTGACAGCAGTACCTAACTATATATTGAACGCAGAACGAAATGAAAATGTGCTAGAAATTTAAAATAAAATTATAAAATTCTGAGTGTTAAAGAATTAACGAGAATTGATCTATATTTAATCGAAAATTTTTTCTTAAAATATCGAGACATTTGATGTGTACATTTATCACAAAGGTGTTGAATTCACACGGTACTCATTTATGTGAGAGAGTAATATTGAAAAATAGAGTCGGACTACTTGTTATACTTTGGTTGAAACTATACTTATATGTAGAAGGAAAAATTAAATTCATAATTGAAATTATTTTTTTTTAATAAAAATTATTAATAGAACAGGACTTTCACCAAACTTTTTTCATTCTGAATGTTCACAAATATTATATTCGCATTAAAAAAAATTAAGCAGATCATACTGTTTAAGAATTAATTTTTAATTGCAATCCAATCATAATATTTATGTATGTATAAACTATTTTCTTTGATTTTAAATTCAATAAATATTTGAGCAATTTTAAATTTTGTAAATAGAAAAACTCCATGTATAAAACCAATCAAACATCAGACTATATTATACGTATATAAATATAATCGCATACAAATGCAAAAAATCGCAACATAGACTTCATGTCTTCAATTAGTTTTTCTCCCAGTATGTTATTCTAGGCTGAATGACATTTATGTGAAGAAGAAGACTTCATTTATTGATGCCATTTTTTAGTGAAAATAATTTAAATAAGAAATATACAAGAAATATTGATATGTATTATAGTTAAAGAATAAAAATAGTGTAATTTTGTTTTTAATTTAGTACCAAAAATATTTAAATATTCTCCTTTTTAATCCGCCGTGTTGAGCAAATAATTTTCTTTGTTTGCTCTATTTGATCAAACAATTATTTCATGAAAGTATTTGATATAGTGTGACCACACGGCAAATATATTTACTGATTCTTTTTCGCAGCAGTTTGGTCAAACAAAAAGTGAAAAATTAAATTCACTATATGATAACAAAATTCAATAAAACTTTAATAAATTAATTGTTTTACAATTCGAAATAAGTGCGTTAACCTTAAAAAGATTTGTAAGATCAAATTATATATTTTTTATGTATTTATGTAGCTAGTGGTCACACTATGTTCACATTAAGAAAATATTTTGTTTGCCGACAAATAAATTTGTTTGACTAAAATAATCTTTTTTGTTGTTTGCTCTAAATTTTATTTGTGGTCAGATTCAGACAATGAAATATTTGACGATAATCGTCAAATATTAGCTGTGTCTGACCGTACCTTTACATTTTGATCCATAACCCTGGTTCTACCAATTCGATTTTGCTGATTTTCAATACCAAACTGCTTAGAAAAATTATAAAGATTTTGGTATACATTTCATTAATTTTGCTTATGTATTTTGGACGTGAGAGTGTTTTACACAGACAGACAGGCGGACATGGCTCAATCGACTTAGAATTTCATAAGGATCAATAATATATATACTTTGTTGGGTCTCGGATGAATATTTCTCGATGTTACACACGGAATGACAAACGTATATATACCCTCTTTCACCACTTGTGGTGGTGGAGGGTATAAAAATTGTTGTTAATACTTGTATAGTTTCCTGAACTGTAATCCAACATTATGGACAGTTGTAATTTTGGAAGGCATTTGAAATACCATCTGCCATTAGCTTCATATAATATTGCCTGCATATTTTGAGATGTTGGCACGGAATATAAACAATGTTTGGAGCTTCTCCTTTTATGTTGAAATCTCTTTTAAGACATTTGGATGAAATAAAAACTATACTTGAATATTAAGTATATCTGGATTAAATGAGATTTGTTGAAATATTGTGAAAGAAATGCTGTATTATTAAAAAAAAAATCGGCACATCGATGACATCAAACCTGCATTTTCTTCATTTTGACGATTTTATCAAACAACTCCTTACCGAATCCGATGAGCTAGGAGAACGCAGAGGTAATATACATTTTATTGATGCATTGTTTTACATTCCTTTTTTCATTTATTTTCTAATTCATTTCAGATATGTACATGATCACCCTGTATGATGTTAATGAAGTACTTGAAGAAGAAAAAGCTGATGATCGCCATAAGTTCAGAATCAGGGTCAGCTTCGGACGATGATTTGAATCCACAACTTAAGAGAGTGCGATTTGCAAGTCCATGGCTATCAACATTATAAACCAGAGCTAGGCATTTCCTATGCACGCGTGCTTTTTTAAATTTACAACAACGTACTCACACGTATTAAAAACTCATTCAGTCTCGTTTGAGCGTTCATTGAAGAAGGTTGTGTTGTCGCATGTTTCTTGCTTTTGTACATGATGATTACTAATGCAGGGATGGAAAACTTAATATTTTTTAACATCAACGTATGGTGTACGTTTTTAGAATTATAAACTTCCCAAAAGAAACGAATTTTAATCTAAAATGCTTTCTTAAATCGATATTAGTAAAGAAGTCTAACAGAAGTTTTAAATTTAAAAATATTTGTTTTAATTAAAATACCACCATTTCAAAATTAAAATTTCCATGTCTGTGTTGTAGAGAATATGAGTGTATAAATTTTTCTCTTTTCTTATTTTTCGCTCTTACAACAACTGACCAATCGCATGTCTTGCCGGGCTCTGTTATAAACATAATACGAACATGTTTTTATTATTTTTGTAATAGATAGCATAGTATTACAATGTTGAAGTAAAGAAAAATCAAATGAAATTAAAAAATGTTCTGTTAATTTTTCACTTATGCGGCTACCTTAACGGTGTTAAGAATCATTCCTAAGAAGTTCACATGTTCTAGAAAGTTGTTTATTGAGATCTTAGGTAAACTTCTGTAGTTCATTGTTTCCTTGAATTTTAAACGGTTTGCTACCGGACCTGAACAGGGGAGAAAGGAAAAAATCTAATTTTTAAATTTTTTCGATTTTGATTTTGCCGATGAAGCGCTAGATAACGGTGTTAAGAATCATTCCTAGGAAGTTCATACATATCTGTTTATATGTTCATGTTGTTTATTGAGAGCATATGTAAATTTTTGTAGTTGATTGTTTCCTTGAATTTCGAACCGTTTGCTACCTGTGGACCTGAACAAGGGGAAAAAGGTAAATCAATTTTTTAAAGTTTTTTGCGATTTTGATCTTGAAGATGAAGTTTTTTTTATTTTATATGTTTACAATTGTTGTTCTTTACGACAAGAGATACAACCTCAAAATTCCGAACGGTTTGCGAGATATGAGCCAGAGAAAATTATCCCATTTTTGCTTAAAATTACACCGAGGGCCCAAATCTTTGGGACCCATAAAAAGTGCATGACTTTGGACAAAACTAATTGCGAAATCTTAAAAAATCGCAATCATTAAAAAATTGTGCGTATCAGAATTGCGCTTCTTTGAGAACCCGGCGCACCTTAAATGTCATCGTCGAAAAATAAATTATAATACATACTTGTGAAATTTCATATCAATCGGATTAGTAGTTAGAAATTACAGATTTATTTCCAAAATATTATATTTCTGCCACACTGTGTACTGTGAGCTACTTACTTTTAAATATATAATATTCAACACAACAAATTAAAAAATATGATTCAAAATTAATTATTTATTAAGTAAAATAGAATGTTTCAGATGGCTTTTTGTACAAATGTCAAAAACTAAAATATTAAATTGGGCCCAAAAAAGTTATTACAAATTACTCTTAAAGAGTTGTAAAGTTCAAATAGTGTCATGTTTATGAGCATAAGCAAGTGTTTTCTAAATTAGACTTTATCCAAGGAATAAATTTACTGACTCTTGTATAAACTCCTGGGTAGCCTTCTCTACCACAGCCTACTCCCCATGAAACAATACCAACTATGAAGTATTTAATTCCATTTGAAAGCAATAATGGACCACCACTGTCTCCCTGACATGAATCCATATTTGGTCGTCCTGCACAAAGCATAGTAGAAGTAATTCTAGAACTTTTATATTTTTGGTTTCTGCATTCTATAATAGACATAATAGGTACTTTAACTTGGTTTACAATGGATGGAAGTTCACCTCCCTCTGCAGTCCGTCCCCAACCAACAGCAGTTCCAATGCGACCTATAAGTAAAAATAAAAAACATTTATATAATAATTAGGTGGCATTAAATAACCCCCCAAAAAAATAAAGCCCCCAAAAATTAGTACAACAATGATTTTTGGGAGGTTATTTAATTATGTGGGGTATTATTTCATTTTTTTAATGGGGCAAACAATCATTATGAAATAAATCCACAATATATGTATTGGGTTGTTATTATATTTTTTAATTTATAAAGAAAACGTCAAATTTGTAAATTATGTCCCGATATATTTACAATTTGTATTTACCATTCACAGAAAAAAGTGTTCTCTCAGATGGTAAGTGTTCACTTACCAAGAATTATGTAGAGCACAACCACAAGAACGAAGAAGATTTGAATATGGAGTTAAAGGCTCTTAATAGAATTAAAGATATTTTCTCCGTAAAATTTGTGAAACTTAAGTTGTATTTTGATAAGTTTTTATTTTTTACACAATTTTTGCCTGCGGCGCACAGTGTCTCAGGATAGTTTTACCGATAGAGATATTTAAGAAATTTTTTTTAAATTTTTCTCCAGTTTTAACTTCATTAAAATCGCTTCAGGAGTTGTTGAGAAATTTAAGGTTAAAGTTGAACTTTTAATTATTGTATAACATTTAGTATAAAAATGCGAATTTTTTGTTTTTTGAATCAGTTTTACTTATTAAAAGTTATATAAAATAAAATTTTAGTAATACCCTGGATAATTTTGAGAATAGGTTCCCACTTTATCAATTGTATAACAGGTTCTACTAAAACCGGTTTTTAAAGAACCGGTTCCACTAGAATCGGTTGTTTTCGTTTTTTATTGTTGTTGTTTTTTATTTCAATAACATTAAGAACAAACATTTTTATTTTTATACCCTCCACCACCACAAGTGGTGAAAGAGGGTATATATACGTTTGTCATTCCGTGTGTAACATCGAGAAATATTCATCCGAGACCCAACAAAGTATATATATTATTGATCCTTATGAAATTCTAAGTCGATTGAGCCATGTCCGCCTGTCTGTCCGTCTGTCTGTCTGTGTAAAACACTCTCACGCCCAAAATACATAAGCAAAATTAATGAAATATATACCAAAATGTTTATAATTTTTCTAAGCAGTTTGGTATTGAAAATCAGCAAAATCGAGTTGGTAGAACCAGGGTTATGGATTAAAATGTAAGACAACCTCCAAAAATTTAGATAATTTTCACATGTTTTTTTCTGATTTTTGGCAAATCCATTCCAGAGAATACCATGAAATTTTGCACACATTATTTATCTGATAAAAGGACAAATTCTGTTGAAAATGGAAAGAATCGGTCCATAGTATCTCGTAGCCCCCATACAAATTTCTTCCCGAAATATGGTGCTATGGTACGTAAATGCCCATAGAATTGCAGTATCTATACAAAATTAAGCACAACTAAGTTTCGTGAAAACAGAAATTGCGACACCATTTTTTTTTTTGGATCGGGCACTATTTGACCATAGCCCCCATATAAAGTTTACTTCCGAAAATCATTTAAATACACTTAAATATCTTATATATATCGGTATCAGGTTGAAATTCAACTTGAATAATTCCCATGCACATGAAAATCGCTGTAGGGAATTTCATGAAGATCGGCCCATAATTGGTTATAGCTCCCATATAAGGACCACTTCTAAAAACCACATTAATTTTCATAAATATCTGAAAAATATCGTTATCGAATTAAAATTTTACACAGATCGGTTGTATTAATTCACAAATGAAACTACTAGATTGTGTGAAAATCGGTTCATATTTGACCATAGCTCCCATATAAGGTCCATTTCCGAAAATTACTTAAATACAAATAAATCTCTTAAAAAAGCTTCTATCTACTTTAAATTTCAAACAAATATTTCCACTATATACGAAAATCGATGTGTTGAATTTTGTGAAGATCGGCCGATAATTGGTCATAGCTCCCATATAAGGGCCACTTCCGAAAAACACATTAACCTCTGTAAATATTTTAAATATATGGATATCGAACTAAAATTGTATACCGATCAATATATTGTATCCAAAAATTATACTACTGGGTTTTGTGAATATCGGTCCATATTTGACCATAGCACCCATATTAGCTCGATGTCTGATAATCACAATAATACCCATAAAATTCTTATAAATAATGTTATGGACAAAACTATCAAGCAAAATAGGCCTCAAATTCATAGAAATCGCTTTAAAATATTTAATTATATCTTCCAAATAAGTCGCACATCCGAAAAATACATTAACGCATATATACACTCATATCGGTAAAAATGTAACAGATATAAGTTTCAAGTTGATTTGGTGACTATGGGTTCTTGATTATATATAGAAGGCTCACATCCGGAAAATTCATTAGGACAGAACAAAAATATACTTTTGAAGTTTTACTAAATATATTTGTTTACCCTTTTTTATACTCTTTTAATTCACTTGTGGTGAATAATAAAAATGTTGAGCCAATCGGTAATGTTAACCAATTATTAAGTATATAAGTTGTTAAATAGTACATTTTATTCCTATTATAAAAGTATAGAATCTGTTGGAAACGGTAGGAATATGTAGTTATTTCAATTATAAATTGCTGAAGTAGATAACATTTTTATACATTTGAAATAAAATATCTTCTAAGTAAACTAGTTTTTCTAACAATATATAAAATACTACTATACAACTATGTTTTAAATAAACTTTTATTTTGTTTAAAAAAAAGTGTTTTTATTGAAGAAAGTACATAATTTGTATATAGTCCAAAATGTGTATTATATCATGATTCATATATAATCCATAAAGTGGCTTAAAAAGAAATTCGGTTATAGTCCTAATTCGCTCATAGTCCACATAAATTGTGCAACTGTATTTGTAGACTATAAGCGAAAACTACTGTATTACATTACCATTCTACCATTCTTCATAATCGGAGCTAAGTCCCAATAACAAACACTGAATATGGATATTAGAGTGTTTATACCAATGTAATTTCTATAATTTTCATCTAATTTAGGTGGAGGGTATTTAAGATTCGGCATAGCCGAATATAGCACTCTAACTTGTTTATAATCTTTTACTTCACCTGTGGTGAATTAGGAAAATGTTGAGCCAATCGGTAATGTTAACCAATTATTAAATATATAAATTGTTAAATAGTACATTTTATTCCTATTAAAAAATTATAGACTCTGTTAGAAATGGTAGGAATATGTAGTTATTTAAATTATAAATTGCTGCATTAGATAACATTTTTATACATTTGAAATAAAATATCTTCGGATTAAACTAGATTTTCTAACAATATATAAAATACTACCATACTTTAAATAAATTTTTATATAGTCCTAAATGTGTATTATATCTAAATTCATCTATAATCCATAAATTGGCTTAAAAATAAATTTGGTTGTAGTCCTAATTCGCTTATAGTCCACAAAAATTGTGCAACTGTATTTGTAGACTATAAGCGAAAACTACTGTATTACATTAACATTCTACCAATCTTCATAATCGGAAAACGTTGGTTTATTTCCTTTAAATAAACCGGATACTTTTGATTGCAAATAAAAGCCATTTAGTAGTTTAAAATTTGTAACAACTCTTTATTTATTTAAAATATACAACAACAACAGTTCAAATACCCACTCAGTGTCTTTATACACGTTTATCAATTAGCAGAAATGCACACACACTTTATAATGTACACGACAGTTGATGTTAACTCGAACAACGCCAATGATGAGCTCACTCACGACTGCAACCTATACCACTATTTATACACACGCCATCTTTCGTGAATCTTCTACAATGATCTTAACGGACAAACTAATACATTCGAATTCTAGAGCTTTCGATGTTAATGTTAGCAGCTTTCAAATAATTATCAACTCAAAGCTTTAATTTAATTTTTTATGTTTCACAGCTATGTTAATAATATCCACAGATAGGCCGTTAAACCCGTTATATTTGAATTTAAGTACAATTTCGTAACATTATACAAAAAATTTGTTACAAAAACATCAAACATGCAAACAAATTGCAGCGTAAAAACCATAAACTGCTAAATGTAGACTGCCAAACCATACGAAGTTGAAAAATGTAAAATACGAAATTGTGCGAAGTTCAAAATGTTTAAAGCGAAAATGTTTATTTATAAAATATTTCCGCCACATACATATTAATTTTTCGTCAATATAGTCACTGAGTAAAAAAATTTGAAAAAACATGTGTGCGTTGATTTGGGTGTACATAATAAAGAATTTAAGTGCAATAAAATATAAGTTTTATTTTTAGAGGTATGTAATTGTATTGTGAAAGATAGGAATGAAGTGGATATACATTAAATAAGATTCTGGGCATAGGATAGCGGACGATAATATTTGATTGATTGATTTATTTAATACAAATTTAAATGTATTTCTGCTGCTTGTAATTGGAGTCCAGAAAATTTAGTTAGATAAAAAAAAATAATTTTGTATGTAAAGTGGTTAAAAAAGGTAGATAATGCAACAGCAAAGTGTAACAACAACGTAAGCAAAATATCCAATGATTGTAATGTAACAGGATATACAAAAAATAGTATGTTTCATAAAAATGCAATACAGATAGATTTATTATGATAAACTTTTTCTGAATGAAGTCTGTAAAATTAAGTGCTTGTACATTCAAATGTCTCCTTTCGTAAAATTTGTAACAGGAGAACAAAAAAATAAATAAACAGCATAAAAAATAATTGCACAAGAAAAATTTGATGTGTAAGATATAAATGCAAAAAAGGCACAGGCATGAGTACAACAGGAGCAAAAGGAAATTAACTGCAAAAACATAAACAAATACATAAATAGGTTCAATGATGATCGTGAGTGATTTTGTTGCAGGAGAAAAAGGATAAAAAGAAATGATAGAAAATGTAAGCATCAACATTATATGACAAAAGAAAGGAAATGAGTTAAAAAGGGATAGAAAATGCATGAAAGCAAGAATAATTTATCACTAAAAATTAAACTACTACAAAGAGGTAATGAATAACAGGAGATACGAAATTTAAGTAAGTTTCAGAAAATATAATTATGCCATCAAGAAAATTTTACTATATACATACATATGTACTAGGGATGCCAATCCCGAAAACCCCGGAATTTCTGGGGATCGGAATTTCCCAAATACCGGAATTTGTGAAAAAAAATCCCGGCTTTTTCGGGATTAACAAATTCTGGAAAATTACGAGATTTTTGATTTGTTAGGAAGATTTTTGAAGAGCCTAAAATACTTATAATCTCGCTTCAAATCCGAACGGTGCCAATTTTTTTAATTTTTATCAGGGAGCAGCAGGTCTTTCTTACATTGACAGACTTATTAATAAATTCGCGTTGACTATTAACGATTTTTCGTCAGCTCCATACATTAAATAATATGAATATAAACCATCAATATGTGGTTTCGGTCTTCTATGGGGACTTGAATCAGCATTTTTGAATGAATGAATTGAAGATTATGGACTTATATCGAAATTTATGTTAATATCATTGACAATAAAATATTTTTCTGATATAGGGGTATATAATTATGGACTGCTCCTCACAAAAGTTGGTAGAAGGATTTATTTTCATATACAACTTATTTATTCAATTTCATCACGATATTAATAATTATAGGACAATTATGAATGTTCAATTTATTTTCTGAAGGGGACCATGTATTTGGACTAGGGACAAATGTAGCCCGATATCCGCAATACTTTACAGTATAATTTCAGATTACTTAGAACTTATTTCGTGCAAAATTTTATAAGGATTGTCGCATAATCAACATACTTATGACCAAAGTAAATTAATAAAGTAGACTCAGTAGAACAGCTGACTGTTTTCTTTAAAACTCACATTTTGGTTCGATCTGTCAAAATTGTTTACGTTGCAAGGCGAATTTATAGAAGGTGACCTCAGAAGAGCAGCTGATTATTTTTTATATTTAGATGTTTAGACAAGTGAACTGTCAATTCACTTGTGTTTGTTGTGGCGAAAAATACAACAAACCCAAAAAACAACAACAGGCAACTTTGACAGTTCACTTATCTTTTAACAAAAATAAAAATCATATGTCTTTGACAGCGCAAATCTTAAACCAAAAACAAAATCGCTTCTGGTTTTTGTAAATGTTGTATATTTTTGTAAATGTTGTACTTTATTAATTTACTTTGCTTATGACTGCTCAAACAGTATTCTGGGGGACAATTGTATGGGACTAGGGGCAATCATGGACCAGCTGGCACCTTTCGTGTTTTAAACAGACAGACAGACGGAAATTGGTTTATTTATTTTATTTTTAATAATAAAAAAAAAATTGGGGATATTACATGCATTTCATCAAATTTTTGGGGATTTTCAATGTTTAAACAGTTTTAGTTTTGACTTATACTATTTAGTCATATTTCGTGTAAACAAATTTTATTTTTTAAAGAATTGTTATCTCTGATTAAAAATGTTTACCACAGTGTAAAACACAAAAATGTTTAACATGCATTTCGGGACTTTTTTGTTTCTAATTTAATATCAAAAAATTAATAAAAATAAAATATGACTTTATGCGGAATTTACAATAGATGAATAGTAAATGTGTAAACAACAAAGCTTTTTCTTGCTTCGAAAATGTCGAATTTTATGCCAACAAAGCGTCATACGCGGGAAGTTTTGCTTTACTTCTTTAACTTGAAAAGAAGTGCCGCTGAACCACACCGAGAATTGGAGGCATTACTCCATGAAAATTGTTGTAAAACTCATCAAATCACTAAATCACTAGGAGATACTTAAGCAGCAATTTCAAAACGTTTGCTTGCAGCAGGATTTGAAGCCGAGACCTTGCACCGAATCATTACTTGGGGTGAAAAATGAATCCATTACGATAACCCGAAGCGTAAGAGATCGTAGTGCAGTGCGGCCAACCAGCCGAATCGACACAAAAGTCAAATATCAATAGCGCTAATTCTCTGTATTTGGTGTGAGAAAAACGGTCTTATCTAATAAGAGCTCCTGAAATCTGACCAGAGCATCACAAGGAACCTGTTCCTCTCTCTAGGATACACTACAATGTGGAACAGAGTAGCCAATATTGGCTTGAATCGTTCTTGGCCTCAAAAGATGAGCACTTCTTTTGGATCGGAATACATATGTTGCCGGAAAGATAGGTAAAGGTCATATCTATATGGCTTATACTTTGAATAAATTTATATTGTACAAATGATTTAAAATAAAAGATAAACATTTTATTGGTTTTCGGCACTGATTTAATTTTAAATGTATCCCTATGAAATTATTAGGACATATGGAAGTTATTAGGACAAAAAGAAAGGACAGTGCGATCAATGGAAAATACAAAAATATGGGACAGTAACTGTGTTATATAATTTTCCGCAACTTGACCTATTTATAGCAACGAAAACAGTATTTTACAGAATACGGTCTTTTTGCATTAAATCAAGTTTTCCAGAAAAATTGAGCAAGCTCGAAAAGAGCAAAAACTCGCAAAACGAAATGGGTATGCAAATAAAGAAATGGTACTAGGATTTTTACGAAATATTAGGAATTCTCTAAGGTTCTATTCCATCAAACTTTAAATTTATGTAAAATTTAATACGTTTTTAAAAATAATAAAAGTGGTGGAAACATATATCTACATTGAAATTAAAGCTTTGAAACCATTTAAACGAAAACTGTTCATTTCATAAAAAACCCTTTTAAAAATAAAAAGTTATAAGCGATTGAATTTTCAAAATTTGTTACAAAATCCGATTGTGATTTATCCAATATTTTTATATTTATCCAATATTTGTAAGAAATCTATACACGTTAAAATGATTTTCGGAAGTAGGCCTTATATGGGGTTTAGGGTAATCTAATGGGGGCTAGGAGAAATAATGGACCGATTCTAACCAAATTCAATAGGCATTGACCTTGGGGCAATAGAAAAGCCTGTAACAAATTTTGTCAAATTATCTTTGAAATTTCGACCTGTAGTTTGATTACAAGGTTTACATAGACGGACGGACGGACATCGCTTAGTCGACTCAGAATGTGATTCTGAGCAGATTGGTAAACTTTGCACGTTATAAACATCAGCAAACATAGCCCACTATACCCTCCTCACTATGGTGATGTAGGGTGTAAATATTAAAATTTTGATTTTAACATTTGTATGGGAGGTAGGCGAAATATTGCCACGCCCACCTCAATTTTTTCTCCAAAAATGTATTCAATCATAGGAAAACTGTGTTTCAAAAATCATTGAATTACCTTTACCCGTTTTGAAAATTTAGACTTTAGTCCCTCTAAAAGTCTATAACCGTTGACACAGGCGGAATTGTTAAATTCTGTTTTTTTATTTTGTTTGATAGGGTATATATAAGTTTGCCATTCTGTTTGTAATTTCCACAATATAATTTTCCTACCCTATAAAGTATATATATATATATATATAGTATATAACGTTAATAAGAAAAAAAATCAAAAAACAGTATTCAGAAACGTTTAATAGTGTTATAAGTCTGTTATGAACCATTCATAAATTTTAAATTTTTATTGTAGCTTCAACACTACTTTAAACCTACTTTAAGGTATTCTTTTTACATTTTATCTGGAAAAAAGGGAATTTTAAAGATAATTGTTTATAAATTTGCAATAATAGACGATACTATTGCAATTGATAAACGTAATTTTAACTCCGCTGTGGAATATGATCCACTATAATAATATACGGTTTTGTTTCATATTCCTCTGGCATTGAGCTATATGAGGCAGTGAGCTAAATGAGTTTGATTGCCATTTTTGTCATTTTCTTTTAACCTGTAACTCCATGTAGTAATAAAATGTGTAAACTCATTCCGGAATTAAAATTATGTGTTTCCTTATAGAAATTCATTAATTTGGTTAAAAATTACCAAAATGACAATAAAAATAAATTATTAAAACAAATCATAAAACAGTGATGTTTAATTTATCACAGAATATTCGCTATTCGAATACTTTTAATAATAATTGAAATAAAATATATAAAACGTTTGTATATTAATACATTTTAGCTTAATATAAATTTACAAGAATAAGATATACATTTTTTCTCTAAAAATTACTTTTTATCTTAAAAAGTATTGTTACGTTTTCACCTTTTGAAAACTTTGGTTTATTTCCTTAAAATAAACCGGATACATTAGATTGTAAATAAAAGCCGTTTAGTAGTTTAAAATTGTAACAACTCTTTATTTATTTAAAATTTGCAACAACAACAGTTCAAATAGTCACTCAGTGTTTGATACACGTTTATCAATTAGCAGAAATACACGCACACTTTATAATGTACAAGTATACACTGGCAATGCAGTTGATGTCAAATTCAAATTAGACTCAGTGACTACTGCAACCGCAGTCACTATTTATACACACTGCCATCTTCATCCGAGTAGCCAAGATTGTTCTTAAAGGTAAAAACTCGTTTGTTCGAATTCTAGCTTTCGATGTTAATGTTAGCAGCTTATACATTTAGTGTTGCCATACTTACAAACAATGCTAATAACCGCATGCCATCAACATTGTTGATAAGTAGAAGCTTCTATTGATGGACGTGTTTATAAACATAATGAATGTTGCTGGCAGTCGTTACAGACCGTTAAATTCAAATCGCTATTGCAAATTCGTGACACTGTCCCCCACTTAAGCCTTTTCGGCCCGAATAGGCGTAGATTCACCATTCCAGTGGGTAGATAGTCGTTTCAGATGTTCAACCTTAATTCCCGATATCGGTCTTCCACATTTCCGTATTCTATAGACCATGTCATCTAATTTCTTAACTACCCTATGTGGTTCTTTCCAGTGATTCTGTAGTTTGGAAGACAAACCTTTATTACCTTGTGGGTTATATCTGGTTTTGATTTGGTCGTTGGTCATTTTAATTTGTCTTCGAACGAATTCATGGATTTCTGTGGCGAATTCATTGGCAGTTTCTTCCTCACAATTTATCACTGCCTCTGCTGAAGCACATTCACCCAACCTGGAACCCGGTCTGATGACCTTTTCACCTCGGGAAAGACCAAGCACTTCAACAACTACCATTTCGTCGTTGCACTGTTCAACGATGGCCTCCATCGTTATATGGCCACATTTTTTCTCTAAAAATTAGTTTTTATCTTCAAAAATATTGTTACGTTTTCACCCAGAGTTTAAAATTACTACTATATTAGTCAATAAATTGCTAAATAATTCATAATTTTAAATGAAAACTGCAACAAATACTTAACAAAATAGTATTTCATTATATACATACTAAAAATATAAATACTATTTACCAAAGTATATTTATACAAGTACATGCAACTCTACAACAAATCAACAATAAAAAAAAAACAACATTAATTTTGTTTGTGTAAAACATTGTGAGATTGTCAAACAATTGAAAATTTTTGCCACAAGTTTCACTTAAATTGCCCTTTTAATCGGGTCTTTTCGCACATAGAATAAGTCACCACTGCCACTGGTACATTTTTTTTTGCACAATGAACCGAAACACAGTTTTCCAAATGTTATTTTTACTTTTGTTGTGAAAAGTTTTCAAAATTAATTTTTTTTTATTAATATTTTCACATACAAAAAATGTAAACAAACGGAAAGAAAAACAAAAAAGTAAACAATTTTGACAATCTCACAAGTATTTTCAAAGGAGAAAAAAATGAACAGCTGATAACTTGCATGTACTTGTATAAATATACTTTGCTATTTACGAATTCCATATATACGCAAGCTTCATTGTAAAAATATTTGTCGCAGTTTTTCCAAAAATATTTTCATTTTTAAAACATTTGCTGCCGAAATATATTAATATTTTTGGTCAGCAAAAACAAATGATATTGCTTGTGTATAATATTCAAAAAAAAAATAATACTACAACATCAAACCTGCAAACAAACTGCCAAACCATACAAAGTTGAAAAATGTAAAATACGAAATTGTGCGAAGTTTAAAATGTTTAAAGCGAAAATATTTATAAAATATTTCCGCCACATATATGGATATATTTCGCTACATATATTCACTGAGTAGAAAAATTTGAAAAAAGATATGAACAACATGCGTGCGATGATTTGGGTGTACAAAATTAAAATTTATATTGAATGGTGTTAATAAAGAATTTAAATGCAATAAAATAGAAGTATTATTTTTTGAGGTATGTAATTGTATAGTGAAAGATAGGAATGCAATGAAAATACATTCAATAATTTTTTTTTCTTATTAAATATGTATATATCAGTCTATATAAAAAAATATGAATACATTTTTTATGTTCAATAACAAAATAAACAAAGAATTAAATAATTTAGTTCAACAACAAAATAAAAATAAATTAAATTCGCAAATTGTATAGCATATCTAATATCCGACTTATCGGTACAACCTACGCAATATGTTCCGGCTGTAATGAAAAAGTAATCAGAATTAGAAATATAGATACATATATTTAATAGATAAATTAAATACTTACCAAATAGAATATGCATCAATTTTGAGAACTTCTCGCAAGCCTTTGTTAATATCCGTTGTCCACAAATTGCTCTTACTGATGCTTACTTACCTTGTGTATCACTTTTTTAACAAATATTTAATTTTTAATATTTTACACTTTTAACTGGCGCGTCCGAAAATTTCTAGAATTTTCAACTGATTACTGATTTTTTTTTATTTTAATAAACACAACAGCTAGCATAATTATTAGTGTTATCAACTTTCAAAAAGATCAAAAAACAAAGAACTATAATAATAATATGATTTTTCTTAACCCTCCGGCGGGTGAGAAGGTCCCTGCGGACCTTTTTCATTTTCAAACTGAAATTACTCCTTGATGGTCCATGGGAATTATACATGTATTCCAAGGAAATTTTATCTAGTATCTAGATCCGACCAATAGTTTAGTTTCTATTGAGATTTAAATGCGTTTAGTACGGGAACGCGTGAAAAGGTCCACTGAGACCTTGTACTGAAATTTCAAGAAATCGTTAATAAATGCACTGTACTTGTTTTATTGTTTGAACACATCACAAACTTGTTCCTTGAATTTTACAGCCTGGCCCACGATGTCGAAAGAAAACTTAAGCGAAAGAAAGTCAGTCACTCACTTTCAATCGAAACAGTGGCCCAATATCTTATTTTTTATTATTGTAAATACATAATTCTATAAATAACTCTGCTAAAGATTATTGAGGAGTACTTTTGGGACATCTCAAACAAAAATAAATAGACTTTTCGTCAAATTCTACTTATTTTTCTACCACAAATCAGTAAGTATGAGTGAAAATATATGTAATCTTCTATATATATAAAAGTGAATGTGTGTCTGTATGTATGTATACATATATGTTTATTATAATTAGTTTGGGATCTATAGACGGCTAAACGGCAGAACCGATTTGCTTGAAATTTTTACAGTATATTTATGTATGTCTGGAAGGAGCTATAGGCTACTTTTTGTTTTGAAATTTTAAGTGGGCGTGGTACCTCCCATACAAAGTTAATTTTAAAAATCAAATATTTAGGAAACTATAATAGCTATAGTCCTCAAATGAGCAATTCCACTGTTTGTTTAATACTTGCAGCAAAAATGGGAGTAGTAGCCACAGAGGGCGTGGCACCTCCCGTATGATGATAATTAAAAAAAAATTATATATGGGAAACAATAAGATATATGGTACGGTTATTCTACCATCAATATTAATATTTAGGTCAAGAATGGGCGGACTATCAATAGTGGGCGTGGCACCTCCCATACATATGATGACAAATTATAAGTAGAGAAAGCTATATCATCTATCAATATTAATATTTAGGACAGAAATGCGCTGACTACCAACAATATTAAGTAAATGTTAAAATTTGTATACATTTGAAACCCTTATCTAAAGATAAAAGTGAATGTGTGTTTGTTTGTATGATTGTTTGCTTATTTGTATTTTATACGTGGGGAAAAATCATGATCAATCAATAATGTTAAGTTAAAATTAGTATACCTGTGAAAGTATATATAAATACTAATCTTCGAAATTACATGAGGTACTGGCATCCAAGAATATAGACGTTAACTCCATCAACAGCAACATTCTAAATACCATCGATGGTAATCTAAAAATTTATAAATCAATCGACACTGTTACAAATATATCCAGTCGAATTTTTAAATTCGTTAGATTTACCGGGCTTGCAGTTGAAAATTGGTGCTCCTATTATTTTACTAAGAAACATTGATCCACCACGACTTTGTAATGGCACTCGACTTATAGGAAAGAAATTAATGAACAATCTAATCGAGGCAAACATTATAACTGGAAAGTACAATGGATCAGATGTATTGCTGCCACGTATTCCGATGATGACTTCGGAAATGCCATTTGATTTTAAGCGATTGCAGTTTCCTATTCGCCTAGCATTTGCAATGTCAGGTCAGTCTTTGCAAGTTTGTGGACTAAATCTAGAAAATCCATGTTTTTCACATGGACAGCTTTATGTTGCATGTTCGCGAGTGGGAAAACCCACAGACTTGTTTGTATATGCACCAGAAGGAAAAACCAAAAATATTGTATATCCTAAGGCATTAGAATAAAAAACAAGTTAGAGTGCTATATTCGGCTATGCCGAATCTTAAATACCCTCCACCTAAATTAGATGAATATTATAGAAATTACATTGGTATAAACACTCTAATATCCATATTCAGTGTTTGTTATTGGGACTTAGCTCCGATTATGAAGAATGGTAGAATGGTAATGTAATACAGTAGTTTTCGCTTATAGTCTACAAATACAGTTGCACAATTTATGTGGACTATGAGCGAATTAGGACTATAACCGAATTTCTTTTTAAGCCACTTTATGGATTATATATGAATCATGATATAATACACATTTTGGACTATATACAAATTATGTACTTTCTTCAATAAAAACACTTTTTTTTAAACAAAATAAAAGTTTATTTAAAACATAGTTGTATAGTAGTATTTTATATATTGTTAGAAAAACTAGTTTACTTAGAAGATATTTTATTTCAAATGTATAAAAATGTTATCTACTTCAGCAATTTATAATTGAAATAACTACATATTCCTACCGTTTCCAACAGATTCTATACTTTTATAATAGGAATAAAATGTACTATTTAACAACTTATATACTTAATAATTGGTTAACATTACCGATTGGCTCAACATTTTTATTATTCACCACAAGTGAATTAAAAGAGTATAAAAAAGGGTAAACAAATATATTTAGTAAAACTTCAAAAGTATATTTTTGTTCTGTCCTAATGAATTTTCCGGATGTGAGCCTTCTATATATAATCAAGAACCCATAGTCACCAAATCAACTTGAAACTTATATCTGTTACATTTTTACCGATATGAGTGTATATATGCGTTAATGTATTTTTCGGATGTGCGACTTATTTGGAAGATATAATAAATAAATATTTTAAAGCGATTTCTATGAATTTGAGGCCTATTTTGCTTGATAGTTTTGTCCATAACATTATTTATAAGAATTTTATGGGTATTATTGTGATTATCAGACATCGAGCTAATATGGGTGCTATGGTCAAATATGGACCGATATTCACAAAACCCAGTAGTATAATTTTTGGATACAATATATTGATCGGTATACAATTTTAGTTCGATATCCATATATTTAAAATATTTACAGAGGTTAATGTGTTTTTCGGAAGTGGCCCTTATATGGGAGCTATGACCAATTATCGGCCGATCTTCACAAAATTCAACACATCGATTTTCGTATATAATGGAAATATTTGTTTGAAATTTAAAGTAGATAGAAGCTTTTTTAAGAGATTTATTAGTATTTAAGTAATTTTCGGAAATGGACCTTATATGGGAGCTATGGTCAAATATGAACCGATTTTCACACAATCTAGTAGTTTCATTTGTGAATTAATACAACCGATCTGTGTAAAATTTTAATTCGATAACGATATTTTTCAGATATTTATGAAAATTAATGTGGTTTTTAGAAGTGGTCCTTATATGGGAGCTATAACCAATTATGGGCCGATCTTCATGAAATTCCCTACAGCGATTTTCATGTGCATGGGAATTATTCAAGTTGAATTTCAACCTGATACCGATATATATAAGATATTTAAGTGTATTTAAATGATTTTCGGAAGTAAACTTTATATGGGGGCTATGGTCAAATAGTGCCCGATCCAAAAAAAAAATGGTGTCGCAATTTCTGTTTTCACGAAACTTAGTTGTGCTTAATTTTGTATAGATACTGCAATTCTATGGGCATTTACGTACCATAGCACCATATTTCGGGAAGAAATTTGTATGGGGGCTACGAGATACTATGGACCGATTCTTTCCATTTTCAACAGAATTTGTCCTTTTATCAGATAAATAATGTGTGCAAAATTTCATGGTATTCTCTGGAATGGATTTGCCAAAAATCAGAAAAAAACATGTGAAAATTATCTAAATTTTTGGAGGTTGTCTTACATTTTAATCCATAACCCTGGTTCTACCAACTCGATTTTGCTGATTTTCAATACCAAACTGCTTAGAAAAATTATAAACATTTTGGTATATATTTCATTAATTTTGCTTATGTATTTTGGGCGTGAGAGTGTTTTACACAGACAGACAGACAGACAGACAGACGGACAGACGGACAGACGGACAGACGGACAGACGGACAGACGGACAGACAGACGGACATTGCTCAATCGACTTAGAATTTCATAAGGATCAATAATATATATACTTTGTTGGGTCTCAGATGAATATTTCTCAATGTTACACACGGAATGACAAACGTATATATACCCTCTTTCACCACTTGTGGTGGTGGAGGGTATAATAATTAATAAAAATAATATACACTTGACCGCATAAGTTTGCGTACATAATATAAAGTATAATTTAACATTAGATTTTAATATCAAAGAATAAAGGTAAATATTTAAAATGGGTTTCTATTAATAGACGTATATGTACACATTATACCAGACATTTTCTTTTTTGCATTTGCGAGCTAAAAAATGGTATGGGGCTGCATGAGCAGTAACGGTGTGGGTAACTTAGTATTCATTCCATCAACGATGGATCATAGGCTCTATTTACAAATTTTAAAAGGTAATCTAACACAAAGCGTACGCAAATTGGGTATTGAGGAAGATTATTTCTTTCAACAAGATAACGACCCAAAACACACCGCACATAATACAAGGCTTTGGTTGTTATTTAATGTTAAAAAACAGTTAACATCCCCACCACAGTCCCCAGACTTGAATCCCATCGAACATCATTGGGATTTACTGGATCGACGAATTCGAAATCATGTAATAACTTCAAAGGAAATGCTCAAAACAGTTTTGGTGGAAGAATGGGACAACATTAGCCCCGAATATACAAGAAAACTTGTCTCATCAATGCCAAAACGCTTAAACGAAGTTATAAAGCTTCGGGGATGCCCAACTTCTTAATAATATATCAATATATTTATATTTTTAGTTCTGATTAATATAAAAAAAATCATTTCCATTTATGTACGCATACTTTTGCTTAGTTTTGAAATTACCTTTGTTTACTTTTTTATTTCTGATTTGTTTTGTTAAGCTTAAAATTTTAATTTTTCTACGTACTAGTTATCTTAAATATATAAGGATTTCACCGAAAAAATATACTGACGTTTTTTTATTATTTTTATATTAAATGCAAATATTTAATTCCAATTGTTATTCTTGTACGCAAACTTATGCGGCCGAGTGTTTTTCTATAAACTTCTATATTTAACATTAAGGTTATAAATAAGAAACAAATAATGTACTACTTATTAAAATAGACTCTAATTTTAGATAAACTACATAAGTATATTGTAAATCATAAGATAATATAATAAGAATTAATTTAAAAGGAAAACTGTTGATTTTAATAACTTAATAAATATATTTGTTTAACTTGTAAGGATAAAAGTCGTCCCTCGTTTTTATCATACAAAGTATTTTTTTTTTTTTTGAATTATTATTTTTGTTTATTATTTTATTATTTATATTTAAATTAACGAATTGTTTATAAGTGTCGCCATCTATGTGTGAAAAAATAGAATTAGGATAGAGATCGTACCTTAGAATACAACTCTAAACATTAAGATATTACTATTTGCTACAACTAAGATAAAATGTAAGACAACAACAACTACTGTAGACAAAAGAGTATAAAAGGCGAGTTGTGTTCATATGAAAGGCAGTCTGCGCCCAGTTCTCGCTTACGTAAGACTAATCATTGTACGGTGGTTATACCGCCTGCACCGGATTAATCTTATAAGTGAATTATTGTGAAACAGGAATTTCTGGTGGTTATACCGCTTCGTTGTTCCCGTCTAACGATATTCACTAGCCCACCCGCAGAGTATCAAGAAGTTAGAGCGTCTGGTGGTTATACCGCTTCGGTGCCCTTGCCTATTGATACACTGTTGGCTAACCACACATATTGTTTGTACGGTGGTTATACCGCCTGCAAAACAATTGTGGTGATAAAGAGTAAACTGCTAGAGAGACTCGCATAAGAGTGAACTATTGTGAAGCAGGAACTTCTGGTGGTTATACCGCTTCGTTTTTCCCGTCTAACGATACTCACTAGCCCACTCCCAGAGTATTAAAAAGCTAGAGCGTCTGGTGGTTATACCGCTTCGGTGCCCTTGCCTATTGATACACTGTTGGCTAACCACACATATTGTTTGTACGGTGGTTATACCGTTTACAAAACATTTGTGGTGATAAAGAGCGAACTGCTAGAGAGCTTAAGAGATAATTTAAGAGGAAATAAATATTATAACGTTTTACTGAAATCCCATTATATTTTTTTCTTTCACATCCCGCAAAAATAAATTTTTGTACCGAACCACTGGCACCGGCGAGTATATCCCAGCCGAGAGCGAAAACGTGTCGCTACAATGGCGCCCGAGCAGGGACATTGAAAAGAAAAAAAACAAATAAATTAATGGGAATCCTGTGTTGAACAATAAAATAAAGTGAACGGTATAAGATAAAAGAAAAAGAGACATCAGAAAAAAAAAATGAAGGAAAGAGCGGTGTTAAAAAAAAGAGAACTGTGATGAAATAGATAAATAAATATATAATAGCGAGTGAACGGTAAAAATAATATAGAAACAGTGACGAAAAACGAATAAAAGGAATAAGAAAATAACTAAAAATATGCTAAAAACAAGTTGGGCCTACGCGTTAAAACGCGATGAACTAGTGTCGTTACTAAGTGAATTTAAATTAGAAACCATCGGTACGGTAGATGAAATGAGAAGAAGATTCGCGAAATTTTTAGGCAGTGAACATGATGCAGATAGATTACAACGTTTATTAGTGATCCAGGAAAAATATGAAACGCGAAATACCTTAGCGTTACCTACAACAAAAAAAAGTTCAACATCATCGCCAGTTAAAATTGAAAATAATTCAGCAAATATACACCAAGACAATTTCGAAAGCAGTTGGTTACGAAGTCACTTTAGGAAAATTTACAAAAAAATGTCGTTTCCTGTTAATGGCAGAAACTAGTGAAGATGTTATCATAGTATTAGATTTCTTACGCCTTTTTAATACAACAATTCAAGTGGCTGGATTAACCCTAGATGTTTCAAAAATAGATGTTAAATTAAATGCAGTTGAAGATGCGGAAGACAGAGAAACTATAAATAATGAAGATCCCAAAATAGACGAAGAAGATCAACGAATTATCAATAAATTCCTTGAAACAGAATTACCGAAATTTCATAAAATTATTATTACCGACCCACGTCCAATCAAAATAAGTTACGGTCCAAGAAATCCAGCTATGCAGAAAATAGTTGACGCCGAGATAAATCAGTTAATCGCACAAGGATGCATCGAGCCTTCAAATAGTCCGTACAGTTTCCCGATTACCCTAGTTAAGAAGAAAAATGGTTCGTGGAGAACTTGTATGGATTTCAGACAGTTAAACCTCAGGTCAGTACCAGATGCATATCCTTTACCCCGTATTGATAGTATTTTAAATCGATTACGTGATGCCAAATATATTAGTAGTCTAGACCTTAAAAATGGTTATTGGCAAATTCCGATGGAGGAAAATAGTAAAAAGTATACAGCTTTTGCAATCCCAGGTCGTAGATTATACCAATGGCGAGTGATGCCATTCGGATTACATTCAGCACCCGCAACTTTCCAAAGAGCTTTAGATTCCGTAATAGGAGCAGATATGGAACCCTACGCGTTTGCATATCTGGACGATATCATTGTTATTGGCAAAACCCTCTCCGAGCATATACAAAATTTAAAAGAAGTTTTCCGTAGATTGAGAAAAGCTAATCTTAAGATAAATGTGGATAAATGCAATTTTTTTAAACGTGAAACAAAATATTTAGGCCATGTAGTGAGTAAAGATGGGATAAAAACAGATCCAGATAAAGTCGCGGCAATAGCTAAAATACCAACACCAATGAACATTCGAGACGTAAGACGATTTTTAGGAGTTGCTTCATGGTACAGAAGATTTGTGCCAGATTTCTCAAATATATCTCAGCCTTTAACTCGATTATTGAAGAAAGGAAAACATTGGAAGTGGGAAAGCGAACAGCAACATTCCTTTGAATTACTTAAATCCAAACTTACTGAAACACCAGTACTAGCGTGTCCGGATTTTACCAAAACATTTATTTTACAAACCGATGCGAGTGATTATGGGTTAGGAGCCGTATTAACTCAAGAATTCGATGGAGAAGAACGTGTAATAGCTTACGCTAGTCGTCATTTAAATACAGCGGAGAAAAACTACTCAACCACTGAGAAAGAATGTTTGGCCATAATTTGGGGCATACGAAAAATGCGCGCTTATCTAGAAGGATACAAATTTATAGCAATTACAGACCACCTGGCGCTCAAATGGCTTAATTCGATCGAAAGTCCCACAGGAAGATTAGCCCGTTGGGCACTCGAGTTGCAGCAATTCAATTTTTCGATACAATACCGAAAGGGAAAACACAACGACGTCGCCGATGCGTTATCGCGTCAGCCAGTAGAAACTGCTAATATAGCAAATTGTACACAACCAACAACACAGGAGGGTAAATGGATCAAAAAGCTTATCAACAAAATACAAACAAATCCGGGAAAATACCCAGATTACACTATAATTGATAATAAATTATATCGTCGTTTTCAACGAAACACAACAAATGTAGAAGAAACACCATGGAAGCTATGCGTACCCACATCCTGCAGAACACGCGTTTTAGAAGAAAATCATGATAGTGCTGCTGCTGGTCATTTGGGGATACGAAAAACCATAAATCGCGTTGCCAGTCGATATTATTGGCCTGGCATGAGTCGAGATATCATCAAATATGTTCGTCGTTGTCAGTCTTGTCAAAGGTACAAGTTAAATCAACAAAAGCCAGCTGGACAGATGTTAACTAATATTCCAGATGAACCTTGGTCTGTTATTTGTGCAGATTTTGTTGGCCCATTGCCAAGAACTAAACACGGTAACACAATGTTACTAGTAATTTTCGATAAATTCTCAAAATGGAGTGAATTAGAGCCAATGCGAAAGGCGACAGCTGAAGGAGTTACCAAAGCATTTCGTGAGCGGATACTTGCGCGATATGGGATCCCGAAAGTCCTTATAACAGATAATGGTACCCAGTTTACATCACGAATTGTGAAACGAGTATTAGAAGAATTAGGACTCCACCATCAATTTACTGCGCCGTATACTCCTCAAGAAAACCCAACAGAACGAGCCAATCGATCGGGACGAATTGCTACCAGAAATAATGTTGGCTATGAACACAAGTGTATCAGACACAACCGGTTATTCACCAGCATTAATTACCCAAGGCACAGAGCCAAGGTTACCGAAAGCATTGTATGACGAAGTTACTATTGGTACAGGTGTTATGTCTTTAAATCCAGAAGAACGCCAAGCTGAAATGAAAGAAGTTTTCGAAATAGTAAGAAGAAATATGGCAAGAGCATCCGAAAACCAGAAATGATATTATAATTTAAGAAGACGAGTGTGGAAACCAAATATAGGGGACTTAGTTTTAATTAGACAACATCCTCTATCGAAAGCGGTAGATAGTTTTGCAGCAAAGTTAGCTCCAAAGTTTGGAGACCCGTATGTTGTGAAATCTTTTGTATCACCAGTTATATTGAAGATACAAGATTTGAAAAATAAAAATATAAGAAACGTCCACTTGAGTGAAATTAAACCCTTTATAACCTAACAATTCGTAGTACTAATTAAATGTTTTTTTTTGTTTAATAATTTTATGTAGAAACAACAATAGAAATATAAAGAAAAATGGCCAGTGATGACAGATTTGCGACAACCTCAAAAAGTTTCGCCACAGAGTGGAAGAAGAAAACAATAAGAGGCGAAGATCTATATTTATAGACGATGACATCCCAACCACCAGCAAACGGTGCAGAAGCAACAGAGTCAACCCTAATGAAAAACAAAAAATAGAAACAACCACCTTTTATCGATTAAGCACCGCCAAATCGTATACCACCGCCAAATCAACAAAAGCTGAAGAAGGAAAGTCTCAACAACATAGACGCCAAAATGATGAGACCCCTTCTCTGAAAGATGGAGATGAAATTAATTTAATATCAGATGAGGACACCGACGATATTAACACTCCACACCGACAAAATACTGAAAGTGAGCTGCCTCCTACCCCAGGAAATAGTTTCGTAAATTTAAACCAACAGACTGACGTTAGTGAACTTGAAGATATTCCATGGTTTAGTCCTACCGATGATGAGCCTGATGTAGCACCAACTCCCGGAAGATATAAAAATGAGAGATATTCTCCTCCGAGTGGTCGTGAGTGCAGAACAAGCAGTGAAGAGGAGGCAGAAACACCACACAGATCCGACTCCATAGACTACAACGAAATGGATGAAATTTTTCGATCCAACTTTGGTACGTTCGACAACACTGTCGATTTGAAACAACCATCACCCTTGTCTTCGAATAGTCAAAGTGATATGTCCGAAACCCCACGTAAAAGAAAGGGATGGGTTACCATCGATGTAACAGATAAAAGATGCCATAATTTCTGTGGGCATATTGGGTTTGAGAGGACTGTCACCTATCGATTTTGGATGGATCAAAATACACAAGAGACAGAAATACCAATCGAAGGCTGCCGTCGAAGATCCCCCGAAGCAGTATCACCATCCTCATCATCAAACGTATCCTGGATAGAGTGTCACCTAAACCTACTATAACCTTCGAACAAATACAAGGAATCACCACTTTATCACAAAGTACATCGGGACAGTCGTCACCAACCACATCATACATCAGCCTGTTTGCGTCACCCACCCTAGTTTTCATCAACCTTTCATCAGAAAGTTCCACAAAATCTGAAGTAACTCACATACAGTATTTTTCACCTAAAAAGTCACCAGAATACCATATAAAACAAATAACCACCATAAACCATACAACAATAGAAAATTCAGCATTGCCATCATCTTCATCTACTTCATCATCAACTTCTTCATCTACTTCATCATCAATTTCTTCATCTACTTCATAACAACTTCTTCATCTACTTCATCATCATCAACTTCCTCCTCATCTTCATCATCTCCTTCAACTACTTCATCTAAATCCCCACCAACATGTACACCCACTACAACAACCCCATGCAACATATCCCCAGAAATTGACGAGTTAGCAAAGTTGCCTCAAAAATTACAAAATAAAATAAACAACTTACTCCAAACTCGTAAGACTGGTCAGCGCTACAAGTTTTTACAGCAGATTGGAGAGCAAACGTATCGAATAATTGTGGCCAAGAGTGGAAAAGTTCAAGCCCAGCTAATGTAGAATTACACATTTGTTAGCCGAAGTAGGGAGGGACTGTAAGGATAAAAGTCGTCCCTCGTTTTTATCATACAAAGTATTTTTTTTTTTTGAATTATTATTTTTGTTTATTATTTTATTATTTATGATTAAAGTTGTGTTTGAAATTAACGTATTGTTTAAATTAACGAATTGTTTATAAGTGTCGCCATCTATGTGTGAAAAATTAGAATTAGGATAGAGATCGTACCTTAGAATACAACTCTAAACATTAAGATATTACTATTTGCTACAACTAAGATAAAATGTAAGACAACAACAACTACTGTAGACAAAAGAGTATAAAAGGCGAGTTGTGTTCATATGAAAGGCAGTCTGCGCCCAGTTCTCGCTTACGTAAGACTAATCATTGTACGGTGGTTATACCGCCTGCACCGGATTAATCTTATAAGTGAATTATTGTGAAACAGGAATTTCTGGTGGTTATACCGCTTCGTTATTCCCGTCTAACGATATTCACTAGCCCACCCGCAGAGTATCAAGAAGTTAGAGCGTCTGGTGGTTATACCGCTTCGGTGCCCTTGCCTATTGATACACTGTTGGCTAACCACACATATTGTTTGTACGGTGGTTATACCGCCTGCAAAACAATTGTGGTGATAAAGAGTAAACTGCTAGAGAGACTCGCATAAGAGTGAACTATTGTGAAGCAGGAACTTCTGGTGGTTATACCGCTTCGTTTTTCCCGTCTAACGATACTCACTAGCCCACTCCCAGAGTATTAAAAAGCTAGAGCGTCTGGTGGTTATACCGCTTCGGTGCCCTTGCCTATTGATACACTGTTGGCTAACCACACATATTGTTTGTACGGTGGTTATACCGTTTACAAAACATTTGTGGTGATAAAGAGCGAACTGCTAGAGAGCTTAAGAGATAATTTAAGAGGAAATAAATATTATAACGTTTTACTGAAATCCCATTATATTTTTTTCTTTCACATCCCGCAAAAATAAATTTTTGTACCGAACCACTGGCACCGGCGAGTATATCCCAGCCGAGAGCGAAAACGTGTCGTTACAAACTCTAAACTTTCATTACGATACGGGTAGCGAAGCACACCGGGTTTTAGCTAGTTATATTATATTATGCACAAATGTATAACAATTAATAAAAACGCATCCGTTTTTTACTAGATTCTTGCACAGACAACAATAAATAAAAAGTGAATGAATTTGACATTTAAGTTCGTACAAATAGTAAATAGTGAGCCGCAAATTTTGTATTGAATTGCTTACGTTGTCGTTCGTATTTGTTTTCTTTCGACTAAGAATATTAGTGAGCCGCAAAACAGCTGTTTGTCGTTTGAAACGACAACGTTCGACATCGTGGGCCAGGCTGTTAGTTACTTTTTGGATTATTTTATTGTGCTTTTCCTTGAAACATAATAAACTTTCCGAATTTTTGTAACCGTCCCTTTTGAGTTGTTCGAATTTACCCTCACTTTTTACGCATACTCTTATCTACTTTTACTCTCCCATAGACGCAGATGTACAAGCTAGAAGCCAGGTAGACGTAGAAAAGGGTATAAAAGCGGCTGATTTTGTAAACCAAATCAATGAAAGTTGAGACAGTGAGCAGTGAACATCGAGTGCGAAATTTTATTTTGAATTTTATAAAGATAAATAAAAGTACAATACAAAGGCAGAGGAAAATTTGGACATTGATGAAATTGTGGTGCGTCGTAGTACACGCTACCAGCAAATGAGTGAGGATGAAAGACGTGTAGTGGATGATAGATTTGCAGACTTCATGAGTGCGGAGACGAGTGATGAAGGTGCTATTCCTGCATTTGGTCTTAAAGGTGCGGATGATGACGATTTCACATATCAACCAAATTTTCATGTTGATGATGCGGAAACTGAACCACATATAGACATAATGAAGATATTGGTGATGATGAAGAGGAAAAAACTGATGCTGAGCAAACAAGTGACAATTACTTCATTTCCAAAGATGGCACCAAATGGACTAAAAATGCACCACCGACTTCCCGTACTCGTGCTCATAACGTGATCGACTACACAAGGATGAATCCGGGACCATTAGGAACCACATATGATCCCTTAACCATATTCCGCTCGCTCATCACCGAAGACATGGAGTACATCATAATACGCGAATCAAATCGGTACGGCAGGGAAGTGAACGCTGCATGGAATTTGGCAAATCCAACTAACACAAAGGAATGGAAACCAATCACTTTGAAAGAGTTCGATGCTTTTTGGCCTATTACTTTGTATGCTGGACTCACTAAATCGAATAGTGAACCTCTTGAAGAGTTATGGGACCCAACGCATTATCATTAGATCGTATGAAGTGCATAAAACAATGCCTTAGATTCGACAATGGAAATACGCGACAGCGGCGACTAATCAACAGCAAAACTTCGGCTATTGATGATATTTGGCACAGGCGGCAGCCGCTTCACACAATACATTACATCGAAGCCTGCCAAGTACGGTATAAAGATATAGTGGTTGTGCGACTCAAAATCATTTTATCCTGTCAAAGGAATGATTTACTCTGGGAAATTGCCGGACCAGGCACGAGAGGTGAATCAAGGACTGAATGTTGTACTTCAACTTTCGGAGAGATATTTGAATACAGGCCGCACAATTTATGCCGACAATTTTTTCACAACTTTAGATTTGGCGCGTACTTTGATCAGGAAGAAAGCCGTATATGTTGGAACAGTGCGCTCGAATAAGACATGTGTACATCGGGAATTCCAAAAAAATCATACGCGTCCTATGGGCACTATGTTCATATGTGCCCAAGATGAACAAAGCGGTAATTTTGCTGTCGACACAACATTATACTTGCGGTATGGACATGCAAACTGAAAAGAAGAAGCCGTTTGCTATTTTGGATTACAACGCCAACAAATCGGGCGTTGATACCATGGATCAGATGCTTGGCACATATACATGCAAGTGCTCAACAAACCGCTGGCCATTGGCCATGTTTTTTTAATATGGTGGACATTGCTGCATTAGCTGCATTTATTTCATACAATGAGATGAAGCCAATAAAAAGAAGTGGCAGACGGCGGTCATTCCTACTGATGCTGACAAAACAATTGGCACTACCAAACATAGAGGAACGAGCGCTGAAGAACTGCATATCCAAGGATACGGAACGCAATGGAAGCATTTGATGTAAAGGTAAGAAAAAACAATTCTAATGTTCAAAAGCAGAATAACTACATAATTTTGTTCTTTTTAGATATTATCAAGACCGGCAGAAGGAGCTGCTCCGTCGTTTGCGTCTAGAACGAACAGACCGTCATGTCGCCTATGCCGTTCTGAGTACGGACGGCAGCGGAAAACAAGGGCATATTGCCATTCCTGTGACAATACAGTTTGTGCAGAGCATTCAACACTTATGCATCGATACTACACCTGCACAGAAAATATGTTGGACGAGGGACAATATACACAACAATTGTTTTTAGGCTTTTTTCATATAAAACTCATAAAAAATTAATAATGTAGTATATAAAAAATTCCTATCTTTCACAATACAATTACATACCTCAAAAAATAATATTTATATTTTATTGCACTTAAATTCTTTATTAACACCATTCAATATAAATTTTTATTTTGTACACCCCAAACTACTCAGTGACTATATGCAGCGAAATATTTCCATATATGTTTATTAATAAACATTTTCGCTTTAAACATTTTTAACTTCGCACAATTTCGTATTTTACATTTTTCAACTTCGTATGATTTGGCACAAAGCGAATTTATGATTTATAATTCTTATTCATTCCACATTGTAGAACAGAGGTGCGCAACAGTAAATTCTCTCACCAACACATTCAATTCTTTATTTTGTTCAGTGCACCTACAAACAAACAAATACAAAAACTGGAAAAATAAAGACAAAGTCATGCACCCGTACTCATGCGCTTTTGTAGTTGCCTCGTTGAGTGGACAACCACTACTAAATTGTAACACGCATACCTAAATTGGAGCGTAAGGCGTTTTTTACTTGTCAAAAATTATCATGCCCATACAATTTGTATGCAGCATACCGAAATAACGCGGCGGCAACGCTTTGCAATTGGAAAATCCGATTTTGACAGCGCGTTTAATAGTGAAGTTAGTTGCAAACACAATAAATGTAAACACATACATACAAAAGGAGAAACAAATATGCAAGAAACTCATTTTTTAAACTTTAATATTTAGTTTTTTTGATAAAATTTTAGTTTTCAAATCACAAAACAAAAGTCAGAAACACCAATACTGCAATGTACTTTATTGTTTTAATAATCCGGGTTGGTATATTTATTTTTTTGATAACCTTGTTTTTATTGTTTGACGTAGCGTTGCCGCTTTAATTTTGGTATGACATTTCAGCGTTAAAGCTAAGCGTAAAGAAACGTTCCGCCTTACGCTTTTATTTAGGTAGGCCAGTAATAGCATAAGAATATGTGTGATTTGATTTTGCACAATTGTGCTATAGGCTGCGCACCATTGTTGTAGAATGTTGTTGTTGGGTGTGTGTGGTGTTTACGTATAATAGAGATGCTCATATGAAAACTCATTAAAAACGCAATCAAATAACCAACACACATCCACACAAACGCTTTGTTATTTTTTGTCAAAGCATGCAATAAATTGTCTTTTTTTATGAAATTTTCAGAGGTTGTCTCGGATTTTTGCTCATACCTCCGTTATTTATGCACGGATTTTGCTGATTTTAAATAGCAAAATTCTCGAAAGCATGTCTGACAGAATTATTGAAGATTTGTATCCCGAAGATAACTGGGGTCTTCAGAAAATTGATTTCAACAGACAGACAGGGCTAAATCTATAAGGATCCAGAATATATATACTTTATAGGGTCGGAAAATTATATTATGGAAATTACAAACGGAATGACAAATTTATATATACCCTTCTCACGAAGTTGAAGGGTATAATTATGAATTATTTAGCAATTTATTGACTAATATAGTAGTAATTTTAAACTCTGGGTGAAAACGTAACAATATTTTTGAAGATAAAAACTAATTTTTAGAGAAAAAATGTGGCCATATAACGATGGAGGCCATCGTTGAACAGTGCAACGACGAAATGGTAGTTGTTGAAGTGCTTGGTCTTTCCCGAGGTGAAAAGGTCATCAGACCGGGTTCCAGGTTGGGTGAATGTGCTTCAGCAGAGGCAGTGATAAATTGTGAGGAAGAAACTGCCAATGAATTCGCCACAGAAATCCATGAATTCGTTCGAAGACAAATTAAAATGACCAACGACCAAATCAAAACCAGATATAACCCACAAGGTAATAAAGGTTTGTCTTCCAAACTACAGAATCACTGGAAAGAACCACATAGGGTAGTTAAGAAATTAGATGACATGGTCTATAGAATACGGAAATGTGGAAGACCGATATCGGGAATTAAGGTTGAACATCTGAAACGACTATCTACCCACTGGAATGGTGAATCTACGCCTATTCGGGCCGAAAAGGCTTAAGTGGGGGACAGTGTCACGAATTTGCAATAGCGATTTGAATTTAACGGTCTGTAACGACTGCCAGCAACATTCATTATGTTTATAAACACGTCCATAGAATAGAAGCTTCTACTTATCAACAATGTTGATGGCATGCGGTTATTAGCATTGTTTGTAAGTATGGCAACACTAAATGTATAAGCTGCTAACATTAACATCGAAAGCTAGAATTCGAACAAACGAGTTTTTACCTTTAAGAACAATCTTGGCTACTCGGATGAAGATGGCAGTGTGTATAAATAGTGACTGCGGTTGCAGTAGTCACTGAGTCTAATTTGAATTTGACATCAACTGCATTGCCAGTGTATACTTGTACATTATAAAGTGTGCGTGTATTTCTGCTAATTGATAAACGTGTATCAAACACTGAGTGACTATTTGAACTGTTGTTGTTGCAAATTTTAAATAAATAAAGAGTTGTTACAATTTTAAACTACTAAACGGCTTTTATTTACAATCTAATGTATCCGGTTTATTTTAAGGAAATAAACCAAAGTTTTCAAAAGGTGAAAACGTAACAATACTTTTTAAGATAAAAAGTAATTTTTAGAGAAAAAATGTATATCTTATTCTTGTAAATTTATATTAAGCTAAAATGTATTAATATACAAACGTTTTATATATTTTATTTCAATTATTATTAAAAGTATTCGAATGGCGAATATTCTGTGATAAATTAAACATCACTGTTTTATGATTTGTTTTAATAATTTATTATACCCTCCACCACCACAAGTGGTGAAAGAGGGTATATATACGTTTGTCATTCCGTGTGTAACATTGAGAAATATTCATCTGAGACCCAACAAAGTATATATATTATTGATCCTTATGAAATTCTAAGTCGATTGAGCAATGTCCGTCTGTCTGTCCGTCTGTCTGTCTGTCTGTGTAAAACACTCTCACGCCCAAAATACATAAGCAAAATTAATGAAATATATACCAAAATGTTTATAATTTTTCTAAGCAGTTTGGTATTGAAAATCAGCAAAATCGAGTTGGTAGAACCAGGGTTATGGATTAAAATGTAAGACAACCTCCAAAAATTTAGATAATTTTCACATGTTTTTTTCTGATTTTTGGCAAATCCATTCCAGAGAATACCATGCAATTTTGCACACATTATTTATCTGATAAAAGGACAAATTCTGTTGAAAATGGAAAGAATCGGTCCATAGTATCTCGTAGCCCCCATACAAATTTCTTCCCGAAATATGGTGCTATGGTACGTAAATGCCCATAGAATTGCAGTATCTATACAAAATTAAGCACAACTAAGTTTCGTGAAAACAGAAATTGCGACACCATTTTTTTTTTGGATCGGGCACTATTTGACCATAGCCCCCATATAAAGTTTACTTCCGAAAATCATTTAAATACACTTAAATATCTTATATATATCGGTATCAGGTTGAAATTCAACTTGAATAATTCCCATGCACATGAAAATCGCTGTAGGGAATTTCATGAAGATCGGCCCATAATTGGTTATAGCTCCCATATAAGGACCACTTCTAAAAACCACATTAATTTTCATAAATATCTGAAAAATATCGTTATCGAATTAAAATTTTACACAGATCGGTTGTATTAATTCACAAATGAAACTACTAGATTGTGTGAAAATCGGTTCATATTTGACCATAGCTCCCATATAAGGTCCATTTCCGAAAATTACTTAAATACTAATAAATCTCTTAAAAAAGCTTCTATCTACTTTAAATTTCAAACAAATATTTCCATTATATACGAAAATCGATGTGTTGAATTTTGTGAAGATCGGCCGATAATTGGTCATAGCTCCCATATAAGGGCCACTTCCGAAAAACACATTAACCTCTGTAAATATTTTAAATATATGGATATCGAACTAAAATTGTATACCGATCAATATATTGTATCCAAAAATTATACTACTGGGTTTTGTGAATATCGGTCCATATTTGACCATAGCACCCATATTAGCTCGATGTCTGATAATCACAATAATACCCATAAAATTCTTATAAATAATGTTATGGACAAAACTATCAAGCAAAATAGGCCTCAAATTCATAGAAATCGCTTTAAAATATTTAATTATATCTTCCAAATAAGTCGCACATCCGAAAAATACATTAACGCATATATACACTCATATCGGTAAAAATGTAACAGATATAAGTTTCAAGTTGATTTGGTGACTATGGGTTCTTGATTATATATAGAAGGCTCACATCCGGAAAATTCATTAGGACAGAACAAAAATATACTTTTGAAGTTTTACTAAATATATTTGTTTACCCTTTTTTATACTCTTTTAATTCACTTGTGGTGAATAATAAAAATGTTGAGCCAATCGGTAATGTTAACCAATTATTAAGTATATAAGTTGTTAAATAGTACATTTTATTCCTATTATAAAAGTATAGAATCTGTTGGAAACGGTAGGAATATGTAGTTATTTCAATTATAAATTGCTGAAGTAGATAACATTTTTATACATTTGAAATAAAATATCTTCTAAGTAAACTAGTTTTTCTAACAATATATAAAATACTACTATACAACTATGTTTTAAATAAACTTTTATTTTGTTTAAAAAAAAGTGTTTTTATTGAAGAAAGTACATAATTTGTATATAGTCCAAAATGTGTATTATATCATGATTCATATATAATCCATAAAGTGGCTTAAAAAGAAATTCGGTTATAGTCCTAATTCGCTCATAGTCCACATAAATTGTGCAACTGTATTTGTAGACTATAAGCGAAAACTACTGTATTACATTACCATTCTACCATTCTTCATAATCGGAGCTAAGTCCCAATAACAAACACTGAATATGGATATTAGAGTGTTTATACCAATGTAATTTCTATAATTTTCATCTAATTTAGGTGGAGGGTATTTAAGATTCGGCATAGCCGAATATAGCACTCTAACTTGTTTTTATTGTCATTTTGGTAATTTTTAACCAAATTATTGAATTTCTATAAGGAAACACATAATTTTAATTCCGGAATGAGTTTACACATTTTATTACTACATGGAGTTACAGGTTAAAAGAAAATGACAAAAATGGCAATCAAACTCATTTAGCTCACTACCTCATATAGCTCAATGCCAGAGGAATATGAAACAAAACCGTATATTATTATAGTGGATCATATTCCACAGCGGAGTTAAAATTACGTTTATCAATTGCAATAGTATCGTCTATTATTGCAAATTTATAAACAATTATCTTTAAAATTCCCTTTTTTCCAGATAAAATGTAAAAAGAATACCTTAAAGTAGGTTTAAAGTAGTGTTGAAGCTAAAATAAAAATTTCAAATTCATGAATGGTTCATAACAGACTTATAACACTATTAAACGTTTCTGAATACTGTTTTTTGAATTTTTTTCCTATTAACGTTATAAGTCGTTAATAAGAAAAAAGATGTTTTAAGTTATTATGAATTAGACCGTAAATTTTCACCTTTGTTGTGGATGCATTAATTGCCCACTTTCAGCGTATAGCATCCTAAATATATCAAAAAAACTTTTAAACATTTTTCATTTAATTGCTGACGAACAGATTATATTGTAGAAATGACAATCTTATATATACCCTTCTCACGAAGGTGAAGGTATAAAAACAACAAGGCGAAACGAAACACCAAAAAAAAAAAAAAAAAAATACGCAAGGCAATGAAACCAACACACATCCAAACATAGGTTTTGTTGCTTTTTTGTCTAAGCATGCAATAAATTGTTTAAATTGGTATTGCTCATTTTCAATTAAAAAATTTAAATCCTCCTGGTCCAGAATCGTTGGATTCACAACATTTACCTTAGCCAAAGTCACAGACGATATCAAATTCTGTATTTCCATCAAAATCATTATATTTCTGGTTAGTAGAGTTTCAAAAAGTTTTGTATTGTCTGCTGTTTTCCTTTTTTGTATTCCGAATTATCGAATTAAGTGTGTTTGTCAACTTATCTATTTGGATCTGTATTTTGGTATTTATTTCAATTTGTTTGTTATTGGAGTCAATTAGCTGTCTTTGACTTAACCTTAAATCTTCAGCATCGGGTGTGCCAGCAATGACCTTTAACGCACTCCCTATGAAGTTTAGACTTCTTCCGTGCCTATGATGAACGCTAAGAGTTGATAGCAGCGTTTCTAGTGCTGCATATCGGATATCAAGATTTTCATTACATGTGAATGCGGGAATATGCTTAGCAGTTCCCTCATCTCATCAACAATCTCATAAAAAATAGTAAGATTAGGAAAAATTTCGCCTGCATACGAGGGTATACCGGTTTCCCCATTACATGCTTCTCCGGATGTCGTTGATACTTAGATCTTGAACAAGTTCTGCAATTTGCAACTATTTCAGTTACCAATTTCGTCATTTTTGGAAAACAATAGTCCGACAGTCCGGCTCTATTGTTCGCCCTTATCAAATATGTCCAGAACCAGGTTTTTAGCATATCGAAACCTCGTTGCGGAGAAAATTTTAACTAATTCATGTTGTATGTGTGCCAAAACAGGGAGCTCACAATGAATTGCATTAACCACACTAGCATTTACTATGTCCTTCACTCTATCTAATAGCTCATTCTTATCAGCGAACTGCAGAACGTGTCTAGTCTTGTTACCAAACAGAATAAGATTACGAGTGTGCGGAAATTCCGCCTCCTCCAAAATGATCTGGTTCCTAAAGCAGTTCACCGGTTGGTCAGTAACTTCTATCGTATAGGTTAGTGACTCCTCACTATGTACCGTCGCTATGTCAGAACGAAGTTCATCATCCATTATATGGATAGAATAAGTTTGCATTATGCTCATCGATGAACGCTTTCCAGCGTTTTATTTTTGCATCAGTTGGTGGTCCGTAAAAATATTAAGACATTTTACGCCATATAAATAGTGACGAAGGGACTTTAGAGCCCACACAATGGCTAGAAGTTCTCTTTCATTTGTTGCAAAGTGTAACTCCGTATCTGACAGCACCCTAGATATCATAGTTATAGACCTTCCATCTTGAGACAGAACGGCTCCAAGACCATGGGACGATGCATCAGTTGTCAAATCGAAGGGCTTTTTGAAATCGGGGTACCTCAATATAACATCTTCAGATGTCTTTTTCTTATGAAATGCCTGTAATTTATCTCCTTGGAGATCGATTGAAACCCTCTTTGATTGTGAAGCTCGTATTCTTCCGTTATCTCCCTTAAGGATATCAGTAAGAGGTTTTGCCATACTAGCAAAATCCTTCACAAAACGTCGATAATAGCCTGCCAGGCCAAGAAACGATCTGACGGCAAATAAAGAAGTGGGAGTTGGGTAATTCTTGATCGCATCTATTTTTGACGGAGATGTTTTAACACCATTATCCGATACCACAAAACTAAGATATTCTACCTCTGTCTTAAAGAAGTTCGATTTTTCCACAGATACTCTCATGTTTGCTTCGAGCAGTTTCCTAAGAACACAGTCGACATGCTTAACATGATCTTCTTTTGTCCCTGAAAATACTATAACGTCGTCAACATAAACGTAACAAGTCTTTCCGATCTGTTCCCTGAGAACATCGTCGATTGCACGTTGGAACATACTGGGAGCATTTTTCAGCCCAAATGGTAAACGACAAAATTCATATTTGCCATTATTGACAGAAAAAGCTGTCTTTTCTCTGTCTCTCACTGCTAGTTCAATTTGATGGAACCCAGATTTAAGGTCCAGAGTAGCAAAGTATTTTGCTTTACCTAAATTTGACAATATAACGGATACATTTGGTACGGGGTATTTGTCATCAATTGTTTGTTTGTTTAACTTTCTAAAGTCCAATACTTAACGCTTCTTTTTATTTCCTAAGTGGTCGACACCTTTTTTGTCAACGAACCAAAATGGGCTATTATTTGGGGACCTAGAAGGTCGAATAATTCCGTCGGATCTGTTCTATTTCAGCATTTACGAATTCAGTAACACCCATTGGGTACGGATATAGCTTAGAATATACTGGTGTTTCGTCCTCCATCTGAATGGTAGCGACGATATTAGAATTATAAGTCAAAGCCTTACTGGGATCAGCAAATACCTTTCTTCTGTTTTTTATCATTCTTTGGAAATCTGCCTTTACAGAAACGGGGAGGTCGGATAACATCTGTTCTATTTCAGCATTTACGAATTCAGTAACACCCATTGGGTACGGATATAGCTTAGAATATACTGGTGTTTCATCCTCCATCTGAATGTTAGCGACGATATTAGAATTATAAGTCAAAGCCTCACTGGGATCAGCAAATACCTTTCTTCTGTTTTTTATCATTCTTTGGAAATCTGCCTTTACAGAAACGGGGAGGTCTATTTTATTAACCTCAATAAAGTTAACATCTTTACATTCAAAAAAAATTTTTCCATTCTAGACCCAAAGGAAAGTTGACCTTTCCTTAAATCAATCTTTGCATTGACACGCTTTAATAGATCCAAGCCAATGATCCCGTCGAAAGTGGTCAACGAGCTCAGAATAAAGAACAGATTTATATAGTATTTCCGTTCGACAGTGTTATGGCCGTGAATGGAGTGCACACTAAAAAATTCTAACGTTCGTCCCAGCCACAGATCTATTTATGAACGGTAGCAGGGAGTTTCCTCTAAAAAATTAACGAACTCAGTAGACTCATTTGCTTCGTCATCGACGTCCTGTGATTCTGAATCTGCTATGTCACTGTAATGATCCTGACATTCTTGTAATGGAGGTTCTTGACTAATATTATTGACCCTTTGGTATTTTGGACCTACACTCCTATCGGATAAAGCACGTCTTTTAAATTGCTGCCTTTGGTCAGTTTCAGTGTTGTAAGAGTTAGTGGGTTGTCTAAAACGGGAAGACGATCGGCTCTGGTTGGTTTCGGTTATAATTCTGAGGGTGCGATTGCGAATTTCTTACAAAATATGGATTTCTTTGTCGGAACGAGTTACCACGGTTATAATTGCTATGTTCATTAGTTGCTTTTAGTTTTCTTCCTTTTGCTTCTTCCACTCGCCCCCCTTTCTCTTCTTTTCTATTGGAGAATGTGGTTGAAAACACATAATGATCATGATTCGCTTTAACCTCTTGAGCGAGTGCTAAAGTTAGTCAGAAGGACGAGCGGAGAAAAGCACATCGCATAATGGCTTCCTGAGATCAGACACGAAGACGCGAAGACCGTCCTGTCTGTATTTTTCATTTAACTTTGTTGCTAAGACCCTATCGTATGTCATTAAAGTGTTGTTGGTCAAAAGAGAAAGTTTTCTCTCTATCTCATCATAGTACTGAATAACAGACATACTTCCTCAACGTGCTCAATTCATGCTCTATAAGGTAAGTCGGGCGTTTGTCAGCGTAATAAAGTCCAATCGGGCTATAATAGCCGAAAAATTTAGGACTGTGTTAAACGATGCCAAAACAGCATCTGCAGGACCCTTAATTTTATTTCTTATAATCGCCACTGCCTGGTAGTGCTTGCTACTACCATCATATTTTTCGAAGACTTTGTAAACAGTGTGGGCTCCCTGTCTCCATGAAACATAATTCTCAATTTTTCCTTCAAACTCAGGCAGGGACTTTACTACATCCAAGGGTTCATTACAAATGATCGCAGGTGTGATTCTTGTTTCTTCATATGTTTTTACCACTGCATTTCCGGATGCGAGGAACGCGACTTTTTATGTCAACTCTTCTATATTTCTTTCGAACTCAATTTTTTGGGTTTGTGTTGCAACACGCACCGCAGACTCTAGAATCTTTGAAATTTCTTCCGCGTTCATCTTTGCTTTCTTAACCTCTTTATTAATATTCAATCTCCTAAATTGTTCGTCCAAACTTTCAGAACTCATAAACAAAAATTCACTACAATTTCTACACTGTATGAACCAACTTAAGAACTAATCTTTATTAGTTTATGAGTAATGAGCAATACACTTACATTATATTTGATAAAGTTTAACACAATCACTGCTTGTTGCTGAGTTTACGCCTCCTTCTTCCTTAGACTTCTACTTCTTCTTCGCTATTACTGATAGTTTCTACGGCTGGTATGTGGTTTTGGCTTTTCCACAATTATTTGACAAATCCAAAAAATTTAAATTTTGTATATTTGTTATTTCTTTTTGTAGTTAGAGTTAATTTTAATATTGTTTAATTTATGATCATCATTTTTTGTTTGGTTGTGAGCGTTATTTTTTAATTTTGTTTGATTTTATTTGATTGTTTCTTCGTTTTTTTTTATTTTGTTTTGCCCCACGTTGGGCGCCAATTAATGAGACTTGCTTTCTGTTTGAGTGTTCATTCAAGACTGCCCAAACTTAAAGCTAAAAATTAAAACTAACAATGCTTTGATAATTAAATAATTGCAATAAACAAAACCCACAAGCATCGTATTACGTCTGGCATTTGATGGGAGAATGCTGAAGTTGCATTTCTCACAGGCGTGTGTGCTTAAAAACAAAACAATGTAATCGACCACTGTTTACTTATATGTATATATACATTTTTATACAATCCAACTCCTATATAGCCATAGGAAATTTTATTAAAATCGGGTTATTCGTTTAGAAGTTAAAAATTTATTTCCACTTTTTTTTCATTTCCCCCACTGTGCACCACCACAAGTGGTGAATGAGGGTATATATAAGTTTGTCATTCCGTGCGTAAAATTGAGAAATGTTTATCTGATACCCAATATAGTATATATATTATTGATCCTTATGAAATTCTAAGTCGATTGAGCCATGTCCGTCTGCCCGTCTGTGTAAAACACTCTTACGTCCTGTAACGGCACGTTTTTGCTCTCGGCTGGGATATACTCGCCGTTGCCAGTGGTTCGGTACAAAAATTTATTTTTGCGGGATGTGAAAGAAACAAATATAATGGGATTTCATTAAAACGTTATAATATTTATTTCCTCTTAAATTATCTCTTAAGCGACTCTTTCTAGCAGTTCGCTCTTTATCACCACAAATGTTTTGTAAACGGTATAACCACCGTACAAACAATATGTGTGGTTAGCCAACAGTGTATCAATAGGCAAGGGCACCGAAGCGGTATAACCACCAGACGCTCTAGCCTTTCAATACTCTGGGAGTGGGCTAGTGAATATCGTTAGATGGGAAAAACGAAGCGGTATAACCACCAGGAGTTCCTGCTTCACAATAGTTCACTCTTATGCGAGTCTCTCTAGTAGTTTACTATTTATCACCACAATTGTTTTGCAGGCGGTATAACCACCGTACAAACAATATGTGTGGTTAGCCAACAGTGTATCAATAGGCAAGGGCACCGAAGCGGTATAACCACCAGACGCTCTAGCCTTTCAATACTCTGGGAGTGGGCTAGTGAATATCGTTAGATGGGAAAAACGAAGCGGTATAACCACCAGGAGTTCCTGCTTCACAATAGTTCACTCTTATGCGAGTCTCTCTAGTAGTTTACTATTTATCACCACAATTGTTTTGCAGGCGGTATAACCACCGTACAAACAATATGTGTGGTTAGCCAACAGTGTATCAATAGGCAAGGGCACCGAAGCGGTATAACCACCAGACGCTCTAACTTCTTGATACTCTGGGGGTGGGCTAGTGCATATCGTTAGACGGGAAAAACGAAGCGATATAACCACCAGAAATTCCTGCTTCACAATAATTCATGCATTAAACACATTGAAGACAGCATGTTACACGACTACACGAACACAAATGCTGCTGGATGCTGTTATAGGCATGTGGCAGCTACTCAATTATTTTAAAGACGGCAGCTACAAAGCAAACAGCTGATTTATAATTCAGTGGTGTCACTTTTTTGATTTTTGTTTTTACTTAAAAAAAATAACCGCACAAAATTTCAAAGCAATTAAGACTTAAACAATTATTTTGAGTAAAAATATATTTATGGTTATAATTAATTATGTACCTGTTATTAATTTATTTCAATATGGTTATCAGAAACTTCTCCTAATTAAGTAAAAAAATATAAATTTTTTAAGCAATAATTTGATTTAAATTTTTTATTATATTAGCAACACTATTCTCTTTTGTAGTTGATAAAAATAGAAATTAGCCTAATACGGCTGCAGCGGCCAAAGTAGTCGAGTGGCCGTGTAGCTGTGCTGTCGTGAAAATAATCGTCTTCATATAAACGTGTGTATTTTATTTTTGACAGATTGCAGTTGGTAGTCTGCTGTCTTGAATGTGTTTAATGCATCACTTATAAGATTAATCCGGTGCAGGCGGTATAACCACCGTACAACGATTAGTCTTACCTGAGCGAGAACTGGGCGCAGACTGCCTTTCAACTTATGAACACAACTCGCCTTTTATACTCTTTTGTCTACAGTAGTTGTTGTCGTCTTACATTTTATCTTAGTTGTAGCAAATAGTAATATCTTAATTTTTAGAGTTGTATTTTAAGGTGCGATCTCTATCCTAATTCTAATTTTTCACACATAGACGGCGACACTTATAAACAATTCGTTAATTTAAACAATACGTTAATTTCAAACACAACTTTAATCATAAGAAAAAACAAATTCAGTTATATAAAAAAAAAATAGTTTGTATGATAAAGTCCAAAATACATAAGCAAAATTAATGAAATGTATTGAAAATCAGCAAAATCGAATTGGTAGAACCAGGGTTATGGATCAAAATAAGACAACCTCCAAAAATTTTCGTAATTTTCACGTTTTTTGTGATTTTGGTAAATTCATTGCAGAAAATACAATGAAATTTTTCACTCACTATTTATATGAAAAAAGGACAAATTCTGTCGAAAATGGTAAGAATCGGTCCATAATTTCTCCTAGCCCCCATACAAATTTCTTCCCGATATATGGTGCTATGGTATATAAATGCCCATAGAACTGCAGTATCCGTACAAAATTCAGCATAACTAAGTTTCGCGCAAAGAGAAATCGCGACACCAATTTGTTTTTGGACCGGGCACTATTTGACCATAGCTCCCATATAAAGTTCACTTCCGATAATCACCTTATTAAACATAAATTTCTAATATATATCGCTATTACGTTGAAATTCGACACGCCGAATCCCCATGTACAAAAAAATCACTGTAGCGAATTTTATGAAGATCGGACCATAATTCGTTATAGCTCCCATGTAACGATTCTTTGAAGAGTTGTTTCAATATAATTCCGAAAAGAGCTACCTTTAATAACGGCTGTGCTCGTCGGAAGCGTGAGTTTATAAAAATTCCCAACAAAAATGTAATGAATCAGTTACAGGGGATTTAAAAATTAGGTAGCTAAATATAAAGCCTGTTAAAAGAGAACGTTCCTAATATATAAAATTAACTAGACTGATAGAATTTTGTCCCACCATGCTGACAAGTTATCATAATTCCATTGTCAGCCCTTAAGAAAATTAAGTAAGGGATACCCTAACTATCCTACCCCATACTTCTTTCTTCATCTATTGTAATTAAAAAAAAATTTATTTAAGATGGTTAATAAATATCAAATATTAAGTTATGTTTATTTTTCAAAATTAAATAAATTAAAATAACAAGAAGGTAATGGACAACAAAGACTAATTTCTTTTAATTGGTCACTCTTATAATAAAAATGAATATTTTTAGAAAAAAATTTTTTTTTTTTATTCAGTTCTTTTTATTTACAATCTATCCAAAGATATTAAGTAAATTTTATAAAATAAATAATAATATTCATTGCTGAACTCCTTTGAGAACAGCAATATACCATACAGTATATAAATCTATGTAGTTATATTAAGTTGTTAGTTAAATAATATATGTACTTAATTTTATAAATATTTACAGATATTTTATTATATATACATAGTTAGTTACGAAATGGTAAATCCAATATGTGATTTCTTTTAAGTCTTCGAACTTCGTTGGTGTCATCTAGCAGCATTATGGCCAATGGATTGCTGTGATTACTCAATCTATCTAAATAATGTTCGCTATATTTCCTAATTTCGTCCTTAACCATCTTGATTGATAAATCATCATGAATTGCTTTATTTGTTATGAACCATGGGGCATTGACAATAGACCTCAATGTTTTATATTAAAACCTTTGTAGTATTTCAATGTTGGAATTACTGGCTGTTCCCCAAAGTTGTATACCGTAAGTCCAAACAGGTTTTAGCATTGCCTTGTATATTATTATTTTGTTTTCAAGACTAAGTTTCGATCTTGGTCCAAGTAACCAAAATAAGCGTTTAATTTTCGAATTTAAATGTTGTCTTTTAGCATTTATATGATTTTTCCATGTTAGTCTACGATCAATGTGCAGTCCTAAATATTTGACCGTGTCATTTTGAGGAATATGACAATTATTAAGGAATACATTTGGTCAATTTTCACGACGTAAGGTAAACGTTATATGTGCAGATTTTTCAGTGTTGACCTTTATTTTCCATTTAGTTAACCAATATCCTATTTCATCAAGTACATTTTGAAGCTGTATTGAGGCATCGTTGGGATCTGCGCTAGCGGTTAATACTGCAGTATCATCAGCGTATGTTGCAACTAAAATATTATCTATTACAGACATGTCCGATGTAAAGATTGTGTATATGATTGGTCCCAATACACTACCCTGAGGGACACCAGTTCTGATTCTGTAAATATCTGAAAACTCTGTATTGACTTTAACATAGTATTGTCTTTGCCTAAGATACGATTTTAATATTAGATAAAAATGTGGTGGGAGCAATTTTTTAAGTTTGTAGAATAATCCAGTATGCCAGACTTTGTCAAATGCTTGCAGTACATCCAAAAATACACCTGAACAATATTTTTATTTTCCAAAGAATTTCGTATAAATTGTACAATACGATGGCATTGCTCGGGTGTGTCTGAATCCGAATTGATACTCCGGTATTATTCTTCTCAGAAATATTTTTTCGAATATTTTGGAGAATGTGACTAGCAAACTTGTTGGGCGATATGATGTTACAGCATTTTCGGGCTTTCCTGGCTTTCCTGGCTTAGGTACCATTATTACTTCCGCACATTTCCATTGCGATGGAAAATGATTTAGTCTTAGAATGGAATTAAAAATAAGGGTAAGAAGTACAACAGCTTTTTTTGGGAAGACTTTAACAACTTTTCCATCAATACAGTCGTATCCTGGAGATTTTTTGCAATTTAATTTTGTTATTTCTTCCCGCACTTCCTGGGGTGAAATATGTTTTATTGGCCAATCCATTTGGCAAGGACTATCTAAAAAGTTGTCTATATCTTTTGTGTAAGAACTGTTATCTATATTGTGAGGTTGAAATGTTTTATCCAACTGTAAGGCAAATGTTTTAGCTTTGCTTTTATCTGTCCTGCACCATAAGCCATTTTCATCTTTTATAGGAATATTTTTCTTAACTGGACGTTTTAAATACTTTGTTGCATTCCACAAATAGTGTTCATCATATTTAGTAAGATTAAGATTTCTAAGAAAATTTTCAATCTGTTCATTTTTTATTTCTAGCAACCGAAGTTTAAGATCTTTTGCAGCTTTATTTAGTGCGCGTTTATCATTGGGGTTTCTGCTCATTTGCCAAATTCTTTTTATTCTTCTTTTATTTTGGATCATTCTTCTGATTTCGGCAGTAACATAAAACTGGTCTTGAACATTGTGATTTTCAGAAAATGGTGTTGATAAAAACCCAGCTTCATGAATCAAATTGCTAAAAGATTCAGACACATCGTCTAATTCAGTTGCTGATTTTATTGGTACGTTGAGGTTTACGTTTCTTTCTAACCAGGTACTAAATGAAGTTAAGTCAGTCCTATTATTAAGAATTTTATATCTTTTTGAATGACAATGTAGAAACGTGTTGAAATCAATTACAAGTGGAGAATGGTCAGAGCTTAGATCATTACAATCAGTTATTTGAAGGAGGTTACTAGGTATACCAGAATATACAGCAAAATCGAGGAAATCTGGTATTTTCGACGGATCTGTAGGCCAATATGTTGAACTGCCAGTAGATAAAACTGAAAAATTATTGCTGCTGATACATTTGTACAGCTCTCTGCCTTTTGGATTTATTAATCTCGAACCCCACCAATGATGTTTTGCGTTAAAATCACCTCCGACTATAAATCTTGGTCCAAGGCCTCTGAAGAAATCTTGAAATTCTTGGCTTTTAACTGAAAATCGTGGTGGAAAATAAATGGAGCTTATAGAAATGAAAGTTGAATCAGAAGCAATTTTTAAACATGCAGCTTGAAGCCATGGTGTTCTTATTTCATTACTTAATTTGTAATTAATTGACGTTTTTATTAATATTGCTGCTCCGCCATGTGCTCTATCATCTGGGTGATTAGCTTTTATTGTATCATAATATTTTATCTTGAAGAATGATCTGCTGGTAAAATGCGTCTCTGAGACTAGAAGAATATCAATGAAATTAGTTTTAAGAAATATTTCTATATCTTGGGCATGGTTGGAAAGCCCATTGGCATTCCATATTACAATCCTTAGATTTAGCTGCATAATTTTGTAAATGTCTGCTCTATTTGACTTTGAATTAGCATTTCGATTTTTTCAAAAGGATTGTTTATTTGGTTTTGTTGTTGTGTATTTTGTAAAACTTCAGAATAAGAAAACGTACTGTTTTGATTTGTATTAGAATTTATGTTTTGGTTTAACTGGTTTGGGTAATCTATGGTATTAAAAATATATTGGCTGTTTTTATCTCTACTGTATGTATTATTGTTTTGCAATCTTTTTTTTTAACATTTCTTTGTATACAATACAACCTTTATAATTTGATGGATGGCTTTGCAAACAGTTAACACAACGTGGGGGTGTTTCAATGTTTTTGGTACATTCAATTGTTAGGTGACCTTAACCACATTTTACACAATTTACTTGTTTACGGCAGTAAGTTTTGGTATGCCCAAACTCTTGGCACCTGTGACATTGCACAAAATCATTAGTTTTTCTTGGAGGTTCAATACTGACGATAGCGTTGTTTATGTTTTTGATATTATCGATGCTTTTGTTATTTACATCAGGTTCCAAATCAATATAAAACATTGGTAGGGGATTTTTGGTAACTTTACTATGAACATTCGTAATGTTTCTAACTTTATGACCATTTTTTTCAATATCATATTTAATATCGGTTGTGGGCGTTGAATGGTGTAAATTTTTTATGACGACTCTATACGCTCGTTCTTGCTTTAATTGGTAACAATTATTCTATATGATTTTATATTTTTAATTATTAGTCTAATTTGGCCATCTTATATGGAAATTCAGAGGAAGGAATTATTTTAGAGAAGGAGTTAATCATTGCGCTAATATCAGCAACAAATGGAATAAATATTGGCGGTGGTTTTGGTTCGTTATTATTGTTATATCATTATGCTCATCATCATCAGAGTCATTTTCAATATCTTCATTATCAAGAGTACTAAAACTATTCATATTTTTAATAACAAATGTTAAATACAAATGTTTTTGCTTGTTTCGATGTACTAGCATCGTTGTTGTTTATATTTGGAATGCAGTCATTGCTATTTGCATTCCGTGATGCACTTGCATTGTTATTGTTGGCATTAGTTAATGCAGTTGAGTTGTTTTTTTTTTTCAATATTTTGTCTTTTGTTTTTAAATATGTTTGGTGATTTAATTTGGCGACGTTTTTTTGTTGTTGGCGAAGTAACTACTTGCCAGCTTATGTCGTTATCTTCATTACTATCACCGCTTTCATCCATGATGAGGGCAGTGTAAATTGTTTGTGTTCACAAAATTTTTTGGAATATTTATTGTTCTTGTAACAAGGCAATTTTATATTTTTTAATTTTTTTATATATACAATATGAATATTTTATAATTTTGTTTTAATGTTATTTTTAAATGATTAAATATGTAATAGCCTGATTTGTCTTTTAATATTCTTCCCATGGTTTTACATTGTATGTAAACAATGTAAAATATATTTACTTATGAGAGTAATAAAAAATGGGTTGTGTCTTGGCTTATAGTACGGCAACTTTGTAAAGAACTTAAGTAAAATAAGATATGAAGGTAATCGTATTCTATGATAACCAGTTTTGTTAGTGAGGTATATTTAATTTCACCACGATAAAGCCTTTATGTACTTTAAGTGCAATAAATCGTTATTTTTACAATTTGCTCTTCAACCATTAAGACGTACATTAACTCAAATAATAATCCACGCATACAAATAATTTATAGTGAAAAGTAAAAGTTTTAAAAAATTTAAAACACATCTTAAATTTACTGTCGTGATTTATCTAAATTTTAGTGAAACTGAAGTAAATTCAAAGGTAAAATTTAGAGTGACTTTTCTTTGATAAATTCTTGTAAGTAAAACAAATTTTTTTACATAGGATCTAATAAGCTAATCTGAAGGATCACGTGATTTAAGAAAAGTCAGGTTATCTTTATCTTAATCTTGCATTGCCAGAAATTGTTTTACATACAACGAATGAAGATTTTGGGGTCATAATTGACCAAAAAAATTGTGTACACGTAGTTTTCATCACCAGTGTAACAAAAATAACCACGCATGATAGTGCGTTTTCAATTTAAAGCATAGTGACGTCACAACGCAATTGAGAAAGAATTCATTAAAATCAACTGTAAACTATAAATGCGAAAAACCAGAAATCTGTATGTATGTACGTCTACATAATTGCGTCTTCAAAATAAAGGTAACCTGAAAAAACCTATATGGCCAGCAATCAAGAATTCCATCAAGCGCTAGCTTGTATATTCATCGTTACATATATTTTCCTGCTTAAATTCCAATCAACCATCCCAGTTTATTAAAAATTCTATAGTTTGCAACTGTTTAACAAAAATCCTTAAACATTTCGCAAAACTAAACAAGTTAGAGTGCTATATTCGGCTATGCCGAATCTTAAATACAATCCACCTAAATTAGATGAAAATTATAGAAATTACATTGGTATAAACACTCTAATATCCATATTCAGTGTTTGTTATTGGGACTTAGCTCCGATTATGAAGAATGGTAGAATGGTAATGTAATACAGTAGTTTTCGCTTATAGTCTGAATTTTCCGGATGTGAGCCTTCTATATATAATCAAGAACCCATAGTCACCAAATCAACTTGAAACTTATATCTGTTACATTTTTACCGATATGAGTGTATATATGCGTTAATGTATTTTTCGGATGTGCGACTTATTTGGAAGATATAATTAAATATTTTAAAGCGATTTCTATGAATTTGAGGCCTATTTTGCTTGATAGTTTTGTCCATAACATTATTTATAAGAATTTTATGGGTATTATTGTGATTATCAGACATCGAGCTAATATGGGTGCTATGGTCAAATATGGACCGATATTCACAAAACCCAGTAGTATAATTTTTGGATACAATATATTGATCGGTATACAATTTTAGTTCGATATCCATATATTTAAAATATTTACAGAGGTTAATGTGTTTTTCGGAAGTGGCCCTTATATGGGAGCTATGACCAATTATCGGCCGATCTTCACAAAATTCAACACATCGATTTTCGTATATAATGGAAATATTTGTTTGAAATTTAAAGTAGATAGAAGCTTTTTTAAGAGATTTATTAGTATTTAAGTAATTTTCGGAAATGGACCTTATATGGGAGCTATGGTCAAATATGAACCGATTTTCACACAATCTAGTAGTTTCATTTGTGAATTAATACAACCGATCTGTGTAAAATTTTAATTCGATAACGATATTTTTCAGATATTTATGAAAATTAATGTGGTTTTTAGAAGTGGTCCTTATATGGGAGCTATAACCAATTATGGGCCGATCTTCATGAAATTCCCTACAGCGATTTTCATGTGCATGGGAATTATTCAAGTTGAATTTCAACCTGATACCGATATATATATAAGATATTTAAGTGTATTTAAATGATTTTCGGAAGTAAACTTTATATGGGGGCTATGGTCAAATAGTGCCCGATCCAAAAAAAAAATGGTGTCGCAATTTCTGTTTTCACGAAACTTAGTTGTGCTTAATTTTGTATAGATACTGCAATTCTATGGGCATTTACGTACCATAGCACCATATTTCGGGAAGAAATTTGTATGGGGGCTACGAGATACTATGGACCGATTCTTTCCATTTTCAACAGAATTTGTCCTTTTATCAGATAAATAATGTGTGCAAAATTTCATGGTATTCTCTGGAATGGATTTGCCAAAAATCAGAAAAAAACATGTGAAAATTATCTAAATTTTTGGAGGTTGTCTTACATTTTAATCCATAACCCTGGTTCTACCAACTCGATTTTGCTGATTTTCAATACCAAACTGCTTAGAAAAATTATAAACATTTTGGTATATATTTCATTAATTTTGCTTATGTATTTTGGGCGTGAGAGTGTTTTACACAGACAGACAGACAGACAGACAGACGGACAGACGGACAGACAGACGGACATTGCTCAATCGACTTAGAATTTCATAAGGATCAATAATATATATACTTTGTTGGGTCTCAGATGAATATTTCTCAATGTTACACACGGAATGACAAACGTATATATACCCTCTTTCACCACTTGTGGTGGTGGAGGGTATAAAAAACATATGAAACATAAAAAATATTTCTATCCAGTCAATTCATCCCATTCAAAATAGTCCGTAAATCTATTCAACTAAACCAAATTCCTTTTATTTTTATTAAATTTAAGTAAACTTATTTTAATAATATAGAACTCTTTTTCTTTTGGTTTCGCTTAAACACCCATAGCATAAAATAAAATTCATAGCTTACATTCAAATTCAAAACTTTTGTCCATTGCAAACTATATCATTACCTTATAATTAATTACCCTAACTTGTATGTAAAACCTAATTCCTAAACCCAAATGTAAATATTTTTATGGTACGTATACTTCAATAGTTGTGTAAAATTTATTATTAACTAGCTTGACCCGGTGCGCTTCGCTACCCCTGTCGATGTAAAAATCGGTTCAGCCGTTTAGTAATTATTGTTTAAAAACTAAAGGTACCAATTCTACCCGTTTTTCCCCTTTTTATCCCTTTCTGGTCCAAGTTTTGAAAAAAATTTATAGCCTATTGACGCTTCCAAGTAAGGATCTATCTACGTTCCAAATTTCAATAAAATCGGTTCAGCCGTTTAGGCGTGATGCTCAAACAAACAAACAAACAAACAAATAAACAAACAAACTTACAAAGACATTTATATATTTACTAGCTTGACCCGGTGCGCTTCGCTACCCCTGTCGATGTAAAAATCGGTTCAGCCGTTTAGTAATTATTGTTTAAAAACTAAAGGTATCAATTTTCCCCGTTTTTCCCCCTTTTTCCCCCTTTTTATCCCTTTCTGGTCCAAGTATTGAAAAAATTTATAGCCTATTGACGCTTCCAAGTAAGGATCTATCTACGTTCCAAATTTCAATAAAATCGGTTCAGCCGTTTAGGCGTGATGCTCAAACAAACAAACAAACAAATAAACAAACAAACTTACAAAGACATTTATATATTTATATAGATTATATATTATATAGATATAGATTAGTTTACATATACAAATCTAGAAATATGCAACAAAATAATTTTTCTCAGCCCCAATAATTTGATTAACTAGAATGCAGATGTTCGGAGAGGCCTCTACGTCATCAAACATCCAGTAATAAAAAGAAGAACAAAAGCAAAAAGTTCGACACAACAATCAATTAACAAATTGGTGAGTGAATATATATTACTTTATTGTTTGCATATTTCTCTTATTTAGATCACAACAGAAGTAACAACATTATCAATATTTTTTTATTATTTTTTTTTAAATCTTTAATGGTCACTTAAAAGAGATCAATTAAAATTCTCTTACAAAAATGTTAAAATTGATTTTGTTATAAATCATATGTTTTTGCTTCTGTTAATAATTTTAAGAGTTATTTTAATATAACTACTTTAGAATTATAAGGGAAGTAATCTTATATATCAGAATTTAAAATTGAATTAGAATTACATTTTTTTTATATATTTAAAAATCCAGAACGTTAAAACAGATTTTTTCATTTAAACCCTTGAAAAGATTGGTTTTATTTTGTTTGGTTCTAAAGATTTGTATTTATAAAAATGATAATAACTTTTATAAGTTAAGAAACTTTCAATTACAAAAATGAAGTACTCCTATTATTACCTATTTTCGTGAATAAATGTTAATATCTTAAATGAATAAGTAAACTCAAATTATTTTCTTACGGATGTGAAGTGAAGTCAGTTAGGGTAAAGCGTGTGTGGGTTTTAGTATATATTCGCTGCTAAAACAAAAGGTAGGGAGGGTAACGAAGCGCTGGCCCCAATAACATCATGGATGTAAATGTCAGTAAAACCAATAGTATTTTTTAATTTTATTGATAATCGCTTGTTATTTCTATAGTTTATTTGATTTTGATTTTTATTGTTTGTTTTCTCTAAACCACTAACCGAGGCAAGGGAGTCTTTAATATTATGTGTTAAAGTACAAACTCCGGACATGTGAGAAAGAATTATATGTGACAAGAACCCACCCCAGTAGACTGTTAGCTAGCAGTTAGAAGGCTCCCAATCGTCATTTATAGTTTTATAAAAAACATTTTTTTTCAATACAATTTATAAACACCTCACATATTTCCTAATGTCACCTTAAGACATCAATAATGTTGCTCATTGTACATTACAAATTTTGCGCTTTTTAAGCTAGAATTTAGTACAACCGTACGCGATCACAGTCGAGAAAATTAATAAGATATAATATTTAAGTATACGAATTGGCCAAAATTCAATGGTTTAGTTAAAAATTGTTATTGCAATTAATATGATGCATGTTGGGTAGTTATAAGTTTGTAAGTATATTTTTATTATTAACGTAACATGAATATAAGTAAAAGTATTTAAGTTTCCATTATTTTATAAATTATATTGAAAACAAATGAATTTCAATAATAAAATTAAAATATATTTATGTTTCGTTTTCTTTAAATAAATTTAATGTTGCGTAATATAAAAAGAGGTTGAAATACTAATGGAATAAATAATCTACCTTACGTACATTATTAGTCCATCGATGTCAGCAGGCGCCCGATGACAGAAGATTTGCGTAATAAAATATATTCAAATTTTGATTTCAATTACTAAATAAGTGTATAGTAAGTGTCAAGTTTGAGTGCGTATGCGTATGGAAATTATATTACCTAATTAATATAATCCATACGCAATGTATAATTGATGATGGTAGTTATTAAGTTAGAATTAAGTATAAGGTGACATTATTAATTTTCACGGTTTTTATATATTCAAATTCTTTAGGGTGACCATACGACAATAATATTATTTAATTTTTAAGCACAAATATAATCAACAATTTAAAATTTAATCAAAAAAAATAAGAAACTTTAGAAATTTAATAAAAAAATGCAATAATTTGAAAATTAAATGTAAAATTTTAAATATTGTACTGCGAATTTAATAAAAAAAATATGAGTTCAGCTGAAAATAAATTAACTTTGAAATAGACTGTTCACAAACTTTAAATGATTGATAAATTTAAAAACAACCCTCGTTATCAATATCAAATGTGTAAATAGTGATGATTGGATATGACACTCAAAATTTCATACACTTGGTCACTCCAATTGTAAATCACATTAACGCAAAAGAAGTGTAAATCTTGATGATGATGTAACTGGTCTTTATCCCCAGTTCTTGACCCAATCGAAATGACGATGGATTTGGGAGGGAATGGATAATAAATATTCCCTTTTAAACAAGAAGACTTGATTTTCTCCACAATAAAGATAAGTTTTAACCTCCAATGGTCAAAATCACAATTAGTTTCGATTTCTAAAACAATTTAAAATTTAACTTTATCATTGACCAATTCCAAAATCAATTTCAAATAAAGATCCTTACCAAATTAACAATGAGATTTCCTAAATTAAATTTTCTTGTAACCTTCTTGGTGTAAAATTATTTTGTGATAATGAAAATTATTCAAAACTTTTCAACAACAATTTCAAAACAAATTCACAACCTATTTAAACAAATTATTTTAAAATTTTTCCTAAATATAAGTAAACTAAACAGAAGTTTTTATACACCCAAATAAAAATGTTAATAATATAATAAATAATTTCCAATTGAGTATACAAAATCCAAAATACAAATTATTCAAAATAGTCGCTATCACACCATATAAGGACCAATTCCAAAGAACACATTAATGTTTAGTATTTATTCACAAATGATAATACTAGATTTTGTGAATATCGGCCCATAATTGACAATAGCTACCATATGGTCCATATCCGAAAATCACTAAAATACTCATAAATCTCTTACAAAACGTTCCATGAGGTTAAAATTTTAAATAAATATTTCCCATATATACGGAAATCGATGTGTTGAATTTTACGAAGATCGGCCAAAAATTGGCCATTGCTCCCATATAAGAACCAATTCCGAAAAACACATTAATCTCTATAAATATTTTAAATATATCAATATCAAACTAAAATTGTATACAGATCAATATATTGTATCCAAAAAACGTACTACTGGGTTTTTTGAATATCGGTCCATGTTTGCCATATCAGCCATATTATGTCTATTTCCGATAATCACTATAATACCCATACAACTCTTGTAAATAACCTCATTGAGATAAAAGTCAAGCAAAATAGGTCTCAAATACATAGAAATCACGTTAAAATATTTAATGACGATCGGCCCATAATAGGTTATATCTCCCATATAAATCCCACATCCATATAACTCATTTTCATATGCAAAATTGAGTCAGAACAAAAACATACTATTGAAGTTTGACTAAATATATTTGTTTACCCATTTTTATACTCTTTTTCTTCACTTTGGTGAATAAAGAAAATGTTGAGCAAATCGGTAATCCTAACCAATTATTAAGTATATAAATTCTTAAATAGCACATTTTATTCCTTTTATAAAATTATACACTCTGTACACATCAGTGTACAATTTGACACCATTCTGTGTCAATAGTGTATCAACCCCGTATGTGCACAAATCGTACAAACCGTTACAGATTTGACACCATCCGTTGTCGATTTGTCACCATGGTGTCAAAATGACCGTTGAACCGTTGTCGATTTTGCAACGTCGTTTTTCCCTCAGTGTAGGAATACGTTGTTATTTCAATTATAAATTGCTGAATTAGATAACATTTGTACACATTTGAAATAAAATATCTTCTACGTAAACCAGTTTTTCTAACAATATATAAATTACTATTACATTAAAATTTAAAAAACTTTCATAATCGAGCTATGCACCAATAACAAACACTAAATAGGGCTATTAGAGTATGTATACCAATGTATTTTCTATAATTTTCATCATATTTAGGTATACCCTCCACCTAAGTTTCAGCATAGCCGAATATAGTTCTATAACTTGTTTTTTAAATATTTCCTCAGTTGGAAATAATAATCCTTAAAGCAATGGCTAAGTTCAGTTACAAAAAAGTTAAGTAAAAAAAATAAAATTTAAAAAACCGCAATTGCAATCCCACCCTAAACGTGTAAAAAGCATACCCATTCCAAATGAACATAAAACATTTACTACAGAGAAAGCACTTGAGCTATTTTTGTATTTAAAACTCACAGCACATAAGTACATTGAACTGCGGAAACGCACAAATCAGAAAAATTGTATTAAAAATATTAAATGAAAGTAGCATTAAAAACCTTGGAAATTGTAGTCTACATTAATTTCAAAATGGGGATGCGATGGATCTTCCGGACAAAAGCAATATAAACAACGAAATGTGGAAAACTCATCAGATTCTAACCTCTTTATGATTTCTTTCGTTCCATTGAGGTCAAAAGAAATATATTTTGGATTTTGAACCTTCGACAAGTACATCCACAGAACTCGTTATATGGAAGAACGAACAAATTGTGCAGACTAATTAAGCATACTTTTAAAAGGGAAACAAAAGATTTGATAATAGAAGAAGATTCAAAAACGAGAGAACAAATTAATCTGCTGGAGCCAAGAACGTTTGATAAATTATAAAATGCTTCTTACTATGACTGACAGGCTTTTACAAAAACTAAATCTTCCTCGAGCATTATATGTAAAAAAAAACTTCAAGTCAGCTTAACCAAACTTCATCAGAGGACAAGCTTTTTGAGGAAGCTTACGAATATGGCTTATCCCCGCTTCACACAATTATTCGCTTTATGGACCATATACTTAAATCGGTCTATGATCTAGATTTTGACCCGAATGGAGAAACTGTTCGCAATAATTCTGACGGCAATACCGCCAGAAGTTTTTTTGGACCCTGAAACTGCTGCATCCATTAATGGAGTAGATTTTGACTTAATCAACAGATTTAAAATCATAGTTCAGTCATGCAATAGAAAAATGTATCCCAAAAAATTTGGTATTTATGCCAGTGCAACAGCAACAGGAGACACATGCCTTCAACATATCATGGCGAGAAAATCATTGAACACAATATGCTACTAATTGGAGATGTGTCAGAGGAAACTCAAGAAAAACGAAACAAGGACTACAGATACTTCCGCATGAACAACACATGAAAAATGTCCAGATGCAATACCAATGAAGATCTTTTGAATATTTTGCTTTGTACTTCAGATCCATATATATCCAGCATTCGTCATAAGAGGAAGTAGACAAAGAAGCAATGCAACTTCTTGAGGATGAAAATCAAGAATACTTAGGAAATCAGGAATTATTTGACAATAATATGTACTCAGAAAGGCTTTTATGTTATACAATACAATAAATACTATCATCTAATTCATAATAAAAACTTATTGTAGATTTAAAGCACAAATTAACAAACACTTTAGCTTTATAAACCTTTAATAAAAGTATTGTATTCATAAATGTTTGTTAAAGACACAATAAGTAATGTATTGTTTTTGTCTAACCTGGCAATACTTCTCAGTTATTTCCAATTTTTCGTTGTTAGTGTTGCTTGCAATTAGGATAAACTATTCGTTAATTCTCTTTTTTTCATTGTTTGTTTTTAGTAATAATATATTGTTACGAATTTGCAATAGCGATTTGAATTTAACGGTCTGTAACGACTGCCTTCAACATTCATTATGTTTATAAACACGTCCATCAGTAGAAGCTAGGGTTGCCAAATAACTAAAGTCAAATAACTGGACAATGGAAAAAATTGACCTGGATTTTGAAAAAAACAAGTGGACAATTTAAAAATGCACTTACAGTTCAAAAAAGTAAAATTTTGATTTACAGAATTTATTGTACACTTTAATTGTAAGCTAAAATTTTTGCAAACGTTTCCAAAATTTAAAATTCCCGGGGTTCCGGGATTTTCGGGAAAATTTAAATCCCGAAAATTATAAGAAAATATATATACGTATATTATATATATACATACAAAAAAATATAATTCATAAATAAATCACATTTGATTGCAATAAAATACATGCATGAGTATGCACATTATAAAGAAGAAATAACACTAAAGTATGTACAATGTACATTAGGGCTATAACCAAATTTTGGACCTAGCACTATGCGTTGGCAAATTTTGTGTTATTTACTAATAAAAAAAATGTCGGGTCATTTTGGAATAAAAACCTCACACACCAAAACGATTTTTTAAAATAAAAATTTTCTCAAATTTGTAATACTTTTTAATTTTTTTTATAGTAAAACAGCGGATTCTTTCCCATTACCTCAAATTTTGAATATAGATTCGAGCCAATTTGATTTATTTATAAAAAAAATATTTGCGATTTTTGTATAAAAAAAAAAGAAATAAATATTATCTCCAAACTTTACCGAGTTTTGTAGTAATACCGTTTTTTTAAAATAACTTTCAATGGTCTATTCGACTATGCTAGGGCCATTCTGATTTTGGTTTCGTTATTGTATCTTTTAGCATTTGAGCAATCGAAATATTTTCATTTTGTTCGAGGATTTTGTTGAACAGGATTTTAGGGCCTGGCTGTCTAAATGCGAACGAACATTTTCTTTCTTATTTTATATTTAAAACAATAAAAAAATTCAAATTTATTTGTTGTTTTCAATATAAAAAAGGAAAGAAAATGTTCGTTCGCATTTAGTGAGCCAGGCCCTTAATTGATTTTTGTTAGATAACTTATGAAACAAATTATGAAAAATTGGTTTTCAAAAGACCCACTCAAGGAGAACAAAAAAATACCGAATTCCTTAACCTAGCCTTTACACATGCAAGTACAAGTTCGAAAAACACGACACATTGATGCTTTTGCACTAACACAATCACACATGCGTGTGTAAATTTACACATGCATGAATGATTGGGTTAGTGCAAAAGTATGAATGTGTTGAGTTTTTCGAACTGTTACTTGCATGTGTCAACGCCAGGTTATTAACTATGTTGCAGCAGGCGATGAGCTTAACAACTTTGCTGAACATCACTTTGCGATATTCGGGCATGTATAAGTCAAAATGCTTGAAAAATGCTCACAAAAATTACAATTTACAAAACGGGATTTAGAAAATCCCGAAAATCCCGGGATTTAAAATTAAAAGTCCCGGGCTTCGGGATTTAAGAAATCGGGATTCCCCGTTTGGCATCTCTAACCACGATAAACAAACTTTACAACAAGCGATTTTGCCTTTTTGTAAAAACTACCTCATTACTGCTGGCCAAGAATATACTAATCGATCGATTGCTGGCAGAGAGAAAAGTCATTTTGTCGGGACATGCCGAAGAAGAATCGTATTTTTTGTACAAAATATAAATTTAATTAATAAAAAAACTTATTTTTAAACATCAAAAAAATCTTTTTTAACTGGACAAATTGTATTTTACTTGGGGGTTACACGATCAAGTTTTGCCTTTCAAGTTTTAATACACTCACACTTTTAAGAATTGAAACGAACTTGCATTCAATTTACAATCAAGAAAACAGCTGATAACATTTTTTTGAACTATTTGTACTAAAATTGTTTTCAAGTTGCGTGCAGCCTACATCACAGCATTCAAGAAAAACTTGGTCGTGTGGCTGCAGCGTTAGCTGGTAACTGGACAAGACCAAAAAATACTGGACAATCAAACCATCTGGCAACTCTAGTAGAAGCTGGGTTCTATAGTTGAAACAAAAAGTCGACTTTTCGAACTTTCGACTTTTTTCGATTTTTTAAAAGTCGAACTTTCGACTATTGGTAATTTATGAAAAATCGACTATTCGAACATTCGACCTTTTTCGACTATTTTCGACTTTCCGACTTTTTACAACTCTTTACCATTTCATGTAAAAAATACATGGTTTCTGCATTTATTGATGAGCCTTTTGGAATGCTTAGCAATAAAAATTAGGCGATAATAAATTAAATAATATTATCACTTTTGTTTCTAATAGTTAAATTTAAATTTACAAAACAGTAAACAAATCTACATTACTAATTTGGCATGTTTATTATCAAACATTTTCCTAAAAGTTTCTGTAATTCGAGCATATAAATATTTTGTGTAGAAATATAATTTTTTTTATTAACCTTTACATATTATTTATTTTTGTATGCACTAGAAGAAATCAAAGTGTACCAAATTGCAATAACATAAAATTATTATGTTATTCTGTTCATATTTTGTTTTAGTATAATGTTGCAATTATAAGTTTGTTTAACAATCTCAAAAGTCTACTTTTATCGAGTATTCCACTTTTATCGACTATTCGATTTCGAACAATCGACTTATAGAACCCTATTATCAACAATGTTCATAGCATGCGCTTATTAGCATTGTTTGTAAGAATGGCAACACTAAATGTATATGAGCTGCTAACATTAACATCGAAAGCTCTAGAATTCGAATTACGAGTTTTGATCGTTAAGAACAATCTAGGCTATTCGGATGAAGATGGCAGTGTGATAAATAGTGACTGCGGTTGCAGCAATCAACTGGATTGCCATTGTATACTTGTGCATTATAAAGTGTGTGTGTATTTCTGCGAATTGATAAACGTGTATAAAAACACTGAGTGAATATTTGAACTGTTGTTGTTGTAGATTTTAAATAAATAAAGTGTTGTTACAATTTTAAACTACTAAACGGCTTTTATTTGCAAACAAAAGTATCCGGTTCATTTAAAGTTTTACAGAAAATAAGAAAAAAATAATAAATGTATTTCTATTTTTCTGAAAGATAAAATTACGGAAAGTATTATAAAAGCAAAAAAAAAAAATATTATGCGTGGTCCAGAACCTTCCGAAGTAGACCTATTTTTAATGTAAATTTCAAATTTAGATAACATTTTCTCAAATCGCATAGCTGCTTTCCAAAAATTAAGAACTGTTTTGTATGTCCCAATATGTTTTTCAATATTGTGCAAAGGGATTTCATAGCCCCGTGCTTGTTGCCTTCAATAGATGCAAAAATCAAAAAAATCGCAATTTTGGGATTGAATTTTAGACAATTCACTAATTTCTTTTTCACTTTTGTATTTCGATCAAAAGTTTCTATATAAGTGTAATATTTCATTAAAACGATTCATAAACAAAACTTTTATTGCATTTTAAAAATAAAAATTTTCCAGAAAAATCAGCTACCATTTTTTATTCCCATATTTTGAAGAAAGTCTTCTATAATTTTTAAAAATTTTGTACATTTTTGAAAAGAGGACATAATTTCCTACATGCTGATATATAATATGTTTCTATATAAGTGTAAAATTTCATTAAAAACGATTCATAAACAAAACTTTTATTGCATTTTAACAATTAAAATTTCCAGAAAAATCAGCTACCATTTTTTATTCCCATATTTGTTAAAAAAGACTCGTAAACTGTAAGAGGTAATATAAAGCTAAAGCAATGTTTCGTCGAGTAGATTCCATGTATATAAAAAGCTTTCAAATCGGATCGCAAAAAAATTTGGCATCATTTTTAATTTTTGATATACCCGACTTTGGGGCATTGTGGCTCGGTCCACCCTCAGTGTTATAAGTCCAAATTCAAAACTTAAACTTATCAACACTTCCTCTATAGCCGTGGGAAATTTTATTAAAATCGGGCTATTCGTTAAGAAGCTACAGATTTATTTCCACTTTTTTTTTCATTTCCCCCACTGTGCTACGTGTACAGTATACAACCACGTGATGGCCATAATGTATAAGTAATGAAAATCATGTTTTTAGGTCATTTGGAATCAAAAACATCACGCACCAACACCAATTTCTAAGATAAACCAAATTTTTTTTTTCTCTGAAAAATTATATTCATAATTTCAATGTTTTTGCAAGTGTGAGGGATACTTCCCGTATTTAAAAATTATCTTTTGAAGTATGTCCGCAGTTATTCTTAAAGTAAAAAATATCGTATTTCAAAATAATTGAAAATATTTAATGACAAACTTTATTGCGTTTCGTGCGTTTATTGCAACAATACTGTGTTCAGTATATGAAAATTATCAAAATTTGCTGATTTTCAATACCAAACATTGGTATATATTTCATTAATTTCGTTTATGTATTTTTGACGTGAGAGTGTTAGCTCCCTCCGAAGCCAGGGCACGGGTCGGTTGTAATATAGTTTTTGCCCAGTCCTTGTACGCCGTCCCTGCATGGATAGTCCAGCCCCTTACGCGCATACTAGTGGGAACTATATGAACACACATATTGACAAACATAAACAGCAGGTGGTCAGCAAAAAATCAACTGTCCAACCTTCCGGTGATAGTTTGATCAAAAGCAGCGAGGTAGCTTTGGACTCGCAAAAAACCACCTAGAAGGGCTTTCGTACAAAGGAGCGCCGCCTTGTGCATTATCGATCGACTTGGATCCAAGTCGGCCGAGGCGCTTAATTGAGACTAGTTGTCGAAACTTAGCTGGGCTAAGGCCTAACTGGCTGAGCTTGACAGTTTCAATCCTCCTCCCAGCGCAGATCCAGCGGACCAAGCCGCATCTACTGGGCTTAAACGGCAACGCTCTGAGGAGGGACTGTTTCAACAGCAAAACCAACAGCCGAAGACTAAACGTCCGAAGCAAGAAGCTCGTGTGGTAAGAAGCCAATAGTGTGAGGTTGCTCGCAATCTACTGCTAAGGGCTATTATCAACAGGAGTGTAGAAGACGGTGACATCTCCCAAGAGAAATGGCTGAAAATCCGTCAGGGTATGCTGGGGGTATACTGGAAAATTCTCAAGGAGATGTAAAACTGCTATGATTGTTCAGCTCTATTGCTAAATCACCACTCTAAAGCAGCTTCGGCTGCCTTGCTCCTCAATACTGCTGAATATGGGGAGGAGATTGCGTTAGTCCAGGAGCCGTGGATTCACAATGGCGAAATACGTGGACTCAACGCCAAGGAGTACAAACTTTTGTACATAAGACACACAGGTAAAATAAGATCTTGTATTTTGGCTAAGAACCATCTTAATATCTTCATTCTTCTGACTATAGCGATGAAGATACAGTAACTGTTGCTTGAGAGACAGGTGCAGGTAAGGTGTGGCTGCTCTCAAGCCATATGGCGCTCGACCAGGTTTAATCACAAAACCTGGTATAAAATATGATGTATGCTGCAAACCAAGCCACAATTCCGGTGATAATCGGAGCGGATGCCACACAATCTGGGGTAGCTCAGACGTAAATGAACGAGGTGAGTACATTCTAGACTTCATATTAGACTTTAATCTGGTAGTTGTCAATCGAGGTTCAGAACCTACTTTCGTGGTAGCAAATAGCCAGGAAGTTCTGGATATTACGCTTGTTAGTGCAAACCACTCGCAACTCATTAGAAATTGGAAGGTTTGTTATGATTGCTCTCTCTCGGATCCTAGGTATCTGACATTCTTAATAGAATTAGTAGTTGAAAATGAAAAGCCTTTTCTAAATAGGAGGAAAACTAAATGGGATGATCATGGGTGGATCCTTTGTGGCTTACTTCCCTCATCCCTTCTGATAAGGAACACTAGGGATATTGAAAGCGCTGTGGAAAAGGTCATACTTTCTCTCAGTGAGATCCTGTCGAAAACACCAACTGTTCTGGGTTACATTCAGAAAAAGGATGGTAGGGGGACTACTGATGGACTTGATACACTAGAAGTACTAATGGACACTCATTTTCCGGGGAACTTGCTACTAGATATGGCTAGTGCATCCCAATCGAACAATCGGACAACTCCGTCAATTATAATTGACGAACATACAATAAAATGAGCCATACGGAGTTTTGACTCTTATAAGTCTCCGGGCCCGGATGTCATAATACCCGCTAATCAACAAAATAATATAGATCTAGTCACTCCTTGGCTGATAAATATTTATCATGCCTATCTCGTATGGTCGTACGTACCAAAACGGTGTACCAAATATACTGTGACATTCATTCCGAAATGAGGGAAAGCGTCACACACAAAAGAAAAAGATTTCAGACCAATAAGTCTATCATCATTTTTGCTGAAAACCCTTGAAAGAATGATAAACATCCACATACGAGCAGATCATTATCTTCCTCTCAACACGCCTACATGAAGGGAAAATCTGTAGAGACAGCACTTCACTGCTTAGTGGGATATATTGAGAAATCCCTTGAATTCGTAATTTCTCATTAGTGGCCTTTCTGGATATAGAAGGATCCTTCAATAATGTAGAAACTGCAATCAACTGTAAGGTTCATCATGAACCTTCTACGATACAGGATCACTCGTTCCGAAAAGAGAACGGCGGTGATCACCAGAATGGCCACTAGGGGTACGCCTCAAGGGGGCGTCTCACAGTGCTTTATCCCCATATAACGAATGGACAAAAGTAGACGGAGCTTTCGTGGAGATATAAAATTTGATACACAAATACCGTTTTGCATTGTTAAAGAAAATACAAATTTTCAGCAAAATCGGATGAAGGTCTTGCCTACCTGTCATATATTCTGAATATTAATTATTACTAATGACATTTATAATAGCACTGTTTACCAAATTTAGTCATACGCCTATTAAAAAAGTTTACTTTTTCAAATTGATTGAAAATATATTTTGTAAGAGGTTCAACGACCTTCAATGCACTAATATTACTCAAATGTTATAAAAACAACATCATCACTTATTATTATCAAGAACAATTATATTATAACAAAATTCCAAAATTTTAGCGTTGAAGCAGCTCATTATTTATTTTTCATTATTTTATTAATTTTTCTCAACATTAATCTTGAATTATATACTTTTATTTCATTTCTATTGAATTATTATTTAAATTTAACTTTTAACGTTTATTTTTGAATTTAACGGATTTTACCGAATACAACTCTGTCAATTCTTTACTATTACACTTTTATACAACTCAGTTCATGTTGCCTGAACATTACTTTTTATTTACAACTGTGTGTTGGAAGATAGTATATAAGCAGCGCCAGTTGTATGAATAAAATCACTTTCTGGCCTACCTAAATAAAAGCGTAAGACGGAACGTTTCTTTACGCTTAGCTTTAACGCTGAAATGTCATACCTAAATAAAAGCGCCAACGCTACGTCAAACAATAAAAACAAGGTTATCAAAAAAATTAATATAACAACCCTGACTATTTAAACAATGAAGTACATTGCAGTATTGGTGTTTCTGATTTTTGTTTCGTGATTTGTAAACTAAAATTTTATCAAAGAAACTAAATATTAAAGTTTAAAAAATGTGTTTCTTGCTTATTTGTTTCTCTTTTTGTATGTATGTGTTTACATTTGTTGTGTTTTGCAACTAACTTCACTATTAAACGCGCTGTCAAAATCGGATTTTCCAATTGCAAAGCGTTGCCGTCGCGTTATTTCGGTATGCTGCATACAAATTGTATGGGCATGAGAATTTTTGACAAGTAAAAAACGCCTTACGCTCCAATTTAGGTATGCGTGTTTGCTTTCTGCCTTCAATGAGTCAACAGCTTTGTCTAGTATTAAATTACCGGACGGGTTGAAAATTAGTTGAAGCTAGTAAGAAAAAGTAGTCTAAGTTAAATTCTTTTGTGTGTTTTTTTTCTACTGCCAGTTTTGTTCAAATGAACAATTACAATCTTAGAAATAAGATTATTTCAGCGTTATTTTTTTAAAGCGACAATTAAAATCCAGTTGCGTTATAGTAAATATTACAAACAATATTAATGAAAATTTATTAAAAATTTTAAATACATAATATGTAAAATTGATATAATTTAGATCATTTAATTTTCAATTTGAAAAATTATTAACATTTTATACTAAAATAAAGAATAATAACCATTTTTTAAAAATATTTTTTTTCAAAAAGCGGCAAAAATTCCGTTAATTTTATTTTTAATAAACAAATGGATTAACTATAAAAACAATAAAGGAATAATACTACATTTTACACTCCTTGTTTATATTTGAATTTTTTATATGCACCTTTTAAAGCTATGTAAAAACATTCTAAGAGTGAAAGAAAGAATTTTTCTTATTATTAACTGCAAATATGTAGGATTGGGACAGTTAAGGACAAGACAGACAGACAAGGGTTAATGAACAGAAACAAAGAGACGGACAAACACTCATTTATCTATGGGAGAGAATGAGCTTTAATATGTTTACATGGTGAACAACAGACAGACGGAGGAAAGTAGTTAGTTTTTAGTTCTATTGTGACGTTCGAACAAAGAGGTTCTAAAATACTAGTCTTTGACGTGTTGACTGACCGTGATGAACAAACCGGCTGTTTATTTTAATTTCTTTTAGTTTCATACTTATTTTTATTTCTACCGCCTGAGCCATTTACTTTAAATAAAATGAATTAAATTTAATATTCAAAGTGTTTTATTTAATAATAAAAAGAAGGAATCAACAAATTCCTACAAAATTGGGGGCTCGACCGGAATGGCCCAGGCGAAAAAATAAATAAGTGTGTGTGTTTTACGAACTAAATGGGTTTAGCCCAAGTGAAGAATAAGAAGCGTATTTTGTGATAAACTCGATGGGCCTACCCACCCATGCAAATTAATATACGTTGTTTGTGAAGACCTCGACCAGAATGGTCCAGGAAGAAAATAAGATGCAAAAGTGATGCAATATAAAAACGTTTAAAAAAAACAGTGTGTAAAAAACAATATTTGATGAAGAAACAACAAGAAACTGTAGCCAACTATTTTCTGTTTAAGTGATGTGCTGTACATTCATCAAAAATAAAAAAGAACAACAAATCATGCTGTATGCAGAAAAAAGAGTTGCATAAAAAGTTCTAGAAATATAGAAGTAAAAGACGTTAGAGTTATTGTGTGTGTGTGTGTAAAGAGGCAAAAACAATGTACAATACCACACAACTGTGAACAACAACAAACTATGAACTAAGCAACGAAAAGAAACATGCATTGATTTGTCTTTAAGATGAAAGAATAGTGAATGTAAAAAGACGTTACAAAAGGAAAAAAAATTGATGTAGCAACACAATTGTTTAACATTGTGAGTAAGAGCGAAGAGAGATTGTGAGACGTAAAACGAAAAGACGTTGAGAAGATAATAGTGAATAAAAAACTGATCTAGTGGTTACAACAACAGAACTACAATACAATGAGAGACATAGAATGAAACAAAATAATAAAACAACGTATTTATAAGAACAACACAGTGTGCGTATGAAAACAACCCTTATTTTGAAATCAACTGAACAAGTGCTTATGAGTGAGATGATCGGAGAATAAAGAAGCTTTTTTTTGCATTGTGAAGGAGATAAAGCGTTGTAGATGACGAAACTGGTTGCTGTAATTGCTTGAGAAGTAAATGCAGTTGCTGAGCAGTCGCTGCCGTGAAGATTTTTGTTATTGCTGTTGATGTCAACCAAGGCGTGTATTAGTAGTAATAAAGATAAAGGGTGGATAAACCGACCGTAATGTAATGTAACCTTAACGGAACGGAACAGCTGATCGTTTCTATTGTGTGTAAAATGGTTAAAGCAGTTATAGTGAAAAAATGTAACGTAACTATAACGTCTGAACCTGTTAAAAACAGAATTTCTTTACGTTTCTACGTGACATTTACTAACGGTGTTGTCAACTTGTTGATTTTAAGTCTTGTATAAAAAATAATTATTTTGCTCAGAACGCTTAAAAATATTTGCAGTGTTCTAAATACATAAATAAAAAACAAAACCTTTTAATGTTATGGTAATATTTACTTATAATACAAATTAATTCATACAAGTATTTATAAAATGTATACAAATAATCGGCGAAAGTATTTAAGTTTCAAAATATTAAATTAATATTTTCTATACACAAATTAACTATACTAAAGGCCATTATTACAACTTGCCTTTATGTTCGAAATAGTAAAAGTTAACTTTAAGCATTATATAAAAAGGTACCCTTAAAGTCAACTTTTACTATTACGAACATAAAGGCAAGTTATAATAATGGCCCTTAGTATAAAGTACAATACAATATTAATTAATTTTTAAGTTATCGGACCTTTAATAAAAAAAGTCTGTATGACAAGGTAATAAATAATATTTATAATTGTCTCCTAATGGACAATGATGATGAATACATTATGTGTAAATAAATACGGTTTATATGTAAGTACTATTACCAAACAAAGTTTAATAATTTAAATCGCAGAAAAAATTATAAAATCGCTTGAATAGTATTTAAAACAATTGTGTTGAAAACACTTTCAAACAAGCGTGAAATATTCAAGAAAAACTTAAAATTAAACAAAACGTATTAAATTTGTCTTTATTAAAATGAACGACGAACAATTGATTTTATTGGTACAGGCCAATGAAAGTTTATACAACAAATATAGTTCCGGCTATATTTTGTTATACCCTCCACCACCACAAGTGGTGAAAGAGGGTATATATACGTTTGTCATTCCGTGTGTAACATTGAGAAATATTCATCTGAGACCCAACAAAGTATATATATTATTGATCCTTATGAAATTCTAAGTCGATTGAGCAATGTCCGTCTGTCTGTCTGTGTAAAACACTCTCACGTCCAAAATACATAAGCAAAATTAATGAAATGCATACCAAAATGTTTATAATTTTTCTAAGCAGTTTGGTATTGAAAATCAGCAAAATCGAATTGGTACAACCAGGGTTATGAATCAAAATGTAAGACAACCTCCAAAAATGTTGATAATTTTCACATGATTTTTTGTGACTTTGGGTAAATTCATTCCAGAGAATACCATGAAATTTTGCACTGATTATTGATATGATAAAAGGAAAAATTCTGTTAAAAATGGAAAGAATCGGTCCATAATTTCTCGTAGCCCCCATACAAATTTCTTCCCGAAATTTGGTGCTAGGGTATATAAATGCCCATAGAATTGCAGTATCCATACAAAATTCAGCACAACTATGTTTCGTGCAAACAGAAATCGCGAGACCAATTTTTTTTTTGGATCGGGCATTATTTGACCCTAGCCCCCATGTAAAGTTTACTTCCGAAAATCATTTAAATACACTTAAATATCTTATATATATCGGTATCAGGTTGAAATTCAACTTGAATAATTCCCATGCACATGAAAATCGCTGTAGGGAATTTTATGAAGATCGGCCCATAATTGGTTATAGCTCCCATATAAGGACCCACTTCTAAAAACCACATTAATTTTCATAAATATCTGAAAAATATGGTTATCGAATTAAAATTTTACACAGATCGGTAGTATTAATTCACAAATGATACTACTAGATTGTGTGAATATCGGTTCATATTTGACCATAGCTCCCATATATGGTCCATTTCCGAAAATTACTTAAATGCCAATAAATCTCTTATAAAAGCTTGTATCTGGTTAAAATTTCAATTAAATATTTCCATTATATACGAAAATCGATGTGTTGAATTTTATGAAGATCGGCCGATAATTGGTCATAGCTCCCATATAAGGACCACTTCCGAGAAACACATCAACCTCTGTAAATATTTTAAATATATCGATATCGAAATAAAATTGTATACAGATCAATATATTGTATGCAAACATTATACTACTGGGTTTTGGGAATATCGGTCCATATTTGACCATAGCACGCATATTAGCCTCATTTCCGATAATCACAATAATACCCATAAAACTCTTGCAATTAATGTTATGGAGAAAAATATCAAGCAAAATAGGCCTCAAATACATAGAAATCACGTTAAAATATTTAATTATATCTTCCAAATAAGTCAAACATCCGAAAAATACATTAACGTATATATACAATCATATCGGTTAAAAATGTAACAGATATAAGTTTCAAGTAGATTTGGTGACTATGGGTTCTTAATTATATATAGAATGCTCACATCCGGAAAATTCATTAGAACAGAACAAAAATATACTTTTGAAGTTTGACTTAATATATTTGTTGAGCCAATCGGTAATGTTAATCAATTATTAAGTATATAAATTGTATATATATTTTAAATAAACTTTTATTTTGTTAGAAGAAGTGAAGAAAATACATCATTTGTATATATTCCAAAATGTGTATTATATCATGATTCATATATAATCCATGAAGTGGCTTAAAAAGAAATTCGGTTATAGTTCTAATTCGCTCATAGTCCAGAAAAATTGTGCAACTGTATTTGTAGACTATAAGCGAAAACTACTGTATTACATTACCATTCTACCATTCTTCATAATCGGAGCTAAGTCCCAATAACAAACATTGGATATTAGAGTGTTTAGCTAATGTAGTTTCTATAATTTTCATCTAATTTAGGTGGAGGGTATTTAAGATTCGGCATAGCCGAATATAGCACTCTAACTTGTTTTGTTTGTTTATGTCAAAAACATATGACACGTTTTTAATGTTCTATAATCGCTGTAAAGTGTTACGTTAACTCAACATTACGGTTACATTACATCAACGGTCGGCTAACCCAGCCTTAAGTGTGTATGTATGTAATTAGAATATTTTATGTGGAGAGGTTAATATTGTGAGGCTGAGTAAATTAGATGTTAATGGACGTTGAAGTTTTGAATTTTAAGTGCTTTGGACGACGCATTCATTTTTGACGTATAGACGATTTAAGGGTGGATTAGCCGACCGTAATGTAATGTAACCTTAACGGAACGGAACAGCTGATCGTTTCTATTGTGTGTAAAGTAGTTAAAGCAGTTATAGTGACAAAATGTAACGTAACTGTAACGTCTGAACCTGTTAAAAACAGAATTTATTTACGTTTCTACGTGACATTTACTAACGGTGTTGTCAACTTGTTGATTTTAAAAGTCTTGTATAAAAATACTTATTTTGCACAAAACGCTTAAAAATATTTTCAATGTTCTAAAAATGTTTTAAATATTTCAAAAAATATAAAAACATAAATAAAAAGCAAAACTTTTTAATGTTATGGTAATATTTACTTATTATACAAATTAATTCATACAAGCATTTATAAAACGTATACTAATAATCGTCGGCAATATAAAAAGGTACCCTTAAAGTTAACTTACGAACATAAAGACAAGATATAATAATGGCCAATGGTACAATATTTTTTCTTTTAAATATATTTTTAAGTTATCGGACCTTTAATAAATAAAGTCTGTATGACAAGGTAATAAATAATATTTGTAATTGCCTCCTAATGGACAATGATGATGAATACATTATGTGTAAATAAATACGGTTTATATGTAAGTACTATTACCAAACAAAGTTTAATAATCATTTTTAAAATCGCAGAAAAAAATTATAAAATCGCTTGAACAGTATTTAAAACAATTGTGTTGATAACACCTTCAAACAGCTGTTTAAATTTTGAAAATTTCAATCAGCGACAAGCGCGAAATATTAAAGAAAAACTTAAAATTAAACAAAACGTATTAAATTTATCTTTATTAAAATGAACGACGAACAATTGATTTTATTGGTACAGGACAATGAAAGTTTACACACCGGCTATATTCTATTTTGTTTGTTTATGTCAAAAACATATGACACGTTTTTAACGTTCTATAATCGCACTAAAGTCTTACGTTAAGTCAACATTACGGTTACATTACATCAACGGTCAACCAGCCTTTAGATGTTTTGAGTGCATTACCGCATTCTTTTGTGACGAATTGATGTTTATGGACTTGAGTAGTTCATTTTGGATGTTTGAGTGCTTGAGATGAATGCATTCATTTGTGACGTGTAGATGTTAGTATTTTATACTGAATATTAATTTGATGTTTTGGGCGAATTTTGTGACGTAAGAGGAAGATAGAAGACATTTGATTTAGGAATTGCATACATAGTGTGACGATAATTGGTGTTATTTGATGACGATAATTTAAGTATTTTGATTAATTAAAGTAGATGAGAATTTTGATCGGATGTTTAAATTCTTTGGAGATAATTAAATAGTCCAAGTTACTATTTTGATTGATTTTAATTAATTTGAGTACGGAGTTTGATGATTGATGTTTAGATTATTCGAGAATAATATATGAATTTATGATATTGTAATTAACTTTGACGAAATTGTTCCATCGAAATTTTATATGTGGATAATATTTTAAGTAATACTGTATTGATATTGAATATTTTATTTGTAATAATTATTTAATTTTTATAATAATATTTAATTTTATATGTATTTATGACCGAGACGAAATTTTGGGTTTGAATTTAGAGGGCTTGAGGGCCAGATTGGGTGAATTGGGACTGTCTAGGACTGGTAGTAAGAGTGTTTTACAAGATAGGCTTTTGAATCATTTTGGTTTGGATCAGGTGGATGGAAATTCTGATTATAGTGAAGCTTTTGTGGTTGCCGGTGATGTTGCGACATTACCCCATAGTAGTTTTACTTTAAGGGACGTTCAGGATTCAGTCTCAGCTTTTTCGGGCGATGGTTTGCCGGAAGTTGAACAATGGTTAGAAGAGTTCGAAGACTGTTCATGTGCTGTGAAATGGAACGACCTTCAGAAGTACATATACGCGAAACAATTGTTGAAGGGTGCTGTGAAGACTTTTGCTAGAAGCGAATCTGGTATTAAGGATTGGCGTTCCCTAAAGCAAGCATTGAAGAATGAATTTGGAAGGAAGCTGTCATCGTTGGAAGTTCATGGAATATTGAGAAATCGGAAGAAGAAGTCAGGTGAAACATTGCGCGAATATCTTTATAGTCTGCGAGAGATTGGAAATCCTATTAGATTAGACGAACAAAGTCTGATTGAATATTTCATATATGGGATAAGCGACTATAGGTCGAACAAGGCTATTTTGTACCAGTCAAGGAACTTAGACGAACTTAAGGAGAATATCGCAATTTATGAGAAGATACGAGTGTCGGAATCAAGCTCAAAAGGTGCGCGACCAAAAAGTTTTGTGAAGAAGATGCCTGAAACCAAGGATGATAGACGCTGTTATAAGTGCGGCGACAAGGGACATCTATCGAACTCGTGCACAAAGCCGCAGGTGAAATGTTTCAAGTGTCATGGCTTTGGACACAAGTCTTTTGAGTGCGGACAAGAGGTCAAGAAGGAGAGGAACGAAGATAAGAAGGGAAGTGGAGGCGGAGGCGGAGGAAATAACAAGGGCACCAATAATAATGTTCATACGTTGTCTGATGATGTTATCATCCCATCAAGGAGAATATTCAAGGACATCTCGATTTTGGATAAGACAATATCTGCTTTCGTCGATACTGGTAGCGATATTTGTGCTATTCGTTACGATACCCTATTTCTTTTAGGTGATTTTGATCTCAAACCGGATGTGAGGACTTTAGTTGGAATAGGTGGAAGGAAGATTACTACGATGGGTAGTTTTAATGTTAGGATCGGAGTGGATGAGGTGGAATTGGGGGTGACATTCCATGTTTGCAACAAGGTGATATTTTGTATTCTGTTGTTTTAGGTAATGATATTTTTGCAAACGTTGATTTGATCATTGACTCGGATGGAGCGAAATTCCGATACAGGGACAATTCTGCGGGAATTAGGGGGACTGATGGTTTGGAGAATGTTGGCTTGATAGCAGAATTACAGGGCGAGTATGCAGACATTCTTCATTCCGTATCGTTGGATTTTACGCGTGATGATCTCTTGGACATGCAACATCTGGAGGGGAACGTTCGGATGGAATTGCAAAATATGATCGAGATGTATAGACCAACCAAACCTGAAGCTTACCCTGTGAAGATGAGAATAATATTGAGTGACGAAATTCCTGTTACGCTGTGACCGAGAAGAATGCCCTACACCGATCAATTAATAGTGGACAAACAGGTAAACGAGTGGCTTAGAGAGGGTATAATCAAACCAAGTTGCTCGGAGTATGCTGCACCTGTGGTACTAGCTGCGAAGAAAGACGGTACCAAACGACTTTGCTGCGACTACCGTAAGCTGAATGAGAAGATAGTACGTGATAACTTTCCAATGGCTGTAATAGATGATGTTATTCAGGGACTACAAAGTGCAAAGGTATTCACTACGCTTGATCTTAGAAATGGATTTTTCCATGTACCGATGGAAGAAGGTTCACGGAAATATACTGCGTTTGTGACGCACAACGGCGTTTATGAATTTTTATTCGTTCCTTTTGGCATATCGAATTCTCCAGTTGTGTTTTGTAGGTATATTTCTTCGATTTTTAGGGAACTTATTAATGATGGTACGATGGTGATTTATATGGATGATCTGGTAATACCCTCGAACAGTGAAGAGGAAGGAATCGAGAAGTTAAGAAGAGTATTGAAGGTCGCGGAAACAAACGGACTGGATATAAAATGGAAGAAGTGTCAGTTCTTAAGGAAAAGGATCAATTTCTTAGGCTATATTATAGAGAATTCGACGATAAAACCTTCCGATGAGAAGACAAAGGCCGTGACAAATTTTCCCCTGCCGAAAAATCAGAAAGCTATTCAGAGATTCCTGGGACTTACGTCGTATTTTAGACGTTTTATCCCCAACTACGCAATAATAGCAAAGCCGTTGTCGGATCTTTTGCGGAGGAACGTGAAATTTAAGATGGAGGAAAATGAAATGATAGAATTTGAGCAGTTACGAAATTCGTTGGTGACCGCCCCTGTCCTTAGGTTGTTTGATCCGAAAGGCGTTACGGAAATACACACAGACGCGAGTATGCATGAATATGGAGGTGTTCTACTACAAATGGACAAGGATGATCAACAACTCCATCCAGTCGAATATATGAGCCGTAAAACGACTGCAGCTGAGCAGAAGTATCACTCATACGAGTTGGAGGTTTTGGCCGTAATAGAGGCGATGAAAAAATGGAGGATATACATTTTAGGGTTGAAAATTAAGGTGGTAACGGATTGTAATGCATTCGCGTTAACGATGAGGAAGCAAGATGTTCCCCCAAGAGTTTCACGATGGGCTCTATTTTTACAGGAGTGCGACTATCAAGTTGAGGATAGGACCGGTTCCAAAATGAAGCATGTGGATGCTTTAAGCCGTGTCACATGCCTTATGATGGAAGATTCTTTGAGACATCGTATAAGGGAAGCACAACTCAAAGACGATTGGATAAAGGCAGTACGAACAGTTTTAGAGTATGGTACGTATGAGGATTATTATTTGAAGTCTGATATAATGTACAAGGATCCTGACAAGGAATTGATCGTGGTACCAAAACTTATGGAGCAGGAGATAATACAATTTTCTCATCGTCAAGGCCATTTTGCATCTCGTAAAACGCAGGATTTAGTGGAGAAGTCATTTTACATACCTAATTTGAACGTGAAGGTAGATAGAGTGGTAGAAAGTTGTATTGAATGTATTGTTTCGGAGGCGAAAAGAGGGCATAGAGAGGGATTTCTGAATCCAATAGATAAGGCTGATAGACCTTTGGTAACGTATCATCTGGATCACGTGGGCCCAATGGAGGCCACGCAGAAGCAATATAATCACATTTTGGTCATAGTGGATGGTTTTTATACCCTCCACCACCACAAGTGGTGAAAGAGGGTATATATACGTTTGTCATTCCGTGTGTAACATTGAGAAATATTCATCTGAGACCCAACAAAGTATATATATTATTGATCCTTATGAAATTCTAAGTCGATTGAGCAATGTCCGTCTGTCTGTCCGTCTGTCTGTCTGTCTGTGTAAAACACTCTCACGCCCAAAATACATAAGCAAAATTAATGAAATATATACCAAAATGTTTATAATTTTTCTAAGCAGTTTGGTATTGAAAATCAGCAAAATCGAGTTGGTAGAACCAGGATTATGGATTAAAATGTAAGACAACCTCCAAAAATTTAGATAATATTCACATGTTTTTTTCTGATTTTTGGCAAATCCATTCCAGAGAATACCATCAAATTTTGCACACATTATTTATCTGATAAAAGGACAAATTCTGTTGAAAATGGAAAGAATCGGTCCATAGTATCTCGTAGCCCCCATACAAATTTCTTCCCGAAATATGGTGCTATGGTACGTAAATGCCCATAGAATTGCAGTATCTATACAAAATTAAGCACAACTAAGTTTCGTGAAAACAGAAATTGCGACACCATTTTTTTTTTTGGATCGGGCACTATTTGACCATAGCCCCCATATAAAGTTTACTTCCGAAAATCATTTAAATACACTTAAATATCTTATATATATCGGTATCAGGTTGAAATTCAACTTGAATAATTCCCATGCACATGAAAATCGCTGTAGGGAATTTCATGAAGATCGGCCCATAATTGGTTATAGCTCCCATATAAGGACCACTTCTAAAAACCACATTAATTTTCATAAATATCTGAAAAATATCGTTATCGAATTAAAATTTTACACAGATCGGTTGTATTAATTCACAAATGAAACTACTAGATTGTGTGAAAATCGGTTCATATTTGACCATAGCTCCCATATAAGGTCCATTTCCGAAAATTACTTAAATACTAATAAATCTCTTAAAAAAGCTTCTATCTACTTTAAATTTCAAACAAATATTTCCATTATATACGAAAATCGATGTGTTGAATTTTGTGAAGATCGGCCGATAATTGGTCATAGCTCCCATATAAGGGCCACTTCCGAAAAACACATTAACCTCTGTAAATATTTTAAATATATGGATATCGAACTAAAATTGTATACCGATCAACATATTGTATCCAAAAATTATACTACTGGGTTTTGTGAATATCGGTCCATATTTGACCATAGCACCCATATTAGCTCGATGTCTGATAATCACAATAATACCCATAAAATTCTTATAAATAATGTTATGGACAAAACTATCAAGCAAAATAGGCCTCAAATTCATAGAAATCGCTTTAAAATATTTATTTATTATATCTTCCAAATAAGTCGCACATCCGAAAAATACATTAACGCATATATACACTCATATCGGTAAAAATGTAACAGATATAAGTTTCAAGTTGATTTGGTGACTATGGGTTCTTGATTATATATAGAAGGCTCACATCCGGAAAATTCATTAGGACAGAACAAAAATATACTTTTGAAGTTTTACTAAATATATTTGTTTACCCTTTTTTATACTCTTTTAATTCACTTGTGGTGAATAATAAAAATGTTGAGCCAATCGGTAATGTTAACCAATTATTAAGTATATAAGTTGTTAAATAGTACATTTTATTCCTATTATAAAAGTATAGAATCTGTTGGAAACGGTAGGAATATGTAGTTATTTCAATTATAAATTGCTGAAGTAGATAACATTTTTATACATTTGAAATAAAATATCTTCTAAGTAAACTAGTTTTTCTAACAATATATAAAATACTACTATACAACTATGTTTTAAATAAACTTTTATTTTGTTTAAAAAAAAGTGTTTTTATTGAAGAAAGTACATAATTTGTATATAGTCCAAAATGTGTATTATATCATGATTCATATATAATCCATAAAGTGGCTTAAAAAGAAATTCGGTTATAGTCCTAATTCGCTCATAGTCCACATAAATTGTGCAACTGTATTTGTAGACTATAAGCGAAAACTACTGTATTACATTACCATTCTACCATTCTTCATAATCGGAGCTAAGTCCCAATAACAAACACTGAATATGGATATTAGAGTGTTTATACCAATGTAATTTCTATAATTTTCATCTAATTTAGGTGGAGGGTATTTAAGATTCGGCATAGCCGAATATAGCACTCTAACTTGTTCAAAGTTTGTTTGGCTGTACCCAACCAAAAGCACTGGAACTAATGAGGTTGTAGATCGTTTAAGGAAGCAGTCAGCAGTGTTTGGTAACCCAGCAAGGATGATAACAGACAGAGGCACAGCATTTACCTCGAACCAGTTTAAGGAGTACTGTGAATCGGAAAATATACAACATCTTTTGATCGCTACAGGAGAGCCACGAGGTAACGGGCAAGTCGAAAGGATGCATCGTGTGATAATACCGATGTTGACGAAGCTCTGTGTGGAAAAGCCTGCTAATTGGTACAAGCATGTTGATCATGTGCAACGCATAATAAATAGTACACCGCCAAGAAGTACTGGAATTGCTCCGTTCAAACTATTAACTGGTTTGGATATGAGGATTGGTGAATTCCCCGATTTAAGGAACTTATTGGATGAGCTGTCCCTACGGGAATATGATGAAGAGCGTGATCAGTTAAGAGAGGAAGCTAGATCGAATATATTGCGCATCCAACAGGAGAATAAGAGAACTTTTGACAGGAAAAGGGTTCCTGGAACAGCGTATGAGGTCAACGAATTAGTCGCCATTAAGCGAACACAATTTGGTTCGGAAATGAAGTTGAGACCGAAGTTTCTTGGTCCCTATAGGGTAGTGAAGGAGCTCGATCATGGTCGGTATGAGGTTGAGAAGGTGGGAGATTCGGAGGGAAATAGGAAGTGTACGACTGTGTCCGAGTACATGAAGAGGTGGGGACAACATTCGGGACGAATGTTAGGTCAGGAATGGCCGGATGTAGGATTGGGACAGTTAAGGACAAGACAGACAGGCAAGGGTTAATGAACAGAAACAAAGAGACGGACAAACACTCATTTATCTATGGGAGAGAATGAGCTTTAATATGTTTACATGGTGAACAACAGACAGACGGAGGAAAGTAGTTAGTTTTTAGTTCTATTGTGACGTTCGAACAAAGAGGTTCTAAAATACTAGTCTTTGACTTGTTGACTGACCGTGATGAACAAACGCGGCTGTTTATTTTAATTTCTTTTAGTTTCATACTTATTTTTATTTCTACCGCCTAAGCCATTTACTTTAAATAAAATGAATTAAATTTAATATTCAAAGTGTTTTATTTAATAATAAAAAGAAGGAATCAACAAATTCCTACATATATAGTTATTTAAAATATTAAACCAAAAAACTTTTTTACAAAAACCTAAATTTTAATAATATTTTTTTGTAAATCTATCTTCAAAAGCACTTTCGTTTCCCTGAAAAATTTTCTGATTTTAGAGCCTTTTCTCAGTAACAAATATAGTCATATCAATATAATTTTTGGATATGTATATTAGATGTATACTTAGCTTTCAAATTATATATATTTTATTAAAATTTGGAAGATTAGATGGAATTTATTTTCGACTTTTGTCTATAAAACAGAGTACTGTGCGTCTTGTCGCCACTCCTCAGGAAACTGGTCATAAATTGTCTGCTCAGAAAACTGGATCTCATGGGTTATAAAACTGTAGCCTACGCGGATGACGTCGCAGTGACAGTCTCTGGGAAGCACTTCGGCACGATATCACAACGCCTGGAATATGCACTCAGTGTACTAAGTCGGTGGAGTACAGACAGTGGATTGAGTGTTAACCCAAGCAAAACCGAACTTGTACTGTTAACAGGGAAGTACAATATTCCTCATTTCTCGCTTAACCGATTAAATGGTATTGAACTAACACTATCGGATAATGCAAAACTCTTAGGAGTTATTCTGAATAGTAAACTATCCTGGAAACCCAATACCCTTTCAAAGACGTAAAAAGCCTTGACGGCTATGTATGTCTGTAAGAAGGGGATAGGTATGATACCTGTGGAAGATGCTCCATACGGTCACGCTAGCATGATAGGTAGTATTCAGACTCTTCCGGATAATATCGATTACTGCATTTCTGGGCCCTTCTTGGCAAGAAATTTCGGTTTTTCAATTCCGTATAATACGGAAGCAATGGACGGACATTTACTTGACACAACGCTTGTGGGCATTAATGCCTTTATAAGGAGTAGTAATTGGTTAAAAAGACCAGACATGGGAATATGTCTAGAGTAACGTAATAACCGCTATCTTATGGATACGCAATTTTTGAAAATTTCCTTCCCCCTATCTTCGAACATCTACTTCTTAACTTTTCAATCTTCCCCTTCTCTCTTTTCAGTTTAATCTGTCCCTCTTTCTATCTTTCTACTTTCAGGTAACACAAAGGGACCATTGCTTGGATCCAAGTGAGCTGTTCTTCTATTCTTCAATTTCGCGGCTGCCTGGAAACTTACTTTCTAAGTAGTAGAGTCTAAAAAATTAAAATAAACAAATAAACTGATACTTTTTCTCAATTTGCCCATTTTTTATTGCATGTTTATTTTTTGAAAAACAGAAATCAATATTGTATTACTGTCTGAAAAAAAATTATTTGACGCACAATAAAATAACTAAGCAGTGGTGTAGTGAGTACAACAGTTTACTAGCAGTCCGATAGTTGTTGGTTCGACTCGTTGCTGCGACTTACTTTTTTTATTTTTTGTGTGTAAATAAATAATTCTATAAATAACTCTAATAACAAAGCAGCTTATTTCCGGCCAAAATATAAAGTATTGCTTTTGGGATATCGCGAACAAAATTAAGTACTTCTCCAGTCGAAAAATATGTAGTCTAATCGTCAAATTCCCCTTATTTTTCGGCTTATTTGTAAGTAAAGTTTTTGCTGGGGTATAAAAAAGTACCATAAAGTCTTCCGCTTGGATTCTTATTCACTTAGAATCATATATGCTTAATTTAATATTATAGTTCAGTTCTCACATTTTGGTACCTAAATTTTATCTTATAATCCTTACTCTAACTTCACTCAGATATATATCAGCTAACTTTAAAAAATACCATTAGGGGAAAAGTTCCAATTTTAATTTCCTTCTTGAAAACCCCTCAAGTTTGAAATTTAAAAATTACTTCATTTTGCCAAAAATGTGTGTGGTACAGACTTGTATGAAACGATTAAAATCTGTGTTAATGTGCTCAAGAAAAAATATGTTTTAAAAAAGTACCAAACTGTTTACCCGGAATTGAACCAATATACACCTTGGCACTGGAGTTCCAAATAACACTCAGTTAAATTTTGTATGAATCCAGAAACAAATGTTAAAAAAAATATTAAAATTGTCTTAATAATTTTAAATAAATTGTATTTACCCCCTTTTTGGTACCTATTTTTATCCCCATTGCGGTGGTAAAATTTTATTCAAAAAAATGTCTGTATCGTCAGAGATACTCAGACTCATACCGAGCAAAAACTTCGCTTACAAAGCTACTAGTAATGTCTTTTTTGATAACTTACTTTCTAAGTTGTAATGCTAAAATACTAAATAAACAAACAAAAAAAATTTTTACTATTCTCAATTTGCTAATTTTTTTTACTGCATGTTTATAAAAAAAAAAAAACTGTGTGAAAACCAGAGTTTAAAATTACTACTATATTAGTCAAAAAATTGCAAAATATTTCATAATTTTAAATGAAAACTACAACAAATATTTAACAAAATAATATTTCCTCACATACATACTAAAAATATAAATACTATTTACGAATTCCATATATGCACAAGCTTCATAATAGAAATATTTGTCGCAGTTTTTTCAAAAATATTTTGCCTTACAAAATATTTTACGTTGCAGCTAGAAGACAAAATGAAAATTTTTCATTTCTAAAACATTTGCTGCCCAAATATATTTGGGGCATTTCACGTCAAGTGAACCAACTTTTGAAATCGATGTCTTCCGATCGGGATGCACCAATGTTAGTTCTATTGGATAGTAATTCGGACACAATTTTTCAACAAGATCAGTCAAGAACTCTCTGAGTTATAGGAGGTCAAAATTTGACATTTTGGCCAAACAGGTGTTTTTTCTTATCCATATAACTTATTACCTATTGTTCTTAGCAAAATGTGTCCCAAATAGTTTAGATAGCTATTTATGCAATCTTCCGAAAAAAAATTTAAAAAAATTAATAAAATATTTTTGACTTTTTTTTTAAAAAATCAAAAACATTTTTGACTTTTTTTCAAAATGGGCCCTTTTTATTTATTTTTTTTAAGAAAGCTTAGGTCTTTTCCTAAGCGACCTATATGGTCGCTTAGTGGGATGCGAGTGGGATATCTATCAAAAAAAAATATTTTGTAACTCAAGATATAAAATTTTTGACTTTTTTTTTGCAAAATCAAAAACTTTGTTGACTTTTTTTAAAAAAATGGACCCATTTTTAATTTTTTTTTTTTTGCTCAGAAGAAAGCTTATGTGTTTTCCTTTAACACCTTTTTTGTCGCTTAGTGGGATGCGAGTGGGATATCTATCAAAAAAATGTTTTGTAACTCAAGACATAAAATTTATTACTTTTTTTTTGCAAAATCAAAAACTTTTTTGACTTTTTTTTCCAAAATGGACCCTTTTTTTATTTATTTTTTTTTCTCAAAAAAAAGCTTAGGTCGTTTCCTTTAAAATCTTTTTGGTCGCTTAGTGGGATGCGAGTGGGATATCTATCAAAATAAATATTTTGTAACTCAAGACAAAGGTTTCTAAATTTTTAGCATATGCACTATTTTGATTTTTTTCGTATTTGTGTGTAAACCTTAAAAATTAAACTTACGCAGAGAAACTAGACACATTAGCCTTTCCGATGGTATGTAACATACCTAACTAAAATTTCATAGCCTCGATACTGTAATACCCATAATATGTTAACCTCAGGAATAAAAATCACTTATTATACCCTACACCACCATAGTGGCGAGGGTATATCGGATTTGTGCAGATGTTTGTAACGTCCAAAAATATTAGTCTAGTCTACCTTAAATTATACCGATCGACTCAGAATAGCTTTCTGAGTCGATTAAACGATGTCCGTCCGTCCGTCTGGCTGGCTGGTTGTCCATGTAAACCTTGTGCGCAGAGTACAGGTCGCAATTTTGAAGATATTTCGATAAAATTTGGTACATATAATTTATTCGGCCCAAGGACCAAGCCAATTGAAACTGGCTGAAATCGGTCCATTATTTTACCTAGCCCCCATACAAATGTCCTCCCGAAAGTGGACTTTATCGGTTACAAATATTCAATTTATATAGGTATCTACACAAGTTTTTCTCCAAATAAGTTTTATATATACGGAATTCATGTCACCAAATTTTATTATGATCCGTCCATAATTAGTCATAGCTCCCATATAAGGCCTGCTTCCGATAATCAGTTTAACGAGCATAAATCTCCTAAAAATGTTGATATACACATAAAATGCAACATAAATGACTTTTATATAGACATTAATCACACCACCTAATTTCATGGTGATCGGTCCATAATTTGACATAGCTCCCATATAAGGCCCACTTCCGAAAATCAATCACGAATATAAATTATTGAGCTGAAAACTACCTATAGGATTGACTAAAAAAGCCGCAAGATACAAAACTCAGACAAATTTTGGGGGTGGAAAATTAATAGCGGTCGGCCTCACATTGCACCCCTCCAGTGGCTATTATCGGTCAGTTGTGGTGGTTTTATTTTTAAGGTTTTAGAAACACTTACACACAAATATGAAAAAAATCAATTTAAAAACCTTTGTCTTGAGTTACAAAACATTTATTTTGATAGATATCCCACTCGCATCCCACTAAGCGACCAAAAGGGTTTTAAAGGAAAAGACCTAAGCTTTCTTTTGAGAAAAAAAAAATAAATAAAAAAAGGGTCTATTTTGGAAAAAAAAGTCAAAAAAGTTTTTGATTTTGCAAAAAAAAAGTTCAAAATGTTATGTCTTGAGTTGCAAAACATTTTTTTGATAGATATCCCACTCGCATCCCACTAAGCGACAAAAAAGGTGTTAAAGGAAAACACATAAGCTTTCTTCTGAGCAAAAAAAAAATAATATAAAATGGGTCCATTTTTTTAAAAAAAGTCAACAAAGTTTTTGATTTTGCAAAAAAAAGTCAAAAATTTTATATCTTGAGTTACAAAATATTTTTTTTTGATAGATATCCCACTCGCATCCCACTAAGCGACCATATAGGTCGCTTAGGAAAAGACCTAAGCTTTCTTAAAAAAAATAAAAAAAATAAATAAAAAGGGCCCATTTTGAAAAAAAAGTCAAAAATGTTTTTGATTTTTTAAAAAAAAAGTCAAAAATATTTTATTAATTTTTTTTAATTTTTTTTTTCGGAAGATTGCTAAATAGCTATCTAAACTATTTGGGACACATTTTGCTAAGAACAATAGGTAATAAGTTATATGGATAAGAAAAAACACCTGTTTGGCCAAAATGTCAAATTTTGACCTCCTATAACTCAGAGAGTTCTTGACCGATCTTGTTGAAAAATTGTGTCCGAATTACTATCCAATAGAACTAACATTGGTGCACATTTCATCCCGATCGGAAGACATCGATTTCAAAAGTTGGTTCACTTAACGTGAAATGCCCCATTTATATATTTGGTTAGCAAAAACAAATATATTGCTTGTGTATAATATACAAAAAATTTACTACAAAAACATCAAACATGCAAACAAATTGCAGCGTGAAAACCATAAACTGCAAACGATATGCGCAGTAAAAAATTCAAAGAATGGAAATATGCCAAACCATACGAAGTTGAAAAATGTAAAATACGAAATTGTGCGAAGTTAAAAATGTTTAAAACGAAAATGTGCATTTATAAAATATTTCCCCCACATATATGGAAATATTTTGCCGCATATAGTCACTGAGTAGAAAAATGTGAAAAAAACTATGAACAACAAGTGTGCGTTGATTTGGGTGTCCAAAATAAAAATTTATATTGAATCGTGTGTTTAAGAATTTAAGTGCAATAAAATAGAAGCTTTATTTTTGAGGTATGTAATTGTATTATGAAAGATAGGAATGCAGTGAAAATATATTAAATAAGATTCTGGGAAAAGGATAGCGGACGATATTATTTTATTGAATTTTTTGATTTAATGATTTTTGTAATACGAATTCAAATGTATTCCTGCTGCTTGTAATAGGAGTCCAGAAAAATTAGTAACATAAAATTTTGTATGTAAAGTGGATAAAAAAGGATAGATAATGCAACAACAAAATGTAACAACAGACAAGCAAAAAAGCCAATGAATACAATCTAATAAAAAATAACAAGATCTACAAAAAAAATAGTATGTTGCATAAAAATGTAATGTAGATAGATAGATTACTTTTTGTTTTTACACTCAAATGTATCCTTTCGTAAAATTTGAAACAGGAGAACAAACAAATAAATAAGCAGCATAGAAAATAATTGTGCAAGAACAATTTGATGTGTAAGATATAAATGCAAAAAAGGCACAGGCATGAATACAACAGGAGCAAAAGGAAATTAACTGCAAAAACAACAACTTTTACACACATGTGTTCTGTAACTGCATAATGAAACAACAATTTTTGCAAAAAACACAAACAAATACATAAGTAGGTTCAATGATGATCCTTAGCGATAATGATCGACTTTGTTTATGTTTTTAAATCCACATTCATATATGTATATCCATTCGTAATATTTCTTACAGGAGAACAAAAAACAGATAAGCAACAGAGAACAAATTATGCAATGAAGGCACATCAAATTTTTTTACATAGGCACGAGTGTAGCAGGAGAAAAGGAAATACAACAACAACTATTTATACCCTCAAGTAATTGTAATGTGTGTCCTCTAGGTGCAAAAAACAACAACAACTCATGCAAAAAACAGAAACAAATACAAAGTAAAGGAATTTCTAAACATATTGAGGAGTAGAGTAGGAACCGTTGCATTTTGTTGTTTCTTTACTGTTGTATAATGTATAAAATTCAAAAGTCAACAACAACTTGTGCAATCTGAAATGCAAATGAGTATGATTGGCTGAGCGTTTGTAACAGGAGTGAAAAAAATTTATAGAATGCTGAAAAAAATATAATTATACAATGAAGAACCTGTGGTATGTACTTGTGTTGTGAAAGATAGGAATGCAGTGATATTACATTAAAGAGGATTATGGGCAAAGGATAGCGGATGTTGTTATTGTATTGTTTGTGTAGAACTGATTTTTTTCAGTACCGTTACAGATCATTTTTTATTACGCATTTTGGCTTATTTTTAGCTCAAGGAATTTTTGTCATGTGCACTGAATTGTTGTTTTTTGTAAAGGATTTTTGTGCGTATTTGTTTTTTATTAAAATAAACGGTATTATTTTTTTTTTTGGTACACTTGTTATTGTGTCCGTTATTTTTTTCGCGAATATTTGTAATAAGGATGTTATGAATAAATCATACTCATTTGCATTTGAGATTGCACAAGTTGTTGTTGATTTTCTACATTAACAATAAAAAAACAACAAAATGCAATTAATTGCAACGGTTCCTGCTCTACTCCTCCATATTTCTAGAAATTCCTTTACTATGCATTTGTTTTTTTTTTTCACGAGTTGTTTTTGCTTTTTGCAGCTAAAGGACACACATACAACAGTTGTATAATTTGTTCTCTGTTGCTTATTTGTTTTATTGTTCTCCTGTTACAAATATTACGAATGGATACATATGAATGTGCATTTAAAAACACAAAGTCGATCTTTCAGAATACAAGTCATACATAATTATGTATGTACATATAGTAAAATTTTCTTCATAGCATAATTATATATTCTGGACCTTAAATTTCTATCATTCCTCTTTATTCTTTTTTCTCCTGCTACACTCACGATCATCATTGAACCTATTTATGTGTTTGTTTATGGTTTTTGCGTAAATTGTTGTTGCATTATGCAGTTACAGAACACATGTACACACATACAGCAGTTTTATACAGTTAATTTCCTTTTGCTCCTGTTGTACTCATGCCTGTGCCTTTTTTGCATTTATATCTTACACATCAAATTGTTCTTGCACAACTATTTTCTATGCTGCTTATTTATTTGTTTGTTCTCCTGTTACAAATTTTACGAAAGGATACATTTGAGTGTACAAACAAAAAGTAATCTATCTATCTACATTGCATTTTTATGCAACATACTATTTTTTTTTTGTAGATTCTGTTATTTTTTATTAGATTGTATTCATTGGCTGTTTTGCTTGTCTGTTGTTACATTTTGTTGTTGCATTATCTATCCTTTTTTTAGCCACTTTACATTCAAAATTTTATGTTACTAATTTTTCTGGACTCCTATTACAAGCAGCAGGAATACATTTGAATTCGTATTACAAAAATCATTTAATCAAAAAATTCAATAAAATAATATCGTCCGCTATCCTTTGCCCAGAATCTTATTTAATATATTTTCACTGCAGTCCTATCTTTCATAATACAATTACATACCTCAAAAAATAAAGCTTCTATTTTATTGCACACTTGTTGTTCATAGTTTTTTTCACATTTTTCTACACAGTGACTATATGCGGCAAAATATTTCCATATAAATGGGGGAAATATTTTATAAATGCACATTTTCGTTTTAAACATTTTTAACTTCGCACAATTTCGTATTTTACATTTTTCAACTTCGTATGGTTTGGCAGTCTATATTTAGCATCTTCCATATTTCCATTCTTTGAATTTTTTACTGCGCATATCGTTTGCAGTTTATGGTTTTCACGCTGCAATTTGTTTGCATGTTTGATGTTTTTATAGTAAATTTTATAGTTAGTATATTTTCAGTATATGTGGACATTAATATGAAAACGATTCATATTTATTGCGTAGTCGGTAGTCAAATGTAAAAATCGTTTAACTAAATATTAAACCCTGGGTAAAACAACGGAAAATTAAAGTCAACGAGCAAAAATGTACACATATAACATATACATATTCATATAAATAACCAAACAATAATTCAAAATCGGAAGTTAAATACCTCGGAATACATCTCGATCGACGCCTTACATGAAAAAGTCATATAGATGCAAAGTTGACTCAAATGAAATTGAAATCAATTCAAATTAATTGGCAGAAACTCTACGCTTACTTTAGATTGGAAACTTCTACTTTATAACATGATCATAAAACCGATTTGCTGTTACGGCATGCAGCAATACTTATTGTTAGTTCATTAAGTAATGAAGATACAATAAATAAATGAAAATTAAAAAAAAAAAATTTTTCCTAATATTCAAATTTTGATTTTAGTTTCAGAAACTCAATAAATATCTAATATGTAATAAAATCTTTATTTATGCACAAAACTCAATGATAATTGCAAAGTTTTTTACATCTGCCATTCTAACTAACAAAGTGTTATAAAACTTGTTAAAATGAATCCCGAAATTCCTGAAAAATGGAGCGAAAATCCCAAAAATAGTATGTTTTTCAATATTACCCATTAGGGATATAACTATTGAAATTTTTCATTAAATATTTTTGAAATACAATATATTTTATTAATAACAGCGGACATACTTCAAAAGATAGTTTTTAAATACGGGAAGTATCCTTCACACTTACATATCTCAATTTAATTAAAATGTGGTGAATCATAAACTGGTAGGGGTGTTCCGGAAAATTCTAAAAGAGAACCTTCTAAAAGGGACTTCTGTAGCAGCCTGGAAGGATCCTCTGAGACTAACCGATTATGTAAAATTCTATCAACCTCACCGGTTGTACCAAGCTATATTCAGAGACACTCTGGTAGATGGAATCCCAGCCTGCTTCCCAGTCGACGATGATACTGTGAATTATTATGTTGCTCCGTGTGATAACTCTGTTCCAGTGAACAGGAAAAGAATCCAGTGGTCAATCAAAAGCTTCTGCCCGTTTAAATCCCCTGGGCCGGATGGCATCATGGCTCATTAAAATATACACATCGTGTATCAGATGGACCTATATTCCTATATGGTGGACGAGGTGTAGAGTAGTCTTCATTCCTAATGGATGTAAGGCGACTCATACCAAATCCAAGGATTACAAACCAATTAGTCTTGCATCCTTTTTGCTGAAACCTCTAGAAAAGGTAATTGACGTATTCTTGAGAATGACCATTTCGACGAAACTCATCTCTAAATCCCAACATGCCTACACCAAGTGCAGATCTGCGGATACAGCTCTACATTCATTAGTTGGCTCCGTTGAAGAGTCGCTATCGCATAAAGAGTATTCACTTGTTGTTTCTGGATAAAATATCCAGTTATATGGAATAGGCGTTAAGTACACTGAGTGAGTGGAGTATATCGAGTGGACTTAGTGTGAACCCCCGAAAAACGGAATTGGATTTTTTCACTCGGAGGTATAAGATCGATGACTTTAGACCACCTAGACTGAATGGAATCAGTCTTGAGATCAGGGATAATGCAAAGTATCTTGGCATCATTCTGGAAAAGAGACAGAAGAGGATTAATAAGGCCTATGTGGCCATCTACTCCTGCAAAAAGGCAATTGGTACTAACTGGGGTATTATGCCGAAAGGTATCAATTGGATCTTCAAAGCAGTTGTTAAACCCATCTTGTTCTATGGAGTGTTGGTATGGTAGCATGGTTTGGATAATGCTACTCACCGGAAGGCCGTCGAACGGGTACTACGGACTGACGCGATACTGATTACAGGCGCTATAAGGTCTACTTCCTCTAAAGCACTTTTTACTATTTTAAACTGGTTACCAGTGGATTTGATGGTGATACAAATGGCTCTCAACTCTGCTGTGAGGCCAAATGCTGGATGTTCGTGGTCTGGTAAGGACCTTGGATATTCTAGGATACTGAATTACTATGGGCACATACATGGTAATGTTGATTATTGCATCGCAAAACCTTTTTTCGATAAGCATTTTCATATTATGATCCCGAATAGGGATTTATGGAAGAGCGGACTCTTCCCCCCTGATGATGTCATAAGGATATACACTGATGGCTCTAATAGGGAAAATTGGGTCGGTGGAGGTTTCTATATTGAAATTTTTGGGATAAAATCCTACTTTAGGCTACCTTACTTCAGTACTGCTCTTCAGGCGGAAATTACTGCCATTAAACGTGTATCCAACTGGCTGAAGTATTATCGAATATCTGCTGATATATGTATATTTACTGACAGCAACTGGTATCCCTAAATGAGATACCGAGACATTCTAGAATAATACTTATATGGGTCTCTGAACACGACGGAAAACAGGGTAATTGTATAGCAGATGAATTGGCCAAAAAGGGTGCGATGATGAATGAGGAGGCGATCGACCCATTTTCTGGTTTTTTCCTTGTTAAATGCTAGATGGCTGTTCAGCAGAAACTATGAGACTACACAAAACAGGTGGACTAGTGATCCTTCCTGTGCTACAGCGAGGTCGACTTGGCTCGTATATGATGCCAGCAGGACGAATCTACTTATAGATTACCGTCTTGAGCAAATAAGGCTAATTGTCTCCTTTATTACAGGACACTGTTTAGTTTGGGGCACACGCTAGAAGAATTGGCCTACGGTACAATAATTACTGTAGAAGCTGCCATAATGAAGAAGAGAAAGAGACTGCGTATTACCTTTTCTGCCAATGCCCGGCTCTGGCAAAACTGAGGGAACGCATCCTCGGATTTCCATTCCTATCATGCTTGGATGAACTATCAACGATGAATCTTAGAGGAATCTACTCCCTCATCCGGGAATCTGGCTAGTTTAACCTGGAGGCAACGGAAGTATTGTAAATAACCTGGTGTCTATCCCTTGGGTATCACAATGGGTTCAGATTTGATTTGACCCAAGTGGGCTGCTTGAGGAGCGGCTGCCCATGGAACCTAACCTATTCACATTTATGTGATGCTTTTTATGCATTATTAAACTCTCGAGCATATATTTACGAAACCGAGCACAGTTCCAGTCAAAATATTTTTGTTTCGGTTCAAAACCGTTTTTATTTCTTTTAGTAGGAGATCATCCACCGATATATTTGATTGCAGATCTATATTTTGAGCGCCATAACTCACTAATGTGCGATAAACCATGCATTATTTTGTAATGAGTGGTGGTTACCCAGCACATTATTTTTTTTATTTACTAGAATAGGTACTTATTTTTGTACTGGTTGGTAATGAACTTTTGCATTTAGCACAGCTATCTAGTGTGTTTGACTGAAAAACGAGACATTTGCGGTTCTACACCAGTCAGTGCCATTAATTTTTTTCGTTCAGACTATATTAATTTATATGCTAATGTTAAAACCATGGCAGAACTAGCAAGGTACAATTATAATGTCAAACAAAAGAATGCGAAAAAATATAAAAAGAAAATGTGTAAAAAATAATTGAATTTAAATTTTTGTTACAAAAAAAATCAATTTACTAAGAATGAAAGAAAAAATATATTTTTATTGTGAAATAAGTGTGTATAATTTCAGTTAAATCGTTACAAATTTATAAAATATCGCGGTAACAAATTAAAAAAAGTTTAGTGATTAAATACATGGTTTGACGTTTTAGGGGTGAACATTGGAAGCTCTCTCTAATAATTGTACCTGGTAACTGATTGTACCATGGTTAAAACCAAGGTATATTAATTTATAAGGTAGTGTCATCGGCGAATTCAGAATACCGAGCGAATTGATTATATTTTTTTTATATGTAGTTTGACATTGTGCCTGCATTTGAAGGCGAATTGGCTGTCAGGAAAAATATCAAAAACAGCTGACAAATAAATCAAAGCGAATTTTTGTTAAACAAAAAATGTTTATAAATTTGAATCTGTTTGTAATTTAATTTATGTTTTTAAAAATAAAACTAATTTCGTGTAGTATTATTATTGGTTTTAAAACATAAACGAATTTAACAGCAAAACAAAGTTTGACATTTACAAAATGTAAACAAAGTTTGACATTTATACTGCACCACGGCGAAAAATGAACATAGTAGCAAAAAACGATCAGCTGGTCTGATAACACTACCTTATAATTAATATACCTTGGTTAAAACCATTGTTAACTTACAATAAAATTACTCGTACATGTAGCAGTGAGTTAGCAGTTTGACTAGCAAACACAAGCTAATAATGTGTCGGTTCGATTCCCACACGAGGCAACATTATTTTTTTCTTAGCTACATATTTTTGTTGTGAATGTAGCTGAATGTAAGTACATTTATAAGTATGACCTATGCATTTGAAATCTCGAACAAAAATAACTAGTTATTCAGTCAAATAATAAGTAGTTTTCAGTTTGCTCCAATATTACTTGCTGGCTTACTAAGTAAATAAAGTTTTTGCGGGTCACTTTCCATCGCTATGGAAATGTGCAGAAATTGTTATGGTGCTAAAACCAAATAAACCTGAGAATTTTATAAATTTTTATAGGCCAATTAGCTTGCTATGTTCTCTTTCTAAAATATTTGAAAACCTTTTTTAAAAGATACCAAACAATATTGGATAATAAAAAAAATAATACCTGAATATCAGTTTGGTTTTCGTCAAAAACACGGAAGGCCTGGACAGTGTCATCGTATTGTTAAAGTTATAAGAAATGCTCTAGAAAGAAAGCAATACTGCTCAGCGATATTTTTGGATGTTAAAAAAGCATTTAACAGAGTATGACACCCGGGTCTCCTGAACAAATTTAAATATATTCTTCTAGTTCCATTTTATTTTGTTCCTATGTCACACATAAAATATCGTAAATTTTATGTTAAAATAAACGACCGTTTTTCTGAAATTTCTGATAAATTAACACAAAATAAACTACGTAAATGTCAGCAAATTTGCTGAAGCTGGATATCAAAGGTTTAATATTGCACTCAAACTTACATTGATTAAATCCCACACCGCTACGCATATTAAAATATATATATCATACAAATATAAACAACTTGTTTTTATATTTACCTGCAGGATCATAATTATAGCGAGGAAGACAAACTGGTTTAATAATTTTTGAAAACATGATAGGTTTTCTTAATTTTAATAGCGCTATATCATTATTATATGTATCTGGATCGAAATTTCTATGTTTTGTAATACTTGTAACCGCTCTTTGGATAGCTTTAGATTCAGAGGTAATTTGTTGATCGTGGTCTCCAAATATGATTCTTATTTTAGACCTTCGAAGTTTTTTTACACAATGTGCAGCTGTCAAAACGTAATCTTTTGTAAGTAGCGATCCACCGCAATGAAACTTTCCATCATAAACAATGCGCGCCATCCATGGAAACTGATTAACACCCGTAGGTCTCCCACCAACAATTCTTATTTCTTCATTTGAAAAACCACAATCTGTAAATGGTTCGATAAACAATATTAGGTGTTAGGTAGAATTATATTATATATTTTGGTAATATACATATTCAGGAGCGGATACAGGTAAACAATTTGGGAAGAATAAATTAAAATTTATTTCACATTTTTTCACCCCCAGGATCCGCGCCTGTCATAATGTATATTATTTATATTACATTTTAAATATTTTAAAATCAAATATGATTTATTAAATACTAAATTGGATTTCTTAATTTAAATTTGTATATTATCAATAATAATTTGGATTTTTAAGTTTCAATATTAATTTTCTATCTAAATTTCAATTTATTATTTATCAACATTCATTTGTATTCTCTCAATATTAATATTTCACAATATCAATTTTACAAATGGTGTAGTTCTTGAACGTCTTTAGATTTTTAAATAAAATCCTCTGAACTACATTATTTTGAATTGAAGAAAATATAAATTAATATTGAGTAAATCAAATTAATATTGAGAAAATACAAATTGAAATCAGCAATAATAATATATTAAGAATATTGGTAAACACTGAGAAACCGAAATTAGGAAAATCAAAATTTAATTGAGGAAATATAACTTGACGTTGCGAAAACCTAAATTGATATTGAGAAATAATAAATTCCTATTAGATTTATATCAATAAGTTTAAATTTTCTAAATTTCAACTTCAAATGGAGTAGGGATGTCACAACTCGTTCTGTGTTATTCCAATGTTATTATTTTATTGAAATTAAGAAATCTAAATTAATATTGAGAAAATACAACGAATTTATGTTTTCGTAACATAAGTTTATCAAATATGTCAACAAATTGATATTGTAAAGTTTTTACCGTTTGAAAACGGCCCATAATCCGTATTCTTTTAATTGCAAATAAAATCAATCAATAGTCTAAAATTTGTAACAACTTTTTATTCATTTAAATTTACACATCAAATTAAATAATCACTCCCTTTTTAAAACACACACTTATATTACACACTGGTAATACATTGCACAGTGGGGGATCTGAAAAAAAAGTGGAAATAAATTTGTAACTTCTAAACGAATAGCTCGATTTTAATAAAATTTCCCATGGCTATAGAGGAGGTAATAAGTTAAACTTTTGAATTTGGGCTTAAACAACCAAGGGGGGGCCGAGCCACAGTGCCCCAAAGTGGGGCACCTCGGGTATATCCAAAATTAAAAATGATGCCAAATTTTTGTTTGCGATCCGATTTGAAAGTTTTTATATATATGAAATGTACTAGACGAGATTTACAAAAAACATTGCATTAGCCATATATTATCTCTTATAGTTTACGAGTTATTCGCATTTGAAAAGTAAAATTTTATTTTTTTGCCTACCTTGGTCTGCTAATAACGGATCCAATTCTTTCCCGATTTTCTAGAAGTGTCTTTTTTCCGCCATTTTTTTTCGAAAAAAGTAACTACATTAATTTTAAATTATACAGAAAATGAGAAAAAGATAAATAATGTGTTTATATTTTTCTGAAAGGTAAAATTTCGGGAAATATTATAAAAAAGCAAAATAATATCAAAATTTGTATTATTGCGTGGTCCAGAGCCTTCCGAAGTAGACCTATTTTTTATGAAAATTTCAACTTTAGACAACATATTCTAAAATCGCATAGCTGCTTTCAAAAAATTAAGACCTGTTTTGTATGTCCCAATCTGTTCTTCAATATTATGCAAAGGGATTTCATAGCCCCGAGCTTGGTGCCTTCAATAGATCCAAAAATCAAAAAAATTCCAATTTTGGGATTTTTGAAAAGTTTTTTGGGAATTGCGGGATTGTCAAAAACAATTCACTTATTTCTTTTTCACTTTTGTATTTCGATCAAAAGTTTCTATATAAGTCTAAAGTTTCATTAAAAACGATTCATAAACAAAATTTTTATTGCATTTTAAATATTGAAATTTTCCAGAAAAATCAGCTACCATTTTTTATTCCCATATTTTTGAAAAATGTCTTCTATCATTTTTTTAATTTTTAAAATTTTTTATATTTTTGAAAATAGGACATAATTTCTCACACGTTGATATATAATATGTATATCTTTTCTTTTCCACTAGTCAAATTTATGGATTCAAAATCAACAACATACAGAAAATTATCAAATCTTACCGTTTTGTAACATTGTTACATTTTTATCTTTAAACAACGTGGGTTTATTTCCTTTAAATAAACCGGATACTTTTGATTGCAAATAAAAGCAGTTTTAGTAGTTTAAAATTGTAACAACTCTTTATTTATTTAGAATGTACAACAACAACAGAATTAAATAGTCTCTCAATGTCTTTATACACGTATATCAATTCGCAGAAATGCACACACACTCTATTACGTACAAGTATGCACGTACAAGACAGTTGATGTTAACTCTAACACCGCCAATGATCAACTCAACTCACGACTGCCAGCTCTGCCACTATTTATACACGCGCCATCTATCGGGAATCATCTACAATGTTTTTAACGGACATACTAGTACATTCGATTTCTAGAGCTTTTCGATGTCATTGCCAGCAGCGCAAACATTTAGTGTTGCCATACTTACAAACATGATGAATGCTGCAGGCAGTCGTTACAGACCGTTGAATTCAAATCGTCATTGCACATTCGTAACAATATATTTTTTGCACTGCCCTGCCGACTTTTGCATAACCAAACACCGGAGAACACTATAAGATGAAGCTAATTACTGTGAGTTATGGGTTTTGAAGCCATTAATGAGACTAGTGGAAAAGAAAAGATATACATATAATATATCAACGTGTAGGAAATTATGTCCTATTTTCAAAAATATAAAAAATTTTTAAAAATTAAAAAAATGATAGAAAACTTTTTTCAAAAATATGGGAATAAAAAATGGTAGCTGATTTTTCTGGAAAATTTCAATATTTAAAATGCAATAAAAATTTTGTTTTTGAATCGTTTTTAATGAAACTTTAGACTTATATAGAAACTTTTGATCGAAATACAAAAGTGAAAAAGAAATAAGTGAATTTTTGACAATCCCACAATTCCCAAAAAACTTTTCAAAAATCCCAAAATTGTGATTTTTTTGATTTTTGGATCTATTGAAGGCACCAAGCTCGGGGCTATGAAATCTCTTTGCACAATATTGAAGAACATATTGGGACATACAAAACAGGTCTTAATTTTTTGAAAGCAGCTATGCGATTTTAGAATATGTTGTCTAAAGTTGAAATTTTCATAAAAAATAGGTCTACTTCGGAAGGCTCTGGACCACGCAATAATACAAATTTTGATATTATTTTGCTTTTTTATAATATTTCCCGAAATGTTACCTTTCAGAAAAATATAAACACATTATTTATCTTTTTCTCATTTTCTGTATAATTTAAAATTAATGTAGTTACTTTTTTCGAAAAAAAATGGCGGAAAAACGACTTTTTTATTTTTTTAAGTTTGAATGCACATAACTTTTGACTCAGTAAATATTTTTTAACATTTCTTTCTCAGGATTATTAGCAAGTTTGTTGTTAATTCAAAAACACTAATTCAGATATTATATTTCAAAGATTGCTAGATGCTTGTAACGCTATTCCTGCAAATGTTATTGCCAATTTAAAAGCTTCAATGTCTCGCTGATGTCAGGCTGTCATTGAAAATAATGGATTGCCACGAAATATTAAGTTTTATAGACATAAAAGTTATCGAAGCAATTAGTTGCATATGTTTTGGCCAACGAAATATCAGCCTATACGTAGTTGTTTTTATTTTTTTCTTTTCAATGTAAATAGTTGTGGATTAAATTTCATTTTCTCATTTTTAAAGCAATAATTAAAATAATATTACTAGCACACGAATAATTTTGTATACCCTTCACCTTCGTGAGAAGGATATATATAAATTTGTCATTCCGTTTGTAATTTCCACAATATAATTTTCCGACCCTATAAAGTATATATATTCTGAATCCTTATAGATAGCGTAGTCGATTTAGCCATGTCCGTCTGTCTGTTGAAATAAATTTTCTGAAGACCCCAGATATCTTCGGGATCCAAATCCGTAATAATTCTGTCAGACATGCTTTCGAGAAGTTTCCTATTTAAAATCAGCAAAATCCGTCCATAAATAACGGAGATATGAGAAAAAATCCGAGACAACCTCTATTTTTGGCCTATTTTTTTTATCTATATCTCGATTACTAAGTCATAAATATAGACAATATGGATATCTAATGATAGATATTTCAAAGTCCATTGCAACGATGTTATAAGGCTACACAAAGTTGGACCTACAATGGGTCAAAATCGGGAAAAAATTTTTAACCCTAATTTTTTTTCACAATAAACATTCTTTTGTCAAATTTTTTCACTAATAAATTAAAATTTTTTTTTTTTAAATTGGAAAAAACATAAAAACAATTTTGAAAAAAAAAAAAATTTTTAATTTTATTTTAAAGTATAATTTCGTGAAGAGTATATAAGATTCGGCATAGCCGAATTTAGCTCTTTTACTTGTTATACTTTTAAAACTATTTTACAGCTCTTTTGTAAAATTCTGTTACCAGTTACATATGTTATGACCACCACCGTATACCCCAATATAAAATTTAAAACATCAGTTTTACACTTAAAAAGACTTGGGCACTATTCTTGAACACAGTACCAAAATAAGACTGTTAATTTTCAAAGACAATAAAAATTAAATATTATAACCGAAATTGTTTTACGAACTAATTAAAATGGCACCCATTCAATTTTTCGTTATTTAGTTATTCAATATTTTTGTGTTGGGACACCGGTGTCCCTGTGGTCGTCAAAGGGTTAACAGTTTTAAGAGTTAATGTTGTTATACTTATATACAATGTTAATAACAACTTTGTTGATAAGTAGAAGTTTGGAGCATTGGAAATGTTTATAAACATGATGAATGTTGCAAGACCGTTAAATTCAAATTAATAGTGCAATTTCATAACACTGTCCCATATTTAAGCCTGTTCGCCTCGAATAGGCACAGATTCACCTTTCCCATAGGCAGCTAATTGTTATAGATATACATACTTAATTTTAAATCTCTGTATTCTGTATACTACGTCGTACAGTGGGGCAGAATCAAAATTTTTTGGTAGCATAATTTTTCAAGATCTAGTCGAGCGCTTTCCAAAAATATGAAAATCTTTGAAATCGGATTGGAAACAGAAAAATGGCACGTGTTAAAAAATATTACATGTCAAAGGTATCCTACTTTGAGCCCCCATAGCACCGCGCCTGGATCATTTGTAAGATCCATTTTAATGAATTAAACTTGAATACTCCTTGGCTACGCCAATGTCAAATTTTATCCCAATCGGACCAGCCGTATAGAAATGCCAGATTTATTTCCAAAAAATTTTGATTTTGCCCATCCGAATGGGTTTGAAGCTTGGACGACAATACTTTCTTTCCTTGTGGTTTATACAATAGTACACGCTAGCCTTCCTTAAATCCTTCAGATTTCGCTGCTCGATCATATCTGGATTTCAGTTTGTTGTTGAGTATTTTAATCCGCTTGCACTCAGCTTCACCACTCATCGCTGTCTGCTCAAAAACGGCACCCGAGTTGGGCTGCTGAATTTGTCCTCGACTCTTGGTTGCAATACATTGTGGACAATATGGTATTCAATCGACAACAGCTTGCTGACATTCTACCCAATTGAAACGTTGTTTTATCTTTTGTAGAGTTTTTGTCGCACCGAGATGACCACCACTGGAACCCTCATGGAACTCCTTCATAACCTAGTTGATTTAAGAGGACGATTTGCCGTCAGCACGGTATAGGCAGCCATCAATCAATTACAGACTGTTTACAGGGCCCAATGTGATTTATTCAACGTACTGTCATCAGTGATTTCATTACGGCTAGTCCTTCTGTCTTCTTCTTTGGTAGGTATTATTTATGCACACACACCAATCGTTAATGGAAACAGTCGAACATTAATGATGTATTCCTTTTCTATTTGTCCCCTTGGTTACAAGGCCGTCTTGAAAGCGTGTCCAAATGACCACGTTTTTTATCAATCCTTTCTCCTCCTTTCCGTTTTCGCTAAATTGCAATTACGCTGCACAGTGGCTCAGATGAAGATATATCTTCTGCAATTTTTGTAAAAGTTGAACTTATAATTTTTTTATAGCATTTAGTATGAAAATGTGATTGTTTTGTTTTTTGACTCAGCTTTACTTTTAAAAAAGTTATACTAGAATCGATTTTATTTAAATAACATTAAGGACAAACAATTTTATTTTTTGTAATAACTACAAGTTTTTTAATGATTATTTTATTTTTTACTTAAAGAACAATAAAAGAATATTGTAATTATATTTGGAAAATATCCTGCAAATATTCCATATTTAGTTGTACATTATTTCTTTTCTCTTTTGCTTCTTGTTCTATGTTCCGATGTTCTACTTTCCATTGACTTCGAATGCTAGAGATGAGCGAATCTGACGTTGCCAGTAATATATTAAATAGATCTTCATTTGTAGAATTTCGTGATATTTTTTGCTGGTACTGTGCTCTCTATAGTATCTGTAATAAGGGACACCTCTGAAACATTTTGAATGATATCGACTTTTGTGGATTGTTTTTGTGATCTAAATTGATATATCAACAGTTTATCGTTGCTGACTCTAGAAGTTTCTTAAACTCCTGTAGAATTTTCTTGAACACCAGCATTAACTTCAGCTAAAAGCAACTCGTTATTGCCTCTTAATTTTCTTAAAATTTCTCGTTGGTTTCTGTGAATTTTCCATTGTTGTTGCACTGGTACACCCCGTTTCTTCTTTATACTCAAATTCATATGATTCGATGTTAATATCATGCAGCTTGAATTCATCTATGAGTCTTTTCTAACTTATTCAATTCTTTCTTGAGTTGTTCCACTTTTAGTTTTTCAAACTTCACGACACCTCCTTATTTTGCAGTCCAACTGCCGACATCAATTGTTATGTTTTTATACCCTCCATCACCACAAGTGGTGAATGAGGGTATATATAAGTTTGTCATTCCGTGTATAACATTGAGAAATATTCATCTGAGACCCAACAAAGTATATATATTATTGATCCTTATGAAATTTGAAGTCGATTGAGCCATGTCCGTCTGTCGGTCAGTCTAAAACACTCTCACGTCCAAAATACATAAGCAAAATTAATGAAATGTATACTAAAATCTTTATAATTTTTCTAAGCAGTTTGTTATTGAAAATCAGCAAAATCGAATTGGTAGAACCAGGGTTATGGACCAAAATGTTTTTTGTTATTTTGAGTAAATTCACTGCAGAGAATACCATGAAATTTTTCAATCACTTTTATCTGATAAAAGCATAAATTCTGTTGAAAATGGTAAGAATTGGTTCATAATTTCTCATAGCTCCCATACAAATTTCTTCCCGAAATATGGTGCTATGGTATATAAACTCCTATAGAATTCCAGTATCCGTACAAAATTCAGCACAACTAAGTTTCGTGCAAAGAGAAGTCTCGACACCAATTTGTTTTTGGACCGGGCACTATTTGACCGTAGCCCCCATATAAAGTTCACTTCCGATAATCACTTAATTAAACATAAATATCGTTGTTACGTTGAAACTCGACACGCGAAATCCCCATGTACAAAAAAATAACTGCAGCAAATTTTATGAAGTTCGGACTATAATTGGTTATAGCTCCCATATAAGGACCACTTGCAAAAAACACATTAATTTTCATAAATATCTGAAAAATATTGTTATGGAATTAAAATTGTACATAGATCGGTAGTATTTATTCACAAATGATAATACTAGATTTTGTGAATATCGGTCCATATTTGAAAATAGCTACCTGATAAGGTCCATATCCGAAAATCACTTAAATACTCATAAATCTCTTACGAAACGTTCTATGAGGTTAAAATTTTAAATAAATATTTCCCATATATACGGAAATCGATGTGTTAAATTTTATGAAGATCGGCCGATAATAGGTCATTGCTCCCATATACCAATTCCGAAAAACACATTAACCTCTATAAATATTTTAAATATATCAATATTAATCTAAAATTGTATACAGATCAATATATTGTATCCAAAATTCGTACTACTGCGTTTTGTGAATATCGGCACATGTTTGACCATAGCACCCATATTATCCATTTCCGATAATCACTATGTTCGGTCACATCATATTTAATAATTTTATTTAATTACTTAGTATTATATTTTTCATTTTATAATTTAATTCATTTTACGTTTATCAATTCATTCAATATTATACTTTATTTAAGAATTTGGTACAAAACAAACTAATAATAACCCTTTTAGTTGACACTCTCTTTATTTATCGCTCTATTTTACTTTTTATAATTTTGTAACTGTAAATAGATACTTGCAAAATTCTTTAACTATAACAAGTAACTTTTATATTTTCTTTGTAGATTATTTCTGTGACCATTAAAGAGATCAAACCAAAAACGCATCGTCTTTTTATTTGTTGATTAAACACACTATAATACCTATAAAACTCTTGTAAATATAGTTGTTGAGATAAAATTCAAGCAAAATAGGTCTCAAATACATAAAAATCACGTTAAAATATTTAATGACGATCTGCCAATAATAGGTTATATCTCACATATAAGTCCCACATCCATATAACTCATTTTCATATGCAAAATTGAGTCAGAACAAAAAGATACTATAGAAGTTTGACTCATAGCTGTTAATTTTGGATTACGATTAGTAATCAATTAGATTATTTTTTAAAAATAATTTAATTGATTATATAATTCTCTTTAGAACAATTTCTGATTACTAATTAATTACGATTACAAGTAATCAAAAAGTAATCAAGATTACTTGCGATTACGAGAAAATAATCAAAAGTAATCAAAAAATAATCCGACTATTTTTAAAGATTACTTTTGATTATTTTAGATTATTTTTCAAAAATTTGCATTTACAACGTGAAAAAAGTCTAAAGAAATAATAAAAAATGAGATGTTTTTTCATAAAAAAAGATACGTATATTAATTTTAATAATAACAAATACAATAACAATTTTTGTAATTCCTGTCTCAACAAAAAAAGGAAAAATACATGAATAAAATAATAAAGAAAAACAAATACATTCAGTGTACATTAGAGTGCTCTAAAAAAATAAAATTGTGAATTTTGACGGCCCCCCCTTCTCGATTTTACGTAAACCGTTTTCCAATTGTAGTAAAACTTTCAGACTATATTTATAATTACATGAACTATAATATTCTGAATAGGTTTTACTTAAAATTCATAACAGTAAGGAAATTCGGATCATTCGCCAAAATATGGGCAAAAAATTAGTTTTTCTTGAAAATCGCAAAATTTAAATCCCAGGTACGGGCAAACTATAGGATGTATTGTCATACTTTTTTCATATTTTTATTCCCTATTATGTTCTCAATAAATCTCAATGTGATGGTCAAAAAATTCTGAAATCTGTTTAACAAAATTTTTCAAAATTTGAAATTGGTGTTTTGAAACTGAAGTTAAAAAAGTTTAAATTTTTTTGATCATACCTGCGAATAAGTTAACGGTATGCTACGAAGACAAAAACTCATATACAAGTAAATATGGATATATTTTAAGTAAAAATAAGCTTTTATTTTAATATTTCACAAAATATGTTCATTTTGTTTCTACATTTCTTGTTTAAGTGGCCTGAGACACGTTAATGGCCTGGTGATTTTTTAATAACTTTAACATTTTTTAACCAATTTTTGTCCTTTATATCTTATTAGAACGACAATCACGGACACATTTTAAATTAAATTGCAAAAGTAATTATTCAATGGTAAAATTTTTACAAAAACTGAAAAAATTGCATTTTTTCCCCTTGTAAATGCATCTCAAAACTTCAGCGTCGTTGCGGCACCAGTTAACGTTATCCTGTCATCGTAATATTTTACACAACGTATTTCTACAATACAAAGAAAAATTCTAGAGGGGGGACGGCCTGTACCATACGTCCATACAATCTTGGAGCAGTCTAGTGTACATACATCAAATCATTTTACCAAAAAAGGGCTATAATTTACATATATTTGCAATTGGCCTTCATAACAACTAATTTTTCAAATGAAAAATCAGTCAATGATTGCCGCCTTGCACTGTTCGGCAAAAAAAACCGTCGTTCAACTGGACTTGAAGACGTTAAGAACGTTAAAAAAATAAATGCATCCCTTAGCATATCATATTTTTGCCAAATCTCACCAACACTTGCATTATTATTTAAATAACTGAAGAACTGATGTGTTAATGTGGATCGTTGGCCAATTTTAATCTATTCTTGTGGAGAAAGGCTTGCTTCAGGTTCATGATCTGCAAAGTCAGATCATTAAAACTAAAAGATTTTAAATAATGCACGCATTAGCTCACCATCATCAGTGAAATCGAAAAAGTCTGGCATAGTCGATAAATTATTAGATTTGGGTTCAAAATTAAATGTTTTGGAATTTGTTCAAGTTTGAATGAATGGTGTTGGTACTTCCCTTTTTAGGACTGTTTTAAATTTTTGTTGTTATAATTTGGCGAATCGTTGCCATATCATTTTGATCTTTGAATTTGTAAAGTTGTGCTTTTAACTTAAATTTTGAAAATATTTTTTGTAATTGAAATTAAATTGTTAAACACCCAAATATTCGAAAAAAAACATTGAAAAAACTAATAATAAAAAGGAAACTGGTACATCTGGATCACAATTTTCAACAACAAAATAAAACATATTTTTTATATTTTTGTTAGCTCCATGTTGTTGGGGTTTTTTCTCTAGCCAAGTAATAGGAAACTTAGCCGGTGGCTTAACAGAATTTTTGGCGTAAAAATTGTAAATTGTATCTAAAACTCTGTACACTATACACAAAATCATTTGTTCTTCGATAGTTCAGATATATGTGTCTTGCTCTATAGCTCTAGAGATCCCGGTTCGAGTCCGGATGTGGGCGACCTGTTTCTTTTATGTTGTAAATGCAAATTTTTTAAAATAAAATTATATAAATGCAACATTTTTGGAAAATAATCTAAAATAATCAAAAGTAATCTTCGAAAATAGTCGGATTATTTTTTGATTACTTTTGATTATTTTTGATTATTTTCTCGTAATCGTTAGTAATCTTGATTATATTTGGATTATTTGTAATCGTAGTCAATTAATAATCGTGCGGATCTGACTATAATCGTAATTTAATCATTACTTCACCTTTCGAAAAAAAGTAATCTAATTACTAATTATTATGATTAGTAATCATTATTTAACAGCTATGGTTTGACTAAATATATTTGTTTACCCATTTTTATACTCTTTTTTTTCACTTGTGGTGAATAAGGAAAATGTTGAGCAAATCGGTAATATTAACCAATTATTAAGTATATAAATTGTTAAATAGCACATTTTATTACATTTATAAAATTATACACTCTGTTGGTATTAGGAATACGTAGTTATTTCAATTATAAATTGCTGAATTAGATAACATTTATATACATTAGAAATAAAATATCTTCTGCGTAAACCAGTTTTTCTAACATTATATAAAATACTATTACATTAACATTTTAAAAATCTTCATAATCGAGCTATGCACCAATAACAAACACTAAATAGGGATATTAGAGTGCATATACCAATGTAATTTCTATAATTTTCATCATATTTATGTGGATGGTATTTAAGATTCGGCACTGGTAATACAGTTAATGTTATCTATTACTATTTATATACATAGTGTAATCTAACGCACAAAACTAGAATGTTCTATTTCTAAAGCTTTTTGCAGCTTTAATGTTGAAATACTTATAAACAATAAGGGTACTCATTTAAACGCTTAAGTTTCCCATTTGTGTAAATGTGCAAATTTGCGCGACGTGTTTCATGAACGCCCCTTTTAAATTTTGTGCAATTTTACACAGAAACTCTATATTTGTTAAAAATGTCAATAAATTCAACAAAAGCTGTAAAAAAAAGTCTTTCAAATTGTATAAATTTAAATTCTAAAAATGTTGAATGAAAATTAAATCTTTGGAACAAACGATGATATACATAGTTTGGAAGATTTTGTTTATGTTCTAACTGTTGGTTAATGTTTCCATACACATTGCCATTCAATCCAATCATTATGTTCCAAAGTTACACAATTTTCAAATGCAGAAAATATTTCCATTTTATTTTTATTTTTCATAAATAAAAGTAAACAAAAGTAGCTGATTAATCAAATGCACAATAAATTCAAGTTTGCAAGTCTAAATTGTCGCGCAAACTTATCAGAGTTGTGCAAAGGAATTTTCGTACATTTTTTGACAGTTCATCAGCGTTTACATGAGGACCCTTAATGTTAGTAACATAAGTAGAAGTTTCGAGCACTGCAAATGTTTATAAACATGATGAATGTTGCAAGCAATTTCTTAACAATATATACCCAAAGTATCTGGTAGATAAGTTAACACATGATACATTTAAAAGCCCTAAACATGTGCAACGATAAAATGCTGACCTAGTGTCTGCAACTATGAATACAGAACATCCGTTCCCACAGAAATATGCAGTGTTGACAGTGAGCTGATTCCTGGAAATAACACCAGGTGATTGGTATGCAAGTTAATTTATAATATTGTTTAGTTTTTAAGTTCAGTTCATTTTTGGCATTTAATAAATAAAGTTGGAGTTCGCTCCTAAAAAAACAACTAAAATTGTTTTTTTTATTTCTAAGCAACCGGCTTGGAATTAATTGGCGCCCGAGCAGGGACGTGTCCGCGCGGTCGAACTCCCGTGAGTGTGAATAACGAGGCCCCCCAGTACCTACATAGTGTAGCAAAAAGGACGGCGTAGAACGCTAAGCCGATTCACTCGGACACAAAAAAACTAAAATAAGTTAATAGTGAATTAAAAAAAATATATGAAGAAAAAACATTCAAGAAAATAGCCTACAAAATAATTTAATAATAAATTAAAAAAAAATATATATATATAAAGGAAAAGCATCCAAAAAAAATAGCCTACAAAAAAATATATAATACGATAAAAGAACATTTTCTAAAAACCAAAGACTCAAAATAAACATAAAAAGACGATAGTTACAACAAATTTTTTTTTTGGTGAAACAACTACATAAGAAAGAAGAAGCAACAACAATTATCATGATCCAGATTATATTTTTTATGTAAGATATGTTTATAGTATTATATTTTATTATTATTTTAATTAAATATATTAAGAGAAAAAGAAATTATTCAATATGTCAAACCCAAATAACCTAATACGGCCACCCGTCATAAATCCCAATCCTATTCCTAATCCCGTTGGACAAGTACCGAATGTTCAGGCCGGACAAAACCTACAACAGACAACCGCCATAATAACTGACATCGTACAGAACGTTTTAGAGACCCAATTTCAAGGTCTCCTACAGAATTCCCAATTAAACTCTACCGGACGTGGTAAGAAGTTTAAGAGATTTTTCCGGAAATCCGGGAGAATTTAACTCTTGGAAAAAGAGTTTGGACAGAATTTTACAGATATACGAACCTCTAAAAGGCACTCCCAAATACTATGGTATTTTAAGTGTTATTCGCAACAAGATCACAGGGAACGCAGATGTTGCCCTGGAGTCTTATAATACCCCATTGAATTGGAAGGCAATATCAAAATGCCTCACCCTACATTACGCAGATAAAAGGGACATTCGTACGTTAGAATACCAAATGGTATCAGTGGTTCAAGGAAACCAAACGATCCAAGAATTTTATGGACAGGTCTATACTCATTTGTCACTCATCCTAAACAAGATTGGATGTTTAGAGATGTCCGATGAGCCATTAAGACTTTTTATTCAGACTTACCGGGATAAGGCACTTGATACCTTTGTTCGAGGTTTAAATGGAGACTTGCCGCGCCTCTTGGGCGTGAAGGAACCTGCAGATTTGCCACAGGCCCTACACCTATGCCTAAAATTAGAAAACCAAAACTTCCGATCTGACTACGCACAGCGAAGTCGTAATATTTTTGGATTTCCAAATCAAAAACAGAAAAAGGTTTTCCCACAAAAAAACTATCCATCCCAACAGGTATTTCACCCCCAATTAACGTATATACCACGACCTCAAACGAACCATCAGATCCAACAAGGATTCTATCCTCAATGGGCTTATATGCCAAGACCACAGGTTAATATTAACCATCAAGGACAGCCATCTCCAAACCAAAACCCAAATCGATATCACCATACAAATAACCACCAAGCATATTTTGCTCCCCCACGACCATTCGTACCTAAACCACAGCCTAGGCCAGAGCCAATGGATGTTGATGTTAGTATGCGCTCAAAAGGCGTTAATTACATGAACAGACCGAGACAAAATGATTTCTTTGGTAAGAGACCACCACAAGTACCACTACATGCCCCTGTAAACAAAATACAAAGAAATTTCCATTTGGACACTGCTGAATGTGTTCCAGAAGAGTTGTATTATCCGAATTATCCACCAGAAGGAGCTGAAGTTGACACTCGCCCTGAAAATGGAGAACCGGATTATGTGCGTGAATATTACCAACAAATTCCTGAGGAGGCAGCCGCAATTGCACATCAGGAGGATCAACCTCTGGATGTAAGCGACCTGCATTTTTTAGGTTAACCGACTCCTCGCTGCCTTATGTACGATGTAGGACAGAGAGTGGTTTGATTTTGAATATATTAATAGACACTGGTTCTACAAAAAATTACGTACAACCATCCCTATCGAAAATAACTATTCCAAATCAAAAAAAAATTGTTACAAGATCAGTAGCAGGTGATATTGAAATTAGTGAACGCACGTATATTAATCTTTTTGGCATTAGAGATAAAAATTTTAAATTTTACATTCTTCCAAATTTAAAATCTTTTCATGGAATTTTAGGGAATGACAGCTTAAAACAATTAGGTGCGATTATTTACACTAGAAGTAGTTGTATGTTGCTTGAGAATGGGATGAAAATAAAAATTCATCAAATGAGATCAGAATCAATTAACATGATTAAAATAAGGGACGAACATATGACATCTGAGCAAAAGAAAATGATAAAGGCGCTGACAGGAAAAATACCGAATTTATTTGCCGAGCCGGATATGAAATTAACATATACCACTAGAGTAGTTGGTGAGATTCGTACAAAAAATGATATGCCGGTCTATACACGATACTATCCGTATCCCATGGCTTTAAAAGCAGAGGTAGAAAACCAAATTCAAACGATGCTTCATGATGGCATCATAAGACCTCTAGGTCACCCTATAATTCACCTGTATGGGTTGTCCCGAAAAAAACAGATTCCTCTGGAAATAAGCAATATAGGGTTGTAATAGACTATAGAAAGCTTAACGCGATCACTATAGCAGACAGATATCCAATTCCAGACATCACAGAGGTCCTTGCGCAATTAGGGAATAATAATATTTTTTCGGTACTTGATTTAAAAAGCGGATTTCATCAGATCCCGCTAAAAGAGTCTGATATAGAAAAAACTGCTTTTTCCATTAAGAATGGAAAATATGAGTATACCAGGTTACCCTTTGGCTTAAAGAACGCCCCTTCCATTTTTCAAAGAGCACTCGATGATATATTGCGTGAATGTATTGGCGTGTGTTGCTTTGTTTATATTGACGATATAATCGTTTTTTAGCAAAAATGAGGACGATCATGTCCAACATTTAGAAAAAATTTTTAAAATTCTCGAAAGTGCGAATATGAAGGTCCAATTGGACAAATGCCATTTTTTTAAAGAATCTGTCGAATTTCTTGGTTTCATAATTTCTTCTGATGGAATTAAGACGAATCCTGAGAAAGTTGAGGCTATATCAAAAATTGCACCGCCCAAAACATTAAAGGAGTTAAGATCATTTTTAGGTCTGTCAGGGTATTATCGTCGTTTCGTTCGAGATTATGCTAAGCTCGCCAAGCCCCTGACATCCCTTTTAAGAGGGGAGGAAGGACGTACGTCCAAAAATCAATCTGCAAAAATTAAAATAAACCTGAATTCAGAAGCTATTTCTGCTTTCAATAAAATAAAGGCAACTCTCGTTTCGGGAGATGTAATGCTGGCATATCCAAATTTTAGTAAAGATTTTACATTAACGACTGACGCATCAAACTTTGCCATTGGTGCAGTACTTTCCCAGGACGATAAACCGATTATTTTCATATCTAGAACATTGAACAGAACTGAAAAAAGTTACGCCACTAATGAAAAAGAAATGTTGGCGATTATTTGGGCTTTAAATTCTTTGAGAAATTATTTGTACGGTACTGCTAAAGTGAACATATACACCGATCACCAACCCCTTACTTAGTAACAAGAACAATAATAGTAAGATGAAACGCTGGAAAGCAATTCTAGAAGAATATAATTATGAGTTGCATTATAAACCTGGAAAAGCGAATGTTGTTGCTGACGCCTTGTCAAGAATTCCATATGCTCAGATAAACACATAGACATCTAGCGAACATAGCGACGAAAGCTCCTCTCATAACTTAATATGCTCTGTAGAAGTCCCTATTAATGTATTTAAAAATCAAATTTTTCTTAATCAAGATCAGACACAGTCATACCAATTTAAGATAGTTTTTCCTACTTACCATAGACATATAATTGCGGAACAACAGTATGATTCGGATAATCTAGTGCGAATCTTGAAACGTTATTTAAATCCATCCGTTGTTAACTGCATTAAAACTGAAGAACGCATTATGGGTCTGATTCAAGAGATCTATCCTTTCCATTTTGGCAATTATAAGATAAGGTTTACGCAGTTGCAGGTCGAATATATCACCAACGAACAAGAGCAAGAGAATATAATTTTGCGTACTCATAATAGAGCACATAGGAATGCTCGTGAGAATAAGATACAGATTATAGATAAATATTATTTCCCATCCATGAATAGTAAAATTAATAAAATAATAAAGAATTGTGTGGTGTGTAAAGAAAACAAATATGATCGCCATCCTGCTGAACCAGAAATACAGGCAACTCCCATTCCACAATACCCCGGACAAATTGTCCATCTTGATATTTTTATCACAGACAACCACTCTGTTTTGACAGCCATAGATAAATTTTCCAAATTTGCAGTGGCCAAGGTACTAAAATCCAGAGCTGCTGAGGACATTAGACAACCTTTAATTCTAATTTTAAAAAATATTCTAGAGAAGAAAATGTTTAATATGAATAGAAAACAATACTCCCATTAATTTACTATTGAAATATTTAAAATTAATCATGACCATACTCAACAACATAATGTATATCTTCATTAATGCCAAAAACCTTACTCAAGGTTACTTTTTTATATAAACAAACCAAAAATACTCAAATGCTATTAATGCAAGTCATCAGGTTCTAATTTCATCAAAATTAAAAGTGCAGAAATAAAAATTGTCTCCATGTTAAAAATTGTTTGTATGTATTTTTAACATAATTACATACATATTTTTAAATACAAAACTATTACTTTCCTCATTTTAAATAATACACAAAAAAACTACAAAAATAAATGCATTGGTTTTCAATTTCATACAACCAAATTCCTCTTTAAATTTCCTCTTTAAAGTTTCCTCTTCATTAAAAACAAAAACAACTATTGCCTTCCCATTTCCATACTATTTGAAAAAAACTTTTTTAAATTATTGAATAATGCAGTATATGGCAAAACTATGGAAAACGTAAAAATATTAAAATTGTAAATAAATTGGAAAATAAATTTAGCTTACATCACAATTTAAAATTCTTTAAATTAAAAACAGAAAAAGGGAAGAAAAAAAATTAATAAGAAATTAAAGATTAGCGAAAAAATTGCTTAACAACAATTAAAAAGAGAATAGGAAACAAAATTAATAAAAAATTAAATATTAGCGAAAAAATTACATAACAATAATTAAAAAGAGAATAGGAAAGAAAATTAATAAAAATTAAAGATTAACAAAAATAAAAGAAGGTGGAAAAATAAAAAAAAAAAAATATTTAATAAAAACTCAAAGAATAAAAAAGGGAAACTTTTTTGGGAAGAGAACAAAAATAATTAAAAAGGGGAAAAAAATAACAAAAACATTTGACTAAAATATTTAATTAATTTTCCACAAAAAAAATTCATCCCAAAAAATTCCTCCCAAATGTCTGTCATTAAAAAGTGGCCTAGAACCCGTCAATACATACTACTCATAACTATTATTTAATTAGTGCAGCCACTGCCGGACAAAAGATTGTTAATTCATTATTGCTTTGCTTAAATTGGCTTTCATCCTTCTAGTCTTTGGATTAGGTCTGCTGTGTCCCTCGTTCTTAGAGTGTGGCCACGGTTATCTAATATGTTGCGGGCCAGTGGGTTTAGGTGAATTTCAAGTTTTTTTTTTTTAATATTTTTCTACATTTTTCGTGATCTTAGATTAAACAAGGGGCACGTGTCTTTGTGTATATTCGCGTTTTGGATATACCAGGGGCCAATTGTGACCATTCTTAAGAACTTGTTTTGACGCCTTTGGATCTTTTCTACATTTGACGCTGAGGGCGTGCCCCATAGCTGTATGCCATAACACCATATCGGTTTTATGATCAATTATAAAGTAGAAGTTTACAATATAAACTAAGCGTAAAGTTTCTGGCAATGAGCCAATTAATTTTAATTGATTTCATTCCGAGGTATTTAACTTCCAATTTTGAATTATTGTGTGGTTATTGATATGAATAGGGGGGCACGATTCTACACGCAATGTAAATGTTATATGTGTACATTTTTGCTCGTTTACTTTAATTTTCCATTGTTATACCCTCCACCACCACAAGTGGTGAAAGAGGGTATATATACGTTTGTCATTCCGTGTGTAACATTGAGAAATATTCATCTGAGACCCAACAAAGTATATATATTATTGATCCTTGTGAAATTCTAAGTCGATTGAGCAATGTCCGTCTGTCTGTCCGTCTGTCCGTCTGTCTGTCTGTCTGTGTAAAACACTCTCACGTCCAAAATACATAAGCAAAATTAATGAACTGGATACCAAAATGTTTATAATTTTTCTAAGCAGTTTGGTATTGAAAATCAGCAAAATCGAATTGGTAGAACCAGGGTTATGGATCAAAATGTAAGACAACCTCCTAAAATTTTGATAATTTTCACATGATTTTTTGTGAATTTGGGTAAATTCATTGCAGAGAATACCATGAAATTTTGCACTCATTATTGATATGATAAAAGGAAAAATTCTGTTAAAAATGGAAAGAATCGGTCCATAATTTCTCGTAGCCCCCATACAAATTTCTTCCCGAAATATGGTGCTATGGTATATAAATGGCCATAGAATTGCAGTATCCATACAAAATTCAGCACAACTATGTTTCGTGCAATCAGAAATCGCGAGACCAATTTTTTTTTGGATCGAGCACTATTTGACCCTAGCTCCATGTAAAGTTTACTTCCGAAAATCGTTTAAATACACTTAAATATCTTATATATATCGGTATCAGGTTGAAATTCAACTTGCATAATCTCCATACACATGAAAATCGCTGTAGGGAATTTCATGAAGATCGGCCCATAATTGGTTATAGCTCCCATATAAGGACCCTTTTCTAAAAACCACATTAATTTTCATAAATATCTGAAAAATATCGTTATCGAATTAAAATTTTACACAGATCGGTAGTATTAATTCACAAATGATACTACTAGATTGTGTGAATATCGGTTCATATTTGTCCATAGCTCCCACATAAGGTCCATTTCCGAAAATTACTTAAATGCTAATAAATGTCTTATAAAAGCTTCTATCTGGTTAAAATTTCAAATACATATTTCCATTATATACGAAAATCAATGTGATGAATATTATGAAGATTGGCCGATGATTGGTCATAGCTCCCATATAAGGACCACTTCCGAAAACCACATTAACCTTTATAAATATTTTAAATATATGGATATCGAACTAAAATTATATACAGATCAAACAAACTACTGGGTTTTGTGAATATCGGTCCATATTTGACTATAGCACCCGTATTAGCTCCATTTCCGATAAACACAATAATACCCATAAAACTCTTGTAAATAATGTTATGGAGAAAAATATCAAGCAAAATAGGCCTCAAGTACATAGAAATCACGTTAAATATTTAAAAAATACATTAATGCATATATACACTCATATCGGTAAAAACTATAACAGAAATAAGTTTCAAGTAGATTTGGTGACTATGGGTTTATAATTATATATAGTTAGAAGGCTCACATCCGGAAAATTCATTAGAAAAGAACAAAAATATACTTTTGAGTTTGACTAAATATATTTGTTTACCCTTTTTTATACTTATTTACTTCACTTGTGGTGAATAAGGAAATATTGAGCCAATCGGTAATGTTAACCAATTATTAAGTATATAAATTGTTAAATAGTACATTTTATTAAATATCTTCTGCATAAACTAGTTTTTCTAACAATATATAAAATACTAGTATACTACTATATTTTAAATAAACTTTTTTTTTGTTTAAAAAAAGTGTTTTTATTGAAGAAAATACATAATTTGTATATTGTCCAAAATGTGTATTATATCAGTATTCATATACATATAATCCATAAAGTGGCTTAAAAAGAAATTCGGTTATAGTCCATTCGCTCATAGTCCACAAAAATTGTGCGACTGTATTTGTAGACTATAAGCGAAAACAACTGTATTACATTAACATTCTACCAATCTTCATAATCGGAGCTAAGTCCCAATAACAAACACTGAATATGGATATTAGAGTGTTTGTGCTAATGTAATTTCTATAATTTTCATCTAATTTAGGTGGAGGGTATTTAAGATTCGGCATAGCCGAATATAGCACTCTAACTTGTTTTAATTATTTTTCTAATTGAAATATGTGATTTTGTAAGTAACGAGACACTTCTTGAGGGTTTTCATGAATGCTTAGTATAGCAGTATCGACAGCAAATGTCGATGTGTGAGTGCGTTTATTAGTTGGCATATCAGACGTATATATCAAATAGAAAAAGGGTCCCAGGATACTGGGACCAGCTTCAATGGGTTGCGGAGAACTTAAAAAGTCTCCTTTAACCTTAAATGTTCGACTAGTTAAATAGCTTTCCAATATCAATTTGTATATTAAACCATCATATCAATTTGTATATTAAACCATCATGCCATACTTTATCAAACGCTTGAGAAATGTCGATGAAGAGAGCGGAACAATATTTTTTTTTTCCTCAAACGCTATGATTTCCAAGAGCTTTTTGAGTCTTCTTGTGCAATATTTTCGCTTGATTTGAGTTGGGGGATCTGTGCAATTGCAACTCTCTTCGAACTCTTCTTTTTTCATTTAAGAGCCGTTCGACATCTGCAGAATAAATTATATTATATCTGATTTGTCGGTGCGTTTGTTTAGCAGCAACTTTTAGATTTTTATCGAAATTGATAAGAGAGTGATCGATGTTTTCTGGTGTTATTAGCGCTATGTTTTCCGAGCAATGTGTACTTAGGTATTTTTTAATTTCTAAACTACTGTGTGTAGTAGCTTGCAGATAATCTCCGTAAAGATCACACACATTTAGTAGTGTTTGATTCGAGCTTTTATTAAAATTACCGAGCTTCCACACGATCTACCTCTGGGATCTTTGGTATCATATATTACATATCCATTTATTTTACTGTAGCTTCAAGTCGACTTAAATTAGAAGATGGAGGTTGGTCTGTAGATTCCACATTAATATTAGGGTTATTTTTGTTTCCAAGTGGTTTTTGATTTGTTCTTAGAACACTAGCGTATGAACCTTTATTATTTGTGGGTTGCGATATTTGGGGGTAATGGGTATCTACTAGGTTCGTTGATGGCACTAGATTTCTGTGGTAAAGTTCGTTTAACTATGGAATGTACTGGGCATCCTCTATAATTTGCTGTGTGATTTCCTCCACAATTGCTGCATTTTTTACATTTAAGTCGTTCTTGGATTTATCGCATTGGGTAGAATCATGCAATTCGCCACACACCGCGCAAACGGATGGTAGTTGCAATATGCCCTAGTATGACCATATTCTTGACAATTTAAACACTGGATTGGTCCCGATCTCTTATGTGGCTCTTCTACAGTAATTTTACGATGCAAATAATTTTTTTTAATTGTAAATTGGGTGAGATTCATTTTCTTCAGTTTAACGTCTCCTAGAAATAGTGATTAGGGAACTTTCTCTCTATTTCTAATGTTGATGACACTTTTTATTTTATACCCATCATTTTTCAAAGCAGTCCTTATTTCCTCGGTGTCTACACAAGAGTCAATTCCTTTAATAACGATTTAGAGATCCCTGCTACTCTTCCATTGGTATATGTAAAAACTTTTTTTATTGTTTTCAAATTCTGTAACTACTTTACGGAAATCGTTTTCATGATTTACCTGATTGTTAGTCTCGTTTATATTAGCTCGTTTAAATGGCACAACGAATTTTCTCCGACCAATGAGATTAAATTCTTCACTGAAGCATTCGAATTTTGATCTCTCAAATAAATAGGAGGGGGTTGAACGACTTGGGTAATATTGGGGGCTGCCGTTTCTTCTTGCAAAATTGAAAATCTATTTCCGGTATTTAGAGTATCAATTTCCCTATCTTTAAGTTTTTTTGCGGTTGATACACTTTTGAGGATTTTGGGCTACGTTCTTGTATTGCTCCCATGCTATGGTCAATTGCGTTCGTAGATTTTTTTTTGGGAAATATTTGGATCCGGTGTTGAAAATTTAATTTTTAAATGCGTATATCCTCTAAGCTTTATGAGATAATTTCTAGCTGCGACGAGGATATTCTATATGTGTATTTTTTATAAATCGGAACACAAACGAAGAAATTGGATCGTTTTAAAAAAGTAACATACAGGGGACCGCGTAAACGTAAACTCGACAACTTCCTCTTTGCGCATGTGAAATTTCATTCAAACCGGTTTTGAAGTTACGTTTATTTCCCTCTATTTTTATACCCTCCACCACCACAAGTGGTGAAAGAGGGTATATATACGTTTGTCATTCCGTGTATAACATTGAGAAATATTCATCTGAGACCCAACAAAGTATATATATTATTGATCCTTGTGAAATTCTAAGTCGATTGAGCAATGTCCGTCTGTCTGTCCGTCTGTCCGTCTGTCTGTCTGTCTGTGTAAAACACTCTCACGTCCAAAATACATAAGCAAAATTAATGAACTGGATACCAAAATGTTTATAATTTTTCTAAGCAGTTTGGTATTGAAAATCAGCAAAATCGAATTGGTAGAACCAGGGTTATGGATCAAAATGTAAGACAACCTCCTAAAATTTTGATAATTTTCACATGATTTTTTGTGAATTTGGGTAAATTCATTGCAGAGAATACCATGAAATTTTGCACTCATTATTGATATGATAAAAGGAAAAATTCTGTTAAAAATGGAAAGAATCGGTCCATAATTCCTCGTAGCCCCCATACAAATTTCTTCCCGAAATATGGTGCTATGGTATATAAATGGCCATAGAATTGCAGTATCCATACAAAATTCAGCACAACTATGTTTCGTGCAATCAGAAATCGCGAGACCAATTTTTTTTTGGATCGAGCACTATTTGACCCTAGCTCCATGTAAAGTTTACTTCCGAAAATCGTTTAAATACACTTAAATATCTTATATATATCGGTATCAGGTTGAAATTCAACTTGCATAATCTCCATACACATGAAAATCGCTGTAGGGAATTTCATGAAGATCGGCCCATAATTGGTTATAGCTCCCATATAAGGACCCTTTTCTAAAAACCACATTAATTTTCATAAATATCTGAAAAATATCGTTATCGAATTAAAATTTTACACAGATCGGTAGTATTAATTCACAAATGATACTACTAGATTGTGTGAATATCGGTTCATATTTGTCCATAGCTCCCACATAAGGTCCATTTCCGAAAATTACTTAAATGCTAATAAATGTCTTATAAAAGCTTCTATCTGGTTAAAATTTCAAATACATATTTCCATTATATACGAAAATCAATGTGATGAATATTATGAAGATTGGCCGATGATTGGTCATAGCTCCCATATAAGGACCACTTCCGAAAACCACATTAACCTTTATAAATATTTTAAATATATGGATATCGAACTAAAATTATATACAGATCAAACAAACTACTGGGTTTTGTGAATATCGGTCCATATTTGACTATAGCACCCGTATTAGCTCCATTTCCGATAAACACAATAATACCCATAAAACTCTTGTAAATAATGTTATGGAGAAAAATATCAAGCAAAATAGGCCTCAAGTACATAGAAATCACGTTAAATATTTAAAAAATACATTAATGCATATATACACTCATATCGGTAAAAACTATAACAGAAATAAGTTTCAAGTAGATTTGGTGACTATGGGTTTATAATTATATATAGTTAGAAGGCTCACATCCGGAAAATTCATTAGAAAAGAACAAAAATATACTTTTGAGTTTGACTAAATATATTTGTTTACCCTTTTTTATACTTATTTACTTCACTTGTGGTGAATAAGGAAATATTGAGCCAATCGGTAATGTTAACCAATTATTAAGTATATAAATTGTTAAATAGTACATTTTATTAAATATCTTCTGCATAAACTAGTTTTTCTAACAATATATAAAATACTAGTATACTACTATATTTTAAATAAACTTTTTTTTTGTTTAAAAAAAGTGTTTTTATTGAAGAAAATACATAATTTGTATATTGTCCAAAATGTGTATTATATCAGTATTCATATACATATAATCCATAAAGTGGCTTAAAAAGAAATTCGGTTATAGTCCATTCGCTCATAGTCCACAAAAATTGTGCGACTGTATTTGTAGACTATAAGCGAAAACAACTGTATTACATTAACATTCTACCAATCTTCATAATCGGAGCTAAGTCCCAATAACAAACACTGAATATGGATATTAGAGTGTTTGTGCTAATGTAATTTCTATAATTTTCATCTAATTTAGGTGGAGGGTATTTAAGATTCGGCATAGCCGAATATAGCACTCTAACTTGTTTTCTATACTGTAGTAACGAAAAAACACAATTTTCTTAAAGTAAAGTTTATTTATTTTATTATTCATCTTAAGTTTGACATTATATATCTTAAATCTATTTATGATTATACCCACCACCACCACAAGTGGTGAATGAGGGTATATATAAGTTTATAAAAACTATTTATTTCGTTAATATATTTAAGTAAAAATATAACATAAGATATTTCATATTTATACACGTATTTTGAACTTAAAAACAGTGAAAAATATATAACAAAACTTTAAATTTTAAATGTTCATAGTAAAAGGATTTTAGGAAAGCGTACATTTCCATTACTATGAGACTAATAGTGTAGGAATTGGTAAAGCAGTTTAAGAGTTATTTACAATTGAAACTGCACAATTTTTATCGAAGATGTTTGTTTCCTCCCTATATTAATATTTAAAATAAAATATTAAAGTATTGTTTTATTTTATAACAAAAAATGTCCGTCAGTCTGTCTGTTTAAAACACGATAGGACACAAATGGAAGGAGCCAGAAAATTTCCACAATATTCTCTATTGATAAGGTTCATTTGGAAATGGTCGATGATTTCCCCTAGCCCCATACCATTGTCCCCCGGAATACTGTTTGAGCAGTCATAAATGTGTTGATTATGCGCAATCGTGATAAAATTGTCCACAAATTAGTCTAAGTACTCTGAAATTATACTGTAAAGTATGGCGGAAATCGGGATACATTTGTCCCTAGTCCCCATACAGGGTCCCCTTCAGTGACTTGAACATTCATAATTGTCTTAAAATAATAAATATCGTGATGAAATTGGAAAAAACAAATTGTATATGAAAATAAATCCTTCTACCAAATTCTGTGAGGACCAGTGCATAATAATAAATAATTTCTATATCATGATATTAACATAAATGTCTATATAAGTTATATTCGGCTGTGATGAATCTAACACTCTTACAATATATTGATATTATCCAATGTATGGAGCTTACGAAAAACATCGTTCATAGTCAACGCGAATTTATTAATAAACTTGTGTATAAATCTGTCAATCCAAGGTAATCTTATTTTTTGATTTTAAATGCATTCTCTTACATTAAAATTACATTTTGGCACAGCTTCAGAAGATCAAGATTATACTTGTCTTTAGATAATCAACCACTGATGGAGGAGTAGAAAGTCGAAGTATAATTTCCATCAGAACTGTGTTGATATTTACGCATTTAATAAATAGAGACTTGACTCGCATTGTGATGTCATTAATGAATGGGTACATGGCCAACAATAAGTATAAGAATATAATATTTGGATAAAGGGTGCCGACACAACAAACTCATAGTACAACACATCAAATCCCACTGAAACAATTCTTTACACTTAAACCTATTATTCAATTAAGGCACCTAACCAGAGTATGGACAACATTTACACCTTGTGCTTTTTGGCAAGCTCATAATATCGTAACCTTCAGAAAATTGCATATCACCAGATCGATATATTCTTTCCGATCAAACTATATTACTGCAGCGTATGCGCCTACGAATTGTAAATTGATTATTGTATGGCTAAAGTAAAATTCATTACATATAAAAATTCTTAGCTACAATCAGATGCACATAAAACAATTCTGCAGGTATTTAGTTATAATTACAATAGTTAATCTAATAAGTAATTTAAAAGATTTTTGGTATGGTATGTATATTAAAGTTTACCCGTATTTTTTTATTATTATTAATTTAGATTATTATTTAGATAGAAATATACAACAAATTACCTTTTCCCAGCCCCAATAGTAAAAATAAACTGAATGCAGATGTTCGAGAGGCCTCTACGTCATCAAACCTTAAGCATTATTATTGTAAGTTGTCACAACAACAACCACAAATTCAAAACTTTGGTGAGTGATCAAAAGTAATTATTCTTTTATTATAAATGTTTGCATTTCTCTTTAAACATTAGTACCTACAAAAGCAACAACAAAACATAATTTTATTTATTTTTGAATTTCTTTTTATTTATCATTTATTGATCTCCCATAGAGAGATATTTTGCTAAAATTATATTTTGTTTTGATTTTGACAGTATTGGCCATAACTAAAGCACCCCCTCAATGGATTTTTTCATATCTTAATTTTTTTTGGTAAAAAAGGTTTTTTTGGGATGTATTTTGTATATATTTTATTAACTTATATTGTTAATGTTCATATTGTGTTTATTTAGGAAAGGTTAATTTTATCAACAACTAATTTAAAATGATAAAAGATACAAAAACACAAAACGCGACGGATAAAACTAAAGCACCCCCTTATAAGATGTTTAAAAAGTTGACTATTTTTCTGCATATTTGCAATGTCAGTTAACGGGGCTCACAACGGATGCATTTGAAAATTTCAGAAGATAAAATTAAAGGAAGGCGTAGTCTGTATAATTTAAGTTCTATACAGTTTATTGTGAAAAAACAATGGATGACATGAAACAAGTACTCCAGTGAATTTAAAATTAAATTTATTGAAGACTGGAAGCCGGGCTTATCACGGCATGAATTGAGTAAACAATATTCAATTAACAGATCAGTTATTTCCCGGCTGATTCTAAAGTTTTTGCAGACTGGTCCTATATCACCGGGGCATTCTGGAGGACTTCCGCGTAAAATCACACGATACGTTGATTCCTTGATCAAAGAAACAATGCAAAAAGATCCTACAGCATCTGCTAGTCAAGTAAGAACAAGTTTAAGATTATGCGTTAGCGAAAGAACAATCCATAGAAGAGCAGTAGAAGCACGATTATTCAGCCGATGACCAGCAAAAGAACCGTTTATATCAGCTAAGAACAAGAAAGCTAGACTGGAGTTAGCCAAAGCCCACATCAACTGGAGTGTCCAAAAATAGAAGATAATACTGTTCTCTGAATAAGGCGTGTACGCAGACGAAAAGTAGAAAGACTGAATCCTAAGTATTACAAAGGAACAATTAAACATGGAGGGGGCAATGTAAAAGTCTGGGGTTGCTTTTCTGGTCAAGGAATTGGGCCAATTCATAAAGTTATTGGGATTATGGATCGGTTCATGTACCGTGATATATGGAAAGATGTAATGTTGCCTTATGCCAGTGAAGAGATTCCATTTATAGGGAGGTTCCAACAGGATAACGATCCTAAGCACACCTCCAAAGTTTGTAAGACTTGGATACAGTGCAATAAGATTAAAGTTCTTCATTGGCCTGCTCAATCTCCAGATTTCAATCCTATTGCGAATTTGTGGGAATTCGTTAATATGAAAATAAATCGTGAAATATGCCGAAATACTGGCCTACCTAAATAAAAGCGTAAGGCGGGACGTTTTCTTCAGCTTAGCTTTAACGCTGAAATGTCATACCTAAATAAGAGCGGAACGCTACGTCAAACAACAAAAACAAGGTTATTAAAAAAATAAATATAACAACCCGGATTATTTAAACAATAAAGTTCATTGCAGTACTGGTGTATCTGATTTTTGTTTTGTGATTTGTAAACTAAAATTTTATCAAAAAAACTAAATATTAAAGTTTAAAAAATGAGTTTCTTGCATATTTGTTTCTCCTTTTGTATGTATGTGTTTACATTTATTGTGTTTTGCAACTAACTTCACTATTAAACGCGCTGTCAAAATCGGATTTTCCAATTGCAAAGCGTTGCCGCCGCGTTATTTCGGTATGCTGCATACAAATTGTATGGGCATGAGAATTTTTGACAAGTAAAAAACGCCTTCCGCTCCAATTTAGGTATGCGTGATAATGATCAGCAATTTTCACGATTTATATCAAGCCATTATTATAGCCTGCGAAGGAATATAGCAAGACACCATAAAAACTTAATATATTCTATGCCTAAGAGATGTGCTTGTGTCATCCAAAACAAAGGATTTGCAACAAAATATAAATTTAAAACAATTTTATATTATATCTGTTAATGCCAAAAGTCGTCACATCGACTTTTATATTAACAACTGAGATGAGCAATATTTTCTCCTTTTCTATTGTCATATCATAAAGCTGAATTATGCGAGAAAACGTCAAAAAGTCGTTGTCAGTATGGCCGAAAATGTCTGCCATGTTGTTTCCGCCCAAATATGTTGCCCTTTTTTCTGTCTTTCCTTTGAAGTTATCCAAAAAAGGTATATCAAATTTATCCCAATAAAATTTCCTCATTCAAAATCCTAATTTCTTATTTTTCATTTGTTTAATTTTCATATCCAATAACCTTCCTTCTGGGGTTTTGTGATTCGACTGAGCATACAAGATAAAACAATTGGGTTTTATTTTGTTTGACTGTTTGGCTCAGAGATTGATTGCTTCAATATTCCCACCAGATTCCAACTCTAATAATTCAACTTAACATTTGGTCCCACTCGAACCGGATTGGAAGTTAGCTACAACAAACTCTCTCTGAGAATTTTTCATTGGATTACTTAAGCCTACATATATACATTGATCTACATACATACTCGTCAAAAGGTACGTTTTTGTTTTTTGCTTCAGTCTCAAAAGTGCATTAACATAGACTTCAGAAGAACTGTTTATTTATCATTTTATTTAATATTGCTACACGAGGTAGCCGCCATAAAATTTAATGAAAATTGAATAACTAAATAATAAAATAAATCAACAAAAAGCAACGAAATCTACGAAGAATAAAAAAAAAAACAAACAACAGCAAAATCTAAGATATTTCTGTGGGGAAAACAAAAACAACTATTTTTTGGCCAGAACAAAAACCCCTTTCACTATAGTCCACTCTGCGTAAGTCAACATATTAATTATCCCATTATTCCATAGAAAGAGCAACCCATTTTTAAAAACCGAAAGTGAAAAGTGTGAAATTAGTTACCAATTGCATGTGTCATAGTTGCTGAATATTGTATTCACCCTTGTTTCCCCTCATTACATATTCCTCCTTTGTTCTATCCTTTACATTTTTTTCAGGTCTCCAATAATATCTATGCATATATGTATGTAAAAAATTCCATTCTCCTTTAATAGCTATATTGTTCTATTAAAAGTGAACATTTTATTCAACACTCTTGAGCACTTTCAGACTCCTATTATTTTGTTCCATTTTTCAACACTCTTGTACTATAAATTTAATGCCTCTTACACTTTTAACATTATATTTCTCTTGAAACTTTAACATTATCACTCATGAGTGTCGGCAACTATTCCATTAAACTTTCTCTTTCAGTATCTCTCTTAATATAATGGTGTGATCTTTCACTCATTCGAGATATTCCAGTTGTAATTTATTCAGTGTTGCCGAGGAAAAGTACTATGAACCTTACCTAGTAAAGTAACAAATTCCTAAGAATACCTAAAAATATAATAGGAAAGAAACCCCATAAAATATTTTTATTATATTTAATAGTAAACATCAATACGATTTTCTTTTAGTTCAAAAAAATATATATACAAACAAATTTGTTATCTTTCAATTATTTTCTATTATTATTAGTAGTAACATATTGGTTCGCTTTCCTATTAATTAATTAGGAACGTTATATTTTCTGAAATTTGTTTGGTATAAAGTTCAGTTTAAAACGTTACCCTGATATTCACTTTTCGCTTTTTGTTCAAGTTATAGCGTATCGACAACACTGTTTTAATTTGTGATATTATTCCACTCATTTCCAATTGTTCATATATTTTTTGGAAATATTGAGCGACAAATCAATTGTATATGGAAAATACAATAGATCTGTTCGATAGAGTCTTATTTTTCTTAAATTTTGTTGATAAATAGAATTTAAAAATTTCTCTTAAATGGTTTTTCGAAATATAATTTTAGTTCAAATGTAAATTAAAGTTACTATATGATAATTTCAAACTGATACCACCACTTAATAGTATATAATTGCTAAAAAGGATTTCGTTACAAAAATTTGTGTGAAAGGAAAAATAATAGAAATTATTTCTGCTAGACTTTTATTTCCCTTTCACTTATCATTACTAAGTCGGGTTGGTTATTTGCACGATTTCATCAAGTCATTTTAATTTTGTCTATCGAATACAATATTTGAATAACACAAGTGCACGAACCGACCTATTATTTCAATAGTCTACTGGAATATTACTTTAGTTTCCAATGAAGCAAAAGGTTAATGACCCTTAAGTTAATGTGTTTCCCATAACAGCTGATACGTACTACAGTATTTTGAATAGATTAATTTTTTCTTTTTGGCAGAAGTTTCAATATATGCATAGTTCTAAAATTAAACTAAATTACATTTGATATTGGTGTTACCAAACTCGTAATTCCAGTTTAATTATTGCATTTACGATATATTTTTTAATTATCTTCGCTGTACTGAACAAAAACAGTTTTTCGTAATTAAGATAATTAAAATTTTGGTTCGAGTTCTTGTCGAATTTTACTATCTTACTTAAGTTAAGTAAAATTTTGGGAGTTTCTGTGGGTTTCGTGTGTATTAATAACATTTGTCAAAGTTTACAACTATTTACGATATTCAATAATTTTACGCGTTGGTTGTCTGTTTGAAAAGTTGATTCCCTATCTGAATAGTCTTCCTTCTGAGTAAAATATATATATATATATATACTTGAGGATGTCCCTAGATCAATTTATTAGATATGCAGACAGTATTGTCGAGTTCGAAGCAGATTTGAACAACAACCAGTATCCACTGACTTCGAATCATGCACTCGAAGTGCATCGTTACGAGCTGAAGTCAAACTGGAGTCGAGTAAAGGTCGCTTACGACAAATTTTTACTTGAAGCCGAAAAAGAAAACGATAACAATGATGATCCCTTAGATTTAGAATCAAGCAAAATGAAGTATAAGAATACTTATACGACATACTGCAATTGTTTGACGAAATTGTCCGAAATGTCAGATGCGCTTCATGACCGATCCACACATCATCCCGAGTTGGTTCTACCTCAGGATAATATTCCTGTACGCCCAAGTACTTCTCGCGAACTTGAAACCCATGATTCCTATCCTTCCGAAAGACGTGAGCTTCATTTACCTCCTATCGAAATCGAAACATTCAACGGTGATTATGCTTCTTGGCCTACCTTCCGTGACATGTTCACAGCGATAGTTTCAAATTCCAAGGCAAGTAAGGTTGAGAAATTGTTTTTCTTAACCCAGAAGACAAAAGGTGAGGCGTAAGAAATTGTACAACAAAGCCCTCTAACTAATCAAGGTTTTGATTTGGCATGGAATAATCTGTGTATGCGATTCGAAAACCGAAGGGTTCTAGTGAACGGACAGTTAAAAGTTTTGTTTAATCTTCAATCAATTAACTCAGAATCAGGCAAGGCTCTCAAGCAGTTGCAAAGGAATATTAGTTCGTGTATATCAATATTAAAACTTTATAACATTGACGTCACAAGTTGGGATCCAATTTTTGTTTTCATTTGCACAAATAAGCTTCCAGAAAATACTCTAACGCTGTGGGAGCAAGAGTTAGATAACAAAACAGATCTTCCGAAATGGTCAGATTTAGACGGGTTTCTTACTAGGAGATATAGAACTCTGGAGTCCGTTTCTGAGATCCGAGGTTTCCAGAATACCAAACCCAACGATTCAAAATCCAAGAAACAGTCTAATTTGAATTCGAACAAAAGCATACATAGCTTTCAAGCTAACGTTTCAACCCCAAAATGTCAATTATGTCCAAAAGAGTCTCATGCAATTCGCAAATGCCCCAAATTTTTAGCTATGGATCAACAAAAGAGACTAAGTGAGATAAAAAAGGAAGGACTATGTCTAAACTGTTTTTCCAAAACTCACAATGTCAGGAATTGCACAAGCAAACACACTTGTTTCAAATGCCAAAAGAAGCTAGCACCCTTCTTCACAAAAATGTTGATAACACTCAATCGTCTCCTAATTCTGAAAATCTTGCTAGTAGTTCATCTCTTAATCCCAATACAGTTTCATATACTCCTACGATTCGTAGTAACGTACAGTCCACTAATAGTTCAACTCCCGCACAAGTTCAATCCTGCTTCGCTTCTAATTCTAAGTGTATTTTATTAGGAACAGCTTGGGTAAATATTTGCCACTTGGGTACAAAATATCAGGTACGTGCTCTGATTGATTCAGGGTCCGAAGGGACCTTTATTTCTGAACGTGTATTTAATACTATTGGACTTCCTTCTCAGCCTACTACTGCGCAAATTTTCGGATTAAACAACTCTATTTCTGCTAAAGTTCTACGTCAGAGTTCTTTTGTATTAGGTTCACAATTGAATGACGAAATTTCAATTTCAGTTTCGGCCCTGGTAGTCCCTCACCTGTCAAATAATCTTCCATCCCAAAGCTTTTCCAATTCGCAATTTGCAAATCTCCCTAAAATTCCGTTGGCTGATCCTAAGTTCTACTCCAGTTCAAAGATCGACATGTTGATCGGAGGAGACATTTTCCCACTAATTGTTCGTTCGGGGACTATGCATAATGTGTGTCAGTCCCTATTAGCCCAAGAAACCATATTCGGATGGATTCTAACTGGCCCTGTTTCTCGTCAATCCAACCCAACTTTTACAGTCAATTCACATTTCTGTGAAATTTCCTTGGATAAGGAAATTTCACGTTTTTGGGAGGTGGAGAATCTTTCGAAAAAGAACTTTATGTCTCCATCTGATAAAACTTGTGAAGAATTGTATCTTCGAACTACGAAGAGAAATTCCAACGGAAGATACGTAGTTTCACTTCCATTTAAAGAAGATTTTCCTAAATCACTGAACATAGGACACTCGAGATCCAGTGCCATGGCACAGTTCTTTCGTAACGAGGCAAGACTAGTTCGAAATCCAGATTTTAAACTTCAATATGACAGTGTAGTCCAAGAATACGAGGAGCTTGGTCACATGTTCAAAGTCGATTCATCGAATCTTTCAGACAATCCTAATGTTTATTACCTTCCTCACCATGCGGTTATCAAACCCGATAGTGTCACTACGAAAGTTCGCGTAGTGTTCAATGCCTCTGCTCCTTCATCGAATGGGCAAAGTTTGAATTCTTTGCTCCACGTAGGACCTGTTCTACAAAATGACCTAACTATTCTTATCCTAAGATGGCGTTTTTTCCGATTCGCATTCAATGCCGACATTCAAAAGATGTATAGGCAGATTTTAGTGAACCAAGAACATACGCCATACCAAAGAGTATTGTTCCGAAGTAATCCAAATCAGCCTATTTGCGATTATGAATTAAAAACTGTCACATTTGGTGTTAATTGCGCGCCGTATCTTGCTATTCGAACCCTACTTCAGTTGGCTGATGATGTCCAATCCACTTATCCGATTGCTAGTTCTATATTGCGGAATTCAATGTACGTAGATGATGTTCTTGCTGGAACTCACACAAAAGAAGATTCCATAAAAGCAAAAAATGAGCTAACCCAAGCTCTAGATTCCGCAGGCTTTTCTTTAAGAAAGTGGACTTCCAATTCTAAAGACATCATAGCAGACATTCCACTTGATCATCTCCTTCATGAAGATTTCTTAAAATTCGAGGATAATAGCTCCACAAAAACCTTAGGCATCCGATGGAACGCGTGTTCGGATGAGTTCTATTTTGTGGCAGATGCATTTCCGGAACTTTCGAACTTCACGAAGAGGGAAATTCTATCTCAAATCGCCAAATTGTTTGATCCTGCTGGATGGTTAGCACCCTGTATTGTTCTTGCTAAAATGTTGATGCAGAAGATCTGGATGGAGGGTACTGGCTGGGACGAAGTCATTACCCCTGACACACTTCAGCAATGGAAAATATTTCAATCCAACTATACTATTATTAATACAATTCGTATTCCTCGATGGATTAACTATTGTCCTAAAGCCGAAATCCAATTCCACGGATTCTGCGATGCTTCTGAAAAAGCATACGCAGCTGCACTGTATGTTCGAATTGCAAATGATAACTTCATTTCAACCCACCTTATTTCATCCAAAACCAAAGTTGCTCCCATTAAAACACTTTCTATTCCGCGATTAGAACTTTGTGGTGCAGTTCTCTTAGCGGAGATGGTGGAAAACTTAGTACCGACTCTAGTTGCAGAGAATTATTCCGTTTTTTGCTGGACAGATTCAACAATCGTCCTATCTTGGTTGGCCAAACCACCGTGTAATTGGTTAACATTTGTGGCGAACAGAGTATCAAAAATTACACAAGTCATCGAATATTCCAAATGGAACCACGTCAATTCTGAAACGAATCCAGCAGATATTGCCAGCCGTGGTGTTTATCCAGAGAATCTGGTAAATAATGAATTATGGTGGTTCGGACCACACTGGCTCAGGAGTGAAAGAAGTCAATGGCCAAGTTTAGATTTGTCTAAAATTACGGAAACTATCCAAGAAGTTAAGCCCGTAAAGGTACATTTTTCCTATTTCACGAACTTTGAGGATTTGTTAGAACGTTTTTCTTCCTATAACAGGGCCATGCGGGTATTGGCTTATGTTTACCGGTTTTATTATAGAACACATAGACGTTACCGTTCTAGTTTCGTTAAAGATTCAACAGTTCTTTCAAGCTCTGAAATCATTTTTATCCGAGACAAACTCATTACCGTTTGTCAAAAAGCATGGTATCCTAACGAGTATAAAGCACTTTCTGCCAACCAAAATCTTCCAAAATCCAGCAGTATTCTGAATTTGAATCCCTTTTTAGATCCAGAAGGAATAATTCGCTCCTGTGGACGTCTAGAATCTTCCCCTGGACTAACCTACAATGAAAAACATCCAATCATCATACCATATAACGCACAATTTTCAAAGCTTTTGGTCAAATTTGTTCATGACGTAAGTTTGCACGGAGGAAACCAACTAGTTCTGCGTCTGTTGAGGACCCAATATTGGATTCCAAAGGCAAAGAATTTAATAAAATTCACGATTAATAAATGCAAGATATGTATTATATACAAGAAAAGGTGTCAGCAGCAAATAATGGCGGCTCTGCCATCCGAAAGAGCTGAAATCACTCGTCCCTTCACACACACGGGCCTTGATTTTGCGGGGCCCTTTGATGTCAAAAGCTATTCTGGTCGAGCATGTCGCATTTCGAAGGGATATGTATGTGTTTTTGTATGTTTTTCAACCAAAGCCATCCATTTAGAAGCCACCTCAGAATTATCCACGCAGGCATTTCTAGCGGCTTTTAGCCGTTTTGTTTCACGTCGAGGATGTCCGCTTCATCTTCATTCAGACAATGGTAAAAACTTCGTTGGGGCTTCTAAGGTGTTGGCAAAAGAGTTTATACAAACTTCCCAGCAGCGTATATTAGCCAACTACGCCCATCAAAATATTTCTTGGCATTTCATTCCAGCAGGAGCTCCACACATGGGCGGATTGTGGGAAGCAGGTGTGAGAAGCTTCAAAATGCATTTCCGAAAAATCACTGGTTGTTACAAATATACATTCGAAGAATTGTCCACGCTTCTGTCTAAAATTGAATCGTGCCTGAATTCCCGTCCGATTTCACCGATTTCAACAGATCCATCTGATACATGCGCCTTAACCCCAGGACATTTTCTTATTGGAACTCCAATTCTAGCTCCAGTCGATCCCCAGGTCACTGATACCGCAATTTCCATAACAAACAGGTGGCAAAGACTGAAACTAATCCATCAAAACTTTTGTAGCAGATGGAAAAATGAATACCTGAAAGAAATGAACAAACGAACAAAATGGCAGCGACCTGAACTCAATATCGAAAAAGGCGTAATGGTAGTTATTAAAGATGAGAATCTCCCTTCGAATTCTTGGCGCCTTGGCCGAGTTGTGAAAACTTATTCTGGTTCAGATCATCGAGTCAGAGTAGCTGATGTCTTGACTCAACGCGGGTTAATAACTAGGCCGATTGTCAAGCTCGTAATACTCCCCACAGAATCTTAGATTTCGTTTCCGAACCTTTTACTTACATGCTAATTTTTTCTTCCAGCTCATCATGCCTAAAATTGCATCAAGATCCAAATCATCTTCGAGACATCTTCCTGTTGAGTATAACGCATATCCTTGCCGTCTGTGCAAGCGCCCACACCCTCTCCGAACCTGCCGAAAGTTTTTATCAATGAACATTTCCGATCGAATTAGTGCAGTCAATAAACACAAATACTGTGTAAATTGTTTGGCACATGATCACTCACACGGTTCGTGTTTCACAAAACATGGATGCAAGCATTGTCGCAAATTCCATCATACCTTGCTTCATGTCAACCCTCGGTTGGTAAATGACCTTTTACCGTCACGTCGTGAGTCACATCCTGACTCACGTCGCTCGCGATCACCCGATACAGGTCCTTCTACTTCATCCAGAAAACGTCCTTCTTCGGCACCTAAGACCAAAAGAGAATCCTTTCCGCAATCAAACACAAAGTCGACTTCATTAACCAACATTATACGGCAGAACATGTTAATACTCCTTCCAACTGTTTTAGTGAAAATAGGATCCAAAACGTCACATGCCCGCTGCTTGCTGGACTCTGGATCGACAGTTAGTCGTGTGTCGAAAGGATTTGTCGAAAAATTGGATCTAACCACTCACACCTTACATGAGGAAACCATATGTCCGATGGTATTAAAATCTCGGTATGATCCTTCTTCAAAAATAGAAGGGACCTTTAGGGTTGACAATCGCCTTTCCCTTCGTACACCCTCGCAGTCCCTTCCAGAATCCTACAAAAAGAACTTCAAGGATCTGTTCTTAGCAGATTCAAAATTCTATGAATCAAGTCCCATTGATATCATAATCGGTGTAGATATATATCCGCGAGTGTTATGTCAAGGAGTTTTTTCAAAGACAGGATTTCCTACTGCACAAAGCACAATTTTCGGGTGGACAATTTATGGTCCATGCACCCTTTAATAATTAGAAAATGCACTTTTAGGCAAGATACAGCAAAATACAAAACGTATCCTTAAACCATTTTTCTAACATTTATTATAATTTTTTTTTTCAAATATTGTATTATTGTAAATGAATTAATTTATGTTGTTAACAATGAATTAAAAATTAATAACGAATTAAGTTTTAATATTTCTAACTACTATTTAATTATATTTCAGAAACAACGTCGCAGACATGGCCAGGCTGATTATTCAAATCGCATTGCATATATGCTGCAAGGCGGGCGGCAATGTTAATGCCAAAAGTCGTCACATCGACTTTTATATTAACAACTGAGATGAGCAATATTTTCTCCTTTTCTATTGTCATATCATAAAGCTGAATTATGCGAGAAAACGTCAAAAAGTCGTTGTCAGTATGGCCGAAAATGTCTGCCATGTTGTTTCCGCCCAAATATGTTGCCCTTTTTTCTGTCTTTCCTTTGAAGTTATCCAAAAAAGGTATATCAAATTTATCCCAATAAAATTTCCTCATTCAAAATCCTAATTTCTTATTTTTCATTTGTTTCATTTTCATATCCAATAACCTTCCTTCTGGGGTTTTGTGATTCGACTGAGCATACAAGATAAAACAATTGGGTTTTATTTTGTTTGATTGTTTGGCTCAGAGATTGATTGCTTCAATATTCCCACCAGATTCCAACTCTAATAATTCAACTTAACAATATCCATGAAGGGATGCTTTAGTTTTGACCGTTTTATTTTCCAGCTTTAAATATCTTTTGATTTAATGTTACCTCTTATAGAAAGATTAACTTTAAAAGTATTTGTTTATCAATAGTAAATATATTAACAATTGAAAATAATACATAATAAAAATTTAAAACTTAGTTTTTATACAAAAAAATATAATATGAAAAAAATTCACTAAGGCGGTGCTTTAGTTATGGCCAATATTGTATATTTACTGATATTTTTTTTGTTTGTTTCATACATTTTCAACTTTGTTTTGTTAATTAAACTCAAAAATATTTAGTTATTGTATTTTGAATATTAAAACGATAATTTCGATAATTTTACGTTATTTTAAAATTTTATGAATAAATATTGAATTAATATGAATTGCTAAAGTCTATTTCAATTGAGGAATGATACTAACTAACATGAAGGCTACTTAAATTTGGTACCATAGGCGTACCATATGTAATTTTGGGTGGGAAAAATGCACTTCGAGTGACATAACACCTTGTCTCCCTTAAATGTTGGATTGATTGTTGTAAATTTTGAATATTTGTATGAATTTGAATGCTCACTAATTTGTGGTATTTATTATATGGCATGAAGTAAATTTTCTATGTTTACTTGTTTTGTAAAAGTTTGTTATAACCACACCACAGCCGTCGGCATGCCGCCGACACTAGGTTTTACAAAAATCTCAATCTGTTGAAAGTAGTCTATGCGTAACACATTCGTGAAAAGATGTTCCGTACTAGTTTGATCTACAAGTGTACCAATAGTTGAAAGATCTTCGTTTTCTTCCTGAATTATATTATGTAAAATATTTAAGGGCATGTTATCCTCGAATATTTCGAATATTGGACACTGATATTTTATCCCAGGACATAGCTAGGATCTGAACTGCATGTTTGGGATTGAAGTTTTTTAGTTTGATCTCCAAATTTATTCACTTCTTACAAGCAAGTGGGTGAGCAGTTGTTTTTTATAATTTAATATGACCAAATTGATAACGTGGTTGGTCTAACGGTCGAATAAGCGCAGTGCAATTGGGTGGTAGATTCATTGCTATAATTAAACCGTCATCACTTTTTAGTTCCTCAACTGGGTGACACGTGGCGTTATCTAAAGAAAAACTGATTTTTGACGCAGACCTTTTGAAGACAAAAATAAATTAAAAAGTTAATTCCATGTCGACACTTAAATTTCTTAAACCATCCTTCACTGGCATTGAAATCTGAATTGCTTCCATTCTTGTGTACTCAGCTTTCTTTAAGGTGCAAATATAGATGCTAAACGGGGAATCGCGTTACCGAAAATTCCGGGATTTCTTAAATCCCGAAGCCCGGGATTTTTTAATTTTAAATCTCTGGATTTTCTAAATCCCGTTTTTCATAAATAAATAGAGGAAATTGTAATTTGTGTATTTTTTTCATGCATTTTGACATTCTACATGCCCGAATATTGCATTGTATTCTTAAAAAAAGATATTTCAAGTAAACACTAATTTTTTACTAAGGTACTGTTCTTTACCAGTATGTACAATATGGCTATAACTATAACATAGTCGAATAGTCCATTGAAAGTTATTCAAAAAATGGTATTACTACAAAACGCGGTAAAGTTCGGAGATAATATCACCACCATTAGTGGTGAATGAGGGTATATATAAGTTTGTCATTCCGTATGTAAAATTGAGAAATAATCATCCAAGACCCAACAAAGTATATATATTACTAGCTGAACCCGGTCCGCTTTGCTGGCCCTTAGAAAACATCTATTTTATATTGCATATCGATCTCGATTTTAATATACAGTGTCGGACAAAGTCGGTGATCCAACCGGTGGCAGTCCGGCTGGTTCCAATGAATTCAAAAATTCAGTAGGTTAATCGACGGCTTGTTCTTCGTTCATTACTGTGTCAATCGATTTGCATTTTATTGTTTCGCCAGGCAGTTTCAATTGTATTTGTTTGTTGAGCTTGTTGACATCTAGATTTGTTGGTGCTAAAATTGCATGTTCCCACAACCAATCCGAATTTTTGTAGTTGGTTGTAAGACTTGGGAATACCTTGTCAACAACAAAATCTCATTTGTGGCGGGATAAATTTTTTCCATTTCTGATGTCCAACAATTGTTTTGAGAATGTTTCGGCAGAAGGGTATTGCAGCTAATGCACACGCATGTTCGTTGATAGTGTTCGGCTTCTGTAGATTCATTTCCAATGAAATAAATTTGAAGGAACTTCGCATCATCATTGGGAAGCGGGAGCAATGATCCAATTCTGTGGTACATTTGGCATTGAACATTAAAGGTGGGCATGAAGCCGACGTCATTTGAAATCATGAGTTGCACTTTTGGATATTTTGAAGGAAGTGCTTGGAAATAGGATTGGCGCCGGAAATGTAACTTATAAGCAACTTAGGCGGCTCAATAACTGGTGGCAGAATAACATTACCGTTCGAACAGCTCATTCCCGGGGATTCCTTAGGGAACTTCAAAACGCGGCAATGTAAGCAATGTTTGTCCATTGCGGCTACTTATTGTAATAAAATGCCGGCAACTTTAAATCGATTCTTTCTCTTGATCGAGCCATTCGGGAGCGATTGGCTTCTAGTCTTTCTGAAGCCGTGATTCTCGTTCTCTTCCCGTTTCTGCGGCTCTAGACGTAGATGCCCTTTATAAAACAAATTTTATTTGAATAAAACCGCTATTTTTTATTAAAAGTGGAATGCAGAGAGTTATTCAAAATATTATTTTATTTCATAGATTTCATATGGAAATTTCTTATTCATGCACCTAATATGCAAGAGTAAACAAAATTGTTTATCATCGATTGATAAAAAAATTATAGAATGATGTTAAGCAACGAAATGAAAATTGTCATTGTTTGAACGTTGGGAATAAAAAAAAGTATTTATGTATCTCTCCAATTGAAAAAAAATTTTTTGGTCGACAAAATTAAATTTTTTTGAAAAAATTTTTTTTGCCAAATTTTTTTTTACAACAATCACTGACTTTGTAAGACTGTATATAGGAAACTAAATAAACTATCTGTAAGAATTGAAGAAAAGGTAGATCAACAATTATACAATAATCTTTTTTTTTATGTCATTAGCGCTATTGTATAAAAATTTGATTCTGCCACGCCATTTCGTCCATAGACCGAATATTAAAAATCTGACTTTACAGTGTTACCCGCTAGGCTTTTCAGAAGATTCCGTAAAAATTTTATCAAAATCGGTCCAGCCGTTTTTGAGTCCATGCGGAACGTACATACACAAATATGTTTTTATATATATATGGCATTAACGGTATAATGTAAAAATTTGATTTTTACACACCCCTCCGCCCACAGACCGAAAAATACTGTGTCAATCGATTTGCATTTTATTGTTTCGCCAGGCAGTTTCAATTGTATTTGTTTGTTGAGCTTGTTGACATCTAGATTTGTTGGTGCTAAAATTGCATGTTCCCACAACCAATCCGAATTTTTGTAGTTGGTTGTAAGACTTGGGAATACCTTGTCAACAACAAAATCTCATTTGTGGCGGGATCAATTTTTTCCATTTCTGATGTCCAACAATTGTTTTGAGAATGTTTCGGCAGAAGGGTATTGCAGCTAATGCACACGCATGTTCGTTGATAGTGTTCGGCTTCTGTAGATTCATTTCCAATGAAATAAATTTGAAGGAACTTCGCATCATCATTGGGAAGCGGGAGCAATGATCCAATTCTGTGGTACATTTGGCATTGAACATTAAAGGTGGGCATGAAGCCGACGTCATTTGAAATCATGAGTTGCACTTTTGGATATTTTGAAGGAAGTGCTTGGAAATAGGATTGGCGCCGGAAATGTAACTTATAAGCAACTTAGGCGGCTCAATAACTGGTGGCAGAATAACATTACCGTTCGAACAGCTCATTCCCGGGGATTCCTTAGGGAACTTCAAAACGCGGCAATGTAAGCAATGTTTGTCCATTGCGGCTACTTATTGTAATAAAATGCCGGCAACTTTAAATCGATTCTTTCTCTTGATCGAGCCATTCGGGAGCGATTGGCTTCTAGTCTTTCTGAAGCCGTGATTCTCGTTCTCTTCCCGTTTCTGCGGCTCTAGACGTAGATGCCCTTTATAAAACAAATTTTATTTGAATAAAACCGCTATTTTTTATTAAAAGTGGAATGCAGAGAGTTATTCAAAATATTATTTTATTTCATAGATTTCATATGGAAATTTCTTATTCATGCACCTAATATGCAAGAGTAAACAAAATTGTTTATCATCGATTGATAAAAAAATTATAGAATGATGTTAAGCAACGAAATGAAAATTGTCATTGTTTGAACGTTGGGAATAAAAAAAAGTATTTATGTATCTCTCCAATTGAAAAAAAATTTTTTGGTCGACAAAATTAATTTTTTTTGAAAAAATTTTTTTTGCCAAATTTTTTTTTACAACAATCACTGACTTTGTAAGACTGTATATAGGAAACTAAATAAACTATCTGTAAGAATTGAAGAAAAGGTAGATCAACAATTATACAATAATCTTTTTTTTTATGTCATTAGCGCTATTGTATAAAAATTTGATTCTGCCACGCCATTTCGTCCATAGACCGAATATTAAAAATCTGACTTTACAGTGTTACCCGCTAGGCTTTTCAGAAGATTCCGTAAAAATTTTATCAAAATCGGTCCAGCCGTTTTTGAGTCCATGCGGAACGTACATACACAAATATGTTTTTATATATATATGGCATTAACGGTATAATGTAAAAATTTGATTTTTACACACCCCTCCGCCCACAGACCGAAAATCAAAAATCTGACTTTACAGTGTTATCCGCTGGGCTATTCTGAAGATTCCCTGAAAATTTCATCAAAATCGGTCCAGCCGTTTTTTATATATATAGATGGCATTAGCGGTAATATGTAAAAATGTAATTTTGCCACGCCCCTCCGCCCACAGACCGAAAATCAAAAATCTGACTTTACAGTGTTACCCGCTAGGCTATTCTGAAGATTCCCTGAAAATTTCATCAAAATCGGTTCAGCCGTTTTTGAGTTCATTCGGAACATACAAACATACATACATACATACATTCCCACATACATACAAACATCCATTTTTATATATATAGATTGATCCTTATGAAATTTTAAGTCGATTGAGCTATGTCTGTCCGTCTCTGTAAAACACGCTCACGTCCAAAATACACAAGCAAACTTAGTAAACTCTCAAAAAAAATGTTTATAATTGTCCTAAACAGTTTGGTATTGAAAATCAGCAAAATTGGTAAAGTAGGCCCAAAGTTATGAATCAAAATGTGAGACTACCTACAAAAAAAATTTATAATTTTCATATATTTTTTGTTATTTCTGTAAATATATTGCAGATAATTCCATAAAATTTTATACTCGTTATTTTTATTTTTATTTATAAAAAGACTAACCCCGTTGAAAATTAAAAGAATCGGTCCATGATTTCTCCTAGCCCCCATACAAATCTCTTCCCGAAATATGGTGCTATAGTCTATAAATGCCTACAGAATTGCAGTATCCATACAAAATTCAGCAAAAATAAGTTTCGTGCTAAGAGAAATCACAACACTAAATTTTTCGTGGATCGGCCCATATTTGATCATAGCCCCCATATAAAGTTCACTTTCGAAAATCACTTAAACACGCATAAATCTTCTTATATATATAAAAATGGATGTTTGTATGTATGTGGGAATGTATGTATGTATGTATGTTTGTATGTTCCGAATGAACTCAAAAACGGCTGAACCGATTTTGATGAAATTTTCAGGGAATCTTCAGAATAGCCTAGCGGGTAACACTGTAAAGTCAGATTTTTGATTTTCGGTCTGTGGGCGGAGGGGCGTGGCAAAATTACATTTTTACATATTACCGCTAATGCCATCTATATATATAAAAAACGGCTGGACCGATTTTGATGAAATTTTCAGGGAATCTTCAGAATAGCCCAGCGGATAACACTGTAAAGTCAGATTTTTGATTTTCGGTCTGTGGGCGGAGGGGTGTGTAAAAATCAAATTTTTACATTATACCGTTAATGCCATATATATATAAAAACATATTTGTGTATGTACGTTCCGCATGGACTCAAAAACGGCTGGACCGATTTTGATAAAATTTTTACGGAATCTTCTGAAAAGCCTAGCGGGTAACACTGTAAAGTCAGATTTTTAATATTCGGTCTATGGACGAAATGGCGTGGCAGAATCAAATTTTTATACAATAGCGCTAATGACATAAAAAAAAAGATTATTGTATAATTGTTGATCTACCTTTTCTTCAATTCTTACAGATAGTTTATTTAGTTTCCTATATACAGTCTTACAAAGTCAGTGATTGTTGTAAAAAAAAATTTGGCAAAAAAAATTTTTTCAAAAAAAATTAATTTTGTCGACCAAAAAATTTTTTTTCAATTGGAGAGATACATAAATACTTTTTTTTATTCCCAACGTTCAAACAATGACAATTTTCATTTCGTTGCTTAACATCATTCTATAATTTTTTTATCAATCGATGATAAACAATTTTGTTTACTCTTGCATATTAGGTGCATGAATAAGAAATTTCCATATGAAATCTATGAAATAAAATAATATTTTGAATAACTCTCTGCATTCCACTTTTAATAAAAAATAGCGGTTTTATTCAAATAAAATTTGTTTTATAAAGGGCATCTACGTCTAGAGCCGCAGAAACGGGAAGAGAACGAGAATCACGGCTTCAGAAAGACTAGAAGCCAATCGCTCCCGAATGGCTCGATCAAGAGAAAGAATCGATTTAAAGTTGCCGGCATTTTATTACAATAAGTAGCCGCAATGGACAAACATTGCTTACATTGCCGCGTTTTGAAGTTCCCTAAGGAATCCCCGGGAATGAGCTGTTCGAACGGTAATGTTATTCTGCCACCAGTTATTGAGCCGCCTAAGTTGCTTATAAGTTACATTTCCGGCGCCAATCCTATTTCCAAGCACTTCCTTCAAAATATCCAAAAGTGCAACTCATGATTTCAAATGACGTCGGCTTCATGCCCACCTTTAATGTTCAATGCCAAATGTACCACAGAATTGGATCATTGCTCCCGCTTCCCAATGATGATGCGAAGTTCCTTCAAATTTATTTCATTGGAAATGAATCTACAGAAGCCGAACACTATCAACGAACATGCGTGTGCATTAGCTGCAATACCCTTCTGCCGAAACATTCTCAAAACAATTGTTGGACATCAGAAATGGAAAAAATTGATCCCGCCACAAATGAGATTTTGTTGTTGACAAGGTATTCCCAAGTCTTACAACCAACTACAAAAATTCGGATTGGTTGTGGGAACATGCAATTTTAGCACCAACAAATCTAGATGTCAACAAGCTCAACAAACAAATACAATTGAAACTGCCTGGCGAAACAATAAAATGCAAATCGATTGACACAGTAATGAACGAAGAACAAGCCGTCGATTAACCTACTGAATTTTTGAATTCATTGGAACCAGCCGGACTGCCACCGGTTGGATCACCGACTTTGTCCGACACTGTATATTAAAATCGAGATCGATATGCAATATAAAATAGATGTTTTCTAAGGGCCAGCAAAGCGGACCGGGTTCAGCTAGTGTCTTATAAATATAGCTATTGAGTTGAAATTGGACAAATAATCTCCATATATACAAAAATCGCTGCGCCGAATTCTATGAAGATCGGTTCATATTTGTTTATAGCTATCATATAAGGACCACTTCCGAAAAACACATTAACCTGCATAAATATCTAAAAATTGTCAATATCAAACCAAAATTTTACACAGATCCGTAATTTATATTTGGAAATCTTACTACAGAATCTTGTGAATATCAGTCCATATTTGACCATAACTCCCATATAAATTCCACTTCCGAAAATCAGTTAAGTACTCACAAATCTCTTATAAATTTCTTTATAATGCTAAAATTCGACACACATAATACTCATATACATAGAAACAACTGTACCGATTTTTATGAAGATTGGCCCATAATTGGTCATAGCTTCCATATAAGGATCACTTCCGAAAAACTCATTAACGTGCATAAATATCTAAAACATATCGATATAAAAATAAAATTATACACAGATGAGTAATTTGAATCCAGTAATCATACTACTGTATTTTGTGAATATCGGTCCATATTTGACCATAGCTCCCATATAAGGTCCATTCCCGAAAATCACCAAAATCTTCATAAATTTCTTACAAATATAGTTATTAAGTTGAATTTCGAAGCCATAAATTACAATAAGTATATGTAAAAATCATTGTACAAAATTTTATGATGATCGGGCCATAATTGGTCATTGCCTCCATATAAGTACCACTTCCGGAAAACACATTATCCTACACAAATATCCAAAAAAAATATTTGTACTGAAACAAAATTGTGCACCGATCAGGAATTTGTATCCTAGAATCATATTAAAAGATTTTTTAAATATCGGTCCATAATTCGCTATAGTTGTCATATAAGGTCCACTTTTGTTAATAGCGTTGTTTAAATTAAGTTTTATTAAGTATACCCTTCACCTTCGTGAGAAGGGTATATATAAATTTGTCATTCCGTTTGTAATTTCCACAATATAATTTTCCGACCCTATAAAGTATATATATTCTGGATCCTTATAGATAGCGCAGTCGATTAAGCCATGTCCGTCTGTCTGTCTGTTGAAATCAATTTTCTGAAGACCCCAGATATCTTCGGGATCCAAATCTTCAATAATTCTGTCAGACATGCTTTCGAGAATTTTGCTATTTAAAATAAGCAAAATCCGTCCATAAATAACGGATACATGAGCAAAAATCCGCGACAACCTCTGAAAATTTCTTCAAAAAAAGACAATTTATTGCATGCTTTGACAAAAAAGCAACAAAACGAATGTGTGTTGGCTTCATGCTTTGTGTATTTTGTTTTTTTTTTTTTTTGGTGTTTCACAAAAAAGCAACAAAACGTGCATATGTTTGGATGTATGTTGGCTTAATTATTTTGTTTTTTTTTGGTGTTTGACAAAAAAGCAACAAAACGTACATATGTATGTTTGGATGTGAGTTGGTTTCACTGCTTTGCGTATTTTGTTTTTGTTTTTTTTTTGGTGTTTCGTTTCGTTTGGCGTTGTTGTTTTTGAGAAGGGTATATATAAGATTGTTGTTTCGTTTGTAACTTCTACAATATAGCAATAGCAATTAAATGTAAAATTTTTAAAAGTGTTCTTGATATATTTAGAATGATATAACGCTGAAAATAGGCAAGTAATGCATCCACAACAGAGGTGAAGGGTATATAAGATTCGGCATAGCCGAATATAGCACTCTTACTTGTTTTTTTTATTTTTAAATTTTATATAGCCATCAAATACTTTGAAATCACGTTACAATATAATATGGCGATAGTCCTATAATAGGTCAGATCCCATATATTGTACCAAAATAATACACAGATCAGTAATTTGAATACAAAAAACATACTACGGAATTTTGTGAATATAGGTCCATAATTGGCAACAGCTCCCATAAAAGTGAAGAGTTTATGAACGCTTTAATAAAATTCACAATGAGAAAGTCTAAATTGTAAATTTAATACTAGTTTAATACTATTTACTGTAAGGTTTTCATCCCAAGTAGAAAAAATACTATGTTATTATATGAATGAATAAAAATAGATTCAAAAAAAAAAAAAAAAAGTTCTAATTGCGATAATAACCACTAAAACTCTTGTAAAGATGAAATTCAATTAAACAAAATAGCAATCACGGTAAAATATTTTATGACGATTTACTCATAATAGGTCATAGCTTCCATGTTAGTTCTGCAACCCAAAAATACATTAACGCATATAAACATTGATATCGATCAAAAATTCAACATAAACTAGTTACAAGTAGACAGAAATCATACTGCTGAATTTTTTTGACTATGGGTTCATAATTATATAAGACACATATCCGGAAAATTCATTAATCGCGAATATATATTAAAATTTTGTGATATAACATATGATATACATATGCACAATTTTGAATTCTGTCTAAATATATTTGTATACTTTTTCTTCACTTGCGGTGAATAAGGATCGGGCAATGATAACCAATTATTAGGTTTATAAATTGTTAAATGTGATACGTTATAATAGGCGTAAATGACAAAATCTGTTGAAAATGGTAAAAATCTGTTAAAGTTAGTTAAAGTCTCTTCTACTTATACTAGTCTTTCTAACAATTGTTATATACTTATTTATTTAATAGTATTTCAATAACATTGTCTTAATCCTCATAATAGCGCACTTCTAATAACAAATATTGAATATGATTATTATTGTAACTTCTACAATTCTCATCATATTTAGGTGGGGGGTATTTAAGATTCGGCACGGACGGATATAGTACTCTTAATGTTTTTTATTATATTATTATATCCTACTTAGCTTGTTTTGCGCTGTAAATAATATAATATATAAAAAGTAATTAAAGTATAGTAAACTTAATTAAAGTAATAAAAATATGTTCATTAAATTTATATAAATGAAGAAGTTTTTTCTTTTAAAGACAATAATATTACTTATTGGAGTTTTGTAGCAAATTGAAGGTAGAGTAACCCCGAGAGTATATCGGCCATATTCATTATGAAAGCGTTCTACTTTGAACCATCCGTGTGCTTGTCTTCTTGTGTTATATTGGCTCACTCGAAGCTGATGCTGGAATATACAAACAATAAACAGTGTAAAAAGTAAAGAATAAAAGTAGAAAAAATAAGTTCTAACTTTTTTCTTCATGATTATGACAGTTAAAACTGTAAATATTTGTTTTTATTTAGTTTTTTAAGTTGGACACGTGTTATAAAATTTTATAAATTTCAAGGAAAATTTATGTTGATATTTTGTATATGAAATGTAAATCATATGCAAATTGTATGTTTTATTTAATAACTAACGTTATTAGAAAACACACACAGGACTCCAAGTCGATAGATTAGGCGAAGTATGTTAAAAAATATAATAATGCAAAGAAACCAGGTACATATGGCAAAATCGATTACAGTGCTACTTCGATACTCCGGACATGTGCCAGTCCGGTCACTCCAATAATTCGGACGCTTTTACATTACAGACAATTTAAAATGTTTACCTCCACAATCCTGATTAATTTGTTTATGCAAGAACAAAAATTAAAATCTATTGTTTTACCGTTTTTACCTCGAATGTTTTGTTATTCATATTTTGCTGTCATTAAATACCATGACCCATAATCATAGTCAAACAATAAAGTCGGTTATTTTTAAAAGCAACATAAAAATAAAAACCTGCTTTTTATTATTTTCCAGCTATAGTCAAAATTAAAATATGTTTTAAATTAAACCGACTTTAACTGGGTGTCACCTCAAATGTAGAAAATGTTTTCATACAATATACAACAAAATATAAACAAGTGGCATCGCTGAACAGCTGACTTAGAAAATTAAAAAAAAAAGTGACAAACAACAAGTTAGAGTACTATATTCCGATATGCCGAATCTTAAATACTCTCCACCTAAATATGATGAAAATTATAGAAATTACATTAGTATATGCAGTGTTTAGTGCATAGCTCGATTATGAAGATTTTAAAAATGTTAATGTAATAGTATTTTTTATATTGTTAGAAAAACTGGTTTACGCAATTTTAGTTTGATATTGATATATTTAAAATATTTATTAGGTTAATGTGTTTTTCGGAATTGGTTCTTATATGGGAGCAATGACCTATTATCGGCCGATCTTCATAAAATTCAACACATCGATTTCTGTATATATGGGAAATATTTATTTAAAATTTTAATCTCATAAACGTTTTGTAAGAGATTTATGAGTATTTAAGTGATTTTCGGATATGGACCTTATATGGTAGCTATTGTCAAATATGGACCGATATTCACAAAATCTGATAATGATAATACTCATTTGTGAATAAATACTACCGAACTCTGTAAAATTTTAATTCCATAACCATATTTTTCAGATATTTACGAAAATTATTGTGTTTTTTGCAAGTGGTCCTTATGTGGGAGCTATAACGAATTATAGTCCGATCTTCATAAAATTCGCTACAGTGATTTTTTTGTATATGGGGTTTTTGCGTGTCGAATTTCAACGTAATAGCGATATATATTAGACATTTATGTTTAATTAAGTGATTATCGGAAGTGAACTTTATTTGGTGGCTACGGTCAAATAGTAACTGGTCCAAAAACAAATTGGTGTTGCGATTTCTCTTTGCACAAAACTTAATTGTGCTGAATTTTGTACGGATACTGCAATTCTATAGGAGTTTGTATACCATAGCACCATATTTCGGGAAGAAATTTGTATGGGGGCTAGAAGAAATTATGGACCGGTTCTTACCATTTTCAAGAGAATTTATCCTTTTCTGCAATGAATTTACCGAAAATCACAAAAAACATGTGAAAACAAGTAAGAGTGCTATATTCGGCTATGCCGAATTTTAAATACCCTCCACCTAAATTAGATGAAAATTATAGAAATTACATTGGTATAAACACTCTAATATCCATATTCAGTGTTTGTTATTAGGACTTAGCTCCGATTATGAAGATTGGTAGAATGTTAAGGTAATACAGTAGTTTTCGCGTATAGCCTACAAATACAGTTGCACAATTTTTGTGGACTATAAGCGAATTAGGACTATAACCGAATTTCTTTTTAAGCCACTTTATGGATTATAGAATCCTGATATAATACACATTTTGGACTATATACAAATTATGTGCTTTCTTCAATAAAACCACTTGTTTTAAGCAAAATAGAAAAACTAGTTTACGCAGAAGATATTTTACTTCAAATGTATAAAAATGTTGTCTAATTCAGCAATTTATAATTTAAATAACTACATATTCCTACCACTTCCAACAGAGTCTGTAATTTTATAATAGGAATAAAATGTACTTTTTAACAATTTATATACTTAATAATTGGTTAACACTACCGACTGGCTTAACATTTTCCTTATTCACCACAAGTGAAGTAAAAGAGCATAAAAAAGGGTAAACAAATATATTTAGTCAAACTTCAAAAGTATATTTTTGTTCTGTTCTAATGAATTTTCCGGATGTGAGCCTTCTATATACAATTATGAACCCGTGGTGACTAAATCTACTTGAAACTTATATCCGTTACATTTTTTACCGATATGAGTGTATATATGCGTTAATGTATTTTTCGGATGTGCGACTTATTTGGAAGATATAATTAAATATTTTAACGTGATTTCTATGTATTTGAGGCCTATGTTGCTTGATATTTTCCTCCATAACATTATTTACAAGAGTTTTATCGGTATTATTGTGATTATCGGAAATGGAGCTAATATGGGTGCTATGGTCAAATATGGACCGATATTTACAAAACCCAATAGTATAATGTTTGGATACAATATATTGATCTGTATACAATTTTAGTTCGATATCCATATATTTAAAATATTTACAGAGGTTAATGTGTTTTTCGGAAGTGGTCCTTATATGAGAGCTACAACCAATTATGGGCCGATCTTCATGAAATTCCCTACATTGATTTTCATGTGCATGGGGATTATGCATGTCGAATTTCAACCTGATACTGATATATATATAAGATATTTATGTGTATTTAAGTGATTTTCGGAAGTAAACTTTATATGGGGGCTATTGTCAAATAGTGCCCGATCCAAAAAAAAATTGGTCTCGCGATTTCTGTTTGCATGCAACTTAGTTGCGCTGAATTTTGTATGTATACTGTAACTCTATGGGCATTTATATACCATAGCACCATATTTCGGGAAGAAATTTGTATGGGGGCTACGAGAAATTATAGACCGATTCTTTCCATTTTCAACAGAATTTTTCCCTTTTTCATATAAATAATGTGTGCAAAATTTCATGGTATTCTCTGGAATGGATTTACCAAAAATCAGAAAAAAAACATGTGAAAATGATCAAAATTTTTGGAGGTTGTCTTACATTTTAATCCATAACCCTGGTTCTACCAACTCGATTTTGCTGATTTTCAATACCAAACTGCTTAGAAAAATTATAAACATTTTGGTGTACATTTCATTAATTTTGCTTTTGTGTTTTGGGCGTGAGAGTGTTTTACACAGACAGACAGACAGACAGACAGACAGACAGACGGACAGACGGACAGACAGACGGACATTGCTCAATCGACTTAGAATTTCATAAGGATCAATAATATATATACTTTGTAGGGTCTGAGATGAATATTTCTCAATGTTACACACGGAATGACCAAATCTACTTGAAACTTATATCCGTTACATTTTTTACCGATATGAGTGTATATATGCGTTAATGTATTTTTCGGATGTGCGACTTATTTGGAAGATATAATTAAATATTTTAACGTGATTTCTATGTATTTGAGGCCTATGTTGCTTGATATTTTCCTCCATAACATTATTTACAAGAGTTTTATCGGTATTATTGTGATTATCGGAAATGGAGCTAATATGGGTGCTATGGTCAAATATGGACCGATATTTACAAAACCCAATAGTATAATGTTTGGATACAATATATTGATCTGTATACAATTTTAGTTCGATATCCATATATTTAAAATATTTACAGAGGTTAATGTGTTTTTCGGAAGTGGTCCTTATATGAGAGCTACAACCAATTATGGGCCGATCTTCATGAAATTCCCTACATTGATTTTCATGTGCATGGGGATTATGCATGTCGAATTTCAACCTGATACTGATATATATATAAGATATTTATGTGTATTTAAGTGATTTTCGGAAGTAAACTTTATATGGGGGCTATGGTCAAATAGTGCCCGATCCAAAAAAAAATTGGTCTCGCGATTTCTGTTTGCATGCAACTTAGTTGCGCTGAATTTTGTATGTATACTGTAACTCTATGGGCATTTATATACCATAGCACCATATTTCGGGAAGAAATTTGTATGGGGGCTACGAGAAATTATAGACCGATTCTTTCCATTTTCAACAGAATTTTTCCCTTTTTCATATAAATAATGTGTGCAAAATTTCATGGTATTCTCTGGAATGGATTTACCAAAAATCAGAAAAAAAACATGTGAAAATGATCAAAATTTTTGGAGGTTGTCTTACATTTTAATCCATAACCCTGGTTCTACCAACTCGATTTTGCTGATTTTCAATACCAAACTGCTTAGAAAAATTATAAACATTTTGGTGTACATTTCATTAATTTTGCTTGTGTGTTTTGGGCGTGAGAGTGTTTTACACAGACAGACAGACAGACAGACAGACGGACAGACGGACAGACAGACGGACATTGCTCAATCGACTTAGAATTTCATAAGGATCAATAATATATATACTTTGTAGGGTCTGAGATGAATATTTCTCAATGTTACACACGGAATGACAAACGTATATATACCCTCTTTCACCACTTGTGGTGGTGGAGGGTATAATTACGAAAATTTTTGGAGTTTGTCTTACATTTAGATCCATAACCCTGTTTCTACCAATTCGATTTTGCTGATTTTCAATACCAAACTACTTAGAAAATTATAAAGATTCTAGTGTACATTTCATTAATTTTGCTTATGTATTGCGGACGTAAGAGTGTTTTTCACAGACAGACAGACGGACATGGCTCAATCGACTTTCATAAGGATCAATAACATATATACTTTGTTCGGTCTCAGATGAATATTTCTCAATGCTACACACGGAATGACAAACTTATATATACCCTCATTTACCACTTGTGGTGATGGAGGGTATAATAAACAGTCGACTTTAACGATAACAGTATATTTTAACTTGTTTATTATAGACCTTACGTCCACTCATTAGTAAAGACGACTTTATTTCTCTTAAAATGTACTTTATTTTTGACTATGATTATGGGCCCATGTTTTTAAATTATAAACCAAACATATAACACTAACTTTAAAGGAAAGGTGTGATATTTTACAAAGTCTAAAAATTCTATGTTCCTATTCTATTTGGACAGTGGAGCTACATCACATATGACATACTGTGAAACTTGCATATGAAAAGGTTTGATAAAAAAGTAAACATATAAAACTGTTTAATAGGTTATGGGTTCCTGATTTAAAAAATAAGTTGATGTCAACTAGTAAAGCTATAGATGTTGGAAGCGTTATAAAAATGGAAGGTGAAATGGTAAAATTTGTCAAGAATAATGAAGTTTTAGTTGAAGCTCTTATGAGCCATACCTCCTATATATATTTTTGTATTTGCTGTAGAACAACTTTGAATTTCATCTAGCTTTAGCGTGTACACAGTGGGGCAAAATCAAAATTTTTTGTGAATAAATCTGCTATTTCTAAACGGCTGGTCTGATCCCTACTTTAAGACCCCATAGCGCCGCCTGGAGCTTTTGCAGGCCCATTTTAATAACTTAAACTCAAGTACTTCTTCAAGTCAGGTACTAGAATTGATTCATTCGGACATTTGTGCAGTGGTTTTGGGTGTGACGATTTTACGTCATTTTGACGATTTTTTTTTGTAAAATGACAAGTCGACGATTTCATCTTAAATTTTGTTATAGAAATTTAAATAAATATATAAAAAACAAAGGAGATTTTTCTTGAAATGTATGTAAAAGACAAGATTTCTCGATAGAAAACTAATATTGAGTATTTAGAGAATAGTATGAAAATTGCTCCTTAATATTTAAAAATTGAGTTTTTTCTTTTGTTTTACAAAAATTGTCTAATTAAGTCAGTAGTAGGAATCTGTAATATTTTTTTTTTGTAACCAACACTCAGGGGTTACCCCTATATATGCAGTGCATTGTGTTGATGTTAGGAAATTAAGTTATGGGAAGGAGGAAAGAGGGAGTAGTGTTTGTTGACGTTTGACTTGAATTGATAAAGATTATATTCCGCCGGGAATACGTTGGCAGGTAGTAAATTCCACATACGTATGGTTCGACCAAAAAAAGAATTTTCCCTATAATGTGTCGTGCGGTTGGTACTCAAGTGTATAGCAAATTGGTGCGATCTGCATGACAGTCATGTGCTCTGAATGAAACTGCGCGTATTAGTTATGATATTACTTATGTCTGCTGAACAAAACCCGTGATAATATCTGTAAAATAAGGACAAGCTGCCCAGATTCCGACGATATTCTAAAGTATCGATAAACCGTTTAACAGTTTCATCACCTATAAGATCAACCGCCCTTCTTTGAACCCAGTCCAGCAGCTCTAGACTTGACCTTGGAGCTCCGGCCCATAAGTGGGAATTATATTCCATCTTCGGACGAATGAAGCTAGTGTATATGCGATGAAGGTCGGAAGGGGAGAAATATGTCCGACAGCGTCTCAAGAAGTACGTTGAAATTAATCCGGTTCAATTCACCCCATCTGGAGATTGTTATAAGGTCACGATTTATCGAGTCATCCATATTCATTCTTGAGAGTTTAATCTCAGAAAGAGTTCGCCAATGGTCAAATGAATATGAGTGACAGATATTAGTGTCATCCGCGAAAGATTAGATTGGATTTGAAGTGATTGTTAGTAAATCATTCATGATATTTAAAAAAAGGGAAGGAGAAAGAATAGAGCCCTGGGGGACTCCAGAGCACAATATGAAGTTATCGGAGCAAACCCCAGGAAACTAGAAATAAAACGAGAAAATTTAACCCCGACTCCGAACGAGATCAATTTCGAAACTAGTCCATCATGCCACACCCGGTCAAATGCTTTCGAAATATCGAGTGCGACTACCTTACTCTCTCCCATTCTGTGTATTGATTGACACCACTGTTCTGAAAGAAACGCCATTAGGTCCCCAGTTGAACGACTACTACGGAAGCCATATTGTCTCTCATTCAGAAGTCTATTCGATTCTAAATACTTGACAAGGTAACAGTTTAACATGCTCTCCATAACATTCGAGAGCGTCGAACAAATTGCTATTGGGCGATAATTGTCCGGATTAATGGGGTCGCCTTTTTTTGGGATTGGCTGGACGTTGGCAACCTTCCAACAATTAGGGAAAATCCCAGATTGATATGAAAGGTAGAAAAGGTTTCTAAGTGGGCGTGCTAGAGATGATGAATATTTTTTTTAAAACAAGTGCCGGAATACAATCTGGTTCAATGGATTTGTTCACGTTGAGTCCGGATAGAACTTTCATATCTGCCCGAGTTCTGAAGAATATATTTATTTTATATGGAAACGCATTTTTTTAAATTTTGTTTGTTTTGATTTATTATTATTTATTAATTATACATGTATAATGAATGTTAGAAAAAAACATTTTTTTATATATAACATTAATTTTTTATGAGTTTTATATGAAAAAAGCCTAAAAAACTATTGTTGTGTAGATTGTCCCTTGTCCAACATATTTTCTGTGCAGGTGTAGCATCGATGCATAAGTGTTGAATGCTCTGCACAAACTGTATTGTTACAGGGATGGCAATAGGCCCTTGTTTTCCGCTACCGTCCGTACTCACAACGGCATAGGCTACATGACGGTCTGTTCGTTCTAGACGCAAACGACGGTGCAGCTCCTTCTGCCGGTCTTGATAATATCTAAAAAGAACAAAATTATGTAGTTATTCTGCTTTTGAACCTTTACATCAAATGCTTCCATTGCGTTCCGTATCCTTGGATATGCGGTTATGCAGTTGTTCAGCGCTCGTTCCTCTATGTTTGGTAGTGCCAATTGCAATGTCCACCATATTAAAAAACATGACCAATGGCCAGCAGTTTGTTGAGCGCTTGCATGTATATGTGCCAAGCATCTGGTCCATTATATCAACGCCCGATTTGTTGGTGTTGTAATCCAAAATAAAATAATATTATGATGTACTATCACACTTTTGCCGTATTATTTTTTGAGATTCTTCACTATTAAACCTTTCTTTATTTTACTTATCTGTCATATATTCTTTAAACATGTATGAAAACTGATTTATTTACTCAATTATAAATTTAGCCTTTCAAATGCTATTTTGAAATTAAAAAAAGGCTAAAACCAAAATTTCGAGGCTAAAAGGTAAATAAAAAGTAATTCCTTAATATTTTTTTTAAATTGGTAAAAATTAAGTAAATTTTCTTAAAATTAATAAAGTGTTTTTTAAAAAAATAAATATTTTAGGATGTTAAAATAAACGGTAATAAGTGAATATTTAAATCAAATTAATAAATCATGTACAAGTTAACTAATTATTTTAAATTAATTAAAAAAACCATGACCAACATCAAAAATTACCACTTGAAACTTTTAAAATACACATTAAAAGATAAACATTTTCGAATAGAGATGGAGTTGCAAAAAAATTATGAAATGAAAACAGAATTGAATAAATGAACCAACAACACAAACAGGTGTAACAACCCAACTATGCATTGAAAATATGAAAACGAATCTTCAATGCTATTCAAGGTTAAATTTGAAGAAATTTTTATTTTATTTTAAATATTAATGCGTTTTTAATTACACCTTAATAACAGCACGCGACAAACAACAAAAAAACTATGCACACTATGGGAAAATACATTTTGCTTACACCATAATTTAACATTTTTTGTAAATTTTATAAAAACAGGCTGAAAAACCTATCTTTTTAAATTGTATCTCTACTTAAATTTGTCTTTGTAAACATAAATGAAATAACACAAAAAACCAAATGTTGTTATGAGAATCACGAAATCGAAGTGTCTGGATTATTTCACTATGATCAATGGGTTCTCTGTATGAATTACAACTTCAACGAACTAAAATTCAGAAAAAATACTGCAGCTTATAGTCGCTTGGAAATTTTTTGTTTGTTTTCATGATGTAATTCGTTAAAGTCTGTCGTATTATTACTCATACTTTTGGTGTTTCGCTAATATTGCAAATATTTATATTTTTTATTAGTCGAGAAAATAGTTGGTTTGTGTCTATACATATCTCAGCCATTCATAGATCGATTTAGCTGATTAGCAAGATAATTTAAAGATAATTAGTCCAACCACAAAATCTGAAAGGTCGATTTTAAACAAAATTTGATCATTTTATCCATTAATATGAACATTAATATTTATTAATTTTTCTATGTGTATATCAAAGCTACATAAATGTTTGTTGATATACAAAAATTTCTTGTTACACGAGAGTATTAAAAATATTGTATTTTTTTGTAATTTTCTGCAAATTTTATTTTTCTTTATATGTATGTTTATAAATACATACCCAATACATATGAACATAAAAAGTTTTTGAATCAAACTAGATATGAATACCGATAGTACATCAAACAAATCATATGTATTATTTGAAAATTTAATACAATTTTTGATTAGACGTTGAAATTGTATTATGATACATGAGTTCTTGGCAACTATTATTACTCAGTATAGTAGTCTGCAAAAACCTTAAATATTATCAATGTAAACTTACTTGATTTTGTTTGAAAAAAAGTATGTGAAATCTTATGAAAATTACTATGTGAATGACATACTATTACGAAATTTGGTTTATAATTTATTTAACAAAATTTTAAAAATTCTTTAATGAAGAATTATATTTGTCGATAAGAAATATATTAGATAATAGTTATTATTATTATTGTAATAATATGAATATTTGTTGGACAATAATATTTAAAAAATAAAAAAATGTTTTATTTTGGAAACTTTTAAAAATAAATATTTGAAAAAACTTTCTAAACTTTTTTCCACAACACATTTAAATAATTGAACATATTTTTCAATGAATGTTAATAATAAACAAAAATTCGAAAACTTAACAAACAAAAAGTACATAAAGTTTCAAATCAAAAAGCTTATTTTAAAAAAATAAAACAAAATTTAAAATTTTATAGTCGACTTTATGGATTTCAAATCGACTTTTCGGCTTTTATAGATAGGCTAAATGTTTGTTAAAGTTGACTTTATTTTAAAATATAACTTTTGTTTTTTTTTTTTTCAAGCACATACATTCAGATAATTGAAAATATTCTTCCGTAAATGTAAAAAAATAAAAAGAGATATAAAAAATTTACAAAAAGTATAAAAGTTAAAAAAGTAAAAAAGTGGTAATGAAGAAAAGTAAAAATGTAGAAAATTGAGAAAGTTAAAAAGTAAAAAAGAAGCAAAGTAAAAAAAGTAAAAAGAAGCGAAGTAGAAAAATGTCTAAAATAGTAGAAAAGAAGCAAAGTAAAAATTAATATAGTATGTTGTTTGTTTTAAATAGATTATTTACTAATATCATTCTGATGAATCCATGAATTATATTCATTTCCGAAACCAAGTCATTTAACAAGTAGTTTTTCTACTTTTCACTGTAAAATTATTTCTATCAAAAAAATTTTCGAAGCTTTTGTTTTTTGAATATTGGTAATGAGTATATAGAATTTTTAAAACATTTATCTGACGAGGAATATTTAATGAATGTAGATGTTTGAGATGTTTGATATTATTGTAGCAATTGTTTAAAAAATATTATTTGATGTAGACTCTGATGTAAATATTTTAAATTTTAGAGACTCTGATTATGGATTTTGATAAGTGGTTAGAGTTGCTATTGATTTAATTTTTATGTTTTAAAAACTGTATATTTTACTATCGGCTTAATTAGCTTTTTTGAATCTATAATATTGTGATAGAAATGTGAGATTTAAATGGGTGGATTTTATTTGTTTGACAAAGTTTGAGTTTGTTATAAAAAATGTGAGACTTCTGATCTGCTTTGATCAGCAATTCGGATTTTAAATATTATGTTGGAAGTGTGAGGTTTTTATATATTTGTTTGATGCAATTTGGGTTTGTTAAGTTGTTTTTAATTAGAAATTTTGTTTATCAGTGAGACTTTTTCTATATTATAAATTTAATATAAAGATATAAAGATAAAGCTGAAAATTATGTTTTGATTTCATTTATAATTTTATACAAGAGTAATTTAAAATTTGTATTAAAACCGATTCAGGATATTTGTTAAATTAAATTCAAATAAACATAATTTGTATTGTTTTGTGCAATATTTTAAACTCTCTATCCTACTTTAATGTCCCAATTCTTTTTCTTTTTAAATCCTTATTATTATTTCGATCATTAATTCTCTTGAGGTAGTTTAATATTAAAATTTATATTTTTTGTATTTTGAAATCTTTGTTTGATTTTGAATTAAAAATTATTAATCTATTTTTATTATACTTCATTTCATTAATTGATAGTTTTATTTACTTTATAGGGGATTTCGTTGATTGTTAAAATTATGTTTTAGTGGAGTTATAATAAGTGGAGACTTGTAATTCTTTTTATAAGTATATGCATATTGTGACCCTGTTATGCATCTAAAATTATTGTTTAGGGTTTAAGAAGTAATTTCAATAATCAGAATTTTATGATTATTGAATGAGCTATTCTATCAATTAGGAGGTTGAAAGTAATTTGAATATAATTTATTATTGATTTGTTGCAGTTAAATAATTGGTATTTGTTTCTTAAATTTTAGATGAAATTTGGATTAAAATATTTATATTCGTTTTTATATATTTAGTGAGGAATTGTGAATTAATTTTTATATCTTGAGACCTTTGTTATGAGATTTATTTTATATTTTTCGTTTTAAAGTAATATTTAGTGGAGACTTGTGAATTAAAGGCTGAGACCTGTTATCGTTATTTAAATTTTTATTTGAATAAAGAGATTTTTTATTTTTCGTGGTTATATTTAACTTTTCATTTTTGTTGTTATATTTGCTATTATGATGTACAATTTTTTTAATTTGATGTAAATGTATATCTTTTAAGAATTTTAAGTGGTGTCTGCTTTAAAATCAAAAAAAAAAAAAAAGAATATGTAACTCAAAACTAAATTTTCTCTCAGAAATTCTTGAAAAAATCTTCATGCAAATTTACAAGTCACACAAAAATTAATCTTCTCTATGAATAAAATTGTATACCCTAATGCAGACTAATTAAAAGAAAATAAACCCTCCTATTAAAACTGCATTAAAAGCCAATACACTGCATTAAGAGAGACATTAGCATTAAATTAAAGGATAATGCGATTCCCTTTGAACAAAGTATACAAAGAAGAGTACCAATCCATTTACTTCCTAAACTGAAAACCGAAATAGATTATTGAACCTGGACATTGTCGAACGCATGGATGACGCAACTGTATGGGTCAGTCCCATTGTAGTTGTTCCAAAAGCCAACCATGAAATTAGACTGTGCGTAGATTACACTCAGTTAAATAAAGCTGTTATTAGACCATATTTTCCAATGCCAAGAATTGAACTTTCCTTAGCTGAAATTAGGGAAGCGAAAATATTTTCAAAAATCGATGCTAATAAAGGATTTTATCAAATAAAATTAATACCTGAAAGTCAATTGCCAACTTGTTTTATATGTCCGTTTGGACATTTTATTTTCAAAAGGCTACCATTTGGAATTTCGTGTGCGCCTGAATATTCTGTTTCAAAATTTAATAAGGTTCTAGATGGAATAGGGATCTGTATTTCGCGCGTCGACGACATATTGATTTTTTGTAGAAATTGCGATGAACATGACAAAGCACTAGAGAAAGTCTTGGAACGTCTGTGCAGGGATGGAATAACCATAAATAAGGAAAAGTCATGTTTTGGTGTGAACCGTGTTACTTATTTAGGTTACGTCCTCTCTGCAGAGGGTATTTCGGTTGATCCAGAACGAATACAGCCTATAATTAATTATCCCAGACCTGAAAATAAGACGGAAGTCCAAAGATTTCTAGGTATGGTTAATTTTGTCGCAAAGTTTGTTGCTAATCGCTCACAAATATTGGAACCTATAAATGTATTAACGGGCAAAACTGATTTTGTATGGGACGAATTTCAAGAGAAAGCTTTTACGGAAATTAAGAAAAGTTTGACAAAAGCACCAATTTTAGCCATCTATGACCCCTCAGAAAGAATAATCATTAGCTCAGACGCATCTTGCTATGGCATTGGTGCATGCCTGTTTCAAGTAGACAATCAGGGAAATAGACAAGTAGTTTCGTATATATCCAGGACTATGACGGAAACGCTAAGTATAACTTGGGCTGCGGAGAAACTAGCAGAATATATAACGGGGATTCATGTGGTATTTGAAAGGGATCATAAGCCGTTGGTTCAGATTTTACAATCTAAAAATTTAGACACGTTGACCCCTACACTTCAGCGATGTAGAATGCGTCTCATGCGGTATGATTACTTGTATATATACCAGGAAAGGACCTTAAAATAGCCGATGCCCTATCGCGCAGTCCAATACCTCGTAAAAAAAATAATGAACTTCAAGAGCTGAAAATGGAGACTGAGGCTTTTGTTCATTTTATTGTTCAGAACTTTCCAGTTAGAGATAATTATTTAGCGAAAATTATAACAGCTCAGACAAGCAACCAAGTATGTAAACAATTGCGCCAATAATCATTGGATGGTTGGCCATCTCAAGATAAATTACCAGATTTTATGGTACCTTACTATCAACACCGTTATGATATCTCATTTTCGGAAAATTTGTTGTTGAAAGACTCTCGAACAATAATCCCCCAAGATTTGCAAAAGGAAGTTCTTAATTATATACATGTTGGTCATCAGGGTATTACGAAATGTCGTAGACTGGCACAAACATCAGTTTGGTGGTTAGGTCTTAGCACACAGTTAGAGGACTTAGTAAAGAATTGCCCAAAATGTATAGAGGAACGAATTAACACAAGGGAAACATACAAATCTGAGAGCCTACCAACACGACCTATGGAGAAAATAGGTTTAGATTTATTTAAGTGGAACAAATGGTATCTTATAATAACTGATTATTACTCTCGTTATTTTTAATTTTTTCCTTTAACCTCTATGTCCGAGGAAGACATAATTGAAAAGGTGAAAATATTTTTTTCACGGTTTGGAATTTGTTCTGTAAGTAGAAGTGACAACGGCCCTTAGTTCCAATCAAAATTTAAACAGTTTGCACATGATTATAATTTCCAACGTGTGACAAGTAGCCCTTACTATAGCCAATCAAATGGTGCTGCGGAATCGGCAGTTAAGGTAGCGAAACAATTGTTGAAAAAATGCGACGACACACACGAGGGTTTACTCAATTATCGTTCGACCCCGTTGGATCGACAATTCAAATCATTGGTTCCGATGTTGCCCAGTGCATTAGAAACAGGTTATAATAAGAAGGCAATGGAAAAGGAACTACTAATTAAGAAAAAACAAATTGAAAATTATAATATAAGACACGGTACTAAAAATCTTTCGGAACTAAAAACAGGGAATAGAGTATGGATAATTGATTTGCGAAAATACGGAAAAATTTTACGAAAATTGGATGAACCAAGATCGTATTTGTTTCAGGTAGATAGAATGAAACAGAATTCACCTCATTCCTGTGTCAAGTACTAACAATTTTTATGTTCCAGAAGAATTATATAACACATATGAAAATTTTATAATTGAAAATAATATTGAAGATCATTCTGATTTACAAATCAATCCAGAGGATTTACAAACCAATACAGAGGATTTATCTTCTGTGAAAATGAAGAAATTGGGTTTTCAACACGACCAGCTAGCCAAAGAAAAACTCCCGCATGGGTGAATGATTATGTACTTAAATATTTGAAGTTTGTAAATAAAAATATATTTATTATATATAATTTAATTGAAATTAGCTATGTAAAATAAAGAAAACATATACATATACAATATATATGAATTAATAATAACAGAAATTAATATAAAATCTACTAGTTTTGAAATACTTCAGTATTAATGTATGTAAATTGAATTATTGTAATATTAATTAAAATTTAATATTGTTACGAATGTGCAATAGCGATTTGAATTTGACGGTCTGTAACGACTGCCTGCAGCATTCATCATGTTTATGAACACGACCATTAGTGGAGGCTTCTACTTATCAACAGTGTTGATGGCATGCGGTTACTAGCATTGTTTGTAAGTATGGCAACACTAAATATATAAGCAGGTAACGTTGACATCGAAATCTCTAGAAATCGAACATACTATTTGACCGTTAAGAACAATCTCGACTACTCGGATGAAGATGGCAGTGCGTATAAATAATGACTGCGGTTGCTTTAGTCAGTAGAGTTGATCATTGTCGCTGTTAGAGCTAACATCAACTGTCTTGTACGTGTATCCTTGTACATTATAAAGTGTGTGTGTGTATTTCTGCGAATTGATATACGTTGTACATTCTAAATAAATAAAGAGTTGTTGCAATTTTAAACTACTAAAACTGTTTATTTAAAGGAAATAAACCCCGTTTTTAAAAATAAAAACGTAAAATATATTGATCTAAAAACGGGGGATGTAGTGTAAAATGCAAAATATACGACAACACCTATTGTAAATAAACCAACATTGCGACATCTGTAATTATAGATAATTATAAATAAATGTCATTTTATATTTCCTTCTTAACCTGGATCTCGACACGTGATGTTATAATAAAGATATAAAGCCTAACTCTTAAGAAACGTGACAAGTGTTTCATTTAAATATATTGGTTATCCCTCTTGGCAAATTACACACTGATAATATTACTGGTTGAAATTCTTTAATTTTATATTTTACTAGCTAATACCCGGTGCGCTTCGCTACCCCCTCGAAGTAAAATGCATATTAAGTAAAGGTTTAAAAAAATATTTATTTAGTAATTAAAATATACATTGTTTCTTTAATATTATTTCTTATTCTATTTTTTTGATGTACAATATATTCAGTCTATATATACAATTTAAAAATAATAAATTAATGAACTATTTATTTCTTACTTCAAATTCCAAAATATTCATATTGATACTTAATATGAGGACTATATCTGTTATAGTTTTCCAGATATGCAGTTTTTTGTCAAAAATATTTCTATTGAAACTAAAATTACTTGTACAAAATTTGGAAACTCTAACTGATATAGTTTCCTTGATACGCAGATTTTAGTGTATACTACATATGGGAAGTGACACGGCCACGTTTGCTGGTCCGCCTATTTTTGGTCATAATATTCATATTGAAGCTAAAGTTACTTGTACAAAATTTGGAAACTGTAACATGTATACTTTCCCTGATATGCAGATTTTAGTATTTACTGCATATAAGAGGTGACATGCCCACAATTGCTGGTCCGCTCATTTTCGTCCAAAATATTTCTACTGAAAGTTAAATTACTTGTACAAAATTTGTAAACTCTATCTGTTATAGTTTCCTTCATACGCATACGCACTTTTGCTGGTCCACCTATTTTTGGCCAAAATATTCATATTGAAACTAAAGTAACTTGTACATAATTTGGAAACTCTAACATGTATAGTTTCCCTGATATGGAAATTTTAGTATTTAATTCATATAGGAGGCACCACTCCCTCTTTTGCTGGTCCGCCCATTTTAGTCCAAAATATTTCAAGTGAAACTAAAATTACTTGTAAAAAAATTGTAAACTCTAGCTGTTTCCTTGGTACGCAGATTTTAGTATTTACTACATATGGGAGGTGACCCGCCCACTTTTGCTGGTCCACCCATTTTTGGCCAAAATATTCATGTTGAAACTAATGTAACTTGTGGAAAATTTGGAAACTCTAGCTTTTATAGTTTCCATGATATGCAAATTTTGGTATTTAATTCATATGGAAGGCACCACGCCCACTTTTGCAGGTCCACCCATTTTTGTCCAAAATATTTATATTAAATCTAAAGATACTTGTTCTAAATTTGGGTATTTTAGCTGTTATAGTTTCCCAGATATTACGATATTAGTATTTACTTCATATGGGTGGTGTCACGCCCACTATTGCTGAACCGCCCGTTTTTATCCAAAATATTCATATTGAAACTAAAGTTACTTGTACAAAATTTAGGAACTCTAGCTCTTATAGTTTACTTCACATTTAGTATTTACTTCATATGGGAGGTACCACGCCCACTTTAGTTGGTCCGCCCATTTTTGTTAAAAACATTTGTATTGAAGTTGAAGTTACTTGTATTTAATTTGGTAATTTTAGCTGTTATAGTTTCTTAGAATTTCAGATTTTAGTATTTACTACGTATGGGGGGTGCCACACCCACTTTCGGTGGTCCACCCATTTTCGTTCAAAACATTCATATTGATACTAAAGTTACTTGTACAAAATTTGGGAACTCTAGCTCATATAGTTTACTTCACATTCAGATTTTAGTATTTACTTCATATAGAAGGTCCCACGCCCACTTTTGCTGTTCCGCCCATTTTTTGTTCATAACATTCATATTGAAACTAAAGTTACTTGTACAAAATTTGGGAACTCTTGGTGTTATAGTTTTCCTGACATTCAGATTTTAGTATTTACTTCATATGGGAGGTACCACGCCCACTTTTGCTGTTCCGCCCACTTTTTGTCCAAAACATTTATATTGAAACTAAAGTTACTTGTATAAAAATTAGGAACTCTAGGTGTTATAGTTTTCCTGACATTCAGATTTTAGTATTTACTTATTATGGGAGGTGCCACGCCCACTATTGCTGGTCTGCCCATTTTTGTCCAAAATATTTATATTGAAACTAAAGTTCCTTGTACAAAATTTGGGAACTCTAGCTGATATACTTTTTGAAATATACGCATTTTGTTTTTGACTTGAAATAGGAGGTAATGTTGTATAAATGGGCGTGGCACATCGCCCACGTAAAATTTCAAAATAAAAAGTAGCCTATAGTTCCTTCCAGTGATACGGGAAGACATTGTGAAGATTTCATGAAAATCGGTTCAGCCGTTTAGCCGTCTATAAAGTCCAAACAAACAAACAAATATACATACAAACACACATTGACTTTTATATATATAGATTTTGTAGACTTTCACAATAATGATTCTTTAGATATACGAACCTATCGAATTATTTAGTAGCCGATAGCTCTTTCTTAAAAGAAACAATAACGTAATATTTAAATTAACAAAGATTTAAAACACACATTTGTCAACAAATACTTTAGCCTTAAAAACTTTTAATAAAAATATTGTATTCATAAACGTTTGATGGAGGCACAATAACTAATATACTGTTTTTTGTCTAAGCTGGCAATGCTTCTCAGTTATTTCCTCTTTTTCGTTGTTAGTGTTGCTTGTAATTAGGTAAAATATTCGTTAATTTTCTTTTTGTAGGGAAAAAATTTATATTTGATTATGGTAAATTTATATTAAGCTAAAATGTATTAATATACAAACGTTTTTGTATATATTTTTTCAATTATATCAAAAGTATTCGAATGACGAATATTCTGTGATAAAATAAACATCACTGTTTTATGATTTGTTTTATTAATTTATTTTTACTGTCATTTCGTTAAATTTTAACAAAATATAATGAATTTCTATGTGGAAATACATAATTTTAATTCCGGAGTGGGTATAATAGATTGTGCGCACCTTCTTCCACAATGTTTACATATAGCGTTACAAGTTAAAAGTAAATAACAAAAATGACAATCAAACTCACTTGTGAAAATCAAACAAAATCATATACTATTATAATGGAACTTATTCCCCGGCGGAGTTAAAATTATGTTTAGCAATTTTAATAGTATCGCCTATTATTACATATTTATAAAGAATTATCTTTAAAATTCTATTTTTTCAGAATTATCTTTAAAATTCTCTTTTTTCAAGATAAAACGTAAAAAGAATAATTTAAAGTAGGGTCGAGCCAACTTTAAAATTTGTACACTTAGTAAATGTTTATTAAAGGTATTTTAGTCTATTAATTGTTTATGAATACAACTTTGTAAAAATTTGTCTATAAGTGGTTTATAAACATTTTGTAAATTTGTATGCATACGGCAAAAAAGTATTTAAACCACAAATAAAATTCATAAATAAATACAAAATAACACAACAAAATCTCAAAATAAAATACAATAACAACACAACTTAATTTTCAAAACAAGATAAACAAATATAAATAACCGCTACAATACAAGAACAATAAAAGCAACAACTAATAAACAACAACAAACATTTACATCCTCTTTGAGAGATCAGTGTTGGTCTAACTGGCAGTGTCGTCTTTACTGTTACCAGATCAGGGCTTTTGTGGCTATTTTAGCTAGTCATTGTGAATCCTTTACCCCTTTGTGTCCCTTTTCATTTTATCATGATATCCTTGTGTTAATTGTTGTTATGTTATTTAGAGGCGAAGGTATAGCACTGGACACTAAAAACTTAAATTAACGATTAATTACATAGATACTTGTACTATAAAATTGGACAATTGATTTGGACTTTCCTTCTTTTGTTTTGACAAGTTGCTTCAAAATCGATTATTGTAACATACGTAGGTTGAGGACGAATTTTTTCTCAGTGTATGCTCACGTATGTCTACATCGGCCGGATGTTTTCGCCTTATGTGAAACTCAAGTATCTGAGAATTCTGATCCACAGGATTTTCATATACATATATGGGTATCACCTTCTATCGGTTTTCAATTTCCATCGGAGCATTGCAATGTACGTGGGCGATGAAGTTGTGTATCAGTGCCAGCAATCCTTAGGCGCTATGATGCAGAATTTAACTGTCTATGAGCTAAATTCAGGGTACTATATTTGGAATTAGGGTTTTTTTATAGAAGTCAAAATTCGGGAAGGGATTACACTATCAAGCTTCGATACCCTTTTGAATTTCATATTGATGATTCTTGAGAGTTGTCCGAGAAGTGAAATTGTAGTCGCTGGTAATTTTAATGTTCACAACTCGTCTTGGCTTCTCCACTCTTGCCACACGACTACAGAAGGCAATTTTGTTGAGCTTTTCGTCGCACACAACTTCCTGACGCAATTAGTGAATGAATCAACATACATTTCATGTTTTGAAGGACATCAACATAACAAGTATGAAGTGGATGTTCTTGCATCTCTGTAATTCTGATAATTGTACCATTTCCGCCTCCTTTTCGCTTTCAGAACTTCGCAAACAGCTACGAAACGTAAATTTTTTATCTATGAAAACACTCGTTGGGATGAGCTCAACGATTTCATTTGGAATTTTAATTGGAAAATTATTTGCAAAATGGTTGAGCAAGTAATTATGTTGGGAATGAAACTTTTATTCCATTAAAGAAATCTTGGATTAGACCTAGAGAAAAATCTTGGTTTAATCAGACGTGCAAAACAGCAATCAAAGGTTAATTCTAGTTCCTCTATTCCGATTCTTTTAAAGAATGACCAAACATTCACTGACCCGATCGATAAAGCTAACCTTTTAGCTGAATTATTCGAAAGCAATTCTTACTTGCCGAAAAATGATCAACCACTGCCCGAACTCGAAAGAGTATTAGTGACTATGCCAAATATTTTTCTACGAGCTCATGTTGTAAAAAGGGTTTCATCAGATCTCAACGTAAATAAGTCTCCTGGACCAGATGGTATACCAGCGCTGGTCTTGAAATAGCGCTCTTCGACATTAGCTCGTCCATTAGCTAAGATATTCAGCATTTCAAACAGTGACGACGTATTTCCTGTATTTTGGAAGGTTGCTAATGTCACGCCAATTCCTAAAAATGGAGAGGCTAATAACCATGAAAATTACAGTCCAATAGCAATTCGTTCTGCACTTTCCAAAAATATGGAAAGTATGGAAAACTACCATCTGGTTCAATAATTTACTTAACGACCACCAGTATGGCTTTCGTAGAGGACGCTATAGATATTTCCAAAGCGTTTTATCAAAACTTATTGCTTTTGGTGTGGATATTAACTTCTCTCGATAGCACTATACGAGTTGTTATAGATGCGATCTCATCAAACAAGTTTAAGATAAATTCAGGGGTACCGCAAGGCTGTTTCTATCTTTTACAACACTATTCTTTTGCCATTTATATTCATTCAGTTACAGACAAAGCCTGTGGCAGATTGGGACAATGATGCAAAACATGAATGATTCCTTTAATCGGGACCTTCTGACAATCTCTGAATGGGGTCGTGCGTGTGTGATGTCCGCTGGATAAATTGTTCTGGTGCACAAAGGCGGAAACTGGCGGATATACAATGGTGTATAAGAGTTTTGGGGAGGGTTCGGACTAAAAAAGTGTGTCTAAAACAAAAAAATTATACAAAATTTATTCTGTTCAAAAATCTGTTAAAACAAAAAAGTTAATGTAGTTTAAAAATTAATATTTACTAAGAACTATTTTAATTTTAGCAAAATACTGACATAGCCTATTTTGGATCTCCCCGTTGACTGTGATAGTTGAAGTGGTATAATTGTTTGGCTCCCGAGGTTCACTGATATTTACTTTCAAATAAGTAACATAACTTTAAATTCGGTGACCATAAAAAATTACTTTTGTCCGCCTTTTCAAATATGTACCACTGTGCGTCGGTTGACAATATCAGCATGTAAGTTTTTGTAGTATATTTTCTCCATTTGTTAATTTAGTTTTCTGTAAATTCTAAACAACCATACCAAGTGTATTATTATACCCAACACCACAGTAGTGGGTGGGGTATGATGCGTTTGTGCCGACACACCTTAAATCGACTCCGAATCACTTTCAGAGTCTATTTAACGATGTTTGACTGGCTGGATAACTGTGTAAAGTACAGGTCGAAATTTTGAAGATATTTCGATAAATTGCTTACAGCTGAGTTTCATGATATCGTGCTACATATTCTTATACAGGATAATAGACTCTATGTTTATTAAATGACTAAGAGACTTTATTCAAAGTAAACCTTTATAAACTCTTAATATAGGTGAAACAGAATTATTTCTGAAATAAAATGAAAAGGAAACTGTTTACTCATATACTCGGTGTACAATATCATGTTGTCGTGCAAAGTAAAATGAACTTATACCAGAAAAAATTTATATTTTTATCTGCAGTGGAGCCATATATTGAATTGGAAGTTTATCTAAACCATTTCTGGTCTTGACCTCCTTCGGTAACACGGACAGCCAATGCTGTTGGAAGTAATTGTCTTCGTAGACTTTTAACACTTAGCCTATTTCCAGGGTGAGAATTTCTTAATGCTACTTGGCCTTTCTTTGAAGGTCCAGGATATAGTCTGCTGGCCAGGCCTGTCAGAATATTAGCTTGAGAGCGCAAATGTAATACAAGCGTTTCTATAACATCCGCACGTTGTCACTCACGTCTTCTGCCGATTCTAGTGGCAGCGAACGCATCCCGCCCTACCAGCATATGCGCTGGATTTGCTAATTGCGTGAACATTACATTGCCCTTAGTTCGCAGAAGTTGCAACTTCGTCTTCTTGACGTCAGCTTTCCACAGGCCTCCGAAGTGGGGTGTTAGGGTAGTATGAAGCTGAACCTCACCCCGGAGTTTCTAGAAAACTCGGTTGGCCCCGATGAAGTTCATCGAGTTGTCGCAATACACTCTTTGCGATAGTCCTCTCCTCGCTGTGAACCTTTTAAAAGAAAGAAGAAAAGCATCAGTCGACAGGTCAGATACTAATTCTAAATGTATCGCCTTAGAAGTGAAGCACACAAAAATCGCTATATACATCTTTAATGGGGGTCTACCATGAATTCTTAATGAAATGATAATAGGACCATAAAAGTATACTTCAATTACTAAAATCGTCGAGTAGGTCGCACACCTATAAATGGAGTAGATCTTTGAATATTGAACAAGACAATATATGTTTGCATTTTCTATTTCTCCTCGGACAAATTTAATTTCTGGATTGTTTTAAAAGTCTTAGATATTTACAATTAATTTTTTTTGCAGTAGGTCCAGAAGTTTTACTTATTTAACGTTTCTTCAGAACTTCACTAAATACAAAAAAGTTACTCGCAGTAACAAACATGTTTTTTAAATCCTCTACTAAAAAATCCAATAATTTTTTGGCCAACTGGAATTTTCAATTCATTAACATCACATCCACCAGAAACAACTTCTTAATCCTTTATTTCTACAAGTCGATTTCAGTGCTCAGTGGGGGAACTTTGGGACTATCCATTAGTTAGGTTAAATACACTCAATTTTATGTTTTGAATTTATATTTTATAGAATATCTGGAACATTTGAAACGATCTTAATTTTGGGTTTGTTATCAAATTCAAAAATTCTAAATGGAATCTAATAGTTAAGGTCTACAAAAATATTATTATTTATAGTTTATTATTTATAGTTTTACATTTTAAAAATTTGTAAAAGGAAATTTCAATAAATAAAAACAATTTTTTTTTATAAATATTTAAAATGTATACTATTAATATTTTTATAATATAAAATAAATGTTATAATAGAATAAACAGGACAATTAAACATTACATGCGTTATTAAGATATAGTTAGCTTTGAGTTATATGTAATACTATTATAGAGTTTCCAGTTCGATTTTAACCGAAACCGCGTATTTTCAAGGCCTAAATCCAAAACCAACAATTATTCTTTGGTTACCTTTTAAAGACTATGCAGGAAACCTGTTAATAAAGAATGACACAAACTCATTTCAAAATATTGATCTACGAGTATTTCTTGGCATTTAAACTTCAAATTAAAGTTTATTTATTTAATAAAAAAATAATGCAACATTTTTGTAACAAAGACTTATTTATTTTCAAATATCCGGTAAAAGTATGGAGTACTATTAAGTCTTACTTTGTGAATTAATACCTATTCAGGATAACATGTCTCTAGTTGTGGATTTTAGCACTTTCAAAACGTATTGTTACAATAAAAAGTACCATAAAGACCCACATTTTGTATTCCCACTCAGCATCATGATTCTGGGACCATTATTATAGAAAATGCTAAAGAAAGGTACCACTAAAGTCACCTTTTGTGAATTCATGTGTGCCTAATTCTTATTTTTTTAGGTTTATTATTATAAAATAGTCAAAAAGTTGTAGGAAAAAGTACCTTTTTAGATTCCAACTCGGTCATGTGTTTAATGGTGTTATCTTTTCTAAAAAAATGAGGCCTTATAAATGTGTAATATTATTATCATGTTACACACAACCTTGCAAAATGAAACATTTTTGTCTATTAGAATGGAACAAAATAATTTCTTGATTTTACACTTAACACTAATGTATATTTAGCGTGCCAAATATTGAATTGCAAACAAGGGTATTATCTCACACTGAAATATAATTGAGGGTGAGATATATAACATATTTACCAATTATTTATGCAACATATTTTGAAAGCAAAATTACAACTTTTCACCCCTGCGTCAATGGTAACATAAATGGAAAATTTTTATCAGAAAAGAAAACACCATAATTTTCTGCTTATAGGTTCATTATTATTCATTCATTATTAAAAAAATGCCATTTCAAGAACGAAAAAATATTAATAGTTTTTGTTACCTCAATGTCATATAGATGACTTAATGACGTTCATTCTTTACTCAAAAGCATATCAGCCAACTATAAGTAAAATAATTTAATATAATAAAAAACACGGTGGTCAATTCCGACCAAAAATCTATAATTTCTTTATAAAAATGTATGAAATTTGGTATATGTATTAGGAATAACATAATCTATATATATAAAAATGGATGTTTGTATGTATGTGGGAATGTATGTATGTATGTATGTTTGTATGTTCCGAATGAACTCAAAAACGGCTGAACCGATTTTGATGAAATTTTCAGGGAATCTTCAGAATAGCCTAGCGGGTAACACTGTAAAGTCAGATTTTTGATTTTCGGTCTGTGGGCGGAGGGGCGTGGCAAAATTACATTTTTACATATTACCGCTAATGCCATCTATATATATAAAAAACGGCTGGACCGATTTTGATGAAATTTTCAGGGAATCTTCAGAATAGCCCAGCGGATAACACTGTAAAGTCAGATTTTTGATTTTCGGTCTGTGGGCGGAGGGGTGTGTAAAAATAAAATTTTTACATTATACCGTTAATGCCATATATATATAAAAACATATTTGTGTATGTACGTTCCGCATGGACTCAAAAACGGCTGGACCGATTTTGATAAAATTTTTACGGAATCTTCTGAAAAGCCTAGCGGGTAACACTGTAAAGTCAGATTTTTAATATTCGGTCTATGGACGAAATGGCGTGGCAGAATCAAATTTTTATACAATAGCGCTAATGACATAAAAAAAAAGATTATTGTATAATTGTTGATCTACCTTTTCTTCAATTCTTACAGATAGTTTATTTAGTTTCCTATATACAGTCTTACAAAGTCAGTGATTGTTGTAAAAAAAAATTTGGCAAAAAAAATTTTTTCAAAAAAAATTAATTTTGTCGACCAAAAAATTTTTTTTCAATTGGAGAGATACATAAATACTTTTTTTTATTCCCAACGTTCAAACAATGACAATTTTCATTTCGTTGCTTAACATCATTCTATAATTTTTTTATCAATCGATGATAAACAATTTTGTTTACTCTTGCATATTAGGTGCATGAATAAGAAATTTCCATATGAAATCTATGAAATAAAATAATATTTTGAATAACTCTCTGCATTCCACTTTTAATAAAAAATAGCGGTTTTATTCAAATAAAATTTGTTTTATAAAGGGCATCTACGTCTAGAGCCGCAGAAACGGGAAGAGAACGAGAATCACGGCTTCAGAAAGACTAGAAGCCAATCGCTCCCGAATGGCTCGATCAAGAGAAAGAATCGATTTAAAGTTGCCGGCATTTTATTACAATAAGTAGCCGCAATGGACAAACATTGCTTACATTGCCGCGTTTTGAAGTTCCCTAAGGAATCCCCGGGAATGAGCTGTTCGAACGGTAATGTTATTCTGCCACCAGTTATTGAGCCGCCTAAGTTGCTTATAAGTTACATTTCCGGCGCCAATCCTATTTCCAAGCACTTCCTTCAAAATATCCAAAAGTGCAACTCATGATTTCAAATGACGTCGGCTTCATGCCCACCTTTAATGTTCAATGCCAAATGTACCACAGAATTGGATCATTGCTCCCGCTTCCCAATGATGATGCGAAGTTCCTTCAAATTTATTTCATTGGAAATGAATCTACAGAAGCCGAACACTATCAACGAACATGCGTGTGCATTAGCTGCAATACCCTTCTGCCGAAACATTCTCAAAACAATTGTTGGACATCAGAAATGGAAAAAATTGATCCCGCCACAAATGAGATTTTGTTGTTGACAAGGTATTCCCAAGTCTTACAACCAACTACAAAAATTCGGATTGGTTGTGGGAACATGCAATTTTAGCACCAACAAATCTAGATGTCAACAAGCTCAACAAACAAATACAATTGAAACTGCCTGGCGAAACAATAAAATGCAAATCGATTGACACAGTATTTTTCGGTCTGTGGGCGGAGGGGTGTGTAAAAATCAAATTTTTACATTATACCGTTAATGCCATATATATATAAAAACATATTTGTGTATGTACGTTCCGCATGGACTCAAAAACGGCTGGACCGATTTTGATAAAATTTTTACGGAATCTTCTGAAAAGCCTAGCGGGTAACACTGTAAAGTCAGATTTTTAATATTCGGTCTATGGACGAAATGGCGTGGCAGAATCAAATTTTTATACAATAGCGCTAATGACATAAAAAAAAAGATTATTGTATAATTGTTGATCTACCTTTTCTTCAATTCTTACAGATAGTTTATTTAGTTTCCTATATACAGTCTTACAAAGTCAGTGATTGTTGTAAAAAAAAATTTGGCAAAAAAAATTTTTTCAAAAAAATTTAATTTTGTCGACCAAAAAATTTTTTTTCAATTGGAGAGATACATAAATACTTTTTTTTATTCCCAACGTTCAAACAATGACAATTTTCATTTCGTTGCTTAACATCATTCTATAATTTTTTTATCAATCGATGATAAACAATTTTGTTTACTCTTGCATATTAGGTGCATGAATAAGAAATTTCCATATGAAATCTATGAAATAAAATAATATTTTGAATAACTCTCTGCATTCCACTTTTAATAAAAAATAGCGGTTTTATTCAAATAAAATTTGTTTTATAAAGGGCATCTACGTCTAGAGCCGCAGAAACGGGAAGAGAACGAGAATCACGGCTTCAGAAAGACTAGAAGCCAATCGCTCCCGAATGGCTCGATCAAGAGAAAGAATCGATTTAAAGTTGCCGGCATTTTATTACAATAAGTAGCCGCAATGGACAAACATTGCTTACATTGCCGCGTTTTGAAGTTCCCTAAGGAATCCCCGGGAATGAGCTGTTCGAACGGTAATGTTATTCTGCCACCAGTTATTGAGCCGCCTAAGTTGCTTATAAGTTACATTTCCGGCGCCAATCCTATTTCCAAGCACTTCCTTCAAAATATCCAAAAGTGCAACTCATGATTTCAAATGACGTCGGCTTCATGCCCACCTTTAATGTTCAATGCCAAATGTACCACAGAATTGGATCATTGCTCCCGCTTCCCAATGATGATGCGAAGTTCCTTCAAATTTATTTCATTGGAAATGAATCTACAGAAGCCGAACACTATCAACGAACATGCGTGTGCATTAGCTGCAATACCCTTCTGCCGAAACATTCTCAAAACAATTGTTGGACATCAGAAATGGAAAAAATTGATCCCGCCACAAATGAGATTTTGTTGTTGACAAGGTATTCCCAAGTCTTACAACCAACTACAAAAATTCGGATTGGTTGTGGGAACATGCAATTTTAGCACCAACAAATCTAGATGTCAACAAGCTCAACAAACAAATACAATTGAAACTGCCTGGCGAAACAATAAAATGCAAATCGATTGACACAGTAATGAACGAAGAACAAGCCGTCGATTAACCTACTGAATTTTTGAATTCATTGGAACCAGCCGGACTGCCACCGGTTGGATCACCGACTTTGTCCGACACTGTATATTAAAATCGAGATCGATATGCAATATAAAATAGATGTTTTCTAAGGGCCAGCAAAGCGGACCGGGTTCAGCTAGTAATATAAAAAAACCGATCGATCGATAAATATTTCGATGTTCAAATACAAGGTTTGGCCAAAAAAGCATGGACGTTCTAAACAAAAAAAATATACAAAAAAATGTGTAAAAGACGCTGAAATCGTTCTGGTTATTGGAATGGCAGCTGAAATTTATAGTTGTTACTTTTGATACTTCACAGTATTAGATGCAATTTATACTTAAACTCTAATAGCTTCTTTTAATTTTTTCTGACATTTCAAACTTTTTTTAATTTAGTTTTTATAGATTTAAAACTAGTTCCCAATCGCTTTACTTTTATAAAAAAAAAACACGCAAAAACTCCGAAATGGAGCCTCTTCTTTAAATGTGACCCCCGCTAGCTATGCCTGTGTTCATTTACACTATTGTGAATGCCGCAGCAACAAACAAAATCATTTATATAAAATAAAAGTTTATAACGTTGAAGAAACATACCTGTTTTATTTATCAACTTTATCTCTAACTGCAAGTAACTCCATCCTGCATTTTGTATTCCCAAAGTTATTTGGCTACAACGTACGCATAAATAACTTTGGTTTTGCTATTTCAACCCCGTTGAAAGCAAACAGCAACAACAAATTAGAAATTTGTTTATGGTCCTTCGAACCGGATATGAACCTGTGGCCTATGCCTGTGTTCATTTACACTATTGTGAATGGCGCTTAGGATGATTTAAAGTTGACAATTAAAAAGTCCTGTCAATCTGCCTAAGCGCCATTACAGTTTTGTAAAAAACCTCAGCAGTAACAATCAAAATCATTTATATAAAATAAAAGTTTATAACGCTGAAGAAACATATGGGCAATTCCATCATGTCGCACGAGACAGTCGTACACATTTAATGTGAAAAAAGTCAAAATAAATCAAATTTTTATTTAACAAAAGGTTTAATTTGTAGCTCTTAATTTGCCCTATAATTGGTGGTAAGTTTGATTTTGAGCAAGTTTTCATTTCCAAGATAACTTAAAAAAACCGAGACATTCGCACGGGACAAATACATAAGTCATTTTCGCGGCCAACAATTAAAACGCAAATTTCAGCGAAACTTGAGGCATTATTTCAATGCTACAAATTTTAGAATGTTATCCACTGATATCTCTTAAAAATAGTTGTGATTTTATGAAAAAAATTAGTTATACTTTTTTTAAATTAATTTTAATCACTGTCGCACGGGACATTTTTTTTCCATCATGATAATTTTGTATTTTCTATTGCTTTTTTAACGCAATAATATATAAATAAGCTTAGTATAAATAATTTATAAATGTTTGTAACAGAACTATTCAATGTATTTGTTTCAACATAATAATATCAACAAACTAAAAACTTAACAAAAATATTTAGTATAAATAAGTCCCTGTCTATATTTACTTGACAAATATTTGTCATTGCTTTTAAGACAAACTTATCTGAGCAAAAGCTCTAACAATTTTGTTATAACCAAACAATATACTAATATATGAGGACTATACCTGATCATTTTTTATCTTGAGCATCATTTTGACGTTTATCATGACAAAAATGTATCAAATAGATATAGGGTAAAGTATTGTTAAGTATTAAATACAATAACAAAAATAAATTTACATGAAAATTGAATCAGGAATATCAAACACAGTTTTCTTTTCCAGAATACGCTTTTACTTTTTGACCATTGCAACAAAAGTAGTCCAACTTTTCTATTCCTGGAATGCTTTTCACTTTTTTCCATTTTTGTCTAAATTATATGACAAGGATTGCTTTTTAATCTTATCTGACGGCATATGATATGATATACAGTGTTGGAAAAAATAATAGAAACGAAACCATTTTTTTCCAATTTTGTAAGCATATTAGTCAAGTTTAGTTTTGTTAAAAAAATTTATATGCAGTTTTGTTTATCAGACATACAACATAAGAAAAAACATAATCATTCCTCTTTTCATTAATATTTTAATACACTATATGACTAACAATGTAAAGAGTCAATATTTTTGCTGGAAAAAATAATAGAAACGCGTAAATGGATTCAATTTTTAGAGGCACATCTTTTTATTTTTTGTTAAAAAATTATTTTATATTAATATTTAGAGGCTCTACCTTTGTTTTTTACAACTTCATTGCATCTGCAACTCATGGAATCAACCAATTTTTTTGAAAACGTCCTTCTCAATGGAAAACCACTCTTCCTGGTTTTGCTTTGGATTATGCTTTGCAATATATTATGCTTTGCAATATATTTACGAAGTCCGGGCGCATATTTTGTTCTTTATCCAAAGTATTGAACAGACACCAGAAGAAGAGAAACACCCTCATATCATGATGGATCTACCGTCATGTTTTACGGTCTTCTTGGTGTATTTTGGATCATATGCCTTATTGTGTGGGTGCCTAACATAATGTTTCCCATGGGATCTAAACAAATTTATCTATGTTTCGTCTGACCACAGCTCAAGAAGACCGTCAAACGCAGCGCTGGATCCATCATGATATGGCGGTGTTTCTCTTCTTCTGGTGTCTGTTCAATACTTTGGATAAAGAACAAAATATGCGCCCCGGACTTCGTAAATATATTGCAAAGCATAATCCTTTCATTTGCTGAGGAAGAGATGTCCTTGAGATGGGAGTTTCACCAGGACAGTGATCCAAACCACTCTTCAAAATTGGCAAAGGATTTGTTTGCTGTCAACAAAGTACCTCTTATGGAATGGCCTTCACTGCCACCGGACCTTAAACCAATAGAACACCATTGGGGAGTGCTCAAGAGGAAGTTGGGGGGCATCAGTCGGAAAAATAAGGACTAATTGTGGGAAAAATCCAGGAAGAGTGGTTTTCCACTGACATGGACTTTTCGCAGATGCAATGAAGTTGTAAAAAACAAAGGTAGAGCCTCTAAATATTAATATAAAACAATTTTATAACAAAAAATAAAAAGATGTGCCTCTAAAAATTGAATCCATTTACGCGTTTCTATTATTTTTTCCAGCAAAAATATTGACTCTTAACATTGTTAGTCATGTAGTGTATTAAAATTTTATTGAAAAGAGGAATAATTATGTTTTTTCTTATGTTGTATGTCTGGTAAACAAAACTGCATATACAGTTTTTTAACAAAACTAAACTTGACTAATATACTTACAAAATTGGAAAAAAATGCTTTCGTTTCTATTATTTTTTCCAACACTGTATATTAGACTGTCCACAAAAAATCGATTTTGGAATCTTGTTGGTCTTAACCCCACAAAACGATTCCCCTTTCCAGATATTGAGATAGCCGAAATTTGAGCTCGATTAAACGACGTTAACCCGTGCCGCTCGTCGCTCAAAGTTTGAAAAAATCAACATTTTTGGCCAAAAAGCTAACATAAGAAGCTATAACTCCAGAACGGTAAATAATAGAAACACGATTAGTATCTCAAAACAAAGCTAATATTGTTCTTCAAAATTTATTTTATATACATTATTCTTGTTACTTTAAGCCAAACAGAGTTACAACAGCTTTTGTCTCCAAAAACGTGACCTAGTCGCGGTAGGAGCATACTTCGTATATTTTGATATTATGTGAAAAATGTTGCTAGTAAGTAAATATTTTTATATTTTATTGTTATTGAATCATAATGTACATCGATTTAGTATTTCATAAAGATATAAAACACAAAAATTGGTTGAGAAATGTAAAAGTTATTAAAAATTCCCCAGGCCATTAACGTGTCTCGGAGCACTTGATTATGATATGTGGAAAAAAATTTAACTTATTTTGAAAACTATACGAATAAAAGTATTTTATTACATAAAATATATCTATGTTTGCTCAAATATAAGTTTTTTTCCTTAAAATATAACGTGAATCTGTTCTCAGCTATGGTCAAAAAAAAATTTTTTTTTAGACGACAGTTTCAAAACACCATTTTCAGTTTTTTTTAAACTTTGTTAAACTAATTTTTAAATTTTTTAAATATCACCGGGGGGTTTATGGTCAATAGATTAGGGAACAAAACAGTGAAAAATTAGGTCAATACCTCTTATAGTTCAGGTGTACCTGCGGTTTGAATTCTGCGGATTTCGCGAAAAACTAATTTTTTTGGAATATTTTAGAAAATATGTCATAATTTTTTATTGTTATACATTTTAACCAAAATATTTACAGAATATTATTTCTCAGATATTAAAAAATATGTCCCTGAAGTTATATATAAATCGGGAAATCCTAAGGCGTAAACTTTGGAGGTCAAAGGTCAAATTTCGCAATATTTGGAAATTCACATTGAAACATATGGAAATAATCTTTATTTGTCGACCATATTTACTAAAATTACAGGATTTTATGGTATATGGTCCGATATTTAGAATAACATAAAAAAATCAAATTAACCCTTTAAAGCATTTGGGTCAAATATGTCCCCAAAGTTAATAAAATCAATTTTAATAAATTTAAAAATAAAAAAATGAATATAATTTATATTCAGAAAAAAAAAATAATAATTAACCCTTTGGATCATGTTTTTATGTTATTCTAAATATCGGACCATATACCATAAAATCCTGTAATTTTAGTAAATATGGTCGACAAATAAAGATTATTTCCATATGTTTCAATGTGAATTTCCAAATATTGCGAAATTTGACCTTTGACCTCCAAAGTTTACGCCTTAGGATTTCCCGATTTATATATAACTTCAGGGACATATTTTTTAATATCTGAGAAATAATATTCTGTAAATATTTTGGTTAAAATGTATAACAATAAAAAATTATGACATATTTTCTAAAATATTCCAAAAAAATTAGTTTTTCGCGAAATCCGCAGAATTCAAACCGCAGGTACACCTGAACTATAAGAGGTATTGACCTAATTTTTTCACTGTTTTGTTCCCTAATCTATTGACCATAAACCCCCCGGTGATATTTAAAAAATTTAAAAATTAGTTTAACAAAGTTTAAAAAAAACTGAAAATGGTGTTTTGAAACTGTCGTCTAAAAAAAAATTTTTTTTTGACCATAGCTGAGAACAGATTCACGTTATATTTTAAGGAAAAAAACTTATATTTGAGCAAACATAGATATATTTTATGTAATAAAATACTTTTATTCGTATAGTTTTCAAAATAAGTTAAATTTTTTTCCACATATCATAATCAAGTGCTCCGAGACACGTTAATGGCCTGGGGAATTTTTAATAACTTTTACATTTTTCAACCAATTTTTGTGTTTTATATCTTTTTGAAATACTAAATCTATGTACATTATGATTCAATAACAATAAAATGTAAAAATATGTACTTACTAGCAACATTTTTCACATAATATCAAAATATACGAAGTATGCTCCTACCGCGACTAGGTCACGTTTTTGGAGACAAAAGCTGTTGTAACTCTGTTTGGCTTAAAGTAACAAGAATAATGTATATAAAATAAATTTTGAAGAACAATATTAGCTTTGTTTTGAGATACTAATCGTGTTTCTATTATTTACCGTTCTGGAGTTATAGCTTCTTATGTTAGCTTTTTGGCCAAAAATGTTGATTTTTTCAAACTTTGAACGACGAGCGGCACGGGTTAACGTCGTTTAATCGAGCTCAAATTTCGGCTATCTCAATATCTGGAAAGGGGAATCATTTTGTGGGGTTAAGACCAACAAGATTCCGACATTTTTTTTCCCCCATACAAATAGTGGACAGTCTACTGTATATATATATTATATATATATTTACCCCATTTATGTGGTGTTGTGCGTATTTACATGATTTATTTTATTTATGTATGAAAAAATATTTTAAAAATTTTTAAATTTCACATTTACGATGTCGCACGGGACCAACTTCATATAAGTACCATGATCACAAATCATCATATTTTTCAGTAAGGTTTTTTTATTTTAATTGTATAAACTGACTGACTGACTGATTCATCACCGCACAGCCCAAACGACTGAAGCTAGAATCTTGAAATTTTAACTGTGGGTTCCTCCCTCCCCAAAACGATCCGATAAGAAGGGATTTTTGGAAATTCGAACGTTTAGGGGGTAAAAAAGGGTAAAAAGGGTAAATTCGGTAAACTTATATCTTCAAAACTAATAAAGATACAACAAAACTTAAAATTGCATTTTACTCCATTTTAATAATGAGCTGACAGGTGTTTCGTACTTTTTCGAAACTCGAACCTTTTAGGGGAGAAAACGGGTAAAAACTCTACTTTGGTACTTTTTTGGCACCCTATGTATCTTTTAAACTAATAAACATAGAAACAAATTTTAAATCGTATTCTTTACTTATCAAAAAAAAAAAATATAAGTTTGGTACTTTTTGGAATTCGAACCCTTAAGGGATAAAAATTGTGTTTATTTTTGGTACTTTTTTCATAAACTATGTTTTTCTACAAATTGATATAGACATATAAATATTTTATTTTAAGCTCCCACCACGATACAGAAATTTATTTGAATAAAATTTTAACACCGCAATGGGGATAAAAAAGTACCGAAAAAGGGGTAAAAACGGAAAAATACATTTTATTTAACATTTTAAGACAATTTTGATAAAATTTTAACATTGGTTCCTGAATTCATGCAAAAATTAACTAACAGAGTGCTATTTGGAACTCGACTGCCAAGCTGAATATTTGTCTAAATCCGGGTAAACAGTTTTGTACTTTTTTTAAAACTTATTTTTCTTGAACACATTATCAAAGATTTTAATCGTTTGAGGCATCTCTTTAGCATAAACAATTTTGCCAAAATGGAATATTTTTAAATTTCAATTTTTCTTTATTAGAGTGGAACTTATGGTACTTTTTCTTTATTCTAATGGTACTTTTTGAATTTTCTATAATAAAGGACCTAGAAACATGGAATTAAGCATATATGTTTATAAGTGAGTGAGGGGTGACTTCTTGGTACTTTTTCTTTACTCGAATGGTACTTTTTGTAATTTCTTTACCAATGAACCTATAAACATGGAATAAAGGTTATGGACCCGAATGAGTAGGAAACCACAAGTGGAGGCTTTTTGGTACTTTTTCTATATTTTAATGGTACTTTTTGATTTTTTTTTAATAATGTACATAGAAATACGAAATTAAGCGTATATTGTCCTAAGTGAGTGAAAATTCAAGCGGAAACTTAATGTTACTTTTTGTTTATTTTAATGGTACTTTTTTTAATTTTCTATAGCAATGGACTTAGAAACATGAAAGTAATCCTATATGGTCCTAAGTGAGTGAGAATTCTATGGGGAGACTTTTTGGTACTTTTTCTTTAATCTAATGGTACTTTTTGTAATTTCTTCAACAATGAACCTAGAAACATGAAATAAAGCCTATGTGGCCCTGAGTGAGTGGGAATCCATTTGGTACTTTTTCTTTAATCTAATGGTACGTTTTGAATTTTCTGTAATAATGGATATATTAATATGAAATTAAGCGTATATGGTACTAAGTAAGTGTATAATCAAGGGGATACTTTATGATACCTTTTCTTTATTATAATGGTACTTTTTTAAATTTTCTATAATAATGGACTGAGAAACATGAAATTAAGCATATATGATCATAAGTGAATGATAATTCAGTATTTTCTTCACCAATGAACATGATATAACGCTTATATGGACCTAAGCGAAAGAACAATTGGGGGCATTATGGTACTTTTTCTTTATTTTAATGGTACTTTTAAATTTTCTATAATAATGGACCTAGAAACATAAAATTAAGCATATATGGTCAAGGGGGAGTCTTTATGGTACTTTTTCTATATTCGAATAGTACTTTTTGTATCTTCTTCACCAATGAACTTAGAAATGTGAAATAAAGCTTATATGATCCCGACCGATTGGGAATCCACAAGTGGGGGCTTTATGCTACTTTTTCTATATTATAAAGGTACTTTTTGAATTTTCTCTAAGAATGGTCTTAGAAATATCAAATTAAGTGAGTGAAAATTCAAGGAGAATACTTGGTACTTTTTTTTTATTCTAATGGAACTTTTTAAATTTTCTATAATAAATCTAGAAACATGAACATAATATTACATGGACTCGAGCGAGTAGGATTCTATAACTGGGAACATTATGGCGCTTTTTCATTATTCTAATATTACATTTTGAATTTTCTATAATAATGGAGCTAGAAATGTAAAATATATGCTCCTCAGTGAGTAAAATTTAAATTGGAGACTTAATGGTACTTTTTCTTTGTTATAATAGCACTTTTTAAATACATTTATAGTAGAGTTTTCAAAAAAAAACCGAAGAATTTCAAAATCGCGGTTTCAGTTTTAAAAATTGAAAACCGATCGGTTTCGATTTCGGTTCGGTTTTGTGATTTTATGTTTTGTGAATTTATTAAATATTAAGTGTTATAGAAACAAAATCTGGAAATACAAAACTATTATGATAGCAAAAATTTGTTAACTAAACCAAACTAAGAAATATGTTTTCATTCTCCAAATAGTACTTTTTGAATTTTCTAATATAACTTGACGGTGTAAGAATCTAAAAAAGGGACTCACATGTACTTTTTTCAAATTAATAATACTTTTTGACTATTTTATAAAATTAAACCTAAAAATTCAAAATTAGGCATTCATGATTCACAAAAGACTTTAGTGGTACATTTCTTTAGCATTTTCTATAATAATGGACCCAAAATGTGGGTCTAAATGGTACTTTTTATACCCTTCACCTTCGTGAGAAGGGTATATATAAATTTGTCATTCCGTTTGTAATTTCTACAATATAATTTTCCGACCCTATAAAGTATATATATTCTGGATCCTTATAGATAGCGGAGTCGATTAAGCCATGTCCGTCTGTCTGTCTGTTGAACTCAATTTTCTGAAGACCCCAGATATCTTAGGGATCCAAATCTTCAATAATTCTGTCAGACATTCGAGAATTTTGGTATTTAAAATCAACAAAATCCGTCCATAAATAACGGAGATATGAGCAAAAATCCGAGACAACCTCTGAAAATTTCATCAAAAAAAGTGTGTTGGATTCATTGTGTGTTGGCTTCATGCTTTGTGTATTTTGTTTTTTTTTTTGGTGTTTCACAAAAAAGCAACAAAACGTGTATATGTTTGGATGTTTGTTGGCTTCATTATTTTGTTTTTTTTTTTTTGGTGTTTGACAAAAAAGCAACAAAACGTACATATGTATGTTTGGATGTGAGTTGGTTTCACTGCTTTGCGTATTTTGTTGTTTTTTTGATATATTTAGGATGATATACGCTGAAAATAGGCAAGTAATGCATCCACAACAAAGGTGAAGGGTATATAAGATTCGGCATAGCCGAATATATCACTCTTACTTGTTTATTATAATAATACGTTTCGAATGAGCTAGAAGCCACATTACAATGATTCAATAATCATGAAACTAGAAACATGTTATCCTGAATTAGCATTAATTCACAAAGGTAGACTTAAAAGTACAATTTCTTCCATCCAATTGGGGTGGCGAAGCGCACCGGGTCAGCTAGTATTTGATAATCTTTCTGCATGTACTTTCGACGCACTGATAACAAATGTTGTTTTTCGCTATCGCACGGGACATCGAAATATGTCCTAATGCAAAGCAAAAACTTACAGTTATTTGCAATCGCATAGTTTCTTAAGCATTAATTTTTGACTCTTTGTACCCTCAGAAAGATTTTAGATATCAAAAGCCTATGCATAATGTCTCTCTTTAAGAACTTGTATCAAAACAACACTTGCATTATAAATATTCAAATGAAAAAAGTTGCCCTTTAGCGACTTTCCATTCGAATATCTCGAAATGGGTTATGAATAAATGTAAAATTTCTTTACATTATTTAAATCTGATTGTTTCCCTATGTATATTACCCTCAACATATTAGATATAAGTTGGCATATTCCCTTTTAATGTCTCAAGTCACATATGGACTTGAGGTTGTATCAGGTACTAGTTCTACTGATCTATCTAAAATTAATCGTATTGTCAATACCATCGTTCGTTTTGTATATAATGTAAGTCGAAGGGATCATATATCTATTTATGTTGAACAATTTTTAAAATGCACTTTTTCGGTGCATGATTGCTTTTCATAAGATAATGAAAACTGGAAGTCCATTACCGTTGTTTAATAAATTTACTTTTAGTAGATCGACTAGAAGTCCCCAGATTTTGGTGCCTAGAATTAATAGTTCTTTCTATGAGAAATCATTTCTAATTCGAATTGCTCGTTGTTGGAACTACCTACCAATTGATTTGCGAATTTTCTCACATTCCAATAATGTTTTCCGAATTAAACTTTTGAATTTTTTCGCAAACGATTGAGCTGTTTAATGTATATTTATTGTACAAGCTTAATTTTTAATTTATTTTTCCTACATGTACTACTTGTCTTCTATTGAGTACTATGCTCAGTGCTGCTATTGATTTGGACCTTTTGTTTTTTTTCCATAATTATTGTTGCTTTTTTAAATACTTCTTTAATTTTTACATTACGGTTGGGGAATCGTTATAAATAAGAAAATTCAGATTAAAAATTTATTTGTGTTATTTATTGTAACACTTTTTTTAATTTAATTTAATTTTTTCTATGCTTAGGTGTTATTTCTAAGTAATATGTAAGTTTGGCCTTGAAGGCTTTGTATTACTTGAATAAATAAAATAAATAAATAAAAATAAAAAATATGATAAAACAAAGTGTTTTAAAAAACTTTTAATTTTCTAGTCTCGGTGGACCTTTTGGTGGAAATGCCCATATCTGTTTTATTTCTCAACTTTATCTGTAATTGCAAGTAAGTACATCCTGCATTTTGTATTTCCAAAATTATTTAGCTGCAACGTACGCATAAATAACTTTGGTTTTGCTATTTCAATCCCGTTGAAATCAAATAGCAACAACAAATTTCCAATAAAAGGTTAGAAATTTGTTTATGGGCTTTTACTCTTCTCAGTGACAAAATATAAACAATTTTTATACCCTCCACCACCACAGGTGGTGAAAGAGGGTATATATACGTTTGTCATTCCGTGTGTAACATTGAGAAATATTCATCTGAGACCCAACAAGGTATATATATTATTGATCCTTATGAAATTCTAAGTCGATTGAGCAATGTCCGTCTGTCTGTCCGTCTGTCCGTCTGTCCGTCTGTCTGTCTGTCTGTCTGTCTGTCTGTCTGTCTGTGTAAAACACTCTCACGTCCAAAATACATAAGCAAAATTAATGAACTGGATACCAAAATGTTTATAATTTTTCTAAGCAGTTTGGTATTGAAAATCAGCCAAATCGAATTCGTAGAACCAGCGTTATGGATCAAAATGTAAGACAACCTCCAAAAATTTTGATAATTTTCACATGATTTTTTGTGACTTTGGGTAAATTCATTGCAGAGAATACCATGAAATTTTGCACTCATTATTGATATTATAAAAGGAAAAATTCTGTTAAAAATGGAAAGAATCGGTCCATAATTTCTCGTAGCCCCCATACAAATTTCTTCCCGAAATATGGTGCTATGGTATATAAATGCCCATAGAATTGCAGTATCCATACAAAATTCAGCACAACTATGTTTCGTGCAAACAGAAATCGCGAGATCAATTTTTTTTTTTGGATCGGGCACTATTTGACCTCCATATAAAGTTTACTTCCGAAAATCATTTAAATACACTTAAATATCTTCTATATATCGGTATTAGGTTGAAATTCGACTTGCATAATCCCCATGCACATGAAGATCGGCCCATAATTGGTTATAGCTCCCATATAAGCACCACTTCTAAAAAACACATTAATTTTCATAAATATCTGAAAAATATCGTTATCCAATTAAAATTTTACAGAGATCGGTAGTATTAATCCAAAAATGATACTACTAGATTGTGTGAATATCGGTTCATATTTGACCATAGCTCTCATATAAGGTCCATTTCCGAAAATTACTTAAATACTAATAAATCTCTTATAAAAGCTTCTGTCTGGTTAAAATTTCAAACAAATATTTCCATTATATACGAAAATCAATGTGTTGAATTTTATGAAGATCGGCCGATAATTGGTCATAGCTCCCATATAAGGACCACTTCCGAGAAACACATCAACCTCTGTAAATATTTTAAATATATCGATATCGAAATAAAATTGTATACAGATCAATATATTGTATGCAAACATTATACTACTGGGTTTTGGGAATATCGGTCCATATTTGACCATAGCACCCATATTAGCTCCATTTCCGATAATCACAATAATACCGATAAAACTCTTGTAAATAATGTTATGGAGGAAAATATCAAGCAAAATAGGCCTCAAATACATAGAAATCAAGTTAAAATATTTAATTATATCTTCCAAATAAGTCGCACATCCGAAAAATACATTAACGCATATATACACTCATATCGGTAAAAAATGTAACGGATATAAGTTTCAACTAGATTTGGTGACTATGGGTTCATAATTGTATATAGAATGCTCACATCCGGAAAATTCATTAGAACAGAACAAAAATATACTTTTGAAGTTTGACTAAATATATTTGTTTACCCTTTTTTTTATACTCTTTTACTTCACTTGTGGTGAATAAGGAAAATGTTAAGCCAGTCGGTAGTGTTAACCAATTATTAAGTATATAAATTGTTAAAAAGTACATTTTATTCCTATTATAAAATTATAGACTCTGTTGGAAATGGTAGGAATATGTAGTTACTTCAAGTATAAATTGCTGAATTAGATAACAGTTTTATACATTTGAAATAAAATATCTTCTGCGTAAACTAGTTTTTCTATTTTGTTTAAAACAAGTGGTTTTATTGAAGAAAGCACACAATTTGTATATAGTCCAAAATGTGTATTATATCAGGTTTCTATAATCCATGAAGTGGCTTAAAAAGAAATTCGGTTATAGTCCTAATTCGCTTATAATCTACAAAAATTGTGCAACTGTATTTGTAGACTATAAGCGAAAACTACTGTATTACATTAACATTCTACCAATCTTCATAATCGGAGCTAAGTCCTAATAACAAACACTGAATATGGATATTAGAGTGTTTATACCAATGTAATTTCTATAAATTTCATCTAATTTAGGTGGAGGGTATTTAAGATTCGGCATAGCCGAATATAGCACTCTAACTTGTTTTATTTTAACATCAACATTTTTCTTTTAAATTTTAATTGAAAGTAAATTGCAAAACACAAGAATACAAAGCAAAAATATACACCAATAACAATTGTGAAAAGTGTAGAAAGGGAATGTAACAAGTTAACAGCTGTTTTAACAAAGCGGTTGATTTAGAAATTTAAAAAATAAAATTAATAGTAATTATTAATATAATTGTTATCATTCTATTCCCTTGGTGCGGTTGATTAAAATAAATAATATATTTATTAGTAGTAAACCACAAGTGGTTAAATTATAATTTGTATGATACAAATTTAAATTATATTTTTAAAAGTTTTGTTAAATTATAATCCGCGCATTTTACTGTCTGCGGTTTACTTTAAAATAGAACAATAATAATATTATTGAACAACAAATTTATTAATTTACATATAATTAATATTTTCACATTTCGTGAAAGTTGTATAAAACATTTGGAATTTATAACATAATATAATACTAAAAGGCAATTCCGCGCATTTTCACTGTCAGCGTTTTAATTATTGCAATATAAAATTACTTTCCGCGCAAAATATATTGCCAGCAGTTACAAATAGAAATTTTAAATTTATTGCAACAACAAAGTTTACCTTTAGTTAAATTGAATAATGGGTAGTCAAGCTCATTCGAAATTTGGCATTAAGACAAATAATTTGTATGATGAGTGTGAGTAATTTGCAAAATCACATGTTGAGGATTTGACTGAATCTTTAGTAGAGGCTTAATTAGAATCCTTGGAGGATTGGAAAACAATTTGAATGTCCTACGAGACAATTTATAGAACGGTAGATTCTATATCACCGGAATTTAAGGAATTAGCCCGAACTAGGTATCGGGAATGTAGGGACCTTCTGAAAGCCGCAAAGGGTTCACCGAGTGTACAAAATGGCCCACAGCATTCTTCTGTTTTGGGTAACTCCATATTATATCCAACAAACACCACATTTGACCTGTCGGAAATTAGTGTCCGAGTACCAGCTTGTGACATGAAGGTTTTTAATGGAAGTTATGAAGAATGGCCATCCTTTAGGGATATGTTTTCTGTCCTTTATCATACGAATCCAAGAGTATCTTCAGTAGAGAAGTTTATCCATTTAGTTAACAAAACATCTGGTGATGCCTTGGAAATAATACAGAAATGTCCCTTATCTGAACAAAATTATTTGGCAGCTTGGAATGCCTTAAAATCAAGATATGAAAACAAGAAATTTTTGGTAGAAATTCAACGAAAAGCTCTTTTCACCATAGAGGCCGCTACTAGTGAAACTAGCGAAGATATTAATAGAATAAGGACAACTATGTATATGTGATTGTCTGGTGATGTTAATTGGTCATGGTATTCGTGTTGATCAATGGGATCCAATTTTGGTATATTTATGCAGTAGTAAATTACCTCTACAGACAATTACTGTCTGGGAAGAATCATTAGAAACCAATTCTGAACTGCCATCCTGGGTTCAGATGGACAACTTCTTGAAAAGTAGACATCGGGTAGTAGAAAGGATAGAAAGAGCACGAGATCAGATGAATGTGAATGAAACTGGTCGTAAAAATGATTTGAAACCAGGAACAAATAGGAATAATATAGGTAAGAGTTTAGGTCAGAAAACAAGTTCAAATAATCAGAACTCCTCCCGATTGTGCAATGAAAACCATAATCTTAGAATAGGCAACAAATTTTCAGATTTTTCAGTTATAGAGCGAATTGATTATATAGAACACACATCAATCAGGATTGTAAGAGTATTTTCCGTTGTACGCAATGTAAGAATAAACAAAACAATAATGGTGAACAAGTTTGAAGAAGCAATCTGGGTGGAAATAGACCAGTAAATTCGTTTCATCGACACAACCGATGATCTTTTGTTACCAACAGCTTCAGTGCAAATTAATCATTTTGGGGATAATTTCCCTGTAAGGCCCCTGATAGACTCTGCATCTAAAATATCTTTTTTGACTGAGAGAATACGAAATAGGTTGAATTTAAGGTCGGAACAAGCGGAATTTGAAAAATGTTGATTAGGAGGAACAGTAGTAGCTAATTCGAATAAAATGTGTAGTATAACCCTGTGCGCTAAAGGACATACTCAAACTTAACGAGTTTGATGCCATCAACCACAATTTCGAATCCTAATCTTACCGAGATTAGTGATTTGGAATTGGCGGATCAAAAATTTTATGTTTCCTCACATATTGATAAGTCATTAGGAAGCGATGTAATACCGCACATTTGACTTGAAGGAACTACACCTTTTTCAATTGAAAATGAAAACTTTTAAATTCAGAAAATATCAATTGAAATTGTGATTTTCATTTGATATTCAGAAAATCCCAATTTATAAGAGAATTTTCATTTATAATTCGGAAAAAAACAATTTATAATGAGAATTTTCATTTATAATTCGGAAAAGAGCAATTGATAATGAGACTTTTCATTTATAATTCAGAAAATATCAATTGGTAATGAGAAATTTCATTTATAATTCGGAAAAAACAATTGATAATGAGAATTTTCATTTATAATTCAGAAAATATCAATTGATAATGAGAATTTTCGTTTAAACTTCGGAAAAGAATTCGAATTGAGATTTTTCATGTGAAATTCAGAAAATCCCAATTGAAAATGAGAATTTACATTTAAAATTCTTAAAAGCTCCTTTGAAAATTAGAATTTTTTATTTGAAATTAGGAAATTAGCAATTGAAAATTAAAATATGAAAAGAGCATACAAATTTTTATAAAACTAATAATAATAATAAAACCTTTAAACGATAAAAAATTCATGACCAACGGGCATATTTTGCATTCCTATTGCTGCTGCATGAAATATTGTTGAGTGCTGAATAGCTCTGCTGCAGTCGCCAACTGTTATTTGAGCAATGGCTTCATCTACCAAACTTTCTAGAAAATTACTGATAACCCCTTGAAAAGTAACCGTTTTGCTCTCTTGAGTGAGTATGATTTTAATCATCAAAAACTTGATGATAAATCTATCCGAAAACCGTTAAGACCACCACCAATATTCCTTCGTGAAACTAGATCCAATAGCTTAGTAAACTCATTTATTGAACTCATTGGTAAAAATAATTTTCATATTGTTCCAATAAGAAAAGGAGGTGTGCAAGAGACAAAAATAGTTGTATACACTGAGGATTGTTATAGAAAAATCTCTCAACACCTAAATGACAGTAAGAAAAATTTGTATAAATATCAACTCAAAAGTAGCAAAGGCTTGATAGTAGTCATAATAGCTATAGAGTCCAGTGTAGATACAAATCAAGGAGGCCCTGGAAGAATTGGGCTATCAGACAAAGAATGTAGTCAATATATTTAATAGAGACAAGGTTCCTCAGCCAATGTTTAGGGTTGAGTTAGAGCCTGATGATGGGAAATTAAAGAGAAATGAAACTCACCCTATATACTCTCTAAGATATTTGTTGAATCGTAGAGTAAATATAGAGGAACCTCTTAAGCGTAATCGTCCAGTTCAGTGTAGCAATTGTCAGGAATTTGGACATACACGAAATTATTATACCCTACGCACAGTATGTGTTGCATGCGGAGACCTGCACTCTTCGTCACAATGTGATATAGTTAAGAATGGTCTCAGTAGAAAAAGTGGTAACTGCGGTGGAGATCATTCCGCTAATTACCGCGGATGCCCGATCTACAAGGAGTTATTAAAAAGATTAACAGAGAGGCAAAAGCTATTGAGAGGTGAAATAGTTGAACACCTACAAATTCAGAATCTACATCTAAAATTAATTTTTTAAAAATATGTTTCTGAGATGCAAATGGTTTAAACCAGCACAAATCGGAAATTTCCCATTTTATGTCAAATAAAAGCATCGATGTGATGTTAATTTCGGAGACACATCTTACAAATAGATATAACTTTAATATATCAGGTTACTCATTCTATTACACAAACCATCCGGATGGTAAGGCACATAGCGGTACCGGTATCATAATTAGAAACCGATTGAGACACTATGCCCTAGATGCGTTTTCAAAGGATTATATGCAAGCAAAATCTATGACCAAGGAAAAATTTGAAGAATTCTTTATAACACTAGGAGATTGGTTTCTGGCATGTGGAGACTACAATGACAAACACACATATTGGGGTTCGCGATTGGTGAATCCCAGAGGTAGACAGTGTTAGGATGAGTGTAGAAATACTAGTCGAAATATCCTGTAATTATTACTTATTGCAAGAGACCCAACAACCCAAGATTTCCTAAGGAGTCTTTGTGTTTTAAGACAAATTGGCTAAAATATAGGAAATATATCAGCAGTCATATCCACACAAATCCTAATTTACAGTGTGAGGAAGACATAAATAAAACCATCAATGCCTTCACGTCATTGATAATTCCGCCTCTGGAACGCTCTAGGTGCCAAATCCCTCCAAAAACTAATACACCTATTTCAAATTCGGATATTGAGAAGACTCAGAAGAGAATGGCAACATAATAGACCACCTGCTGCAAAGCAGAGGCTATCCACAGCAGTACGAAAACTGAAAATAGCCCTTCATTTAGAAGAGGATCGCATAAACGAAAATTATATTAAAAGTTTGACGAGCACAAAATACACAAATTTCTCTCTTTGGAAGGCAACGAGGAACATTAAGCCACCGGTAGAGGCACAAAGCGCTTTAAGAAAAGCTGACGGAACCTGGGCACGAAGTGTTATAGAAAAAGCAACAGTGTTTGCTGAACATTTAAGTGAAGTATTTCAACCTAATTCCACGGCAAATGAGTTCGAGCTCGAAGAATTGCCGGTTTCAACAATGACTAATGCAGCTCAATTCGATATTGGTCCTGAGGATCTTAATAGAGTAATTAAAAATAAATTGAACTTGAAAAAATCACCGGGATATGATTTAATAACTCCATCATTGATTAAGAACCTACCAAATGTGGCAATAATTGTGCTTTATATATTGTTTAATGCGATCTTGGAATTTGTCCAAAAAATTGGAAAATTTCTCAAATAATAATGATACCGAAACCGGGTAGACATATTAGCCTACTCCCTTGTTTTTCGAAGCTGTTCGAGAAAATATTCCAGGAAAAGTTCATACCTTTTTTGAATGATGGAAATATTATCCCAGTACACCAATTTGGTTTCCGTGAACATCATGGCACCATTGAACAAATCAATCGTTTAACTGGAGAGATTAGAAAATCTTTTGAATTAAAGAAATATTGTTCTGCCGTCTTTTTAGATGTTGCCCAAGCTTTTGACAAGGTATGGCATAAAGGTCTAGTACATAAAATCAAATGTTTACTCATAAATTGTTGGAGTCTTATCTATCGAATAGATTTTTCAGAGTTAAGTTCAATGATTATGTGACGAGAGAATACAAGATTAGAGCTCGCGTTCCACAGGGAAGTATACTAGGACCTACGTCATATTTGATTTACACCTCTGACTTGACTACGTGCGATACATTAACAATCTCTACATTTGCGGATGATACCGCCATTATTAGTTCACACGAAAACCCATTCATAGCATCTAGTCAACTGCAAAATTATCTCGTACGTGTGGAGACATGGTTGAAAAACTGGCGGATAAAGGTGAATAAGATGAAAAGTAAACATGTTACGTTCACTCTAAGGAGAAGAAATTGTCTGTTTATGTCACCTACCTTGGTATTCATCTTGATAGACGGCTTACTTGTCGCCGTCACATAGAACCAAGAGACTTCACATGAATCTAAAAGCCTCTAGCTTTCATTGGTTGATCAGTGATCAATCAAAATTAAGCCTTGAATATAAAGTCATCCTGTATAAGAACGTTTTAAAACCAATTTGGAAGTATGGAATTCAATTATGGGGAATGGCTAGCAACACCAGTATTGATCTTATTCAGAAGGCCCAATCTAAAATTCTTAGGACCATGACGGGAGCACCATGGTATATAAGAAATGAAAACATCCACAGGGACTTAGAAGCGACATTGGTAAAGGAAGAGTTCAAGAAAGTCCGTGAGAAATATATTGTTAAGCTGCAAAACCATCCCAATACGTTTGCAAGACAACTTGTGCAGATCAAAACCCAACCCAGGCTCCGTAGAGCTGATTGACCTACCCCGATAAGATGAGTGCCAGTTAACCATTTAGGCTCTCTTGATGGAGAGCAGCTAGTTTTAATTTTAGTTATAAGATTTAAATACTTATTGTTGGGCCTATAAAAGGCAGATTGAATAAATTAATAAAAACGTTTAAAAAAATGAAAATTCTCTTTTTCAATTATAAATGAAAATTCTAAATATCAATTTTTCTTTTCCGAATTTCAAATAAAAATTCTCATTTTCAATTGGAATTTTCTGAATATCAAATGAAAAACCTCAATTCCAATTGATATTTTCTGAATTATAAATGAAAATTCTCATTATCAATTGTTCTTTTCCGTTTAAGGAAATATTGTAGCCCAGAATTCCGTTTATGGATGGTTTACCTATGGAACCTTCAGGAAAAGCTCATTGTCACTAGTTGCAGTAGATGTTAATGAGAAAAGTAAGAAAACAAACGATATTTGTGTTCAACTAAGAACATTTTGGGAAACAGAGGAAATTTCGAATAATTCTGTCTTGTCAGAGGAAGATATATTTTGTGAGAAACTTTATGCTAAAACCACTTATCGACGGGAAGATGGTCGATATGTGGTAAAACTGCCATTCAAGCCAGTCAGTCAGATCTAATGACTATAATATTGAACTGACGGAAGTATAAATATGTTTTCAATGTTGATATTGAAAAAATGTATCGTCAAATTATGATTAACGATCAGATAATTTTATTCCGCGATGATAATTTAAGTGAAATAGAAGATTATGAATTAGCGACAGTTACTATTGGTATAAATTGTGCGCCTTATTTGGCTATTCGAATACTTCTTCAATTAGCTGACGATGCTGAGTCTCAGCATCTATTATCATCGGTGATATTACGAAATGAGACGTATATTGATGACGTATTGTCAGGGGGCATACAATAGAATCTGCGGCAGAGTCTCAAAGGTAATTGTGCAACGCGCTGCAAATCATACGAAATTATTGGAACACGTTCCCAGAGAAAATCTCTTGAATGATGATTTTTTGAAATTTGACGATTCAGATTTTCACCCTGAAGATACCGTTCAGTTGCATGGGTTTTTTGACGCATCTGAGTTGGCATACTGTGAAGCTCTCTACATTAGGTTGAAGAACTCTAGGATAGACTCACATTTACTCGTTGCAAAATTTAAAGTAGATCCGCTACAAGAAGTTAGTCTGCCACGTTTGGAACTTTGCGGTGCATTGTTACTTTCAAAATTAGTAAAACATATAATGGACAATACATTATTTTTAAGCTCATCTCTACATTGTGGACGGACTCAACAATAGTTCTTGCCTGGCTTCAAAAGCATCCTTCCCCCTGGAAAACTTACGTAGCTAACCGTACTACAAGGATTATCGAAAATGTTGGTGATGCAACCTGGAGGCACGTTTCAAGCAATGAAAATCCAGCTGACCATGGAACTAGAGGATGTATGCCTCAGGATCTTTTGAATTATTCTTTGTGGTGGCACGGACCCATTTGGCTTCTCAGTGCTCAAAGACAATGGCCAATTTCAAACCAAACATTCCAGGAGTCTTAGCTAACGAAGCATTACCTGCCTCAAGGTATCAAGTAACTCGAGCTTTCGCTATAAGCAGATTATGGCTGCCTTACCAGCTGAGAGAACTACGTTCTGCTTGCCTTTTACCTTTACGGGGATAGACTTTGCTGGTCCATTTCAGATAAAGGCCGATCATCTAAGAAATTCTCCATGTGTGAAGGGCTACGCCTGTATATTTGTATGCTTTGCTACTAGGTCTATTCACCTTGAACCATGCTCAAGTCTTTTATCTCAGGCTTTCCTGACCACGTTTGACAGATTCGTTAAAAGACGTGGTTTACCCAAACGTATCATGTCTGATAACGGTACAAGTTTTGTAGGCGCGAGTAAAGCATTACTTGATGAATACGCCGTATTTCTTAGGCAATCTTCCGAAGACATATCTGAAAAATGTGCACTCCACGGCTTCGAGTGGAAATTCATACCACCACACGTGGGAGGCCTGTGGGAAGCTTAGGAAGGTTGTCGGAAATCAAAAATTTAATTTCGAAGAATTCTCTTCTCTTTTAGTTAGAATTGAAGGCGTCCTCAACTCCCGTCCATTATCTACGATGACAGAGAATCCTCAGGATTTAAACATCTTAACGCCGGGCCCCTTTCTACGAGTTGCGGCTATAATGGTCCCTCCTGAAATGGCAGCAGAGGACCTGAATATATCCCTTATTAACCGATAGGAAAAACTAAAGGCTCTTCACCATCGATTTGCTCAAAGATGGAATGCAAATTATTTACAGGAGCTGCATAAACGCTACAAATGGCGTTATGGAAGGAGTTACTAGTGGGAGATTTTGTTATTGTAAAGGATGAATTGCTTCCCCCAAATTAGGACGTATTGAAAACGTTTACAAGGATCGGATAAGAGCGTGAGAGTAACTGATATCCGAACTAAATGTGGTTTGGTTACTCGACCTATCGTGAAGAAACATACCTGTTTTATTTATCAACTTTATCTCTAATTGCAAGTAAGTCCATCCTGCATTTTGTATTCCCAAAGTTATTTAGCTGCAACGTACGCATAAATAACTTTGGTTTTGCTATTTCAACCCAGTTGAAAGCAAACAGCAACAACAAATTTCCAATAAAAGGTTAGAAATTTGTTTAACAAACATGTGCTAGTTTGCAAAAAAAAAAAAACTTTAAAGAAAAAAGCACAGCCTACTTCGATTCAAAAGTAAAAAAACACATTTTTCAAATATTAAAATGACAAGAAAAACCTTTGACTTTAAAGTACAATAAATAACCATATAGTTACTTTATAGCCAAAATAACAATGATACTATATATTTTGATGTGTTAAGAAAAATGTAACATCAAAATTTTGTAAAAATTAAAAAAAAAAAATTTTTGGACGGAATTTACCACCGTGCATTAGAAGAAAAATACAAATTTTCCACACTTGAACCAAGTTTGAAATCAAACTAATTTCCTGATTCTAGGTTCAATATTATAGAAAATTTAAAAAGAACCATTTTGAAGAACGAAAAAGTACTCCTTAGTTTGGTTTAGTTCTCCTTTTTTCGTATCATAATACCATTGAGCCCCCTATTCTTGATTATTTCTTTACTGGAAAGCATATTAGCCAACATTAATGTATATAATCTAAATAATTTAATATAATTAAAGAGTACCATAAAATAAATGTTCTTTTATCCTCTTGAACACCCGTCAAGTTTGAATTTTAAATTTGTGTAGCATTTCCTATATTATCAACTGATTTATTATTTTTGTCAGACATATTTGTCAAACTATGATTTTTATTTTTTTTTGGCAGAGATAAAAATTAATTATTGAGTTTTATTTACTTATATGTAAGAGTCTGACAAATATGTAAATAAAACTCAATAATTAATTTGTATATCTGCCAAAAAATAAAAATCATAGTTTGACAAATATGTCTGACAAAAAAAAAAAAAAAATAACAATTATTTTTAACAAAAAAAAAGTCTGACAAATATTCCTGACAAAAAAAAATAAATATCAAAGTTTGACAAATATTTCTGACGAAAAAATAAAAATCAAAAAATAACAATTATTTATGACAAAAAAATTAAAATCAGAAAATAACAATTATGTTGTGATTTTTATTATAAATGTCATAATTGTTTCGGTCCCTGAGCACGACGCATCGTGCTTTGTCTCATAGACAAAAATAAAAAAAAAGTTAGTCTCAAAATATGATAAAACATATATTGATCGATAGCTAACAACACAACTTAAATAAATTTCCAGAGGTCCCTAAAGTCAAATTTAGGAAACAATTTATGAATAAAAAAATTATTTTTTATTGCTCAAAAAAACAATTTCTTTTTTTAAATTTAAAAATTACAAAAGTTTCTTAGAATTTAAAAAAAAAATTGTATTAAATCGGACATTTTTTATTTTCATTTTTAAAAATGAGTTACAATATTTATTTTTTGAGTTCTTCAGAATTTTTAAAATTTGGCAGTAGTCAAATTTTTAGTAAACGTTTTGACTAAAATTATTTTTATCGCTCAAAAAAATAAATTAAAAAATGACAAAAGTTTGTTAGAATTTAAAAAAAAATCGTATAAAATCGGAATTTTTTTTATTTACTTTTGTCTTAGTATATAGTTTTGTTAAAAGGGCCGTGCAAAGATTAGTGCCAACTTTTTGCAACAACTTAAAAAAAAAATCATTTTTTAATAGGTCTAAATTCACTATTTTTACTTAAATTTTATGTGTTATAGAGTAATAATATTAAAGTAATGTTTGAAGCTATATCATTTTGTTTCTATAACACTTAATATTAACAAATTGTCACAAAACCGAAATCGCTCGGTTTTAAATATTTTAAAATGAAACCACGGTTTTGATATTCTTTTTTTTTTTTGGAAACTCCGTAGTATAGTATGTACACATACATTTGTTTTCCTAAATATTTATATTATTTTAATTTGTATATAATAATATTGTTACGAAATTGCACTATCAATTTCGATGTAACGATTTTAATACGGGTTTTCCCGTGTCTTAAATTCGATTAAAGAAATAGTGAAAATGTATTATATGGAAGTCATATTGGGCACCAAACCTTAACCAGAGTGCTCAAAAATTATATAATTTTATGCAAGATTAGGTAATACGTTATATTCCCACCTTTTCTTGTGACACTTCTATCTCAGTACCTTTTTATGGATTATTTATGAATTCAAAATCACCAACAAACAGAAAATTTACAGAATCTTGATATTTTGTAATATATTTTGGTGCACTGCATTGCCGACTATTACATTACCAAAAATCGGAGAACACTACAACAAGAAGTTAATTACTGTGAGTTATATATTTTGAAGCCATTAATGAGACTTCTGGAAAATATAAAATATACATATTATATATCAACGTGTAAAAAAAATTGATATAAAACATTTTTCAAAAATATAGGAATCAAAAATGGCATCGGATTTTTTTGGAAAATTTTAGTTTTTAAAATGCAATAAAAGTTTTGTTTATGAATCGTTTTTATTGAAATTTAACACTAATATAGAGAGACATTTTTGATTGATATGCAAAAGTGAGAAAGAAATTTGTGAATTATTATTGAGAATGCCACAATTTCCAAAAAAAATTATATATATTAGATTTTTGACACTGTTGACTCTACCGAGGTAGGGGTTATAAATTCCCTTTGCAAGATATTTGAGAACATATTGGGTCATAGAGTGGTTTTAATTTTTTAATATCAGCTATGTGTTTATAGAAAATTTGTCTTAAATTTGCAATTCGCATAAAAAATTAGTCTACTTCAGAAGAGAAGAATATAAACACATTATTTATTTAGTTTTTACTTTATATATAACTAGCTGAACCCGGTCCGCGTTGCTGGCCCTTAGAAAACATCTGCTTTATATTGCATCTCGATCTCGATTTTAATATACAGTGTCGGACAAAGTCGGTGATCCAACCGGCTGGTTCCAATGAATTCAAAAATTCAGTAGGATAATCGACGGCTTGTTCTTCGTTCATTATTGTGTCAATCGATTTGCATTTTATTGTTTCGCCAGGCAGTTTCAATTGTATTTGTTTATTGAGCTTGTTAACATCATAATTTGTTGGTGCCAAAATTGCATGTTCCCACAGCCAATCCGAATTTTTGTAGTTGGTTGTAAGACTTGGAAATACTTTGTCAACAACGAAATCTCATTTGTGGCGGGATCAATTTTTTCCATTTCTGATGTCCAACAATTGTTTTGAGAATGTTTCGGCAGAAGGGTATTGCAGCAAATGCACACGCATGTTCGTTGATAGCGTTCGGCTTCTGTAGCTTCATTTCCAGTGAAATAAATATGAAGGAACTTCGCATCATCATTGGGAAGTGGGAACAATGATCCAATTCTGTGATACATTTGGCCTTGAACTTTAAAGGTGGGCATGAAGCCGACGTCATTTGAAATCATGAGTTGCATTTTTGGATATTTTGAAGGAAGTGCTTGGAAATAGGATTGGCGCCGGAAATGTAACTTAGAAACAGCTTAGGCGGCTCAATAACTTCTGGTAGAATAACTTTACCGTTCGAACAGCACATTCCCGAGGATTCCTTAGGGAACTTCAAAACGCGGCAATGTAAGCAATGTTTGTCCATTGCGGCAATCAGTACGTCCTTGTGATTCCTGTAGTCATCATACTTATTGTAATAAAATGCCGGCAACTTTAAATCGATTCTTTCTCTTGATCGTGCCATTCGGGAGCGATTGGCTTCTAGTCTTTCGATATGCTGTTGAGGTGTATCCGCAGCACTCGATGAAGATGCAATGCGACGCATTTGCTGAAGCCTTTTCAATTCTCGTTCTCTTCCCGTTTCTGCGGCTGTAAACGTAGATGCCCTTTCTAAAACAAATTTTATTTGTATAAAACCGTTCATTTTTATTAAAAGTGGAATGCGGAGAGTTATTCAAAATATTAGTTTTTTTCATAGATTTCATATGGAAATTTCTTATTCATGCACCTAATATGCAAGAGTAAACGAAATTGTTTATCATCAATTGATAATATAAAAGAACTTTTATAGTACCGGATATGTGTTGAAATGTATTCCTTTCTTCGCTTACACCAAATAATTCGCTTCAGAGTACACCACTTTGAATTAAAATTTTAGAATGATGTTAAGAAACGAAATGAAAATTGTCATTGCTTGAACGTTGGGAATAAAAATAAGTATTTATGTATTTCTCCAATTGAAAAAAATTTTTTAGTCGATAAAATAAATTTTTTTTGAAAAAATTTTTTTTGCCAAATTTTTTTTTTACACAATCACTGACTTTGTAAGCCTGTATATAGAAAACTAAATTAACTATCTGTAAGAATTGAAGAAAAGTTTGATAAAAAATTATACAATAATCTTTTTTATACCCTTCACCTTCGTGAGAAGGGTATATATAAATTTGTCATTCCGTTTGTAATTTCCACAATATAATTTTCCGACCCTATAAAGTATATATACTCTGGATCCTTATAGATAGCGGAGTCGATTAAGCCATGTCCGTCTGTCTGTCTGTCTGTCTGTCTGTCTGTCTGTCTGTCTGTCTGTCTGTTGAAATCAATTTTCTGAAGACCCCAGATATCTTCGGGATCCAAATCTTCAATAATTCTGTCAGACATGCTTTCGAGAAGTTTGCTATTTAAAATCAGCAAAATCGGTCCACAAATGGCTGAGATATAAGGAAAAAACCAGGACAACCTCGATTTTTTACCTATTTTTTGACCTATATCTGGATTACTAAGTCATTAATATAGACAATATGGATATCAAATGATAGATATTTAAAAGACCTTTGCAACGACGTATATAAGACCATAGTAAGTTGGACCTACAATGGGTCAAAATCGGGAAAATTTTTGAACCAGATTTTTTTTTCACCAAAAGTTTTTTTTCGCTAAATATTAAAAAAAATAAATTTAAATTAAAAAAAAAAAAATTTTAAATTTAAAAAAAAATTTACATAAAAACTTTAAAAAAAAAATTCGAAAAATATTTTTTTTCCAAAAAATGAAAAAAAACAACTGGAAAAAAATTTGTTTACCTAAAATTACCTAAAAATTTTTATTTTGAAGTATAGTTTGGTGAAGGGTATATAAGATTCGGCCCAGCCGAATATATCTCTCTTACTTGTTTTTATGTCATTAGCGGTATCGTATAAAAATTTGATTCTGTCACGCAATTCCGTCCATAGACCGAAAATCAAAAATCTTTACAGTGTTACCCGCTAGGCTTTTCTGAAGATTCCGTAAAAATTTTATCAAAATCGGTCCAGCCGTTTTTGAGTCCATGCGGAACATATACAGTATCGGCCATAACTAAAGCACCCCCTCAGTGAATTTTTTTTATATTATATTTTTTGGAATAAAAACAAAGTTTTAAATTTGCATTATGTATTATTTTCAATTGTTAATATATTTACTATTGATAAACAAATACTTTTAAAGTTAATCTTTCTATAAGAGGTTACATTAAATCAAAATATATTTAAATCTGGAAAATAAAACGGACAAAACTAAAGCACCCCTTCATGGTTAAAATATAAAAAATTTTGTAATTTATATTTTGTTGCAAATCTTTTATTTTTGATGACACAAGCACATCTCTTAGACCTAGAAGATATTAAGCTTTTTATGGTGTCTTGCGATATTCCTTCCCAGGCTATAATAACGCCTTGAAATTAATAGTGAAAATTGCCGATCCTTATTTCTTTCCATATATCACGGTACATGAACCGATCCATAATCCCATTAACTTTATGAATTGGCCCAATTCCTTGACCAGAAAAGCAACCCCAGACCATTACATTTCCCCCTCCATGTTTAATTGTTCCTTTGCAATACTTAGGATTCAGTCTTTCTACTTTTCGTCTGCGTACACGCCTTATTCCATCGGAACTTTTTAATTTGTATTTGGATTCGTCAGAGAACAGTACTGTCTTCCATATTTGGACACTCCAGTGGGCTTTGGCAAACTCCAGTCTATCTTTCTTGTTCTTAGCTGATATAAACGGTTTTTTCGCTGGTCGTCGGCTGATTAACCATGCTTCTACTGCTATTCTATCGATTGTTCTTTCGCTAACGTATAATCTTGTTCTTACTTGACTAGCTGATGCTGTAGGATTGCATTGCTCCTTTGATCAAGGAATCATCATATCGTGTGGTTTTACGCGGAAGTTCTCCAGAATGCCCCGGTGATATACGACCAGTCTGCAAAAACTTTGGAATCAGCCGGGAAATAACTGATCTGTTAATTGAATATAGTTTACTCAATTCATGCCGTGATAAGCCCGGCTTCCAGTCTTCAACAAATTTAATTTTAAATTCACTGGAGTACTTGTTCCTTGCCATCCATTGTTTTTTCACAATAAACTGTATAGAACTTAAATTATATAGGCTACGCCTTCCTTTATTTTTATCTTCTGGAATTTTTAAATGCATCCGTTGTGAGTCCTGTTAACTGACATTGCAAATATGCAGTAGCATAGTCAAATTTTTAAACATCTTATAAGGGGGTGCTTTTGTTTTGTCCGTCGCGTTTTGTGTTTTTGTATGTTTTATCACTTTTATTTAATTGTTCATAAAATTATCCTTTCCTAAATGAACACAATATGAACATTAACAATATAAGTTAATAAAATATATACAAAATACATCCCAAAAACACCTTTTTTATCCAAAAAATTATGATATGAAAAACTCCATTGAGGGGGTGTTTTAGTTATGGCCAATACTGTATACACAAATCTGTTTTTACATATGGCATTAACGGTATAATGCAAAAATTTGATTTTTACACACCCCTCCGCCCACAGACCGAATATCAAAAATCTGACTCTACAGTGTTACCCGCTGGGCTATTCCGAAGATTCCCTGAAAATTTCATCAAAATCGGTTCAGCCGTTTTTTATATATATAGATGGCATTAGCGGTAAAATGTAAAAATTTAATTTTGCCATGCCCCTCCGCCCACATACAGAAAATCAAAAATCTGACTCTACAGTGTTACCCGCTAGGCTATTCTGAAGATTCGCTGAAAATTTCATTAAAATCATACAAACATCCATTTTTATATATATAGATGTAAGTTGTTTTTTTGGAAAAAAAAAATCACGAAAAAACTAACTTTTGACTTAGTATCGATTTTGAAATAATTTTTTTTTTCTAATACTATTAGATTTGTTGGTAATTTAAAAATATATATTTGAACTAAATTGGGATTTGGATCTGCTATTACCAAAAATCCAGACGAAGGTAGATAAAAAACTTGAAATTTTAATTTTCAAATGTGAATATCTCGTTAACTATAAGAGATAAATCATAGCTCAAGAAATGTTTTTTTTAGCTCTTTTCTTCGATACTACATATATAAAAATCTTTCTAATCGGATGACACAAATTTGGCATAATTTTTAATTTTTCATATTAAAAAGGCCATGAGGCTCCGCCCACCTTAGTATTTAAAGTCCAATTTCAAAACTTAAACTCAGCTATACACCCTCTATAGCCATGAGAAATTTTATTAACATTGGTCTGTTGGTTTAGAAATTGCAAATTTATTTCCACTTTTTTTCATTTCCCATACTGTGCTCGTGAGAACATTTGTACGGAGGCTAGGTGAAATCATGAACCTATTATAACCAAAATTAGTAGAGTTTGTCCTTGGGTCCAAAAAGTGATGTGGACCACATATCATTGGAACATGTTTAAAATTGTGACCTGTACTTTGATTAATAAATTTACATGGAAATATGGACAGACAGATTAATGGAGACGGACAGACTGTCGGACGGACAAATCTTATTCAACCCAAAAAGTTATTCAGCAAATACAAATGAACATACCAAGTTTCATTACAATCTGATCATTTTAGCAAAAGTTATAGAATTAAGAGTACTTGATGCAATTACAATAAAAATTAACAGAAAGACTGTAAGCTTAGTGCATATAACAAATGCAGATTTTCATAATTTTTAGATCAATTATGTAGCCAATATTCAAATTCTATTTTTCTATTTTTGGCATATATGGAAGGTAGGCGTGTACTTGGTCCGACTTTTTCCACAAATTTTTTTTTCTTAACTAAGGTATTCTGTATTAGCATACCAAATTTCAAAAGTCTACGACAGCTCCTTCTATTTTTGTCACATCGTTATATAGGGACAAAGCACGTTATATAGCGACAAAGCACTGTACATGAAAACAATTTTGTATGTACCCTTTTTAAGGAAAAGGAACTGATAGGTACCAAGTTATATAAACAAATTTTGGAGAAGACTTTTACGGACGAATTAGGTGAACAACTATGCTGGAAAGGTACTGACACCAAGAAAAGTGTTCGAAATCTATGTACAACAAAAGCAATAAGAAGTAAGTGAAATAAAACATTTTAATTAAGAGAAAATAATCATAAAATTTCTACATTTCATAGATGCAGTTTTGTCAATGGGTCGTACAAGGACCAATTTATTAAAGACACCCGAACGTTCATCCAGTTCACTAAAAATCGCATTAAGCTACGAAAAAACTATAATAATAATAATAAAACTACATAACTAATAAATAAAGAGTAATATAATATTAATAGTTAAATAAAATTAAAAGAAAAAAATAAAGATTATTATATACTAGCTTGACCCGGTGCGCTTCGCTACCCCTGTCGTAGTCTATGTTGGAAATTTCAATAAAATCGTTTCGGCCGTTTAGTATTTATTGTTTAAGAACTAAAGGTACCAATTTTACCGGTTTTCCCCCTGTTTACCCCTTTCTGGTCCAAGTATTGAAAAAGGTTATAGCCTATTGACGCTTCCAAGTAAGGATCTATCTACGTTCCAAATTTCAATAAAATCGATTCAGTCGTTTAGGCGTGATGCTCAAACAAACAAACAAACAAACAAATAAACAAACAAACTTACAAAGACATTTCTATATTTACTAGATTGACCCGGTGCGCTTCGCTACCCCTGTCGATGTAAAAATCGGTTCAGCCGTTTAGTAATTATTGTTTAAAAACTAAAGGTACCAATTTTACCCGTTGTTAGGTCACCGTATAATATTTACTAATATTATTTATTGTAATTATTCATTTCATTAATTTGTTTAATTTTCCATTTTTGATTGTATTAAATTTGTTCATATTTTTAGCTCACTGTTGTCACAGTAATTTGTTATCATTTTTGTTCATACTAACCACTGTAACTTATTTTGGTAATGACCCGTTAGTTTTTATTATTTGTTTCTCACTTCAATTCTTGTAACAAGTATGTTGTTGTTGTTCTTAAAAATGCAATTTATTTATTTTGGAGACTTATGTTGTTTTTGCATACTTTAATGTAAAAACAAGTTCAATAATACATTGGAAGTGAGAAACAAATAATAATACAACAACAACAGTGTAGCCCTTATTTACATGATCAATTGTTAGGCTTAAGAACATTAATTTTAAATAAAGAAAACATTGTCATAACTGAATTCGATCGAGCATTATTGTTACGCGTCACGGTCGCAAGGTGCAAAATACTTAAATTAATCACTGCCCAACAACCTTTCAGCAACATATAGACAACAATTCGACATATACAGAATTGCTCTTATCGTTGCCGGTGAAGAAAAAGCTCTTCATCGTACATTTTGGCGCCCAACGTGGGGCTCGTGATTTATCTAAACTTTTGCTAAATTTGTCGTTCTGCCGGTCCGTGATACAAACTTTTCGTTGAAGTACATCTTAAAGTAAAAGTGTACGGTCGTATTGTGGTGAAGTGTTTAATTAAAAAAAAAAAACATTGTGGTACAAATAAAAAATTTAAAAGACAATTTTATTAAAATAAAATCTTTTGTGAAAAATAAAGAGACAGTGCATTTAAAAACATTTTGGAACAAATTGTTGTAGCATAAATCGAATGAACATATAAATTCAAACAATTTTTGTGAGCTCGTTAAAAACAAAATTTTGCTAAAAAATAAACATATGGTAGTGACATTAATTGATATTAAATCTAACCAAAAATAAATTTTGTTGGCTCGATACATAAAAACAGTTTTGTTGAAAAATAAAATAAATAAAAAGTGACTCGAAATTTTACCGCTTGTCGTTATATACAAAAATACATAAACTGTGCGTGATTTATTTGGTTCCAGTACATAGTGTAATATTTTCTGTACACCAATATTTTTTGTCGCTCGCAATATTGCGGTACATATATAAAATAAATATATAAAGCGTTGTATATAAACTTTTTTTGGTGTAAAATTATTGGCGTGGGTTACAAATCAACAAATTGTGTCTCCATTTTGTGAATTATTTTTGGACATTTTGTGGTTCACCTAACCCAAACTTAAACATTCGAAATGACTCTGGAGGAGGTTAAGCAACAACGGGCTAATACAAAGAAAAGTATAACCCGCATCAAAAATCAAGTTGAAGCCAATGGTAGGGGTGAAGGTAAGACACTTTCGTCAGCCGAGTTGAAGTGCCGTTTGGGAATTTTGGAGTCATATTTTAAGCAGATACTGACGTATCAAACCCAAATTGAAAAATATGACCCAGATGACAATGGTAGGCCCGAAATTGAAGATTTGTACATCGCAGCGAAAATGAATATTCAAGCGCAACTTGGTGAGGATGTCCACAATACAACAATGGCCGAGTCTACAATTTGTTTCCCTGTTAACAACCATAAATTGCCGCAGCTCAAATTGCCCACTTTTAGTGGTAAGTACAGTGAGTTCAAAAATTTTATAACGTCGTTCAACCAAGTTATCGATCGGGAGTTTGGCCTATCGAATATCGAAAAATTTAACCATTTGCTGAACTGCCTCCAAGGTCAAGCATTGGACACGGTCAAGGCTTTCCAGATTACGAATGAAAATTATCCGAAGGCTCTGGAAAGACTAAAAACGCTTTACGACAATAGCTCACTGATTTTTATGGAAAATATTACCACTCTATTTGAACTTCCAGCCATGTCCAAATACAATTGTGCACAGTTACGAAGCCTCGCACAGTGGGGGATCTGAAAAAAAAAGTGGAAATAAATCTGTAACTTCTAAACGAATAGCTCGATTTTAATAAAATTTCCCATGGCTATAGAGGAGTTGTTGATAAGTTTAAGTTTTGAATTTGAGCTTAAACAACAAAGGGGGGGCCGAGCCACAATGCCCCAAAATGGGGCACCTCGGGTATATCAAAAATTAAAAATGATGCCAAATTTTTGTTTGCGCTCCGATTTGAAAGATTTTAATATATATGGAATGTACTAGACGAGATCTACAAAAAACATTGCTTTAGTCATATATTATCTCTTATAGTTTACGAGTTATTCGTATTTGAAAAGTAAAATTTTATTTTTTTTGCCTACCTTGGTCTGCTATTTTGCTAATAACGGATCCATTTCTTTCCCGATTTTCTTGAGGTGTCTTTTTTTGAATTAACAACAAATTTATTAATAATCCTAAGAAAGAAATGTTAAAAAATATCTACTGAGTCAAAAGTTATGTGCATTCAAACTTAAAAAAAATAAAAAAGACGTTTTTCCGCCATTTTTTTTCGAAAAAAATAACTACATTAATTTTAAATTATACAGAAAATGAGAAAAAGATAAATAATGTGTTTATATTTTTCTGAAAGGTAACATTTCGGGAAATATTATAAAAGCAAAATAATATCAAAATTTGTATTATTGCGTGGTCCAGAGCCTTCCGAAGTAGACCTATTTTTTATGAAAATTTCAACTTTAGACAACATATTCTAAAATCGCATAGCTGCTTTCAAAAAATTAAGACCTGTTTTGTATCTCCCAATATGTTCTTCAATACTGTGCAAAGGGATTTCATAGCCCCGAGCTTGGTGCCTTCAATAAATTCAAAAATCAAAAAAATCACAATTTTGGGATTTTTTAAAAGTTTTTTGGGAATTGTGGGATTTTCAAAAACAATTCACTAATTTATTTTTCACTTTTGTATTTCGATCAAAAGTTTCTATATAAGTCTAAAGTTTCATTAAAAACGATTCATAAACAAAATTTTTATTGCATTTTAAATATTGAAATTTTCCAGAAAAATCAGTTACCATTTTTTATTCCCATATTTTTGATAAAAGTCTTCTATCATTTTTTTAATTTTTAAAAACTTTTTATATTTTTGAAAATATGACATAATTTCCTACACGTTGATATATAATATGTATATCTTTTTTTTCTCCACTAGTCAAATTTATGGATTCAAAATCAACAACATACAGAAAATTATAAAATCATGCCGTGTTGTAATATATTTTTTGCACTGCCTTGCCGACTTTTGCATAACCAAACACCGGAGAACACTATAAGATGAAGCTAATTACTGTGAGTTATGGGTTTTGAAGCCATTAATGAGACTAGTGGAAAAGAAAAGATATACGTATTATATATCAACGTGTAGGAAATTTTCTCCTATTTTCAAAAATATAAAACATTTTTAAAAATTAAAAAAATTATAGAAGACTTTTTTCAAAAATATGGGAAAAAAAATGGTAACTGATTTTCCTGGAAAATTTCAATATTTAAAATGCAATAAAAATTTTGTTTATGAATCGTTTTTAATGAAACTTTAGATTTATATAGAAACTTTTGATCGAAATGCAAAAGTGAAAAAGAAATAAGTGAATTGTTTTTGAAAATCCCATATTCCCAAAAAACTTTTCAAAAATCCCAAAATTGGGATTTTTTTGATTTTTGGATCTATTGAAGGCACCAAGCTCGGGGCTATGAAATCCCTTTGCATAATATTGAAGAACAGATTGGGACATACAAAACAGGTCTTAATTTTTTGAAAGCAGCTATGCGATTTTAGAATATGTTGTCTAAAGTTGAAATTTTCATAAAAAATAGGTCTACTTCGGAAGGCTCTGGACCACGCAATAATACAAATTTTGATATTATTTTGCTTTTATAATATTTCCCGAAATGTTACCTTTCAGAAAAATATAAACACATTATTTATCTTTTACTCATTTTCTGTATAATTTAAAATTAATGTAGTTACTTTTTTCGAAAAAAAATGGCGGAAAAAACGACTTTTTTATTTTTTTTAAGGTTGAATGCACATAACTTTTGACTCAGTAAATATTTTTTAACATTTCTTTCTTAAAATTATTAATAAATTTGTTGTTAATTCAAAAAAAGACACTTCAAGAAAATCGGGAATGAATTGGATCCGTTATTAGCAAAATAGCAGACCAAGGTAGGCAAAAAAAATAAAATTTTACTTTTCAAATGCGAATAACTCGTAAACTATAAGAGATAATATATGACTAAAGCAATGTTTTTTGTAGATCTCGTCTAGTGCATTCCATACATATAAAAATCTTTCAAATCGGATCGCAAACAAAAATTTGGCATCATTTTTAATTTTTGATATACCTGAGGTTCCCCACTTTGGGGCATTGTGGCTCGGCCCCCCCTTTGTTGTTTAAGCCCAAATTCAAAACTTAAACTTATCAACACCTCCTCTATAGCCATGGGAAATTTTATTAAAATCGAGCTATTCGTTTAGAAGTTACAGATTTATTTCCACTTTTTTTTTCAGATCCCCCACTGTGCCTCGTTGATAATGTTTCTGCTCTTTATAGCTCCCTTTTGTCTCTAGGCTCACATAGTGACATTACTAATTCGATGCTGATCTATATAGTTTTGGAAAAAGTTGATGATGAAACAAAAAGAAAATGGAAAGACTCTTTGGATTTTACTAAACTGCCATCATGGGATGATTGCTCCAAGGTTCTTGAAAGGCATTGCCAATTTTTGGAATCGGTTGGCACCAGCCATACAAATGTACCACCCCGTAAGCCTGACAATCATCAATCTGGTAAGTCCAAATATAAAAGTTCAAAAACTGGCTATTCTTTTTCGGTTTCGAAACGTGTTTGTGCTCTTTGTTCAAAGACTGACCACACAATTACTCGTTGCCCTCGCTTCAATGATATGGATGTCGGTCAACGTTTCGAAAATGTCAAACGACTAGGGCTTTGTCTTAATTGTCTCTCAAAAGGGCATCAAGTTAACAGCTGTTCTTCTACATTCAAGTGCAAATCTTGTTCTCGCTTGCATCATAGTTTGCTTCATCGGTCTCAGCCAGCCTCTAGACCCTCGTCCCCGACTGCTGAACCATCTACTTCTCGTGCTGCCTTGAATGACTCTCATGCCTCGGTCCATACTCACATGGAAAAATCCTCGCCGGAACAGGTGCTGCTTGCTACTGCCATGGTTCTAGTTCGTGACTCTACCGGTCACTATCAATTGGGACGCGCTTTGTTGGATTCTTGCTCTCAATTGAATTTCATTACCGATGAATTTTCTCAAAAATTGCACTTGCCTCGTAGAAAACAAACTACAGAAGTCGCTAGCATTGGTAATACTCATAGTAAAACTAAATATAGGTCGTCGACAAATGTAAAATCTCGAGTTACTGATTTTGAAGTGTCCCTTTCATTTTGTGTCACACCTCATATTTCGTATCAACCTGATGCTGAGTTAGATGTCTCAACCTGGAATTTGCCCCCAAATACTCAGCTTGCAGATGAAAACTTTTTCAAATCAAAACGAATTGACTTACTCATTGGTACTGAAACTTTCTTTGATATTTTGTCAGTTGGTCAAATTAAACTTGGTCCTAATTTGCCAAAATTACACAAAACACTATTCGGATGGATTGTAGCAGGTCGTTATTTATCAAACCAATCCAACGATGCTGGTTCTTCTTGTATGCTCTCGATAGAAGAGGAGGTTGATTTAAAATTACAACGATTTTGGGAAATCGAGGAAATTCAATCTTGCTCAAATGCTTTGACTCCAGAACAATCTGACTGTGAATCGTTTTTCAATAATACTGTCCATCGTGAATCTTCTGGTAGAATTGTTGTTAAATTGCCTTTCAAAGAATCTGCTGACACTTTAGGTCTCTCTCGAAATATGTCTCTTAAAAGATTTGCGTCTCAGGAGAGACGATTTGCTCGTGACAGCAATCTCAAAACCCAATATGTGGCTTTTATGAAAGAGTATGAAGATTATGAACATATGAGTCTTGTTCGTAGTACCCGCTTAGATGAGCCTCATTATTTCATCCCTCACCATTGTGTTTTCAAACCTAATAGTACTTCAACAAAATTAAGGGTTGTCTTCGATGCTTCCTGTCCGTCATCATCTCAAAGATCTCTCAATGATATTCTTATGGTTGGTCCAACGATTCAAGATGAGCTGTACAAAATTTTACTTCGTTTTCGCCTTCATCGTTTCGCTATTACAGCCGATATAGTAAAAATGTATCGGCAAATCCTTATTGACTCTTCCCATAGAAAGTTCCAATACATTTTGTGGAGAAATTCAGAACAGGAAGAAATTCGCACTTATCAGTTGAACACAGTCACCTATGGGATGTTGGCTGCGCCCTACCTAGCTATTAAAAGTCTTCACTATCTCGCAGATCAATATATGGATCAATTTGAACTTGGTGCAAAAACTATAAAGTTCTCATTTTATGTTGATGATTTTCTCGGTGGTGCAGATACATTAGAAGAATTGGCTAAAATGAAGAAAGAGGTGAATGAAATTCTGATTCGTGGTTCGTTTCAATTGGACAAATGGCACTCAAATCATAGAAGTTTTCAAGACGACAAAACTATTAAGGATCTGAATATGGATGACTCAGCGGTGACCAATGCTCTTGGTATTACTTGGGATCAACAAAAAGATGTATTCCTATTTTCATTTACGCCTAAAGTTCAAATTAACGAAAAAATCACCAAACGAACAATTTTGTCGCTCTCGTCATCACTTTTTGATCCCTTAGGACTCTTAGCTCCGCTTATTATAAAATCCAAAATCATCATGCAAGAATTGTGGATTCTCAAAATCGGCTGGGATGAATCTATCCCTCAAGTTCTACACTCGGCTTGGGAATATTTTGTCTCTGATCTCAAAACGTTAAATTCCCTTGAAATTCCTCGTTTTTGTCTCGCTGCTGAATCTGAATCAATTCAACTTCATGGCTTTTGTAACTCATCAATTCGTGCGTATGGATGCTGTTTCTACTTTCGTGTTAAAACTCATTCAGGAAATGTGTCTGTTCGACTTTTTACTGCCAAATCTAGAGTTGCCCCTACTAAGAGAAAAACTTTTGGCTAAATTATACTCCAAAGTCAAAAATATTTTCGCGATACCAAATCTTGAAGTATTTCTATGGACAGATTCTCAAATAGTTCTTCATTGGTTAAAGCAACATTCTTCTACATTATCCGTTTTTGTTGGCAACAGAGTATCGGAAATTCAGGATCTAACTAATGGCTGTGTTTGGCGACATGTTCCAACTCATTTTAATCCTGCTGATATTGTATCTCGTGGTTCAACTGTAGAAGAACTCACTTCATCTATCTGGTTTAATGGACCATCATTTCTCAATCTTGATCCTAGTAAATGGCCTCCAAATAAAATAGATCAACTTTCCACAGACAATCAACAAGATATCGACAGAGAAAAACGCAAAACTGTACTCTCCCTGGAAGCAACATCTAATTACATTCTGGATTCGATTAAAAACTATAGCTCATATTTAAAAATTATTCGTATTGTTGCCTGGATGCTGCGTTTTGCTCAAAAAACAAAAACTAATATTTTCCATTCTGATTCTTTACAGCCCCATGAATTAGAAAACGCCTCACTCAGAATAGTTTACAATCTACAGAAACACCATTTTCAAGATGATATACAACGAGCTCTGAAGAAAAACGATCCCCAAGATGCATTAAAGTGTCTTAATCCCTTCATTGATTCATCAAATGGATTCAACCTGCTCAAAGTCGGTGGTCGCTTGGAATTTGCAGCAATTTCTGAAGGTCAAAAGCACCCTATAATTCTGCCCAGCAAAAATCATTTTGTCGACGTGCGTCATCTACACATCAGCAACTACCACGCAGGCCCCAAGGCTTTAATGTCGTTAATTCGCCAGAGATTTTGGATCATCAACTCAAGAAACCTATGTCGTCGCATCGTTAATTCGTGCCCACAATGCATTCGTTATCGACCAAAGTTGCTTCAACAAATGATGGGAAATTTGCCCGTAGAACGACTCAACCCTTCAAGGCCCTTCGCCAGATGTGCTGTTGATTTTTGTGGTCCAGTAAACACTTACCTAAGAATCAGGGGGAAGGTTCCATACAAGACATACATTGCTGTATTTGTTTGTCTCGCAACTAAAGCTGTCCACATAGAAGTTGTCTCAGACTTATCAACAGATGCCTTTATTGCTGCTCTTAAGAGGATGATTGGACGAAGAGGTCTACCCACAGATATATTCTGTGACAATGCCTCCAATTTTGTTGGCGCAAACTCTAAGTTGGCTCAACTAAATTCGTTCCTTTTTAATCCGAAAAATTCAAATTTTATAATTAATTATTGCTCAAATCAATTTTCGTTTTATTCCACCTAGGGCACCACATTTTGGCGGATTGTGGGAGGCGGCCGTCAAATCGGCTAAAGGTCACCTAACCAGGACCCTCGATAATACAAGACTCACATATGAGGAACTTGCAACTGCAATGGTCGAGATAGAGGCCATTTTAAATTCAAGACCGATTTCATCTCTATCATCCGATCCCAGTGACTTTGAAGCCCTTACACCAGGCCACTTTCTGATAGGCGCTCCCCTACGCAGTTTGCCAGAACGTGATGTCCCTTCAAAAGAAATCAATAATCTTGAGTATTGGGCCCGAATAAGCGCCATAAAACAACAATTTTGGAAAAAGTGGTCCCACGACTACATAAACGAGCTCCAGACCCGCAACAAATGGATTAGCACCAATTCAAATATTACTACTGGTTCCCTAGTAATCATTAAAGAAGATAATTTGCCCCCGCAGCGTTGGTTCATGGGTAAAATCATCAATATTGTTCGTGGTAGAGATGATCGAGTACGAGTCGTCGACATCAAAACAGCAAAAGGAATTATACGTCGCCCTATCCACAGACTGGCTGTACTATCTTCTTGAAAGTGTCCTTTCAATGGGGCCGGAATGTTAGGTCACCGTATAATATTTACTAATATTATTTATTGTAATTATTCATTTCATTAATTTGTTTAATTTTCCATTTTTGATTGTATTAAATTTGTTCATATTTTTAGCTCACTGTTGTCACAGTAATTTGTTATCATTTTTGTTCATACTAACCACTGCAACTTATTTTGGTAATGACCCGTTAGTTTTTATTATTTGTTTCTCACTTCAATTCTTGTAACAAGTATGTTGTTGTTGTTCTTAAAAATGCAATTTATTTATTTTGGAGACTTATGTTGTTTTTGCATACTTTAATGTAAAAACAAGTTCAATAATACATTGGAAGTGAGAAACAAATAATAATACAACAACAACAGTGTAGCCCTTATTTACATGATCAATTGTTAGGCTTAAGAACATTAATCTATATAAATATATAAATGCCTTTGTTAGTTTGTTTGTTTGTTTGTTTGAGCATCACGCCTAAACGGCTGAATCGATTTTATTGAAATTTGGAACGTAGATAGATCCTTACTTGGAAGCGTCAATAGGCTATAACTTTTTTCAATACTTGGACCAGAAAGGGGTAAACAGGGGGAAAACAATAAATACTAAACAACTGAAACGATTTTATTGAAATTTCCAACATAGACTACGACAGGGGTAGCGAAGCGCACCGGGTCAAGCTAGTTTTAAATAAAGAAAACATTGTCATAACTGAATTCGATCGAGCATCATCATCTTTTTTATTATTGTTACGCGTCACGGTCGCAAGGTGCAAAATACTTAAATTAATCACTGCCCAACAACCTTTCAGCAACATATAGACAACAATTCGACATATACAGAATTGCTCTATATCGTTGCCGGTGAAGAAAAAGCTCTTCATCGTACACCCGTTTCCCCCCCTTTTTTCCCTTTCTGGTCCAAGTATTGAAAAAATGTATAGCCTATTGACGCTTCCAAGTAAGGATCTATCTACGTTCCAAATTTCAATAAAATCGGTTCAGCCGTTTAGGCGTGATGCTCAAACAAACAAACAAATAAATAGACAAACAAATAAACAAACAAACTTACAAAGACATTTATCTATATAAATATATAAATGTCTTTGTAAGTTTGTTTGGTTATTTGTTTGTTTGTTTGTTTGTTTGTTTGAGCATCACGCCTAAACGGCTGAACCGATTTCATTGAAATTTGGAACGTAGATACATCCTTACTTGGAAGCGTCAATAGGCTATAAATTTTTTCAATACTTGGACCAGAAAGGGATAAAAAGGGGGAAAACGGGTAAAATTGGTACCTTTAGTTTTTAAACAATAATTAGTAAACGGCTGAACCGATTTTTACATCGACAGGGGTAGCGAAGCGCACCGGGTCAAGCTAGTATATTTATATAGATATAGATTATTTGTGAAGCTTATTCTACAATTACATAAAAAAGCTTATAAAAATATTGAGACGAATAAGCTTTTCCATACAGTAGTTAATACAATATTATTTTCGCAAGCTTCTTCAGCAATTGCAAGGATAAGCTTATAGTAATCATGCATATATAATATTTTCACGAGGGTTCCGTTTAGATTTTTCTACAATTGTTACGATAGACTTTTTCAATATATTCTAAAATATTTTTCAAGCTTAAGGCTTGTGTTGGTAAGCTTATTATAATATATTTCTCAAGTCATTTGGTTTGTTGGGGAGTGTGTTGTTGTAAGTATGTGTATAAAAATACCCATCAAACCAAATGACTTGAGAAAAATATTATAATAAGCTTATCAACACAAGCCTTAAGCTTAAAAAGGCTTAATGCGATTTTTAGTGAACTGGAAGAACGCTCGGGTGTCTTTAGCCCTTTCACGACCATAAGACTATTTGGATAAAATTAATCATTTTTTCTATTTAATGTGAATAAGTTAGCGCCAAGAAAACCTATTTTTAAATTAAAACAAAAAAAGTTTTATTGGATTTAATGGAATTTTGGTCATAAAGTGCAAATGTTTGTTTCACATAAGATTTGGGCACAATTCTCGAACACAGTACCAAAATACAATTGTAAATTTTCAAAGACAATAAAAAATAAATGCCATTACCGAACTTGTTTTAATCTAAACACATTAATAGGAGACACGTTTACGAACTAATTAATATTAAAATGGTACCCATTAAATTTTTCGTTATTTAGTTATTCAATATTTTTGTGTTGGGACACCGGTGTCCCTGTGGTCGTCAAAGGGTTAATAAATCGGTCCTTGTACGACCCATTGACAAAGCTGCATCTATGAAATGTAGAAATTTTATGATTATTTTCTTTTAATTAAAATCTTTTATTTAACTTAGTTGTAATTGCTTTTGTTGTGCTTAGATTTCGAACACTTTTCTTGGTGTCAGTACCTTTCCAGCATAGTTGTTAACCTAATTCGTCCGTAAAAAGTTTTCTCCAAAATTTTTTATAGAACTTGGTGCATTGGAACCACTATCAGTTCCTTTTCCTAAAAAAGGTATATACAAAATTGTTTTCATGTACATAATTAATAGGCTGCAAGTATAACTGTCAAAAGAAGCAAAATTTACGCCGCACGGTGTCTCAGATCTCAATTTCATCGGCCAAAAGTCCAACTTTTTCTTAAGTCCGATTTCAAAAATGTTGATGCCATTCAATAGTAAAAACATTGAAACTAAGGTTGCCAAAAAATTAGATAAAAACATTATCAATTGTCTACGTGGCTTTCTGTTAAAGTTACATATTTTATGTCATTTTATAAAAAAAATTTGATTTTTGTAAATTTGATCAGAAGTAAATTATTATTACTCGCAAACTATTATCGATAATTGAATGATTTTTCTTTTGTTATGTTGGTAGGATAATAGTCTTTAAGAACTGGCATGATTTGTCACTGTACCTGCTATGTTATTTCTCAGGTACTATATTTTAGGGTCAAAAGGGGTTAAACAAATTTTACTACCATGAGGAAGGCCAAAGTGTGCTCTTTAAGCCCATTTATACTTGTTGACCTGTTTGTTGAACACTTTTATCATTTGAATAAAATTACTCCCAATTTTTTTTATTTTACCTTTTCATATGACACAAATATAAATACACCAAGCAATATAAGTTGCGAGGAGGTATCTTTAGTTTATTACTTATTAACTATTATTTTATTACTTTTTTGTTATTACTAATTTTTTGTGCGTATTTTACAAACGCCAAGCGATGAAAAACAGTTCTCAAATGAAGAAGCATTAGCATTATTTTTGGATCTGAAGTTAACAAAACAACCATATAATCATTTCAGATTGCGTGCGATTGAAAAAGGCTCAAATCTCTAGCCATCATATAACTGCTGCTAAGAAGGATTGTTTGCCATTAGTGGACACTATTACAATCATATCGATTTCGGCAGAGGTACTACTTCAAGATCTACTTAATCATACAGCTCAGAGCTTGCTACTGTCATTTAAAGGAAATGATATGAAGAAATATGGAAACTGCAAGTTAACTCTCTTTTACAAATGGGGATGTAATGGTTCTTCTGGACAAAAACAATACAAGCAATATGTATGTGAAAATACTTCATGCCATTCGTACCATTGCGATTGATAAAAAAAATTGGAAGACTCGGAGCCTTCGACCAGCAGGATCCATACAAAGGATATTTGGAAAAATCAAACACCATCTTCTGCAGACCAATTAAATTTCAATTTAAAAAGGAAACTCATGAAGTCACTAAACAAGAAGTCAATGATATTAGAGCCCAAATTGCAACACTACAGCCATTCGAATTAGAGATTGACGGCCAGACAATTAAAGTAAGATACAAACTAGTGCTAACGATGAGGGAAGAGTAGGCCAGGCTTTGACTGACACAAAGGCTTCCTCCAGCTGCATTATATGTCAAACCACATCAAGCCACTTAAACCCAGTGCCGGAAAAATCATTAGATAATACTGATGCATATGAATTTGGATTATCACCGCTACATAGAAGAATACGATTAATGGAACACATACTAAAAATCTGTTATGATTTGGATTTTGGACCTACAGGATCTATAAAAATAACAACACCAATAAGGAGTTAAGAAGTTAAACAAGTTAGAGAGCTATATTCGGCTATGCCGAATCTTAAATACGCTCCACCTAAATTAGATGGAAATTATATTCAGTGTTTGTTATTGGGACTTAGCTCCGATTATGAAGATTGGTAGAATGGTAATGTAGTACAGTAGTTTTCGCTTATAGTCTACAAATACAGTTGCACAATTTTTGTAGACTATGAGCGAATTAGGACTATAACCGAATTTCTTTTTAAGCCACTTTATGGATTATATATGAATCATGATTTGGACTATATACAAATAATGTACTTTCTTCAATAAAACCACTTTTTTTAAACAAAATAAAAGTTTATTTAAAATACAGTAGTATAGTACTATTTTACATATTGTTACAAAAACTAGTTTACGCAGAAGATATTTTATTTCAAACGTATAAAAATGTTATCTAATTCAGCAATTTATAATTGAAATAACTACATATTCCTACCATTTCCAACAGAGTCTATAATTTTATAATAGGAATAAAATGTACTATTTAACCATTTGTATACTTAATAATTGGTTAACATTACCGATTGGCTCAACATTTTCCTTATTCAACACAAGTGAAGTAAAAGAGTATAAAAAAGAGTAAACAAATATATTTAATCAAACTTCAAAAGTATATTTTTGTTCTGTTCTAATGAATTTTCCGGATGTGAGCCTTCTATATATAATTATGAACCCATAGTCACCAAATCTATTTGAAACTTATATCTGTTAAATTTTTTTTACCAATATGAGAGTATATATGCGTTAAAGTATTTTTCGGATGTGCGACTTATTTGGGAGATATATTTAAATATTTAAACGTGATTTCTATGTATTTGAGGCCTATTTTGCTTAATATTTTTCTCCATAACATTATTTACAAGAGTTTTATGGGTATTATTGTGATTATCGGAAATGGAGCTAATATGGGTGCAATGGTCAAATATGATCTGTATACAATTTTATTTCGATATCGATATATTTAAAATATTTATACAAGTTAATGTGTTTTTCGGAAGTGGTCCTTATATGGGAGCTATGACCAATTATCGGCCAATCTTCATAAAATTCAACACAACAATTTTCGTATATATGGGAAATATTTATTTGAAGTTTTAACCAGATAGAAGCTTTTATACGAGATTTATTAGTATTTAAGTAATTTTCGGAAATGGACCTTATATGGGAGCTATGGTCAAATATGAACCGATACACAATCTAGTAGTATCATTTGTGAATTAATACTAACGATCTCTGTAAAATTTTAATTCGATAACGATATTTTTCAGATATTTATGAAAAGTAATGTGTTTTTTTGAAGTGGTCCTTATATGGGATCTATAACCAATTATCCGATCTTCATGAAATTCCCTACAGCGATTTTTATGTGCATGGGGATTATGCAAGTTGAATTTCAACCTGATAGCGATATATATACGATATTTAAGTGTATTAAAACGATTTTCGGAAGTAAACTTTATATGGGGGCTATAGTCAAATAGTGCCCGATCCAAAAAAATGGGTCTCGCTATTTCTGTTTGCACGAAACTTAGTTGTGCTGAATTTTGTATGGATAGTGCAATTCTATGGGCATTTACATACCATAACACCATATTTCGGGAAGAAATTTGTATGGGGGCTACGAGAAATTATGGACCGATTCTTTCCATTTTCAACAGAATATGTCCTTTTATCATATAAATAATGAGTGCAAAATTTCATGGTATTCTCTGCAATGAATTTACCCAAAGTCACAAAAATCATGTGAAAATTATCAAAATTTTTGGAGGTTGTCTTACATTTTGATCCATAACGCTGGTTCTACGAATTCGATTTTGCTGATTTTCAATACCAAACTGCTTAGAAAAATTATAAACATTTTGGTATCCAGTTCATTAATTTTCCTTATGTATTTTAGACGTGAGAGTGTTTTACAGAGACAGACAGACGGACATTGCTCAATCGACTTAGAGTTTCATAAGGATCAATAATATATATACTTTATTGGGTCTCAGATGAATATTTCTCAATGTTACACACGGAATGACAAACTTATATATACCCCCTTTCACCACTTGTGGTGGTGGATTGCAAAGCGTTGCCGCAGGCGTTATTTCAGTATGCATACAAATTGTATAGGCATGAGCATTTTTGACAACTCAAAAACGCTTTCCGCTCTATTTTAGGTATGCTTGTAAGTGTCATACGAATTGACTCCAAATATTATTGTTATAAATTTTGTGTATATCAATATACGTCATTTTTCGATTTTATTTTGTTATGAAATAATAAAAATAGTTTATGTTTATGTTTTTGATCACTATTTTTCTTCGAAATTATTTTCAGAGTAAAGCTTAGTACTCTGTTCAAAATTTCGTGCGAAATGCTGTCAAACTACATACAAAATATTTGAATGAAATATATGCGAAATAATTTCGCAAAAGCAGTACTCTGTTCTTATTATGGAAAACATGTGAAATACATCTGGCAACCTTATTTTTACACACGAAATAACATAAGCAGCACTTATTTCGCTCGAAATTAAAACCAACAGCTGATCATTTGTTGCATATAAAATTTTTCACACGAAAAAACCATAATTTTTGGCAAATATGAACAGGCTTTATATTTGGGCTTAACTAATTAAAACACTATTTCAAACACGCAATTATACGCTAATATTTCAATTGAAATATTGGCAGACTTTTTGGAAGTAGAATTTCACTAAATTTTTACCACATTTAGAATCAGTTATGTAGATTCTAATTATGCAATAAATAAATAATGGTGTACATTAGTGGGTCGGTCTCTATGGATGAACAAAAGTTGAGTCAGTCACCCCCTAGGATCAAAGATATGTTAATAACATGCCACTAGAAATACCGCCCTTTTTGTTTTTTATATACTACGTCGCCATTTTAGGTCCGATCGTAACATATCATATATCAGTGTTTATGGCAGCTACACTTCATTCTATGCGCGACTTCTGATATCTCGTATCCTTCCCTAAGATCAGTAATTGTGGCTATGCAGGAATAAAGAGCATTTAATTTGCTTTTAAAATATTCACTTTTATGCATTAACAGCTATTTTACAGATATATTTTAAAATGTTCAAATATTCATTCACACCGGTTCAGAAATTTATTTCAAAATTATTTATATTTTTAATGTCTCATATTTAGAAGTTTTATTTTAATTCTATTAAGTAATATTCAACAAAATTTTATTTTTTTTATTTTATTTAGTAGATATGAAAGTATTTATGTTTCAATGGAAAATTTATTATTTATATTATGTATATAAATTATTTAATGGTCTGTATTTTTAAACTACACTATTTGAAAAATTTTTTCTAAAAATAAGTTTTTTCGATAATTTCGAGAAAGTTGTCTACTTGTTCCTTAGAGTACTATAAAGGTTATGAAAAAATAAGAAATGCTAGGAGAGATCCACCAGCAAAAATTAGAGAATTCCATTTCCCTAAAGGAAATATTATTTTCAATTGTACCACATATACTGAAATAATAAACTGGAACGAAATTGCGGTTACTGGGCCACCTATTCTTTATTTCGACACAGACAACTAGTTCAATACCAACATTCTGCATACGAAATAATTGAAGTACCAGGTAAATTTATTATATTATTATAAATTATATGTAATTATAATTATTATAAAAAAATTATAATTTTAGAATTTCCACGTCATTCTCAAAATACCGAACGTTTTATACGAGTGGTAAGTAAATCTGCTAGTAAAGTACCAGATGCGTGTTGGCAACATATTTGCAGAATTAAGAAGTCGTGAGCAATACCAACAGCTCGAATCTCGTCAAAAGATACGATAAATTTACTTTTCCTTTAGTTACTTATTTTAAAAGTATTCTTTATAACTGTATTATAATGCACACTGATTTTGGGGAAGGATTCGAAATATCAGAAGTCGCGCATAGAATCTGACGTCGAATTAAAAAATCGTCTAAGAGTGAAATGTTGCTGCCATCAAGCCATAAACACTGATATATGGTATGTTACGATCGGACCTAAAATGGCGACGTAGTATATAAACAACAAAAAGGGCGGTATTTCTAGGCGTGGAAAAAAAATATAATGGATTTGGAAACGTTATTAACATATCTTTAATTCTAGGGGTTGACTGGCTCAACTTTTTTTCGACCCACCCTAGTGTACATGCGAGTACACTAGAGTGCTCCAAGATTGTATGGCCGAAAAAAATTTCTAGGTACAGGACAACCCCCCACCGCCCCTGTACAATTGTTCTATGTATTGTAGAAACACGTTGTGTAAAATATACTGCTGCCGCAACGACGCTGAAGTTTTAAGGTGCATTTATAAGGGGAAAAAATAAAATTTTTTCAGTTTTTGTAAACATTTTGCCATTAAATAATTACTTTTGCAATTTAATTTAAAAGAATCCAAATGTGTACGTAATTATCGTTTTAATCTATCTATATATATAAAAATGGATGTTTGTATGTATGTGGGTATGTATGTTCCGAATGAACTCAAAAACGATTAGACCGATTTTGATGAAATTGTCAGCGAATCATCAGAATAGCCTAGCGGGTAACACTGTAGAGTCAGATTTTTGATTTTCGGTCTACGGGCGGAGGGGCGAGTCAAAATTAAATTTTTACATTTTACCGCTAATTCCATCTATATATACAAAAAACGGCTGGACCGATTTTGATGAAATTTTCAGGGAATCTTCAGAATAACCCAGCGGGTAACACTGTAAAGTCAGATTTTCTGGGCGGAGGGGTGTGTAAAAATCAAATTTTTACATTATACCGTTAATGCCATCTATATATAAAAACAGATTTGTGTATGTATGTTCCACATGGACTCAAAAACGGCTGGACCGATTTTGATAAAATTTTTACGGAATCCTCAGATAAGCCTAGCGGGTAACACTGTAAAGTCAGATTTTTGATTTTCTATGGACGGAATTTCGTGACAGAATCAAATTTTTATACGATACCGCTAATGACATAAAAAAAAGATAATTGTTTATCGAACTTTTCTTCAATTCTTACAGATAGTTTATTTAGTTTTCTATATACAGGCTTACAAAGTCAGTGATTGTTGTAAAAAAAAAATTTGGCCAACAAATTTTTTTCAATTGGAGAATACATAAATCCTTTTTTTTATTTCCAACGTTCAAACAATGACAATTTTCATTTCGTTGCTTAACATCATTCTAAAAATTGTAATTCAAAGTGGTGTACTCTGAAGCGAATTATTTAGTGTAAGCGAAGGAAGGAATACATTTCAACACATATCCGGTACTATAAAAGTTCTTTTATATTATCAATCGATGATAAACGATTTTGTTTACTTCTTGCATATTAGGTGCATGAATAAGAAATTTCCATATGAAATCTATGAAAAAAACTAATATTTTGAATAACTCTCCGCATTCCACTTTTAATAAAAATTAACGGTTTTATTAAAATAAAATTTGTTTTAGAAAGGACATCTACGTCTAGAGCCGCAGAAACGGGAAGAGAACGAGAATCACGGCTTCAGCAAATGCGTCGCATTGCATCTTCATCGAGTGCTGCGGATACACCTAAACAGCATATCGAAAGACTAGAAGCCAATCGCTCCCGAATGGCTCGATCAAAAGAAAGAATCGATTTAAAGTTGCCGGCATTTTATTACAATAAGTATGATAACTACATGAATCACAAGGACGTACTGATTGCCGCAATGGACAAACATTGCTTACATTGCCGCGTTTTGAAGTTCCCTAAGGAATCCCCGGGAATGTGCTGTTCGAACGGTAAAGTTATTCTGCCATCAGTTATTGAGCCGCCTAAGCTGCTTCTAAGTTACATTTCCGGCGCCAATCCTATTTCCAAGCAATTCCTTCAAAATATCCAAAATTGCAACTCATGATTTCAAATGACATCGGCAATACCCTTCTGCCGAAACATTCTCAAAACAATTGCTGAACATCAGAAATGGAAAAATGTCAATTGATCTCGCCACAAATGAGATTTCGTTGTTGACAAAGTATTTCCAAGTCTTACAACCAACTACAAACATTCGGATGGGCTGTGGGAACATGCAATTTTGGCACCAAGAAATTATGATGTTAACAAGCTCAATAAACAAATACAATTGAAACTGCCTGGCGAAACAATAAAATGCAAATCGATTGACACAATAATGAACGAAGAACAAGCCGTCGATTATCCTACTGAATTTTTGAATTCATTGGAACCAGCCGGACTGCCACCACATGTATTAAAATTGAAGGTTGAATCACCGACTTTGTCCGACACTGTATATTAAATTCGAGATCGAGATGCAATATAAAACAGATGTTTTCTAAGGGCCAGCAACGCGGACCGGGTTCAGCTAGTAAGAAATAAAAGACAAACATTGGTTAAAAAATGTTAAAGTTATTAAAAATTTGCCATGCCACGTGTCACAGGACAAGAAATGTATTAACAAAATTAATATATTTTGAGAAATATTAAAATAAAAGTATATTTTAACTTGAAATGTATCCATATATACTTGCATATGAGTTTTAGTCTTCGTAGGATAACGTCAACTTATTCGCAGGTATAACCAAAAATTAAAATTTTTTTAATGACAGTTTCAAAACTCTAACTTCAAATTTTTAAAAATTTTGTTTAACAAATTTCCGAATTTGTTGATCATCACATTGGGATTTATTGAGAACATAATAGGGAATAAAAAATGAAAAAGTATGAGCCGAATTTCCTTACTGTTATGAATTTCAAGTAAAACGTATTCAGAATATTATAGTCCAGGTAAATCTAAATATAGTCTGAAAGTTTTACTAAAATCGGAAACCATTAATCCTTAAAAAGAAAAGGTCAATTTTTTCAATATTTGGAATTTCTCATGGAAATATAACGAAATGTTATATATTTTTTATTTATATATATTTTTGGGCCGATTTTGATGAAACTTAAGAAAAATATAACACAAAGTCTAGTATTTACAAAAACAGAAGAAATATTATAATTAACCCTTAATAGCACTTGGGATTAAGAAGACCCCAAACTTCTAAACCATACAACAATTTTCAATTTTAATAAAGCTGATCAAAATTAGACTTTTTTTTTAGAAAATAGCATTACTAAGTCATTTTGAAAAATGTTCACAATTTTGTTCAATTTTGAAAACACATTTTTTAAACGGCAAAATATTGTATTTATACCTGAGTTTTGCTTTAATAACCTAATTAATATTTTATTGAGGATTTATGAATAATAAAATCGATTTTAACCCTTTAGTATACTTTTGATTTATTAAATTTAAAAAATAACTTAAATGATTCAGTTTATTTAATTTTGAAAAACATTAAATTTATCACCATTCATATTGAACGTATTTTTTGTGATTTTAAAAGTTGAGAGTCATTTTAACCCCAAGTGTTATTAAGGGATAATTTTAATTTTTATTAAGGACATAACTGTTATAACCAATATTGGAAAAAATCCTGAAATAATGTTTATTTATTTTATTTATTTAGTATTTATTTATTGCAAAGTAAATTTACAAGAAATACAATTTTAAAATTAAGATTGGCTGCAAAGCCTTAATCTTTTAATTATTCAAAAGATGTATATGTTTTTAATAAGATCTAAAGGTAAATGTTTTTTAGTAAATTGTAGTTAAAACTTTGTATAGCTTCTTTTAGAGTTATTGATATTGATTTATTATTATTTTTATTTGGTCTTCCATAAACATTATGAAAAATTTAATTTTTATTGGTCTATGATAACCATTATAAAGGATTTTTATTTGTTTGGTCTTCTGCAAACATTATAAAAGATTTTTATTTTAAAGGTATTCCATAATCGTTATAAGTAGGGTTTACAATTGCTACTATATTAGCCGTCAATTGCAGTTAATAACAGTTTTTATCTATCTGCATACTAAAAATATAGTTACTATTTTAATTTTGTATAACTCTGCTAATATAAATTGCTGATACTATTCATATATTACTATAAACATTGCAACGTTAGTTTTCAATTTCTAGTAGCAGATAAAACCAGTTGTCAACTCGTTCTTGTAGTACAACAACCAAAATATATGTTCGTGCTTTAGTAGCACACACACTTTTTTGCCGAACTAATATTGCGCGTAATCATTCGTTTATTTTTTGTTGTGCTTGCAATTGTCTCTGTCTTTTCTTTGGTTGCTCTGCTATAGTTGCATTAATATTTCTTGTTTTTAGGCTATTTGAATGCTGCTAGTTATTTTATTGAATTTGACATGTTGAAATACCAAATATGATGAGAATCGAAAAATCCAAGGTGAATTTGTTTGTGATGGAATTAATGATATATGAGATACTTTAAGCTACTCAAAATTATCTTTGAGATTGAAAACTTGTTTGCTTATCATTGAAAAACGATCATTTTATAATCTTAATAATAAAATTGAATATTTTTGTTTCTTCTATTTTGTATATAAACTGATTCGCAATCATAAATATATAATAAATTATTATTAAAAAACATAAAATATTTATATGCCAAAAATAACATACATAGTGTGTGTTTACTGATATGATGTTATACACTTAGCAATAACAGCAACTAATAGCATCAATTGAAAAAATGTAAATTGTGCTATAGCACAACCAAAGAAATGTGAATTGTTGCTAGAAAAAATTTCTAGCACAACAAACTAATACGAATGGCGAGCAATATTAAGTAGTTCGGAAAAAAGTGTATGCTACTTAACCACGAATATATATTTTGATGGATGTGCAATGGATTGTGTTTGTTACTAAAAACTGCAAACTAGTGTTGCAATTTTAATAGTAATACAAATGAACAGTATGAATATTTATAGTAGTTGATTGTGATGAAATGAGATAATTTCATATTTATATGCAATAAATAAATTCAAATTTAAGAAATATGTTGCTAGAGCTGAATATCGAAACCCTGGTTATGAGTAACTAAAAAGTTTCTTGGTAGCATGGACCTGGTTTTCTTGCATTTTTAAATAGACGGAGAAAAATAAATCGGTTCAGAATTTCATAAACAGTTATAAACAGTTTTCTTTTAAAATGTACAATATCGGAATAAAATTAGGTGACATGTCTTCTGTATACATGAAACTTATTTGTGTTGAATTTTATTTAAATACCAACATTTTTAAGAAATCTAAAATTGTTTTCGGAAGAGGTCCTTGTATGGGAGCTATGACTAATTATAGACCGATCGTTATAAAATTTGGTGACATGACTTTTGTATATATATAACTTATTTGTATTGAACTTTATTTGAATACCAACATTTTTAAGAAATTTATGGTAGTTAAAATGATTTTCGGAAGTGGGCCTTATATGGGAGCTAGTCTAATTATGGATTTGGTTTGGATATCAATATAACTAAGATATTTATGAGAGCTTAACTATTTTCAGATAGGGCCATCGTATGAGGGCTAGGAAAAATAATGGACCGATTATAACCAAATTCAACAGGCTTCATCCTTGGGGCACTATACCCTACACCACTATGGTGTTATAGGGTAGAAATATTTGTAATGGCTATAGTCTATAGAAGACCGAAAAAAATAAAAATCTTTCATATGGTTATTGAAGACCAACAAAATGAAAATCTTTCATAATGGTTATCAAAGACTAAAAAATATAAAAATCTTGTATAATGGTTACAGAAAAAATAAAAATCTTTCATAATGGTTATCAAAGACTAACATTTTTTTGGTGATGTCAGTCAAAAATCGTTGCGGCACCAATTAACGTTATCCTATCAACCTGATATTTTACACAACGTGTAAAAACACTATTGTTTTATTGAGGGGACGATATTATATCAAACATTTGATCTGATTTAAAACCTAAACTGCTGATATACAATAGAAATCTCTTTCTATACAAGTTTTAAAGAATTACAATGATTCTATATCATTGGTTTTCGCAGAATTCTAAAAGTTTAGGCTAAATCTAACTAATGATTCATTAAAAACTTAGTGATGATTTTAACAAACATTTAATTGAATTTGATGTACATTTAGCTTAGCTTAGTGTACAAACATGCTAAGTTCCTTAACCCAGTTTTATTACTTATTTGTTATGATTTATAATGACAAATAATCACAGTTAAGAAGTGCGTTTGCGTCTTATAGGTCCTTTTTTGGGACTTGGAACATTTTCTGTTTCATATCAGAAAGTCGAGGAGATAATAAATTTAAAAATGATCAAATATTTAATTTAAAAATTTATGATTAACATTTTTCGATTGAAATTTAATTAATGAACCAATAATTAAAACAAGTATTATATATTCAGTAATATACGGTGAAAGAGATAATAATTTTGAAATTTTTACAAAATAAAATGGACTTAGATGTTTTGCATATTTATGGTTATTAAATATTTACCATTTCTGACTACTACAAATTCTACATATAAAAATGTATTGTTTAAATTTTCATTGTCGGATAACCGAAACACCAGTTTTCTTGGTTTACCGACAAAGCGGTTTTTTGAAAAGTCGTACTATTGATATAAAACTATGGAATTTTTTGGTGTTTGGGATTGTCCTAATTCAATAAATCATTGATTTAGAAAACGTTCTTCTTCTTTGTAATCATCTTTAGTAAGGTATATAAAATTGAGGTTTTTTATAATTGTAATTTGATTTTCAAGCGGCCGTTAGAATGAAAGAAACTTTTGAAAAGTGTGCCATTTATATGTCCATAGCGTATTTCAATATAAAAATATAAAAAATCGCGGTGTTAAAAATTAAAAATGAGGACACCTAAACTCTCTACTATGCAAATAATTTTCGATGGAAACTCGATTAGTTCAGGAGTTATAAAAAAACGTTATTAAAAGTAGGTTTTTTGTATAAATTCATATAAAAATTTAAGCAAGTAGAAAACAGAACAGAATCAATTTCAATTTATATGGTAAGACACTGGTCCGATGTAAATTAAGTGTAAATAAAAATTATTGGGGACGATCCGATCTTTCTGAAAATCTATTACGTTATCACCCCATTAAAATACAGTTTTGGAAACAGCGTGATGACGTAATACAGCGTACTCTCTCTGGACTGACAAATTTGTCCGCTTATGAGAAAAGTAAATAATCCCAAAGAATTTTTTGGGACTGAACAAATTTTTCGTTTATGTGTCCGCTTTGGAGAGGTGTTCGCAAAGTGAGAGTACACTGTACATTTTCAATAAGATGGATCTTCTCCAATAACACAGTGATACAAAATCGAACTTTTCGAATCAGAATGGAATGAAACGAAAAGCAAGTGAAAGGTGACGCTTTTTTCTGGTTCAGCGCTAGATTTTTTTTTACACGCATTTGAAGTTGGTGATTTTGGAACGCTGTCTAACAAGAAAAAATCATTAAAAATTTGATAAAATAATGCTTATTTATTTTAATTACCCTAGAAAGTTGTGGTATCTTACTGTTTCTGGGGTCGAGGAATCCATTTTTGATATTTATTTTTACCTAAAATGCACGCTAGGGGGTACTGCACAGTGGTATAGAAAAAAAATAAATATGTAACATCTAAACGGCTAGTCAGATTTGAATAAAATTTTGCATGCGCAAAGAGGAAGTGCTATTGAGTTTATGTTTTGAATTGGCTTTCCAGGGCCGCAGCCAGGGCTCCCCAAAGTAGGACAAATCGTGTATGTTAAGTTTTTAAAACGATCCTATTTCTTCTTTTGTATTCCGATTTGCAAAAAATTGCATATATAAAATCTCCTAGTCAAGCACTACAAAAAACCTTGTCGAACCTATAAATTATTTCTTATAGCTTAGAAGATATTCGCATTTGAAAATTAAATTTTCAAAATTTTTACCCACCCTAACCAGTTTTTTGATAACACCGGATCTAAATGTTCTCCATTTTTCCTATATTGAACTAACGAGTGCTAATGCATTTGCAATGTTGCAAAACCATTAGCACTTAATGCTGAACTCCCCTAATGTACTATTTTTATTGCAATTTTTTCTGCAAACGTTATTTTATTTTCATTGCGATTTATGTAAGGAAGATGAAGAGAAAATAACTATTAAGTCCGCCCGACTTATTTAATTTGCATTTTCTCTGAGAAGCGGAATTAGGTCTAATTAGTTTGTACGTTCCGTTCGTAAAGTATCGGCTGTTCAGTTTTTAGCTTATGAGAGTTGTATATGGCGTTAGCTTTTCTGTAACTTTGCTGATATCATATACAGACAAAAATGCTCACAATTTGAGTGAAATATTTAACATTTCAGAAGGACACACATTACATTATTACATTTAAACATCCAGCATTTTATAAATTTGTACAGGTAAATTTATATATATTTAATACAAATAAATGCAATATTCTTATTCTGTATACCATTTAAATTTATTTCAACGAATTTGGGACATATTTATATATGTAACACTCTAATGAAAAATTTAGTTAAAATTAAGTCCTGCAAATGAATTCATCAACAAGCAACATATTTATAAAAATGCTCTCAATAATATTTTGTCGACCTATTTAAAAAAACACTAAAAATATTTCAAACACACGTTCTTACGGAAAAATTAACAGCCTACAGAACAGTAGGCCTTTAGTTTGTTTTTATGAGATTAGCAGATAGTTCGATTTGCTAGTTACTCCCAGCAGATTGAAAATTGCCAATTGGAAACCTAACACTAGCCATATTACTACTTGTACTACAAACTAAAGTGCTAAAGTGGTATTTAAACGATTACAATTATCAAAAACAATAGTCAGATATTCGTCTTAAGTTTTTGAAAATGTAATGCTGAATGTGGCCGTTGGGATTTTGGTACTCATTGATGATGAAGAAAATGCAAAAATTGAGAGTAGATACTTGCAATTCTTAATAACAAGTAGAGAGCAGAAAAAATATGAGCTCTGTAACCGAGTGATTAGTTCCACCCCGCTCTCTGATAAATTTAATTTTTCTTTTTTCTCAAATGCAGGAGTATTAGTACAATTGCACTTCCCAGCACTTTTTGGAGACTGTCCCGAACTAGTGATTTTGTCCATCATTTACAACTAGTTACATAACTAGCTACGTGACTAGTTATTTTAACATGTGTATGTCCTCAGCAGTGGGTCAATTGACGCTTTTTTATTACAAAGTGACTGTCTGATAGTAAGTAGCATTCACATATCAGTTACATAGAGTCAGTTACCTTAATAGCTACCTAACTGGTTACTTGATCTGCTACATAACCAGTTATTCTAACATCTAAGGGTGCTAATAGGCCTCACATAGTCAGTTAAAAATACATCTCATAGACAGTCCAATAACCGATTACTTGTAAACAAACAAAATCCTCCTTTCTAAAGTGCAGTACAAAATACCCGTTTACACTCTAGGTTTTTTAGAGACACTAAAGGGACAGGTATGGATGTCAGTATACTTAAGCAAAATGAAAATAAACTGTAGAATTATATAAACACAATTTGTATAAAACAAAAAAGTGTAATGCAAATTTAAAGTGACTCTAGATTACTTAAGTGACAATTGCCTTCTCGCTAGATTACATGGGATGTATAATGTAACAAATTGACTTCTATTTAGACACACATGGCTAAATGCCCGAATTATATAAATTGGAGTCAGCCAAGTGATCAGTCATTAGTGACAATTACTGTCTATATTGTCTAATTACTTAACTGCCGGGTTAATAGTGAAGTGTTATGCAGAATATGCTAATCTCAATATGAAATTCAAAAAATACAAACTATTCAACAGCCAAATAAGAGTATACTTATGTTAACATTTTAAAAATTTTCAGTTTACGGTTAAAAATTTATTAAAATTACACTGTACTACACCCAAAATATGCAGAGATTGTTTTATAGTAATTCTATTACAACTTAAAAAAATATGTTTTTTATTTAAAATATATGAATTTCAGCTTATAAACAGAAATAAATTGGTAGGGAAATGGCTGAATTACGATCGTTTAAGTTTCCAAAAATTTAATTTTCTCAAAAGTTCTAAGTTTATCGTGAGGCAGTAAAATATTGTTTTTTATATTTGTGATAAAGTATACTAAAGTAGATTTAACATGTAAGGAAATACATTAACGAATTAATGATTTGACTTCTAAAAAAACATACTGGGAAGTATTTTGATTTAGTTGGAGAGCATCATGACTTTTAACTACCATAACTCAGCCATATTCCAATCAATCTTTAAAAAGACAAATAATTAGTTGTAACTTTAAGAATACCGTCATTCCTCAAAAAAAAAAAAATACTAACCGAAGTGATCGAGAAAACTAAGAGTATCTCCGTGCTCTATGGACTACAACAAAACAGAATTGAACCCCTGCATATTTTTTCGTTCACTTTTGTCACATTGTTATTATTAGTGTAGAACTTACCACAGTCGCATGTTTTTATATTTATGTCTTCATAATCGGTATCTTCACTTATATTATCTCCAAAAACATTCGAAATTCCTGATCCTATTCGAAATATTGCATCGAACAGAAATTTACTTGTGCGGTTTTGAGTCTTCTTAAATATACAATCTTCGTTACACTTTGTTTGAAATTTGCATTCGACAATATTATTAAATACAAATAAATATAAAAAAAAATGAACTAAAAACATTTTGTATGCAAATTATGCATTTTAGTTATATCATGGCATTATTTGCATGTATTTTTTTTTATTAATTTTAAATAAGTAAAATGAGCGACGATAAGCATAAAACATATCAACCAGAATAATAAAATAAAAATATATTTTGCCAGAAAGTTATGTACTGTATATATTATTGAATATAAAATATATTTCAATGTAATATACATATTGAGTTAGAAATCAATTATAAGCAGGGCACGTTTTTCAAGCTTTTTACTTGAAAAATAAGTTTTTGCATATTTTCAGGGTTTATAGAAAATTGCATTCTTTGTTAAACCTTGCACTATAATTATTTAAAGAAAATATAACTTTTAAGTCTTAATCCATCACAACTTTCGAATATTGGTTATAATTTATATGAATTTTGTGTTCTTATTGAATTTAAATACGATCTACCTATGTCCGTCTGTTGAAGGTAAATATATGTCTTTTGCGATTATATATTTTTATTTTATATATATATTTTTCAAATCTTGTGTAAAGAACATCACATATCGCACTCGTTCAACAATACTGTATTAACTCAAAAAGTTTTAATTGTTCAGGAGAGACAAAAAACAGTTTGTGGTTACATTTTAAGAGAATTTCAAAATCCAAATACATCATAGTAAGCAAATTCCATTTGTAAATGTATTTACATTGTTTTCTTTAACATTTTTAGCAATTATTGCAAAATAAATCAATTTTTTGAGTCTGTACCATTTTTCTGAATCTTCTCGAAATTTTTTTTTATTATTTTATTAACAAAACAGTATCAACTCAAAATACAACCAAATTAAAAAAAATTATTTTTATTATTTTTAACTTGAATAAAGGTTCAAATCAAAATAATATCTTTTTTATAAAAATATACGATGTATTTCTATTTAAACTTTAGTATTAACTCAAAATAATACCTTTTTGTTGATATAAAGGTAGAGTTTCCAAAAAACCGAAGAATTTCAAAACCTCGGTTTCGGTTTTAAAAAATTGAAAACCGATCGGTTTCGGTTCGGTTTTGTGATAACTTATTAACTATTAAATCAGTTGATAATATAGGAACTGCTAAACAAATTTAAAGTTCAAATTTGTTTACGAGGATAAAGGAAAATTGGTACTTTTTCTTTTAATGGTACGTTTTTTTATTTAATATATTAAATTAGTTAAAGTTGGCTAATATGCTTCTCAGTAAAGAAATAATCAAGAATAGGGTGCTCAATTGTATTATGATACCAAAAATGGAGAACTAAACCAAACTAAGGAGTATTTTTTCGTTCATCAAAATTAATTTTCTATAATATAATAGTTGGCTGATATCCTTCTGAGTAAAGAAAGAATCAAGGATAGAGGGCATTATGATATTGAGCTAACAAAAACTATTATTAAAATTGCTATAATAATGAACTTATAAGCAGGATATTAAACACACATGATCCTGACTAAGTTAGAATATAAAAAGGGAATTGCAGGTACTTTTTCGAACTAGTAGTACTTTTTGAATATTTTAATACGATGGACCTAGAAACGCGAATTCAAAACGGATAATTAATCTTACTATTTCTTTATTGTAAAGGTACTTTTTGAATATTTTATAATAATAAACCTTAAAATTAGGCACAAATGATTCGGAATGAGTTAGAATTCACGAAAGGTTATTATAGTCTTACCTTTCTTTTGTATTTTCTATAATAATGGACGCAGAAACATAAAATTAAACATTCATGATGCTGAGTAGGAATTTAAACAATCTTAAGATATTTTTACCGATCTTTGTTTAGAGATATTGGATGAATAATTGGATGAAAAAGTTTGTTTCTCATTTCTAAATTTTGAATTTTTCTAGTGAAAATAGATTAAAAGTGGAAACCGAAGATTTCGGTTTTGGGCCTTGAAAAACCGCGGTTTCGGTTAAAACCGAATTGGAAACTCTATATAAAGGTAGCCACAACACTATCACGAAATGTGGTTTTCGAGATGAAAGAGAAATTGGAATACGTTGAAATTTTTACAGTAGACATATATTGATGATGTTACTTGATTTCTTGTAAAAAGTGAAATTTAAAAAATTTTTCCTTTTATTACGACCGTTGCAGTCTTTGTAAAAACAGTTTAAAAAATCACTAGACATTTCAATCATTTTTTTTTTCATTTAGTAGGGAAAATAATGTGATGTTTTCTTTTAAAATTTATATCAAGAATGTAAAGATTTTATTAAAAATTTTTTATAAAACATAAAACAAATATCAAAGGTAATTATATTAAAAAATTAATTTGTAGAAATACCACTTTCAAGCATACCTCTCAAAATAGATGTGAAAGTTGGGAACCCTGGCAACATTTTGATATAAATCAGCTGTTAAATGTTGGCATCGACAGCCGGAATCTTTTGAAAAATTCATTATCATCCATGTCTGTAAGGTAGTTAGGCCTGGCATGATAAACTCTTTCAACATTCATTTGGAACTCATGTTCATTCTCCATCAAATTAATCTTAATTCCTCTATTATGTTTTTCATAAAATCAACTTAATTTTGTTTACAAAAACACAAACACATAACAACTATGAGCAGCAGTCAGCTGATTGAATTTATCTGTACGAAAAATAAATAATTACAATTGGTAGATGAGGTCGGCTTGGTTTTGCGCCAGAATAGAAGCAAATGAGATATTGAGAAACCCAAATTTCTTTAATCTGCAGTTTTTCGTGGGAAAAAAAAGATAACCACCTAATGAGAAAACTCAGAATCACTTTCTGAGTCGATTAAACGATGTCCGTCCGTCCGTCCGTCCGTCTGGCTGGCTGGTTGTCCATGTAAACCTTGTGCGCAGAGTACAGGTCGCAATCTTAAAGCTATTTCGATAAAATTTGGTACATATCATTTTTCTGCCCAAGGACCAAGCCTATTGAAACTGGCTGAAATCGGTTCATTATTTCACCTAGCCCCCATACAAATGTCCTCCCGAAATTGGACTTTATCGGTCATAAATGTTTAATTTATATAGGTATCTACACAAGTTTTTCTCCAAATAAGTTTTATATATACGAAATTCATGTCACCAAATTTTATTATGATCGGTCCATAATTAGTCATAGCTCCCATATAAGGCCTGCTTCCGATAATCACTTTAACGAGCATAAATCTCTTAAAAATGTTGGTATACATATAAAAGGCAACATAAAGAACTTTCATATAGACATTACTCACACCACTTAATTTCATGGTGATCGGTCCATAATTGGTCATAGCTCCCATATAAGGCCTGCTTCCGATAATCATTTTAACGAGCATAAATCTCTTAAAAATGTTGGTATACAAATAAAATCCAACATAAATAACTTTCATACAGACATTAATCACACCACTTAATTTCATGGTGATCGGTCCATAATTGGTCATAGCTCCCATATAAGGCCCACTTCCAAAAATCGTTCACGAATATAAATTATTGAAATTTTGAAAGAAAAATGTTTTTGCTCATTTACTTAGTGTAGGGTATTATATGGTCGGGCTTGACCGACCATACTTTCTTACTTGTTTTTTTATGCGAAAGGAAAAAATTTAAAAATTGTATTTGTAAAACTATTGCGCAGATTAAAAAAAGTTTTAGTCTTACTTAAAAGTAATTTTATTTTGGAATTTCGGTTTTTAGTTTATTCAATAAACCGTTTTTGAGTTACCCGAATATATGTTGTGCAATTTGGTTTCGTCTGATGTTATTCATTCAAATGAGAAAATTGATTATATTTATAGAAATAAAAATTGTATTTGTAGTTTGCACACTCAGAATCACTTTCTGAGTCGATTAAACGATGTCCGTCCGTCCGCCCGGCTGGCTGGTTGTCCATGTAAAGCTTGTGCGCAGAGTACAGGTCGCAATTCTGAAGATATTTCGATTAAATTTGGTACATATCATTTTTTTTGCCCAAGGACCAAGCCTATTGAAAGTGGCTGAAATCGGTTCATTATTTCACCTAGCCCCCATACAAATGTCTTCCCGAAATTGGACTTTATCGGTCATAAATGTTTAATTTATATAGGTATCTGCACAAGTTTTTTTTTCCAAATTAGTTTTATATATACGAAATCCATACCACCAAATTTTATTATGATCGGTCCATAATTAGTCATAGCTCCCATATAAGGCCTGCTTCCGATAATCACTTTAACGAGCATAAATCTCTTAAAAATGTTGGTATACACATAAAATGCAACATAAACAACTTTCATACAGACATTAATCACACTACTTAATTTCATGGTGATCGGTCCATAATTGGTCATAGCTCTCATAAAAAGCCTGCTTCCGATAATCCCTTTATCGAGCATAAATCTCTTAAAAATATTGGTATAGACATAAAATGCAACATAAATAACTTTCATACAGACATTAATTGTACCACTTAATTTCATGGTGATCGGTCCATAATTGGTCATAGCTCTCATATAAAGCTTGCTTCCGATAATCACTTTAACGAGCATAAATCTCTTAAAAATGTTGGTATACACATAAAATGCAACATAAACAACTTTCATGCAGACAATAATCGCACTACTTAATTTCATGGTGATCGGTCCATAATTGGTCATAGCTCCCATATAAGGCCCACTTCCGAAAATGGTTCACGAATATAAATTATTGAAATTTTGAAAGAAAAATGTTTTTGCTCATTTACTTAGTGTAGGGTGTAGGGTCAAGCCCGACCATACTTTCATACTTGTTTTTATATGAAAATTACCAACAACAAGCATACACTATTGTATTATAATACAATAATACACTCGATACAAAGATACAAGGGGTTTTGTGAATTAGTCGACATTTACACTTTGATTTAAAGTCATGTCTTTTTTTTTGTTTCTCTTTTAAAACCCCTACGAAAATCTCCTTGCATTTATACGTTGCCTTTTTTTTCAACCATGCTTGCCTTTTATTCGGCATATAATCGTATCAACAACCAATCAGAAAAGAGATCAAAGCAGAATATCAGAAAAAGTCATGAAAAACAGAAAACTTGCCTTTTGTTAAGACGTCACAATTTTCTAGTACAAAAAAAAGCCCATGATATTAAGTCATGACTTAAAGTCATAATGTAAATGCCCCCTTAAGCAATAGTGTATAAAAAGCATACACTATTTTTATTATTTCATAGCAAAATAAAATTGAAAAATTACGTATATTGATATATACAAAATGTTTAACAATATAATATTTGGAGTTAATCCGTTAAACTTATACACTATTTTATATAACATACAAAATTTCTCTGTGTTCTACTGTTGACGTAAATAGCTTAAAAACTGTTTACACTGTTAATGTCAACTGTTTGATAGATTGTAGCTTTGCTGGGAGAATTTTCGGAATAAGAAAAGACAGCCAGGAAAAGCTTATGTGACCAAAGGGGTGAAATTTATTAAGGAGCAACTGCCAAAATCGGTGAATTGCAAGTGTGGGCACAAATGCATTGAGCAGATTAACAATGAAGAACGTATTGCGATCAACGCCGAGTTTTGGGAACTTTCAGTCTACGCATTCTTTCCTCTTAGCGCTTTTTTGAAAAAGGCGCTAAACCAGCGCGTTTTTCTCATTTTGTTTCTGATTTGAAAAAGGAGCATATATGTTTCGTAATTGAATCGGTAATTTTATTGTGAAGGGCATGACATGATCTAATTCTGTTCGTCCTTAAGTATTGTATTACATGCTTTTGAAATTTTCGGAATGACGGGCTTAATTCAGACAAAAAATAAACTAGAATAGCGGGACACAAATCAGATCAAAAATACAGAGACATTTCTTGACAAAATACAGCATTATCATCACATTGTGCTAATTTGAATCACTATCCTGACTTTGAAAATATATCAGTTTTAAATACAGAAAATAATTATAAATGTTAGAAATGTTACAAATTATAAATGCACCAACAAATCTAAGAATTAATTTTAAAGCAGATACAGATAATGTTGCTCAAACCTACAGTTTATAAAAACGGAAACAGAAATTAAATATTGTTTGAATTTTTTGTTTGTATAATATTTTAAATTTTTTATTTTGACAATTTTTATTGATTTACCTAGCGTTTACACATGCAAGTAACAGTTCGAAAAACACAATACATTCACACTTTTGCATTAACACAATCACACACGCAGCCACTGCAGCTCACTGTATAGAGAATTTAGGTGGACAGTGATTTTTTGACACTTTCTGCAATAAAGTGTCAAAAAAAAAAAAACAAACAGAGTTGCCCAATAACAAATATAATTGATTGTGGTAAAATAATTACTACATTTTTAACTTATTTTATGTATATTTTAAAAATTTTTTTAATGTTTATTTTCGTAAAAAACACCAATTTTATAAGTTTTTATAAACAAAATTGTTAACACAAACATTTTTCCCAGAAATGTTTGTATTTGAAAATTGTATTTATTGTATTTAATTAAAATAACAAAAATTGGTTTCAAGCCGCAAATAGACTTTGTGGCTTTTTTGCGACATAATTCTTCTTCGCTAACATTGGCAAAATTACTTTTACTTGCACGTGTAAACATTCAAGCAACTCAATGTATTTTTCGAAATTTTCGATAATAATACGTATACTCAACTTTCATCAATCTACTTGCATGTGTAAACGCAGGTTTATTGAAAAAATTTGTTATGCCTGAAGACGCTACACAAAGACTAGCGAAATATCGAAAATAAATAACAATATAAATATTTATAAAAAAGTCACTCACCTCAAGCTCAACTAACTGGAAATAAAATTAATAATAAAACAAGTTAGAGTGCTATATTCGGCTATGCCGAATCTTAAATACCCTCCACCTAAATTAGATGAAAATTATAGAAATTACATTGGTATAAACACTCTAATATCCATATTCAGTGTTTGTTATTGGGACTTAGCTCCGATTATGAAGAATGGTAGAATGGTAATGTAATACAGTAGTTTTCGCTTATAGTCTACAAATACAGTTGCACAATTTATGTGGACTATGAGCGAATTAGGACTATAACCGAATTTCTTTTTAAGCCACTTTATGGATTATATGTGAATCATGATTTGGACTATATACAAATTATGTACTTTCTTCAATAAAAACACTTTTTTTTAAACAAAATAAAAGTTTATTTAAAACATAGTTGTATAGTAGTATTTTATATATTGTTAGAAAAACTAGTTTACTTAGAAGATATTTTATTTCAAATGTATAAAAATAACTACATATTCCTACCGTTTCCAACAGATTCTATACTTTTATAATAGGAATAAAATGTACTATTTAACAACTTATATACTTAATAATTGGTTAACATTACCGATTGGCTCAACATTTTTATTATTCACCACAAGTGAATTAAAAGAGTATAAAAAAGGGTAAACAAATATATTTAGTAAAACTTCAAAAGTATATTTTTGTTCTGTCCTAATGAATTTTCCGGATGTGAGCCTTCTATATATAATCAAGAACCCATAGTCACCAAATCAACTTGAAACTTATATCTGTTACATTTTTACCGATATGAGTGTATATATGCGTTAATGTATTTTTCGGATGTGCGACTTATTTGGAAGATATAATTAAATATTTTAAAGCGATTTCTATGAATTTGAGGCCTATTTTGCTTGATAGTTTTGTCCATAACATTATTTATAAGAATTTTATGGGTATTATTGTGATTATCAGACATCGAGCTAATATGGGTGCTATGGTCAAATATGGACCGATATTCACAAAACCCAGTAGTATAATTTTTGGATACAATATATTGATCGGTATACAATTTTAGTTCGATATCCATATATTTAAAATATTTACAGAGGTTAATGTGTTTTTCGGAAGTGGCCCTTATATGGGAGCTATGACCAATTATCGGCCGATCTTCACAAAATTCAACACATCGATTTTCGTATATAATGGAAATATTTGTTTGAAATTTAAAGTAGATAGAAGCTTTTTTAAGAGATTTATTAGTATTTAAGTAATTTTCGGAAATGGACCTTATATGGGAGCTATGGTCAAATATGAACCGATTTTCACACAATCTAGTAGTTTCATTTGTGAATTAATACAACCGATCTGTGTAAAATTTTAATTCGATAACGATATTTTTCAGATATTTATGAAAATTAATGTGGTTTTTAGAAGTGGTCCTTATATGGGAGCTATAACCAATTATGGGCCGATCTTCATGAAATTCCCTACAGCGATTTTCATGTGCATGGGAATTATTCAAGTTGAATTTCAACCTGATACCGATATATATAAGATATTTAAGTGTATTTAAATGATTTTCGGAAGTAAACTTTATATGGGGGCTATGGTCAAATAGTGCCCGATCCAAAAAAAAAATGGTGTCGCAATTTCAGTTTTCACGAAACTTAGTAGTGCTTAATTTTGTATAGATACTGCAATTCTATGGGCATTTACGTACCATAGCACCATATTTCGGGAAGAAATTTGTATGGGGGCTACGAGATACTATGGACCGATTCTTTCCATTTTCAACAGAATTTGTCCTTTTATCAGATAAATAATGTGTGCAAAATTTCATGGTATTCTCTGGAATGGATTTGCCAAAAATCAGAAAAAAACATGTGAAAATTATCTAAATTTTTGGAGGTTGTCTTACATTTTAATCCATAACCCTGGTTCTACCAACTCGATTTTGCTGATTTTCAATACCAAACTGCTTAGAAAAATTATAAACATTTTGGTATATATTTCATTAATTTTGCTTATGTATTTTGGGCGTGAGAGTGTTTTACACAGACAGACAGACGGACAGACGGACAGACAGACGGACATTGCTCAATCGACTTAGAATTTCATAAGGATCAATAATATATATACTTTGTTGGGTCTCAGATGAATATTTCTCAATGTTACACACGGAATGACAAACGTATATATACCCTCTTTCACCACTTGTGGTGGTGGAGGGTATAAAAAGGGTAAACAAATATATTTAGTAAAACTTCAAAAGTATATTTTTGTTCTGTCCTAATGAATTTTCCGGATGTGAGCCTTCTATATATAATCAAGAACCCATAGTCACCAAATCAACTTGAAACTTATATCTGTTACATTTTTACCGATATGAGTGTATATATGCGTTAATGTATTTTTCGGATGTGCGACTTATTTGGAAGATATAATTAAATATTTTAAAGCGATTTCTATGAATTTGAGGCCTATTTTGCTAGATAGTTTTGTCCATAACATTATTTATAAGAATTTTATGGGTATTATTGTGATTATCAGACATCGAGCTAATATGGGTGCTATGGTCAAATATGGACCGATATTCACAAAACCCAGTAGTATAATTTTTGGATACAATATATTGATCGGTATACAATTTTAGTTCGATATCCATATATTTAAAATATTTACAGAGGTTAATGTGTTTTTCGGAAGTGGCCCTTATATGGGAGCTATGACCAATTATCGGCCGATCTTCACAAAATTCAACACATCGATTTTCGTATATAATGGAAATATTTGTTTGAAATTTAAAGTAGATAGAAGCTTTTTTAAGAGATTTATTAGTATTTAAGTAATTTTCGGAAATGGACCTTATATGGGAGCTATGGTCAAATATGAACCGATTTTCACACAATCTAGTAGTTTCATTTGTGAATTAATACAACCGATCTGTGTAAAATTTTAATTCGATAACGATATTTTTCAGATATTTATGAAAATTAATGTGGTTTTTAGAAGTGGTCCTTATATGGGAGCTATAACCAATTATGGGCCGATCTTCATGAAATTCCCTACAGCGATTTTCATGTGCATGGGAATTATTCAAGTTGAATTTCAACCTGATACCGATATATATAAGATATTTAAGTGTATTTAAATGATTTTCGGAAGTAAACTTTATATGGGGGCTATGGTCAAATAGTGCCCGATCCAAAAAAAAAATGGTGTCGCAATTTCTGTTTTCACGAAACTTAGTTGTGCTTAATTTTGTATAGATACTGCAATTCTATGGGCATTTACGTACCATAGCACCATATTTCGGGAAGAAATTTGTATGGGGGCTACGAGATACTATGGACCGATTCTTTCCATTTTCAACAGAATTTGTCCTTTTATCAGATAAATAATGTGTGCAAAATTTCATGGTATTCTCTGGAATGGATTTGCCAAAAATCAGAAAAAAACATGTGAAAATTATCTAAATTTTTGGAGGTTGTCTTACATTTTAATCCATAACCCTGGTTCTACCAACTCGATTTTGCTGATTTTCAATACCAAACTGCTTAGGAAAATTATAAACATTTTGGTATATATTTCACTAATTTTGCTTATGTATTTTGGGCGTGAGAGTGTTTTACACAGACAGACAGACGGACAGACGGACAGACAGACGGACATTGCTCAATCGACTTAGAATTTCATAAGGATCAATAATATATATACTTTGTTGGGTCTCAGATGAATATTTCTCAATGTTACACACGGAATGACAAACGTATATATACCCTCTTTCACCACTTGTGGTGGTGGAGGGTATAAAAAGGGTAAACAAATATATTTAGTAAAACTTCAAAAGTATATTTTTGTTCTGTCCTAATGAATTTTCCGGATGTGAGCCTTCTATATATAATCAAGAACCCATAGTCACCAAATCAACTTGAAACTTATATCTGTTACATTTTTACCGATATGAGTGTATATATGCGTTAATGTATTTTTCGGATGTGCGACTTATTTGGAAGATATAATTAAATATTTTAAAGCGATTTCTATGAATTTGAGGCCTATTTTGCTTGATAGTTTTGTCCATAACATTATTTATAAGAATTTTATGGGTATTATTGTGATTATCAGACATCGAGCTAATATGGGTGCTATGGTCAAATATGGACCGATATTCACAAAACCCAGTAGTATAATTTTTGGATACAATATATTGATCGGTATACAATTTTAGTTCGATATCCATATATTTAAAATATTTACAGAGGTTAATGTGTTTTTCGGAAGTGGCCCTTATATGGGAGCTATGACCAATTATCGGCCGATCTTCACAAAATTCAACACATCGATTTTCGTATATAATGGAAATATTTGTTTGAAATTTAAAGTAGATAGAAGCTTTTTTAAGAGATTTATTAGTATTTAAGTAATTTTCGGAAATGGACCTTATATGGGAGCTATGGTCAAATATGAACCGATTTTCACACAATCTAGTAGTTTCATTTGTGAATTAATACAACCGATCTGTGTAAAATTTTAATTCGATAACGATATTTTTCAGATATTTATGAAAATTAATGTGGTTTTTAGAAGTGGTCCTTATATGGGAGCTATAACCAATTATGGGCCGATCTTCATGAAATTCCCTACAGCGATTTTCATGTGCATGGGAATTATTCAAGTTGAATTTCAACCTGATACCGATATATATAAGATATTTAAGTGTATTTAAATGATTTTCGGAAGTAAACTTTATATGGGGGCTATGGTCAAATAGTGCCCGATCCAAAAAAAAAATGGTGTCGCAATTTCAGTTTTCACGAAACTTAGTAGTGCTTAATTTTGTATAGATACTGCAATTCTATGGGCATTTACGTACCATAGCACCATATTTCGGGAAGAAATTTGTATGGGGGCTACGAGATACTATGGACCGATTCTTTCCATTTTCAACAGAATTTGTCCTTTTATCAGATAAATAATGTGTGCAAAATTTCATGGTATTCTCTGGAATGGATTTGCCAAAAATCAGAAAAAAACATGTGAAAATTATCTAAATTTTTGGAGGTTGTCTTACATTTTAATCCATAACCCTGGTTCTACCAACTCGATTTTGCTGATTTTCAATACCAAACTGCTTAGAAAAATTATAAACATTTTGGTATATATTTCATTAATTTTGCTTATGTATTTTGGGCGTGAGAGTGTTTTACACAGACAGACAGACAGACGGACAGACGGACAGACAGACGGACATTGCTCAATCGACTTAGAATTTCATAAGGATCAATAATATATATACTTTGTTGGGTCTCAGATGAATATTTCTCAATGTTACACACGGAATGACAAACGTATATATACCCTCTTTCACCACTTGTGGTGGTGGAGGGTATAAAAAGGGTAAACAAATATATTTAGTAAAACTTCAAAAGTATATTTTTGTTCTGTCCTAATGAATTTTCCGGATGTGAGCCTTCTATATATAATCAAGAACCCATAGTCACCAAATCAACTTGAAACTTATATCTGTTACATTTTTACCGATATGAGTGTATATATGCGTTAATGTATTTTTCGGATGTGCGACTTATTTGGAAGATATAATTAAATATTTTAAAGCGATTTCTATGAATTTGAGGCCTATTTTGCTAGATAGTTTTGTCCATAACATTATTTATAAGAATTTTATGGGTATTATTGTGATTATCAGACATCGAGCTAATATGGGTGCTATGGTCAAATATGGACCGATATTCACAAAACCCAGTAGTATAATTTTTGGATACAATATATTGATCGGTATACAATTTTAGTTCGATATCCATATATTTAAAATATTTACAGAGGTTAATGTGTTTTTCGGAAGTGGCCCTTATATGGGAGCTATGACCAATTATCGGCCGATCTTCACAAAATTCAACACATCGATTTTCGTATATAATGGAAATATTTGTTTGAAATTTAAAGTAGATAGAAGCTTTTTTAAGAGATTTATTAGTATTTAAGTAATTTTCGGAAATGGACCTTATATGGGAGCTATGGTCAAATATGAACCGATTTTCACACAATCTAGTAGTTTCATTTGTGAATTAATACAACCGATCTGTGTAAAATTTTAATTCGATAACGATATTTTTCAGATATTTATGAAAATTAATGTGGTTTTTAGAAGTGGTCCTTATATGGGAGCTATAACCAATTATGGGCCGATCTTCATGAAATTCCCTACAGCGATTTTCATGTGCATGGGAATTATTCAAGTTGAATTTCAACCTGATACCGATATATATAAGATATTTAAGTGTATTTAAATGATTTTCGGAAGTAAACTTTATATGGGGGCTATGGTCAAATAGTGCCCGATCCAAAAAAAAAAATGGTGTCGCAATTTCTGTTTTCACGAAACTTAGTTGTGCTTAATTTTGTATAGATACTGCAATTCTATGGGCATTTACGTACCATAGCACCATATTTCGGGAAGAAATTTGTATGGGGGCTACGAGATACTATGGACCGATTCTTTCCATTTTCAACAGAATTTGTCCTTTTATCAGATAAATAATGTGTGCAAAATTTCATGGTATTCTCTGGAATGGATTTGCCAAAAATCAGAAAAAAACATGTGAAAATTATCTAAATTTTTGGAGGTTGTCTTACATTTTAATCCATAACCCTGGTTCTACCAACTCGATTTTGCTGATTTTCAATACCAAACTGCTTAGGAAAATTATAAACATTTTGGTATATATTTCACTAATTTTGCTTATGTATTTTGGGCGTGAGAGTGTTTTACACAGACAGACAGACGGACAGACGGACAGACAGACGGACATTGCTCAATCGACTTAGAATTTCATAAGGATCAATAATATATATACTTTGTTGGGTCTCAGATGAATATTTCTCAATGTTACACACGGAATGACAAACGTATATATACCCTCTTTCACCACTTGTGGTGGTGGAGGGTATAAAAGTTCGAACAGTTAGATAATTTAATAATAAAACTACAGCACACCATAAGAAGAAGGTGAGAAGTTATAATAGGTCTGTTCATTTACGTTCCCAGTAAATACTTGCAACGAGGGAATAAAATCAAAATTTACAAAATTACTCTATTCACTTCTCAAAAATAGTAAAAAGTAAATGAACGCTTTTCCAGTAACAATTGTTTTAAACAGCTAATTGATTTTTTATTTACTTATTATTATTGTGAAATTCTTTGAAGAAACAAATTAATTCAATTAAAATCATAATAAAAAAAAAAATATAATGGAACAACAAAAAATGCATATGAATTGTTCTCCAAAAACATTCAGATTAATACAAAGTGATAAGTATTGAATTAACTATAATCGTTTGCGTCAACAACCAACTCTGAATCCGGAGATTTTTCACCATTTGGTGTCAATATCTTACAAATCTTGATGGCCTGCACTGGTTCCAAAATTTATATACACAATATTCTTATTTTATTATTTTTAAAATGTATAAATACTCACATTTTCTTCAATTTTATTGAAAATTCTTTTTTTGACATTTTTTCACCACAAAAATAAAATTTTAAATAAATAAACAATAACACAAAACATAAAAAAAATATAAGCTGATGACTATTACGAGTACAAAATAGAACTTGTAATAGTTTCCAACGAGATAACACTCTCTAAAATTTATACGCTCTTGATTTTTTCTCTACTTGCAAGTTTTTTTAATTTAATGAACGCTTTTCCAGTAACAATTGTTACTAACTAGTAACAAGTTTTAGTTATTGAACAGAGCTAATATTTTTAAAAGAAGTGAAGTAATAAGGAGAAATATCAATTGGTACGAAACCATTCAGGATAAAATAATCAGATTTAAAACAACAATAACATTTTTAATCCGTTGACAAAATTTATTAAAAACTCGACTAAAAATATTCTTGATATTTTCCATGATAATGCTGTTAAATCAATTCATTAAACAATTTCGAGACATATTCAATTGTTACAAAGCAAGATTCTGAATCTGGAAATAAAAAATAAGCATAAACTATTGAAGATAGCAGAAAAGGAATTGATACATATCAAAATTAATTTATGAAAACTGTTCACTAATGCTGAAATGAACAGATTTTTAAAATATCAAGATAGAATAGCAGATATATTTGGAGCTAGTTTCTGGGATAAAGATAATCTACATTCTTCGTTTAAGCCTAGATTAAACTAAAAATTGTGTTTCTCACTTATTGTTTATTTAGTATATAATCTAGGTTTAACTGAGTTAAGTGGTGAGTTAAACCTAAGTATAAAATGTAAAAGCACAAACAGCTGAAAAATAAAGTAAACAATTCAGCACAGCAGCTCTTTGTTTTGATTTTCTTTATTAACATCAATATAATTTTTAATATACATTTTATGTACTTTAATGTCACTTTTTCTTTTACAAAGTTAAAATTTACAAAAAAAGTTATGTACGCGGTTGCTTTTTTTTATAAAATTTAAAGTATTGCCATATTTTTATATGAACAATTTTGAGAAATGCGCATGTGATTTAGGTGAAAAGTATGGCAATGCTAACAAAACTAATCCATTAGTGAGAAACACAATCATTGGTTATATCCCGGCTAAATATATTTCAGGTTTAATATAACAGCGTGTTAAGCTACGTTTAACTGACAAGTAAGAAACTAGCTTTTAGAGAGAAAATTAAACAGGTACATAAGAAGAAATTTAATTGTATTAATGGTTTGTTAACAAATCTGACCAAGATAGTCCGACTGACGTACAATGGATACTTTCTCCAAGACAAAAATATGCATTACCAACTGAAAAAGGACAGTTTACAATAAATGAAATATATAATATATTCCTATGTTTTGGCCAATTTGTTAACAAATCTGACCAAGATAGTCCGACTGACGTACAATGGATACTTTCTCCAAGACAAAAATATGCATTACCAATTGAAAAAGGACAGATTACAATAAATGAAATATATTATATATTAAAATACATAGAGTCCTTAGGAAATCTTGGATTGTTGGATCTCTCGCAATAAGTAATAATTACATAAGTAATTAATCATTTAAGAGAAAGTGAAATGAGAATTACTGATATGTTAAAATCCTTAACACAGGAATCGGAAAATCGTATATTAAATGAACTCGATAAACGTTTCTGTGATATAAGGGAAGAGTTAAATTACATTTCAGAGCCTGTTACTAAGATTAAAACAGTGAACGATGAAATTGTTGTGCTAAAAAACGAAATTAAGCAATTAAAAATACAATCACATAAGCATTCTAACTCTCTTGTTGCGTGTGATCTGCGCATCAATAGTATTCCCTATGAGGTCGGTGAAAACCTCTACAACATTTTTGAAATCATCTGTAACGAAATTAAAATACCTACACCTCCTATACAGTCCATATATCGTCTTCAAAATAAAAATAAAACAGAATTTTTTCCAATCAGCATACTCCTAACGCGGCCTGGTATATGTAACACTATCAACTTCAGATAAGCCAACATGTGTCGAACATATTGATGCGCTAAAGGGTTTCTTTCGTAATGCTGATGAAGTCTATCAGAATGTTTTGCCAGTGGAAGTTATCAACTGAGTTACTTAAATTAAAAATTCATAGGAAGATAATATTTTCCAACTTATTTTTATTTATATTTTTAACTATATTTCTGTTATCCTTTCTATCCAAAAATAAATATATAATGTTTGTCAATTTAATGAAAATAAATTTGTTTGTACATGCACAGAAAAAAGAAATTCATAATTGGAATGAATTTTGTAATAGATATTACTAATCGAACATGACTTTTTTTTCCCAAACTTTTTTCATTTGTTCATAAATATTATGAAAGTGTACATGATGGAATTTTTGTCTTTTTTTGCATAAATTTCTAGATATTTTATAATAAATTGCATTACAATTGCATTACCTAATGGCTTAGTTCAAATATGTTTGTAAAATGACCTATATTACCAATTATTCAAGATGAATCAAAAAAGTCTGAAATGTAAAAAAAGATCATTAAACATCATTTAGCTTCCATTAATATTAAAGCATTTCATCTGCTTCATAAAATGCAGTCAATATCACGCATATTTGCTCATTTTGTAGCTGAAAATCATAAAAAACATACAAATTTTCCAAGGAAAATTTTAAACATTTTCAAACAATATAAAAATATATGTATATGATTTTCAAATCATACTATTTAAGAAATTATTTATAAATTTTATGAATTGAAATCAATGAAATCAAATCATACTATTTATGTTGAAACTTTCATCTGTGTGTTTGCGTTGCCTGTTTGTTATATTGTAATTTGATATATAATATTAATGCAAGATAATAACAATGATCTACGTGGAATTTCCCATGGCGTTACCTTTAATATGGTCAGAAAAAGCAGAAAAACGGTGTTCAGATCTGTCACATTAATGCACAAAGCTTAATGAACAAAACTGATGAATTTCGATATATTGTTGAAAATTCTGTCGTCGACGTCGTATGTGTTTCTGAAACTTGGATTCCAGTTTCAACTCCAGATAAACTCAGTGGTCTTGATGGATATAAGATATTTAGGTCAGACAGAATCCTTAAAAGCGGAGTTGGTGTTGCTGTGTACGTAAGAAGTAATATATCCTGCAGAATAATCACAAAAATAATGACGAAGATAAAATCGAATTTATCTTGGTTGAAATCTCTTCTTCTGAAGCTAAATTGCTTGTTGGGTGTGTCTATAGACCGGACCGACATACGGATTTCAATCTTGAGAATCTAACGCTGCCTTACAGTGACATAGTTATATCGGTGGATTTTAACTCAAATATTCTCTCTGAGACACGCCTGAGAGATGCAATGGGGACTATTGGACTAACACCAGTCAACGTTACCACACCCACTCACTTCACTGCTACTAACAGCACGCTGCTCGATCACTTCTATGTGTGTGATATCTCAAGAACCTTGCTTTATGATCAGATTTCTGCCTCATGCTTTTCAAAACATGATCTTATATTTTTAGCATATAATTCTTCGCTACATCTTGAAAACCCATCGTATACCTACAGAGATTTACTGTATGAGAACTATACAAAAATACACTGGGAAAACATTTATTTTATGACTTCCGTAGACGGTCAACTGTCCTTTATTGATGAAAATATACAGAAACTATATGATGACACAGTGCCTCTAATTACTAAGAATGTTATTACAAAAGATAAGCCATGGTTCTCTGTTAACATCAAAAAGGCCATAGAACACAGAGACTTGACCTACTCAAGATGAAAACGTTTTAAAACATCAGAATTTAAAAGTGTCGCAAGAACTAAAGTTAACAAATTAATAAAACAAGCTAAGAGTACGATAATTATATAGCTGTGAATCCGGATGTAAACGAGATTTTCACTTCACTACCAAAAAATAACAATTTTCTGGAAATGTACCCATATGTAACAATAACACTACTTCGGTACAAAATATGTACAATTTTTTATACACCCCAAGTTTATAAAAATAATTCTGCCATTGTTATTGCATTTCATTACTCATTTTTTTAATACTATAATGACCACGAGTCGTTTTCCCATTAAATGGAAGCACGCTAAGATCATTCCCATTCCGAAATCCAGTAACGAATTTCGTCCAATTGCAATATTATGCTATTTCTCGAAAATATTCGAGAAAATCTTGCATACACAAATGAGTAAATACATTTTCGATAATAATCTGATGTCTGCAAAACAATCTGGGTTCCGCCCTAACCATAGCTGTGTATCTGCTCTGTAGCTGAAAACGATGTGAGCTTGATTCTGGAAAACTCAACTTTCTAATACTATTGGATCACTCGAAGGCATTTGACAGAGTAAACCACACCACATTATGCACCAAACTGAAGCACCTCTTTAACTTTAACAACATCCATAAAACTCCTTTCTTCTTACCTAATGGATCGCACCCAATCAGTTTTCTTAAATAATATATATTCCAAACCAATGAAACTTAAACGAGGCGTGCCACAAGGATCAATTCTTGGACCACTTCTCTTCTCACTATACGCTAATGATTTACCTCAGCATATACCATACTGCAAAATCCACATGTACGCTGATGATGTACAGATGTATCTCAGTAGTACGGTCATCTCAATCCATGAAAATGTTGATAAAATCAACCAGGATTTGGATAAGATACATTCCTGGGCTATGAAAAATGGGCTTTGTTTAAATCTGCAAAAATCAAAATGCCTGCTTGTTCATAACAAAACATTGAAACTGATATTAAAATCAATAATGAAAAAATTGCGATTGTTCAATCAGCTAATAACCTTGGACTAATATTTAATAATAATCTCACCTGGTCTAACCACATGCAATCACTAGTTGGTCAAACGTATTTGAAACTAAGAACACTTTGGATAACTCAATACTATACACCACTAAGAATAAGAACTCTAATTGCAAAGACATACCAGATTCCAGGACTTATATATGGGTGCGAACTATTTGCGAACTGTGATTCAGTGAGTAAAACAAAACTCAAAGTCCTGTTTAATAACATAACCTGATATGTTTATGGATTGAGACAACGTGACCATTTTTCCTCTTTCTCAAAATTACTTTTTGGTGTATCTTTTGACAACTTACCCTAGGGGAAATGGAACTAACACCAAACTTATCACGCGATAGTTCCAAAGTGGTAGGGACGGGTTCCAGTTCTAACACTTTATATGAAGGGGACCTGTCACGTTAACATGGAGATGTCCTAGGAGGGGGTTAATTGACACATTATTGACACTTTGTGACAGGACTCTGAACTTACCTAACTGGACGTATTAAATTTCGGTTAATACAAAACTTGTCTCATATATTGTCCCAAGTGAACAAGTCGCTGAACTAACCTTAGCGAACTTATTCAATGTCGGTTAATATAATACCTGTCTATGGTATTATCCCAAGTGAACTGTCTCACATATGATCTTAAAGACCTATTCATGTATAGTAAAAAAGGAACTGGCAAAAGACGAACCTAAAATAACTTATATTATAGCGGTACCATAAAAACCGGTCATGGAAATAGTCCCAAACGAACTTATGACAGCACTAATTTAAAAAATATGTAAACTAGATTTTTTATCTTAAAAAATTTAATTTTATTGTCATTTAATTAAAAGTAATTACAAAAGAAAAAACATTTGATTTGAAAATATACATATTCAGTTTACATTAAAATTATATTTCTTACTGTAAGTTTTATAATACAAATTAATTAAATTCATGTTAAAATTATAGGAACATTAATATTTAAATTCAAATAGATATTTGAGTTTTTAGAATATTCATAAATAATAATCTTAAAAAATATTTCATACTAATCAAAAAATACTTTAAAATAAAATAATATTAAAATTGTATCTGAAATAATTATTTAATTCAAGATTTTACTTATTTTCTATTATGCTCTTCTCTTTTAAAATTTTTTTCAAATGACGTTTTTTAATGAGACTAATTGCCTTTCGAATGTTTCCTTCTATGTCATCTGTTTCTGGGTTAGCTTTTACTGCTTCTGAAATAAAAAATAAAATAAATTAGTAACTAATAATAAATAGATATATAAGTTAATGAAATGAACTTGAATAGTGAACTTGATAAGTTCACATGCTACATGTTATTAAGTTAATTAAGTAATATACAAAATTTAATATAATTTTAATAGTTTTTGCCTATTACCTTTTATTGAGTCATATAAGTTCTTAAAATCCTTTAATCGTTTTTTTCCGTGAGTTCCATCTAAATTGTAGATATACAAGAGCTCCTCAGAAATGATTAAACCAATATTTTTAACAACATTTTTCCTTATAAGGTCCTTTATTGTTGCGACCTGAAAAAATATTTAAATCATTCATATAGTTAAATATTTTTTATGAAATTTAAATAAAATGTATACTTACAAATAAATGTTTATTGCTATCATTTATCTGGCTTTCGATTTCATATAAATTTGCTTCTGAATCTACTGGGAATAATTTCATCAGCTTATTTGAGGTTTCTTCTTGCTTTATTAATATTTTTGTAAGAACATTTAGACCTGCTAATCCCTCCATATTTTTTTTGTTTTGATCTTTTAATATTTCTAAAATAAATGAAAGCAAAAAAAATTAAATATAATACAAAAATTAAAATACAAAATTTGTATTACCTGTTTGTTGTTTGAACATATCATCTATATGTGTTTTTAACTCCATGCAATCTTGGCAGGGTTTTTTCACAGAAAACTCTGATTCGCTGGGTATTTGACGACTTCGTTTCATCTTAATTTAAAAAATAATAATAAAAAACAATTAAAAAGATCCGTGCAGTATTGGTATTAATACAAATTTATTTTGAAATGGTATAGATAGCATTTTATTTTCTATTTCTTCTAGGGGAAATTCTTCCACCTCCGATGAAATGTTTTCTACCAAACAAATTCCTAAATCCATAGAATCTATAGGTTTTTTGAAAAAACTGCATTTATTAATGAATCTGTTTCCAAACACAAGATTCTTAGATTTGTTGAAACCTTTTATTCTAAATGGAATTTCGGATTTAAGGTAACATATATTATTCGGACTTTTAGAACTCAATACATAATCATTTTTAAAATAATTTAGATTCATATTGTTATTATCCTTAAAACCCTCGTCCTTTTTTTCGGCTATTCTTTTTTCATTTTTGATTTTATTAAAAATTCGCTGTAATATTTTATTAGGTTGCTTAACATATTTCTTTAAAATTTGTAAATAATTTTCAAAGTCATATGCTGAAAAATTTGTTAGAATACCAAACTCGTTCACACTATCACATAAATGTAAAATATTATGAACGTTATGGGAAATGGAATTTTCTCCAAATACAAAAGAAAAATTTATAACAAATTCATCTAACATCTTTTGAGCCACTTTAATATTTTGTTGCAATTTTTTTTGTGTAGACAACAATCTACAAGCACAATGTAAAAGAAGATACTGATAATAAACCTCTTTAGGTATTTTTTCTTTAAAAATAATTATTCCAGTGTACAATAATATTTGACGGAATTCTGTTGCTTTAAAATTTAAAACTTCGTCCAAACTTCTGGGGCGACGAACGAATTCCTTCGGAATAAATGAATGAAGTGATTCCAAATGGATTGATATATTATCAATTTGATCCTTTGAAATTTTAAAATTAAGTTTATTATGAACCATTCTCAATATCATTTTTCTCATTATGCCTAAATCCACAAGGTGCATACTATCTATTGCCACTTGAGTTACCATTTTAACTCCTATATTTTCTAGTGGGGTTTTGTTAGAAAGAAATATTTTTTTATGATGAGTTGGATATTTTCTTTCATCAAAATCTTTATCCGATATTAATGCACCGGCCTCAGTAGAATAAGTGAGTGATTTATTAATTTTTTTTTGCCACTTGAATACATTTAGTGCATCCATGGGAAGATGTGTGGCCAAAAATTCCACAAATAAAGGCCTTAGCTGGCGAGTCACAAACTATAGCCCTTATTTTTAATTTTACCAACTTTTCTCCAAACTCCATACCATTTTCAATAATATTTTTCATTTCGAAAATAAATTCGGATAAAAACTCTGTTATATCGTTCGGTTTATTTTTGCCAAGATAAATACCAATCGGAATTATTGAAATATTTTTTATATTAACAACTCGGAACAATATAGGCCATAACTGAGATTTTGAACTTTTAAAAAGGGGCAAACCGTCTATATTCATATCGACTATTATTTCTTCATAATCTGACAGTACATTACCAATTGATTCTAATTGTTTCCTAATACCGAAATGTGAATAAACACCTGGCAAGACTTGTTTCATCAAAGCTTTTTCCTTGTTTGGAATTATTGTTTTCATGCTAAGAGGTACATCTAAATGTTCTTCTTTAAGTATGGCCAATAATTCTTCAACTGCTTTTCTACTTGGTCTATTCCTAATTATCCATTCTTTCAGTTTTTCTCTCAGAGGCTTTCTAGTGGCTATTTCTACACTTTCAAATGATGTCGCAGATATTCCAGAACCTGTTGCAATATCACAATTTTCACTAAACTCTATTTTTTTTGAGTTTCTACATTAATTAAATTATTGACAAATTCTTCTTTTTTCTGAGAAATTAATCTTCTTATGTGTCTTTTACTTATACCTCTTTTAGTCATTTTACTTACCTTTTTAAAAATTTGAGTTTTCCAAAATGAAGCTAACTTATTATTTTTATTCACTTTTATTTAATTTTATATTAATTTGAAATTTCACAAACACTTGTTTTCAATATCAGAACATAAAACGGACTGCGAAAATATTTATGTATGTTATTGAGTATGTAAAATAAGGGTGAGTTTGCAACGTACACTAGTCCCTTTATGTGTTTTACAATGTATCGGCACACGCACATTGCAAATAAAAACATAAACATTCGTTATTCATACGCAAACAAAGTAGCAAGTGTAGCAAGGCGAATTTATACAAGGTGGAGTCAGTCAATCAGCTGATAACTTTTTTTTTCGCTTTTTGGTTCTAACAGTTGTCAAAGCTTTTGTTTATATTTAAATATCTACATATTCTAAGCTTATAAACAAAATATTTATTTCTTACATAAATAAATAAAGCCCTCACTATTCAATTATCTACACTATATTAAGTTTTAATACATATTTGTTTAATTTTTAATTTTCGTTTTTTGACATTTGTTAAGACCAATTGTTGTTTTTGTAGAACTGCCACCACCTTGTATGAATTCGCCTTGAAGTGTAGTTTTGTGTGTACGCTTTCTATTGTTCTCACTATGTTTTGTTTCTCTCTTATAGATCAAAAGCAAGAGAGTATTTTGCGTAGTAACAAAACGAAAACCGGTTTTGGAAGAGAATAATAAAAATGTTTTGTTTCTATTTGAAGAAAAATAACGGCACTTAAGTTTTTTGAGTGCATTAAGAAAAATAGTATTTTATTTGTAATTTAAATGGTATTTTGCCAAGAATTTTATAAGTCATAAATAATTTATATTAAAAAATAATGAAAATTAAACAATTTTAATTAACAAAAAGAGAAATGTATGAAAAAATAGCTTGAAATCTAACGAACAATTAGCCTTTGGGACAGGTCACGTGACCTGTGCAAAGAGAACATATCACTTAACTAAGTAGTTCAAATGTGACAATTTTTTCAACGTATTTTAATATGTATTTGGTAAAAAAAAGTTCAAACAATCCTATTTGGTGACCAGTTTCATAATATCCAAAACTGAACAGGTTCATTTGCGTTCATTATGTGACCCATCAAAATGAGCCGAAAGAGTTGTTACCACTTTCTAGACCAACATCATGCCATATAAAGATATTGAACATAACACCCACAAAACCAAGTCACAGGACTAATTTTGTGTCAGTTACCTTTCCTCAGTAATAACTACACTTCAAACACATTAACACCAGTTATGTGATATGTCTTGTTTTCACCTATCATAATTCGTTCCTTTTTGAAATAATATTGTATTCACTGGTCACAGGACAAGTGCTTTTAGAACAATTGACACAAATTTCCCGCAGGGTACTTAAAATAAGAGTTCTCATATTTCTACATAAAATTATATACACACAACAACCTGAATATCTATTCCGTCTTCTACGGTTTGGAAGGTCCCCCAGGGGAAAGAGTATCATTATACCACATCATCGTAAGCTAGTGTCCGAATGGCAGTTCCTTATACATGCTACACGTCTTTGGAACCTACTTCCACATGTCCAACAAACAAACAGCAACGCGATGCATTTTAGCAGTGTTGCCAGAAAACTTTGATCTCATGTCCCCAATCTGATAATAGATGTCCCCAAAAAATCCCCATTTCATAATTGAAATCCCCGATTTTGTCCCTAAAATTTTTTTTTATTATAGAAAAAAATTTTGTATTATTTTTTCTAGTAAAAATTAAGAAAAACTGAAATAATACTGCATATAACGAAAAACCGAGTAATCGTTTTTGCAGCTAAATCCATATTTGAAACCGGTTTATTATTTCTATTGTACAAAATTCATTTTTTGATAATATAAGACTCTATATTTTTAAAATTTTTAAGTTTTCTTTTTTAAGGCTGATTTAATGAAAGTAATACTGTTTTCGTTGCTATAAATCGGTCAAGATGTGGAAAATTGCATTATAATTTTAACAGAAGTCATTACAAAACTAAGGAAAACACAGTTACAGTCCCATCCAAAACATCCCTACCACTTCAATATATATAATGGTATTGCAACATGTGGCCTAGCGTTGTCATTATGAAATATTACGGTTTCATGTCTGGCCGCTTATTCTGGACATTTTTATAAAATGCATGTAATGTCCCCAAATTTTGTTAAAATCCCCAAATCCCTCCCCACGAAATTTTGTCCCCAGTTTTAAGAGTATTGACAACAGGCTAATGGGACGGTATGATCTCACTTGAGTGACATCTTTTCCCGGTTTTGGTATCATAACTATCTCAGATATTTTCCATGAGGATGGGAAAAATCCAATACGTAGTATTGAGTTAAATATGAACAAAATAATTCTCAGTGCTAAGTTTGGCAGATTACTTATCATCGTGGTAGTAATTTTATCTATACCAGGTGATTTTCCAGCCTTAAGTCCTTTGATTGTCGTCTTCACGGTAGAGAACCGGAATTTTATTGGGGCTGGCACCACATTATTTATGACATTATCACTAATATATGAATTTGTATTATTTGGGGTAAATACATTCTCCAAGTGATTGGCAAATGCTTCGATTTTTTCTGAAGTATTTTTTGCCCATTTTCCGTTTTGAAGGCGTATGGGCGACTCATACGCCTAGGGCATTGCATATTTTTCACAGCTTTCCAGAGACTGTATATCCGGTTTTTTAGTAGGGTCTAAGTTTTTGAGATAATTTCTCAGATTAGATTCCTTATTAATCTTTGAGGCGACGTGAAGTCTTCTTTGGAACTGATTTAGTTTAGCCTTTACGCTCAGAGATCGCGATTGTTGGCATTGACGTCTGAGTGTTTTCTTTTCTTTGATAAGAGACAATGTATCTAGGTCATTTTGAATGTCCGTAATTCCCCAAGGTGACTGGGGGCGTAGACACTTTAACGGCGTTTGATAAAATATCTGTAAATATATCGATAGCGGATTGTATTTCATATTCATTTTTCAATGAGATGTTCTGTGGCAAGTGTGAGCTAACATACATTTTATACTTTAACCAGTTCGTTTTCTTGTTAGGGAAACAAGAGTAATAGTTTTCCAATTTACTTGGAACTCCAAATAACGTTAAAACTGTAGGTGAGTGGTCTGACGAGAGGTCCAGCGAAGGGATCACTGAAATAAATTCTCGTTTTATATTCTTGATTACAGCGAAGTCAATTAGATCGGGAATTTTATTGAGTTCTGTAGGCCAATAAGTCCTAAAGTATTCGAGAAACTGCTCCGATTAACATTATACCTAAGAGGACAATATATTGAAGATATTGTAACTCTACCATCAGGTATATTTATAGATGTGGCATGGATGTGGTCCGTTTTATATGCTGGTATTGGGAAATGCCTGATATCTTTTCTCACTAATATAGCTGTTCCGCCACATGCTCTACCACTTGAATGTTTTGTGCCATAAGTGTAGTATCCGTTAATTCTGAAACAGTTCATTAGGGTAAAGTGTGCTTCAGATACGAGTAGTACATCAAGCTCGAGAAATTGTTGTACTTCATTCTTATGTTGGCTAAGGCCGTTAGCATACCAAAAACAAGTTCTTAGAGAATTAATTTTTTATTTAGCAGGATCTGCATGAGCATGCTTTGATTCTGCATCAGTTGTTGAAACATATTTTGCATATTTGCCATGAAACTGTTCAGGTTTGAATTAAATTCTCAATAGAGCTTTGAGAGTTAGTTTCGGGTACTGGTACACCCTCTTTTAATGCATATGCATATGAAAATACTGGGGCATTATTTCCATTGCTTATTTTCACTTGGGTAACTGAACCCTCATTTGTCGTATTGGCATTCGATTTGTTTTGATAATTATCATTTATGATACATCTATATTGAGCACTAGAAGCACCATTGTCTGATTTTATTTCGGTAACTGAACCCTCTTTTGTCGTGGATGATTTTAACCACAGTTACTACATTTTCTTATATTATCTGTTTTTGAGTGGGGACATTCTTCACTTTTATGAATATCTCCACATCTTACGCATACAGAAGGTAATTTGCAGAATGTTCGGGTGTGATCGAACTCTTGGCAGTTAAGGAACTAAGGTGGACCTTTGCACTTAATTGGTTCTTCTACAATTATTTTACGATTAAGAAGATATCTTAAACCGTATATTGGATGAGTATCACCCTTTTTCTTTAATAGAGAAGAGTTGAATGTAATTTATACTCTAAAAAGTGGTTGAGGAATTTTGTGCTTATTTAGTATATTGTGAATGGACTTCACTTCAAAGTCTTCATACTCTAGCGCATTTTTTATATCAACAGTTGGCTCAGAACTATCTATGCCTGTCAAACCTTTTGCACTTTTCAGTTGATATCTATAGTAGTTTCTTTTTCCGGAATCAAAATTATCAACTACTATTCTGAAATATTTTTCCAAGTAGGTTTGTATCTTTGTCTCTTGTATATTTCCTTTAAGCAGAGAGACCACGTGGAAACTCTCCTTATCTACAAGTCGGGACAATTTGATCACCAAACATTTGTAGAGGGTAACATAAATCGTAATCGTATAGTTAACATAAATCGTAATTTCAAAGGCCTCTAAAGAGCTAGGAAGCTAGATTTTTTTGTTTTAGGATTGTCAGAAAATGTAGCTTTACAATAAGGTATAACTTAAGTAGCTAGCGTAATTAGTGCCCGATATAAATGCAGATATACAGGACATTTTTCGAAAAATTTTTTTTTTTTTTTTTTTTTCAATTTAATTTTTTATTTATTGTATCTTCATTACTTAATGAACTAACAACAAGTATTTCAAATCTTATATCTAATAATTATAATTAATTAGTCCAGCCAGTGCCGGACGAAAAATTGTTTATTGATTGTTGCTTTTATTAAATAGGCATTCTTCCTTCTAGTCTTAGGTCAGCTGTGTCCCTCCTTCTTAATCGAGTGTGGCCACGGTTATTCAATATGTTGCGGGCCAGTGGGTTTGGGTGAATTTCAAGTTTTTTTAAATATCTTTCCACATTTTTCGTGATCTCAGTTTTTACAAGGGGCACGTTTAGATCTTTGTGTATATTCGCGTTTTTGATATACCAGGGGGCATCTGTAATCATTCTTAAAAACTTGTTTTGGCGTCTTTGGATCTTTTCTACATTTGACGCTGAGGCCGTGCCCCATAGCTGTATGCCATAACACCATATCGGTTTTATGATCATGTTATAAAGTAGAAGTTTGCAATCTAGACTAAGCGTAGAGTTTCTGCCAATGAGCCAATTAATTTGAATTGATTTCAATTTCATTTGAGTCAATTTTGCATCTATATGACTTTTCCATGTAAGACGACGATCGAGATGTATTCCGAGGTATTTAACTTCCGATTGTTGGATTATTGTTTGGTTATTGATATGAATGGGGGGGCATGATTCTCTACGTAATGTAAATGTTATATGTGTACATTTTTGCTCGTTGACTTTAATTTTCCATTGTTTTAACCATTTTTCTAATTCAAATATGTGATTTTGTAAGTAACGAGACGCTTCTTCAGGGTTTTCATGAATGCTTAGAATAGCAGTATCATCTGCAAATGTTGATGTATGCGTGCGATTGTTAGTTGGCATATCAGACGAATATATCAAATATAAAAAGGGTCCCAGGATACTGCCTTGGGGAACTCCAGCTTCAATGGGTTGGGGACTACTTAAAAAGTCTCCTTCTTTAACCTTAAATGTTCGACCAGTTAAATAGCTTTTCAATAGCTTATGTGTGTTTGCGGGTAAATTTTGACTCAGTTTGTATATTAAACCATCATGCCATACTTTATCAAACGCTTGAGAAATGTCGATAAAGAGAGCGGAACAATATTTCTTTTCCTCAAACGCTTTTCTTACAATATTTACAAGTCTATGGGTTTGTTCGATAGTACTGTGTTTTCTTCTAAATCCAAATTGATGATTCGGTATACAATTGTTTTCAATTAACATCGGGTACAACTTGTTCATGAGTATCTTCTCAAATAGCTTTGATATATTAGACAATAGGCTGATTGGTCTATATGATTCTACTTTTGTGTGATCTTTTCCCGGCTTAGGTATCATGGTAACCAGTGAAACCTTCCATTCTGGAGGATAATATTCAAGGCGTAATATAGCATTAAAAATAAAAAGAATTATTTTTATTGCTATCCGGGGTAGCTCCATAAGCATCTTGTTACTGATTTTGTCAATACCAGGTGCTTTCTTGGAGTTTAAATCAACAATAGCCTTTTCGATCTCTCGAATCTCAAAACGTACGGGTACGGCTGCTCCAAAATGGGGTACAACAGGTGGCAACTCAATAGTTTCATTTGATGTGTTCGGGGTAAATACTTGCTTCAAATGATTAACAAACAGATTCCCTTTTTCAGTATCATTTCTTACCCAACCGCCACTTGAATTTCGCAAGGGGGGCTTACATATGACAGGTATTTTAAGACTTTTTGTGGCTCGCCATAATGAGTAATCCGATTGCGGGGTTGCGTCCAGGCTTTCTAGATATTTATTCAATGATTCCATTTTTCGAAATTCCAAGAGCTTTTTAAGTCTTTTTATACAATCTTTAAGCTTCGATTTGAGTTGGGGGGATCTGTGCAATTGCCACTCTCTTCGAACTCTTCTTTTTTCATTTAAGAGCCGTTCGACATCTGCAGAATAAATTCTATTATATCTGATTTGTCGGGGGGTTTGGGTAGCATGTTGAGCAGCCAGTTTGAGATTTTTATCGAAATTGATAAGAGAGTGATCGATGTTTTCTGGTGTTCTTAGCGGTATGTTTTCCGAGCAATGTGTACTAAGGTATTTTTTATATTTGAGCCAATTAATTCTTGGGCCTGTCATCGCTAAATTACCAGTCGGGGATACAATTTCTCGGGGGCTCAATAAAGTAACAATAGTGGGTGAGTGATCTGAAGATAGTTCCAGCGAGGATTCAACTTGAATCATTTCTCCAGGGATATTTTTCATCACGCTAAAATCAATAACATCCGGTATTTTTCGCGGGTCAGTAGGCCAGTAAGTAGGTTGGCCGCTCGAAATCACATTCAAACCCATTTTAGAAATTGTATCAAACAAAACACGACCTTTAGGGGTAATCAGTCGTGATCCCCAGAATGTGTGCTTAGCATTATAATCGCCAGCTGCCAGGAAACGGGGGCCTAGTGATTTAAAAAATCTATTATATTGACTTTCTGTAATTGAAAATCTAGGGGGTGAGTATATCGATGAAATCACTAAGTTTCGATGAAAATCTTCAAGACAGATAGTAGTAGCTTGAAGATAATCTTCGCAAAGATCACACATTAAGTAGTGTTTGATTCGAGCTTTTATTAAAATTGCCGATCCTCCGCATGATCTACCTCTGGGATCTTTGGTATCATATATTACATATCCATTTATTCGAAATGAACTTCTGGACGTCAAATGAGTTTCAGAAACCAACATTACATCAATTTGTTGGTTTCTTAAAAAATATTCGAGTTCGTTTTTGTGTTGGCGTATGCCGTTTGCATTCCAGAAACATATTTTCAAACAGTTCATGGCTTATTTAGGATAGCTTGTAATAACACAGATTGCATTTTAAGCATTTCCTGCATCATATTACTCATAGAGTTGGTAAAATTGTTAACCGATTTCACTAGGGTCTCTATTGTAGCTTCCAGTCGACTAAAATTAGAAGTGGGATGTTGGTCTGCAAATTCCACATTGATATTACGGTTATTTTCACTTCCTAATGGTGGGTTTTGAGCAAAAGTTTGATTTGTTCTTAGAACACTAGCGTATGAACCTTTATTATTCATGGTTTGCGAGATTTGGGGGTAATGGGTATCAACTAGGTTCTTTGATTGCACAGGATAAATACTAGGTTTCTGTGTTAATGTTTTCTTAACTATGGAATATACTGGGCATCCTCTGTAATTTGCTGTGTGATTTCCGCCACAATTGCTGCATTTTTTTACTTTTGAGTCGGTTTTGGATTTATCGCATTGGGTAGAACCGTGCAATTCTCCACACACCACGCAAACGGGAGGTAATTTGCAATATGCCCTAGTATGACCATATTCTTGACAATTTAAACACTGGACGGGTCCCGATCTCTTATGTGGCTCTTCTATCGTAATTTTACGATGCAATAAATATTTTAAATTGTAAATTGGGTGTGTTTCATTTTTCTTGAGATTAACATCACCTGGTTCTAGTTCAACTCTAAACAGTGGTTGGGGAATTTTCTCGCGATTTCTAATGTTGACTACATTTTTTATTTTAAACCTGTTATGTTCCAAAGCAGCCTTTATATCCTCAGGATCTACACAAGAGTCAATACCCTTAATAACAATTTGGAGGCCTTTGCTACTCTTCAACTGGTATGTGTAAAAACTTTTCTTATTGTTTTCAAATTCGGTAACGACTTTACGGAAATCATTTTCATGATTTACCTGTATCTTAGTCTCGCTTATGTTACCTCGCTTAAAAGGTACAACGTAAAAAGAATTTTCTCCGACCAATGATATCAAATTCTTAATTAGAGCATTCGAATTTTGCTCTCTCAAATAAATAGGAGGGGGTTTGTACAACTTGGGTAATGTTGGGGGGTCATCTGCTTCATCTTGCAAAATAAAAAATCTGTTTTCAGTAGTTTTCCTATCAATTTCCCTATCTTTAGGTACTTTTGCGGTTGATGCAACTTTTGAGGATTTTGGGCTGCGTCCTCGTTTCAGTACGGTAATGTACCTATCAATTCCCACTTGGATTTGTGGTTTTTGTGCACTATTTATGGGCTGAACATTTTTAGGTATTGCTCCCATTCTTTGGTCAATTGGGTTCGTACTTACTGCGTATGTTTTCAATTTAGGGGGTGAATTACTAGGCATACTTTCAGGCGCTGCCAAAAATTTGCTCTTGGTTACCATACTTTTATCAACAGCTGTCAATGAAGAATTTTCTTTTGTTGTACAAATACTATTCGTAAACAAAGCTGGGGACAATGAACGAGCGCGATCAATCGGTTTGGCGGTCAAATACAAGCTGTCACCAACTCTTGTATTTGTGTTTTCTTTTGAATTTTCTTCCACATTCACAAACACATAAGCATTTCTGCCGTTTAAGCTAAGCCTGCGCTCACTATGATTATCACTTGAGAAACTCATAAAGAGTATTCTCTGTTTATTTATTTGCACTTGTGCTCTTTACTGGTGGAAAAAAACAAAACAAACACCAGAATGAAAAAAAAATTAATTTTAATTGGCACTTTCAATCTTAATAATTTAATCAAAAAAACGTTGTGTTTTAAATAAATAATTTCGCGTCCATTCGCGGTAAAGCTATATATATTCTTTTTTATATTTATTTTGTTTATATCCGTCAATATCAATAAAAAACCGAAATATTTGCGGAGATAGGAAAAAAAACACGTCCGTTTAGCTTCTCTATCGAGCTTCTCGATCAAAAATTACCCCATTTTGTAACGACCGCACATAAATCGTAATTTCAAAGGCCCCTAAAGAGCTAGGAAGCTAGAGTTTTTTGTTTCTGGATTGCCTGAAAATGTAGCTTTATATTAAGGTATAACTTAAGTAGCTAGCGTATTTAGTGCCCGATATAAATGCAGATATACGGAACATTTTTCGAAAAATGACCCGAAATTACCCCATTTTGTAATAATAAGGTATAATTAAGTGGCTAGCATAAAAAGTGCCCGATATAAATGCAGATATACGCGATATTTTCGAAAAATTACCCCATTTTGTAACGACTGGACATAAATCGTAATCTCAAAGGCCCCTAAAGAGCCAGCAAGCTAGATTTTTTTGTTTTTGGATTGCCTGAGAATGTGGCTTTACAATAAGGTATAACTTAAGTAGCTAGCATAATTAGTGCTCAATATAAATGCAGATATACGGGACATTTTTCGAAAAATGACCCGAAATTACCCCATTTTGTAACGACTGCACATAAATCGTAATTTCAAAGGCCCCTAAAGAGCCAGGACGCTCGAGAACGTTGTTTTACAATAAGGTATAAGTTAGGTAGCTAGCATAATTAGTGCCCGATATAAATGCAGATATACGGAACAAAATTTCCCCATTTTGTAACGACTGCACATAAATCGTAATTTCAAAGGCCCTAAAAAGCTAGGAAGCTAGATTTTTATTGTTTCTGGATTGCCTGAAAATGTAGGTTTAGATTAAGGTATAACTTAAGTAGCTAGCGTATTTAGTGCCTGATATAAATGCAGATATACCGGACATTTCTCGAAAAATGACCCGAAATTACGCCATTTTGTAACGACTGCACATAAATCGTAATTTCAAAAGCCCCTAAAGAGCTAGAAAGCTAGATTTTTCTAATTCTGGATTGCCTGCAAATGAACCTTTACAATAAGGTATAACTTAAGTAGATAGCATATTTAGTGCCAGAGCAAATGCAGATATACGTTTTTGGATTGCCTGAGAATGTAGCTTTATAATGAGGTATAACTTAAGTTGCCAGCATAATTATAGCCCGATATAAATGCAGATATACGGGACATTTTTTGAAAAATGACCCGAAATTACACCATTTTGTAACGACTGCACATAAATCTTAATTTCAAAGACCCCTAAAGAGCTAGGAAGCTAGATTTTTCTAATTCTGGATTGCCTAAAAATGAACCTTTACAATAAAGTATAACTTAAGTAGAAAGCGTATTTAGTGCCCGAGATAAATGCAGATATACGTTTTTGGATTGCCTGAGAATGTAGCTTTATAATGAGGTATAACTTAAGTTCCCAGCATACTTATAGCCCGGTACCCATTTTACCCATTTTCTAACGACTGCACATAAGTCGTAATTTCAAAGGCCCTAAAGAGCCAGGAAGCTGGATTTTTTTGATTTTGGATTGCCTGAGATTTTAGCTTTATAATGAGGTATAACTTAAGTAGTTAGCATAATTAGAGCCCGATATAAATGCAGATATACGGAACATTTATCAAAAAATGACCCGAAATTACCCCATTTTGTAACGACTGCACAAAAATCGCAATTTCAAAGGCCCTAAAGAGCTAGGAAGCTAGATTTTTTTGACTTTGGATTGCCTGAGATTGTAGCTTTATAATGAGGTATAACTTAAGTAGCTAGCATAATTAGAGCCCGATATAAATGCAGATATACGGAACATTTATTAGAAAATGACCCAAAATTACCCCATTTTGTAACGACTGCACATAAATCGTAATTTCAAAGGCCCCTAAAGAGCTAGGAAGCTAGATTTTTATTGTTTCTGTATTGCCTGAAAATGTAGCTTTAGATTAAGGTATAATTTATGTAGCTAGCGTATTTAGTGCCTGATATAAATGCAGATATACGGGAAATTTTTCGAAAAATGACCCGAAATTACCCCATTCTGTAACCACTGCACATAAATCGTAATTTCAAAGGCCCCTAAAGAGCCAGGAAGCTAGATTTTTTTGTTTTTGGATTGTCTGAGAATGCAGCTTTACAATAAGGTATAACTTAAGTAGCTAGCATAATTAAAGCCCGATATAAATGCAGATATACGGAACATTTTTCGAAAAATGACCCGAAATTACACCATTATGTAACGACTGCATATAAATCTTAATTTCAAAGGCCCCTACAGTGCTAGGAAGCTAGATTTTTCCCGATATAAATGCGGATATATGGGACATTTTTCGAAAAATGACCCAAAATTACCCCATTTTGTAACGACTGTACATAAATCGTAATTTCAAAGCCCCCTAAAGAGCTGGGGAGATAGATTTATTTGTGTTTGGATTGCGTGAAAATGTGGCTTTACAATAAGGTATAACTTAAGTAGCTAGCGCAATTAGTGCCCGATATAAATGCAGATATACGGGACATTTTTCGAAAAATGACCCAAAATTACCCCATTTTGTAACGACTGCACATAAATCGTAATTTCAAAGCCCCCTAAAGAGCTGGGAAGCTAGATTTAATTGTGTTTGGATTGCCTGAAAATGTAGCTTTACAACAAGGTATAACTTAAGTAGTTGGCATAATTAGTGCCCGATATAAATGCAGATATACCGGACATCTTGCGAAAAATGACCCAAAATTACCCCATTTTATAACGACTGCACATAAATCGTAATTTCGAAGCCCCCTAAAGAGCTAGGGAGCTAGATTTTTTGTGTTTGGATTCCCTGAAAATGTAGCTTTACAATAAGGTATAACTTAAGATATAAATGCAGATATACGGGACATCTTTCGAAAAATGACCCAGAATTACCCCATTTTGTAACGACTGGACATAAATCGTAATTTGAAAGTACCCTAAATGTAAATGAAAATGTAGCTTTACAATAAGGTATAACTTAAGTAGCTAGCGCGATTAGTGCCCGATATAAATGCAGATATACGGGACATTTTTCGAAAAATGACCCAAAATTACCCCATTTTGTAACGACTGCACATAAATCGTAATTTCAAAGCCCCCTAAAGAGCTGGGAAGCTAGATTTAATTGTGTTTGGATTGCCTGAAAATGTAGCTTTACAACAAGGTATAACTTAAGTAGTTGGCATAATTAGTGCCTGATATAAATGCAGATATACGGGACATTTTTCGAAAAATTACCCAAAATTACCCCATTTTGTAACGAATGCACATAAATCGTAATTTCAAAGGCCCCTAAAGAGCTAGGAAGCTAGATTCCTAGCCGATATAAATGCAGATATACGGGACATTTTTCGAAAAATGAACCAAAAAAAACCCCATTTTGTAACGACTGCACATAAGTCGTAATTTCAAAGGCCCCTAAAGAGCTAGGAAGCTAGATTTTTTTGTTTTTGGATTGCCTGGAAATGTAGCTTTTCAATAAGGTATAACTAAAGTAGCTAGCATAATTAGTGCCTGATATAAATGCAGATATACGGGACATTTTTCGAAAAATGACCCAAAATTACCCCATTTTGTAACGACTGCACATAAATCTTAATTTCAAAGGCCCCTAAAGAGCTAGGAAGCTAGATTTTTTTTGTGTTTGAATTCCCTGAAAATGTAGCTTTACAATAAGGTATAACTTAAGATATAAATGCAGATATACGGGACATTTTTCGAAAAATTACCCAAAATTACCCCATTTTGTAACGACTGCACATAAATCGTAATTTCAAAGCCCCCTAAAGAGCTAGGAAGCTAGATTTTTTCGTTTTTGGATTGCCTGAAAATGTAGCTTTACAATAAGGTATAACTTAAGATATAAATGCAGATATACGGGACATTTTTCGAAAAATGACCCAAAATTACAACATTTTGTAGCGACTGCACATAAATCGTAATTTCAAAGCCCCCTAAAGAGCTAGGAAGCTAGATTTTTTTGTTTTTGGATTGCCTGAAAATGTAGCTTTACAATAAGGTATAATTTAAGATATAAATGCAGATATACAGGACATTTTTCGAAAAATGACCCAAAATTACCCCATTTTGTAACGACTGCACATAAATCGCAATTTCAAAGCCCCCTAAAGAGCTAGGGAGCTAGATTTTTTGTGTTCGGATTGCCTGAAAATGTAGCTTTACAATAAGGTATAACTTAAGTAGCTAGCATAATTAGTGCCCGCTATAAATGCAGATATACGGGACATCTTTCGAAAAATTACCCAAAATTACCCCATTTTGTAACGACTGCACATAAATCGCAATTTCAAAGCCCCCTAAAGAGCTAGGGAGCCAGATTTTTTGTGTTTGGTTTGCCTAAAAATGTAGCTTTTCAAAAGGGTAAAAAATAAGTAGCTAGCATAATTAGTGCCCGATATAAATGCAAATATACAGGACATTTTTCGAAAGATGACCCAAAATTACCCCATTTTGTAACGACTGCACAAAAATCGTAATTTCAAAGCCCCCTAAAGAGCCTGAGAGCTAGATTTTTTTGTGTTTGAATTCCCTGAAAATGTAGCTTTTTATAAGGTTTAACTTAAGTAGCTGGCGTAATTAGTGCCCGATATAAATGCAGATTTACGGGACATTTTTCGAAAAATGACTCAAAATTACCCCAATTTGTAACGACTGCAACTAAATCGTAATTTCAAAACCCCATAAATAGCTAGGAAGCTAGATTTTTTGTTTTTGGATTGCCTGAAAATGCACCTTTACAGTAAGGTATAACTTAAGTAGCTAGCATAATTAGTGCCCGATATAAATGCAGATTTACGGGACATTTTTCGAAAAATTACCCAAAATTACCCCATTTTGTAACGACTGCACATAAATCGTAATTTCAAAGTACCCTAAAGAGCTAGGAAATTAGATTCTTTTGTTTTTGGATTACCTGAAAATGTAGCTTTACAATAAGGTATAACTTAAGTAGCTAGCGCGATTAGTGCCCGATATAAATTCAGATATACGGGACATTTTTCGAAAAATGACCCAAAATTACCCCATTTTGTAACGACTGCACGTAAATCGTAATTTCAAAGCCCCCGAAAGAGCTAGGAAGCCAGATTTTTTTGTTTTTATATTGCCTAGAAATGTAGCTTTACAATAAGGTATAATTTAAGTAGCTAGCGCAATTAGTGCCCGATATAAATGCAGATATACGGGACATTTTTCGAAGAATGACCCAAAATTACCCCATTTTGTAACGACTGCACATAAATCGTAATTTCAAAGGCCCCTAAAGAGCCAGGAAGCTAGATTTTTTGTGTTTGGATTGCCTGAAAATGTAGCTTTTCAAAAGGGTATAAAGTAAGTAGCTAGCATATTTAGTGCCCGATATAAATGCAGATATACCGGACATTTTGCGAAAAATGACCCAAAATTACCCCATTTTATAACGACTGCACATAAATCGTAATTTCGAAGCCCCCTAAAGAGCTAGGGAGCTAGATTTTTTGTGTTTGGATTCCCTGAAAATGTAGCTTTACAATAAGGTATAACTTAAGATATAAATGCAGATATACGGGAAATCTTTCGAAAAATGACCCAGAATTACCCCATTTTGTAACGACTGCACATAAATCGTAATATCAAAGTACCCTATAGAGCTAGGAAGCTAGATTTTTTTGTTTTTGGATTACCTGAAAATGTAGCTTTACAATAATGTATAACTTAAGTAGCTAGCGCGATTAGTGCCCGATATAAATGCAGATATACGGGACATTTTTCGAAAAATTACCCAAAATTACCCCATTTTGTAACGACTGCACGTAAATCGTAATTTCAAAGCCCCCTAAAGAGCTAGGAAGCCAGATTTTGTTGTTTTTGGATTGCCCGAAAATGTAGCTTTACAATAAGTTATAACTTAAGTTGCTAGCACAATTAGTGCCCGATATAAATACAGATATACGGGACATTTTTCGAAAAATGACCCAAAATTACCCCTTTTTGTAACGACTGCAAATAAAACGTAATTTCAAAGGCCCCTAAAGAGCTAGGAAGCCAGATTTTTTTGTTTTTATATTGCCTAAAAATGTAGCTTTACAATAAGGTATATTTTAAGTAGCTTGCGCGATTAGTTCCCGATATAAATGCAGATATACGGGACATTTTTCGAAAAATTACCCAAAATTACCCCATTTTGTAACGACTGCAAGTAAATCGTAATTTCAAAGGCACCTAAAGAGCTAGGAAGCCAGATTTTTTTGTTTTTATATTGCCTAAAAATGTAGCTTTACAATAAGGTATAATTTAAGTAGCTAGCATAATGAATGCCCGATATAAATGCAGATATACGGGACATTTTTCGAAAAATGACCCAAAATTACCCCATTTTGTAACGACTGCAAATAAATCGTAATTTCAAAGGCCCCTAAAGAGCTAGGAAGCTAGATTTTTCTGTTTTTGGATTGCTTGGAAATGTAGCTTTTCAATAAGGTATAACTTAAGTAGCTAGCATAATTAGTGCCCGATATAAATGCAGATATACGGGACATTTTTCGAAAAATGACCCAAAATTACCCCATTTTGTAACGACTTCACATAAATCGTAATTTCAAAGGCCCCTAAAGAGCTAGGAAGCTAGATTTTTCTGTTTTTGGATTGCTTGGAAATGTAGCTTTTCAATAAGGTATAAGGTATAAGTATAGCTAAGGTATAAGTAGCTAGCATAATTAATGCTCGATATAAATGCAGATATACGGGACATTTTTCGAAAAATGACCCAAAATTACCCCATTTTGTAACGACTTCACATAAATCGTAATTTCAAAGGCCCCTAAAGAGCTAAGAAGCCAGGTTTTTTTGTTTTTGGATTGCCTGAAAATGTAGCTTTTCAATAAGGTATAATTTAAGTAGATAGCATAATTAGTGCCCGATATAAATGCAGATATACGGGAAAATGTAGCTTTACAATAAGGTATAACTTAACAATTAGTGCCCGATATAAATGCAGATATACGGGACATTTTTCGAAAAATGACCCAAAATTACCCCATTTTGTAACGACTTCACATAAATCGTAATTTCAAAGGCCCCTAAAGAGCTAAGAAGCCAGGTTTTTTTGTTTTTGGATTGCCTGAAAATGTAGCTTTTCAATAAGGTATAATTTAAGTAGATAGCATAATTAGTGCCCGATATAAATGCAGATATACGGGAAAATGTAGCTTTACAATAAGGTATAACTTAACAATTAGTGCCCGATATAAATGCAGATATACGGGACATTTTTCGAAAAATGACCCAAAATTACCCATTTTTGTAACGACTGCAAATAAAACGTTATTTCAAAGGCCCCTAAAGAGCTAGGAAGCCAGATTTTTTTGTTTTTATATTGCCTAAAAATGTAGCTTTACAATAAGGTATAATTTAAGTAGCTAGCATAATGAATGCCCGATATAAATGCAGATATACGGGACATTTTTCGAAAAATGACCCAAAATTACCCCATTTTGTAACGACTGCAAATAAATCGTAATTTCAAAGGCCCCTAAAGAGCTAGGAAGCTAGATTTTTTTGTTTTTGGATTACCTGAAAATGTAGCTTTACAATAATGTATAACTTAAGTAGCTAGCGCGATTAGTGCCCGATATAAATGCAGATATACGGGACATTTTTCGAAAAATTACCCCATTTTGTAACGACTGCACGTAAATCGTAATTTCAAAGCCCCCTAAAGAGCTAGGAAGCCAGATTTTGTTGTTTTTGGATTGCCCGAAAATGTAGCTTTACAATAAGTTATAACTTAAGTTGCTAGCACAATTAGTGCCCGATATAAATACAGATATACGGGACATTTTTCGAAAAATGACCCAAAATTACCCCTTTTTGTAACGACTGCAAATAAAACGTAATTTCAAAGGCCCCTAAAGAGCTAGGAAGCCAGATTTTTTTGTTTTTATATTGCCTAAAAATGTAGCTTTACAATAAGGTATAACTTAAGTAGCTTGCGCGATTAGTGCCCGATATATATGCAGGTATACGGGACATTTTTCGAAAAATTACCCAAAATTACCCCATTTTGTAACGACTGCAAGTAAATCGTAATTTCAAAGGCACCTAAAGAGCTAGGAAGCCAGATTTTTTTGTTTTTATATTGCCTAAAAATGTAGCTTTACAATAAGGTATAATTTAAGTAGCTAGCATAATGAATGCCCGATATAAATGCAGATATACGGGACATTTTTCGAAAAATGACCCAAAATTACCCCATTTTGTAACGACTGCAAATAAATCGTAATTTCAAAGGCCCCTAAAGAGCTAGAAAGCTAGATTCTTTTGTTTTTGGATTGCCTGGAAATGTAGCTTTTCAATAAGGTATAACTTAAGTAGCTAGCATAATTAGTGGCCGATATAAATGCAGATATACGGGAAAATGTAGCTTTACAATAAGGTATAACTTAAGTAGCTAGCGCGATTAGTGCCCGATATAAATGCAGATATACGGGACATTTTTCGAAAAATTACCCAGAATTACCCCATTTTGTAACGACTGCACATAAATCGTAATTTCAAAGGCCCCTAAAGAGCTAGGAAGCCAGATTTTTTGGTTTTTATATTGCCTAAAAATGTAGCTGTTCAATAAGGTATAATTTAAGTAGCTAGCATAATTAATGCCCGATATAAATGCAGATATACGGGACATTTTTCGAAAAATGACCCAGAATTACACCATTTTGTAACGACTGCACATAAATCGTAATTTCAAAGTACCCTATAGAGCTAGGAAGCTAGATTTTTTTGTTTTTGGATTACCTGAAAATGTAGCTTTACAATAATGTATAACTTAAGTAGCTAGCGCGATTAGTGCCCGATATAAATGCAGATATACGGGACATTTTTCGAAAAATTACCCAAAATTACCCCATTTTGTAACGACTGCACGTAAATCGTAATTTCAAAGCCCCCTAAAGAGCTAGGAAGCCAGATTTTGTTGTTTTTGGATTGCCCGAAAATGTAGCTTTACAATAAGTTATAACTTAAGTTGCTAGCACAATTAGTGCCCGATATAAATACAGATATACGGGACATTTTTCGAAAAATGACCCAAAATTACCCCTTTTTGTAACGACTGCAAATAAAACGTAATTTCAAAGGCCCCTAAAGAGCTAGGAAGCCAGATTTTTTTGTTTTTATATTGCCTAAAAATGTAGCTTTACAATAAGGTATATTTTAAGTAGCTTGCGCGATTAGTGCCCGATATAAATGCAGATATACGGGACATTTTTCGAAAAATTACCCAAAATTACCCCATTTTGTAACGACTGCAAGTAAATCGTAATTTCAAAGGCACCTAAAGAGCTAGGAAGCCAGATTTTTTTGTTTTTATATTGCCTAAAAATGTAGCTTTACAATAAGGTATAATTTAAGTAGCTAGCATAATGAATGCCCGATATAAATGCAGATATACGGGACATTTTTCGAAAAATGACCCAAAATTACCCCATTTTGTAACGACTTCACATAAATCGTAATTTCAAAGGCCCCTAAAGAGCTAGGAAGCTAGATTTTTCTGTTTTTGGATTGCTTGGAAATGTAGCTTTTCAATAAGGTATAACTTAAGTAGCTAGCATAATTAGTGGCCGATATAAATGCAGATATACGGGACATTTTTCGAAAAATTACCCAAAATTACACCATTTTGTAACGACTTCACATAAATCGTAATTTCAAAGGCCCCTAAAGAGCTAGGAAGCTAGATTTTTCTGTTTTTGGATTGCTTGGAAATGTAGCTTTTCAATAAGATATAACTTAAGTAGCTAGCATAATTAGTGGCCGATGTAAATGCAGATATACGGGACATTTTTCGAAAAATGACCCAAAATTACCCCATTTTGTAACGACTGCACATAAATCATAATTTCAAAGGCCCCTAAAGAGCTAGGTAGCCAGATTTTTTTGTTTTTGGATTGCTTGGAAATGTAGCTTTTCAATAAGGTATAACATAAGTAGCTAGCATAATTAGTGCCTGATATAAATGCAGATATACGGGACATTTTTCGAAAAATGAACCAAAATTACCCCATTTTGTAACGACATCACATAAATCGTAATTTCAAAGGCCCCTAAAGAGCTAGGAAGCTAGATTTTTTTGTTTTTGGATAGCTTGGAAATGTAGCTTTTCAATAAGGTATAACTTAAGTAGCTAGCATAATTAGTGGCCGATATAAATGCAGATATACGGGACATTTTTCGAAAAATGACCCAAAATTACCCCATTTTGTAACGACTTCACATAAATCGTAATTTCAAAGGCCCCTATAGAGCTAGGAAGCTAGATTTTTTTGTTTTTGGATTACCTGAAAATGTATGTTTACAATAAGGTATAACTTAAGTAGCTAGCGCGATTAGTGCCCGATATAAATGCAGATATACGGGACATTTTTCGAAAAATTACCCAAAATTACCCCATTTTGTAATGACGTAAATGACTAGGAAGCCAGGTTTTTTTGTTTTTGGATTGCATAAAAATGTAGCTTTACAATAAGGTATAACTTAAGTAGCTAGCGCGATTAGTGCCCGATATAAAAGCAGATATACGGGACATTTTTCGAAAAATTACCCAAAATTACCCCATTTTGTAACGACTGCACGTAAATCGTAATTTCAAAGCCCCCTAAAGAGCTAGGAAGCCAGATTTTGTTGTTTTTGGATTGCCCGAAAATGTAGCTTTACAATAAGTTATAACTTAAGTTGCTAGCACAATTAGTGCCCGATATAAATACAGATATACGGGACATTTTTCGAAAAATGACCCAAAATTACCCCTTTTTGTAACGACTGCAAATAAAACGTAATTTCAAAGGCCCCTAAAGAGCTAGGAAGCCAGATTTTTTTGTTTTTGGATTGCCCGAAAATGTAGCTTTACTATAAGGTATAACCTAAGTAGCTAGCACAATTAGTGCCCGATATAAATACAGATATACGGGACATTTTTCGAAAAATGACCCAAAATTACCCCATTTTGTAACGACTGCAAATAAATCGTAATTTCAAAGGCCCCTAAAGAGCTAGGAAGCCAGATTTTTTGGTTTTTATATTGCCTAAAAATGTAGCTGTTCAATAAGGTATAATTTAAGTAGCTAGCATAATTAATGCCCGATATAAATGCAGATATACGGGACATTTTTCGAAAAATGACCCAGAATTACACCATTTTGTAACGACTGCACATAAATCGTAATTTCAAAGGCCCCTATAGAGCTAGGAAGCTAGATTTTTTTGTTTTTGGATTACCTGAAAATGTATGTTTACAATAAGGTATAACTTAAGTAGCTAGCGCGATTAGTGCCCGATATAAATGCAGATATACGGGACATTTTTCGAAAAATGACCCAAAATTACCCCATTTTGTAATGACGTAAATGACTAGGAAGCCAGGTTTTTTTGTTTTTGGATTGCATAAAAATGTAGCTTTACAATAAGGTATAACTTAAGTAGCTAGCGCAATTAGTGCCCGATATAAATGCAGATATACGGGAAAATGTAGCTTTACAATAAGGTATAACTTAAGTAGCTAGCGCGATTAGTGCCCGATATAAATGCAGATATACGGGACATTTTTCGAAAAATTACCCAGAATTACCCCATTTTGTAACGACTGCACATAAATCGTAATTTCAAAGGCCCCTAAAGAGCTAGGAAGCTAGATTTTTTTGTTTTTGGATTGCTTGGAAATGTAGCTTTTCAATAAGGTATAAGGTATAAGTATAGCTAAGGTATAAGTAGCTAGCATAATTAATGCTCGATATAAATGCAGATATACGGGACATTTTTCGAAAAATGACCCAAAATTACCCCATTTTGTAACGACTTCACATAAATCGTAATTTCAAAGGCCCCTAAAGAGCTAAGAAGCCAGGTTTTTTTGTTTTTGGATTGCCTGAAAATGTAGCTTTTCAATAAGGTATAATTTAAGTAGATAGCATAATTAGTGCCCGATATAAATGCAGATATACGGGAAAATGTAGCTTTACAATAAGGTATAACTTAACAATTAGTGCCCGATATAAATGCAGATATACGGGACATTTTTCGAAAAATGACCCAAAATTACCCATTTTTGTAACGACTGCAAATAAAACGTTATTTCAAAGGCCCCTAAAGAGCTAGGAAGCCAGATTTTTTTGTTTTTATATTGCCTAAAAATGTAGCTTTACAATAAGGTATAATTTAAGTAGCTAGCATAATGAATGCCCGATATAAATGCAGATATACGGGACATTTTTCGAAAAATGACCCAAAATTACCCCATTTTGTAACGACTGCAAATAAATCGTAATTTCAAAGGCCCCTAAAGAGCTAGGAAGCTAGATTTTTTTGTTTTTGGATTACCTGAAAATGTAGCTTTACAATAATGTATAACTTAAGTAGCTAGCGCGATTAGTGCCCGATATAAATGCAGATATACGGGACATTTTTCGAAAAATTACCCAAAATTACCCCATTTTGTAACGACTGCACGTAAATCGTAATTTCAAAGCCCCCTAAAGAGCTAGGAAGCCAGATTTTGTTGTTTTTGGATTGCCCGAAAATGTAGCTTTACAATAAGTTATAACTTAAGTTGCTAGCACAATTAGTGCCCGATATAAATACAGATATACGGGACATTTTTCGAAAAATGACCCAAAATTACCCCTTTTTGTAACGACTGCAAATAAAACGTAATTTCAAAGGCCCCTAAAGAGCTAGGAAGCCAGATTTTTTTGTTTTTATATTGCCTAAAAATGTAGCTTTACAATAAGGTATATTTTAAGTAGCTTGCGCGATTAGTGCCCGATATAAATGCAGATATACGGGACATTTTTCGAAAAATTACCCAAAATTACCCCATTTTGTAACGACTGCAAGTAAATCGTAATTTCAAAGGCACCTAAAGAGCTAGGAAGCCAGATTTTTTTGTTTTTATATTGCCTAAAAATGTAGCTTTACAATAAGGTATAATTTAAGTAGCTAGCATAATGAATGCCCGATATAAATGCAGATATACGGGACATTTTTCGAAAAATGACCCAAAATTACCCCATTTTGTAACGACTGCAAATAAATCGTAATTTCAAAGGCCCCTAAAGAGCTAGGAAGCTAGATTTTTCTGTTTTTGGATTGCTTGGAAATGTAGCTTTTCAATAAGGTATAACTTAAGTAGCTAGCATAATTAGTGCCCGATATAAATGCAGATATACGGGACATTTTTCGAAAAATGACCCAAAATTACCCCATTTTGTAACGACTTCACATAAATCGTAATTTCAAAGGCCCCTAAAGAGCTAGGAAGCTAGATTTTTCTGTTTTTGGATTGCTTGGAAATGTAGCTTTTCAATAAGATATAACTTAAGTAGCTAGCATAATTAGTGGCCGATGTAAATGCAGATATACGGGACATTTTTCGAAAAATGACCCAAAATTACCCCATTTTGTAACGACTGCACATAAATCATAATTTCAAAGGCCCCTAAAGAGCTAGGTAGCCAGATTTTTTTGTTTTTGGATTGCTTGGAAATGTAGCTTTTCAATAAGGTATAACATAAGTAGCTAGCATAATTAGTGCCTGATATAAATGCAGATATACGGGACATTTTTCGAAAAATGAACCAAAATTACCCCATTTTGTAACGACATCACATAAATCGTAATTTCAAAGGCCCCTAAAGAGCTAGGAAGCTAGATTTTTTTGTTTTTGGATAGCTTGGAAATGTAGCTTTTCAATAAGGTATAACTTAAGTAGCTAGCATAATTAGTGGCCGATATAAATGCAGATATACGGGACATTTTTCGAAAAATGACCCAAAATTACCCCATTTTGTAACGAGTTCACATAAATCGTAATTTCAAAGGCCCCTATAGAGCTAGGAAGCTAGATTTTTTTGTTTTTGGATTACCTGAAAATGTATGTTTACAATAAGGTATAACTTAAGTAGCTAGCGCGATTAGTGCCCGATATAAATGCAGATATACGGGACATTTTTCGAAAAATTACCCAAAATTACCCCATTTTGTAATGACGTAAATGACTAGGAAGCCAGGTTTTTTTGTTTTTGGATTGCATAAAAATGTAGCTTTACAATAAGGTATAACTTAAGTAGCTAGCGCGATTAGTGCCCGATATAAAAGCAGATATACGGGACATTTTTCGAAAAATTACCCAAAATTACCCCATTTTGTAACGACTGCACGTAAATCGTAATTTCAAAGGCCCCTAAAGAGCTAGGAAGCCAGATTTTTTTGTTTTTATATTGCCTAAAAATGTAGCTGTTCAATAAGGTATAATTTAAGTAGCTAGCATAATTAATGCCCGATATAAATGCAGATATACGGGACATTTTTCGAAAAATGACCCAGAATTACACCATTTTGTAACGACTGCACATAAATCGTAATTTCAAAGTACCCTATAGAGCTAGGAAGCTAGATTTTTTTGTTTTTGGATTACCTGAAAATGTATGTTTACAATAAGGTATAACTTAAGTAGCTAGCGCGATTAGTGCCCGATATAAATGCAGATATACGGGACATTTTTCGAAAAATGACCCAAAATTACCCCATTTTGTAATGACGTAAATGACTAGGAAGCCAGGTTTTTTTGTTTTTGGATTGCATAAAAATGTAGCTTTACAATAAGGTATAACTTAAGTAGCTAGCGCAATTAGTGCCCGATATAAATGCAGATATACGGGAAAATGTAGCTTTACAATAAGGTATAACTTAAGTAGCTAGCGCGATTAGTGCCCGATATAAATGCAGATATACGGGACATTTTTCGAAAAATTACCCAGAATTACCCCATTTTGTAACGACTGCACATAAATCGTAATTTCAAAGGCCCCTAAAGAGCTAGGAAGCTAGATTTTTTTGTTTTTGGATTGCTTGGAAATGTAGCTTTTCAATAAGGTATAAGGTATAAGTATAGCTAAGGTATAAGTAGCTAGCATAATTAATGCTCGATATAAATGCAGATATACGGGACATTTTTCGAAAAATTACCCAAAATTACCCCATTTTGTAACGACTTCACATAAATCGTAATTTCAAAGGCCCCTAAAGAGCTAAGAAGCCAGGTTTTTTGTTTTTGGATTGCCTGAAAATGTAGCTTTTCAATAAGGTATAACTTAAGTAGCTAGCACAATTAGTGCCCGATATAAATACAGATATACGGGACATTTTTCGAAAAATTGCCCAAAATTACCCCATTTTGTAACGACTGCAAATAAATCGTAATTTCTAAGGCCCCTAAAGTGCTAGGAAGCCAGATTTTTATTGCCTAAAAATGTAGCTTTACAATAAGGTATAATTTAAGTAGCTAGCATAATTAATGCCGATATAAATGCAGATATACGGGACATTTTTCGTAAAATAACCCAGAATTACCCCATTTTGTAACGACTGCACATAAATCGTAATTTCATAGCCCCCTAAAGAGCTAGGAAGCCAGAATTTTATTGCCTAAAAGTGTAGCTTTACAATAAGGTATAACTTCAGTAGCTAGCACAATTAGTACCCAGAATTACCCCATTTTGTAACGACTGCACATATAATTTAAGTAGCTAGCATAATTAATGCCGATATAAATGCAGATATACGGGACATTTTTCGAAAAATAACCCAGAATTACCCCATTTTGTAACGACTGCACATAAATCGTAATTTCATAGCCCCCTAAAGAGCTAGGAAGCCAGCATTTTATTGCCTAAAAGTGTAGCTTTACAATAAGGTATAACTTCAGTAGCTAGCACAATTAGTGCCCGATATAAATTCAGATATACGGGACATTTTTCGAAAAATTACCCAGAATTACCCCATTTTGTAACGACTGCACATAAATCGTAATTTCAAAGGCTCATAAAGAGCTAGGAAGATAGATTTTTTTGTTCTTGGATTATCTGAAAATGTAGCTTTACAATAAGGTATAACTTAAGTAGCTAGCACAATTTGTGCCCGATATAAATGCAGATATACGGGACATTTTTCGAAAAATTACCCAAAATTACCCCATTTTGTAACGACTGCAAATAAATCGTAATTTCTAAGGCCCCTAAAGAGCTAGGAAGCCAGATTTTTATTGCCTAAAAATGTAGCTTTACAATAAGGTATAATTTAAGTAGCTAGCATAATTAATGCCGATATAAATGCAGATATACGGGACATTTTTCGTAAAATAACCCAGAATTACCCCATTTTGTAACGACTGCACATAAATCGTAATTTCATAGCCCCCTAAAGAGCTAGGAAGCCAGAATTTTATTGCCTAAAAGTGTAGCTTTACAATAAGGTATAACTTCAGTAGCTAGCACAATTAGTACCCAGAATTACCCCATTTTGTAACGACTGCACATATAATTTAAGTAGCTAGCATAATTAATGCCGATATAAATGCAGATATACGGGACATTTTTCGAAAAATAACCCAGAATTACCCCATTTTGTAACGACTGCACATAAATCGTAATTTCATAGCCCCCTAAAGAGCTAGGAAGCCAGCATTTTATTGCCTAAAAGTGTAGCTTTACAATAAGGTATAACTTCAGTAGCTAGCACAATTAGTGCCCGATATAAATTCAGATATACGGGACATTTTTCGAAAAATTACCCAGAATTACCCCATTTTGTAACGACTGCACATAAATCGTAATTTCAAAGGCTCATAAAGAGCTAGGAAGATAGATTTTTTTGTTCTTGGATTATCTGAAAATGTAGCTTTACAATAAGGTATAACTTAAGTAGCTAGCACAATTTGTGCCCGATATAAATGCAGATATACGGGACATTTTTCGAAAAATTACCCAAAATTACCCCATTTTGTAACTACTACACATAAATCGTAATTTCAAAGTACCCTAAAGAACTAGGAAGATAGTTTTTTTTGTTTTTGGATTATCTGAAAATGTAGCTTTACAATAAGGTATAACTTAAGTAGCTAGCACAATTTGTGCCCGATATAAATGCAGATATACGGGACATTTTTCGAAAAATGACCCAAAATTACCCCATTTTGTAACGACTGCACATAAATCGTAATTTCAAAGTACCCTAAAGAGCTAAGAAGATAGTTTTTTTTGTTTTTGGATTATCTGAAAATGTAGCTTTACAATAAGGTATAACTTGAGTAGCTAGCGCAATTAGTGCCCGATATAAATGCAGATATACGGGACATTTTTCGAAAGATTATCCAAAATTACCCCGTTTTGTAACGACTGCACATAAATCGTAATTTCAAAGGCCCCTAAAGAGCTAGGAAGCTAGATTTTTTGTTTTTGGATTGCCTGAAAATGTAGCTTTACAATAAGGTATAACTTAAATAGCTAGCATAATTAATGCCCGATACAAATGCAGATATACGGGACATTTGCGAAAAATTACCCAAAATTACCCCATTTTGTAACGATTGCACATAAATCGTGATTTCATAGCCCCCTAAAGAGCTAGGAAGCTAGATTTTTTTGTTTTTGGATTGCCCGAAAATGTAGCTTTACAATAAGGTATATCTTAAGTAGCTAGCGCAATTAGTGCCCGATATAAATTCAGATATACGGGACATTTTTCGAAAAATGACCCAAAATTACCCCATTTTGTAACGACTGCACGTAAATCGTGATTTCAAAGCCCCCTTAAGAGCTAGGAAGCCAGATTTTTTTGTTTTTGGATTGCCCGAAAATGTAGCTTTACAATAAGGTATAACTTAAGTAGTACCCCATTTTGTAACGACTGCACGTAAATCGTAATTTCAAAGGCCCCTAAAGAGCTAGGAAGTCAGATTTTTTTGTTTTTGGATTGCCCGAAAATGTAGCTTTACAATAAGGTATAACTTAAGTAGCTAGCGCAATTAGTGCCCGATATAAATGCAGATATACGGGACATTTTTCGAAAAATAACCCAAAATTACTTTATTTTGTAACGACTGCACGTAAATCTTAATTTCAAAGGCCCCTAAAGAGCCAGGAAGCTAGATTCTTTTGTTTTTGGATTGCTTGGAAATGTAGCTTTTCAATAAGGTATAACTTAAGTAGCTAGAATAATTAGTGCCCGATATAAATGCAGATATACGGGACATTTTTCGAAAAATGAACCAAAATTACCCCATTTTGTAACGACTGCATATAAATCGTAATTTCAAAGGCCCCTAAAGAGCTAGGAAGCTAGATTTTTTTGTTTTTGGATTGCCTGGAAATGTAGCTTTTCAATAAGGTATAACTTAAGTAGCTAGCATAATTAGTGGCCGATATAAATGCAGATATACGGGACATTTTTCGAAAAATGACCCAAAATCACCTTATTTTGTAACGACTGCACACAAATCGTAATTTCAAATGCCCCTAAAGAGCTAGGAAGCTAGATTTTTTTGTTTTTGGATTGCCTGGAAATGTAGCCTTTCAATAAGGTATAACTTAAGTAGGTAGCATAATTAGTGCCCGATATAAATGCAGATATACGGGACATTTTTCGAAAAATTACCCAAAATTACACCATTTTGTAACGAATGCACATAAATCGTAATTTCAAAGGCCCCTAAAGAGCTACGAAGCTAGATTTTTTTTGTTTTTGGATTGCCTGGAAATAAAGCTTTTCAGTAAGGTATAACTTAAGTAGCTAGCATAATTAGTGCCCGATATAAATGCAGATATACGGGACATTTTTCGAAAAATGACCCAAAATTACCCCATTTTGTAACGACTGCTGTGAGGGCTATCGAAATCAAAATGTTCTATTGGTTTCTAATACTTTAAATATTTTAATATTCAAATAGGTATGTTTTGAAAATTTTGTATTTGAAATTTTATATTTAAATTTTTTTTTCATTTGAATATAAATTTTCAAAGGAGAACATACATACGTATAAATTTATTAGAAATTTTAAATAAATAGCTGCTGTTTTTTTTTTCCACTAATAAGATTTTTTTTTGAAAAAAACGGTAAATTAAAATAAACCCAATATAAATAACCCTAAGCAAATAATTGAAACTATTGACGGCAAATTTTAGATTTTAGTGGAGAAAAGGTAAGATGCTGTGAAATATATATTAAAAAAAAAATTAACTAATAAGGACATTTTAAACATAGGCTTCAATTCAGGCTCCAATATATTATCCTGAAAATCAAGAATTTATAATTTTAAATTAAAGAGAAACCATCAATTGCTATAATCTTTAAATATTTAACGGAATCTGCAATTTACGCAAATCCAATCTGTTCAACTTTCATCGTTAATTATAATTTTTGCAAACCACATTTGGAATTAAATTGTGGTTGCAAATACGTGAACATCTAATTAATTTCAATTTAACAGTTTTAAAGCGAACTAATCTTAAACTAAACTAACTAACTAAACCTAAATTTTATCATAAATCTAACATAATCTAATACTTACAACTATTTAAATTTAACTTTTCTTTAAACAAATTTGAAATTACATCTATATAACTTAATTCTAACTTTTCTTAAAATCAATATTAACTTAAAATCTTAAATAACTAATTTATATAATAATTTTAATTTATTTAAACTTAAATCAACCATAAAATAATATAAATTATATAAATTTAACAGTTTAATAATACACTTAGACATATACATACACTTACACTCATATATTCATTCTTCATATAAAAACACTTTACAAAATTCACAAATCCGAAATTCAAAATTTGAGAATCTAAATTTGTAAAAAACCTTCAAATATGAACCAAATTCAGCATCACATCAGGCCTGTTGTCATCGTTGGATAAAATTTTGGTGAGTTTGTTTATTATCATTAATATTAAAAATTGAATTTGAATTCTCAATTATATTGATATTTTAAATTGAATGTAAAATTATTTTAAAATTTTATATTCATAACATTAAATTTTAAAATATTATGTTGTTAACATTTTGAAAACAACCCTTAATTTCGATTTATCATATTTCAATTTAAAATATACAATAAAAACACTATTAAATAAAATACATTTATACATATATTTCTACACTACACTAAATTAGAATAATAATTTATAAATTAAGTTATTAGTTTTGATTCTTATTTCAAATGTTTGTGTTTCTGTTTTGTTTAATAAATTTGTTTTAACTTTACATTTATATAATGTTGAATTAAAGAATATATTTTCATTATTTCCATGAACAGTTAGTTCGCAAAAGTTAGTGTAAAAATTAGGGCTATCTAATGAAAAGTTTATGGTAAGATAGCATGGCAGGGAGGGTAAAGACCAGAAGGAAGTAAAACCATCTTCTTCCTTAGTTAAATTTCAGACCGTGTATCTATTTTTTTTTTTTAGTTTCTTTTATCGGTTAACATTGAATTTTAGCTACCTTTTTAAATTTATTTTGTACGGTTCTTAACTAATTTCGAGGAAGACAAGAAACCACCCCATTTCCCTGAGCACGGTCGGATTAAAAGGTAGCGCAGTCTTCCTAGAGGTAGGGCCATGAGGAGTATGGACCGTTACATAAATTTAATGGCGCCCAACGTGGGGCCTCAGCAACAACAGTTCATTATTTAGCTTATGCTATTAAAATTATTTAATATCATTTAATGCTGATGGTCACACAACAATTTTAATTACATCGTGGTGTTAACTATTTTATTAATTTCTTCACTTAACATATTGGAATTTCAGATTTTGAATAAATTTTAAACTCTGAACCAAATGTTTAATTTGTTTTATGTATATAACGTTTGTTTGAGATTTTTGGTTCTGGAAATTTTCGGAATCTTACTCACAAAATTATATACAATTGTTTGGGTTTTCTTTCTTTCTAAATTTTCTATACTTGTTGATGATTATATACAGGATTTTTGTATTTGATATCTTTCGAATACTTACCTGTTATAAAATTTAACTCACTATTTTTTTTTTTTTTTTTGTGTTTTAAGATTTTATTTTGAGATTTTTATATTGATTAATCTTTGTCAATATTATACTCATCTGAAATCTTAGAACAACATATTTTCCTTTCTTTTTAAACATAGGTTTGAAATTTAGCATATGTGTATTGTTTTTATAATTATTTTTTTTATTACCTAACTTTTGCATGATTAACTTAGTAGTGGAAATATATAAATTAATTTTGAAATTGAAATTAGATATTTAATTTGACGATGCCTATAACTAGAAGCAACGATAACTTGTTAAATATTGTAGAACCAGCGAACGTTAGTTTTACAGTAGATGTAGGATCATCGAATACGAATCAGGGTGAACATGTACGTTCGACAAGACGAAATGCTTCAGCTCGGAATCGGGATGATAGTTCAATTTCTCAACCTGACAATGACTCTCGGACAAGACAATTAATAAATGACAGTTTGGGATCTTTTCGTAATGAAATAATGAGTTTCATTACTAATGAAATGAGAACTTTGGTTCAAAATATAAATACCCAAACTACTTCCAACCAACCTCGTTCAGCGGAAGAATTTCCAAATATTTCCCCAAGATCATTTCGACAAAATAACAATTCGGAACCAGAACCATTTTTGGCAGATAAGGTTTTGAATATTATTAGTAATTGGAAAATTAAATTTACCGGCCACGACAACCAAATGTCAGTAGACGAATTTATTTACCGTGTGAATATACTGACAACAAATAACCTTAGAGGAGATTTTGAAGTTTTATGTAAGCACGCTCATAGCCTTTTTGAAGGTAAAGCGCTTGAGTGGTATTGGCGATACCATAGACAGACTAATGACATCGATTGGTTTTCACTAACTAATGCACTGAGGATCCAATATAAAGACGACTATACAGACTTTGACATACTTGACGATATACGTCGACGCAGGCAGAAAAACAACGAAAATTTCGACGAGTATTTTGACGTTATTTCGGCTATGACTGACCGACTTAAAACTCCAATTTCGGATAGAGATCTTTGTGAGACAATCATTAGAAATTTGAAAAATGAAATACGACACGAACTTCTACATTTGGAAATTAACAATGTATCCCAACTTCGGCGTGAGGTAAGGAAACATGAGAAGTTTATGAAGGATCTTCATACATATGAATCTAAAAGAACTAATAAAGGACATATTTCAGAGATGACTAATGACGACATTGATTTTGAAAATTTGGAAGACAGATCTGATGAAATTTGTTCTGTACATCAAAATTTGACATGTTGGAACTGCGATAAATTGGGACACACGTATTTTGATTGCTTAGAACCTAGACATATATTTTGTTACGGTTGCGGTGCCAAGAACATTTATAGACCAAATTGTCCCAAATGTTTTAAAAAGTCGGGAAACGGACAGAAGGATGTTCGACGGACGTTTTAAGGACATCCGATACTGTAGGACATAATAACTCGGACTTAAACTCGGAACCGACAAAGACTGAAAATGACATACCTGTCGACAATATTGACAAAGTAAACCTTTCTCACCCGTTGATGAAACCTTATCATATTCGATTAGCCGAATATAAGAAAGTGCGAGCAAGAATATTTGGTGAGGATAGAAAAATAAGTAGGTCTTCCAAGCGTATTCGTGAATTCTATCGAATGATAAAATTATTTAAAAATACTGTAATTTCTCCTATAATATCTCAAGAACAAGATAGTAGACCATATATTAACCTTAAAGTTAATAATACCTTTTGTATGGCCCTTTTAGACAGTGGCGCGAATAAAAGTGTTATTGGTGGAACTTTAGCTACTGATGTTCAAAATGAGTGTTGTTTTAGGAGATGTGTAGGTAATGTACGTACAGCAGACGGACAAAGACAGGATGTTTTAGGGATTGCAAATTTGAATGTGACATTTCAAGGACAGACAAAATCTTTTGAATTTTTGGTAGTACCGACAATTAGACAGGACATTATTTGCGGCTACGATTTCTGGTTGAATTTTGGACTCAAAATTTCAGTTAACTATATTGATCAAATTGACTGTAATGAAATAGATCCGGATAAACTTAAACTTACCACTGAACAGAAACAACGATTGGACAACATTATTGCAACGTTCCCGAATTCTGAAATAGAAGGTTTGGGATGTACCAATTTGATAGTACATAGCATTGATACAGGGAATGCAAAGCCGATAAAACAACGATATTATCCAATTTCTCCAGCCGTCGAGAAACAACTTTGCGGAGAATTGGATAGAATGATTTCTCTCGGTGTCATAGAAGAAGCTCCAAATTCTCCATGGTCATCTCCTACCGTTGTTGTTGTCAAACCAGGTAAAGTAAGAATGTGTGTTGACAGTAGGAAATTGAACTCCGTGACAATAAAGGACGCATACCCAATACCAAATATAGACGGACTTATTGCGAGACTTCCTCCTGTTCATTGCATTTCAAAGATTGATTTGAAAGATGCCTTTTGGCAAATTAAACTGGACGAAAACTCGAGACCGAAGACAGCTTTTACAGTCCCTAATCGGCCATTGTATCAATTTACAAGAATGCCTTTTGGACTTTGTAACGCACCGCAAACGTTGTGCCGACTAATGGACATGGTCATTCCGTACAATTTAAAAACTCATGTTTTTGTTTACCTAGATGACTTATTAGTAGTATCACAGACTTTTGACGAACATTTAACACACTTAATGGAAGTGGCAACAAATTTACGAAAAGCAGGTTTGACAATAAATGTTAAAAAAAGCAGCTTTGCATTAAGTAGAGTGAAATATCTCGGTTACGTGGTAGGACACGGGTCATTACAAGTTGACGAAGATAAAGTTTCGGCCATAAAAGACTTTCCAATACCAAAATCCACAAAACACTTACGACGATTTTTAGGCATGACTGGATGGTACAGACGATTTATAAAAGACTATTCCACAGTAACATTTCCATTGACTGAACTATTGACGAAGAAAAAGACTTTTGTGTGGACAGATACTGCTCAGGAAGCTTTTGACCAATTAAAGAGTAAACTAACTACTGCGCCTTTGCTTATTCATCCCAATTACAACAAACCGTTTATTTTACAGTGCGATGCGAGTACTTGTGGAGTAGGTGCAGTTTTGGCACAGGAAGACGAAAACGGGACAGAGAGACCAATTGCTTACATGTCTCATAAATTAAACAAGGCTCAGCGAAACTATACTATAACAGAACTCGAGTGTTTAGCTGTAGTAATGGCAGTGAAAAAATTCCGTTCTTATATCGAAGGTCAAGAATTTAAGATTATAACAGATCATGCTAGTTTAAAGTGGTTAATGAACCAGCGGGACTTATCAGGACGTTTAGCCAGATGGTCTTTGAAATTGCAAGTTTTTAATTTTAATATAGAACATCGTAGTGGTAAGGAAAATGTAGTACCTGATGCTTTGTCTAGAGCACATGAAGGAGAGGTATTTGTAGAGGCAATCGATTTAGATAATCTTCCGGCCATAGACCTTGACTCCGACGCTTTTAGAACTGAGGAATATACAAAATTACGTGAAGAATTACAAAATTCTGGTTTAGTTGACTTTAAAGTTATCGACGGTTTTATTTACAAAAGGACAGAATTTTCATCTGGTGTAACTGACGAATCTAACTTATGGAAATTGTACGTACCGACAGAATTGAGACACGACGTGATTTATTCTGCACATGACACTACGAACTCATCACATGGAGGCATTGCTAAGACATTGGAACGAATACGACGATACTTTTATTGGCCAAGACTAGTTACTGATGTAAAAGATTATATCCAAAATTGTGAGTTATGCAAAACCTCCAAGACGCCGACAACTATTATGAGACCTCCTTTAGGACAAATGGTTCAAACTGAACGACCCTTTCAAAGAATTTACGTAGACTTAATTGGACCTTTTCCTAGGACCAAGAAAGGACACATCGGTTTATTGATAGTACTGGACCACTTTTCAAAATTTACGTTTCTTAAACCACTTAAGAAATTTGTATCAAAAGACATAATAAATTATTTACGCAATGACATTTTTATGTGTTATGGTGTACCGGAAATTTTAGTGTCTGATAATGGTTCGCAGTTTAAGAGTAGAGAATTTGAGAACTTTTTAACTAAATTTGGTGTTCAACATATGGTTACTGCAGTATATAGTCCACAGGCAAACGCAAGTGAGCGCGTAAACCGCTGTATAAATGAGGCTTTACGAACATACATTCGGAAGGATCAACGCGAGTGGGATGCTTACACTGATAGTATAAATTGTTCTCTTAGAAATAGCATTCACCAATCAATCGGAAGCACTCCATACCAGGTAGTATTCGGACAGACAATGTTGACTAATGGAAAGGACTATAAACTTTTAAGAAAACTCAACCTTTTAGCTGAGACAGATGTAGAAATTGAACGAAAGGACGAATTTACGTTAATACGGGACAAAGTTAAGGACTATATAAAGAAGGCTTATGACAAAAATGTACGAACTTATAATTTACGTTCTCGAACAAAAGACTTTACTGTAGGACAGACTGTAATAAGACGTAATTTTGTGCAAAGTTCGAAAATAAATAACTTCAATTCCAAACTTGCACCTGTAGGTATTCGAGCCAAAGTTTTGCGCAAGATCGGACAATTGAATTACGAATTACAAGATTTAGACAATGGAAGCATTGGTATATACCACGGCAAGGACATATGGACCTAAAAATACATATTTATATCCCTTTACAGATCCAGTTATCGATATGCTTATGCATATCGGAAAGCTGTATCTGTTTTGTGAGGGCTATCGAAATCAAAATGTTCTATTGGTTTCTAATACTTTAAATATTTTAATATTCAAATAGGTATGTTTTGAAAATTTTGTATTTGAAATTTTATATTTCAATTTTTTTTTCATTTGAATATAAATTTTCAAAGGAGAACATACATACGTATAAATTTATTAGAAATTTTAAATAAATAGCTGCTGTTTTTTTTTTCCACTAATAAGATTTTTTTTTGAAAAAACGGTAAATTAAAATAAACCCAATATAAATAACCCTAAGCAAATAATTGAAACTATTGACGGCAAATTTTAGATTTTAGTGGAGAAAAGGTAAGATGCTGTGAAATATATATTAAAAAAAAAATTAACTAATAAGGACATTTTAAACATAGGCTTCAATTCAGGCTCCAATATATTATCCTGAAAATCAAGAATTTATAATTTTAAATTAAAGAGAAACCATCAATTGCTATAATCTTTAAATATTTAACGGAATCTGCAATTTACGCAAATCCAATCTGTTCAACTTTCATCGTTAATTATAATTTTTGCAAACCACATTTGGAATTAAATTGTGGTTGCAAATACGTGAACATCTAATTAATTTCAATTTAACAGTTTTAAAGCGAACTAATCTTAAACTAAACTAACTAACTAAACCTAAATTTTATCATAAATCTAACATAATCTAATACTTACAACTATTTAAATTTAACTTTTCTTTAAACAAATTTGAAATTACATCTATATAACTTAATTCTAACTTTTCTTAAAATCAATATTAACTTAAAATCTTAAATAACTAATTTATATAATAATTTTAATTTATTTAAACTTAAATCAACCATAAAATAATATAAATTATATAAATTTAACAGTTTAATAATACACTTAGACATATACATACACTTACACTCATATATTCATTCTTCATATAAAAACACTTTACAAAATTCACAAATCCGAAATTCAAAATTTGAGAATCTAAATTTGTAAAAAACCTTCAAATATGAACCAAATTCAGCATCACATCAGGCCTGTTGTCATCGTTGGATAAAATTTTGGTGAGTTTGTTTATTATCATTAATATTAAAAATTGAATTTGAATTCTCAATTATATTGATATTTTAAATTGAATGTAAAATTATTTTAAAATTTTATATTCATAACATTAAATTTTAAAATATTATGTTGTTAACATTTTGAAAACAACCCTTAATTTCGATTTATCATATTTCAATTTAAAATATACAATAAAAACACTATTAAATAAAATACATTTATACATATATTTCTACACTACACTAAATTAGAATAATAATTTATAAATTAAGTTATTAGTTTTGATTCTTATTTCAAATGTTTGTGTTTCTGTTTTGTTTAATAAATTTGTTTTAACTTTACATTTATATAATGTTGAATTAAAGAATATATTTTCATTATTTCCATGAACAGTTAGTTCGCAAAAGTTAGTGTAAAAATTAGGGCTATCTAATGAAAAGTTTATGGTAAGATAGCATGGCAGGGAGGGTAAAGACCAGAAGGAAGTAAAACCATCTTCTTCCTTAGTTAAATTTCAGACCGTGTATCTATTTTTTTTTAGTTTCTTTTATCGGTTAACATTGAATTTTAGCTACCTTTTTAAATTTATTTTGTACGGTTCTTAACTAATTTCGAGGAAGACAAGAAACCACCCCATTTCCCTGAGCACGGTCGGATTAAAAG